>CP106714.1:1027892-3427892 GCA_025503065.1 Gossypium bickii | reverse complement strand
TCCCAGAATATTTCCTCATTGTCAGCTTCCAAGTTGGGATCTAGCTGAACCTCCACAATCTCTGCTAAAACATCATCTAAAATATCTTGAGAATAAAGACTATCCAATCTCTGTTCAAGCTGAACCCGATTTCTCCGCTCTTCTCTACTTCTGAGTCTGTTCCATTTTAACAAATTGTTACCCAAAATCTCCAATTTTTTTGGAAGGCTATCAGCAGAATATTCCCACCATCTGCGAATCGTTCCCTCAAAAGAACTGTCCAAGCACTATTTAGCCTCAAAACGAAATTTCCTTCCTTTATGCTGCATATCCATTCGGCTCCCACCCATAGTGTCTAGAAGAAGAGGACAGTGGTCTGAAAAGGAATGTGTCAAATGTTCGATTTGGTAGTTTGGAAAGAACTCTATCCAATTAGGATTCGCTACTCCACGGTCCAATCTCTCTCTAATATTAGTAGCCTTGAATCGGCCTCTTTCCCATGTGAACCAACGCCCTATGAAACCAAGGTCGATAAGATTGCATTCCTCCAATGCCATGCGAAAATCCATCATTTGTCTTTCAGATCGAAGGCGTCCCCTCCTCTTTTCAAATGAACTTGTGATCTTGTTAAAGTCTCCCACAACAACCCATGGAACATTAAGGTCGCCACTTAGTTGTCTGAGAAGATTCCAAGACCCTTTCCTTTCCTGTTCAATCGGGTTCCCATAGAATCCCGTTAGCCTCCATGGTGCATCACAATCACTATCTTGAATTTCCACATCAATATAGGATGAAGAGAGACTTTTAAGACTGACCAGTGAATTTCCTTTCCAACCTAATGACAGACCACCTCTCGATCCCATGGCACCAATATCAATACCATTTTCATACCCACACTTTAATCTAATTAGCTCTATTTTTTTCGCGCTTAATTTTGTCTCCATAAGAAACAAAATGCGGGGATTGATGGCTCGTAACTTGTTTCTGAGCCTTTTAACGGTTCGTGGTCTCCCCAAACCACGAATGTTCCAGCTTAATATTTTCATTGTTCTCGGCTGCTCTGATCACCAAAGCTAGCCGATAAGATTAACGACCCAATCTCCTCTTTTGGGCCCAATGTAACAGATGAGCTATCCACACGCCTCTGTCGTTTCTTGCCTTCCAATATCTCCACTGGAGTATTTTCCTCTTCCAAGCCCAACTCCATAGGCCCAAATTCCGCACCTACAATTCTCATATCATCCTTCTGCCATTTACTACTGTGAATCTGCTTATTAGAATTAATCTGATAAGTAAATCTTTTTTGCGTCAAATTAGGAATAGAAATCTGATTACTATGATTTCCACCCATATTTGCCCTAGAATCTTCCCCCACATTTATTGTAGCATTATGATTGATTGTTTCCAAGTTTACTCCTTCCTGTCTTGTGCCATCCGCCTCCCTTAACCACCTACTCTCCACCGTACGCCGCCGTCGAGGCTCCGCTCGGAACGAAATATCCCAGCTGAAAGTAATTTAAGAAGAATCAATTCTTAGTTGGTATGGGCAAAAGCTTTCACCATGACCCAACTTACTGCAAATGAAGCAAAACAAACTAAGTTTTTCATAGTTGAACCTCGCATAAACAGTCATGGAGGAGCCAATCTGTACCTTTTTTTTTACGTTTTAACGGCGCCGAAATATCCAGATAGACACGAATACGCATAAAATTCCTGAATCCCAAAGATAAATTGGATGCATCATAAGCAATGAATTTTCCACAAAAATTATCGAATTGTTTCGCCATGTTTTCAGTCATCAACCCGGGGGGTAATTCGTGAACTTGCATCCAAAATTCAGTTTGGTTCAATTGCAACGTTAAAGGATTCCCTCCAAAAGGAATTCTTTGCAAAATAAGTAAATGCTTATTGAAAAACCATGGTGTGCCCTCAAGAACCCTCCTCAGATCCACCTCATGAAAAAATTGAAAAAAGTACCTTTTATCCCCTAGATCTGTTATACAAATACCACCAATGGGGTGCCATAGATCAGCCATAGTGTTTCTCAGCGAGGGAAAGTGAACGACACTATTCGTTAAGCATCGTCCCACTAAGGAGCATTGGTATGACCTTACCACCACTTCTGTTTCCTCCTGAATAGCCTCCTCATCATCATCTAGTATACTCAAGTTTGCCAGATCGTTTTCCATAGGTGTCGTCAAAAGAAGGAAATAAGAATGAAGAGAAGACTGAGAAGAAGTTTAGAAAAAGAAAAAGAAAAAGAAAAAGAAAAGTTTAAAAAAAAAACATGCCAAGCGGCAGACAGAGAAACCGTGCCAAGCGGCAAACTTGAAAATATAAACGGGGAGAGGAAAAATTAAAAATTTTAGCTTCTCTTGAAACAAAAACAAGCTAAAAAATTCAGTCAAAAGGAGCTTTAGATAATCACAGCAAGCCTGATAGATTCAAACTCCAACTATCTTTCACCAGAATTCTGCTACTGCATCTGCTCCAACTACACAAAAGAGTCAAGACCGGTGCTAATTTGGTAGATCTAACTGGTAAGTCTACCTGTCTTCTTCGTATCTTTGGCTAAAAAAGTTAGCTACTTTGATTTCCTTCTCTGGGTAACTTTGTGAATCTGCTTGCTTTATCTTTGCTAAAAAATTGGCCGAAATGCTTCAAGAAAAAAGTGATCATAAGAGTAAAGGAGCTTTTGAGAAAGAGGCGGAGGATCCGCCTGCAGCTTCAGTGGTAGTAAGACCTGTAGAGCAGCCGGTTGGTCTAGAATCCACAATCCAAAAGGTATGGGATTGCATCAGAGAAACAGATGTGCGGATCATTGGTTTCTTTGCCGGGGGGGCATTGGCAAGACAACACTCTTGACCAAACTCAAGAACATGTTCAGCACCCCACCGAATGATTTTAAAGTTGTTATCTGGGTGGGGGTGTCTTTAAATTACGATGTTGGAAAGATTCAAGATAGGATTGGTGAAAATATTGGTTTTCCTCGATCTTGGGAGAACAAAAGTGTTGAACAGAAAGCCAAAGATATATATGGGATCTTGAGTAACAAGAGATTTGTTGTATTATTGGATGATTTATGGGATATGGTGGATTTGAACGAATTAGGGATACCAGAACCAAGTCAAGAAAATGGTTCCAAATTTATTTTTACTACTCGATCTGAGCATTTATGTTACAAAATGGGAGCTCAAAAGAGAATCAGAGTGAATTGCCTGGATTGGGAATTGTTCCAAGACAAGGTTGGATATGAAGCTCTGGACAGCCATCCAGATATTCCAAACCTAGCTAAACATATAGCTGAAAGGTGCCTTGGGTTGCCCCTTGCACTAATTACAGTGGATCGTGCCATGGCTTGCAAGACAACACTTGAGGAATGGAATTATGCAATTGAAATGTTGAAGCGAAGTGCACCACCACAATTGGAACATGAGGTGTTTTCACTTTTAAAATTCAGTTACGATAATTTGCCTAATGCCACAATGAAATATTGCTTCCTATATTGTTGTCTGTATCCTGAAGATTATTCTATTCCTAAAAAGAGATTAGTGGAGTATTGGTTTTGTGAAGGGCTATTGAATGAATATGATAGAGTTAGTGACGCTCAAATGCAAAGTGATGACATTATCAGCTCTCTTCTGAATGCTTGTTTATTGGAAAATAGTGGTGAAATACATGGAGAAGAATGTGTAAAGATGCATGATGTGATCCGTGACGTGGGTTTATGGATTACACACGAATCCGAAGCAACAGAGAATATTTTTTTTGTAAGAGCAGGGGCTCAGTTATGTGAAGAACCAAATGTTGAGGCATGGGAAAATGTAAAAAGAATGTCAATTATGGAAAATAAGATTACAGTTCTCAAAGGAACACCCAAATACCCTAACCTTCGAACCTTGTTTCTTAGCCAGAATGAGTTGCAAGAGATCAGCGATGGTTTCTTCCAATTTATGCCTCATCTGACTGTTTTGGATTTGTCTAGAAATCTTCGATTACGAGCGCTACCTAAGGGAATTTCACAATTGATTTGTCTAGAATGTCTTGACCTATCATTTACTGGTATATCAGAGTTGCCAATAGGGTTGAAATCGTTGACAAAACTAAAAATGCTGGACTTGAGTTACATGCACAATCTCAGAAAAATCCACAACATTTGGTATCTAGTTTTTCGCAGTTGCAAATATTCAGAATGTGGTGTCGGGATCCGGAGATTATCCTAATGAAGACAATGTTTTGTACGAGAGTAATGAAAAGCTTACGGGGGAGTTGAACGGTTTGCAATGTTTGAATATACTAACGATACATAAAAAATCACGTTTTGTCTAGAAAGATTCCCAAGCTTTAATTTGTTTCGATGTTGGACCCTAGCATTACAACTTTGTGTTTTTAGAGAATCGAAAATGTTTAGGTGACGTTTAGTTCGCTGTAATGGAAAAGCTGTAATGGAATAGAGCTGTAATAGTAATTCAATTGTTTGGTTGAATGGAATGGAATGGAATAGAACTGTAATAATATTCTTGAGTTTGATTGAATGGAATGATGTTGTAATAGCATAAGGAAAAAAACTAAAATGACTAGAATACCTTTAGCAGAAATTTTGTTAAGTAGATGATTATTATTATTGTTATCAAATTTTAATAAGATTATTAATATAAATAATAAATAATTTAATCATATTTTAACATAACTATTATTAAATATAATTCAATAAAATAATATATAATTTAATAAAATTCTTAATATAATTATTCTTATATGAATTTACTAAAATCATAATATATAATACTATAAAAATAATATATAATCTACTTTATTATTTTTAAACCGCAATACATATTTAATGTGCTAAAATATCATTAGTGAAATAAATAATTTAATTATTCTACAATAAAAAAAATAGTAGTAATAAATAACTTGAAAATTATATTTTACATAAACATAATATTCATATATTAACAAAATGTTACATGATTTCACTAGTTTATATGTCATAATCCATATGTTATAAAATTTTACAAAATCAAAAAATTACAACATTGTAATGACATATATCATGTCATTATACCGTCCCAATTATTACAAACACAAAAAGTTACCAGAATATCACCTACACAACCATGATTTTGTAAATTTAATTAATTGATTATTGACATTTAATAATTTTTTTAAAAAAATACCCATTTGATTAAATATAGTGTGTTAAATATATATATATTTTTTAAAAAAACATGACTTGTTTGTTGCATTTTACTTTTTTTTTTGTTTCGTTTGTTGAGATAATTTTTTTAGTGTTAATTATAATTTTTAATCAAACAATATAAGTAATATAAAACATTGTTTAATTATAATTTTTAATCAGACAATATAAGTAATATAAAACATTGCTTGAAGACCAAAATTAAATATAACATAAATTAAAGATATCGAAAATAAAAATAGTTTGATAATATATTAAAAGATTAAAATAATTTTAAATGAAACATATCAAAAATAAAAACATATCGAAAATTAAATATAACCAAAATGTTCTTGTTTAAAGTAAAAAGATCAAATCCGAAATATAAATGTAGTTTAACATGTATATATTGTCTTCCCCGTATGACTAGAAAATAGTAATGGTATCATCATTACAGTGGAGATATTTGTTTATGTCTGTTACCTGATAACTTATCTGTCCACCTGCATCAGTAAATAATAAAGATGTTATCAAGACAAGAAATTGACATCACTTGTGTTAAAATATTAAAGCTCCAAATGATAAAATTTCTCTTGCAAAAACACAAGAAGCCTGTAATTACACAAATTAAGCATTCATTAAAAAAAGGAGATAATCATATTCAATGGAGTAATGTAGATCTAATATGATGCCAGATACTAATGTACAAATCTTAGTGCATTTAAGTATGACTAAATTTAAGTATGACTAAAAATAAGTCAAAACTCAAAACTGAAATCACAATAATAGCATAACGCATAAAAGGCTGACTCAATCGAGGAAACATAGAAAACAAAAACATGTGAGAACAACCAAATGAAAATGGAATTAAATTATCAAAGAATCTTTTTGAAATGAGACTTTTTACCCATTCTGAGATCTGTATAACCCTATTTCTACAGAAACTTGCATTGTCATTTGCAAACTTAAATACACTCTTTTCACACTACTGTTAAAGTATACTAGTCTTTTAAATGTTAATACTAGTCTTTTAAATGTTAAAGCCTACTAGTCTTTTAAATGTTAAAGTATAACCCAATTTCTAAAGATATATAAAATTCCTTTTAAATGTTAATACTAGTCTTTCTTTGTTGTTTTTCATTTGATATCATAATTTCTTCTAGAATTTTAGTGCACAGAAAGATAATGTCGACATTCTTTTCTTTTCCCTACGACAGGCAGCTGAAGCAAAGGAGGAAGATAGAAAATTATGATCAAATGAGAAAGTAAACATGCTAAATATCAGTTAGCAAAGTGAAACATGATAGTAAGCAATGGAATTTTGGCATACACCTTGATAAATTAATCCTTTTTCGTGAAGTCTAATAAACGCCTCTATAACAGCTCCTGCAATAGGAATACAAGTTTCAGAACACAAACTTACCCTACTGATATTTGAACAAATGTAAGCGCCTAACTATTACTTCTATGATTATCATACTATTATTACTGCCATATGTACAATGCAAAGAAAACAAATGAGGTAACAAGTAAAACAGGTCACGGATTGGAAATTTACACATAACTTAAAGACTTTGAACATTAGCTAGATTTTACTTTTACTAGATATAAAACTTGTCTTCCGACTTAGCTGCTCATCGAGGGTGAAACATTCTCTAGTCCAGTCACAAGATGCCCCAAGTCTCTTAATCTGATTAGTAATGGTCCCACCATACCTGAAATTGAAAAGAAAAAAGACCAGCAATGAACAAAAAATAGATAAAAAATACAAAACAAAGTAGTACCTATACGACACCTTAATGGTCAAATATGAACAATAAACACCAGAAATTAAGCAACGGGTTAAAGCAATAAAACTCCATAAGTATCAGTATTTGGAAGGAGAGAAGTAGAATTTATTGAAGTTGTGGAGAACCCCCCAACAAAAAAAGCCCTTTCTTCAGAAACAACAAAAACACCATAGATGATATGTGCAAAGTAACAGATTCAATGTCAGTAAAGAACAGCAGAAAAACCAAGTATGCTAATAATTTAAGGGAAGACATACTTCTCTTTCCACTCCCAAACTCGTTTTTCAAATTCATCTCTGCCCAGTTCTACCCTTTTTATTCCTTCAGAAGCCAACATTCTTTCCACAACCAACTGGGAAAAGAAAAGTAAAATAGGTTCAATTATATATTCCCATTAAACAGAAACAACATATATACTCATTCTCTACACAGAACATTATGTATAAAGAAGGCAGAATATAAATCAACAACAAAGCTGAAAATATTATATTTACAAAAGATTACTAGAAATAATACAACCATAAATATCAATCCTTTTTCCAGAAACCATTACACAAGTTAGAACTGAAGGTAGTTGGATTAGATAATTAGACTATTCCAAAATATGTCTTCCTTTTTTCTTCTTACTAGTTCGGGAGATCAGGTGAGCAGAAATCATGATCATCAAGAGACTAACCTGAGTTGCAATACCAGCATGATCAGTTCCAGGAAGCCAAAGTGTTGGTCTTCCCCTCATGCGATGGTACCTAACCATGATATCCTAAAGGAGACCACCGAAGGAAACAGATACAATTAAATAAATAAGCATGACAACACCAATAGCAAAGTCAACAAAATTTAGAATAATTACAATGTCTAAAAAATAAAGGTTAGAATCTGTTAGAATTAGAAGGATCTTCGTATCTTTATATCTCATCCTCCTCCACATCTTCATCAAGGTTCATCCAAGACACTAACCACTACAATTAAGAGAATCTGGCCATTTTTACTAAGAAGACATTTTCTGTGTACAAGGAGTTACATTGACCACTGTAGACTCAAATGCGTTGAATAAAATCAGATTATGCTATATGAAACATCTTTCGAAGTTGAGATGCAAAGGTTGCCCGAATGTAGTTATCTGCAGTTTCAAGTTTATAAATAAATTCAGAAAACCACAGAATGTTGTATCAATAATGCCTGACAAATGCATCCTTATTGTTAGACCTATGTTTCTTAGACCTGGGTATGAGTATCATATACAAGTGTGTATCTGATATGGCTTTTTTTCCCTAGGTTTTTCTATGTATTTGATGAATCCAAATCATATCCACATAATCATATCCACATACCCATATCTGAATATGCATTGGACACAAATCAAGAACAAAAGTACTTCAAGAAAAATGAAAAATTGGAACAACATAGGTCAAACTACTATCTTAATCTTTCTCCTAAATTTGGCATCTATAACCAGAAAATCATTCCATGCATGAAGCATAAACTCCCAATATAATGCTTAGAGAAAACAAGTCATTCACATAATTCTATGTTTCTGGCAATTGTATGAGTGTCCGGCACTGATATGTGCAAATTTCTTTTTCTTCTAAATTTTCCATATATTTGAAGGGTCATATCATATCCCCATACTTATTGTTGAGAAAGTCTTGGATACAAGTGTTAAATAAAGTATTTTAAGACAAATAGAGTCAAAGTACCATATATAAACCATTCCAAGTGTAGGTTCTGAATTCTTGACCACTTACCCTTTGGCAAATGACAAAGAAGTTTGTAATGCAGCCCTCAAGTATTCGATCACCATCGTTAGACAATAAGAGCTCAGTCACTGAAGGAGGCCTCAATTTCTCCAATGGCTTCCTTAACCTACACAGAGTGTAAAATCGAAAGTTCATCACAGAATATCAAAAATATAAAAAGAAAGCCCAATGTGCTCCACTTTCTTCTATCCCAAACACAGGAGGAATATAACTCCCTATATGCAAATGAAGATCAAGAACCTGAAAAACTCCGTTATCATCATCATCATCATCACCACCACCACCATTCTTCATTGCCTTCAGCTTCTCGATATCCCCAGAAACAAGAGCAGTAACAGCCAACTCCTCCCCATTAGACCTCTCCTTGAGAGCAATGGGTAAAACTTGGTTCAATGAATTACTAACCAATGACAGAATCCTTGACTCCCATTTCAATGAAGTGACAGAAAAAGGAGAAAATAACAATGGGCTTTTCTTGTTCGTCTTGAATATGAGTTCTGGGTTTGAATTTAGTAGAATTCGACAATCTTTTTAAATGCCTTTCCCAAAACAAAAGTGTTGTTCCATTTTCATGCGTTCTAGTTGTTGTGTAAGATCCTGAGAGTGGGAAAAGTTAATTTAATTAAGTGTTTTGCAAATTTTCAATAAGATTTCTTGTTTTTGGTTGACTGAAAAAGAACAAAATGGAAAGAGATGGAAATGGGTTTGGGTTTTAGTAGCTGGAAAGGATTCAAGGAAAGTAGTGATGGGAGGAGCATCGGAGGAGCAAGAAACAACGCCGTTGCTGTAGAGAAATCTCATGCTGTCCATCTTTTGCTCTAACAGCGTTGGACCGATAAATTGCAGTGAAACAGGAGGGAGTTTGACGGCAGATGAAGGAGGGCAAAATTTGGAAAATGGGAAAAAGATATCCGAACGGAATAGCTATATTATATTTTAAACAAAAAATGTTTACTTATTATCATTTTAAAGTAATAATAAAAATATTCATATTTAATAAAAATATTCGTATTTATTATATATAGTTTATATTATTTTTTCAAACTAATACGAGTTAGATGGGGAAGTGAAAAATATACTGAGTGTGCCGCTTATCTAACACGGTGCCGCCTATCATCTTCCCTTCTCAATTCCTTCCTCTTCAATGCTGCGTTTGAAACGGATACCAGAAGCTCACAAGCTCACAAATGTAAATACCCCAAATTTTTAACGTTATACCTCAATTAAATTAAATTAAAAGTTTGAAAACTAAATGATAATTTTTTTAATGAATAACAATAATATGGATTTTACTTTAGTTACAAGGAAAATCAAAATTTAAAAGAAAAATCCATATCAGCTTGGTGTTTATGATTTTAACGTGAGTCCTTAATTGCAAACTTTTTATTTTAGGTGCCTGAAATAAAATTTGTTGATAGTTGGTGACTATCTTTGTATTTTACCCTATATTTTAATATTCTAAAACCAGATTTCTGCTACTGCATCTGCTCCAACTAAACAAAACAGTCGAGACCAGTGCTAATTTGATGGATCTAACCGGTAAGTCTTCGACCCACTACCCCTCTTCTTCTAACCGGTAAGCCTGATCGGTTCTTCATAGTTTCTTAAATTCCAACTATCTTTCATCAGGATTCTGCTACTGCATCTGCTCCAACTAAACAAAACAGTCGAGACCAGTGCTAATTTGGTGTATCTAACCGGTAAGTCTACCTGTCTTCGTAGTATCTTTGGCTAAAAAAGTTAGATACTTTGATTTCCTTCGACCTCAATCTGTTTGTAACCCCATCTTCTTTAACTTTATTTTTCTTTTACTTTTCCACATTACCTAACTTTATTTTTAACACAATTCACTTTGCATCCACATCTTATTTGTTTCCTTTGTTTCATCTTTCATTTACCAGAGTCATGGGCAGTTGCTGCTCCGTACAATGTGGTTTAGACAGTTTCCTTCTTCGTGGCTTGGATTTCATTGTTGGCCATGCTAATTATGTCTGGAAGCTTAAACAAACTCTTCCAACTTTATCTGCTGCTCTTGAAGAATTGAAGGCGCGAAGAGATGACGTGAAACGGAAGGTTGATCTTGCAGAACGAAAACTATTGAAGCCATTGGAGTAAGTTCAGCTATGGCTTTCAACAGCGGGACCTATGATAACGGAGGCAGAAAAGTTGCTTCCAAGAGTTGCCTGTCCAGCTACAAGTATGGTAAAAAACTGAACAAAATGCTTCAAGAAATAAGTGATCTTAAGAGGGAAGGAGCTTTTGTGAAAAGTAGCAGAGGATCCGCCCCCAGCTCCAGTGGTAGTAAGACCTGAAGAGCAGGCGGTTGCTCTAGAATCCACAATCCAAAAGGTATGGAGTTGCATTGTAGAAACAAATGTGGGGATCATTGGTCTCTATGGCTTGGGGGGCGTTGGCAAGACAACACTCTTGACCAAACTCAACAACAAGTTCAGCACCACACCAAATGATTTTGAAGTTGTTATCTGGGCGGTGGTGTCTAAAGATTACGATGTTGGAAAGATTCAAGATAGGATTGGTGAAACTATTGGTTTTCCACAATCCTGGAAGAATAAAAGTGTTGACCAGAAAGCCATAGATATCTATGGGATCTTGAGTAACAAGAGATTTGTTGTATTATTGGATGATTTATGGAAGAAGGTGGATTTGAACCTAGTTGGGATACCAGAACCAAGCCAAACAAAGGGTTCCAAACTTATTTTTACTACTCGATATTTGGATGTATGTGGCTACATGGAAGCTAAAACGAAAATCAAAGTGGAGTGCCTGGAACCGGAGAAGGCTTGGGAATTGTTCCAAGACAAGGTTGGAGATGAAGCTCTCAACAGCCATCCAGATATCCCAAACCTAGCTAAACAAGTAGCTGAAAGATGCGGTGGGCTGCCTCTTGCACTAATTACAATCGGTCGTGCCATGGCTTGCAAGACTACACTTGGGGAATGGAATTATGCAATTGAGATGTTGAAGCGATGTGCATCGCCACAAATGGAAGATGAGGTGTTTCCACTTTTAAAATTCAGTTATGATAATTTGCCTAATGCCACAATGAGAAGTTGCTTCCTATATTGTTGTCTGCATCCTGAAGATTATTGTATTCCCAAAAAGAGATTAGTGGAATATTGGTTTTGTGAAGGGCTATTGATTGAATTTGATACAATTAGTGAAGCTCAAATGCAAAGTGACCACATTATCAACTTTCTTCTGAATGCTTGTTTATTGGAAAATGGTGGTGAAATACATGGAGAAGAATGTGTAAAGATGCATGATGTGATCCGCGACATGGCTTTATGGATTACACGCAATTCTGAAGCAACAGAGAATAATTTTTTTGTAAAAGCAGGGGCTCAGTTATATGAAGAACCAGATGTTAAGGCATGGGAAAGTGTAAAAAGAATGTCAGTGATGACAAATAAGATTGAAGTTCTCAAAGAAACACCCAAATGCCCTAACCTTCGAACCTTGTTTCTTAGCCAGAATGAGTTGCAAGTGATCAGCGATGGTTTCTTCCAATTTATGCCTCATCTGACTGTTTTGGATTTGTCAAGAAACCTTAGATTACGAGTGCTGCCTGAGGGAATTTCACTATTGGTTTGTCTAGAATGTCTTGACCTATCATTTGCTGGTATAGAAGAGTTGCCAATAGGGTTGAAATCGTTGACAAAACTAAAAATGTTGGACTTGAGTTATATGCACAATCTCAGGAAAATCCCACAACATTTGATATCTAGTTTTTCCAAGTTGCAAATATTCAGAATGTGGTGGTCGGGATATGGAGATTATCCTAATGAAGACAATGTTTTGTATGGTGGTAATGAAAAGCTTATAGAGGAGTTGAAAGGTTTGCAACTTTTGAGTATAGTAAGGATACAGAAAAGGCATGTTTTGTCTAGAAAGATTCCTGAGCCGTAACTTGTTTCGAATTATACTTCATGCTTTCACACATTGAGCACAGTTCAAATTTTCTACTATGACCAATTAAGAGACATGACCTGACTGATTTTTGTGCCAAATCTAAGGACTCTCTGGATAGCTGGGTGTGCAAAAATGGTAGAAATATTGAGTGAGGGAAATCTTGGTGAAGTTGCAGGTGTGACTGGAATTCCGTCCTCTAAATCATTTCTGAAGCTTGAAACACTTGAATTATTTGGTGTACCGAAATTGAGGAGCATATTGGGATGCCCTACCCTTCCCATATTTAAAACTTATTCGTATAAATGGCAGCCAAGAATTGAAGAAGCTTCCTCTCAACTCAGACAGTGCAAAAGGGAATCTGCTCACCGTTCAGGGAAGAAAAGATCGGTGGGCAAGAGTAGAATGGGAAAATGAAGCCGCTCAAGATGCTCTTCTTCCTTCTTTCAAGTCTCTTCCCGTATGAAATGTAGAAAAACGTAAAAATTGCAAAGTGGTTCATCGTTGTGTGATGTTTGAATTTTGAGAAAATAGCTTTACTTATTTAGTTGCAGTTTGCAAATCATTTTAGGTATATTTTCTATTTTTAAATTATATCACTTTTAATGTATTAATATTTAATAATTTTGTATGTTTTACATCATAATCTTATGATTATTAAATATTTAATTTTATGTGATATAAACTATATAATATATAAAAATAAAACAATATTATGATTTAAGTAACGAATGTTGGAGCCCCTTGGCTTATATTTTAAATGGATCAAAACTTTTTTTTTTGTTTAAACCAAATTTTCGAGTTTTTTACTTTTAACTAAACTCTCTCTCGATGGGTTTTTAATTTTAAACGAATATCCTGACATTTGAATAGATTTATCTTAATACTTTTAAAGTCAAAAAAAATTCCAGTAAAAAAACAAATAATTTTAAAGTCAAAAAAAAATTTCAGTAAAAAAACACTCTTTTAATATTTATTTTTCATTCATAAAATTCGAAATGAAATGAAATACCAAATTTTTTCTCTCTCATTTTTAATGAGAACAGTAAAAAAAGAGAGAAAATATTGTCATGTCAATCACCACTACAATACCTAATTTCCCTCCTACAATAATTAATTTCATTGTCATCGTTGTTTTCATGCCCATCCAAATAGAATCTTAATTGGTCGAGTAGAAACTGCACCTAAGGTTACTAAACTATTACTAAGTTTGTGTTTTGGTCATTCATATTCAAAAAGTTACAAAATGATCACTAAATTGTTCAAAAGTTTTCATTTAAATCACTAAACTACTCGAAAATTTTTATTTAAGTCATTGGTTGTTAAGTTGTTTTTTTTCTAAGTCCGGCTAGCAAGCTTCAAGCAATGATTCCACGCTTGATACGATGTATCAATACCCATTGACCAATAGAAAAACATGTCTTAAATCCAAATCAATTTGATCGTCAATGTTAGAGACCGGGAAAGAAAGTTGTTTAGATTTTTTTAGTAGATTTGTGTGTTTAAAACCATCTCATGATAAAAAATATTAAATTATAGAAGAGAAGGGGAAGGAGAGCTTTTGATTGGTGCAGGCGGTGTGAACCAACAAGGCCATACAACAACGATTTTAACAATTCAGTGACTCAAATGAAAGTTTTCAAATAATTTAGTGACTATTATGTAACTTTTTGAAATTGAGTGATCAAAATGTAAATTTACTAGTAGTTTAGTAATTGTGGTTGCAATTTACCCTCTTTCAATTCAATCATGTACAGACAAATAAATGATGATTTACACCATGAGCCAATGAATTTTTACAATTATTCTTGAATATCATTTGAATTGAACCATTATTATCATATGAACAACATTCAACAATGAAGTCAAGGCAAAGCTAGGAACTTTTTAAGGACCGAATTTTAGTTATGGAATTCTCTTCTGCAGTACGTTTACTTATGGAATTCTCCAAAACTGCAAGCAATTTAGAGGCATGGGATTTGGCATCATCCACACTTGTAGCACTCATCATCTCCCTCACAAACAAGTCCACCCATTCAGCACCGCACCATCAGCAGGCATATTTTCAGAGGCTGATTGATTCTGAATAATCGCAGCAGCAGCAGCAACAGCTTCTCCATTATTAGTTAATATACCTGCAATTTCAATGCAGATGCGAGATTCTCTTTACAAAGTGAGAACTGTCCAGCTTAAACAGATGGCATATCACACACGGCACAACAATTAAACATAGAATAATTGATGTTGTGGTATCAGCCTTCAATGTAGTCAATGTTGTTGATTCTAACCACAATACAATATTGGAACTTGGAAGCATAAAGCTAGGGACATGGACATAGGATGTCAAAATTAAAATGAAGATTTGTCACTTGATAATGATTCTGGTAAGAGTTGAAAGAAGAAATGGCAACTAGTTGCAGAAGATTTAGTTCTGCATTTATTGATTTACAAAGCATATTCATCAATTAGATGCATAATATAAACATTTCCAGTTCATCATAGAAACGCTTTTGCAAATCAACCATCAATCAACAATTAAACTATTAAGTAAAAAAATATTGATCAGAAACTCAGCTGGCAATGCTAAATTTAAATAAATATAATTGCAAAAAAATAGGGGTATACCCTGCTCAGCAGTTGTGCCCAGTTCCTCAAAAGGACAAGTCTTTTCCCCTCTAGACTCTGCTGCTCCTAAGCAAAGATCCTCCAGCCTCTTGATGGCAGTGTCTATATCATTGCCACATTCTAATAGCGCTTGCTCCTGAAGCAGAAACGAATAATAGCTAATTATAATGGAAGAAATGGATGAATCACTATTTCAACAGCCAATGATAATCCCTCGATCAACAATGCAACAATAAAACCAAAGGGTTTAAAAGCTATGCATGCAACAGAAAGAAGACAAAAAAGCTAAATCTTATTTACAGTAATGGAACTAAAAAAGAAAACCCTACACAAAGATTTGATTAATGATAATCATACAAGTAAGCAACTATATGCCCCAACTTAATCTAGAACTTGCAAAATAGGACCAGAATACAAGCCAACATCAGAGATTTTCAATTAGCCAGCCCCTTTCATGGCCTAAATCCACACAATTACAGTTGTTAGAATATCAAATGAAGGCTTAACATTTAGTTTTTTTTTCACTCTAACAAGCAATACTTAACGTTGTATTATATCATGTTATAATCACATTCGTTTTACGACTACCATCGGAAACCCCACGTGACATTTCCATTTTTCCACACAAGAAGTGCATATGGATCAAAGCATTTTTGCACAAGAACATTAGAACCAAACCCAAATTTCACCACATGACAATACAACTCTTTCCCACATGAAAACCCAACATTTCTGTCAAAACCCTTGAAGAGGAAAGGAAAGGTGTAATTATCAGGCTTAACACTCAATTTTAACTTTTAACACGTTGAAATCCCATATTTTGGACAATCTATCCTACACTAACCTTGGGTCATTGTGTTCCCAAGGAAGACAGTTTTCGGTTCGGGAATTTGATCGAACAGTTTGAGTACATAGTCCATGTCACCAAGTTCATACATACAAGAGGAAATAACTGTGTAAAAGCAAAATGGGTGGTCTTGTTAGGGCTCGGCAGCGGATTTACTTGAGTTGGTCCAGGGATTTGCTGTGCATGAGACTAGTAAACATCAAAGTTCAGTAAATAAAAAATATGAAGCTCTGAGGCGCCGTTGATATCGTCTTGAAAACAGACGATTGCGAAGAACCCAACTCCGCTAGAGCGCAGCTATCGTCACAGCTTCATTGAAGGTTGCACCAGCCGGGAATCGAACCCGGGTCTGTACCGTGGCAGGGTACTATTCTACCACTAGACCACTGGTGCTTGTTGGCAATATGGAGAAATATATATAATAGGTTGTGTTTATTAAAATAAAATTCAATCATACACACGTGTTGTTTTTTATTTTGTTGATTGAGATAATTAGGTAAATGAAGAAACCTTTTTGAGTATTGAAGGGAATTTCATAATGTGATGGAAGAAGGCAAAAGATGGGAAAAAGAGTTTGTAACCAAAAAAATAAAAGGTAAAAAACAAAAAAGAGAAAGCATGCAACTAATTAATGTAATTAATTGAGTGAATGGTTGGATTTGTTAATAGAGTTTAAACGATTCATGCGATTGAGGTTGGCAATTAATTTGAGCATGGTTCTACTACTTCGCAAGCTACTGAAGAATGAAATCTTGGAAAGTGCTTCTAAGGTTATTCACTTAATAAGAGTTAGCTAAGGGTTATTCTCGTAGTTAATTTATCATTATAGGAGGGCTAGTGGTCTGATACTGTTCCTCGATCACTATAACCGACTCATTGATTGGAGGAGAAATTTATTTTTCGAAATCAGGTCAAAGCCAAAGTCAAAATCACGCTTGAAGCTAGAGTTTCTAGCCATATTTCTTTATTCGGATTTAATTTCGGTTTCCTTATTTTTATTTCATTTTTATTATTTTTTCATTTTTTTATTATTTAGTTACATTCAGATTTAATCCCCTTTGTGTTTCATATAATTGGCATAAGTTGTGGGTACGAAATTTGCCTATGACACATTATTGTTACAATGAATTATATATTGAAATGGATCAGTCCTTATGGGATCAACTCTACTTCCTATATTCCAAATTTTTGCTCTATTTGGTGTCAAATTCATTTTCGGTAGATTCAACGTCATCAAAAATTGCTTTACTTTCTCTCTTCTCAAAAAATGAACACTAATTATTCCGTCTAAGGTTATGAGTAACATCTTAAGAACTATGATCGATTAAGTAACTGAAGAGGGGTGCTTGAGTTTTCATTCCGTTCACGTCAAACTCTAGTGCCCTAAATCCTTTACCTTCACCTATAATAACTCATTCAACATCAAATCTAAGTTCTTCAAACACCTTAGCTTCCTCAACATCGATACCTGCTATTAATTGACTCAACTCAAAATTCAAACTCAATAGCAACACCTATTGTAAACGGCTCAATTTGTCCGGGCCCATTTAAACCAAATAAAACCAATAAAATAAATAAATAAAATAAACAGTTTCTTAAAGCCCACACAGTCCGGGCCCAAATAAAAAATAAATAAAACAAATAAATGGCCCAAAACCCTAATGGCCCAGTTAGGCCCGAAACTAATCAGGCCCTCTCCCCTCTTGCGCCGCAAACCCTAGCACCGCAACTCCCTTGCGCCGCAACCCCACTTGCCTCTGTTGGCCATCGCTCTCTCCACCTACTCCACTTCCACTGGCGCCCCATAACCTGCAAAAAGGGGACGAAACAACAGCAACCACGAGCAAAAAGCAAGACTATTGTATTATTTTTTGTTTCTTCAGAGCCGGGTATAAAAGCCGAATGAAAACATTGTAACAAGGGCTTTTTTCTTTTTGTTTTTTACTTCAATCAATAGAGAAACAACAGCAAAAATAAGAAATTACAAGAAAATTCACTTTAAATGTAGATCCGATCGGGGTAGTCGGAGGTGATTTCGCGTGCTTCTTTTCCTCATATTCGAGTTCGACTTTATTTATTTTCATCGCTCCATCAACATATACGCATATATATCCATATATTAAAAAGAGGGGAAGAAAAGGGGAACTTTACCTTTCCGGCCATCGTGCGCGTGTGGGCGTGATGCGCGTCGACGGTGTGCCCTATCGCGAGAAGGGACCTGCGAGAGAAGAGAATCAAGAATTTTTTTTTTTGAAACAGATGAAATGTGATTTTTTTTTTTTTAGGATTTTGGGCCTTTTATAGCCCCAAAAACGACGTCGTTTTGGGGTGACCTTTGACTCCAAAACGACGCCGCTTTGGCGCGACCCGATTCGACCCGGCCGCTCCGATCTAGGATCCACGTGTTTTACGGAAGGGCTAATTTCACTTTAGCCCTTCCGCATTTTTATTGTTTTTAATTAGGTTTTCATTATTTTAAAATTTGGCCCGATTATTTAGCTTGGTTTTAATTCGGTCTCTCTCGCCATTGCAGCGTTTTGGCCAAAAGAGTTTATTGCGTGCGTGGTCCCTCCGCTTCCTATGCTGCATAAATTGGCCTCTTTTCTTCTATTTTCCGTTTCAAATTGACCCTAATATTCTGTTCCTTTACAAATAGCTCCCAATCCCCTTTCCATTTTAGTTTATTGCTATTTTAACCCCTCTCACTTTATTTTGATTTTAATTTAGCCCTTCCTTGACTATTATTGTAATTATTATTACTATTATTATTATTATTATTATTATATTTACTATTACTATTATTATTACTATTTGCTTTATTTTCTTTTATGTTATTATTCCTATTATTATTATACTATCACTTATATATATATACTTATTATTATTATTATTATTATTACATCTACTATCACTATTACTATTATATTTATTATATTTACATTATCGTATTGTACATACTTCGTATCCTCATTATTATCTTAGTATTATTACTATACCATTATTATTATTATTACTAATTATTATTATTACTATACTATAACTGTACTGCACGTATTATCACTATTTTATTATTATTACTGTGCCATTTACTATTATCTTTATTATTATATTAGTATGGTGTACATATTTTGTGTCCGTACCACTGTTATCTTATTATAACTATTATTATTATTATTATTATTATTTTCCTACTGTACATACTCTTTTCATTGTCTCGATCTTTACTAACATCTTCCAACCTTTTTATTATTTCAATGTCGTCTTTCACCCTTTTTATATTTTCTCTTTCATTACCAGTATTGTTGATTTCGTATTTTCGTCGTTTCATGTGGATCAACGGTTTTAAATCGCAATCCAACTTTTTAATTCATACAAAGGTAATATTCATGAGTTTGAGAATTCAAAATTTTGTGCCCAATCGTGCTGGGTATGACTTTTTGTTTGACCAAACAAATGGATATCCTTTCAACTTTTGTTTCCACTTTTAAATAAGGTGATATTCACGTGTTTGGAAGTTCGAAAAGATCGTGCCCAATCGTGCTGAGTGTGTTCTCTTTCGTACGACCAAATGAGCAAATATCCTTTCAAAATTGCAATGCATGTATTTGGAGAATTTTGGAGATGATCTTGAATTCAAGGACTTAGATTATCATTTCCAATCGTGCTGGATATGAGACTCTACGCCTTCGAAACAAGGGAAACTCGATATTCAATCAAGTTTTTTAAAAATAAAAAAAAGGATAAAAATGAGATTTTGAAATCTTTTCAAGCTTTTCGACATTAGGACACTGATTAATCAATTTGGTACCAATTTTGGGCGTTGCGAGGGTGCTAATCCTTCCTCGCACGTAATCGACTCCCGAACCTATTTTCTCAAACTTTCGCAGACCAAAAACACTGTTTTAATAAACTGAAACGTTTTATTAAAACAAAGGTGATCCGATCACACCTAATAAAAGTTCGGTGGCGACTCCCGTTTTCTTTATTTTCAAAACCAAGTTCGATTTCCGTTTTGTCAAAAAAAATGGTTACGACAGCTTGGCGACTCCACTGGGGACCGAATAAGAGTCAGGCCGTAAAATTGGTTATTCTTTGTCCTTTTGTCAAAAACTTGGAAAATCATTTTGAAAAATCATGTTTCTTTTGCTGCATTTGCTGGTTCTGTGATTGCAATAACGTCGAGTCTCATAGGATGTCTCTGCATTCATATTTACATGACCGTTGTGGTCACACCCTTAAGTGGGAGTGAGAAGCTATGCCTTCGTGAGGTTTTCACTCTCATACATGGGCTGTGGGATCGCTTCCTAATACATCCGTACCTATGGTTTCGTGAGGTTTTCACCTCCGCATGGCCATAGGGAAATGTATTCCCCTGAACTGAACTCGATCCGTATGAGCCTATAATGGGTGAGGATTGAGGAATCTGCTGGTTCAGGTACCCTTACTTTAGAACCAAACCACATGTAGAGAGACTTAGGAGCCTGCCCTAGATAGAGCTATGCCAGACCCCTAATGGTCACCTGGATAATTGTTATATGTTTGTTTGTTACTCCTACGCTAACGTGTTCTACTCTGTTTTGATTGCATTGCATTGCATCATCATGGAAAGAAGGTGCTGATTAATATTCAATTGCTAAATAGAGGAGTTTGTCATAAGAAACTAAATTTCTTGATAAAATGGATTATAATACGGTTGCTCAAACATAGTCCAAGTAAACAACGAGAAAAGGCGCGTAGTCCACGGGAGAATACAAGACTTTGCTCGATGATTCAAGCCAACAATGATTATTCAAGAGTCGTCACGTCTTGATTTTTTGGGTTAAGAAGCCTATGAACAATCACAGAGGATAAACAAGTAAAGAGGTACGGCCCGAACCAAGCTACAAGGAGCTAGAAGAGGCATCTACGAAGAAAGTTCACAAAACATGGCCATGATATCCGGTCACGAAGGAAAAGATTGGTGTTTTGCTTGGACTATGAAGACAAAACCATATATGCAATCCGTTTTATGTAAAGAGCTTTATTTTCTAGAAAAGTTCTTCTAATGGAATTGAATTCATAATCGGCGCCTCTCTCTTTTTGCATTCATTCTATGCATTGGCATTGCATTGCATCATCCTAGAAAGGAGGTGTTGATTCGCGTTTGATTGCTAAATAGAAGAATCTGTCATATGAAAATGTGTTACTTAATAAAGTGGATTATAATACGGTCGTCTGAACACGGCCTAAGTAAACAACGAGACAAGATATTACTTGAAGATTCAAGCTGACAAGGAGTGCTCGGAAGCCATCAGGAGATTATGAACACCACGGAGGATAAGTGAGTGATGAGGTACGACCTAGATCAAGCAACAAAGAGCTAGAAGAGGCGTCTATTAAGAAAGTTCACGGGACAGGACCATAACATCCGGATACGAAGAAGAGGATTTGTTTGAAGATTCAAGTCGACAAGGATTGTTTGGGGAGTCATCAGAGGATTATGAGCTTCAAAGAGGATAAGTGAGTGATGAGGAACAACCTAGATCAAAGCAACAAAGAGCTAGAAGAGGCAGGACACGACCATAATATCCGGATACGAAGAAGAGGATTGGTGTTTTCATCTGAATCATGAGGAGGAGGCCGACAAGGATTGTTTGGGAGTCATCAGAGGATTATGAGCTTCAAAGAAGATAAGTGAGTGATGAGGAACAACCTAGATCAAAGCAACAAAGAGCTAGAAGAGGCGGGACACGACCATAATATCCGGATACGAAGAAGAAGATTAGTGTTTTCATCTGAATCATGAGGAGGAGGCCGTATATGTGGGCCATTTTATGTAAAGAAACGTATTTTCTAGACAAGTTCTTCTAATAGGAATTAAATTCATAATTAGCGCATCTTTCTTCTTGCGTTCATTCCATGTATTTGCATTACATTCCATGCATTTGCATTGCATTTCATGCATTGGCATTGCATCATATTACATGCACCAAAATTGGTGGGAAGCCCTAACTAGGTGAAATTATTTCAGTTAACCTAGAAGACATGGACCGAAGGTTGGAGAGATTAGAGCAAAGGCAAATACTGATACAAGAACAGTTGGCCAAAATTCAACAAGAGATGCGCCAGTTAACCCAACTACTAGTCGAAAAACTTGGAAACGGGAGTGGCCCAATGGTCGGCAGTACGGATGATGATGATAAAGAAATCGTTTATTCCCCGATAAATACCCTGACTTAACCAGACATACAGTCACAAAGAGGACCCGTCATCATTGGATCCCAATGTCAGACTAATATGTCAGCACTGTTGAACTTTCCGATGAACTCATGCTTTCACCTTGAGGACGATAGATCCAAACAGATTGCTTAGGCAGGAACAAAGGAATGGAGGAAGCAGACTTTGAAGACCCCGAAGAAGAAGGAAAAGGAAGTGGGTATTACAAGTAGGTATAACAAGGGCCATTCGGAGCCGATTATAGTAAATAAGCCAAAAATAACAGCTACCAGTTATCGGGTCTTGCAGAGACAAGAGCTTAATCCAAAATCAAACTCAGAAAAGCCCCGGTTCATGCTCATCTCGTCTCGTATAGGGAAACGTACAAAACGTTGTTTGACGCGCACGTTATAGCCCCTTTTTATCTAAAGTCATTACAGCCCCCATATCCTAAATGGTATGACCCGAACGTTGAATGCGAGTACCATGCAGGAGTAGCGGGTCACTCGATAGAAAATTGCACTGCCTTCAAAAAGGTAGTTGAAAGGCTCATCACGATGGGGATCTTGAAGCTCGATGATACACCTAGTTCAGAGAACCCATTACAGGACCATGCCGTTAAAAGGGTAAAAATTGTGAGTACCATGATAAACGGGGGCATGAGATCAGAAGTACATCAAGTTCGGAACTCTAGTGCAAAGCATAATACTAGGGAATTGGAACATTAATGACGTATCTGAGGAGTGAACCAATGAATCGAAGTTTCCAAGACCTTGCATGTTTGGGGAGTGTTTCGAACAATGGGACTGTGGAAGGGATCTCTGTATTTTTAGAGCTAACTCAGAGTAATGTCCAAAATGTGCCTATTGCTCTAAAGCCTAGAAGCAATAAGAATCCTTTTATGAAATAGGCTTGTGTTTGGAATTGTCATTTCAATAAAATGCATCTTTCTAAGTAAATATTTTCATGCTTTACACTTTTTATTTTTCATTCATACAAATAATCATCCTTAGAATCATTTATTCTTTGGATTTTCTGCCTTACACCCACAATGGGTCCCCAGATATCAATGACATGAGCGACGCTGTTACTGGCTCCCTTTTGGTGAAATATGTGTCTAGAGGAATCGAAAGATTTTAGAGATGACAGAGTATGACTTACCTCCTGATTTGTCAAAGATGGTAGAACAAGAAAAATAGATACTACCTTATAAAGCGTCATTGTGAGCCTAGAGAAGAGAGAAAGGTGAATATCGAAGCCTAGCTCACCGCAAAGATGAAGCAAGACATCATTGAGTTACTCCCAATTTAGGGATGTTTTCACATGACACGCCCCGGCTGCTGAAACGTGGGTATACTGTTAAGGCTAAGGAGATCCTATAAGAGGTTCGTCAGGGCATTTAAAGATCACACGCTGATAATTTTATGATAGCCAAGCTAATTTCAGATTCTGCCAGTCCATCATAGAAAGAGATCACGTCAGATTCAGATGCCTTGACCTTATCTGTGTGGGGCATAGAGTTTGAGCAAACGTTGATTCGCTAAGAGGGTAGAAGTAGCTTCGTAGGCCAATATTGCAAAGTCAATGGTCATTAGAATAAAAAAGGAGAGAAAGAAAGAATGGGGAGAACAAAAATGTTAGAAAGATTACATTTAATCGCACAATGTCAAAAGTTTGTGGTGTGTTCGAATGCCACGTCATAGTGCCCCCCCAAAAAAAAGGGGAGAAAGAAAGCAACAAAACAAGAATCGTTAAGAAGATGACCTAAACTTGTAAAGATTGGCATACGGAAGTTATGTTCACCCTTTATGCTCTTTAAACGTCGGTCAGGACCTCTGCTGGGGCAATGCCTTCCTCATAGGATCTTGACTATTGAGGACAAAATTCTCTTCCGGGGCACGAGACGAACCAAAATTAAACGAGGCAGAATGGATCCAATCTCGATGAGATCAAGTGAATTTGGAGAGAAAATGTTAAGGGCCATCCATCACGATCTGATGATGCAAGCTCACAACAAAAAAATTCATCCAGGAAAATTTCATGGTAGGGCTTTGAGGAGGATTCTTTCCAAGGTAAAAAAAAAAAAAAGGGACTTCAGTAGAAAGAAGATGCCAAATCGGGAAGGACCTTAGGCAGCAAAGAAAGACTGTTCTAGGGATGCATGGATATTGTCTGAGATAGATGGCAAGGACCTGCCTAGTCAGGAGAATTCAAAAAAAAAAAAAAAAAAAAAAAAAAAAAAAAAAAAAAAAAAAAAAAAAAAAAAAAAAAAAAAAAAAAAAATATGAAAAGAAAGAAAAAGATGAAAATGAGAGGCCAAAGCGAAAGACGCTTTGAGACCAAAGGGGTTGAAAATCCGAAAAAGGGCAGCACAAATTTTGATCAAAAGTGGGGCATACAGTAGTCTTGCTACGCTTGAATTAACAATGAAGAAGTATGTTATGTCTTGGGGCATCGCCAAAATACTTCGGATCCCCTAAACACATATTGAGCTTAAAATGGTCCTCAAGAAGTTGGAACGAAGAAGTTCATGCTGCGATATCTGGGGCACCTAGTTTCCATTTTGAGTCTGCTATCGTTGCTTTTCCAATAAAAAAAAAACTCCGAATAAACTTTCCTTTTTATGGCATATCCTAGCTCTGATTAACTTGCTTGTTTCGAGCTGTGCTCTCAATAAATTTTTGTTCTGTCCATCATTATGATCTTTTTCGAGTATTTTTGCATTGAAATAACAATTTGTGGGCTAATAATACTTTCATAAAAGAAGTTTCCCATATTACTCTGGAAACCTCTAAACAATACAGGAGTCTGAAACAGGATTATTGTTTAAGATTCAACAAGCTTAAGGGTTGGAAACATCTGGGTCCAAATTGAGGCTATCTTTTTAGATTTTTGTCAAAAATAGCGCTTGAACGAAATGACAAGGTATTGCGTCAGTGGCACAATCCTGACAAAAATAGGCATTGCTAACCCAAATGTAAAACGGGAACCATTCTCGAGAGAAGATGATACTCTGCATTTATGCGAACATCATGCATGTACATCTGGTTAGGTCACTTAAAAAGTGATCAATGAATGGAAGCTAATACAGATCCTATACTTTTGAGTGACAATGGGATGGACTGAAGAAGAAACAAATCTCACATTCTGAAATCACGGCCGGATGGTTGGGAAAAGATCCAGATCCTATACCCCCAAGTCAAAGAATACCAGCCGAGCAAAAGGGTAGCATATGAACTATGAACGATAACACCTTAAGCAGGGATCATTCTCACGAAATTCTACATTCATGCAAGACATATCTAGATTAGAAGCATTTGATTCATTCTGGTCATTCCATCCTAATCCTTGAAATAGGAATCATTTTCATAACATTTTCACATATCATAACATGTCTAATTAGGAGCATTTGAGGCATTTCAATCAAGGCATCCTAATTATTAGGCACAATCATGCACCCATTCTACAGGCTATGTCCTCGAGAGGATAGTGTAGTAATGTGGTCGAAGACAGCAAATCTGGCATTCCTGAGCTTTGCAGGAGGCAGATTGAAGACAGTAAATCTGGCATTCCCGAGCTTTGTGGGAAGCAGATTGAAGACAGAAGATCTGGCATTCCTGAGCTTTGCAGGAAGCAGATTAAAGACAAAAAATCTAGCATTCCCGAGCTTTGCGGGAAGCAGATTGAAGACAGAAGATCTAGCATTCCTGAGCTTTGCAGGAAGTAGATTGAAGACAGAAGATCTGACATTCCTGAGCTTTGCAGGAAGCAGATTGAAGACAAAGAAATCGGCATTCCCGAGCTTTGCGAAGCGATTGAAGGCGAGAAGATCCGGCATTCCCGAGCTTTGCGAAGCGATTGAAGACAAAATCTGGCATTCCCGAGCTTTGCGAAGCGTGATTTGAAGACGAAGATCCGCATTCCCGAGCTTTACGAGGCGATTGAAGATGAGAAGATTTGGCATTCCCGAGCTTTGCGAGCGAGCGATTGAAGATGGCGGATCCGCATTCCTGAGCTTTGCAGGAAGCAGATTGAAGAAAGCAAGTCTCGCATTCCTGAGCTTTGCAGGAAGCAGATTGAGGACAGAAGATTTGGCATTCCTAAAGTTACAAAGAAGCAGATAGAAGTCAATAATCGTATCCCAAGGCCGCTGTGAAGTGGATCAAAAAGACAAAAACGCAGTGCACTAAGATGAGGCTACACGAGAAATAAAAGCACCGAAGAATCCAGACCAAGTGGATCCTTACAAATTTGGGCCTTCTTCATATCTTTGCTCAACTCTCGTTACACGACAATGAGCAAAGAGGGGCAGCTGTAAACGGCTCAATTTGTCCGGGCCCATTTAAACCAAATAAAACCAATAAAATAAATAAATAAAATAAACAGTTTCTTAAAGCCCACACAGTCCGGGCCCAAATAAAAAATAAATAAAACAAATAAATGGCCTAAAACCCTAATGGCTCGGGCTAGGCAAAACTAATCAGGCCCTCTCCCCTCTTGCGCCAAGAAACCCTAGCGCCAAATCTCTCCCTTGCGCCATAACCTGCAAAAAGGGGACGAAACAACAGCAACCACGAGCAAAAAGCAAGACTATTGTATTATTTTTGTTTCTTCAGAGCCGGGTATAAAAGCCGAATGAAAATATTGTAACAAGGGCTTTTTTCTTTTTTTGTTTTTTACTTCAATCAATAGAGAAACAACAGCAAAAATAAGAAATTACAAGAAAATTCACGGAAATGTAATCCGATCGTGTAGTCGGAGGTGATTTCGCGTCTTCTTTTCCTCATATTCGAGTTCGACTTTATTTATTTTCATCGCTCAATCAACATATATGCATATATATCCATATATTAAAAAGAGAGAGAAGAAAAGGGGAACTTTACCTTTTCCGCCACCGTGCGCATGGCGGTGGTGCGCGCGATGTCGACAGTGTGCCCTATCGCGAGAGAAGGGACCTCTGCAGAGAGAGAGAATCAAGATTTTTTTGAAACAGATGAAATGTGATTTTT
Organism: Gossypium bickii; assembly: GCA_025503065.1. NCBI lineage: Eukaryota > Viridiplantae > Streptophyta > Magnoliopsida > Malvales > Malvaceae > Gossypium > Gossypium bickii. The sequence continues at coordinate 3,400,584 of CP106714.1, read as the reverse complement.
TTAAGATTTTGGGCCCTTTATAGCCCCTCAAAATGACGTCGTTTTGGGGTGGCCTTGACTCCAAAACGACGCCGCTTAGCGCGACCCCAGTCGACCCGACCCGCTCCGATCTAGGATCCACAGTGTTTTTACGGAAGGACTAATTTCACTTTTAGTCCTTCCGCATTTTTATTGTTTTTAATTAGGTTTTCATTATTTTAAAATTTGGCCCGATTATTTAGCTTGGTTTTTAATTCGGTCTCCTCATTGCATTACGCTGCTTTTGGCCAAAAGGGTTTATTGCGTGCGTGGTCCCTCCGCTTCTATGCTGCACAAATTGGCCCTTTTCTTCTATTTTCCGTTTCAAATTGACCCTAATATTCTGCTTCCTTTACAAATAGCTCCCAATCCCTTTCCATTTTAGTTTATTGCTATTTTAACCCCTCTCACTTTATTTTGATTTTAATTTAGCCCTTCCTTGACTATTATTGTAATTATTATTACTATTACTATTATTATTATTATTATTAATATATTTACTATTACTATTATTATTACTATTTGCTTTATTTTCTTTTATGTTATTATTCCTATTATTATTATTATTATACTATCACTTATATATATATACTTATTATTATTATTATTACATCTACTATCACTATTACTATTATATTTATTATATTTACATTATCGTATTGTACATACTTCGTATCCTCATTATTATCTTAGTATTATTACTATACCATTATTATTATTACTAATTATTATTATTACTATACTATAACTGTACTGCACGTATTATCACTATTTTATTATTATTACTGTGCCATTTACTATTATCTTTATTATTATATTAATATGGTGTACATATTTTGTGTCCGTACCACTGTTATCTTATTATAACTATTATTATTATTATTATTATTATTATTATTATTATTATTATTATTATCCTACTGTACATACTCTTTTCATTGTCTCGATCTTTACTAACATCTTCCAACCTTTTTATTATTTCAATGTCGTCTTTCACCCTTTTTATATTTTCTCTTTCATTACCAGTATTGTTGATTTCGTATTTTCGTCGTTTCATGTGGATCAACGGTTTTAAATCGCAATCCAACTTTTTAATTCATACAAAGGTAATATTCATGAGTTTGAGAATTCAAAATTTTGTGCCCAATCGTGCTGGATATGACTTTTTGTTTGACCAAACAAATGGATATCCTTTCAACTTTTGTTTCCACTTTTAAATAAGGTGATATTCGCGTGTTTGGAAGTTCGAAAAGATCGTGCCCAATCGTGCTGAGTGTGTTCTCTTTCGTACGACCAAATGAGCAAATATCCTTTCAAAATTGCAATGCATGTATTTGGAGAATTTTGGAGATGATCTTGAATTCAAGGACTTAGATTATCATTTCCAATCGTGCTGGATATGAGACTCTACGCCTTCGAAACAAGGGAAACTCGATATTCAATCAAGTTTTTTAAAAATAAAAAAAAAAGGATAAAAATGAGATTTTAAAATCTTTTCAAGCTTTTTGACATTAGGACACTGATTAATCAATTTGGTACCAATTTTGGGCGTTGCGAGGGTGCTAATCCTTCCTCGCACGTAATCAACTCCCGAACCTATTTTCTCAAACTTTCGCAGACCAAAAATACTGTTTTAGTAAACCAAAACGTTTTATTAAAACAAAGGTGATCCGATCACACCTAATAAAAGGTCGGTGGCGACTCCCGTTTTTTTTATTTTCAAAACCAAGTTCGATTTCCGTTTTGTCAAAAAAAATGGTTACGACACCTATCTTTCCTTCATCTATATCTCAAAACACTTCAACTATTAACCAACTACTAAATAACAAACGTCCAAGGACCAATCTAGTCAAAGCTGGTATTTTTAAACCAAAGGTATACCTAACTGACCTTAGTGACAAAGAAACTAACACCACCACAGAAGCTCGTACTACTCCAGAGTGGAAACTTATAATACAAGAAAAGACGATAGCTCTAATGACCCAAGAGACATGGAGTCTGTAGTTGTTACTTGCAAAGAGAAAGGGAATGGGTTGTAGATGTTTATCCAAAATTAAGGGACGTCTTGATGGTAGTATAGCTTGTTATAAAGCTAGCTTAGGAGCGAAAGGCTACTCCTAAGACTGCTGATAATGACTTGACTTCATAGAGAACTATAGTATTGTCGTAAAAGGTAGTACAATCAGAATTCTAAGTGAAAGTAGTTCTCACTATTAGTTGGAAGGGGAGGCAGATTGACATTAATAATGCCTCTTAAAATCGTGATTTAAGGGATCATGTGTATACGATGCAAGCTCTTAGGTTTGAGACGACATATGGCGGTGGTGGACAATTGGTTGTCGGTTACATAAAGGCTTTATACGGTCTAAATCAAGCCCCAAAAGCATTCTCAATATACGAGTAAGTGGCATATTAGATGCTGATTAGGGATAATAGTTCCACTTCAGGATAAATAATCTTTCCTGGAGGTAGTCCTATTTCATGGTGCTTAAGGAAACAACCTATAGCTGCTTTATCTACAGCTGAGGTATAATATAAGAGTGTAGCTAATACTATTTTTGAGTTGGTTTGGATTAAGCCACTCTTAGCAGAGCTTGGAGTTGATCTTGAAACCGTTCCCGTACTATAGTGTGACAATACAAGTGTGGTTGCTATGTCTAGTAATCCTGTGTTAAATGCCAGATCAAAGCAAGTGGAGCTTCAGTTACATTTTGTTTGAGATCATGTGGCAGGTGGGAAGCTTGAGGTTAATTGTATGTCAACAAGTGAGCAGATTGCTGACATATTGACAGAGCCATTAACTGAAGGTGTATTTTCTTAATTACGAAAGAAACTTGGATTGATGACACATGCTACTAAAGATTGATATTCTTCAATAATCAGCACGTGTTATATATGTTGAAGAGCCGTATACATGTTACAGTTAAGTTGTTAGTAACTGAAGTAATTAGTTAGTAGTCAATTAGTTTTGTATGCTATGACGCCCTACACTTGATTTGGTCGCCAAATCTAAATGCATGATATCATATTATGTTGCCGGACTACTGAAGCAAAATTTTACTTCCAATACTAAGCAACTTGGCATTCAAACAAAATAAATCCCTTACAAATGCAATAATACAAATAAACACGTTTAATGAATGCCGAATGATATTATTCGATACATATAGAGATTAAAAGTAATCAAACTTAGAGTTAAGAATCAAATCTAAACTTAATGCCAAAAGCCATCAGTGTCTCTCGAGACATGCAAGGCTATTTACATAAACTAACACTTATACACATGCATATCAATCTAATAATCAAGCATTAAAATTTATCAATTAAGACATTATAGGTCCATACCACCAAAACATACCAAAAGAATCAAAGTATCCATTAGATCACAAAACTCAACCTATCAAAACTATCAAATGCGAACCGAGTCTTGAGACTCAACCTAGGTACATGCCAAAAATTAAATACATACATATAAAAGGGTATAAACTAAATCCAGTTGAGCTAAGCCACGGACTTTGGATGCTTTAAGACTTTGATCTACTAAAACCTGTTACAACTTTAAACTGTATATCAAGCAAGCAACATACAAGCTAAAGGGTAACACTACCTTACATATCTTCTACGGAACACCATAAAAAGTTGATATTAGAATTGTTTTTTGGGTACACACTATAAATTGAACTTGCTTACAAGCCTCGTCATACAGTAATGGGAAGTCCATAAGAAATTAGTAGCAATAGGAGACCAAATCAATATATATTACTGCTACGCACTAATAACAACTTACACACAATCGAGTGGCTTCCTGAAATTAAAGTTGAAGGCTGGTTATAGCTACTCAATCAAATGTTGTCTTTGTACCATTCCCATCCACTGGCAAGAGGACCCCGATAGAGGATGAATATTGTTGAAACTGCAGTCAAATTAACATTTTCAGCTCATGAAGTTAGATTCAAGCCTTATATCAACTAAAACAAATGAAATTTCAAATATACAATGAACTCAGCATAAGACAACACAGACGAACACAGCTCAACAACAGCAGCAGAAGTAGTAATAACAACAACAAGGCATTATTATTCTTGACGGCCAGATATTGCAATCTTACATCCTCCATAGCTTGAAAGAATATTTACTAATAGTTCTTTATTTTTTCTGATAATTATCAAATAATAATTCTATTCTAACTAAATCGAGCTCTTCTAATAGTCCTAGTTCAACAAGATTTTTACCGGTTGAATGAACCAAAGAACAAATATTCAAATTTTTTTATAAGCACACATGTAAAGACAGATTCAAGGTTAACATAAGCGATACAGTACCTGTTTTACAATCTCTTCACACTTACTAATCAATTGCTGAACTTTAGCAGCTCCAGATTCTCTTACCATACTGGTCTTTAACGTTATGGAGTCCACCTAATAAGTTTACGAAATACAAATGGGGAGTTGTTGAGCAACTTCTGGTAGAAAGTAGAGACAATTTGGTACCATGGAATAAAAAGTCATATCGATTACCTCTGCTACCACATCTTCAACCTTCTTCTGCCTTGCTTCCAGCTCACACCGCCTAGACAACACCTCCGACTTCACACTGTTCAAATGTTTGGTAGATTCCTCAAACTTGAGATCTCTTTCTTTTTGTAACTGCCTTTTGTGTTCTTCCAATTGTCCAACTGGTAAAATAATAAAGATAAAAGGTTTAAGCACCTACATAGTGGTTTAAATTTAAAAACAGACAGTAATACAACATAGCTGGAATAAGAACCTGCCTTTTCCTTGCCGTTCAATCAGTTTAGCTTCAAGTGACTTGTCTAACACAACATCATCACTTAACTTAGCTTTCAAACCCTTGCATTCTTTTTCAACTGATTTTGCAGAGTTCACCTATTAAAATGAACAATGCTATAAACAAGGTATTTAGCTTATTAAGTGGTTCTCAAGCAAAGTAAAAAGGCTAGCATTCAAAAATCAAAACTTTTCCTTTTAGGAAATAAGTTATTCACTAATTTAAGGTAAAGGAGCAATAAGAGTTGCAACTTAATTAAAAGCTAAAACTGATTTTTTTTTTTTGTCTTTTTCTGAGAAGGGGGTGGGAGAGGATTTTGTTCCAAAAGACTAGCCATAGAAAACTGCCAAAGACATTGCTACTCAGTTTTAGAGAAAAGGCACAAAAAGGGAACTGGCCCACAGTCTGTTTACCTGTTCATGTATAGCTTGCATCAAGGCAAAGTGCTTCGACATTTTCTTTAGAGCCTGTAGCAACACCCAATATCAATAATAAGTTATCCGTCGCTTTCTACCATATGAAGTTTATAATGCGTTTATGTTGACTGGATGCCCATGCACTTTAATGCTTTTCCAGATATTTAGCTTTCTGAATATCTTTCTAGTTGGCTCTTCTGATGTATAATTAACTAGTAATGTTTCATTTCTTTCTGCTATTTGAGATATTTTGTCACCTTTGTTTGATAAAAATGTAGTCTTTCTTCCCATCGCGTCAACCAATTATTGTTGAAATGTGAAGGAAAAAGTGCTTACTTTGATTGCTAATAGATACACAAAAGTTCAGATTTAACAGTATGAAAGAATATAGAAGCAAGCTTCATAAGGGAAAATCTAAAGTTTGATAGCCCAATGATAGATCAATCTGTTCATAACTCAAATGCATGCATGTGAACATGCTTTCATCCCTGCTCATATTTTTTGTCTAAAGCTCCCAACAGAATCCAATCTTATGATTCTGGATTTTTCCAACAGAACAGGATACAAAAGATAGAGAGAAGCAGGAAGTTCATTGATAACATATGATTGAACACAATGAGGGCGGAGATACAAACAGAAAGACAACAGGATCTTGCACAAAAGGTGAGGTGTGCAATTTTTAACTCTTACATGAAACAGATAAATGTGCATTTTTCTAATATTAAGAATAATAAATTATGAACATTCTCGTGATGCATTCTGTCATATGTAGGAATGCATTTAATTAAATGAAATCATGCAAGCTAAACTCTCATCCACTCAGTTTTCAGATGAATGATGATAAGTCTGACAATGACACCTGATACCATGGTTTATGACAATGAGCATACCTTGCTGTAGACCTCAACAGTGGCAGTTTTCTCCTGAAAAGACTGCATAGCCGACCTCTCAGCATACTTTGCCTCATCTCGAGCTAATTTCTTCTCCTCTAAAGCTCTCTTTTTGGCAAAATAAAAGTAAAGAAAGAAACATGGAGAATAATGTTTTAGTGCAAAAGGGCAGTCATACCATCTGCAAAGCAGTGAATAACAAGCTAACCAACCTACATTAAATACTCCAATCAACATGACAATTTACCAAAGAAAAGTGATTAGCACTATATTTACTTTTCATATAAATGCTAAAGGAAAACAACTTTAAATACTGCATGATGATTATGGTGCTTGCCATATGCCTGTAAGATCTAAAAACAAAGTTGAATCAAAACTGAAACTTTAGATACTAGAAAAATGTACAAGTATAGACACCTCTACTTGAAAGGATGTCATAAGAATTGAAAGGTGCCAAATCGGACATGCAACTACTCCATGGTTCTAACAAAGATGAAAATAATGATTAAATAAAAGGTGTGAGGGATGAAAGTAACAAGCAATAACAGGGCATTAGAGAAAGCCGCCTACAACCAGAAAAGGAAAAGAAAATCATATAAAGTTTTAGATGTGCACGTAAGGTTAGATGACAACAATACTATAGTAATATAAAGGTGGTTTCAAGGTTGATAGCAAACACATTAATCAGGGTACATATGCTAGCAGGATAATTAGGTCCTCAGTGGAACATGATTTTATTTTATGTTATCTATCAAAGTTAGATGCCCTAGTCATGCATGCCAAATACAATTTTTGGTCACAACAATTAGGACGGCTATGTATAATGTGCCTCGGTGTAAGCTAGAATTTCCCAAATCCTGTGACTAAAAGTGTAATTGCACAATACCACTGGTAGAAAAATAAATAACCATATATAAAAACACAAACCACAAAAAAATAAACTCATACGAGAATCCCATTTGGAGTAGCATCATTAGCATATATACTTGGTTTATGAGAATCAATCACAGCAATGCTTTACTTAACTGAGCCATAATCACCTAAGTTAAGTTTAATAAGAAGGAATATGCACCTGTAGTTTATCTGGTGACTGAACTATTTTTGAACGCAGATTTGCATTTTCTTGGACACTTTGAACCAGGTCAAACTCAGCCTTAGAAATCTGTAAAGAAAAGGCTTGTCATAAAAAGCAATAATAAATAGAACTAACGCTTAAAGAGGGGAAACTATAATGCACGTATAAAGCCAAAATCACATTGAACCTAAAAATTTAAAACAGTTACTGAAAAAGGGAATCTACATTAGGATCAAATGGTGGTCTAATCATAAAAAAAAGAAGATCCTCCACACAAGTGACGAATATGATGTATCTCACCATTTTAATAGGAACCCAGATCAAACACTACAATGAAAAAATCCTTCAGGTTCAAAGACATGGTTTACTTAGGTGAAAATACATTGACAACACACAGCACAAAATCTTTAGTTAACCATAATTCATAGACACAGATGACAGATCTAAATCTAAGCACATAATATGGTCAAAAACTTTTGAGTATAAGTATTTTCTTAAATGTCAACTTGAAAAACATATATAGGTTAACTCTCCTCTCAAAGTTGAACACTTGTCACCATGTCTATGTCAGTGAAATAAAGCTTTTGTAAGGAGTGCTAACATTCTAACCTTCTCATCCATTTGCCCAGTCTTCTCCTTCAAATTCCGAAAAGAAGTTCTCAGTGACATCTGGTTACTGTTGAGGCCAGCAATCATCTCACGCAATTCTTTAACTTTTGATTCTATCTCTTGAACTAGTGGTAACTCCCTTTCTCTTGCTTCACTGAAACCTGCAATCTCCTCATTCAACTGCATGGCAGAGATATGGTGAAAACTGATCTTTATGATAAAGTAGCACATGTCATCCTGCAAATACCTGAGAAATCTTAGCCTCCCACTCCTTCCGCTGATCATCTAGAAGGGCCAGTTCCTCTACAATCGGTCTTAGAAGATTCATTTTTGTTTCTCTGAGATGGAAATCAACAAACAGAATACCTTAATGCATGCAAGGCTGGAAAAGATTGGAAAACTGATTAAAGGAAATTTACTGTGAACCAGAATTTCTAATAAAAGGCCATCAGAAAAGAAGACTAATCTGAGAAAATTGAGATTAAAAATATCTGTATATTGCGAGGTTTAAAAACCATGCAAGGTAAATTACTACTTCGAACATCATGCCTAACATCATCATTTCTCTTATAGCAGAATGATATATCAATCATCCCAGAAAACCACAACGTGACACATCATGTAGGCTTTTCCATGCCAATTACAAGGATTCAGAAATTAATAAAACATTTCAAATTATTGAAAATTATAAAACCATTTATGTTCTATGCTGACATAGTAAATTTAAATAAACGTTTCACATCCAAACTACTTGAACCTACAACTGAACTGATTAAAGAGGGCTATATAACAATTTCTTGTTTCTAAACCAAACCACTAAATGAGGCAACTAAAACTGAAGCAAATCAAAACCAAAACTTTTCAAGCCAGGCAATGCGTACTTATAAAGACAAAAATTGAGGATTCCGCTGAGGAAATGCTCGGTCCGACGCGGATCAGGTTTGATCAAATCCCTAAGGTTAAATTGCATCGGACAATTAAGAGAAGCCATCACCTCTCTTAACCTGCAATACAAATTCATAACCTGGAATGACCCGATTAGAAGATCAGGGTTCTCAATTTGCTCCAATGCTGAAAACTCAACTTGCCCTTGGTCTTCCCTGCAAAAGGTAAATAATATTATAAAAAAATATCAAAAGAAAAAGAAGAAAGGAAATTAGTTTTATGGGGGGAAGGAGCGGACTCGTTGAGAGCGTCGAGGTAGATAAGGAGGCGCGTGTAAAGATTAGAGACGAAATCGGGTTTGATATTCTTGAAATCGTTGTCAGTGACGGCGGCGATCTGTGACTCCGCCAGGATTGAAATTATGTCACTACGTGAGAGTATAGGGTAATCGAAAGACGACATTTCCTGGGTTCGAATTCGAGTGGTTGGTTGCCGAGAAAGTGAAGGATAAATATCGGTGAAAGTGTTAGAGGACAAAATCAAAACCGGAAAAAATAAATAAAACAAGGTGAACTAAACGGTGAGTAAGAACGATCTCTTGCTCCCGCACACTGCCGCAGACATCCTTTGCTAAATCAAATAAAAAACAGTATCTCGTTGTCGCTATCAGTCTCGATCCCTCACTCCCTTGCAATTTTAATTTAGAAACCTAAAATTCGAATTTTGGACTGAAATCTTCTGTTTGGTTGATGAGAAACTGATGGGATTCAAATTCGGACTTAAGGCTTGGCTTAGACTGTGGACTGGTTGGAGAAGAAAGGGAATGGAATTAAACCGTGCTGTTTTTGTTTTTTATTTTTGGTATTTTTTTATTTTTTTTTTGAAAATGTGCGGGTTGGTGCGTTGCTGGTCAAGATTATTAAATTAGTCACTTTTATTTGCTTAAAGTTATATTTTAATTATTTATATTTAAAATATTACATTTTAATCACTGAATTATTAATTATTATTAATAATATAATAATTTAAATATTATATTTTAATCACTAAATCATTAATTATTATTAATAGTATAACAGTAAAATGATAAAACACATTTGATGGCAAACAGAGAAAAACCATGGTAAAAGTATTAGTTCATTTTTTTAAAATAAAATATCGCACATTAATCATATTTTTCTCAACTAAACAATTATTATCCTTACTTATGCATATGGATTTGTTTGAGGTACAATCACTTGTTCGAATTTATATATTTGAAATATATTTATTAAAAAAACTTCTCTTTTTTGATATTTCGGAATTTATACCGTCAAATATTTAAATATGCATAAGAAACGAACTCGTAATATTTTAAACGTCATCATAAAACTTCAATTAGATTCTTTCGGTTAAACAACATTAACATGAGGCTTCCTCAATTTATCTCATAAATGAACCAATTATTGTTTAATTAAAGGGAAAAAAATTAATTTATCAACAACCCAAATCTAGAATAACTATTAGATATAAATCTATATTTTAAAATTCTTTAACATATCTAAAAGATCATATATTATATAAATATAATCGAACCTAAATATAAATCATAAATATTTTAACAAAAATGAAGAGTATTGACCTCCTTGTTGCATTAATAAAATATGAACAATCTCCTTGATCCAAGTTTCCAATATGCCTTAAATCAATTGCTTGATGTGAAGGTGTTAAGTTTCTATTAATTTGCCAGCTAAACAAAGTAAATTAAGGACCCTTTCCCTCTTTTATTTTTTTTTAAAAGTGCATATCTTCCAATAAATGGTCCATAGATCAGTTGGACCAAATATTGCTAATAATCTGAACAAAGGTTTGGTGTGGTTATCATCATTTGATGACAAAATTAGCAAACAATTAGGATATGATAATAATCAGGAAAAAAAGTAAAAAAAAAAAAATGCAGTTTGAGGTTGTTTGAAAAATATTCAGCATAAACTACACTCAAGATCACCAAACTATTAGTAAATATACATTTTAATTACCTAACTTTAAAAAATTGTAAATAATCATTAATCTATTTGAACTATTTTTAAGGTTTTCTTTTAAGTCACGGGAATGTTAAACTTTTTTCTAAAAAAAATTTAATTAGAGAATTTCAAGTGATAATTCAGGAATCGGTACAAAAGATTAGCACCCATAAACGAGTAGAATAACATCAAGTCAATTTGATGGCCAATGTGAGAGATGGAAGAATAAAGCTTTTGGTTTTGGTTTGCAGAATGCTGCTTTTGATTTTGTTGGTGAGATAATTTAGGTAATTGAAGAGAAGCAAGATTTTGGGGAATGAAAGAGTTTGAAAAAGAAAGGGAAAGGGACAGGAATTCTAAGGACTAATGATATACCGTATCCGAGTAAAATGAGAATACATTTCTGGATATGGACTAAAATGGTGATTTTTAAAACAATTACAATGGTTGGTAATTTCTGGATATACAAAAGTAATCTTGGCATTCAATTGAATCACTTTGAAATATTAAAAATGATAGAAGTCCTTTAACAAACCGAAGAGAGAGGTTCTAAATCAAACAAACACCTTATTACTAAGCATATATCAACTCAAAGCCAAAAACAGATTATGAAAAAAGCATTGTTGTGCTAATTATACCAGTCACAACTTACTACCTTAAACCACTTCATCTTTTTGTTCTTTAGAAGACATCCGGGTTGAACCGTCCCGGGATCGAGTTGCTTTCTTGTGCCTGTCTCAAATGCATCATCAATGCATAGTTATTTACCTGTCAAGTAATACAAGCGAAATATAGAGATGAGTTCCTTAAGATCGACACGGTATTATGGGCAACATTTTATGATTGAAGAGATCTAAAAGATTTTGATTCTGACCTCTAAAGTTCGCATCTGTTCCTGGTATTGAGACACCAATTGCTTTAAATGTTCTAACTCTTGGTTTTTATCTTGATACTCCTTTTGTCGTTCATGTTGGATTGCCACTGCACGTTTGAGGACTGTATTTTCTTGAATCATCGCTTCGATTTGTCCCTTTAACATGAGATTTTCCTGGTAAAAAGAACAGAAATGAGTAAACAAAGTTATTACTTATTTTTAACTACTTCAGTTCAGTACTAAAAGGAAATTTTATTATAAGCCTGTGTTCGATTTCATGGATGCGGAAAACCTATGTTGCTTGAACTCGGGTGTCTAACATCTGACACTCATATGTTCAATTCAACGACCGATTAAATAGGCCTGCTCTGCACTCGACATGACCAAAAGACCCACCAGGTTACACCTATTCACAATCACCAACAACACCACGCACATGTCTTGACACATTGATGTAAAGGCAGGCTGACCTTAGCATCATAATCACACACATTTCATTGCAGATCATATTGATTCCTATTACTCTCGATCATGTTCATGCCAATAACCAACATTGAGTGTCCATATAGCATTTTGTCTAAAAGTTGCTTCATACGTTTGCAGACCTCTGGCTAGTCCAGAAAAGAATGATAGATAGAGATCCAAAGATGGTTAAGAGATAACACCTTTTGATAATTTTGTGCTGTCTCTTCTGCAACTCGTTTACTTATGGAATTCTCCAAAACTGCAAGCAATTTAGAGACATGGGATTTGGCATCATCCACACTTGTAGCACTCATCATCTCCCTCACAAACAAGTCCACCCATTCAGCACCATCAGCAGGCATATTTTCAGAGGCTGATGGATTCTGAATAGTCACAGCAGCAGCAGCAGCAGCTTCTCCATTATTAGTCAATATACCTGCTAATGCAGATGTGAGATTCCATTTACAAACTGATGACTGTCCAGCTTAAACAGATGGCATATCACACACAGCACAACAATTAACATAGGATAATTGATGTTGTGCTATCAGCCTTCAATGTAGTACATGTTGTCGATTATAACCACAAATACAATATTGGAACTTGGATGCATAAAGCTAAGGACTTGGACATAGGATGTCAAAATTATAATGAAGATCTGTCACTTGATTCAATTTATTGATTCTGATAAGAGTTGAAAGAAGAAATAGCAACCAGTGGTGGAAGACTTAATTTTGCATTTATTGATTTGTACAGCATATTCATCAATTAGATGCATAATATAATATTTCCAGTTCATCATAGAAACGCTTTTGCAAACCAACCATTAAACTACAAGTAAAAATAATATTGATCGGAAACTCAGCTGGCAATGCTAAATTTAAATGAATATAATTGCAAAAAAAAAGGGGTATACCCTGCTCAGCAGTTGTGCCCAGTTCCTCAACGGTACAAGTCTTTCCCCCTCTAGCCTCCGCTGCTCCTAAGCAAAGATCCTCCAGCTTCTTGATGGCAGTGTCTATATCATTGCCACATTCTAATAGCGCTTGCTCCAGAAGCTGAAACGAATAATTGCTAATTATAATGGAATAAATGGATGAATCACTATTTCAACAGCCAATAACAATCCCTAGATCAACAATGGAACAATAAAACCAAACCGTTTAAAAGCTATGTAACAGAAAGAAGACAAAAAATCTAAATCTTTTACTCTGTAAAATAAGTAAAACATTATATACAATTTTATTTGCAGTCATGGAACTAATAAAGAAATTAATGATAATCATATAAGTAACCAACTACATGCTCCAACTTAATCTAGGACCGGAATCCATGCCAACATCAGAGATTTTCATGGCTTAAATCCACACAATTACAATTGTTAGACTATCAAATGAAGACGAAACTTACTTCTTTTCCTTTAAAACACAATAGGAAACAATTATAAAATCTAACTGGATGAGAGTTTAAACAAGAAATGACAACTAAAGCAAGAAATCAAGAAACAGTAATACCTTAGTCACAGATTTCTGAAATCAAATTTGTTAAATACGATAAGGAATATACTTAACGAATACAAATACAAAATTAACTGAAAAAGGCGATATACCTGGGGGTCCATGTGAGGGAAAATAGACTGGAGGTGATTGAGAGCAGATGGCGACGGAGACAAACGAACAGAAGAAGGAGATGACGGCGAGCAGCGCCGGAGCTTCTTAGAGGAAGAAGCCGATGGCGGTGACGGGATATCTTCGAAGAACGATCTCTTGCTCCCGCACACTGCCGCAGACATCCTTCGCTAAATCAAATAAAAAACAGTATCTCCTAATCGCTATCAGTCTCAATCCCTCACTCCCTTTCTATTTTAACTTAGAAAACGAAAATTCGAATTTTAGACTGAAATTTTCTGTTTGGTTGATGAGAAACTGATGGTATTCAAATTCGGACCTAGGTTTGGCTTAAAATGTGAGGGGTTTCTTTATATCGTGATTGTGGACTTGTTGGAGAAGAAAGGGAATGGATTAAAACGGTGCGGTTTTGTTTTTCATTTTTGGTTTTTTTTTTTTTTTTTGAAAATGTGGGTAACGGGCGCGTGGAATAGATTCTATAGGAGCTGCGGGTTGGCGCGTTGCTGCTCCATTTTTTTTATATATAGATAATATACAATAAATATATTATATTATATTGAGTTATATAAATATTTATAAAATTTTAAATACAAATTTATTATAAAAATAATTATAATTTTATATTTATACTAAAATAGAATATTCTATTTAAAAATAATTTTAAATATAAATTAATTCAATATAAATTTTAATTTTTTATGTGTAAAATTTTAATAGAAGGAGCTTTAAAGTTGATAAAATCTTTTAATTTTATTTATAATTAATTAATTAATTATTTTAATAAGATCATAATTCTTACATATAAATACAAAATAATTTTTTCAAAAATAATAAAAAGTATATTTGTAAAATCTATAATTAAACAGTAGTATAAAAATGTATTTAAATTCCTTTTTATATATTATCTATGTTAATATTTTAATAATGTTGAATTCATTACTGCATGTAAATATTCAACCGAATATTTTTATCCTATCAATTTAAAATACTACCAATTTTATTTTAAATATAAAACAAATAATTAAAATTTTTAATTTACATAAATGGAAAATATTCAATTAAAAAAGGAAATTAATTCACTTAAGTCGATAAAAATTAATTAAATATAAAATGAATATTTATATATTGTTATTATTATTTCCTTACTTTTTTAATGATTTTTTCCTATCTGTTTTTAAATATTCATGGATTTTTAAAAAATTTAGTTAAAAACCAGAATGGGCATATTGAAAATGTCTATACAAGCAAGCAATCTCAATGTCATCCCATTTTCAAACACATTCAGACTTCATTACATATATTTACACACCTTTGTCTGCTACTTATTCACAACCTTATTTATATGTGCTTTGTTTCATCTTAGATCAACACTTCTTAATTTACTTGGTGGTGGAACTAGCATCTCTAAATATCCTCCTCCATCCCGACTTCCGGCCACCACTGTCTTGGCTATTCGTCCGGTTTTTCTTCAGTCGTAAGCTTATCCCACGCCCCATCGATATAGTGAGCTTCATGGCTGTAAATAAACCAAAGGCAATTGCTAGTGGTCTCACTGCCCAATGGAAATCCTCAACATGATGGTATTTCTCGACTATACCAGGACAAGTATCGAAGGACACCGATTCCACTTCGTTGGGGTCGGCCAGGAAGCTGTTGGGTTCGTTTCCGAGAACAAATCTACCTGGAAACTCTACGACGAGGCACCCGTTTGGAAGTATTTCTGAAATTCTTCCACTGCACCATGTTCCTCCACTCTTCCGTGGCCATTCGAAACGAGGAGTAACAACATTTGGTTTGAGCCGCACGAACTGCCCGACATAGTAAGGTTCAGCCATTTGAAGCTGATAAGCCTTGCCTACCCAGAGAGTCTCTAGTCCTAAAAATCCCACTGACATGGCTCCGTCACGCTGCACAGCATGTAGTATTCCCACAGGAGAATGGGAATTGGTTTCTTGTTTCAAGCGGACCCAGTCCCCGACAGCAAAACCAAATGTGACCCTCTCGAGTGTTGACTCCTGGACTCGGAGAGCATTGTGCATTCCGGGAACTTTCACCAGAGCAAAGCTATTCTTATCAGCATCACCATCTAAACCAACAATAGTTCCTTCCCGAACATCCACGGTATGAGGTCTACGGGCATTCAGAGGGCTTCTTGACCGAACTGTATCGCCCACTTGAAGATGATCCTTGGAGAGATACCAAGTGGTGTAACCATTACCAACTGATTTTTCTTTGATTGGTCGGCTTCCGAGGCCAACCCATCCTCCATCGCCATGAATAGCATTTTGTGAGCTGCAAATCGAGCCTCAAATTATCAGCGGTTAAAATATGTTATTCTCATGAAAATATAATAAACCGTTGAATCTAAAAGAAAGGTGAAAAGCACATACCTTTCAAAGACAAGTAAAAGGTCTGAAACCAACGGTCTATTTCTAAGATTGTACTCAAAGCAACCATTGATAACATGTTCAACAGCAGGAGGCAAGCCACTCGGTACATGTGGTTTTTCTTTCCTAACCACAACCGACTGATAAATTTCTTCGGACGATTTCCCAAACCACGGCTGAACACCAGTCAACATCTCTACTACACTACACCCGAATCCCCAAACATCGGTCTCCAAAGATAAAGGACCTCGTACTTCAGGATCCCACTGTTCTGGAGCCATGTAGTTAGGAGTTCCAAGCCTAAGTGCCATATCAGAGTCAGACAAAGGAATCCCGAGAAGTAGATAAGGGATTCCAAAATCTCCAAGAACTAATTGATCATGATCACTTATAAGGAAATTGGAAGGCTTCATATTGAGAACCAACAACCCTATTGAGTGTAACTGGATGAGCCCTTTTGCTAATTGGCTCCCATACCTGTAAATATCAAGGAGCTCGATTTAATGGCACTCCGTGCTTCACAGCGTATAAATATGTATAACAATTTATTACCTTAAGATATCAGGCAGTGAGAGCTTGCCTCCTTTTGATTGAGCCATTTGATCACCCACAGATCCTTCATAAAATCTCATAGCAATGGAAATCTGTAAAATCAAATACTGTGTTAGAATGAACATACATATATACATACCTACATACATACATATACATATGTGTGTGTGTGTATGCAAGGTCACCTTTCCATTTACAACAGAGACACCATGTAACCAACAAACACCAGGGAGCTCTCTACACTTCAAGAACAACTTTTCAAACTTATCAATGAACTTTTGCATATGTTCTTGCTTCAATGGATGCAACATCTTAACTGCAACTTCATGATATTCTTGAAAATCAAAACCTGATTGATGGTGAGTAGCCAGCCAAATGTCGCCAAAAGGTCCTCGACCGATCCTATGCTTCAGTTTCAATGAGGAAGGGTCAATCCATGGTGCAGTTTGAGTTGGTGTAGCCACAACAGTCCTAAGCAGGTCAGGGTCCCCTTCAAAAAGTTCATACTCAAAGGAAGGGACCTGCTTGGGTGCTTTTATCTGTTGAGGCATTCCTCCTACACAACATGGTATAAGAAAAAGTAAAGAACATAGTTTTTCTTTGTACTACCCGCACACCAATAGTAGGAGCAAACCACTGCCACGCACACATCCATGACCAATAACCAATAGGCCAAACATGGGGTCGGTATACTTTTCTGAAGTGTTGCAATAAGTACAACAAATCTGAGTAACCACATGTATCAAACTAATATAAACAGACTGTTTGAGTAACCGCAAGTAGAAGTAAACCATTACAAACCGACTAAGAATTGATACAATCTAGACTAAAGCCAACAAACTAAACTGGACAAACTAGACTAAAGCCCACACATGATGAACCTCAAAGACCTATACATATAATTGTGCATGATTGGTCTCGAATCTGGATACTCATGACCTAAAGAACTTAATGCACCATTGGCATATATTTTAGGAGCTTTAATACTATGTTTACCCAATTTGATGCCCTAAATCCATTTGATAATAAAAAAGCTAGGAATAGAAAACAAATAAACCTCCTTTCTTCTTCATAATCATTTCTTTAAGATTATGATTTGCTCATGCTCTTACTAAAAGTTTAGTACAAAGAAAATCAAAGGCAGCTAAGTGATTAACAATCAATGAAACCAATTTGTAGGAAAGAAAACAAACTATTATATTTTCTTTAATCATCTCCTCCTTATTTTAACTCTCAAGAGAATACCAATTCAACAAATTAAGCATACCAAATGTATATGTGTATATAGTGTGTCTATATATATAAACTCAAAATCCAGTTTTTGATGTTACAGCGATACATAACAAAATTATCTATTGCCTAGAAATCCAAAATATAAATTGATAGTAACCCATTACGAAAAATTAAATCCCTTCTCTGATTTTTTTTTTATTTCCTGGAAATTAAGAGGTCAAAATTGAAGAGGAAAAAATATTTACAGTTTCAAACGTGAATGAAATATATAGTCAAAAAAACTTGCAGAACCCAAAAAAAATAAATCATTTTGATAATCACCCATTTCAAGAAATTAAGTATTTTCCCCAGATTTTGATTCCCTGGAAACAAACAGTTCAAAATTATAAACATAAAAAAAAAAAGTTCTATTTCCTACAGTTTATCAGGAAACAAACCTCACAAGCAAAAAATGGAAGATAAAAAGGGCTGTTGAGGCTTCCCCAAAGCGAAATCGGAACTTCAATAGTTGAAACAAAAATAAAGAAACTTTTTTTAAAGTAGAATTGAAGTTAAAAGAATTTGACAAATTTGATTCCTAGTTCAAGAAAAATAAAAAGAGGAGAGAGTTTTGGCTACTCTGTCACTGCTGGAAACATGGAATATTGGGTGCTGCTAGGATCATCTGCTTGCCACGCCATTTGGATCTTTTGAAGATGAACCTTCTTGTGCCACGTGTGTAACACTGTGCCTCCATTGAAAGATACGTGGAAGTTACAGTAACACTTCATTTTCCTATGTATATATATATATTGTTTTAGTATTTATTTTGTTTTATTATTATTTATCATCATTTTCCAAATTTCTGGGCTTTTTGCTCAAAACATGGATCAAGTTGGCTCTTTTTAAGGTTTAAATTTTCCTTTTGTATTTATTGTGTTTTAGCAAGCTTGAGTATTTTTTTATTTTTATTTTAAATCAAATTTAAAAAGTAAAATTGATTCAAATTTAAATCTTGTTCAGTTACATCCCAAGGATAAAAATTACACTTAATGCAATTTTGTTTTTTTAGTATTTTTTAAATGTGTGGTGCATTTTATCTGTAGTTTGTCTAAAAATAATAATGATAGTAGTGGTGGAATCATAAAAAATTTTTAAGGGCCGAAATTAAATTGTATATTTTTACAATTATAAAAATGTGATTTCACCATTTTAATAGTTTCTATAACTTTTAAAGGATTATATCAAATTTTTATTTTTTTGAGAGAATCAAAGTGTAATTTTATCATTATTAATTTAGAATTTTACAAATGGCCTAAATGAAAATTTTCTCATTTTAAGGAGGATTGGGGTCCCTGCCAGTCCCCATTGGCTCCACTACTGAGTGATGATGAGATTAAATACTGTAACAATATTATAGCGTGAGATAAAAAAACTAAACTTACCGCACTATAGATAACACCCATCCAAAGGGTCTTCACAACAACAGACAACCTAAAATCTATCTTGATAATTGGTAATATATTGGATTTATTCAATAAAATGTCAGGCTTTCAAATGAAGGGGTTAACCCAACTGAATTGTTTTAATTGTGGAGATTACGGGTGAGCAAAACTCGATTTGATTAGAAAAATTGAAAAAAAATTTGAATTTCGAGTTAATCGAATTGAGTTATTAAAATTATTCGAGTTAACTCGATTCGAGTTTCGAATTCGAGTCGAGTTAAATTTCACAATTTAAATAACTCGAATAATTCAAATAATATATTGATATAAATATCCTTTCGATCTCTGTCTACTTTGAACATAAACAAATTGGTCTCTCTCAACAAAAATTACAAAAAAAAAAACCAAAATAATTTTCAAAAATTCAAAATAATTTTTAAAATTCAAAATATTTATAAAAATTCTAAAATTTATATTTTAAAAAATTCTAAAAAAGATATAAAAATTTTAAAATTTTTCTAAAATAATAATTTTGGGACCTAATTAATGATTTAAATTTATCATACTCAAGTATTTATTATTATTGTTATTATTATTATTTTGTTTTGAAAAAAAATTTTAAATATATATGATTTCAAATTTACGTGCTCTAATATGGAATTAATTATACTACAACAGTATTTTTATTTGACATGTTTACTTTTTTTAATCTAACTCGAATAATTTCATTCGATTCGACTTACTCAAATCGAAGAAATTTAAATCGAGTTAAGATTATAAAATAGGACTCATGAACTCAATTAATTCAAAATTTTTTCACTCGATTTAATCGAATGCTCACCCCTAATGAAGATTATTGAGCTAAAGATTAGAACACTCTTACTAGGGTTCCAACTTATTCAATATGTTCCATTCAGTATGCAAAAATTATGGTATCATATTTTTCTTCTTCCCTCTAAAGTTATTAAAAAGGTGAATAAGTTGTGCAATTCTTCTCTTTGGAAAAGGTATAAGGTATAAGCTTTCTACTAAGGGTGCCAAAGCTAGTTGGGATTTTAGTCTCAAGAATCTTTTGAGAACAAAGTTTGCATGATGAGATGTGTGTGACTTATCCTAATCAAGGCTGATTCTCTTTAAGTGGTTTGGTTTGAGATGTTTTTGCTAAGGGTGTAAACTCGAATGGGTTTGGGTCGAATTCTATCGAGCTCATGCATTGAGCTCATATGATAATTGATGTTCGCTGGGTAGGTACCTACATTTTTCTGCAAATTCATATGTGGGATCTCATATGGGACCACATAAACACATGTTAAGTCTAGAGTATGATACATGTTGACATACATGAGACGTACCTAAAAGCACTCTACAGAACTAGACAAAAGCTTGACAAAACTTCTTGGCATAGAGTGGTATGGGGGAGCCCTACAATTTCAAGACATGCATCCATCACATAGTTGGCAATCCAAGACAGATTGCCTACAAAAAAAAACTCAGAATTCGTGAATGGGGGCATTCAGGATGAGTTTAGATATCATTTATTTGCTTCTTGTTCCTTGTCTAAATTGCTTTGGGTGAGAATTTTGCTGGCATGTGGAGAGTTTTTGTGGCATGAATCTTGGGCTGATGTGTTGAACTGGGTTATGAAGTATGGGAAAGGGAAGTCCCTAAAGGCAAGTTGTTGTTTGTCGTTGTATTATTTTTATGGTAATACTCAAGATTTATGATGTTATCAATTTGGTTTTGATTAAATAAATTTAGTTTAAAACATTTACATATTCGGCCGCTCTGGTCCCGATTTAACAAATTTAACACACAATATTTATACAATCTATCAATATTTACACAATATGTAGGGATAAATCTCAAAAAGCATATATAAACTTTAATCCAATGTACAATATCATAAACAAACTTTGATTTGGTGCAATTCTATATATACAACTTTAATTTCGATTTAATTTTCACGTAACACTTACAACATTATTTATACAACACTATTTTCATTGAAGTTACGAAGAAATTGTTGGTTGACATTTTACTAAACTAAAAAAGAATAAGTTTTAATGTTTCTACATAAAATATAAAAAATTATTTTCGCATAAATTTAAATTATTTTTCCACTACTATAAAGATAATAAAAAAAAATAGTACCACATAAATAACAGTGTTAATTAAATGTGAAAATTGAATCAAAATAAAAGTTTCACATATAAATTGTACTAAATCAATGTTACTCTATAATATGATACATTTGATCAAAATTTATGTATAATTTTGATATTTATTCTCAAAATATATAAAGATCGAGGACTAAATTTATCATACCAGTCAAAATTATGTATAATTGACGGAAAACATCTATCCTCAGTTATCCATTCTCAAAATTAATAGAAATTAAATTACTCTTATCTTTGTATTTTTGGAAGGGACCACTTTGGAAATTGACAGAAATTATAGAAAAAAGACAATGAAAAAGTTGGATTTTGATGGTCTCATTTCAAATGCTTATCTCACAAAGCAATAATCATTGTAACCCAAAATGTCTGTCAAAAAGCATCAGTTAAAACTGAAGACCAAACATGAAACAACCTAAACATGATCCTCTACCACTCATAAAAAAACATGCTTTCCATATTACAACATGCCCCAATTTTGCTGCCAATCCTAATAATAAACAGCCATTGCCAATACAAAACAAAAAAACAAAAAAAAAAAAAAAAAAAAACAAATTACACATACAATTTCACATCTAAATACTTCGGTTTTGTCCACAGCATCACCCGTCTTCAGTCTTTTCCTGCTCGGAATCCTTCGCCGGTTTCGAATCCTTCTCTTCCTTAATTATGTCTGAGTTCTCTTCGGCAGCTGTTATCCCATCATCGTCGCAAACAGTTTGCGGAGTTTTAAATAGTTCATTGTTTTCTAGTTCAGTTAATTTCTCTTTGGACTCACCTTTGAGTAGCTCGAGGACTTCGAGCATGGTAGGTCTTTTGTCTGGCTGATTATCGGCACAAACAAGTGCGACGAGGATGATCCTTTTTAACTCCTCTTCCACATACTTCCCGTTCAGTTTTGGGTCTGCCATTTCATCGAACTTCCCTTCACAAGCTAATGGCAGTGCCCATTCGGAAATTGATCGCTTCACTGTTCTATTCACTTTCTCGAGGGGTTTCTTGCCACTTGCAAGCTCTAGCAATAGAATACCAAAGCTGTACACGTCACAACTCTCCGAAGCTTTTCCTAACATCGCATATTCAGGAGCAAGGTAGCCGAGGGTTCCCTTGACTCGAGTAGTGACATGAGTTGCACCGTCCGGGATAAACTTAGCAAACCCAAAATCAGCAACTTGAGGCTGGAATTCTGAATCCAGTAAAACGTTGCTAGCTTTGACGTCTCTATGGATTATGTGTGGGGTCGAATGGTGATGAAGATAGCTGACGCAATCAGTTGAACGAGGTTGAGGTTAACATTCGTGTCGGAACAAGTTATAATACAGAAAATAAAATCGGGTCCAACACTTACGCAATTCCCTCAGCAGAGCCAATAGCAATGTTCATCCTTCGGGTCCAATCAAGAAGACATTCCGATGAATGGTGTCCATGAAGATGTGAAAGCAAGCTCAAATTCGGCATGTAGTCGTATACAATCAGACGTTCTTGACCTTCAGCACAGTATCCACGTAAACTCAGCAGATTCTTGTGTCGGACTCTCGCCAATATCTCGACCTCAACGGAAAATTCCACTTCGGCTTTGTTGCTCCACACTTTCAATCTCTTAACTGCTATCTGCAAGTACATAATTTCAAGGTGAGAACGAGCAGGGGCGAAGCTAGATGGGAGCAGGCAGGGGCCTTGGGCCCCCAAACATGAAAAATTGCCCCTTTAGTTCCTTGAGGATTTTCAAAATATTAAGTTAATTTAATAGTACAATTGTATTTCGGCCCTTCCTAAAATTTAAATTAAATTATGCCCTCCCGAAAACAAAAAAAGTTTATAGTTTAATCCCTTAAAAATTGTAAATTTTACATTAATACAATGACAAACTTACATTTTTAGCTCACTCAAAAATTTATAATTCAAATTCGGCCCTCTAAAAAATTTTGGCTTCACCCCTTAGAACAAGAACGAAATCAAAATAAAGGTATCTTCCAAATGGCTATTTACAGATGCCATGAAGATAGAGACACTCCTACAAGCACATATGTGTTTAGAGAAAGATCAATGCTATTTTGAAAACCTAAAATTCCATCAAATACTGAGGAGACCGTTCAATGATTTATGACATGCATTTGACAATTTTTATTTTCCAAGTGAACTACCTCGAAACCTGATTCATTAATACTACCTCAAACCAGAGAAAAGGACGGTACAACAACATAGATTGATAGACTGCCATTTCAACTTTCAAATCGTAAACAAACGAGTCCAGCAAAGTCCAGTCCCCACCCACCAAAGATCAGTCATTATAGCACCATATTTAACACCGCTAATCAATGCAAATCCCATCCTAGAGAAGTTGAAATCGTATTTTCAAACGGAGAACCCGATATTGCAACATATAAGGTAAAACAGATGCTCCTTTATGCTACTAGATCAGTTCTTACAAATAGTAAACTAGATTCAGAACTAAAGATTAATGCCCGAAAGAACGGTGGCTATTACCGCAATTTTTTCAGATCAACAATAGAATCTATTAACTCGAATTCCAAAACCAATACAAAAACATATCATGCATAAGGAAAATTTTATTCATACCTGTGATCCATCCCATAGCTGACCCCAATAAACACTTCCAAATCCGCCTTCTCCAAGCTTGTTATCATAATTAAAATTATTGGTAGCTGAATGCAATTCTTTCAACGAAAAAATCCGCCATGTCGGCTGCTTCTTTCCTTTCTCCTTCTTCCTGCAGAATCAATATGAGGTTGAAACCCAAACGGCGGACCCACAAAAACATCATTAAGGTAGCATTCGAGATAATGACATTCATGATTTTTCTTAAATTCACAGTTACATTAGATGCGAATCTGAAGAACATGTTCGATCTTAACTAATTTATTCATGATGTATGCATTTCATTCTTACGATTTACTATTCAAATCCAAAATTTCAGTCAAACTCAAAAGACCCTTTTCTTATAAGATTAAGAACAATATATCCTGGTTAATTTTACTCCTAAATATGAACATTTAAGCTTAAATAAGTATTTTTCTTTCTCAAGTTACAGTTCCAAAAGGGGGAAAATTCAAAACTTTAGCTTACCTTCTTCTTCTTCAACAAAAGGAAATGAAAATCTAATCAATACCCAGAAAATATTTTCCAAAAACTAAAAAAAACCCAGATTTCTTAAACCCTTACAAACTCTAAAAAGGAATCTAAAACCAAAATTCACTAAAAGAAAACACCTTCCAAAGGAAATAAAAATCTCCAAAAAAATGGATAAAACAATGATAATAGATAGTAAATTAATAATAAACTTACCGATCCACACCTTTCCCACAACAAATCATAGAACAAAACGCCATTAGCAAACCCAAGATCCCAAACCCTTTCTTAAATCCCTTTTTCGCTTTCAAAGACTTGGTTTTTTTTTTTTTTTCCTTCTCTTGTTAGTTCAACTCTCAACTTCTTCACTTTCTAAGCAACAGATTCTGAAGAGATGCTAGACATAACGCTTTTGAGCAGTGAATTGCTACAGAAGAACATGGTTTTCTTTATGGGGTTTTGTTAAATTATTATTTCTTTTTTTTTGGGGGGGGGGGAGTGAGGGATTTGCTTTTGCTTAAAAGAGAATGTTGCAGCAGTTTTCAGTTAAAGTGAAAAAGGGGATGATGAAGAAGAAATGAAAAGGAAGAAGAAGAGTATAAGGGAAGGATTGTCTCTTTGGTTTTGCTTTATGAGATTGGATGCTGTTGGTGCTACAGCAATGGCTGGTGTGTTAATGGGGGGTGGAGCTGGTTTTCAATTTTCAAATATCAACGTTGCACCCACTTGGTAGTTGGTACCATTTTCCAACTATTTTTCATTTTTTTAACAATTTCCATAGATTCATGTTTCCATAGTTTCTCCAATGGGAAAATATGGAAACGACATTCAAATTTGATTAGCTTTATGATTACTCAATGTAATATAAAAATATTTAAATTTTGAAATAAGATAAATTAAATTTTGATTAAAATTACAACTGCATTAATTTGGAAGGATCACTTGACTTTTAGAATTTTTTAAATAATTTTTAACAAAAATAAAACACCTAAAAATTCAAAGAAAAAACTTAAAATTTCTAATTTGAATATCATTAACGAGGCTAGATTAGTCATACATGTCTTTTTTTTTTTTTCTTTAATTGGTAAAATAGGCTGATTTTATAAAAAGAGTATGAAAAGCGCGTCCAATTGGGCGCGTTTTCTGCATAGTTGTCAACAAAAGCTCATCCACTTTCTGCACAATTGTCTGGAAAGCTTGTTTAGCTGAACAAGTTTCTGTTGGCATGTAAGTAAAAGCACGCCTAGCTGGGCGCGTTTTCTTTGAAATTTTCAAAAAACGCTTCCAGCTAGGCGTGTTTTCTTGACATCTCAGCAAAAGTTCGTCCAACTGAACGCGCTTTCACACACTCTCTCTAAAATCGACTTATTTTCCTAAATATTAGAAAAAATAATCTATTTGGCCAATTAACAAAAAAAAGGCATATATGCACAAATTATCCCATTAACAGATTTAAATATTAATTTAAATTTTTTACTTTATAATATCAATATCTAAAATTTACATTTTAACTTCTAATAATACTTTTTTAGAGTAAAATATATAAATGGTCACTCAATTATATTTGAGTTTCTATTTTGATCACTCAACTTTAAAATTTTTCAATTTAGACATCAACGTTTGAATTCGTTCTTGTTTTAATCCCCTTATTAAATTGGTAACAATTAACTCAAATAATTCGATTACGTTTCCTTTTTGAAATTAAATATCATCTTTATCAGTATAACTTACGGTAAAACGACATTTAAAGTGGGCTATTTATTTTTACCTTTATATGCATATTTTACCATATGTTAGAAAGTAAAATATTCAAAATTTGCATTTTTGTTCAATGAAAATTGCTCGATTTCGTGTTGTTTAACTTCATTTACCGTTGGCCTTCTTATTTGTGTTGTTTTCTTGATAAGTAAGATATTTCCTTTTAAGATACATAGAAATAGTCTTTGAAGTTAGTCTTTGAAATTGAAAATCAAATTTGAGTTAAAAAATACGGTTTTGAAAAATGTAATTGTCCAATCAATAATTATATAAGAAAAATTATAAACATTTAATTTTTCATAAGGAAAAAAATGTGAAAGAATTAATTGAATTCTATAAATTGATTAAGAGATTAATATATGTTCTATTTATTTTTAACTATTTGCAAAAAAAAAAAAAAGTAAATTAAAAAATGTGGAATGCATCTATTTTAAAAGCCGAAAGCTTTGGTTAGGAAGTTTGAAGATCAAATTGATAGAATTTATAAATGTGAAGAGCTAAATTTATTGAATTATTTATAATTAGGATCAAAATAATAGAATATATAAATATTGAAGTCTAAATGTGTTATTATACTAGTTAGAAAAAGACTTTACGTTATCAATTTAACCGGCAAATGACCAAAACAAAAATAAATTTAAATATTAGTGCCTAAATTGATTTTTTTAAATTAAATAATCAAAATAGGAACTGAGAGAATTGTGTGATTATTTATATAGTTTAATTTTTTTTTATAGTAATACTAAACATATAGAGTTTTAAACTAGCATTTAGATTTAGATTTTTGGATTTTTTTTAAAAATTAATTTTCTAGAAACTACCTATAATCTCTCCCCAATTCATAAATTAGGAGAATAATGTGCTGTAACGCGCTCGAACCCACGTCCTATTGCATTGACAAGAATAT
This sequence comes from Gossypium bickii, assembly GCA_025503065.1. Lineage (NCBI taxonomy): Eukaryota > Viridiplantae > Streptophyta > Magnoliopsida > Malvales > Malvaceae > Gossypium > Gossypium bickii. The sequence continues at coordinate 3,373,408 of CP106714.1, read as the reverse complement.
CTATGTCAATCAAATTAAAACTCAATCGGAAAAGAAAAATTTCTTAACTAACACCTACAGTGACCAAAGATATAAATATTAGAAATAAACAATAAGGTAAGGCCTTTTTATCAATAATTATTATTTATTGTATGTATATATTTATATTAAAAATTAGAAAACAACAAATGGGGCAGGTCACAATCACATATGAAACAGGTAATTGCCATGCATGAGATAAATATAATTTAACATATTGGCTGATTTCACTGACAGCAACATCTGAATTGTTATAATCCGCAGCAATTTCTCTCTTTACTTAACAAGCAAGAAGGTTACTCTGACGTATAATTAAAATAAGTTATATTCAGCGAATTCAAGAAAAGATTGGCAGGAGTTCTGATTCTCTAAAATGAAATTTTTTTATTTAAATCCTTTAATATTTTTAAATTAATAAATATAAAATTATACATTGGCTTCCTTAATAAATGATAAAAATTTGATTTAATTTTTTAAAAATTATAAATATATAAATTATTAAAATTGTGAAATTGCACGTTTACTATCATAAAAGATTACAATTTAATTTTGAGCTCTCCTAAAAAAAAATTTCTGGCTTTGACCCTGGTTATATTATTTGAGTATATTTTAAGTTTTTTTTAAAATGTAAAAAATTAATAAAAATATAAATATTATAGGATTTGAACTCGAACTAATTACCACTTAACTAAAACTTTATTTTATTATTTTTATTTATTTTAATTTTATTATACACACTTTCTTATTTCCTATATTTATACTTACTCTTATTTAAGCTCCTAACCGAGTTGGTACCATCCTCAACCGGGTCACCAATTCAGCTAGAGAAATTATGAAATGTCATTCCGTAATTAAAATAAGTTATATTATTCAAAGGTATTTTAATCTTTTTAATTGAAAAACCAATAAAAAATATATAGTGAGATTTGAACCAAAACAATTGCTTTAGTAAATTAAAATTTACTACTCAACTAAAACGTTAATTTAATAGTTTTATATTTTTTTAATTTTATTATGCACATTTTATTATTTCCATCAATTGTATATCTATACTATTATTTAAGTTTTATTTATTGTATGTTATTTTTAAACACATATTTATATTTTATATTTGTGATTTCCTCCACAAGCATGCACGTGTGTTAAGATTTTTAATTAGTATTAAAAGAATATTTGTAGTTTTGGTAATATCTAAATAACAATGCGAAATTGTATTCAAATTTGAATGAAATAATATCGTGTCGGGTATTCTCTCAAAATATTTAAATCTAAATTTATTATCAGCAAAAGAACTGAAAAAAAACAAATTTAGGTAATAAATTTGGATATTTAAATGTAACATCCTGAATTTTTGGGCCTATGCGTTTAATGGGTGAATATGTTTAATATGTTAATTTAAGTGTTAGGGGTCCAAATTAGGCTCAGGCTTAGGTGGAGGCCTTGATTAAAATTATCTGTTTGGGCATTATAGGGTTTAAAAGGTAGTATCTATGTTTAAAATACCAAAGTGGGCTTGTAGCCCAATCTTAGGAGGTGACGCCACACAAGGGAGTAAGGGGCCCAAATTTAAGTTTCATGGGCCAATTCTTTTAATTTAAGTTAGCTAAATTTTGGGCATTAGGATTAGGTGGAGTGGATTGCAACAAGGCTAAAATTTAGGGGTTTTAATGTTTAAAATATGTGGATAATAAGCAGATAAAGGCTATTATTTAGGAATTTATTTTATGTGGATAATAAGCAGATAAAGGCTAAAATTTAGGGATTTTAATGATTAAAATATGTGGATAATATGTTTGATAAATGAGGAGGAGTTAGAGATAATTAAGTCTCTTTTAGATGAGCTAGTAGATTAAGATAAAGGAGAAAAGATAGGATTTATCTGCAAGGTCAGGTAAGTGCCGAAATTTCTATAAATAGGGGGAATATCTCTTCAATTTCGGCATTTGGGTTTTTCTGTCATTCTTTTCTTTTCTTCTCTGAGTAAAAGCCGAAAACTCCTAAAGTTCTATCTTCTTCTTCATTCTCTGCAAAAGCCGAAATCTCTAAGCCTAATCCCCCATCTTCACTTTGATTTAAAAGCCGAAACTCTTTCCATTCTTTTTCTTCCTAGCCAAAATCTTCAAGTCTCTTCCTTGTTTTCTTTTCTTCTTCTCTTTTCCTGTCAGAAACCAAAACTCTTCACTCAAGTATTTTAAAAGCCAAAGACACATCAGCCTTCTCTTGTTCATACTTTTTCCGGGATTTTCCTAAAAGCCGAAATCCCTAGATCCCATCTCCTGTGATTGCCGAATTGCTTTTGTGGTGCCTACTTGTGTCGAAATTTGAAGGGAACTTTAGTGGAGTCAATCGCCTAGATCTCTAAGTCAAGGATCAGTAACATTTGAATTGTGTTACTTTCGGGATTTCAAGGTAAGGGATCTATTAGTTTTAACGTGTAATTTGGGACTTATTAACCTTGGCCGATTGTTGAAGAGGCTAAATCTTTGTGTTTTTTTCCTGCTTTTGAGCAAGGCTTACACTGAGAGTAGTAGATTTGGATATCAACTAAGGATAGTAGATTTCGCGATATCAGGTGTGTAATACTTCCCCACCATCTAGATCTGATTATTAATGTATGTTCATAAGTTTATATGTTGTGATAAATGCCGATATCTCGGTTTAATGTTGGAAACCCGAAAAGGGTGAAGCAAATCACCAGGTCAGTGAATGTTTTGACTTTATATGATAAAAGTATATTGATTCTATGATTGTATGGGTTGGGTTGATGAAAGGAGGAAGTTATACGTTATATGTGTAGCAGTTTATACCGTGATCTGTTATATGTTGTAGCGGCTAATGCCGTGATCTGTTATAAGGGCTTCGGCCATAATATGTTGATGAGCAGCATGACTGCCATCTTGGCGTGTAGCGGTGTGGGTCGATTGTAGAAATCCCCAATGGTGTGAATGGCTGGTACCGGGGCGTGTAGCGGATGGAAACCTAGGCAAACGGGTTGGGCCTTGCATATTATTTGTTATTTTTTTTTTTATAAATGAAATTATTAATCTGTTTTATGGGCCTAAGGCCAAAATCTAATGGTGCATGAGGGTTGCACACTGAGTCTCGCGACTCACCCTATTAATTAATCTTTCAGGTGATACCTAATGCTTCGGACCGGGCTGGAGAGGAACGCAAGGTGGCCATGCAAAAGAACATCCGGATCCAAAGAAAAAGACTCAAGTTAATACTTTATATTTTTAATTAATGGATTTTAAATCTCGTTGTAATAAGGCCATGGGCCACTAGTTTATGTTTTGTTTTATTTTGGGCTTTAATTACTTTTAGTTATTTAAATTCTTATTGAACTAATGCATGTATTTAAATTTGGGTTTTTAATTTATAAAGACATATTTTATTCAAACTATCAATTATTAAATTTCTTTCGAATAAGAAGATAAATTTTAGAAAAATATTTTCTAAAAATACGACATGTATTTTACCGAATTTTCTTAGTGACATACCAGATCCGGTCGTGGTGCTTGGGCCGGGTTTGGGATGTTACATTAAATTTAGGTAATATCTGCTGACTATTAGATTTGACTGAAAATTATTACCTAAAATAAATGTATTTTAGTTGAAATGATAAAGTTAATATACTAAAGACTATAGTATTTTGGGTTTGAGTCTCATCGAGAACATTTTTTCTTTATATTTTACATTATCTAAAACCCTTGTAGTAATATTTATTATTTTATAAAATGAAGGAGTTTCAATAATTGTTGAATTAAGTTAGGACTCGGCTGATGGGTGACACCAATTTAACCAACCTTTTAAATATAGTGTTAGATAGATAATATCAAATTTTAAATATTATCAATTAAACTACTAAGGAGGTCCCTATATTCAGAGTCGGGTTGCATTTTGTCCCCTCTACACAAAAAATAAGCAAACTAGGCCGTTACATTAGATTAAAGAGCAGTTTGGTAATTTCTTTTAAAAATTTCATCTATTTGTATCGTTAAAAATTGACATGATTGACTAAATAACCATATACGAACCCATGGCATGCTATGTGTATCTCATATTGACGTACATGAACAAATTTTTAATAGCAAAAATGTATGAAAATTTTAACAAAATGATCAATTTGCTCTACAAGCTAATGTACAATGACTAATTTATCCATTCTTGAGTAGAAAGGGTAAAATGCAATCTGATTACGAATACAATGGCCTCTATGGTACTTTTACCAATATTATTCAAATCCGTAATATATAAATATTATACTAATGAAACATTGACACTATTAGCAAATGTTGAGACTTTAGGTCTTGAGTATTTAGATTTGAGTCTCGTCACATGCAATTGCATATTTGTGACTCTCCAATCCCATCTTGTGAATTATGCATTTTCCGATTACTGGTCTGTCGGTGCATATTAATTATTTAATTATACTTTATAATTACTCGAGTATATATCCATACTTATACTTACATTGTGTTTCTACATATCAAAAAAGTTCTTTAAATATTCATGTTTGTATCTGATAGATCAGAATATAAAACATCAAACATGGTAGGAATTTTTTGGATTGTTAGCTAAGCTAAGCAAAGCATTAATGGAACACAAGAAGATAAAAAAGAAATTTAAAAAGAAAAAACATTTTCTTTTTTACATAATAAAACCTTTAATATTAAATAATGGTGTTTAGGATAACATTAGATTGGTTGGAGGGCTGTGCATGTGATTACAACTAACATTGAAATCAACATATCCTAATTCCAATCATTCAATTTAAAACATTATTGGAATTTGCATCAATCTTGTACCCCTTCCTATACAATAATTTATATATATACATGCATAATTTGAGAATATTTTATTCTAAAAATGTTTAAATCTAAAAATAATATAAGTTTGAATTTATATTTTTTTAATTGTCATAATAATATTAATTAAATCAAATTCGATCTATAATTTAATTCGTTAATTGATACTAAATTTCAATTTAATTAATTCGGTTCGGAGTCGAGTTAATTCTTTTCTTGCCCTTGATTGTTTGATGCCTTAATACAACATATTATTCTTCTACATTACAAGCCAATTTACTTTAGTTGGTAGGCCTACCAATGATTGATGCAAGAAAATGATGCAATAACTTACTATATATTTCAATTATACAAGTATATAGGAGATGGATATGAATATGAATATATTTAATTTTTGTTCCCTAAATTTAGTAATTAGGTCTAGTTTGTATATGTATTTCTTGTTCATTTTAGTACTAGAATATGACAATTAGGTTCATTTTGATACATAAACTTAGATTTCATCAAGATTTGATGATGTGATATAGTCTCAAAGTGTCAAATTATCAAAATTTTATATTTTCTTTTTTAAGTTTAAGGATCAAAATGGATTCAGTTGTCAAGTTCAAGTACCAAAGTGGATTGAAAAAAGTATAATTACTAAAATGAACCTGGTTCTTAAGTCTGGAGACTAAAAATTACATTAACTCTATAATCTCTTAAAATTCATCGAATCATAAGATATTTTGAATGCAAATATCAACACAAACATTATTAAAAAATTTATAATATTAAAAGGGAAAATATTTGGTACATTAAAGTTTTTAGACTCCACAAGTAGGGTCAAGATTTGACAAGTGTCTGATAGGGATATACTAAAATATTTAAAAAAAATCTTTAAAATCTTTTTAAAACTGCTTGTGTGTACCAAATACTCACCAATATTAAAAATATTATATCAAAATTTTGATATTTTACTAATAATTTAGCAGCTTTAGCGACCTTAAATGTAATTTATCCTAAATTATTTTTTAAATAACCGCGAACTATTTTTTTTTCTTTTTCCTGATTATAATCATATCCACTAGTTCCATGCTAATTTTGTCATGAAATGATGATAATCATACCAAACTTTTGTTCATATATTTAGCAATATTTGGTCCAACTATCTCTGGACCATTTATTGGAAGATATACACTTTTAAAAAAAATAAAACAAAAAGAAGGGACCCTTAATTTAATTTGTTTAGCTGGCCAATTAATATACAATTAACACCTTAACTTCAAGCAATTGATTTTATGCATATTGGAAATTTGGATCAAGGAGGTTGTTCTTATTATCTTAATGCAACAAGCAAGAGGTGGTTTTTTTTAATATAAAATATTTGTGTTACCTTAACCAGTGGTCGAGGGTTCAATCCTTATTCTGGGTATGGAATAGTTTTAAAACTTGTGGCTAACATTTACCCTCTTAATGGGCCCACTGAATGCGGAAGATTAATTACTAGATTTACCCCAATAGATAACTTGAAAAACAAAATATATATATCTAAGTAGTTGAAAAACAATTACAATGTGCAGTATTTTTATTTTAGAAAAAAACCGAATTAATATAAACTGAATCCCTTAAATTTGAATTAGTTTGTTTTATCATTTTTCCCTCTATAAAAATTAATTTATTGTTTGGTATTTTTAGCTATTTTTATTAATTTAAATATAAAATATATATTTCATAGAATACAAATTAAAAATTAATTATAAAGAGTTTTCTTTTTAAAGGTAAATTTATTCAATGATTAGAATCATATAATTAAGAGTAAATACTCATCGTAAATAATGAAGGACAAGCTCTATCAACACAACAAAGGCTTCAGTCTTAGCATCAATAAAATATTATGACACGTTCATAATTGGCTTTGTCACAACTAAAGCATGACATATTTGGAGTGATTACAAGCACTTAATACGATAAGGAAATCAGCCTCGGATGGTCTAAAGTGGCGAGCAAAAATTCTCAAAAGAATTGAGTATTTACCAAACTAGAGAGACAACAATAAAATCATCCTAAAAAAACTTGTAAAGTTCAGATTATATGTATAAGCGAGACTGAAAAACGTGCTACAAGAGCAGACAAAAACTTCTAAAACTGAAGACTTATTATACAATGAATAAACAAATAAAAATTATACAAAACTTAAGACAACATGGATCCAAATCGACACATGAAATCATTTATTATTCTAAAATACTCTCAAAACAGAAACAAATTAAGAAGTTGACGAAGAGCCACCCACTTTCCAAGAAAAACTATTGGCGAGCCGTGGAGTTTTAGCGAATGATAAGCATTGTCATTTGTCCATCACAACTTGTGAAGACAACAAAGATATCCACAAAATAGATCTGCAAACTGACAAGAGAGAAGACGTGTGTAGTGAATGAAAAAAAGAAAGAAAAAAAGAAAGGATTGATGAGAAAGAAAAAGGGTGGGCGATAGCCATCTCAGTAGCTAACACTACCGCTAATCAAAACAAAATATAAGAAGCAAACAGTTTAGAGAAAACAAAAATTATAAAGAGTTAAATAAAAATAAATTTGAGTTTAATTAGGATATTTGCATTTAACATGTAAATTGAGAATCGAACAAACTCAAATATACTTAAAATAATAACCGAACCAAAATCAATCTAAATTTAATAAAAATCGAATCAAACTCTCTTAATCTCCCACGTGAATAGGGAATCAAAATAGATGAAAAGTAAATTTCTTGTTTGCTGCATCTTAAAAACCGAGTTAAGAAGAAATTGGTTTAGTAAAATTAAGAGTTGGGGACGTCCTGATCTTGAGTTGACATAATGAAGATTTTGTCAAGATTATAAGAATTTTGTCAAGTGGAATTGGTTTAGTGATTTGAGTGTTGTGTTAATGTGCATGAGGTTTTGAAGAGCAGCAGATAAAAGATGGAAGAATTTGTTTAAGCTTGGAGATATAATTAGCATGACCAACAAAGAAATCCCAGCCACGAAGAAGGAAATTCTCGAAACTACATTGTACGGAGCAGCAATTGCCCATTATTCTGGTAAACGAAAGACAAAATAAAGGAAACAAATGAGATGCGGATGCAAAGTGAATTGTGCTAAAAATAAAGGTAGGTAATGTGGAGAAGTCAAAGAAAAATAAAGATAAAGAAAATGGGGTTTCGACAGATTGAGGTGGAAGGCGGTTGTGCCACAGTTATGAGAGGATGCACATGAAATAAAGTTAAAGAAGATGGGGTTTCAACCATTAGAGCTTTCATTATGGATAGTAAAGATAAAGCAAGTAGATTCACAGAGTGTATACCCAGAGAAGGAAATCAAAGTAGCTAACTTTTTTAGCCAAAGATACGAAGAAGACAGGTAGTGGGTGGAAGAAGATCCACCAAATCAGAACCGGTCTCCACTCTTTTGTTTAGTTGGAGCAGATGCAGTGGCAGAATTCTGGTGAAAGATAGTTGGACTTCAATCAATGAGGCTTACTGTGACGGTTATTTGCTTCAGCCCTAGCTTAGGTTCTTGTCTAGCTTAAAATATAGCAGCCGCCATGTGGGGGCGTCGCTACCACTTCTGGCGCACGTTATGGTTTTGATTGTTTGTAATCAAATTTTCCCTTGTATATGTTTTAAAATATTTTATTCTAAGTTAAAATTTGAGGAAGATGGGTTTTTCAACTATTTAGTTCATGTTTTTAAATTCTAAATTTTTATTTTTTGAATACAGATATTGCAAACTACCAACTAATTAAGAAGCCTTATTTTCTCAAAATTTAAACTTTCATACAACAACGAACCATTTTGCAATTTTTTACATTTCATTCATAAGGAGCCTTGAAAGAAGGGAGAAAAACATCTCGAGTGGCTTTATTTTCCCATTCTACTGTTGCCCACCAATCTTTGCTTCCCTCAATGCTGAGTTGATTCCCTTTGGCACTGTTTGAGTTGAGAGGAAGCTTCTTCAATTCATGGCATTTCAGTATATGAATAAGTTTCAAACATGGGAAAGGTAGAGCATCCCAGTATATGATCTTCAATTTCAATAGCAATCGTAAGGAAAGTGTTTCAAGCTTCAAAAATGGTTTAGGGTATGAAATTCCAATCACAGCTGCAACTTCACCAAGTTTTCCTTCACTCAATATTTCTTCCATTTTTCCACACGCAATAACAGAAAGAGTCCTTAGATTTGGAGCAAGAATCAGCCAAGTTATGTCTCTCAATTTGTTACAGCAAAAAATTTGAACTTTTTATCTGTATCCTTAGTATGTTCAAACGTTGTAAACCGTTCAACCCTCTATAAGCTTTTCATTACTTCCATTCAAAACATTATCTTCATCAGGATAATCTTTAGGATATGCCCAGAGTCTGAATATTTGCAACTTGAAAAAACGAGATATCAAATGTTGTGGGATTTTTCTGAGATTGAACATACAACTCAAGTCCAACAATTTTAGTTTTGCCAACGATTTCAACTCCATTGGCAACTCTTCAATACCAGTCCAGGATAGATCAAGACATTCTAGTGAAATCAATTCCGAAATTCCCTTAAGCAATGCTCGTAATTCAGAGTTTGTTGACAAATCCAAAACAGATAGATGAGGTATAAATTGGAAGAAGCCACCACTGATTGTTTTAAACTTGTTTCGGCTAAGAAACAAGGTTCGAAGTTTAGGGCAATTGGGTGTTTCTTTGAGAACTGCAATCTTATTTTCCATCACTGACATTCTTTTTACACTTTCCGATGCCTTAACATCTGGTTCTTCAAATATTTGAGCCCCTACTTTTACAAAAAAAAATCATTCTCTGTTGCTTCGAATTCGCGTGTAATCCATAAAGCCATGTCACGGATCACATCATGCATCTTCACACAATCTTCTCCATTTATTACACCACCATTTTCCAATAAACAAGCATTCAGAAGAGTGCTGATAATATCGTCACCTTGCATTTGAGCATCACTAATTCTATCAAATTCATTCAATAGCCCTTCACAAAACCAATACTCCACTAATCTCTTTTTGGGAATACAATAATCTTCAGGATGTAGACAACAATATAGGAGGCAACTTTTCATTGTGGCATTAGGCAATTTATCATAACTGAATTTTAAAAGAGGAAATACCTCATTTTCCATTTTTGACAATGCACATCGCTTCAACATCTCAATTGCATACTTCCATTCCCCAAGTGTTTTCTTGCAAGCCATCGCACGACCGATTGTAATTAGTGCAAGAGGCAGCCCACTACACCTTTCAGCTACTTGTTTAGCTAGGTTTGGAATATCTGGATGGCTGTTGAGAGTTTCATATCCAACCTCGTCTTGAAACAATTCCCAAGCCTTCTCCGATTCCAGGCACTCCACTTTGATTTTCTTTCGAGCTCCCATTTCACCACATACCTCCAAAGACCGTGTAGTGAAAATAAGTTTGTAACCATTTTCTTGGCTTGGTTTTGGTATCCCAAACTTGGTTCAAATTCACCCTCTCCCATAAATCATCCAATAATACAACAAATTTCTTGTTGCGCAAGACCCCATAGATATCTACAGCTTTCTCTTCAACACTTTTATGCTTCCATGAGTCATCTGAAAACCCAAGTTTTCCACCAATCCTATCTTGAATCTTTCCAACATCGTAATCTTTAGACACCAACGCCCAAATAACAACATCAAAATTATTCGGTGTGGTGCTAAACTGTTGTTGAGTTTGGTCAAGATTGTTGTCTTGCCAACGATCCCCACATCTGTTTCTACGATGCAACTCCAGACCATTTGGATTGTGGATTCCAGAGCAACCGCCTGCTCTACAGATCTTACTACCACTGAAGCTGCGGGCTGATTCACCGCTACCTTCTCAAAAGCTCCTTTACTCTTATGATCGCTTATTTCTTGAAGCATTTAGGCCACTTTTTTACCAAACTTGTAGCTAGACAGGCAACTCTTGGAAGCACAGCCGCCGAGACACTAGTTATTCATTTGTTGAGGACCATTTGAAACCAATTCTTGCGCCTCTGTTATCATAGTTTCTGCCTTTGAAAGCCATAGCTGAACTTGTTCAAATGGCTTCAACAGTCGTTGTTCTGCAAGATCAACCTGCCTTCGCACGTCATTTGTTTGGGCCCTCAGTTCTTTAAGCTTCCAGACATAATTAGCATGGCTAACAATGAAATCCCAGCCACGAAGAAGGAAATTCTCGAAACTCCATTGCACGGGGCAGCAATTGACCATGATTCTGGTAAATGAAGGATAAAATAAAGGAAACAAAGGAGATGTGGATGCAAAGTGAATTGTTTGTGAAAGAGTTAAAAATAAAGTTAAAGAAGACAGTGTAAAAGCCCATTTTTGCCCGGGCCCATATTAGCCAAAAAACCAAAAAAGAATAATAACAGTCCAAAATTTAAAACCTAAACTTAGCCTAAAATACAAACCCAAATAAACTAAACCTAACCCCTACCCAATTGGTGGCCCAGAACTACAAATCACCCAAATCAGAAGAGCCCGAATAGCCCAGGTAGCTTCAGCAAACTGAAACCCTAAGGGTTCTAGAGTAAGCCAAGCGCCGCAATTGCCTCGCGCGTGTCTCCACGCGCGCCGCTTCAGCAACCCACTCGCATCACCACGCTCCTCCGTACCCTCAGCAGACCATCGTACACCTCGCGTCGAATGCTACGACCTCCGTACCTGCACCAAACGACAAAAGACAGCAGAGGAAAGCAAAAACAACTGTATTTTCATTTATTTTCATTTCGGCCTTTAAAAGCCGAAACAAACCACTCTAACGGGGGCCTTTTTTTTCACGATTCTTGTACAAAAAAGAAAAAAAGATCAATAGCAAAAGAAAACAAAATTCAAAGCAAAAAGGTTGTAGACTCTTTTTTTTTTTTTACTACTGTCTTCTTTCATTTTTTTTATTTTTTATTTACAAATTGATTTTAAATAAAAACGAGAGGGAAGGGTTTTACCTGCGAAATGCGGACCATCGGACTCCCTTCTTAGTCGTAGTTGAAACAAAGGGGGTCCTTCGGGTTTAAGAGCATGAAACGTTCGGGTCTGGTTTGAAAGGGAAGACGCTCGGGCTCGAACCAGTCACTAACCGCCGATTGGCGTTGAAGTGGCCGGATTCCTTGTTCTCCTTTGCGGCTGAAAAAAAGGAAAACGGAGAAATAGGAGATTAGGGTTCCTTCTTAATTTTTTTTTTTTATTTGGTTTTAGGAATGACTGAATGCTCTGATTTTAGGTTTTATTTTAGTCTTTATGTAGCATGTGAAACGGTGCCGTTTAGAGCCTATTTCAGTGGCCCTAAAACGGTGTCGTATCCGATGCCCCGATCCAACCCAATTCAGAAACCCATTGACCCGCGCGTTTTCACATGATTGGTTTATTTTCGCATTTAGTCCCCCTTTTCCTGCGTCGTTACTTGATTAGATCCTAGGTGCTATTTATTTGTTTTTTTTAATTAGTCTCTATAATTTAAGCGCGTTTTCAACTTAGTCCGACTTGAATGCTGCTTTTTGGGTTTTGGAAATATTGCTGATTTAATTCTCAACTATTTACCCGTATTCCAATTTGACCCTTGTGCATATTTAAAGGATTTTATTCATTGTAAAACAGTCTTTTAATTTATTTCGTTCCAATCAGGTACCTTTTGGTTTTCATACACAATCTTCGCATTTTTATTAAGTTTAATTCATTTACTTATTTAGTTTTAATTTTTTTTATATGATAAAAAATATATTTATATACTATCCGTTTTAAATTATTTATATATATTATTTATTCTAACTTGTTTTAACATAATGTTTATGGAAGTCTGTTTTACTATTAATTTAAAATAATTCTATATATATTACTTGTTCTAAACTTTTATATGTATTATTATTTTAGAATTTTTTTTTACATATTATATAGTTTATTTCGAATATATTTTACATATATTATGCTTGTATGTATCTTATTTTTCGTTTTATAGTTTTTATACTAATGTATTTCATTTTAAATTATCTTGTCTGTCATTAATTTTATGTTCAGTGATCATTGCTATTATGTGTATTATAATTCTTATTTTATCTTTATTTGCCATTTACGATTTAATAGTGTAGCATTTCACTTGTTAATAATTACTTTGCATTGTATGTTATTATTCGATCGCATTTTACTCGCTTAAAAAGTTATGTTTTAACACTGTTTATATTTTTAAAAAAAAATCATTATGTGCAAAAGCTTTAAATCATAAGGCAATGCTCGTGTTTGGAGGTTGCGAGAAATTCGTGCTCTAACTTACTGAGTTCCGATTTTCCTCGTTAAAGCCTAGCGACCGAGTATCATCTCTTTCTCTTGTAAATCAAAATACATAATATTTCAAATAAAAAAAACTTATTCTTGGAATTTTGGAGATATTGCACCCTAACTTACTGGGTGTGATATTTTATTATCTCGAGATAAAAATTTTAAAAGAACAAAGGCACTATTCTGTATTCGGGAATTTTGAGAAATAGTGCCCTAACTTATTGGGTTGCGATTTTTCATTTGACTCAAATAATTGAATATCCTTCTTAAGTTTTCAAAACGTACGAGTATTGAATGTCAAAGGATAAACCTAATTTCGAGAATATAAGAATTTCGAGAATATAAGATGTGGTGCCCTAACTTACTGAGTACGGCATTCTATTTCTTCGAAATAAGAAACTTTGGCATCCAATATAATTCCGTCCAAATATGTCTTAAATAAATGGATCGTAATTTAGAATCTTTTCAAATTTTCAACATCAGGACATAAATTAATCAATTTAGTACCAATTGGGCGTTGCGAGGGTGCTAATCCTTCCTCGTACGTAACCGACTCCCGAATCCGTTTTCTTAGATTTCGCAGACCAAAATTATTGTTTTAATAAGTCAAAATGTTTTATTAAAATAATTCTTAAGTTGATCCGATCACACCTCGAATAAAAGATCGGTGGCGACTCTATTTCCACATTTTTAAAGTCGATCCTCCTTTTTCAAACCTGATTAAAAAAATGGTTTCGACAGACAGAATTTGAACAGACTGAGCTCGAAGGCGATTGTGCCACAGTTATGAAAATAAAGTTAAAGAAGATGGGGTTTCAACCATTAGAGCTTTCGTTATGGATAGTAAAGCCAAAGCAAGCAGATTCACAGAGTGTGTACCCAGAGAAGGAAATCAAAGTAGCTAACTTTTTTAGCCAAAGATGGAGCACGATACGAAGAAGGGAGGTAGTGGGTCGAAGACTTACCAGTTAGATCCACCAAATTTGCATTGGTCTCGACTCTTCTGTTTAGTTGGAGCAGATGCAGTAGCAGAATTCTGGTGAAAGATAGTTGGAATTTGAATCGATCAGGCTTGCTTGGAAATCTGGAAATTTTTAGTTATTTGGTTCAGCTCTACGCTAGCTTAGGTACTTGTCTCGGTTCCTCTGCCACCATCTCTTCTCTTTATGAAATTGGATCACAGCTGGTTTTCTAGTTTAAAAAAGGAAAAAATTTCTTAATAACTTTAGACATTTAAATAAAAAATTTACAATTTAGGTACTTTCATTTTGACCCTTCATGTTAAAATCACAAATGATAAGTTGATATAGATTTTTCATATAATTAAAGTAAAACCCATGTCATTGTTATTCATTAAAAAATTATCATTTAGTCTCCAAACTTTTAATTTAATTTAAATGAGGTATAACCCTAAAAATTTGGGATATTTGCATAGTGCAAATTATATTTTCGACATTCCAAAGATACAGTAAATTGTGACATGTGGCATCCAATGATTAGTTCATGTCATAAAAATGTCACATTAGATAGTTGTTATATTTTTTAATGGGAGTTACCAAAGTGAATGAACTATGCAATATGAGTGTCTAAATTGAAAACTTTTTATTATTATTTTGGGTGCCTAAGATAGAATTGTTGATAATTGGATAACTATCTCTGTAGTTTGCCCTAAAATAAACTGTTAGTCATTCTACTTTTATAAAATTTGAGAATTAGTCCCTATACTTTAAAAAGTTAAAAATTCATTATATTTCTTCAAATTTAAAATATGAATCCAATCATCAGGGCACTTAATCTTTATCTTTTTAAGTACAAATATTAAATCTCAAATTTTATCAAAATATAGAAACTAACATCGTATTTTAACCGATAAACTATAAAGTGAGTGCTACATTTGCACATAATTTTAATTATTTTAGGTTAAAATATGTGGTAAGTTCTTGTACTCTTTACAAATTTTAAATTTAGTCCTTATAATTTTGTTTTCAGGAATTTAATCATATTATTTTCTAAATTTCAAAATTCAAATCCAATTGGTAACATTATTTTTTTTTTGGTTAAATTTGTTAGTGTGACATTTTGAATTAAAAAATACTCACTTTGTAGCAATGTAACTAAAAAAGTTACACTATAATGAACCTACATCTAACAAAATACTCTTAACAATATTAATAGTTGAACCTGAATTTTAAAATCCAAAAACTAGAGGGACTAAATTTCTAGAAATAAAAATATATAGACTATATTCCAAATTTATGAGGAGTACAAGGACTTATGACATATTTTAACTGAATAATAATGTTACTTGTTTAAATCTAAACTAGAATTACCCATCCTCAACCCTTGAATAGGAAGATAAACGCGCTTCAACCCGTTCGAACCCATGTCTTCCTGCATTGACAATAATATCAATGTCAACCAAGCTAAGACCTCAAATGATAAAACACACAAATAATAATATTTAAACCCAGTTGGACTGCCGTGTAGGATTGTCGTTAGGGATGTAATGGAGCTTAACGGCAGAGTGACTACTTTGTAACAAAACAATAACGTAAGTGACTAAAACATAATCTAAGACAAACAAAAGTGACTATTTTTGAATTTACCCTTTCTTATCAAATTGAAATAATAAATTTAAAAATAAATAAATAAAAATGAGAAAAAATAATATATTTATAACCCTACTGGAGCCATCATTAGGTAAGCAACAAATTTTGTTTATTTCGAATATTAATTTTTTTAGATTAAATTCGAATCATCATTGTATTGAAAAAAAATAGAAATGTAATTTCATTTAATGAATATTATATTCATTTAATAAAACAAGATTATTATTATTTTATATATAGAATTGATTTCCAAAATAAATATTATTTATACAAAATCCATAAATCATAGAAAAACATTAAAAAAGCAGTTGGAAAAATAAAATTCCAACTCAACCATCACCATACATATTTTTGGTAATTTTTCAAGAGATTCTTCTTTACAACCCTACCTACCACCATCCCACTATTTATTTATTTATTATTTTAATTTGGAAAACTGTTGTTTTCTTGAAGACTTGGGTTTCTATCATGCATGTGTTCACACATTTTCATTATTTTATATAATAATTTATCAAAATATTATAATATAGTTTTATTTTTCTTATGTAATATAAATATAGTTAATATAGTTAAATATCACCTCCTTTCTTGGTGCCTTCCCTGTCATGATCTGCTCCATTTTTTTTTAATTTTTTAGTTTACTCATTCTTATAATATATATTTTATTTTATTTAAAAAAAAAACATGAGTGGAGGGATGGTCCTAACTCCTACAACTATTTCATTTATTTATTTCAAATAAATTCGAATCTAATTTTTTATTAATATCTTTCTCCCAAAGAAAGTAGTTAACATCAATAAGATAATATATTACATCTTTAATAAGGGTTTTTTTAAATAAATTATATTCAAATTATTAATTTTGTTTATTTTATTCAAAAAAATGTATGATATCAAATAAAAAAATGTCACGGGATACATTTTTATTGGTTGATATCGTTGAGAAGATATCATTTACAGCCGAACTATGAAACCATATACTTTTTCTAATAGTGAATGTAATAGAGAGATTTAGTTAATTAAATTAGTTTCTTTATTATTAAATGATTAATTTAGTCTTTATATTATTAAAAAATTAAATAAATTTAAATAAAAATAGAATTAATATTTATTGTTTTAAAAAATATAACTTACTGTTAAGTATAGTTTTATAATTTTAAAATTTTTATGGTTCTGTATTTGAATCATTGATTCCTTCTTCCTTCGTTGCACTATCTTTAATAATTATTTGCCACAAGGACATTTATGTAATTTCCAGGAGCATAGCTAGAGGGTAAGCAAGACCTCGTCTCCCTTTGACTAAATGGAGTAATAATAATTTTAGTCCCTCAATTACAATTTATCCAATTTAAACCCTTTTAAGCCCCAAAATTTTAAATTTTTATTTTGACCTTTCAATATTAAATTCCTAATTTCCTCTCTAATAATTATATATATATATGTTTGACAAGTTTTTAGCAACAAGTTTTCAACACCAAACAATTCTCCCTTTTTCAAAGAAAAATGACACTGCTTTTTAAAAATTGTTCATTGAATACTAAAATATCATTTTTATATTAATATTAATATTTTTATAATTAAATTATTTATAATTTTTAATTTTTGGAATGGAAGAACTTTATCCAATGAAACAGTTGAGGAATCTAATTGGACACCTGAGAATATACTCATGGAGATCCATTTACAAAGATATTTTCAATCATCACATTAATATATGATTTAGTTACATTTATTGGTGCATTATATTTTTTATTCTACCAAATTCTCATATAAACTTACCCAACTTTATCCTTCCCTAAATTTATTAAAATGAAAATTACCCATCCTTCAACACTCGAAAATTTTCACCTTTTTTTTAATTAATAATAATATTAACGTGAATCGAATTAAGATTTAATTAATAATAAAATATTTAAATTTCAAAACGATAATTTAATATAATTATATTATAACTCGAGAGTTTAATTTAATTTAATTTAAACTATTTTAATATTACATAATATAATAATTTAAAATTAATAACATGTGCTTAATCTTTTTAAAAATTATCTACTTGGTCCTCAACTTATTGGGGTGAAAAAGTGAAGCAAACAACTGAATGTGACTTGCATTAATCCTACATTCAATCAAACATATCATTAACCACGAATAACCCCACCAAAAGAAATAAATGTTATAATTAAGACTCATCACACCCACTTTTTTTCTGCTATTTTTTTTATAAATATATGATAAAAGAATAATTATTTTTGGACTTTTTTTTCTTTCAGATAAATTTATTCATTATTTTTATTTTTTTTCATTAATTTTTACAAATAATTAAATTGGTTTTTTTATCTATCAAAATGGGGTAAGAAAAAAAGTTATTTACAAAAATGGATATTTACTATAGTCATCTGTCAACGGCACCACCCAACTTTTCTCCCAATCATTAAGCCATGTTTTTTTTTTAAAAGAATTTTTTTGATGCTGTCGGCATATCAGTACAAGTTTTAAAAATGAAAAAAAAAAAGTTGAAAATGAAATAAAACAAGAGAGCCCGTTAACGTAACTAAAATCGTAATTAAAATGTTCAATTTTTAAACATAAAAACCCGTATGACAATCATCACATACTATATGTTTTTTTTGTTAAATTTTTATGAATTTAGATTTTTTATTTTTGAATATTTTTATGTTTTAAATTATTTATTGACGTATCATATAAAATAAATAATATCATATCAATATCAAATACATTTGGAGTATTAGTATGTACATTATCACACCAACATCTTTAAAAAGTTAATGTTTTATTTCATTTTTATTAAAAATTAATTTATTTTTTAAAAATTAATAATCGAAATCACCTTAAAATAATAATTTAATAAAAATATAAATATCAAGGACTAAACTTATTATTATACCTTTTATTAAAAAAAAATTCAAATTTATTTAATATATAAGAAAAAGACATGTTCCGAAACATATGATAAAAATATTAAACTAATTTGGAATTTCATGTATAATTATTTCTAAATTTCATTATTCGATTTTTAAAATAATTTCATAATAAAATTAATAAATATTTTAAACAGAAAAAAGAATGACTTTTATGTTTTCTAGGATTGCTTTTCTCATCGACAATTCTTAGGAAACCCCGCCATTATAATTTCCCCCTTTTTTTGTCTTTCTTTCACAAATTATTCACAAAAAAATATTGTCACTTTCTTTTTCATCTCTCTTCTCGTTGAACACCACTGGCAACCATGAAGACCACCGAGGCAACCGCCGCCACGACGACCGTTCTCAGCCCCGGTTACAAACGTTCCCCCAAATCTAACGGCAAGGTCAACGGCACAGCTGCTAAGAAAACCGGCGTTAATCATGGCAATGGTGGTGACATTTCTCACGGGAAAGCATCGTTCATGAAGTGGACACTCGACGACGTCGTTTACGTCGCTAAATACCACCGCTTACCCTGTTTTTTCGCGGCGTGGTTCTTGTTTTTCATATACGTGGAGTACACGCTCCGGATGGTGCCTGATTCATCCCCGCCGTTTGATCTGGGGTTCGTCGTCACACGATCTTTCCACCGCGCCTTGGCTTCGTGGCCGGAACTTAATTCCCTTTTAGCTGCTCTTAACACGGTATTTTAATTAAATATGTTCAACTTTTTCCCCCTTTACTTTGATCTGATCTAAGGATACTAAAGAACAAGCCAATGTGGTTTTGTTTTTATGTTCAATTTCTTGCTTGCATGCTAAAAACTTATAAACCCCATTTTTTTTTCAAACATTTTCAAATTAGGTAAATGAAATCCCTTAATTTGTGCTTAGATTAATGGTCTGATGAACTTTGATTATATTTATATTTTTGAAGGTATTTGTTGCGATGCAATCAGTCTATATAATAGGGACATGGGTAGTTGAAGGTCGACCAAGGGCGACAATTTCTGCTCTGTTCATGTTTACGTGTCGTGGGATTCTTGGTTACTCAACGCAGCTGCCATTACCTCAGGTTTAATTCTTTAATCTATTTTCTATGACGCGCCGCCCGCCGCCGGGTACTCTCATTTTTGCTGCGCCGTGTAACGCAGCTTTGTCATTTAGTATTTGTCTATTTTGGCAACTTACTGCCGTTTCAAAGTGTTTTGCCATCACCCACGGTGCTCCCTAGTATGGATCAAATGATTAAAATGGCAACCCGGCTGCTCTCCCTTAGATTTGAACTAGGTATTACAAAAGGGTGATTATAAGTTTTAGTCCCTGAACTTAATAATTAGGTTCACTTTTGTACATAATTTTTTCCAGTTTGGTACTTAAACTCGACAATTAAGTCTATGAAGTCTATTTTGATAGTTGAACTTGGGAGTGGAAAAATTTAATAATATCACGCAATGAGATTGTGCCACGTTATACTTAAAAGCATTTTTAAGGGATGATGTGACAATTTCAAAGCGATACTTTATCAAGTTTTGGAGTCAGTTCAGAGATTTGGAATTAGCAAAAATGGAAAAATTAAGGTATCAAAATGAACATAATTATCAAGTTAGGGACTAAAAGTTATATTTACCCATTAAAAAAAACATCAAACCATTGGATTCCGACCTGAATGAGCAGACTTTTAATTTTTTAATTAAAATTTTAGATTTAGAGTTTGGGTCAAACTCCAATGGTCAATTTACCCAAATATCAATCTTTTAAATTATACAATTTTTATATATTTTAATGAATTTTTTATGATTCTCTAATATTTTAACTATTATTTTAATTAAGCAATTTTTTATAAGATTTTATAATATGTATTTTGTTTAATCTTATAAAGACTATGGGTGAGTTTGAATGGGCAATGTGTTTATCTACTATTAATATAAAAATAGCAGTATCAGTGAAATTAGATATTGTAGCGATACTGTAGTTGAGACAAAAATTAAATTAACCGCATCAATCGCCCCTCCGAAAAAATTTATATAATTTTTTGGGTCGGAATCAGCTGAAATCATGGAGATTTCCTTTTTTTTTGAGGTCAGTTCGGATGAAAATTTAATTAAAATCTGACTTACCCGATCGGTCTGCGAATCGTTTCCTGTTCCCCTCTATTTTTTGTGATTTGAAATGTTATGATATCAAAACATTGATATACATATATATGATTGTAAGAGTTCATCAATGGCAGGAATTTGTGGGGTCAGGAATGGATTTTCCAGTAGGGAACGTATCGTTTTTCCTCTTCTACTCCGGCCATGTTGCCGGATCGGTGATTGCTTCGTTAGACATGAGGCGAATGCAGAGATGGGAATTGGCATGGTTGTTTGACATACTCAATGTACTTCAAGCTGTGAGATTGCTGGGTACGAGGGGTCATTACACGATCGATCTGGCGGTTGGCGTCGGTGCCGGGATTTTATTCGATTCGCTCGCGGGCAAGTATATAGAGAGCAGGAGAAAATCTGCAGTTGCTTGAGGTAACATGAAGTTAGGCTAAAAAGCTAGAAATGGCAAAATGGGGCAGTGTAATGTAATCAATAGTCACTAATAGTAGCCAAATGAACTTGTTTTTAAATGTTCAGTTTCAGCTGGATCAATAATTGAATCGGCTAAGTCTTTAGTTTATCGGTTTAATTGATCTAATTAAGTTAAATGATTTGTTAAATAAATCATTAAAGATTAACAAAGTTCGTGCTGGGCTTTGGACGAGTATCTTGGTTTATTGTCCAATTGATATGACTGGTCAATCTAATTCAGTTCAATAACCATGGTTTCAACACATATTTTTGTTAGAAAATGATTGAATAAATTATTGCAAATCAAACTATAACCTCGAATGATTTTGGCCCCA
This sequence comes from Gossypium bickii, assembly GCA_025503065.1. Taxonomy (NCBI): domain Eukaryota; kingdom Viridiplantae; phylum Streptophyta; class Magnoliopsida; order Malvales; family Malvaceae; genus Gossypium; species Gossypium bickii. Next base: position 3,351,865 of record CP106714.1, on the reverse strand, counting down.
AAAAGGGCTTTTGAATGATTTAATTTATAAGTTATCAAAAAAAAAAAAAAAAGAATGATTTAATTTATAAGAGGGACTAAAGGAAAATTTTCCCATTTTCAGTATATATTCATGCTTAATGCTACATTCTACACAACAATGGTCACATTTTAATCTTTAAGAAAACTATATTGAATGATTAAAATATTACATTGTATGAAATGCAGGTGTATGATCACTACTCTTCAACGTCAGAATCAATAGGGCAAGATCCATCATCTACATTAGCCAAAGGGTTATATAAGTGTGAAGTAGGATCCATACATCCAGGAACCCAATCAAGACTGCATCGATCACCCTGTAAAAGCGATGTTTCATTCATGGAGTTTATGAATAAATTGAACATTGAAAATAACCATAAAATAAAACATGTTTTTTTTTTTTTTTTTTTTTTTTAAACTTACTCCTTCTTTAGACAAGTTGCCAATCATAGCGCATCTATCCACAACAATACTCGTGTCTGGAAATATTGCTCTGTCACATGCACCATCTTTACTCAGCTCCTCTGCCAAACCCTGCAACAACAATACGTGTGAGTACGAAATGTATATCGAGAGCTCGGAACATCGTATCCTTGTGCTCGTACCTGGTTAAAGAATTCAATCGGTCTGTTTTGCCATGCTTTTGGAACTTGGAATTGGAGTCTGTAAGGACCATCCCAATCAACTCCATTTGTGAATGAGAAGATCAGGTTCACAGCTGCCAAAGAAAGGATCGAGTTAAATTTCCTGAAAAAAGGAAATCGAATTCGTGAAATAGACACAAACCATGCTTAGGGATGCATATCTGTATGGTGTATATCGGATTATCAACTTTGCCTCGAGCTTTCTTTAGCATTTGTCTAGGTTCCCCACCACACATGATAGGTTGATTGAAACCTCCTGCAAAGTTACATTTCATCGGATTCTAGTCATTTTGAGCTCGAGAATGGAAACCAAATTGTGGGAATCAACAATTATCCGTTTGGGGGGGTAAAGGGTATGAGAAATTACCGTTAAAAGCAATCCCGAACTCTTCGTTCGGAGAGAGTTTGCTTGCTGCTGGATTGTAGAAAAGCTTCAACTTTTCTCCCTGTCATAAAAAAAAAGGCAATCTCTATAGAAAAAAAAAAAAAAACAGACTAAAAGAGTAGCTTAAGCAGCATATAAAAAACTAGCAATGGTGAACTTACAGAGGTCGGAGGAAGACCGTTCATGGTTTTCCAATATACTGGAGCCTTCCCTAGTTCGAACATTGCCCACGAAGGGAGCGGATACCTGTCGAGTAATTTACAATGAAAGGTACATATAACTTTGGCATGCAAATTCCTCTATATTTCCCACTTATGCTTTAACCAAAAAGAAGGGAGCTTGAGTTCATACTCTTTAATTTCTTGCATAGGACTTGCTGTAACAGTAGCAGTAGCTCTCACTTTCCCATTAATATTGGCTGATCTTTTCTTCTTTGGAGATCTATTTGGTAATGAAGTACCCATAAAGCTACTAGCTGCTATTGAAAAAAAATACCAAACTCTTAGCTATTTTGCATGGTATTTTGGATTTTATGGCTCAAATGGTATAATTTCAAATTAATTATGCAAGGGAACTATGTTTACTCAGACTCGGGTGCATATCCGACATGGATACAATTAGTTTTTGAAAGTTTTTTCATGTATTTGAAGGATTCTTAGAGGTCATATCCTCATTTTTGGGTGTTGGACAAGTATTTCATGAAAAATGAAGAGTCCGAGCAACGATTACCTAGTTGCCACTTTATGCATAAAAGTCATGTTTAATACATGATGGGAAAACCATGATTCAACATTAAATAACTCTTAAATTGAAGATAAAATGATTGGATGATTCCATTTTTTTTCAATATATTTCCCAAGATAAATCAAGAAAGATGGTTCGATAGTTTATTAAGGGTCAAATTGAGAACAACAAAGAGCTGCAGACAGCACTAAAAGATCACTTAAGCAATTTTCCACACAATAATTTCTCAAAGAATAAAAAACAACACAAAATCCCACCAAAACAGTATGCAAATCAAGGAAGCATAAAAAAAAAAAAAAAAAAAAAAAAAAAAAAAAGCAGATTGATTGAATAAGTAACAAATGGAAAGGATTGAACTTTGCCCCATTGTACCTCTCACTCGGTTAGTTGCTGAAAAGGGTTGAAAGGGTTGAGCTGGAGACCTAAAGATTGAAGCATTTGCAGCCATTTTTCTCTCACTGTTTCTCTGCAATTGTTTTTAACTTCTTAGAGAACTAATAGCCTCTTTTTTCTTTTTTTTTTCTGAATAATGAAAAAAGGGGAGAACTTTGGGTTTTTAGATAAGGAGAATGAAGTGAAGAAATATATGAAGAGGGGAAAAAAGAAAAAAAGAAAATCTGAAAAATAATATCTAATCCATGAAAATGACAAAAGCAGATTATTTTAGAAAATTAAAGGGCTAAAACAAAAGGGTAACACAAAAATATCTTTGATTTTATTTCATTTCATATCTCAAATCTCTTGTAATCTAACACAACATCACCTTATCACCTCATCTCTCTCTTTGTCCTTTTCTCCTTGCTATTTTTTCTTCCTATAATCCACACTTTTTTCTTTTTTTTTTTCCCACAGTAAAACCCAGTTTTTCTTTAGAACCCCATTATCATTTTAATCACACCATCGTGTCAAAGTTCAAAATTTTTATGATTTTCACCTTTTCAAACTGCAAAAATAATAAAAACTTGATCTTGCTCTTGCAAAGTTCTGATCTTTGGCATTCAAGTTTTATTAAATCAATTGGAAGGTGTTGGCTTTTGGCCTAATGGGGGTGTCAATTAGAACAAAAGAACATTGTGTTGAAAGCTTGGGAGGCTGCAATATTTGGCAATGGTATTTTAAACATGGTGCCAATGCATTGGCAACCAAGCTCCAATGATTAATCCTAAATATCATTGGCGTCAATCTCTTGTGTATGGTTCCTAGTCTTGTTGATTGGGCTGCCCACCTTCTCTCTTCAAGTCTGTGTTCTTTTAAGCCTTCGTTTTTTGTAATGGAATTTTGCTTATGCCCCCGACTCCACAGTTCAATTAAATCGAGGTCTTCGGCCGGGGAGTTTCCGGTTTGGATGTGAGATTTATGTATATTATATATAGTTGATTAAGTTGTACAATTTAAAATATGAGTTTATTGTTTTTATTTAATGGGAAAGGATTCTATAAAACAGTGACATCACATTATCTGTATTTATTTTTCAATAGTTTTATGCCACATTAGCATTTTTATATTGAATTTCAGCATTTTCATCCTGAAAAAAATTAAATCCAAATTAAAATCCTAAAATTCAGGATAATAATACTGATATGGTATAAAACTATTAGAAATGGATAATATCCTTGTTTCATACAATCCTTTCTCTTATTTAATATTTAGTAATTTTATTTATATATTTCTTGCTATGATTATATATTTCTTTTATTGAATTTCTATAGGTAACAACTTAAAGTAATTTCTAATATTTATATTATAACATATTTAAATTTTATATGATATAAATTAAGATTTATATGTCAAAAAAGTCTTTAAGAAAATGTAAAATAACTAATTAAGCTCCTGTATTAAACTCGCAAGTAATTTAGTCCCTGTTGTTAATTAAAATAATCAATTAAGCCCCTCCGTTAATGGTTTCCATCATTGACCACATTGACCGTTAAAATAAATTGATGGATTAATCAAATGGTGACACATGACATCTTCTAGTTTTATCTAATATTTTCCCCATAAAATGATTAAAGAGTCATAAAAAATTTAAAAAATTATAAAAAATAAAATATTAAATATTAGAAAAACATTAAAAATATTAAAATTGATATTAACTTATTAAAATTATAAAATATAAAAAAATATTATAAATATTATAATAAATCTAATAATTATAAAAAAAATATGAAACTAATAAAACTTATTTAAAATATTTAAAATTAACAAAATGTTTTAGAGTTCTTAAAATAATAAAAAATTGTAAAAGAATACTAAAATTGATATAAACTTATAAAAATTATTTAAAAATCATACAAACTTAAACTGGACCGGTTAGCATGAAATCGACAAGAAGGGTACCGATTCAGGAAAGGCCATTAGATCGATTGACTTGGGACTCAGGTGGTTGAACCAATTTTTTATTTTTTAATGTTTTTATCAAATCAAAATTTCATTATCCAACTATTAGCATATGTTAGAATCAAATATTATGACTAAGATTTTCAAAACCGGACCGATGGTTGAACTGATCGGCCATGGGTTTGCCAGTTCGATTAATTCATCTAGTTCAATTAAATAAAACATTAAAAATTTTAAAAAAAATTTAAAAAACAAATAAAATTTGGTTCAACCGTTCGGTTCCTAATTCAACCGGTCTAATGGCTTTTTCAGATCGATACCTGTAATAGTCCGTTTTCAGCGAAATCGGAATAGTGGTTTCGGGACCACAAATCCAAGTCCATAAGAAAAATTATTTTAATATTACTGCATGGTCTGCATTATGATAGACATATCATATGAAGATTTCGTTAAGAAAATTTTACCGATTACATGTTTAATTGATAAAAGGACCAAATTGCATGAAATGCAAAAGTTGAGTTCTAATAGCTATAAGTATCAAATAGCAATGGAATTCAAAATTAGAGGTTCTTATATGAAAATAGACCATTAAAAGGAGTTAGTAGATAAGTATGATGATCCATCCATGGAAAATTAAATAAAGAAAAGGACTAAATTGGAAAGATGAAATAATAAAAGATGATATTTTAATTAAATAAGAAATATCATCATATTTCATCATCTTTCCCAAATAAAAAGATGGAAACCCTAGCCATGGAATTTGGGTTTTGAGCAAACTTATTTGGCTCAATTAGGTATGTTTTCTTGTCCCGGTTTTAGTAATTTTTATATTTTCGATATCGTAATAGCTTAATTTAGCTCTCTCGGGGATTAATTTGCTAAGTTATCAAAGTATAAAAGTTTTTCCATGGATGAGTATGTATGAATTATGAAGTTTTATGGTAGAAAATGAATGGTTATTGATAGATAAACAACTTTTGTAAAGTAAATTTTGATGAAATTGTGATTTAGGGATTAAATTGAAAAGATGTAAAATTCATGAAACAATTCTAAATTTTATGGAATACATGGGCTGCTATTGTTATAAGTAAAAATTGGTTAGGCTTGGAATAATGATTAAATTGCATGAATTTCATTTTTTGAGCCTAGGGATGAAATCAGAATTAATTAAAAGTATAGGGGCAAAATGGTAATTTTGCCTAAGATGTGAATTGTATTAAATTGATGTTAAATTCATTCATATAGATCCGGATAGACCAAATACGAAGTTAGATCGTAGAAAAGAAAAAGTATCGAATTAGTAGATTTTGCGAACATGAACTTTGGTCGAGGTAAGTTTGTGTAACTAAATTGTGTATATTTATATGTTTGAATTTAATGTTGTATATGTGAACTGTATAAATGTCATATGTATGAAATTGATCACATATCCGATAATGCCCGATAAATAATAAGTCCCGTTTGGATAAATGAGATTCGATGGATACAGGGTTCCCGAATTGGTTGTGGTCCTGCATATGTTGTGGACACACCATAGTTCGAAAGAGCGTCCCATTATTAGCCCTCTCGGGCTTCCCATTATATGGTTCCTGCGAGCTTTCCATTAATAGCTGTTCGAAGCATTCCCATCAATTGTGATCCTGCATATGTTGTGGACACACCGCAACTCTTATGAGCGTCCTGATATATGGCTCTTCCTAAGCTTTTTGATTAAAGGCTCTTTGTGAGCTTCCTAATTAATGGCTCTCCGGAGCTTCCAAATATGGCTCGCTTGAACTTCCCGATATATGGCTATCCGGAGCTTCCTGATTAATGGCTTTTTAGAGTTACTCGTTGTTGGCTCACATGAGCTTCCTATTATACAGCCCGGATAAGCTTCCCGTTACATGGCTCACATGAGCTTACGATTATATGGCTCGAGAGAGAGCTTCCCGTTTATGTGCTTGTATGAGCATTCCCGAACATGAATTGACGGTTTACAGCTTTGTACACTTCAAGTGTACCACCCTTGTATCTATCGATATTTTAAATGATTTAACGGGTAAAATTTAGATATGAGATGATATGAATTCAAGATGAATTATTATGAGAAATACTTGAAATACAAATATTTTGGGCCTCGAGGGCTAATTTAAGGGACAATATGATTCATTATGAATGATTTCTAATATGAATGTTAAATGTTGTGAAATATTTGTATATGATCTGTAAGTCCTGGTAATGCTCTGTAACCTTGTTCCGACGACGAATATGGGTTAGGGGTGTTACAATACCTCTGCTGATTTTGGTCTAATCGGTGCAGCTGATTGATCCAGTCCAGTTCAGTTCAAGTTTTTATGTTTTTATTTTTATTTTATATTTTTTATAAGTTTATATCAATTTTAATATTTCTAATAATTTTTTATAATTTTTATGATTTTTATACTATTTTAATAAGTTTTTATACAATTTTAAATATGTTTTATTAATTTTATAATTTTTTTTATAATTGATTAGTAATTATATATATATTTATAATTTTTATAAGTTTATATCCATTTTAATTTTTTAATTTTTAATATTTTTTATGATTTTTAATTATTTTATGGGAAAAATTATTTTTATTATAATTTTTATGATTTATTTACTTTTATATATTGGTATCTTTTGACTATGATTATGTGATTATTCTTGTACAAGTTTTTTGTGCAGGAAATTAAATATTGATTCATAATTGAAGAAGACATTTCATCAAGTAAGAAAACTTGAGGAAGTTTAGTGTGATTATTATTATTTTATTCATTTAGGAGATATGCTTTGACGAATATCTCTACTTTCATCTACATTTCAGTTCAATTTTAGAGGTTTATTCTTCATCCATGAAAGATCAATAAGTCGAAGACATGGCTTTATGCCTAAAAGAATTAGGGAGCTCAATATGTTTATTGTGAGCAACATTACTGAGTAAACTTGTTATGCAATCAAATTGTTGCAACAATATGCACTAAGCTTTTATTGAGAAAAGATTTAGTAGGAGATTTTTTCATCCTTACGAGAGTGAGATTACAATGAGTGTGAGTAATATCAAGTTTAAATAAGCTATTGTTTTGAAGAAATTAGAGTAAAGTCCCACAAACATAAGATCAAACCTGAATCGTGCAACCGACTGATTGTGTTAATTGCATGCTCTTCAAATTTTAAGATAACACCTTAACCAAATAGGCATCTATTTGAACAATAATGTCAGAATAAATATTTCTGTCCGAATTCTATTTATTTCTAATAAACGTACTTGTTTGGATGGTATGCGTTTCTGTATTTGAGATGTTCAAGAGTCAAGTTATCTGTCTAAAAATAAAATTTCATTTGAAAATTGAAAGAGTTTAGACAAAAATAATAAGCATAAGAAATTAACCCCATTTAAAATATGAGTTCAACTTGAGCTCCAACCTTCGAGCCTCGGGATAGCTTGACCCACTTTTAAATATTATGTAATGTCAATTATCGGTAAGTAAATATAATAATATAAATATTTATAATAAACCATATACATAAATAAGATGATGTATATAGAGAGCAATGAGTGCTCTCAATTATTAAGAATGGAAGTTATGGCTGGTATGACCTCATGGGTTGTGAAACCAATTAAAAACTTAAGCAATGGAATAATAAAAAGACATGATTTCAACTTTATAGGACTCACTCTCCCCAACATTTGGAATTTCTAAGCAAATAAAGACACAAACAATATTCATTACATTTTTATATTATTAATTCACAACTAACTAAAATTTTGGTTTCTTTTTCATCCAATAATGGCTGAAATCCAATTTTAATTTAGTTAAATAACTATTTATAATAGTAGTAATTTGTATTTAATTAATTTAATTATAAAGTTAGTAAAATTCAACTTGTTATTTTATCTACGTAAACCATTATATTTTTTCGCATTCACTGAAATTTTCGATTTCATTGTATATTTATTCAATTGAGTTGGTATTATGAATCAATTTAACACTAAATCGATTAAAAAATTACTTTCTATTTAATTTTTAATGAAGTAATCAATATCAAAATAATGATGTTTTTACCTATTTACTATTTTTATAATAAATACTTAATTACATAAAACAAATGAAAAATATAATACGTAAAAATTGAACCTAACCCTAAGTAATATGTAAAAATACTTATTCACGAGTGGCTTATCACTATTCAATTTCTGAATATTTTTTTATAAATATAATTTTGATATTAATTTTTTCTTTCATTCACGTACTAGATGTTGTAAAATATAGTATATATAAATATGTTTATTTTGCCGGTTGAGACTTAGTTCGATTGGTATAAATATTCTTGCAAATGTAGGAGGAAGTGAATTTGAGTGCACTAAAACATATTATGGATAGTTTTAAACATCGTGTCAAAATAAACAAACACAAAACTATAAAAAAAATGTAATTTAAAGATGGTTTTAGTAGTTTAGGCTACGTTAAATGACATTGGTATAAACGCCTTCAAAAAGTGCTTCCTTTAAACAAAAGTTTTTGGGGTTCATTATTCAGTAATCTACAGACCAAAGCATGCTTTCTTTATACCTTTCCTTTTTGAATACGAGACCCTTTTATTTATTTAGTCTTACTAGAGACGACACAATTGCCAATTTTACGCATGCAAACGCTGCTTAATTAACATTTTAAAAATAGTACATTAAAAGCTAAAAACATGTTTTGTTTCTCGAGTTCACTAACAGTATGTTCCTTTTTCTAGAAAAAACTTTTCATCTTGATGTGATTATTTTTATTACATTGAAATTCATGTCAATTATTACATTTAACACAAACAAACATATTATTATCATTTTAGCAAACTCTTTTTAATAAATATATATATTTTCAAATGATTAAGTGTTGATGTTGCTACTAAAAATGTTAATTATTTGATTGGCATGAGCATTGTTGCTAATGTAAGAGGATGTGGGTTCGTGTGTACTGATGTGCATTATCATCTTATTTATAGGTTGGAAGGAGTTGTAATGAGATTGTTCAAAAAAATGTCATTTACATTAATATATATACACGTAGAGACAAATTATTCAATATATATTCAAAGGTGGCACCAAAAGAATTCGGGTTCTTTGTTCGCTACTGATAAGATTTAAAAGATTATAATAAAAGATTAATATAATTATACCATACACATATTTATACCGTTTTTAAGTTTAGATAATGTAGATTCTGTATAGCTAATATTAAAAAGTATTTGCATAATTAGTATATTGCAAAAAATAAGAGTTAATTATGAGAGAAAACAGAAGCATTTGCTTACGTCAAAAGAAAGCATGGTTTTGAAGTGAGCATGCAATGAATGAATGTCTGAGTGTAAGCAAAAGAACATGCATATGCTTTATTCCTCCAATCAAAACTATGAATAAAATAATGGTTAAACCCATATCATATACCTGACTTTGAGACTGCTATCATTCATTCCTCGACCACATTTTTTATAATATTTTCAATAAATTACTCACTTCATCTTCTCCCAATGTCAATGTGTTTCTTTCTTTGTTCTTTTCACCCCCACAGTTTCTCTATTTTACAAGACAATGTCACCTTCTTCTTTATTTGAATTTTTAATTAGTCACTAATACAAACAAAAAAAAAAAAAGGAAAAGTAAAATGGAGTATTAGTCTTTGATTAGTCAAGCAACTCCTTTTAAGCTATCTATGCTAAAGATAATCCAAGTTTTCATATTTCAGGGGTTTTATATATTATATGCTTTTTTTTTTAAAAAAATGTGATTAGGGTGTTTAGTATTTTCCTTTTTCACATTTAAAACATTAGAAGTTGAGCTATCCGTTCAGATTAAGACTCAGTGTATACGAGTCGTTTTGAATAAGAAATTTTCAAATCTAGGTAAATTCAGTTTATGACGGAATTTGAATTATTGATTGCGTTCAGAATCGATCTATTTTGAACATAGCAATTATTTTTAAAAAGTAGATGCGAGATGGGATGGGGTGATTTTTTTTTCTTTCTTGTAGAGTGAGAATAGAGTGGTTATGATAATTGCTTAACCTACTTCTTCCTATCCCATTATATGAAATTATTGGTAAAATTATAATGATGTGTTATAGAAAAATCCAAATGTTTTATATTTAAAGAATTATGTTTAAATATTTACTTGAAAAAGTTGAAAATATTAGAACTAATTAATAAAAAGTAAACTAAAATGGAGCGTGGCATGGCAAGATGGATGCATCTAACATCCATAGAGGTGGTCTTATTTCAAGATTATACATGCATAGAGAAATAAAATGGTGAAAAAGTAGAATATACCAACTATAGAATGGTAGTGAATTTAACTGTATCTGTATCTATCCCGTTTTATTACTATCCCTAATCAGAATAAGTACGAAACTAAAATAAAATGATAAAAGAGAGTCATCTACTTATTAAATATAAAAAGTTAAACTTTAACCGAAAAATTAAAGGTGAAGTTAATGTAATAAAATTTGATTAAATTGATGGTCCCATATAAGGGGAAAGAATCACACCTATATTTTAGTGCTTGCATTATTGAGTTATAAACCCACACTAAATTGGTTCCAAATATTTACTCATTACCATCCACTCTCTTCAAAAAGTCTAATCATCATCATCTATCTACCACACCATATTGATATACATAAAAGAAAAACCAATAGAAAAATCAAAGCACTACCCATTTCGCCACGTGTCCTCCCATTCAATCTGTCACAGTTTACCCCTTGTTTAGCGGGCGCTTCCTCTTGTATTTTTAACCTTCTCTCCCGTACTTCAATGCAGGTTGTAAATTATTATCCGACTGTAAACCTCAAACCATTTTCTCGAGAAAAGGGAGAGATAAAAAGAAATGTCAAAAGTGAAGCAGCAGAAACCACTGTGTGTGTGGGTGTGTGTTTGTTTTGGCAGCATGTGTGAAAAAAGTAAATAAATTTATGTGGGTGTAGGTGAAAAAAGTTAGGGTTCATGTTTGGTTATTTCGTTTACTTTATTTCTTTAGTGTGTGTTAAAAGGTGGCGAGGTAAATGCAGGCAATTGTCGGCCAAGCCGTGGGCGTGGGCGAGGGCGTCAGAGATGGGAACGCCGCATTTGCCATAGCATGGCGACACAAACAGCAGCGCACGTGAAGGTTGCCAGTAGCTCACACCTTTTATTTTTTTCTTTGCCTTAACATTCCTCCTCCATGTCGGTAATTATATTTTCACCTTCGATTATTTTTAAAACTGAATAAAATATTTATATTAAAAGTTGGATATTAAAAAATAAAAAAGATAATTTTTGTACATTAAATTAAAGAGTAAATTGATCTTTTTTATTAAAATTTAATCTATTTGTATTATTAAAAACTATTGTGACTGATTGAATAACCAAATATTAACATGTGATATGTCATGTGTACTTCATGTTAATGTATTTGGGTTGGTTTTTAACGTGTGCTAAAGCGCATTAGCTTTCAATTTATGGGTTGGAGAGAGATTATGAGTAGTTTTAACTATTATGTTAAAAAGAACAAATATGATAGGTAAAATTATTAAAAAATATATAAAACTTGAATATAGGCAATAAATGCCAATTTGAATATGAGTTGAAGTATATTCAAAACACATGGATTAAATTATAAATATGAATGTACATATCACATGAACATGTACCTAACGTGTTAAACACATATTCACACATAGAGGGTCAATAAAATTTAAGAGTGTTATTTTTTAATATGTTAGATCCAAACTATCAATGTAGTAGGTTCACACCAAGGTTTTTAAAATCGACTAGTGATCAAATTAGTCATACAACTAGTACCAGTTCTCGGTTCGACTAATCGATTTAATTTTAACTAAAAATTACTAAAAATTTTAAAAAATTATTTAAAAATAGAGAAAATTAGTTCAGCCATTGGTTTAACCAATTTCAAGTGGTTTGCTCAAAAATAAATTAAAAGCTGGTTCAACTATTTGCTTGGATTGATATACTGGTAAGTTCTAGCAACTATGATTCAAATTTATTTATAATGATATAATACCCATAATTATAATAATTTGAAATTTAGACCAATTTAACCCTTTTTAGGAATATTAGTCTTTTACTAATATTTATTAGTCTTGGGAGTTGAAGCTTGGGTCCAACCAAGCGAGCTAATCTCCCACACTATAAATAGCTGTTGAACTTAAGGCTTTCAAGTGCGAAGAAATTCCCACTAGAAAAAAAAAACCCCAAATCCCTGAAAAGAGTGAAACCAACCAACAAAAAGAGACTTTGAGAGAGAAAAAAACAAATCCATTTTCGTTTTTGGGTCAACTTATACCACTAGCCAAAACGGGTCTGCCATTGTGGATGTTGGGGTTGGCTGCCGATCGGTTGCGAGCCGACATGAATCGTTTGCTCTCCTTCCTCTTCCACCAGGTGTGTACTTAGACATAGTTGATTGCTGGTTTGGTTTAGTTTTTAGTATTACAAAGCTCATGATAATGGTGTTTCATTTTTTTTTTATGTTCATTAGGGGATATTAGACGAGCAATTCTTGCAACTTCAACAGCTTCAAGACGAAACTTCCCCAAACTTCGTATCTGAAGTTGTCAACATTTACTTCCATGAATCCGAGAAGTTATTACGGAACCTCAGATCATTACTGTAATGATTTATTCTCTTTTGTTCATTGTTTTACTTGTTGAGTTTATTTATGAATTTGGTAATGTATATGGTAACAGGATGGATAGAGAGTTCTCGGATTACAACAAAATGGGAATCCATTTGAATCAGTTCATGGGGAGTAGTTCCAGTATTGGTGCTAAAAGGATAAGAAATGTTTGCCTTGCCTTTCGAGCCGCTTCTGACCAGAACAACCGTGCTGGGTATATACATGCTGCTTTCGCCCCTCCCCCTCTTTTCTGCCTCTACTTTTGTGCTTCAAGGCCCCCACCTTCTTAGGTTTTTTAAATGTAACATTAGATAAAGGTACCTCGAAGAGTTTAATTAATTTTTTATCTTAGATCAAAGAGTAGAATAATTTTAAAAATTAATATTTTTTATCGTTAAAAATTGGTTTGATTGATAAATTAATCATACAGTTACACGTAACGTATCACGTATATCTCATTTTAAGAACAAAGACTAATTTTTAATAATAAAAATATAAGGAGTTTTTAGTAGAATGTTCAATTTACTCTTTGATTTTTTTTAGTAAAACTTCTAATATAAAGGTCTTGTTGGTACTTTTACCTATATATATTATATAACTCACAACATAGATTATATTTACCTTCTAAATCGAACGATAAAAAATTTGATATCTTTTAACGATTTTTGAATCAAGTGATAAAAAGTTGAGCTCATGACCAACGTTAAGATGTGCTAACCATGGTGTTTGGGCATGGATGCAGGTGCTTGAGTGCATTAGAGGTGCTAGAACATGAGTACTGTTTCCTCAAGAACAAACTGCATGAACTTTTCCAGGTACTATTTTCACTGAGTTTTGTTCTTTTGCATTTCATTTCATATGTTAAAATATGTCATTAATCCCTGTAATTTTACAGAATTCAAGATTTAATCCTATACTTTAAAAATTAAAAATAAAACCCTTACTTTTTAATTTAAAATTCGTAATCCAATCATAACCATTTATTATTATTTTTTTTGTTTCGAGAACAGGCTGATTAATATCCTAAGATGACAAATTTTGATAAAAAACTTAATGATTGAACTGGGAATTTTAAATTAGAAAAGTATAAGGATTAAATCTTAAAGTTTATTAAAGTATAGGGGCTAATTACATATTTTAACCCAATTTTCATATCATTGAAGGAAAAATGCAATTTTTAATTATCAGTATTAATTAATTACATACCATTTTTTTTCTATTATAATGATTCAGATACAACAGCAAAGACTACTAGCAGCAGGCGTAAGATACCCGATGCAGCACTAAAACCCAAAAACAATTTTAATGCCATGATCCTTTAATTCAATTTTTAGCTAAAATCCAAGCAAACCCCAAAGCAGGATTTTGTACTATTTTGAGGGGTTTATTTGCAATTGCCACTTGCAATTTGTGGATGTAATATCAAGTCATTCATTTTTTTCTTTCTATTTTTGCTTCATTTGTAACTTTTGAATGCAAATGAAATGTAGTGGAAAAAGTTAGCATGCAATGTTTTTTTGAATCGGATTAGATTATTTAAATATTGATTCAATAAAAAAAATTAATTAAATCGAGTTAAAAAAATTATTTTTAAATTTTTTAATAACTTGTATAAGAAAATCTGCTAGCTTTAATGGATTCTCTGTCCACTATTAAAGTGCAATGAATTGTCAAAAACTGACTGTTGATTGGACTCTGTAAAACATTTCCCAAACACTTCCATCAATCAAATCAGGAAGTACATAGCCAGCCCCAACCGCAGCCATTATGTTCAGCTCTCAATTTTTTATTGTTCAAATGCTAATCAACAAAAAAAAAAATGCATTTAACTTAATATCTTGTAATATAAAACTAAGGGATTAAAAGTGAAAAAAAAAAAAACTTGATTTTTTAAGGTCTTTAATAGTTAAAACCAATTTTTTTATCGGTTCAGCGAAGTAGATTGATCACCCATTTGTGATTCGGGTTTTTATTCGATACATAGTTCCATTCATTAGGTGGTGAGTATAGGTGGGAGATAATCAGATTTGGCACCCAGAATACGAGCCTTAGTGTCAGGGAAGTTCTCAAAATTTGGCAACTCAGATACATTTCCATCATTAGAAATGGCAATGGGGTAGCTCAGTAGGTGACCAGGCAAGTCCTGGTCAAGGTCGTCCTTTGAGAATAGGTCCCAATATTTGTCAGCCATTTGGTTCACTTTCTTCACGCATTCCTTGCTTTCTGGGGTCAAGAAGCTGTCATGTAGTATGCCGAGGTGCTCGTACCATAGCGCCAGACGGAAACCATGGACTTGACCCCTTGCTGGTTGCCTAATCGATAAATGATATGGTTGGTACGCCCCCATTGCTATCTCGGAGTCTCTCGCACCGTCCATTGATCGTTGGTTGATGTTGGCTGATCCAATTATTATGTATTCATCATCAACTACATAAATGGAAAACATAGTTAAATCGAACTCTAGATTTATTAGACATGACGATATAAACCAACCGAGTTAAACCCCAGTTTCTTTTTACTTACCCAACATCATTTTGGTATGAACATAAATCATGAAACGACGGGCCTCTTGAGCTCTAGCGTGATTGGAATCGGGCTCCGGTGTTTCTGTAGGTTCATATTCTCCGCCCTTCTTCATCTCTCGGTTGCCGAGACAAAAGAATGTTAAATAGTTTCGAGGATCCTCGTCACGTCCTTTCGCTTTAAGAGCTTGAGCGATTTCTTTGTACATCATGATCATGGTCCTCCTTTGCCAATCTAATATGGCTTGTACTGATCCACTTTCTGGGATACCTTCAGGCCACATAGGGATTACAACATACACCGTGAACCTCTCTCCTGCTCGAATCTTGCTAACTACTTTAAGACAAAGCTCTTTTGGAATCAAATGCAAAGCATTAATGTCTTCAGGCTTAATGTCATCATCATCAGCACTCCAATCGAAGGAGCTTCCGAGGAAATACTGATTTTCGATATAGATAAAGTTTTGGGCTCGTCGGATAGCGTTAATGTAAGCATCTTGAATACTTCGATCGATGATTCGGTCTTTTCCGCTAACGAGTCCAGCTCTGGCAGCATCTTCGGGTGAGTCAGGGAAACCAAAAGCGGCACCGCCATCAATTGATCTAAATAGTTGTACATTCCAAGTCTCATGGTCATTAGGGTATGTAACTGGAGATGGGGGAATGATGGTACCTTCAAGGTCTTTGATATCAAGTAGTACGTCTTTACCGCCTTGTCGTTTCCATCTTTGTTCGAAATTGAACAAGACATCCCAAGCAATCGGCCCTTCGAGTCGACAATGGATGTCATGCCAAGGCTCCCTTGGACCACCTTTGTTGATTGAAGCTTCAGCAAAGTTTGGCTGATGAAAATCGTCAGCGTGAGCTGTGTCCAAAGTCCTGAAAAGGGAATGAAAAGGTGTGTCGTATCTTCCATCGCAAAGATCAAGACCGCCGATAAAGCTCACGATTCGTTTCCTATCCGTATCTCCATTAGGCATCGCGGCATCCACTACAACAATCTTTTGATGATGAGTGAACATGGTGGAGATTTGCAACTCCTGGACGATAGATCCACCGTCATCGGGATCACGAGGGCATAACACGCAGTTGACATCACTGTCCTCGAAGAATTTCTCGGTTTCTTCATCATGTGTGGCCATTAATCCATCTTTCTTCAATGCACCAACAGATGTTCTATCATCCCAAATAAGCACATTAACCCGAACACCTTGACTTGCTTTCTTCTTAAGCAAGTCACCAAGCTTGGTATCTCCCCCTCGCTTAGATCTCTTCGAATCTCGTATCAACTTGATCTCAGTATAAACAGACCAACCGGCAATGTAAACCAAGTGTTTGGCATTCGTGATCGCATCGAAAATGTCCTCCCAACATCGATGTGGCTCATAATACTTGCTTCCAGCAAGAGGAATTTTCGGAATAAATCCATCAGGTATATGTGAATCCTGGTATAGGAACACCTTACACCCATGTCTCTGGGGATAATAAGTATACGGAACTCCAGGAAACTTACGACTTACTATACCACGGTTCCAGTTCCGGTCCTTGGTAACATCGAAATAACGAATCTTGACATGGATTTTAGCCTCGTTTTCCAAGTTTTGCTTGTCTTCATCCTTGAGTTCAATCCACCTATCCACTTCTTCCCTTGATAAGATATCCTCAGCAGGCAAATATGCTCTGCCAATTACGTTCGCTCCAATAGAACCGGCTTGTTTGACCGTGAAGATTACGTCGTTAGCCATATGTGCACAGTAAATGTGGAAAGACTCATTCCACGAAGGGTCGTCGCTTTCGACTTTTCTTGTCCTTCCAACTCTAGCCTTCTCGAGATCAATGGTCGCGTAAAGCTTCCCTGATCCTTTGCCGATACCGATCGATTCCTCAACATTTGCCATTAACTGCCATTAACAGGCATATATTTCAGACCAAGGAAAACAAAAACAAGACAGAGATGAACCTATAGAGTTGCCATAAGAAAAAGAACATCTAAGATAACAACATGAACATTTGAAATAAGGACTAAAGTCAAAAAGAAAATAAATAGTCTGACTTCTCAACTAATATTCATGTATTTATTATATATACAAATTGTAATCATATAAGATCTTATCTTTTGGTGGCTCTTAGGAATCAAAAGGGATAAAGAAACAAAATTATAACTCAGATTTTTATTCAGTTGTGATTATTTAATTCAATGCTATTCATTTGAAAAAAGAAATTATCGAGTTTCTATTCAAAAAATAGATAAATTAATCCCTTTACTACTGATCAATGAGTAAATTGATCATTCTGTCAAAATTTTTTTTATTCATTTCTACTGTTTAAAATTGATTCTTGTACTTCAAATGATAGTTTGCTCTTTGATCTACCATACAAAGACTAATTTACTCATTTTTTTAAGTAAAAGGGACAAAATACAATATTACTTTTAATACAGAGGGTTTCCATGATATTTTTACCGAAAAAAGCTTCACTTATTTCACATCAAGTATAATCATCCTTGTAAACATAAAATATTATTACATCAATAAAAACCCGAATGATATATAAAAACTAAATAAGAATCAATGTATACAATTGAGTCAAATCAAAATTCACTTACGATATTATATATTAAAAACAAAATTTATGTATAGTTTTAATATTTATTCAACAGAATTAAAATTCACGTAATCATAATATATATGTATGTATATATTGTATACCTTTCGGAAGAATCCACCACCTTCGAGATTATTAACTTCATAGATGGTAACATGTAAATTCCCATGAAGTGAAGTTCTCGCCATTTCTCACCTAAAAATACTGAAACAAAATTAAGTGAATTCAGATGAACATATTTAAATATTTTCACCTTATTAACACTAAAAATAAAAAAGAACAAATGATTGAAATCACCCTTAAAAATAAACAGTGGAAACAGAGATGATCAGTGCAAAGAAAAATTTCTAAAGCAGTGTGATTAATGGAGAAAAAAGAGAGGGTATTTCAACAAAGAATTTGAAGCAGCCAAAGCTTAACAGATATCTCTTTTGCAGTAAATGGTTTCTGAAATTTTCTGGGTTTGCATTTATATATGTAAAACAAAATTTACAGTGAATTTGTAATGTATTTATAAATTAAGGTGGGAATGTGAAGAAGAAATAAATAGAAAATGAAAGATCCGAAAAACCAGCCCGTAGAACGGTACAAAGCTTCCCCGCTGAGGAATTTTTTGTTAATTTATTTTATTTTATTATATTTATGATTAACATAAATACTTTATGGGATTTTAGTTGAAATTAAAATGTGTTTGAATTTCTTGGAATTAACCATTGCATTAGTATGGTATAAAGTTTTTTTTTTTTGATTTCTTAAGGTATACCCAATAATTGATCCTCCGCATTTTGTGAGTCCATTAAAATATAGATGCTGGCCACGGGTTTTAAAGTTGTTCTATAGGTTTTTCTCTTTTTGAGGTTGTGTTCAATGTATAAAAATATCATATCATATTAATTCATTTTAATTTGTTAAATTGGTTAAAACTATAAATTGTATTATTTATATTTATATACTAAAAATAATACTAAATAAATATTAGATTAGTTACTAAATAACAAAAAATTGGTTTTGCTTAATTAAAAAGGAATAAATTTTAAATTTACACATGTTTACGTAATACATAAATTTTGATTTTGGTTCAATTATATACATAAAATTTTAATTTTTATTCAATTGTACACATTTAAAAAACAAATATATTAAATTAAATAATGTTGTTTACATATAATATGTAAACGTAAAATAATGTTACATCAATAATAATGTTAATAATTTTTTAAATCGAATCAAATTACACATCATTAAAGTCATTATATCACGTCGAATTCAAATAACTTAGAAATATTTATTTCTTATTTACAATTCAAGCAATGACTGCAAGCAGCTCCATATACATGTCGAGATTGCAGATTCCCACACCGCATCATACGTATTTTAGAGCTGTGAGTAAAGGGTATTGTCCATTCATTGAGTATGGGTGATGGGGCCTCTTGCAATCGTCTAAAATGGTGGAAGATTTTAATGTTTCTTCATAAGAGTCTAAGATTGAATTTGCTAATTCTCAACAAAAAGAAATGATGGATGAGCCTTTCATCATAAGTTGATGATTTAATGGGTGTGTGTGGAACCATTTGAAACCTTGTTAGACTGAAATAAAATATTTGATAATAATCAACTCAACTGCTAATACATTTAATTATCCTTTACGATTAATGGAACATTTGATGCCAAAATAGAAAAATGTTGAAGTATGGCCTCCCATGCAGCCCATGCAACGTCCAGAAGCAGCTCGTGCAGTCCAGCTATACTAGAACCATTATTTCATGTGCACTAAGTGCTTATTTTGTTGTTTTGTAATCCTAAGACAATGTAACTTAGTTTAGTTCACTTTGAACTTTGTTAGGTTGATATTTTATGTCATTTTGTTAATGATTAAGCTGATTAAATCAGCAATACAAAGTGTACAAGTTAACATTTTCAAGTTTCCGTGTAATTTAGTGGTGTTAGGTAAGATTAGGTGATGACTAGCTTGATTTGTTTTGTCATTAGCTAATATAAGTAATGGCTGTTATTCAAAGTTGTGTTGTAATGAAAAATCATCAGATTTTATTCAGATCTAAGCTCCATTTTAGCTTGCTTCTCATTTTCTTCTCTAGTTTCTGCTATCTTTCTTTCTTTCTTCTATCGCAAGCCTCGAGCCTTGTTGCTCAAGCCATAGCTGCTTGCTGTTTGTTGCTGACTAAACACCAACAAAAAAGAAGCAGCTAATTAAAATAAATTATTACAAATATTTCTCAAAATTCAAACATCACACAACAATGAAACTCTTTGTAATTTTTAGGATTTTGTACATTTCATGTAGGAACAGATTTTGAAAGAAGGGAGAAAAGCATCTCCAGTGGCTTCATTTTCCCATTCTACTCTTGCCCACCAATCTTTGCACTATCTGAGTTGAGAGAAAGCTTCTTCAGTTCTCGGCAGCCATTTATAGGAATAAGTTATAGACATGGAAAGGGTAGGGCATCCCAGTATATGCTCTTCAACTTTGGTAGCCAAAATAACTAAAAGTGTTTCAAGCTTCAAAAATGATTTAGCGTATGGAATTCCAATCACACCTGCAACTTCACCAAGCTTTCCCTCATTCAATATTTCTTCCATTTTATCACACAAATATATCTTGAGATTTCTTAAATTTGGAGCAAGAATCAGCGAGCTCATATCTTTCAATTTGTCACACATAAATTTCAACTGTGCTCAATGTGTGATAGCATGGAGCATTAATTAGCAGCTTTTCCATTTTCATCTCCTCCATATTTTCACAATTGCTGAAACTTAGTGTCTGTAGACACTCCAAAATTTTCAAGCATAAACTATTAAATATTTTTGATTCTCTAAAATCACAAAGTTGAAGTGCTTGGGTCCAACGTAGAAACAAGTTAATGTTCAAGAATCTTTCTAGACAGAACATGTTTTTTATCGGTATCGATAGCATATTCAAATGTTGCAAACCTTTCAACTCCTCCATAAGCTTTTCATTACCCCCATACAAGACATTGTCTTCATTAGGATAATCTCTATTTTGCACCAACTACATTCTGAATATTTAAAACTTGGAAAAATTAGATATCAAATGTTGTGGGATTTTTTTTGAGATTGTGCATATAACTCAAGTCCAACATCTTTAGTTTTGTCAACGATTTCAACTCTGTTGGCAACTCTTCTATACCGGTATAAGATAGATCAAAACATTCTAGACAAACCAATTGTGAAATTCCCACGGGTAGAGCTCGTAATAGAAGGTTTCCTGTCAAATCCAAAAGAGTTAGATGAGGTATAAATTGGAAGAAACCATCGCTGATCACTTGCAACTCATTTTGGCTAAGAAACAAGGTTCGAAGGTTAGGGCATTTGGGTGTTTCTTTGAGAACTTCAATCTTATTTTCCATCACTGACATTCTTTTTATATTTTCCCATGCCTTAACATTCCTGTTTTTCCAAAAAAAATTATTCTCTGTTGCTTCAAAACTCACGTATAATCCATAAAGCCATGTCACGAATCACATCATGCATCTTCACGCAATCTTCTCCATCTATTTCACCAACACTTTCCAATAAACAAGCACTAATAAGAGAGTAGATGCTGTGGCCTCCTTGCATTTGAGCTTCACTAATTCTATCAAATCCATTCAATAGCACTTCACAAAACCAATACTCCATTAATCTCTTCTTGGGAATACAATAATCTTCGGGGGACAGACAACAATACAAGAGGCAATATTTCATTGTAGCATTAGGCAAATTATCATAACTGAATTATTATAGTCAAATAACAATGGCACCCGAAAAATGTAAAAGTAAAGAAGAACTTATCTTCGTTCCTTTTTTATTTATTCTCATCATTGCATATATATATAAGATTGAATCCATTCAATTTCTAAAGTAGATTACTAATCCTTAACTTTTTAGGAATCCTTCGTCAATGGTTATGAATGGCTAATTTCTCTCAATCTTTTCAACCTACATTCTCGTAACTTTTTAACCGAATTGGTAACCCAATTAAAGGTGACACCAACAAAAACAGAGTTTAATTAATAGTATAGATGTAAGACCCCACACACAAAAAATATATGAAATAAATTAAAAATAATTAAACTTTCTAAAAATAATTAAAATAATATTAATAATATCAAAAAAATATATGTGACATTTTAAACAATAATTCTATTCATCATTTTTACACCTAGCCACACCTAGAGGTGTGCATGGGCCGAGCGGCCCGAACGGCCCAAAGGCCCGCCCGAAATGTGGGAGGGTTTGGGCAAAAATATAGGCCCGAAAAATGGGCTTGGACAAAAAAATAAGGCCCGTTTAAAAAATGGGTCGGGCTCGAGTAAGGCATTTTTGGCTCGGGCCAGGCCCGACCCGAATTCATTAAAGGAAAAAAAACTATTTTTTTAATATTATTTTCTTATTGTTTTCTCCTTATTTTGTTACCATTTTACTATTATGTTTCTATTATTTTGTTGTTATTGTTTAGATATTATATAAAACTTATTTTATTGTTAATTTTGTTATTATTTTAAAGACATTTGTTAATTTTGTTATTATTTTAGAGGCATTTGCTTGTTAAGTTGCATCTATTTTAGTGTTATTTAAGTCTACATATTTTTTAAAATTTATTTTTAATTTGTTGAAAAATATTTATTTTGATTTTTTTAATATTTTTGATGTATTATATATATTTAAAAATTATATAAAATAATATAAAAAATTAATACGGACAGGCCGGGCCGGGCCCGAGTTTTAGCATTTTTTATATGAGCCGGGCTTGGGCAAAAATTTTAGGCACATTTTTTGGGCCCGGCCCGGGCCAAGCCCAATGAACGGGCCTAAATTTTTAGTTGGGCTAGACCCAAACCCGGCCCGGCCCGACCCATGCACACCTCTAGCCACACCCCTAGAGTTCACCTACTCCAGAATCACACAAGGCAACTATCTCCATCATTGTCTCTTCACATCCCACATTAAACATTTTCATTCTTCATTCTTCATTTTTATTTTCAGACCTGAAAATGCTGCAAAACACCAGAAGACGTATTTCAAACTACTCACTGAAACTTCATTAGCCTTGATAAACACAATAGCGAATTGCAGATGAGGAACTAAATTAGCAATCCCTTCAATGTAACCAAGCTACATCACTTTATCAATCAACAAAAGGAGGGCCTCACTACCTTTACGTAAAGGAAGAGAGTTAGTGGATTTCTTAGCCTAAAGCCCTTCTTTGATCGGAACTCATTTGTCGATGAACTATTCAATGAAATTGAAATCTTGATAGTGGACACACACTCCTCCATCCAGCCTCTCCACTTCGGTGAAACCCCATCTTCTTCAAAACAAGAGTTGAGCGCAAAAAAGAAAAAAAAATCAACAGTGATTTGAACCATAATATGTTGGATATGATTTTGCTATTAAACTCTAATTTAACTAAAAAAATAAGGATTAAATTGACCAAAAAATGTAAAAAAATTATGGCTAATTTTATCATTATTTATAATTTGAATCTTTTTATTATTGTAAATGAAATTTTTTTTTCGAACCAATTACAAAGTACAATGTGTGAAGCCGGAATTATTATGTATCAAGCAAAACATACTAATTTTTGGAGCTTCTATAAATTTATGTGATATGAATATTCGATCTAATCGAATCGAATCGAATTGAATTGAAGAATAATGTTTTAAATTTGTTGAGTTATTGAGTCTTGTTTTATCATTTTTTTAACTTTTCGCATAATATCAAATTTAGCCTTTAAAATTTTTTTTTATCAATGTAGTGTTTTTTTTTTATATCTAAATTTGATCATCAAATTTTTAAAAAGAGTCCAATTATTTTTTAACGGAAGTGCTGAATAAAAATTAGTTTTTTTTTTTAATTATGTTGGTGTAGCAACCTGTATGGCAGTTTACATATACTTCATGTTAACATGACATTATTTGTCCTATATGCATGTCAGCACACAATTTAAATTTATTCTATATTCAAAAAATTCTAAAAAGTTCATAACAATTTTAAAAAATAGCATGAGGTACATGAGGATTGCAATGCAGGCTACCATGTTTAAAAATTTAACATCTTAGTTCGTATTTCTATTTTTTTTATAAAAACAACAATTTAGCTCCTTTTTTTTTCAAATGTTGATTGTCAAATTCGACAATTTTTAAAAAGTTGAAGATCAAATTTAGCTTAAAAAAAGAATAAGACCAAATTGAAAAAAGATGTAAACATTGAGGGCTACAATTGACATTGTGCCTTTTTTTAGAGTTCCATTATAAATAAAGTTAATTGCATCAAATATCCTTAAACTATGACCCTCATTCTAAATTGATCTTTAAACTTCAAATCATTCTAGTTACATCCCTAAACTATCAAGGTTATATCAATTAGGCTCTTTTGTTACTAAAATCATAATTTAACTATTAAATGACACGCCAGATCTTATGTGACATAATTTAAAATGAAAAGTCTAAGAAAAATGAATCTTATAAAAATAGATGTTTTTAAAATTTTTAGTTTTGAGGTTTTCAAAATTTTTACAAAAGTTTAATCATTCGCTTGTTTTTTCAATTTTAATTTTTACTTTTAAAAGTTATGCAACAACATTTTATTTATTTAAAAATCTCATTTAAAATTTAGCTACATAAGATTTGACGTGCCATTTAACTATTAAATTAACGATTTTAATAACAAAAGAACTTGATTGATGTAACATTGACAGTTTAGGGATGTAATTAGAATATTTAGAAATTTGGGGACCAATTTAGAATAAGGGTCATATTTTGGAGATGTTTAGTGTAATTAACTCTTATAAACATTGTAACAGCCCATTTTTCAGTGAGATTGGAACAATAGTTTCTGGACCACAAATCCGATTCGAAAATAAAGTTTATTTTTATTTTATTATACAGTCCGTATTATGATAGATATGTCGTGTGAAAATTTTAATGCGAAAATTTTATCGATTAAGTGTTTAATTACGGGAAGGACTAAATTGCATAAAATGCGAAAGTTGAATTCTAGTAGTTATAAGGATTAAATAGCTATGGAATTCAAAACTAGAGGTCCTTATATGGTAATTAGACCATTAAAGAAAAAGTATGTAGATTTTTGGTGACTCATCCATGGAAAAATTAGAAAAGAGTAGGGGCTAAATTGGAAATTGAAATAATTAATTAATTAAAAAGATGATAAAAGATATCATATTATTATTTTGTCATCTTCAACCCAAAATCATATTGAAACCCTAGGTAATTTTCAAGGCTTAATTGGGTAAGTTTCCTTGTCCCGTTTTTAGTAATTTTGATATTTTTTGAATCGGGATAGTCTAATCTATCTATTTGGGGGATTAATTTGAAAAGTTATCAAGGTATAAAATTTGGGTCATGGATGAATATGCTGAAAATTAGAAATTTATGGTAGAAAATGAAAGGTTGTTGATAGATGAACAACTTTTACAAAGTGATTTTTGATGAAAACATGGTTTAGGGACTAAAATATAAAGTTGTGAAATTTGATGAAAAATTCTGAATTTTTATGAATACATGTGCTGTAAATTTTGTAATGAGATTTTGGTTAGGCTTGGAATAGGGAGTAAATTACACAAGTTTCATTTAACGAGCCTAGGGACGAAATTGGAATTTATGAAAAAGTTAGGGGCAAAATGGTAATTTTTCTTAGGATATAAATTGAGTCCAAATGAGTATGAAATATGAGAAATTGATGATTAAAGCTATTTATATAGATCTGGACAACTCAAATTCGAGGTTAGATTGAGGAAAAGAAAAGGTTTCGGATTAGTAGATTACTTACGCGAACAAGTGTCGAGGTAAGTTCATGTAAATTAATCGAGCATATAATGATGTTAATTGAATGTTGTGTTTGTATGTAATGTGGCTTATATTGATATGCATTACTCGAATCCTATAACGAAAAATTTAATACATGTTTGAAATGGTGAAAAAGGGTTATGTCCTGATTGAATATTGAATTCCGATGAATATATGTGCTTTCCCGAAATGGATAAGGTCCTGCATTTGTTGTGGGCGGGATTTAGCTCGGACGAGTGATCCTATTGACCTCATTATAGAAAGGATTTTGCCTGGACAGGTAATCTTGGTATAATACCTTTCGAGTATGCGTTATGATTAGGGTTTAGCCTGGACTGGCAATCCTAATTGAGCTCTTTGAGCATACGTTATACAAAGGATTTAGTTTGGACTGGTAATCCTATTATACAATATGTGGCTCGAGAGTGTGTTCCTTGATTAAGTACCCTAATGAGTACCCTTGAATAAGAAATTAACAAATTATTGAATCGTACATCTCGAATGTACTACTTGAGCATCCATTGGAATTTCAATGATTCAACGGACATAAAACTCTTGACATGGCATGAGAATTATGAGATGAAATGATAATGTCTTGAAATAGTATTGCATGATGAGCTCATCTATCCTTACTTGATGTATATGTAAACCTTGTGACTAACATGTTTTATTGGATGCATGTGTTTAGGCAATTTTGCCAAATGGATGGAAAACATGTTATTGTATGCTTAGAATTAATAAACGGGATTGGAAAGTTTAGTTTCCGTTATACAAACTTACTAAGCATGTAATGTTTACTCCGTTTTATTTTTCCCCTATTTTATAGTGCTCAGAAGCTCGCGAAGGTTGGAGATCATTGGAGCATCGTCACACTATCAACTAGTCATTTTGGGTATATATAGTAAAATCATTTCGATATAATGGCATGTATAGGACAACTTGGCTAATAGTGGCTTGAAAATGATGTTTTGTAACCTAGCCATTGGAATGGCTAGTAATGGCTTATCTTGTATGATTAAGTAGGTTATTACGATATAATCATATGTGTTATGTTAAGTATATGTGATCAAATGATGTTAATGCCTAAGTTAATCCAAGGTAAGTTTATAACACATATGCATGTAATGGTATGCCATGACGAATAATGGAATTGTTTAATTTGAATTCTTGGAATGGTTGGTATTGGATGTGTGTTTCAAGTGCAGGTCACAGATGTGAGTTTGGGTGAGAAATGAAGTTAGAAATAGCTTTATTTTGTCCACACGGACAGACGCACGGGTGTGTGTCTAGACCGTGTGTGACACACGACCGGGTACATGGGCGTGTAGTTAAGCCGTGTGTCCTCTGCAGTTTAATTTTGAGAAACAGAATGCTCAGAATTAAGCACACGGGCAGAGACACGGGCGTGTGTCTTGGCCGTGTGAAACTTGCACCTAATTTCGAAATGAATTAATTGACCACACGGCCTAGCACATGGGCGTGTGGCATGGCCGTGTGCAGAAGTCAAAGAG
Source organism: Gossypium bickii (assembly GCA_025503065.1). Taxonomy (NCBI): domain Eukaryota; kingdom Viridiplantae; phylum Streptophyta; class Magnoliopsida; order Malvales; family Malvaceae; genus Gossypium; species Gossypium bickii. The sequence goes on along the minus strand of CP106714.1, from coordinate 3,324,610 downwards.
TTACACGAGGTCGAACACAGCCTCCAGTATGGGCGTGTCCTAGGGTCACACGAGTGTGTCCCTTGGACCACACGGGCGTGTGAGCCCTGCACATTGGAAAATTTTCAAAATGTCGCAAAAAATTCTTAGAGCTCCTGATTAAGTCCCGACTCGATTCTAACGTTCATATTGGGCCTTGAAGGTCCAATTAAGGGACGTTTTGAATGATCTCTGTTAATGAATAGTAATTTACATAAATTATTTGTAAAATGTTCTTAAAGTTTCAGTAATGCTCTGAAACTCTGTTCCGACGACGGATATGGGTTAGGGGTCTTACAAACATAGTACATTTACAAGTGCAGATGTATGTTTAGCCAACCATAATATAGAAATAAATCAGTACAAAGCATAGTGGACAAAAAAACTAAAAAAACTCACACATAGCATATACATACGTCGCACATAATGAAACTCAAACTTAGGTACTCAAAACCAAAGCCTCCACCCCAACCAACAAGCCAAGGATATACACTACAATTTCTTTTCTTTTGGATGGAGTAGTTTGTATTGTTTTCCAATCCTAGAAAAACTAATGGTTTCCTCACAATCCAATTTGTTTGACACTCACAAACCCTTAAAGTTTTTGTCATCTATATGTGGCCTTAAAGTGCACTCATTTATGTTGAGGCTCTTGGTTTGAATCTGTCAAGGCGCACTATATGTAGCATAGCCTTCACGGACCAATGTTGAGGCTCTTAGTTTGAATCTCTTTTGCTGCTTATGGTTTCTGGGTTTGCATTTATATATGTAAAACTATTTATTGTATTATGTATATTTATATACTAAAATTAATACTAAATAAATATTAGATTAGTTAATAATTAACAAAAATTTGGTTTTGCAAATGTGCCATACATAAATTTTAATTTAGCGTAAACTTTAATTTAGCGTAATTATATTACATGAAATTTTAATTTCAACATTCAAATATCACACAACAAATGAACCACTTTGCAATTTTTAGTACAAAAGCTTGAAAGAAGGGAGAAAAGCAGCTCGAGTGACTTCATTTTCCCATTCTACTCTTGCCCACCAATCTTTGCTTCCCTTAATGCTGAGTAGATTCCCTTTTGCACTGTCTGAGTTGAGAGGAAGCTTCTTCAGTTCTTCGCAATAATTTATAAGAATATGTTTCAGACATGGGAAGGGTAGGACATCCCGATATATGCTTTTCAATTTTGGTAGATGACGTAAGTCAAGTGTTTCAAGCTTCAGAAATGGTTTAGGGTACGAAATTCCAATCACACCTGCAACTTCACCAAGTTTTTCCTCACTCAATATTTCTTCCATTTCATAACACCCTGTTATATCAAGATTCCTTAGATTTGGAGCTAGAATCAGCCAGGTCATGTCTCTCAATTTCTTACAGTGAAAAATTTGAACTGTGCTCAATGCGTGAAAGCATGAAGTAGAGTTAGTACCTGAAGACACCCATGTGGACAACTTTTCCATTTTTATCTCCATAATTCCACAATCAAGGAATTGTAGTGTCTCTAGACGCTCCAAATTTTCTAAGCATAAAACATCAAACATTTCTGGTTCTCTAAAATCAATAAATTGTAGTGCTTGGGTCCTACGTCCAAACAAGTCAAAGCACAGGAATCTTTCTAGACAGAACATGCTTTTTATGGGTGTACTCAGTATATTCAAACGTTGCAAACCTTTCAACTCCTCTATAAGCTTTTCATGACCCTCATTCAAAACATTGTCTTCATTGGGATAATCTTTATTTTGCAGCAACAACCTTTTAAACCACAATCTGAATATCTGCAACTTGGAAAAACTAGATACCAGATATTGTGGGATATTTTCGAGATCAGACATATAACTCAAGTCCAACATTTTTAGTTTTGTCAACGATTTCAACTCCATTGGCAACTCTGATATACCAGTCCAAGATAGATCAATACATTCAAGTGAAACCAATTGTGAAATTCCCTTAGGCAACGCTCGTAAATAATAGTTTTCTGACAAATCCAAAACAGTTAGATGAGGTATAAATTGGAAGAAACCATCACTGATCACTTTCAAATTATTGTTGCTAAGAAACAAGGTTCGAAGGTTAGGGCATTTGGGTGTTTCTTTGAGAAGTTGAATCTCATTTTTCATCACTGACATTCTTTTTACTCTTTTCCATGCCTTAACATCTGGTTCTTCAAATAATTGAGCTCCTGCTTTTACAAAAAATTTATTCTCTGTTGCTTCGAACTTGCGTGTAATCCATAAAGCCATGTCACGGATCACATCATGCATCTTCACACAATCTTCTCCGTCCCTTTCCAATAAACAAGCATTCAGAAGAGAGCTGATAATGTCGCCACCTTGCATTTGAGCTTCATTAATTCTATCAAATTTATCCAATAGCCCTTCACAAAACCAATACTCCACTAATCTCTTTTTGGGAATACAGTAATCTTCAGGATAAAGACAACAATATAGGAAGCAACATTTCATTGTAGCATTAGGCAAATTATCGTAACTGAATTTTAAAAGCGGATATACCTCATTTTTCATTTTTGGCAATGCACATCGCTTCAACATCTCAATTGCATAATTCCATTCCTCAAGTGTTGTCTTGCAAGCCATGGCACGACCAATTGTAATTAGTGCAAGAGGCAACCCACCGCACCTTTCAGCTACTTGTTTAGCTAGGTTTGGAATATCTGGATGGCTGTTGAGAGTTTCATCTCCAACCTTCTCTTGGAACAATTCCCAAGCCTTCTCCGGTTCTAGGCACTCCACTTTGATTTTCCTTCGAGCTCCCATTTCGCCACATATCTCCAAAGATCGAGTAGTAAAAATAAGTTTGGAACCATTTTCTTGGCTTGGTTTTGGTATCCCAACTTGGTTCAAATCCACCCTCTGCCATAAATCATCCAATAATACAACAAACCTCTTGTTACTCAAGATCCCATAGATATCTATGGCTTTCTGGTCAGCACTTTTGTTCTTCCAGGACCCATCCGAAAAACCAACATTTTCACCAATCCTATCTTGAATCTTTTCAACATCGTAATCTTTAGATACCAACGCCCAGATAACAACTTCAAAATAATTTGGTGTGGTGCTGAACTTGTTGTTGAGTTTGGTCAAGAGTGTCGTCTTGCCAACGCCTCCCAAGCCATAGAGGCCAATGATCCCCACATCTTTTTCTACGATGCAACTCCATACCTTTTGGATTGTGGATTCTAGAGCAACCGTCTGCTCTACAGGTCTTACTACCACTGAAGCTGTGGGCTGATCCTCCGCAACTTTCTCAAAAGCTCCCTTACTCATGTGATCATTTATTTCTAGAAGCATTTTGGCCACTTTTTTACCAAACTTGTAGCTAGACAGGCAACTCTTGGAAGCACAGCCGCCGAGATACAAGTTATTCATTTGTTGAGGGCCATCTGCAACCAATCTTTCAGCCTCTATTATCATAGTTTCCGCTTTTGAAAGCCATAGCTGAACTCGCTCAAGTCGCTTCAATAGTCGTTGTTCAGCCACATCAACCTTCCGTAGTACGTCATCTCTTTGCGCCCTCAGTTCTTGAAGGGCAGCAGATAAAGTAGGAAGAGTTTGTTTAAGCTTGCAGACATAATTAGCATGACCAACAATGAAATCCCAGCCACGAAGAAGGAAATTCTCGAAACTACATTGTACGGAGCAGCAATTGCCCATGATTCTGGTAAATGAATGATAAAATAAAGGAAACAAATGAGATATGGATGCAAAGTAATGTGGAAAAGTCAAAGAAGAAAGGGTTTCAACAGATTGAGGTGGGAGGCGGTTGTGCCACAGTTATGAAGAGGATGCACATAAAATAAAGTTAAAGAAGATGGGGTTTCAACAGATTGAGGTGGAAGGCGACTGTGCCACAGTTATCAAGAGGATGCACGTCATGTAAAATTAAAAACGTGGGGTTTCAACCATTAGAGCTTTCATTATGGATGGTAAAGATAAAACAAGCAGATTCACAGAGTGTATACCAAGAGAAGGAAATCAAAGTAGCTAGCTGTTTTAGCCAAAGGTGGAGCAAGATACGGAGAAGACAGGTAGTGGGTGGAAGAAGATCCACCAAATTAGCACTGGTCTCGACTCTTTTGTTTAGTTGGAGCAGATCCAGTAGCAGAATTCTGGTAGTTTCCAGGTGAAAGATAGTTGGAATTTGAACAACTATGAAGAAATTTTTGGTTATTTACTTCATCTCTAGCTTTGTCCTCTTGTGTCAGTTCCTCTGCTACCATCTCTCTATGATTGCTGTAAATGTGACTGTGGCTCAACTTTTTTTAATCGGATCACAGCTGTCTTTTTAAGTTTTTTCTTCTCTTTTAAATTCTTAATAGCTATTATTTCTAATAGAATATGTTAAAATCTACCCTTAATTATTGTACTTCTATAAATTTTGAAATTAATCCTCCTATATTTTCAAGTTAAAAATATTAGTTTAATTATTATCGTCATGATAATTTCTGACAAAATTTATCAACTTAACATATTTATTTTCAATCAAATATATGTCATATAATATAAAGATAGCCTAATAAATATGTTAAGTTAATAAAATTTTTGACAGATAATATTAACATTAATAATAATTGGACTGAGATTTTCAAATTAAAAAAGTAAGAGGATTTAATTTTTAACCTTTTAAGTACAAAAATTCCACCATTAAATGTTGGTTTTAGTGTTTATATATATTGTGAAAATTTAACGGATGAGCTATTTTGCTCATTCATTTAACATATAAGAACCAATTTACTCCTTTTTTTTTTTAATAAAAGAGTTAAAATGTAATTAAATGTATAGTATAAGAGATTTTGTAATACTTTTATCCAAAGTAGAGCGTGACATTTCCATGTCATTTTAATTACTTTTATTATGATAAAATTGAATATTAAAATGATCTTATTATTGGTTTAAATTCCATCATTTCTAAATTTTTACTTATTTATCTATAAAAATATGACTTCAGATAAATTTTTGAATCGGCAAAAATATCTTTTAATGTTCATTTAATTATTAAATTTACATTAAATAAATAATTTTTTTAAATAATAGTTTTTTTTTTCACTTGAGAATACTTGCACGATAAAGTTTGACGTGTCTAAAAAATAATAGAGTAATAAAAGTAATGTTTTTCAAAGAGAAATTTTCGAGTCATAATAAAATGACAATAAAATCCGAAAATGATAAAATGATTATTTTAATCAATAGTGAGATAAAATTATATTATTCATTCATTACCATCACACATTTATTTAGTTTATATTGCATATTATACTAAAATTGTTTTAAACTCACTTTTATTTACTTTTCTCTATCATTACTCAATATGAAAGGTTCATTTTACAATTGTATGTTCTTAATCATTTTAAATTTACTTTATTTTAATTATAATTTAGTTAAAATAAACTATAAATCTCTATATTCTTATAAATTTAAAATTTACTTCTTATACTTTTATTTTTTAAAATTTTTAAATAAAAAAAGCGATTTACATTTCATCAGAACTTGGGTGGAATTTGATTTGATTGATTGTTGGGTGAGATTAATTAAATTATGGGGCTTGATTCCTTTTACTTTTACTTTTTCCCCATTTCCTTATTGGCACAGCACAGGCAAAAGCAAAGCAAAAACAGCAATAATTGAAGTTTTATATTAAAGATCACACACTGATTGATGGTGGGTGGGTGCTGGGGCCTCTCTATTCTTTTGGAGATTCACTATTACCATTTCAAGATATTCACAAATCAAATACCATATATATATATAGTTAAGTATAAGTCTTATTCAGTCAAATTTAAGAAATAAGTTTTTAATTAAATTCTATTCATTTATTTTAATTAAATACGAATTAGTTTAAATTATTTTATTATTATTTAATTTATAAATTTAATCTATAAATAGGCTTTTTTACAGCCTTAGAAAATACACTCATTAGATATTAGAACTCATAACACATTTAGAGAATTATTTTGTGTTTACGTTTTGAAGGTTTTTGTTTTTGAGTTTTCGAGTTTTAGGGATTTAATTTTTATCTCTATCTTTTGTACTCTTCGTTCTGTTGTCATTATAGTAAAATCATCTTTACTCGTGATTTTTTATCCTCTTTGGAGGGGTCTTTCACGTTAAATTTGTGTGTTCAATTTCTCAATTTATTCCGCTATTTTTTTTACTTGTTGCTTAATCGGGTCGATCCTAACATATATATATAATGCAAAATTAAATCATTATAAATTATAGTGAACGAAAATTAGGTTAAATATGTAAGAATTAAATAAAACTTGTAAATGATATATATATATATATGATGAGATGAAAACTCACACGATATAATTGTGTATGATAAGATTGGATCTAAATACTCGAAAACTCAAGATATCTTTTGCTCTATTTTTTATTTTTTGTTGTAGATCGGTTTTCGATAAAATTGTGAGTAATGTATAATATTTTTATTTTAAAAATTGCAATTGGTGTAAATTGAATTTATGAAATTATAAATAAATATAACAACTTTTGCTTTTTAAAAAAATTATTATTCGATTTTAGCCCTCCCTTCTTAAACAATATTCTAGCTTTGTTCGTCCTTGGAAAGACTTTAGGTCATTTCAAAATCTTATAACAACTTTTGCCTTTTCAAAGAATTATTATTCGAGTTTGGCTGTCCCCTCTTAAACAATATTCTAGCTTTGTTCATCCTTGGAAAGACTCATCTTTAGGTCATTTCAAAATCGGGGCTTCTAGTGAGTCTTTAGGAGATCCAAACAGTGAAAGTGTTAGCCTTGGTTGGGAGAACCCTTGGTCGGAATCTCAGGCTGATCCAATAGCTAGCAGAGCAGATTGAAGCCATAGAGTGCTGAAAAGAAAAATCTAAGGTTTTATATGGAATTACGTGGGGTTTACAGGAAAATCTAAAGTTTTTATATAAAAAAAACAATTTATTTTGTTTATTTATTTTATTTTTTAGAATTAATTTTAGTTTTTTCGAGTAGGAGCAAAAAAACATGATATTTTATAAAAAAAATTCTTGGTATTTATATGGAAAACTTGGATTTTTACATGAAAATATCCTTTTATCTTTTTTTATTTATTTATTTTTTGAATTAATATTTGTTTTTAATAAAAGAGAAAATCTTGGGGGTTTTATAGAGAATTAGCTAAGTTTTTATAGGAAAAAACTTGAATTACATGAAAATCTTGGGGTTTTATAGGCAATCGTCTTAAAACCCGAATAACTCAATTTTTTTGTAAAAACTCATGTTTTTTAGAAATAAAATTAATTGTAAAAAGGAAAAAAATGAAAATTTACTAAAGTTTGGTGACTAAAATGAGTGTATGTAATGAAAATTAACGGTAATGACTAAAATGATAAAAGTATGAAACAAAAATGACTAAAATTTTAAAAGCATGTAATGACAATGCCCATATTGCAATTATTTACTTATTTTTTATGCCCAAAATGAAAATTTATAAAAGTGGGGTGACCAACTGTATAACTTAACCTATTATTACCTAAGTTATGTTCAATTTATACTTTGTAATAATTAATTTTGGTTGAAGTGAATCAAGAAACCTTTAATTACATTTTGCGGTTCATAAAGACTAATCTTTTCGAAATTCATAATTGTCTTTCTATACAATGAGATATTCAATATTCAAACCTAAGTCTCCTTAATAGTACAAAGTGCCTTACCACTTTAACACATATTTATTTTGCTTTTGCTCTTTGATCCTCTACTTTTATTCTCTACTCTGATTGCTAGAAAATTTAGTATCTAGTCTCTCTTCACTTGTATGTTGTAAACCAATGTTTTTGTAATAAGATTAATGGTTAGATCAATTAGGCCACCAGTATTAATATGATTGATTGATCCGGTTTGATTAAATAAATTATTAAAAATTCATTTAAAATATAAAATCTTAGGTCAATTGTGTCCATATTGATTTGTGGATAAATCAATTTAACCTCTTCTTTCTAATTGATGTATTGACTGATTTTTAATTTAACTAGTTAATTTGATTCGGGTTTTGCATAGGAATGAGATTTGATGTAACAAAGACAAGTTTATCGAAATCGTATTTAGGAATAATGATTTAGATTCGTACAAAATCTGGTGTTGATATGATAGGACAAATAAATAAAATGGTAGCTAAATGGAAATGGAAGCAGCCAATTGAGAGAGAGAAAAAAGAGATAAAAACAGCATGAAGCACTTTGATGTGATTAGAGATCTTTACATCTCATTTAAAAACAGTTCTAAAAGAGGGCAAAAATGCATCACCGGCGGTGGCTTCGTTTTCCCATTCTATAGTTGCCCACCAATCTTCCCTTCCCAAAATGGTGACCTGATTCCCTGTAGTGTGAGAGTTGAGAGGAAGCTTCTCCAATTTCGGACAGCCCCACCAAAGACAAATAGTTTTCAGACATGGGAAGGGTAGGGTATCCCAGTATATGCTCTTCAATTCTGGTAGATTGCCTAAATCAAGTGTTTCAAGCTTCATAAATGGTTTTGGGTTTGGAATTCCAACCACGTCTGTAACTTCACCAAGTTTTTCCTCACTTAATATTTCTTCCATGTTTGCACATCCATATATGGAAAGAAACCTTAGATTTGGAGCAAGAATCAACCAGGTCACGTCTGTCAATTTGTTACAATTCAGAATTGAAACGCGGTTCAATGTGTGAAAGCATGGAGTATAATAAATACTTGCAGAAAGCTTTTCCATTTTCATCTCTTCTATACTTTCACAATGTTGGAAACATAATTCCTCTAGATGCTCCATATTTTCTAAGCATAAAACATTGAACGCATTTGATTCTCTAAAATTACTCAATTGCAGTGCTTGAGTGTAGCTTCGAAATAAGTGGAAGCTTAGAAATCTTTCTAGTGCAGACATGCCTTTTATCCAAATTCTTATTACGTTCAAATGTTGCAAGCTTTTCAATTCCTCTATGAGATGTTCATTATTCCCATTTAGAACATTGTCTTCCTCTGGATAATCTTCAGTTATCTGGCAATGATTCATTCTAAATATCTGCAACTTGGAAAAACTAGTTATCAGATGTGGTGGGATTTTTCTGAGATAGTACATGTAACTCAACTCCAACATCTTCAATTTTTTCAGGGATTTCAACTCTATTGGCAACTCTGTTATACCAGTATAAGATAGATCAAGACATTCTAGTGAAAACAATTGAGAAATTCCCTTAGGCAATGCTCTAATCGTTCTGTTTTCTGACAAGTTGAGAACAGTTAGATGAGGTATAAAGTGGAAGAAGCCATCGCTGATCACCTCCAACTTATTTTCTCTAAGAAACAATGTTTTAAGGTTAGGACAATTAGGTGTTGCTCTGAGAACTTCAATCTTATTCTTCATCACTGACATTCTTTTTGCATCTTCCCATGCCTTAACATCTGGTTCTTCAAGTAATTGAACCCCTGCTTTTACAAAAAAATTATTCTCACTTGCTTCAAGCTCGCATGCTATCCATAAAGCCATGTCACGAATCACATCATGCATCTTTACACAATCTTCTCCACCTATTTCACCACCTCTTTCCAATAAACAAGCACTAAGAAGAGAACTAATAATGTAGTCACCTTGCATTTGAGCTTCACTAATTCTATCAAATTCATTCAACAACCCTTCACAAAACCAATACTCTGTTAATCTCTTTCTAGGAATACAATAATCTTCCGGATACATGCAACAATATAGGAGGCAAGATTTCATAGTGATAGGCAAATTCTCATAACTGAATTTTAAAAGTGGAAATACCCCTTCTTCCATTTTTGGTAATGCAGATCGCTTCAACATCTCAATTGCATATTTCCATTCTCCAGGCGTTGTCTTGCAAGCCATGGCACGACCGATTGTAATTAGTGCAAGAGGCAACCCACCGCACCTTTCAGCTACTTGTTTAGCTAGGTTTGGAATTTCTGGATGGCTGTTAAGAGTTTCATGTCCAACCTTGTCTTGGAACAATTCCCAAGCCTTTTCCGATTCTAGGCACTCAACCTTGATTTTCTTTCCAGCTCCCATTTCGCCACATACTTCCAAAGACCGAGTAGTGAAAACAAGTTTGGAACCATTTTCTTGGCTTGGTTTTGGTATCCCGACTTGGTTCAAATCCACCCTCTTCCATAAATCATCTAATAATACAACAAATCTCTTGTTGCGCAAGACCCCATAGATATCTGTAGCTTTCTGGTCAACACTTTTATTCTTCCATGAGTCGTCCGAAAACCCAAGATTTCCACCAATCCTATCTTGAATCTTTCCAACATCGTAATCTTTAGACACCAAAGCCCAGATAACAACATCGAAACCATTCGGTGTGGTGCTGAACTTGTTGTTAATTTGGGTCAAGAGTGTTGTCTTGCCAACACCCCCTAAGCCATAGAGGCCAATGACCCCCACATCTTTGTCCGCGATGCAGCTCCATACCTTTTGGATTGTGGATTCTAGAGCAATCGGCTGCTCTTCAGGTCTAACTACCACTGAAGTTGCGGGTTGTTTCTCCGCTACCTTCTCAAAAGCTCCCTTACTAATGTGATCATTTATTTCTTGAAGCATTTTGGCCACTTTTTTACCAAACTTGTAGCTAGACAGGCAACTCTTGGAAGCACAGCCGCCGAGGTACAAGTTATTCATTTGTTGAGGGCCATCTTCAACCACTCTTTCAGCCTCTATTATCAAAGTTTCCGCTTTTGAAAGCCATAGCTGAACTCGCTCAAGTCGCTTCAATAGTCGTTGTTCAGCCACAGCAACCTGCCTTTGCACATCATTCCTTTGTGCCCTCAGTTCCTGAAGAGCAGCAGATAAAGTTGGAAGAGTTTGTTTAAGCTTGCATATGTAATTAGCATGGCCAGCAATGGAATCCAAGCCACGAATGATGAAATTCTCTAAACCAATTTGGACTGAGCAGCAATTGCCCATTGTTCAGCTTAACAAAGCCTTTGATGGATAAAAACAAAGGAAACAAAATGAGGCTGTGGGGGTAAAGTGTCGATGAAGGAGAAAAGATTTCTATGGGCAGACGCAAACATCTCTTCATTAGCTTTATTATTTTGATTTTTTTTTTTTTTTTGCAAATGTCAAATGGATGACGAGATCAGGTTTGGTAGATTATCTTTTTTTAACATTTATATCCCAATCTTAGAATATGTAATATAATTGGCATGAATCATGCACTAATAATCTCCAGTAATAAAATAAGTAGGCATGAGAGTATTAAGATTTAAGAATTTTTATTTAGCTGAATCTTTCCTGAAAACATCAAAAAAAAAAAAAACCACTATAAGGGTTTTTTTACTAAAATAATATAAAAAAAATCCAAAATGGCATGTCCTTTTTATTATGTACCAAAATGGTACATCCAGGGTGGTCACACTTATGCCAGAGGCGGCACTACTCTAGTGTCAGACCAATCTGCCGTAATAAAAAAAACAGTAAAAAATAGTGAAAACGAGGAGAAAGCTGACATGGCCTGGTCAATGGGCTGCCACAGGCAGCACCGGTGTTCTATTTTGGCATTTTTTGGCATTTTAGTCATTAGAAAGGGAAAGGAGGAGAAGAACAAGAAGGAGGAGGAGGAGGAGGAGGAGGAGACAATGGCGCCGGAAAAAGAAAAGAAAAAGAGAGAAAGGACAAAGAAGAAAGAAAGAAAAAGAAGGAAAAAAATAGAAGTAGGTATAATTTTTTTTAAAATAATGGATGATATTGTTGATTGTGTTGATAATTTGTTGTTATTATTATATATATTGATTTTTATTTTTATTATTTGTTGTTGTTAGTTAAGTTTATAACAATTGTTAGTTATTAGGATTAGTAGGTTTATTATTGTTAGTTAGAAACCCTAAAATGATATTTTAGTTAGTATATTGTTAGTATATTAATATGTTAGTATATTAATATTTTAGTTAATATGTTAGTTAGTATATTGTTACTATATTAATATGTTAGTTAAAAACCCTAAAAACCGTAAATATAATATATTGTTAGTATATTAATATTTTAGTTAATATGTTAGTTAGTATATGTTACTATATTAATATGTTAGTTAAAAACCCTAAAATAATATACTGTTAGTATATTAATATGATAGTATATTACCCTAAAAAGTGAATATTTTAGTTAGTATATTTTAGTTAGTATTATTAATATTGTTAGTATAGTAAAAAACTCTAATTATTGTTTTTGTTATTTTTTAATTTTTTAGTTTTGTTTTAAAGCTATTTTGTTTGTTTATTTTGATTTGTTAGTAAGTTTTGTGTTTATATTAATTATTTTTTTATTGTGAATGTTATGTTTTAAATTTTTTTGAGAGTTTTTGTTTATTTTTTAACAGATTGAATATTGAAGATGGATGATCAGTTTTTCGTATGCGTTTATTTCGATGGAATCATTCCGACAACAACCGTTGGATGCATATTTGAATGTCGGCAACAAATAGCAATGAGGTTTAATAGAAATGTCTCGTTGGATGATATGAAGGGAAGGATTAACGCAAAAATTGTTAGACGTTGTGGGAGAACGATTTCGAGAATTTTCTACAAGTTTCCAGTTTCGGCAGATCCGATCAAATTCACAGAAATGGAACTTATAGACGACGAAGACGTGGAGACAATGATCGCTCTTTACTGTGGGAATGGGAGTAACAAAAATGCACCGATTCACTTATTTGCTGAGTTAGCCGGTATTGAGCAAAATAAAGACATCAATGCATATGGTGAAGAACATGGAGCTCAAGAACCGTGCATGGTGCCTCCAATATCGTATGTTGATGCCGAATCGACTATACATGGGATCGATATCGATATTAATATTACACCTGATATTGATGTGGTTGGTGATGATGGACGCGATAGTAGTGATCATTGTGAGGAAGAGGTCGATAGTGACAGTGATCCCAATATGGACGATATACCTGATGATATTGATGATGAATATGCGAATGACGATAGAAACATTAGCGCGTCTTCGGTCGGGAACCAGATGAGATATATTATGATACACAATAATCCTGGGCCACACATGTCGCTCATAGACCCCGACGCAGCGCGTGTAGCTGAGTTCCCGGAGTACCCTGAAATACTTCCTGCTCACCGGCTGATCGTAAATTCCGAGCATGAGTTACTCGTATGTAACAGTACGGTTTAGACCCTAGTCGGAACAGTGGTTTCGGGACCACAAATCTGAAGTCGAAAAAATATTTTGGAATCATTTTTTTTATGTTTATTATATGTGATATAACCTGTGTGAAAATTCTGTGTGGTAATTTTAATCGACTGTGTGTCAAATTACGAAAAAGGATTTAATCGCATAAAATGTAAATGCTGTGTGCTAATTGTTGAGTGCTTAATTGTTGTTGTCTTTGTAATGAGGAGGACTTATGATACAATTTGGCCAAAAAAATTTAGTATAGTGGATGGCATAATGATAACATATATGTTTTTATATGTTAAAATTATATGTTAAAAAAAATTATATTATTTTATATGATATATTAATGTTATAATAAAACAAATTTAGAGAGTTAGTGGGGATAAAAAAAATAAAAAAATTATTCCATTCCATTACCGTGAGGAGGGGGGAGTATCTCATTTTCCCTTTCTTGGTGAGTTATCTTGTTCTCTTGAAGTGGAAAAGAAAAATGTTGGCTGATTGCATGTAGGTGAAGCCATGGTTGTAGCAGCTTGGGAGTTGCTTATTTTTTTAAGAATTCAAGGTAAGCCCCATAAGCCTTCTCTTGATAGAATTCTGAGTAGCTGGACCGAAAGTTTTGGTGAGAAGAGGAAATTATCTTCTCAATTGTTTTATGCATGTTTTAGTAGCTGAAAAAAAAGGATCTCAAAAGAATTTATTTATTTTGGTGAATGTTTCCATTTTTATTTTAACTTGGGGCTGGTTATGTTTAGCTAAAGAGGTAGTTGAAGAGCATTGTGGGAAAGATAAGGAACAGACTTGAGGAGGGAGGAAGTAGCTTGGGAAAATTTTTATGTGTTTTCTTTGAAATAGTTTCTGATTATTTCATGTTAAATTCTTTATTAGGTCAACATTAATGATTCAGTTGGCTAAACTGGTGCTTAGGTGTTGTCCATTTTGAGCATATCAATGCTGTCCAAACTGGTGCTTAAAGGCTGTCCATTTTTGTACAAATTAATGTCGTCCGAGTGTTGTTACTGCTATCCAAATACTTGTGAATTAATGATGTATGAATGCTGCAAATCAATGCTGTCGGAAATGGAGCAATAATTATTGATTTAAATGCTAAATGTTGCTGTTATTATTGACTTAAAATGCTAAATGTTGCTGTTGTTGGAATGGAGCAATAATTATTGATTTAAATGCTAAATGTTGCTGCGCTTTATTGACTTCACAAATGAAATGTTAAGTCTTGCTCTCGAAATAAAAAAAGGGGTTGTCCGAATGCTGAAATTTCGGCATTTATCTTTTGATTGTAATGTGTTTGAATAGCCGATTTATAATGTCCGTGGATATTCGAGGTAAGTTATAAGCAATTGGATTAATTCAATTTTGATCTATATTATTATTCATAAGTTAAATGGAAGAAAATGTTGTTTAAATTTATTGGCCGAATGAGATATTGTTATATATATATATATATATATGAATATTTAAGCTTGATTATTTGAGATGGATAAAAGTATGTGTATATATATTCACATTGGGTGATAGTATATGTGAAAATAAATAGAGAAGAATTTCGGTTGTATTGAATTCGGTAGTTAAATTTATATATTGTATGTTAGCCGAATGTGTTGGCAATTGATAATTGACAAGAGTTATCCTTGATATGTATATATCTTTATATGTGTATTAATGGTTGTCAAATATGATGGGTTGAGATGGAATAATGAATTATGAATAATAGATGTTTTAATTGGGTATAGATAATATTGATAGTAAAATTATATATGTTTATGTGATTGAGGAAATGATCGGCTAAGGGCACTGTGTATGCGGATTTATTCACCGAGCAATCGTAAAGCGAAAATCGATTGTATGGCACTGTGTGTGCGGATAAACTAGTAACGGCTCTATGTGAGCGATACGTTACGGGAAGTTGGCACTAAGTGTGCGAAAATGTTAAGTAACGGCTCTATGTGAGCGATACGTTACGGAATCTTGGCACTAAGTGTGCGAAATTGGTTACAAGGCACTATGTGTGCGAATTTTCAAAGTAACGGCACTAAGTGTGCGATACGTTACTAAATTCTTGTAACAGATATACAGGTTTGATGCTTTTTAATAGACTCGTATTATTAATGTTGATAAGGATAATAAAATGTTCGAGTATACAATCATATGTAATGCTTGGGTGGTTAAGGTTGGAGAGGTAAATGACCCAAAAGGTATGTATTAATTATAACAACTTGTGATTGATGGTGGCTTGAAATGTAAGTAGAAATTTGGTAAGTAAAAGAGGCATATGCTGTTATTTTATCATGTGAAGGTGATGTATGGATATATACATATTTATACATGCATATAATGTTGTTACGAAATCTATTTAGTATGTTTGACTATTCGGCAAGGAAGTTGTAAATGAAATAATTTATTAAATCATGCTAAAGCGTATGTCGAAACCATTTTAAAATCGGTTTTAGAAAAATAGGGATCGACTTTAAAAACAAAAATAGGAGTCGCCACCAATCCTTTTTTACTTAGGTGTGATTAGATTACCTTATAAAACGTTTCATTTTAAAACATTTGATTTTGACCTACGAAAAATGAGAAAACGAGTTCGGGAGCCGGTTACGTATGAGGAAGGGTTAGCACCCTCATAACACCCAAAAATTGGTACCTAATTGATAAAATCATGTCCAAATGTTTGAAATTTAAAAAGTTTAAAATAAGATCCCTTATTAGAAGTAAAACCAAGATTTACCTATTTCAAAGAAATATAAATACCACATCCAATAAGTTAGGATACAACATTTTATAACTTTGAAGCTAGGTGTATCTTTATTTTAGAAAATTCTTACCTCAAGACACAAAACATCACACCCAATAAGTTAGGATACAACATTTTATAATTCTCAAGAATAAGTTTTTTATTTGAAAGTTGAGATATCTTTATTTCGAGAGAATATAAACATCACATCCAACATGTTAGGACATGACATTTTTTAAACCCTCGTATTTAAAGTTATCTCATGATTTACAAAACTTTTTAAAAGGATATTTGGCTATTTATCCAAACGGAAAATTGCACCCAACACGTTAGGGCACTATTTCCCGAATTTCTAAATACCGAAACATTGCCTCATTTTAAAACTTTGGATAAATATAGTAAAAAATATATTTTAAACAATAATTTATGAGGCAATATTACATTTATACGTGAATATCAAAGGCAATTATAACACATTAACATTTAATATTAATATAGACAATAAAAAAAAACAATAGCACATATAAAATAAAATAGCACATGAAAAATAGCATACATAAAATATTAAAAATATAAAATGATATATAAACAACAAAAATAGCACAAATATATTTGAGAAAGTAAATAAGTTTTGACAAAAACAATTGATTCATAACTTAAAAACATGCTCATAATATTCTAATACGTAAAATATGTTAAAGAATAAACAATGTTATACTATATAAATAGTTTCAGATAAAAATATATATATGAGATATAATATTATATAATACTTTTAATATATAAGTTAAGAAATAGTATGTAAGTAAATAATCAAATTAAATAATAATTAATAAGAATTTAAAATACATAAGGATAATATATAATAAAAATATACAAGTTTAATAAATTAATATATGAATAATAAGGGTAATATAATATACTCAAAACAATTAACTAATATTATAATATTTTTTTAAATAAAAAGTATAAAAATGATATGGATAAATAAAAAAAGTTAAAAACGCATATGTCAACCTAACTCCCTTAATATGAGGATTCAATGAAAGTCCTCCACCAAAATCTAACTTTCGAACAGGCAAAGACAAAAGAAATGAAAATGAGCAAAGAACAAAATAAAAACAAGCCACAGAAAATAAGAACTCAAGAGGAAGAGAAATTTTAGTGAATGCTCTCAAGAATTCTTATTGCTTTCAAATTCCAGTGTCCTTTTACAATGAAGGGAGAGGCCTCTATTTATAGTTGAGCCTCCCAAATCCAACAGCATGATCAATTACATCAACTGCTAAGATTAAAAGGTATCTACAAATTAGATCTCTAAGATTACAAAATCATATTTTTTAATATTACATACTATATCTTCTAAGATTTCATATCATATCTAAGATTGCATACCATAACTTATAGGATTGCATATCATATCTAAGATTGCATATCCTTGAAGATTGTACTTCCATATACGTTAAGCTTGTAGATGAACCTTCAATCTTTAAATGATATATTTTGGACTGGACTTGGACTTTATTTTATTATTTCTAATTTATTATTTTTTATATGGGCCCGGGCTAAATTGGGTTCCTACAGCTGCCCCTCTTTGCTCATTATTGTGAAACAAGAATAGAGCAAAGACTATAAAAGGACCAATTTTGCCCGGTCTTGGCGGAACCTTGGCTTCTTGGTCTTCTTCAAATGACTTCCAATCCGAACAGCATTGGATCTTCATCTTGATTTCAGTGAGTTTGATAACTTCAACTTCATGAAGGCAATATCCACTATCTTTTGATCCCCTCCACTGCAAACTCAGGGAGACCAGATCTGAGATTTTCAATCTGATCCCTACAAACTTAGGGATCACCAAACTGATATCTTCGATCTGCTTCCTACAACTTCAGGAACGTCAAATCTGCTATTTTCAATCT
Organism: Gossypium bickii; assembly: GCA_025503065.1. Lineage (NCBI taxonomy): Eukaryota > Viridiplantae > Streptophyta > Magnoliopsida > Malvales > Malvaceae > Gossypium > Gossypium bickii. The sequence goes on along the minus strand of CP106714.1, from coordinate 3,306,745 downwards.
GATCCCCGCAAGCTCGGGATCACGGTGATCGATGTCTTCAATCTGCTTTCCTGTAACTTCGAAACATCAAATCGCTAATTTTAATCGATCCTCGCAAGCTCGGGGATCACCGGATCGATGTCTTCGATCCGCTTTCCTGCCAACTTCGGAACGTCCAAATCACTACTTTCAACTGATCCTCGCAAGCTCGGGGATCACGGACTAATGTCTTCGATCCGCTTCCTGCAACTTCAGAACGCGTCAAATCGCTATTTTCATCGATCCCTACAAACTCGTGGATCACGGTGATCGATATCTTCGATCTGCTCCCTGCAACTTCAGGAAGATCAAATCTTCTATTTTCAGTCTGATCCCTACAAGCTCAGGGATCACTAGACTGATGTCTTCGATCTGCTTCCTGCAACTTCAGGAACGTCAAATCTGCTATTTTCAGTCTGATCCCTACAAATTCAGGGATCACCAGACTGATATCTTCGATCTGCTCCCTGCAACTTCAGGAAGATAAAATCTCCTATCTTTAGTCTGATCCCTACAAACTCAGGGATCACCAAACTGATATCTTCGATCTGCTCCCTGCAACTTCAGGAAGATCAAATCTGCTATCCTCAATCTGATCCCTGCAAACTCAGGGATCACCAGATTGATATCTTCGATCTGCTCCCTGCAAACTCAGGAAGATCAAATCTGCTATCCTCAATCTGATCCCTGCAAACTCAGGGATCACCAAATTGATGTCTTCGATCTGATATTGCTACACCGTCTACTGAAAGACATGTCCTGTAGACTCGGTTCTATGACATGCATGCAATATGTCATGAAAATGATTCCTTTTAAAAGATTAGAATTAAAATGCAATGACCAGAATGAATCGAATGCACCTAATGAAAATACAAAAATATTATGAGTATGATTCCTACTCTAAGTGTTATCACTCATTTTCGTTCGTCAATCATGTTTTGCTTATTAAGTCTGGTCCACGTTTATTTTCCGAATCAACTCTGCTTGAATCTTGAACACACGAGGCTTGTACCACAATGAAAATCAAATACTCTTTCAAATCCGACCCATCTGCACATATAGGGTGTAGGGTTTATTTCAAATTCCACTCATTCCCCACAATTCAAGGCTTTCTTAGTTCATTACCTCACCTCCAAGTGTTATGATCTGATGCTATCACGTCCTCTTATCAATTGGACAAAGAATTCAGAGAAATATTCTCAGAGAGATATTCTCTATATGAAAATTCTAAACAATTGTCCTGTTTCAGTTCCTTGTCTTGTTTAGAAATTTCCAAAGTAATATGCAAAACTTCCCTTTTATGAAATTATTAGTTCATCAATCATTATTTCAATGCAATATATTTACGAATAACAAATAAAATAGTTTCAAAAGAAGAATTTGAATAAATTTGTACAAAGAAAAATTAACTGGAACATATCTTTAAGATGAAAAAGAATCCCAAGATAATACAAAAAATTTAGATGCCCTAGATATCGCCGATTGAGCTTCCATATACAAACTTTATGAAGATTGTCTTGAGTTCATCATGCGTTTAGAAGACCCAAAGTATTTTGTTGATGCCCCAATATGCGACATTCTTCCTTTCATTGTTGTTTTGAGTGTAACGAGATGGCTGCCGTCTATTCAAAATTTGAGTCGCCCTTTTCGGGTTTTCAACTCAAAACCCCTTTGGTCTCAAGGCGCCCTTTGCGGGTTTTCGCCTTGGCCTCTCCTTTTTTTTTTTTGAAACTCAAAGCGCCCTTTACGGGTTTTCACTTTGGCTTCTTCTCTTTTTCAAGCAAAGTATTTTTTTACTGAATCTGAGTTCACAGGATTGGGTAAGCTTTTCCCATCCATTTCAGTCAAAATCAGTGCTCCTCCAGAGAAAGCTTTTTCCACCACATATGGTCTTTCCCAATTCGGCATCCATTTTCCTCTGAAATCCTTTTGTATTGGAAGAATCTTTTTCAGCACAAGATCCCCCTCATGAAACTCTCTTGGGCGAACTTTCTTATTATAGGCTCGCATCATTCGTTTCTGGTACATCTGACCATGACGAATAGCCCTTAGTCTCTTTTCTTCAATCAAGTTCAACTGATCATACCGAGCCTAAATCCATTCAGCTTCTTCCAACTTTATTTCTGACAGCACACGAAGAGAAGGAATTTCTACTTCGATGGGTAAAACGGCCTCCATCCCATAAACCAACGAATATGGTGTTGCCCCAGTAGAGGTTCTGACAGACGTCCGATAAGCATAAAGTGCAAACGGTAGTTTCTCATGCCAATCCTTGTAAGTCTCAGTCATTTTCCCCACTATCTTTTTGATATTTTTGTTAGCCGCTTCCACTGCCCCATTCATTTTCGGATGATACGGAGACGAGTTATGGTGTTTGATTCCAAATTGGTTACAAATTTCTCTATCATCGAGAGTTTGTTCAGTTCAGCGCATTGTCAGATATGATCCTCTCAGGCATTTCATATCGACAAATAATCTCCTTCTTCAAGAATCTACTAACTTCTGACTTAGTGACATTAGCATATGAAGCAGCCTCTACCCATTTCGTAAAGTAGTCAATTACCACAAAGATGAATCGATGCTCATTCGAAGCTTTTGGTGAGATTGGCCCAATAACATCCATGCCCCACATGGAAAAAGGCCACGGGGAAGTCATAACATGCAAAAGTAACGGAGGCACATGAATTTTGTCTCCATAAATTTGGCATTTACGACATCTCTTGGCATAGTTGATACAGTCTCCTTCCATGCTAGACCAATAATATCCAAATCTCATTATCTGTCTGGCCATTGTGAATCCATTTGCATGTGTTCCACAAACACCCTCATGAACTTCTTCGAGGATTTGTTTAGCTTCAAAAGCATCAACACATCTCAATAGCACTTGATCTTTTCTCTTTTTGTATAAAATATCTCCATCTAAGACATAATCAGAGGCCATTCTTCTTAAAGTCCTTTTCTCATTTTCGGTGGCATTCTTCGGATATTCGCGATTTTTCAGGTATCGCAATACATTCTGATACCAAGGATGGTCATCTCTTTCTTCTTTCTCTATGTCATAACAATGGGCTGGAACTTCGACGATACTCATCCGAATAGGCCTCATATCTTACGTCTGCTTTACTTTGATCATAGAAGCCAAGGTTGCCAATGCATCTGCCATCTGATTTTCATCGCGTGGAAGATAATTGAAGGTAATGTCATCAAATTCCTCAATTAATTCCAGAACTATTTTTCGGTAATCAATTAATTTGGGATCTCTTGTCTCCCACTCTCCTTTGAGCTGGTAAATTACCAAGGCAGAATCTCCATACACATCTAAGGCTGCTTAAAGTCCCATAATACATGCCTCATATTCTGCCATGTTATTTGTGCAGTCAAAATTTAATCTGCATGTGAATGGGTAATAGTCACCACCAGGGGACACCAAAACTGCCCTAATTCCATTTCCCATAGCATTCGATGCTCCATCAAAATTTAACTTCCAGTGACAATCTTCTATATCTGCCACATACATCAATCCTTCATTTGGGAAATCAAAACTCAAAGGTTCATAATCTTCCAAAGCTCTTCTAGCCAAAAAGTCTGCTACTGCACTTCCTTTGATAGCCTTTTTGGTCACATAAACTATATCGAATTCAGATAGTAGAATCTGCCACCTAGCCATTCTTCCATTCAAAGCAGTGGACTCCATCATGTATTTTAACGGATCAAGCTTGGAAATCAACTAAGTTGTATGATATAGTATATATTGTCTCAATCTCCGAGTTGTCCAAATTAAAGCGCAACACAATTTCTCGATTGCCGAATACCTCATTTCACACTCAGTAAACTTTTTGCTAAGATAGTATATCGCCTTTTCTTTTCTTCCTGTCTCATCATGTTGTCCCAACACACATCCCATGGAGTTATTGAAAACTGACAAATACAATATCAAAGGCTTATCTGGATTAGGTGGAGATAATACTGGTACATTCGACAAATACATTTTGACTTTATCAAAAGCTCTCTGACACTCATCATCCCATACACCTGGATTGTGTTTTTTGAGAAGACGAAATATGGGATCACATTTCTCAGTTAATTGTGAAATAAACCGAGTAATGTAATTCAGCCTTCCAAGAAAACCTCGAACTTCTTTCTGAGTGCACAGTGAAGGCAATCCTTGTATCGCTTTAACCTTGCTTGAATCAACTTCTATTCCTTTCTCACTGACCACAAATCCCAATAACTTTCCTGATCGAGCTCCAAAAGTACACTTTGTCGGATTGAGTTTCAATTAAAATTTTTTTAATCTTAAAAATAACTTCTTCAAGACCTCAATGTGCTCTTTTTCTGTTCGAGATTTGGCAATTATGTCGTCAACATAAACTTCAATCTCCTTATGCATCATGTCATGGAACAAGGTTATCATGGCCCTTTGATATGTTGCCCCAGCATTCTTTAGTCCGAAAGGCATTACTTTGTAGCAAAATGTGCCCCACAGCATTATGAAGGTAGTTTTCTCCATATCCTCGGGGTGCATCTTAATCTGATTATATCCTGAAAAGCCATCCATGAAGGAAAACAAAGAAAATCCCGCCGTATTATCCACTAACGTATCAATATGCGGCAAAGGGAAATTGTCTTTTAGGCTAGCTTTGTTCAAATCCCTGTAATCTACGCACATTCGGACCTTTCCATCTTTCTTAGGGACTGGAACAATATTGGCAACCCATTCTGAGTATTTGACCTCTTGTAGAAAACCAGCATCAAACTATTTCTAGACCTCTTCTTTTATTTTCAATACTATATCAGACCTCATCCTTCGTAGCTTTTGCTGAACTGGCTTGCATTCTTCTCTGATGGGAAGGCGATGTACCACAATATCAGTACTTAACCTGGGCATATCCTGGTATGACCACGCAAAGACAACTTTGAACTCTCGCAATAACTCAATGAGATCTCGTCTTGTCTCTTTAGCTATGTGCGTCCCAATTTTCACAACCTATCCTGAGATTTGTTTCTCCTCCTTCTTCCAAGGTTATATTCTCTATTTCTTCTTCATGGGGCAAGATTTGTTTCTCCTCCTGTTTTATCATTCTTAACAAATCTGAAGATAAGCCACGCTCTCGGTCATCTTCAAAATCCTGAGATTCTCCTAAGTGCATGTCTTGCTCAAAATAGGCTTCTGAATCTGTATTATCGTTGCTCATGTCATTGATATCTAGGGCCCTGTAATCAGTACGAAAGAATATACAAGGAATAAATGAATTTGAGGACAAACATCCACATGATATGAATGAAATATACAATTTGAGAGGCAATTAGAAGAATGAAATGAAAGAATATTTGCTCAGGCTAATTATCCAAAATGTATTTTATTGAAATAATAAGTTCTGAACATAAGCCTATTTCACAAAGGGATTTTTATTATTCCTAGGCTACAAAATAACAAAGCGTTCTGAATATTACTCTGTATAATTCCTAAAAACTACAGGGAGCTCCTCCACAGTCTAATTGTCCAGAATGCTTCCAGTTTTTTTCTTTTCTCTCTCCCCTATAATTTAAACTAATTAGACTCTCTCTATGGATTTGAATGCATATGATGTTATGTAATGCAAATGCATGAATGCAAAGAGGCATCGATTCTGATCAACTTCATTGTAGAAAACTTTATTAGAAAACAAATTCTTTTACATAAAATAGACTACAAATAAGCTTTTGCCCTAGTCCTAAAGTCCTAATTTTCCTTAGTAACAAAACTAGCTCTTGGCTACGATCTGACTGTATCTTATATTTTATGCTCAATACGTCGGCCTGTGCTGCTAAAGTCTGTAGGTAATCAGCTACCTCTCAAATTTGGCCTATGGCTTCCTCCATAAGATAGTCCCGATTTCTAACTTGACTGTGTGAATGATAGAGTTCTTCTTTCAAATGCCCTTCTCTTGTTTTCAAACACTCGATCTGAAGTTCACAATTGTGCAGTGCTGACTCTAATTCTTCAATTCTACTTTTCATTTCTTCAACCTTGTTCAGACTTGTCTTTAACTCAGCTACGAAATTACGGCTCTGATGGTGGTGAAGAGATCGTCCAAGCTCAGCCACTCTAGCTTGTAATTCTCCCTTTTCATTTAAACTTTCTGCCAAATTCTCCTCTAAGGCCTTGTTTCGCGATTGCATCTCTCTAAACTTTTTTTCCCAATAGTCCGCTTTGGCTTTTTCCTCTTAGACCTCTTGTCGCCACAGTTCCGAGGTCTTCCCTAAACCGGCATTCTTTATTGATAGACGCATCTTTTTATATTCGGTCTTCAGGCTATCTCGATCTTCCTCTATAGTTCTCTTCTCTTTCTTTGTTTTTTCAGCTTCCGATTTCTGAGCCTCCACATCTAGCTTCAAAAACATCTTCTCTTCTTCTAGCTTCTCTATTTTCTTTCCAAGCTCTAAACTTTGCCTTTCGAAGTCTTGTTTTATAATTTCTATCTCCGATGGGATGACTTGTAAACACTCCTTCAATGATCGAGCCTTCTCCAAACTTGACTCAGGAATGTTATCGTTGATCCTTTTTTTTAACCATTCGTTATATTCTGCAGTTGCTATCGGTCCTCGAGTCATTATCTTCATACGACAAGCCTGTTTCCAAATTTTAGAAATCTCTAGAACCCTCTTCTTATAACTTTCCCCCTTATGCGGATTCGCTTTGAGCTAGCCCATGCGTTATCGGTATGAACTGTGCTGCTTTGTATTGCCTTAGTACCAACAAAGGTGCATATCCCACAGCTCCCCAAACTCCAAGTAGAGGTACCCAATCAAAATTTCCACACTGATAAAGGACTTCGTCCGAAACCAACTTAGGGGCTCTCCATTCAACATCTTCCTTTCGAAGGTTTTGCAAAATCTCCATCCACCTTTCCTCTGTTAGATCATCTCTCCTTGTCGTAGTTGCAGCCTCTTTTAAAGGGGAATAATCTTCAGAGAACACTTGGCAAGAAATTCTACCAACCCTCCAAAAATGGCTGTGAAACCAAACTAATAGCAACTATGCACATCCAATGAATCTACCTTCCCCCGCTTTCCGACACGCACTCAAAGATCTGAATGTCTCAGCTAAAATCGCAGGTACAGGTGTGGCCCCTTTACTAAGGTGATCGAACAAATCGGTAACCGCTTCGTCTATATGCCGTAATGCTTTAGGGAAAATCACTAACCCATAAATACATAAAGCAAAGACGTCAATCTTCTTTTTCTCGTCCGGATGTGTCAGAATCAAATCCCTCAAACTCACCCAAGGTATGTATTTACCTTCACCTTTTTCTTGAATCCTAGTTGTAACCTACTGCTCGCTCATCCCTGTGATACTCATCAATTTCTTTACAAAAATTGGCACACTAGGAGCCCTAAAATAAACCTTGTCAGCTTGGAACCTCGAACAGCGAAGCAAGGTCGTATATTCCTCCAATGTAGGTACTAAATCTACTTCCCCAAAAGTGAAACAACTATAAGCAACACTCCAAAACTGAGTCATGGCCCTAAATAGATGCTTATCTACCTTGATATCCAACAAATAAGGTAGATCACTGTAAGTACGATAAAACAGTTGTTTTGTCTCATCACCCCATTGAGCCCATATATCTTTCAACTCTCTAAACTCATTCTGCATAATACTAACACGAGTAAAATCCCAAAGTTCAGATACATACCCGTCAACTAAGCTATCCCCCTTCCTTAATTACGTTTGTTCCGACCAAGCGCGAACAGCTGCATTGTCTCCTACTTTATCAAGGAACCCGTTCTCCATAACCAGCTTTCTAACTTAGAAATGGACCGTGAATCGATACCTCTAAAAAATGAAATAATATGCACAAAAATAAAACACCACGAGTCAGTATCGCCAAAATAAAATATGGAGCAAGTGAAACAAATAGACCTATTTGGGTAATCTAACGAAATTTAAGATCGCTTTACTTAAGTTGGGTTCTTAAGGTTTACTATATGCGGTTTAGATCTAAAGTTAAGGTACCCGAACCAGTAGATTCCTCGATCCTCACCCATTATAGGCTCATACGGACCGAGTTCGATTCAGGGGAATACATTTCCCTATGGCCATGTGGAAGTGAAAACTTCACGAAGACATAGGTACAGATGTATTCCGGAAGCAATCCACTAGCCCATGCGGAGGTGAAAACCTCACGAAGGCATAGCTTCTCGCTCCCACTTAAAGGTGTGACCACAACGGTCATGCAGTGCAATACAAAAAGATATATTTTAAAATCACATGCAATAAAAGGATCATATTTTTAGAAATCAAAATTTTAAATTCAAACAAAAGGACATGAAATTATCAATTTTATGGCTTGACTCTCTTAAATCCCCAGTGGAGTCGCCAAGCTGTCGAAACCATTTTAAAATCGGTTTTAGAAAAATGGGGATCGACTTTAAAAACAAAAATAGGAGTCGCCACCAATCTTTTTTTACTTAGGTGTGATTGGATCACCTTATAAAATGTTTCATTTTAAAACATTTGATTTTGACCTACGAAAAACGAGAAAACGGGTTCGGGAGCCGGTTACGTATGAGGAAGTGTTAGCACCCTCATAACGCCCAAAAATTGGTACCTAATTGATAAAATCATGTCCAAATGTTTGAAATTTAAAAAGTTTAAAATAAGATCCCTTATTAGAAGTAAAACCAAGATTTACCTATTTCAAAGAAATATAAATACCACATCCAATAAGTTAGGATACAACATTTTATAACTTTGAAGTTAGGTGTATCTTTATTTTAGAAAATTCTTATCTCAAGACACAAAACATCACACCCAATAAGTTAGGATACAACATTTTATAATTCTCAAGAATAAGTTTTTTATTTGAAAGTTGAGATATCTTTATTCCGAGAGAATATAAACATCACATCCAACACGTTAGGACACGTCATTTTTTAAACCCTCGTATTTAAAGTTATCTCATGATTTACAAAACTTTTTAAAAGGATATTTGGCTATTTATCCAAACGGAAAATCGCACCCAACACGTTAGGGCACTATTTCCTGAATTTCTAAATACCGAAACATTGCCTCATTTTAAAACTTTGCATAAATATAGTAAAAAATATCTTTTAAACAATAATTTATGAGGCAATATTGCATTTATACGTGAATATCAAAGGTAATTATAACACATTAACATTTAATATTAATATAGACAATAAAAAAAATAGCACATATAAAATAAAATAGCACATGAAAAATAGCATACATAAAATATTAAAAATATAAAATGATATATAAACAACAAAAATAGCACAAATATATTTGAGAAAGTAAATAAGTTTTGACAAAAACAATTGATTCATAACTTAAAAACATGCTCATAATATTCTAATACGTAAAATATGTTAAAGAATAAACAATGTTATACTATATAAATAGTTTCAGATAAAAAATATATATATGAGATATAATATTATATAATACTTTTAATATATAAGTTAAGAAATAGTATGTAAGTAAATAATCAAATTAAATAATAATTAATAAGAATTTAAAATACATAAGGATAATATATAATAAAAATATACAAGTTTAATAAATTAATATATGAATAATAAGGGTAATATAATATACTCAAAACAATTAACGAATATTATAATATTTTTTAAAAAAAATAAAAAAGTATAAAAATGATATGGATAAATAAAAAAAAGTTAAAAAAACGCATATGTCAACCTAACTCCCGCAATATGAGGATTCAATGAAAGTCCTCCACCAAAATCTAACTCGAACAGGCAAAGACACAAAAGAAATGAAAATGAGCAAAGAACAAAATAAAAACAAGCCACAGAAAATAAGAACGCAAGAGGAAGAGAAATTTTAGTGAATGCTCTCAAGAATTCTTATTGCTTTCAAATTCCAGTGTCCTTTTACAATGAAGGGAGAGGCCTCTATTTATAGTTGAGCCTCCCCAAATCCAACGGTACAGATCAATTACATCAACGGCTAAGATTAAAAGGTATCTACAAATTAGATCTCTAAGATTACAAAATCATATCTTTTAGTATTACATACTATATCTTCTAAGATTTCAATTCATATCTAAGATTGCATATCATAACTTATAGGATTGCATATCATATCTAAGATTGCATATCCTTGAAGATTGTACTTCCATATACGTCAAGCTTGTAGATGGACCTTCAATCTTTAAATGATATATTTTGGACTGGACTTGGACTTTATTTTATTATTTTCGGTTTATTATTTTTTGTATGGGCCCAGGGTAAATTGGGTTCCTACAGCGTATATGTGAGTTAAAATGCTTAAAACTTCCTAAGCTTAAGTAGCTTACTTTGTGTTTCCTTGTCGGTTTTCTGTTTTATAGATTTTGGATTCGTTACGAGCTTGGGGATCGTCAGCAGGACTGTCACACTATTGACAACTTATTTTGGTATTTTGGTTATGTTAATTATGAATATATGGCATGTATAGATTAGAAAAAAAGGTAGATATGAATTGAGTATCTATGTATATAAGTAATAGCCATGCGAAAATGGCTTGTCCATCTTGTTAATCTTGAAATTTATATTTTGGCTTGATGATTATGTTTGATTTGGTTTTGGTATATATAATTTTGATTAGAGTTTAAATGAAATGGAGTAAAGATGTTATAAATTAGTTAACCATATTTTGCAATAAAACAGTTTTTAGTTAGCAGCAGTGATGTGATTTCGAAAAATCACCAAAAATAGGAAAAATGGAATTAGAAGGTGAATAAGATATAGAATTAAAGCTTATTGTGCCTATTTTTATATGAAAGAAATAGAATAGTCAAAGGAATTTAATATTATGAGATATTTAAGTTTTAGTGAGACTGGTTCTAAATGACTTCGTGATCTCTTGTTCTATTTTGGAAAATTATTAAAAATTGTACAAAAATAATTATGGAGCATAGTTTATATGCTTAGAACCCTTAACGAGTCTATTTTTGATTGCAATAAACAAGAACATTAATTTAATTCTGTATAATGTGATAACTGAGTTTTTGTAAGGATAGGATAGAATCATCAAACAATGAAACAGGGGAAATTTTAATGAATAAACTGTACTAATTGGCCACATGAAAAAATCTGGAAAAATTATAGTAAGAAGATATATGAGTCTAGTTTCAAGGAAAATTTACAGATCTAAATTTTGAGTTTCATAACTCCAGTTATATTCAATTTAGTCAACATGACGCAGATGGACAGTTTCAATTTTTATGCTCCGAATTAGTAGTTAAGTCTAGTGATGCCTCATGCTCGACTCCGGCAACGGTCTCGGGTAAGGGGTGTTACATCGTAGGCCAAAGATTCAAAAGTAAAGAAGAATGCATATCTGCTATTAAACGGTATAGCATTGATATATCAGTGGATTACAAAGTCGTAGTTTCTAAACCGACGGTATATATTGGGGAGTGTTGGAAGGCAGCGGAAGGCTGCAATTGGCGGGTACGAGCTGCATTCATTCAAAATTTGTAGATGTGGGAGAGACAAAAATTAGTTGGACCTCACACATGCAGATCGACACATATGACAGAAGATCATCGAAAACTTGATTCCAAAACTATCTGTACGTGTATCATGCCAATGGTGAAGGACATGCCGACCATTAAAGTTTCAGTACTGATTGCTGAAATACAAGCATGATTCCAGTATCGAGTATCATATCGAAAGGCATAGATAGCTAAACAGATGGCAATGGAGCAATTGTATTGGGATTACGATTTATCGTATAACGAGCTACATGGATGGATAGCTGCTATGCGAGAGTACGTATCGGGAACTGTGATTGAGTTACAAACACGACCTTATTACGGCCCAAATGACCAATTACAGTTGGGGAAAAGAATTTTTCATCGGATGTTCTGGACATTTGATCCATGTGTGCCGGCATTTCCACACTGCAAGCCGTTTGTGTAGGTGGATGGAACATGGCTGTACAGAAAATATACACAGATCTTACTTATTGCGGTTGCTCAAGACGGAAATAGGAACGTGTTCTCAATAGCATTTGCCATAGTAGATAAAGAGAACATGGAATCCTGGAATTCTTCCTTACCAACCTACAGATGTATGTTATTAGCAACGATAACATTTGCATCATCTCCGATAAAGGGAAAGGATTAATTGACGCACTTAGGCGTTCTGGTGTGCCATGGAGATCCGTTTACTGCATTCGTCACATTGTGGCTAACTTCCTTCGAGATTATAAGAATGCAAACTGGAAGAGACAAGTGGTGAAAATGGGTAAAGGATAACCTTATATTTTCAATATAAGTTTAATGTTTTTATGTTATCCAGTTACTGTAACTTATCTTTTATTAAAACATATACAATGTACGAGTTAGAGCCACATATTTTTCGCCAAAGAATGACTCGACTTGAGAGTGACATGGAATGTCAAACAAACAAATCTTTTTGACAGTGGTTGGGTACAATAGAGCCGTGGCAATGGGCTCAAAGTTTTGACGAGGGCTTTCGTTATGGTCAAATGACCACGAGGGGGTCAACACTGTGTTGTTGAAAACACGACATCTTCCGATTTTATCTGTCTTCTCGGCTACATTCTACAGGTTGGCAACTTTGATGCCAAGAATGGGTGAACAACAAGTCAACCAGATGGATGTGGGGCACGTGTTTGTGGAAGATGTTAGGGATGCATTGATTGCAAACTATCGGATTACGAGGTCGATGATTGTAGAAATATATTCACGACGCCTGGAAACTTTTCGAGTTACGGAGTCCATCGGTCGTCGACCCAGATTGCCACCTAGGTCATATGGAGTTGATATCTGGAACAGACAGTGCGAATGCAAGATGTTCCAAACACTTCATTATCTGTGTGCACATATCGTGGCAGCGTCTGCTAAAGCGAACCTTAATGTTGAACAATTTGTCGATGATGTGTACATGCTGGAGTACACGTTGCGTGTCTGGGAAAATGAGTTCCCTGTCTTGCCCGACCTGTCTACGTGGGAAGTGCCTCTGACGACTTTCGGGCTTGTCCTAGACAGAGCGCTATGCAGGAATCTGGGAGGTCGTCCGCAATCATCCAGAATTCGTAATGAAATAGACATTAGGGAGGAATCCGACAATAAGCGTTGTGGATTATGTAGGTTAGGTGGTCATAATCGAAGTAAATTCCCGCAGCGAAACTATCATGTTGGACAATTATCACGAGCGAGTGAGAATTGAGCTTATTTAGATTAACATGTTTTGTATTGAGATTTTTGGTGATTTTGAGTAATTAGGGCTTAATTGCAAAAAATAAATAAATTAAGGGACTGAAATGCAAAATAAATGACATGTATGGATTTGTATGAATATGGGTAAAATTTGGCCCTATTATGGTGTAGTCAAATTTTTTAGCAATTTCTATTTTGTGCGATATGGGTAAAATAATAAATGTTGAATTTTGGGTTGAATGTATATAAGCCATGAGAAAATGGCTTGGTTATTGCAAGTGTTTCATGAATATTTTGTCAATAAATAAATGACAAGTGAGATTACTATTTTATGGTTGGTTGTGTATGTTCATGAACACTAATTTCATATTTGGCTATAGTATAATATATTAAATATTCATATATGATTACTTATTAAAATGTACAACATGATTATATAATTAGATATGATTCTTAATAGTTTGTTTTTAACGTTAAATCATGAGTGACTTTAATGAATATATGAAAGTTTGGAATTGAACTGTTGATTCGTAATGCCTTATACAAATTTTGTTATGGTCAAACTTTGTTACAAATTTTAAAGCTCCAATTAATCAAGTTAATTTTATACAAATAAAGTACAAACATTGTAATATTTAAAAATACAAAATAGAGAAAAATCAAAACCGCAAGAAACACCTAAAATTGATGGTTCGATGGTGTGGTCTTAGGTGTATAGTTCTGCGGTGGTCGACGTTCACGTCGTGGGTGCTCGTGATGACGAATATCCTCTTCAGGCTCAAGTGGGGGTCCAGGTGGGGGTGTGCTAAACATGACCGAAAAATCATGTGGCTCGAATGGCATCGATGAACTTGAGCCAGAAGGAGTGCCATGATGCAGTGGATACGACCCAGGAGGCCTGATGTCCTGCAGTGGATACTAGCCGGGAGTGCTGTACTACAGTGGGTACGATCCAAATATATCAAACCCGTAATGGTATTCACCTCCTGACGAGCCCGGGAAGTAGTCATTTCCTGGCACATCTGAATGATACGAATGTGCATCCGAATGTGAGTGTGATTGCTCGGGCTCTGGCTCGAGATCAGGATCTGCAGCTGCCTCGGCCTCCATATCAGCCACTAGCTCGTATACCCCATGTCGCTGCATGTGTGGGGGGACTACAGTCGACTGCCCTTCGAGTATATATGGCTTCCCCATACTAGAGTATCATTGTATGTACTCTAATGGAGGTTACAAATCGGAAGACATATCCATCTGAGGTATTTGAGACATCCGATCATTCCACACCGCAATAAATCTCTGATGCTTAACCCCCAATGCAGTCCCTGTTTCCCTCTCTTGTTTATGAAGTGAACCTCTCCCACCTGGTATGGCGAATCTGGAATGTATTAGGTGCAACCAAACTGTCGCAGCACTTGATCCTCGTGGTACCACTCAACTACATTGAAATTGATAATTGGTGCGTTTGTGCACCACATATGCGAGTGAATATAGGCAGACGGGGGTATAATGGCTGCAATTTCCGGTCTACGATATGGCATCTATATAAACTGCACGATTAATAAAATTGTTAAACGGTGTGAGTAAGATATACAAAGTAACACGTAACGAATATTGGAATCGCTTACCCCTTCCCCTGCATGTTGTTCAATCATAAGCTAGTATATCAGGACAGTGTACGACCTCCCGATACCCGGATAAATACTACATCTACAAAAACAAATTTCAAGTTAATATAGTATCGTTACAATAGTATCAATATAAAAAAAATTGACAATTAATAGCAAGTTATGTTTTATCACCTGTTTACTAGCGGATATACGTATGGTTGGTGGGTAACTGATGCCAAGAATGGCATTCGATAAAGAGCCCACGACTGCAATAATGTAAGGCATCCGCCTATGTCTACTGCCTCTGGCTTTGTCGTCCAACAAAGCTCACGGTACAACATCGCAAGAACTGCGAAGCCCCAACTATACGAGCGAGCATTGTTCAAATCAGCTAATAGGGGTAAGTACATGATATGAACCATATTATTGTTTGCATAGGGCATCAGTACACCCCCTATGATGTGCATAATGTATGCTCGAGCAGTGCACATCAACTCGCCTTCAGTGGCATCAGCTGATAACTGTTCATACCTCGCTTTCAGCTATGTAAATTTCAAGCTCGAAATATTTTCTTCATCATTGCCATACGAGACTCCTAGTAGGCTCTGACAAAGTGTAAATGGGTCAGCTATCGCACTGACGCCCGTAACGGTACTCCCGTCGATTGGGAGCCCAAGTTGCACTGCAGCATCCTCTAGAGTGACTGTGCACTCTCCACAGGGGAAATGAAAAGTGTGGGTCTCCGGGCGCCAACGCTCGACTAGTGCGAGATATTAAATCATACCGCAAATCAAACGTCCGGATCGGTTACTCACGACCGAATCCACTTGCTCTAAATAGGGCATCAATCATTCATCCGGGGATTCTAAAGCCATTCACTTCGACCCCTTAATACACTGTAGTGAGCCCACGATGATGTTAAATCACAAAAATAATGTCAATAACATAATTTATTTCCTAAATTATGTAGCTATTTTGTTAATATAACCATGCGATTAATAAATAACAATACATTACCATATTATTAGTCACATGGATATGTGAGGAACTGTACTAATCAATGAAGCCATTACTGTCTCAAATATTTAATTTTTTACCTACATAAAAAACAATAAATCTATATTAAATTAGTAAAAAATAACATGCCAATAATAATAATATAACAAAAACATAATATAAACGACACATAATAAATACATTTTTTTTATATTTATACAAACATAATAATATTAACTAAAATAATAATTAGGGTTTTTTTACTAACAATATTAATAATATTATTAACTAAAATAATAATTAGGTTTTTTACTAACAATATTAACAACTAATAACAATATTTAGGGTTTCTTAATAACAATATTAATAATATTACTAACTAAAATAATAATTAGGTTTTTTAGTAACAATATTAATAACTAATAATAATAATATTTAGGGTTTCTTAATAACTATATTAATAATAATACTAACTAAATTAATAATTAGGGTTTTTTTTACTAACAATAATAATAACTAATAATAATATTTAGGGTTTCTTAATAATATATTATACTAACTAAACTAATAATAATAATATTTAGGATTTTTTAATAACAATATTACGTATACGTATACCTTTTTCTAATAGAACCAGTGATTAACAAATAATAATTTAGTACATAATTATTATATATTACGAGCCTTTGTTCGTTTTATTTTATATTATTTTAGTATATAATGATTCAAATATATTATTTTAGTGTTTCTTTTATATAAATTTAGTAAAAACCACTTATTTTGGACCTATGTTCGTATTTTCCAAGTGTTCAAATTCTATTACTTTCAAAAAAATACTATTTTCGTATTTTATTATTTTATATTATTTCTTTTAGTACATAACGTTTCAAATGTATTGTTTTACTGTTTTTTATATAAATTTAGTAAAAACCACTTATTTTGACCATTTATTCGTATTTTCCTTTTTCTCAAATTCTATTACTTTCAAAAAAATATATTATTTTCGTATTTTATTATTTTATATTATTTTAATACATAATGTTTCAAATGTATTATTTTAATATTTTTTTTATATAACTAACAATATTATTAATAACTAACAATAATAATAATAGTTTTTTACTAACAATATACTAACTAAAATAATCATTAAGGTTTTTAACTAACAATAATAATAACTAACAATATACTAACTAAAATAAGGTTAGAGTTTTTAACTAACATATTAATATAATATACTAACAATATACTAACTAACTAAAATATTATTTTAAGGTTTCTAACTAACTAACAATAATAATATAACTAACTAACTAAAATAATAATTAACCTACTAATCCTAATAACTAACTAACAATAGTTATAAACTAAACTAACTAACAACAAATAATAAAATAAAAATTAATATACAATAATATAATAACAACAAAAAATCAACACAAGCATTATTTAAAAAAAAATTTATACCTAATTTTCCTTTTTTTTTCTTCCCTCTATTTCTTTCTTTCTTCTTTCTCCTCCTTTCTCTTTCTTTTTCCGGCGCCACCACCCTCTTCTTCTTCTTCTTCTTCTTCTTCTTCTACCTGAAACTCAAATTTGGGGGGAGGGGGGGAGGGGACCATTATAAGGTCCCCAAAAGGCAGAACATGCTAAAACGGCATGCATGAAGGGTCTTGTCACTGGTGTTGCCTCTGCCATTGGCACCATCGGTGCCGCCTCTGGCAATGACACCTTTGGTGCCGCCTGTGGCAGCCTATTGACCAGGCTATGTTAGCTTTTTTCCTCGTTTTCACTGTTGGGGACCATTATAAGGTCCCCAAGAGGCAGAACATGCCAAAATGGCATGCATGAGGGGTCTTGTCACCGTGTCGCCTGCACCGGCACCACCACCTGCAGCCTCGCAATGGCACCTTTGGTGCCGCCTGTGGTAGCCCATTGACCAGGCTACGTTAGCTTTTTCCTCGTTTTCACTGTTTTTTACTTTTTTTTTTTATTGCGGCAGATTGGTCTAACACTAGGGTGGTGCCGCCTCTGGCATAGGCGTGACCACCCTGGATGTACCATTTTGGTACATAATAAAAAATGCATGTCATTTTGGATATTTTATTTTTTTGTATTATTTTAGTAAAAAAACCCCACTATAATTTACCAAAATTATTGATATTTTACCCTTAACATCTTCCAAATTTTCCTCTATTTTACCCTCCTCTTTGTGGCGTGAAGCTATGGTTTCTAAGTGTATAAGTCCAATTTTGCCCGGACTCAAATTACATTTGTAAGCCTAAATAACCCAAAATTAAAAAATTCTAAACCCAAATAGTCCACAACCTAAATTAAGTTTCAATAAAAAAAAAAACCCTATTAATTTAGGCTCTTATAATTATGCATTTATTTTATTGTAATTTAGGCTCTTAATTTCATTTCAATTTTGATTTAATCCTTATTTATTTAATTTTGACCATGTATAGATTTTTTTTATATATTATTTTTTATGTATTATTTATTTATTTATTTATTTGCTTATTTATTATGCCTTCATTTTTTATTTAAAATTGTTTTTTTTATTTTTTATCTTCTTTTCATCAAGCATTTATTTATTTATTTTATTTTTATTATTTTATTATTATCTATTTATATTTATGTATTACTTCTTTTTACATATACTTAAAAATTAGATTGTTTATACTCTTTTATTTGCGCAATTTTTATTTATTTATTATCGTTATTATTTTTTATTTTTATTCTCGTTATTTTATTATTTCTTATTATTTTTTTATATTTTTAATGTCATGTTTATTTATCTTTTAATCATGCATATTCCATTTATTACCATGATATGATCATTGATGTTAATGTTATTATTATAATGATGATTATTATTATTATAATATTCTTTCATTTACTTATTATTTATCATTCTATCTATATAGTCATTTTAAATTATTTTGTTATCATTATATCATACATTAGGTTTAAACATTTATTCATTTGTATATCATACCCGGATAAGTTAAATGCATATCACCTTAAGTGTTACGTTCGTTTTTTCGCGCCATGCATAAAAAAGAATAATTTTTGAACCAAGGTAAATGTTCATTATTTTGGAATTAGAAAAGTCGTGTTTCTAACTTACGTAATATGACTTCCTTCTAAAATCGAGATAATCGAATATATTTTAAAATAAATAAAATTTTTATCGTTTATTCTCGTTTTCGGAGATTTAAGGCATTATATCCTAATTTGCAGGATCTGATCCTTCCTTCTCAAGTGACTTGAAATAAATTGATTTCATGAAAATTATTTAAGTTAGATAGCGTCTTAATAATTGATCGTATTTTAAATTTGCTTCAAATTTCCAATTTTCGACACCAAAGACATCAAATAATCAATTAAGTACCAATTTTGGGCGTAACAAGGGTGCTAACTATTCATCGTGCGTAACCGACTCCCGAACCTGTTTTCTAAATTTTGTAGACCTAAAAATCATTGTTTTAATAAATCAAATATTTTACTAAAATGATCAAATTACGAGATGATTCAATCACACCTCATAAAAAAATTGGTGACGACTCTCAATTTTTCATTTTTTTTAAATAAAACACGACTTAAAAAATAAGTTTCGTCACATACTTCCAAAGACCGAGTACTAAAAATAAGTTTGGAACCATTTTCTTGGCTTGGTTTTGGTATCCCGACTTGGTTCAAGTCCACCCTCTTCCATAAATCATCTAATAATACAACAAATCTCTTGTTGCGCAAGACCCCATAGATATCTGTGGCTTTCTGGTCAACACTTTTATTCTTCCATGGGTCATCCGAAAGGCGAAAACCCAAGATTTCCACCAATCCTATCTTGAATCTTTCCAACATCGTAATCTTTAGACACCAAAGCCCAGATAACAACATCGAAACCATTCGGTGTGGTGCTGAACTTCTTGTTAATTTGGGTCAAGAGTGTTGTCTTGCCAACACCCCCTAAGCCATAGAGGCCAATGACCCCCATCTTTGTCCGCGATGCAGCTCCATACCTTTTGGATTGTGGATTCTAGAGCAATCGGCTGCTCTTCAGGTCTAACTACCACTGAAGTTGCGGGTTGTTTCTCCGCTACCTTCTCAAAAGCTCCCTTACTCATGTGATCATTTATTTCTTGAAGCATTTTGGCCACTTTTTTACCAAACTTGTAGCTAGACGGGCAACTCTTGGAAGCACAGCCGCCGAGGTACAAGTTATTCATTTGTTGAGGGCCATCTTCAACCACTCTTTCAGCCTCTATTATCATAGTTTCCGCTTTTGAAAGCCATAGTTGAACTCGCTCAAGTCGCTTCAATAGTCGTTGTTCAGCCACAGCAACCTGCCTTTGCACATCATTCCTTTGTACCCTCAGTTCCTGAAGAGCAGCAGATAAAGTAGGAAGAGTTTGTTTAAGCTTGCATATGTAATTAGCATGGCCAGCAATGGAATCCAAGCCACGAATGATGAAATTCTCTAAACCAATTTGGACTGAGCAGCAATTGCCCATTGTTCAGCTTAATAAAGCCTTTGATGGATAAAAACAAAGGACACAAATATAGGTTGTGGGTGTAAAGAGTAAAGACCAAAGAGAGTTGTTTTATTGCCGATGAAGGAGAAGAAGATTTCTGTGGGCAAAAGCAAATATCTCTTTCATTGGCTTTATAATTTTGATTCTTTTTTTTCAAATGTCAAATGGATGTGGAGATCAGGTTAGGTAGATTAGTTTTAACATTTATATCCCAATCTTATAATATGTAATATAGTTTAAAATTATATATGATAAAATATAAATGATTTATCTCCCATGATTTAACTTTCAGGTTCTCAAAAAATGAAAAAAAAAGTCTGGTTGTTCAAAGCATTCAAATTTGGGTGCCTAAAGCAATGATAAGTATGATAGCATGAATTGATTGTGTATTATATAATTCAATGTTTTTAAAAGATTGCAGGCTGTTGGGGTTTTGACAGCAGCAAAAGAAGAGAACAAGACATTGAACAAAGCAGGAAGGAACAAAGAACAATTTATTTGCTCACAAACATGCAGGAAGGAAGCAATCTGCTTCACACAACTGATATGCTTACTCATTCAATATGAAAACAATATAGTTATAGTCAAAATACATCACCTAATATTCAACTAATCTCACTAATCAATATTGGGACTATTAAAACATTGCTTGTACACATGAAGAAGTTTGACTTATCATCTCAATCATCACCTAAACCCATCAAAACATCAACAACTAAATTCATTTTCACCCAAATTAAATTACATTGAAACTAAAACAGAAAAGCATACAAGCTGTATGCACTCAACAAAATTATCATAGCAGCATGCACTTTAACAAAAACATAACATCAGCATGGTTGGCCATATTAAACACAGGCTAAATTTAATTTTTTTTTTTTTTAAAAAAGAAGCCATTGCGGATCACTTGCAACTTATTTTCGTTAAGAAACAAGGTTAGGGCATTTGGGTTTTTTTTTTTTTTAGATCTCCAATCGAAGGAGTTTCCGAGGAAATACTGATTTTCGATATAGATAAAGTTCTTGGCTCATCGGATAGCGTTAATGTAAGCATCTTGAATTCTTCGATCGATTATTTGGTCTTTTCCACTAACGAGTCTAGCTCTTGCAGCATCTTTGGGTGAATCAGGGAAACTGAAAGCGGCACCGCCATCGATTGATCTAAATAGTTGTACGTTCCAAGTCCATGGTCATGAGGGTATGTAACTGGAGATGGGGGAATGATGGTACCTTCAAGGTCTTTGATATCAAGTAGTACGTCTTTAACGCCTTGTTGTTTCCATCTTCGAAATTGAACAAGACATCCCAAGCAATCGGCCCTTCAAATCAACAACGGCTGTCATGCCAAGGCTCCCTTGGACCACCTGTTGGCGTTTTGGAGGAGCAGAGGAAGAAAACAGAGAACACATAACAATGAAGCAAGATGCAAGAAATATAGCAAAGGAGCTTATGGCTTTTAGCTCATTTTTTTCGATAAGAAAAATAATACATTTATAGCCAAATACATACACCAAATACTACTTACTACCACTAAGTAGCCTACTAACTTGATAAACATTGCTTGTACACATGAACAAGCCACTTACGATACCACGGTTCCAGTTCCGGTCCTTGGAAACATCGAAATAACGAATCTTGACATGGATTTTAGCCTTCTCATCCAAGTTTTGCTTGTCTTCATCCTTGAGTTCAATCCACCTATCCACTTCTTCCCCTGATAAGATATCCCCAACAGGCAAATATGCTCTTCCAGTTAGTTTTTATCCAAAAGATTGGCTTGTTTGACGATGAAAATTACGTTGTTAGCTATATGTGTGAAGTAAATGTGGAAAGACTCGTTCCACAAAGGGTAGTCGCTTTTGACTTTTCGTGTCGTTCCAACTCTAGCCTTCTCGAGATCAATGGTCATGTAAAGCTTTCCCGATCCTTTACTGATACCGATCATGTCCTCAACATTTGCCACTAACTGCCATTAACAGGCATATATTTCAGACCAAGGAAAACAAAAACAAGACATAGAGATGAACCCATAGAGTTGCCATAGGAAAAGGAACATCTAAGATAACAACATTAACATTTGAAATAAGGACTAAAGTCACAAAAAAGGTTAACAATAGAGTTAAATTTATCATTGTCCCTTTTTAATTAATATTCATGTATTTATATAAATACATAGAAATTGTAATCATTTAAGATCTTATCTTACAAGCAGCATCCATATACATGTCGAGATGGCAGGTTCCCACACCGCATCATGTCGAGATTGCAGGTTCCCACACCGCATCATACTTATCTTAGAGCTGTGAGCAAAGGGCATTGTCTATTGATTGACTCTGGGTGATGGAATCAACTAAAATGGTTGAAGATTTCAATTTTTTTTTTTTTTTAAATCTTAGATGGAATTTGTTAATTTTCAACAAAAAGGATTGAAAAACATTTGCCTCCACTTAGCTCAGGTGTTCTTCAATTTAGAGTTTACATTCAAAACTTTAAAACTATGTTGATTGATTTAATAAACATTTTACCATAAGTTGATAATTTAATGGGTGTTTGTGGAGCCATTTGAAACCTTGTTAGACTGCATTGAAAATATTTGATAATGATCAACTCAAGTGCCATTAGATTTCATTATCGTTTAGGACAAATGGAACATTGATAGCAAAACAGAAAAAGGCCGCAGCTTTTTCTTTTTTTTTTTAACACAGACATTGCAAACTGCAAGCAGCCTTATTTTTTCAAAATTCAAACATCACACAACAATGAATCACACTGCAATTTTTAGGATTTTTTACATATCATGCAGGCTTGAATGAAGCTAAAGGCTTGAAAGAAGGGAGAAAAGCATATTTAGTGGCTTCATTTTCCCATTCCACTCTTGCCCACCAATGTTTGCTTCCCTCAATAGTGAGGAGATCCCCTTTTGCACTGTCTGAGTTGAGAGGAAGCTTCTTCAGTCCTCGGCAGCCAAATATATGAATAAGTTTCAGACGTGGGAAGGGTAGGGCAGTCCAGTATATGCTCTTCAATTTTGGTAGACGAAATAAGTGAAGTCTTTCAAGCTTCAGAAATGGTTTAGGATATGAAATGCCAGTCACACCTGTAACTTCATCAAGTTTTCTCTCACTCAATATTTCTTCCATTTTTTTACACCCAAATATCCCAATGTAGCTTAGATTAGGTGCAAGAATCAACCAGGTCATGTCTCTCAATTTGTTACATTCGAAAATTCGAACTGTGCTCAATGTGTGAAAGCGTGAAGTATGATTAGTACTTGAAAAAACCCAGGGATGCAGCTTTTCCATTTTTATCTCCTTCATACTTTCACAATCCAAGAATTCTAGTGTCTCTAGACGCTCCAAATCTTCTAAGCATAAAACATTAAACACTTTTAATACTCTAAAATCTCTAAGTTCTAGTGCTTGAGTGCAGCATCGAAACAAGTTAAAGCTCAGGAATCTTTCTAGAGAAATCATGCTTTTTATCACTATTGATAGTATATTCAAATGTTGCAAACCTTTCAACTCCTCTATAAGCTTTTCCATACCCCAAGACAAAACATTGTCAACTCCATAATCTCCATTTCCCAGACGCCCTATTCTGAATATTTGCAATTTAACAAAATTAGATATCAATTGTCGTGGGATTTTTCTGAGATTGTGCATATAACTCAAGTCCAACATTTTTAGTTTTGTCAACGATTTCAACTCTATTGGCAACTCTTCTATGAAAGTAGCTGATAGATCAAGACATTCTAGCGAAATCAATTCCGAAATTCCTTTAGGTAGCACTCGTAATCCAAAGTTTCTTGACAAATCCAATACAGTTAGATGAGGTATAAATTGGAAGAAACCGTTGCTGATCACTTTCAACTCATTTTGGCCAAGAAACAAGGTTCTAAGGTTTGGGCATTTGGGTGTTTCTTTGAGAACTTTAATATTATTTTTCATCACTGACATTCTTTTTACTCTTTCCCATGCTTCAACATCTGGTTCTTCACATAATTGAGCCCCTGCTTTTACAAAAAAATTATTTTCTGCTACTTTGAACTCGCGTGTAATCCATAAAGTCATGTCACGGATCACATCATGCATCTTCACAAAATATTCTCCATCCCTTTCCAATAAACATGCACTAAGAAGAGAGTTGACAATATAGTCTCCTTGCATTTGAGCATCACTAATTCTATCAAATTGATTCAATAGCCCTTCACAAAACCAATACTCCACTAATCTCTTTTTGGGAATACAATAATCTTCAGGATGCAGACAACAATATAAGAGGCAACATTTCATTGTGGCATCAGGCAAATTATCATAACTGAATTTTAAAAGCGGAAATACCTCATTTTCCAATTTTGGCAATGCACATCGCTTCAACATCTCAATTGCATATTTCCATTCCCCAAGTGTTGTCTTACAAGCCATGGCACGACCGATTGTAATTAGTGCAAGAGGCAACCCACCGCACCTTTCAGCTACTTGTTTAGCTAGGTTTTGAATATCTGGATGGCTGTTGAGCGTTTCATCTCCAACCTTATCTTGGAACAATTCCCAAGCCTTCTCCGGTTCCAGGCACTCCACTTTGATTTTCTTTCGAGCACCCATTTCGCCACATACCTCCAAATATCGAGTAGTAAAAATAAGTTTGGAACCATTTTCTTGGCTTGGTTTTGGAATCCCAACTTGGTTCAAATCCACCCTCTCCCATAAATCATCCAATAATACAACAAATCTCTTGTCACTCAAGATCCCATAGATATCTACAGCTTTCTGGTCAACACTTTTATTCTTCCAGGATTCCAGAAAACCAATATTTTCACCAATCCTATCTTGAATCTTTCCAACATCGTAATCTTTAGACACCAACGCCCAGATAACAACTTTAAAATCATTCCGTGTGGTGCTGAACTTGTTGTTAATTTGGGTCAAGAGTGTTGTTTTGCCAACACCCCCTAAGCCATAGAGGCCAATGATCCCCACATCTTTGTCCTCGATGCAGCTCCATACCTTTTGGATTGTGGATTCTAGAGCAACCGGCTGCTCTACAGGTCTAACTACCACTGAAGCTGCGGGCTGATCCTCTGCTACTTTCTCAAAAGCTCCTTTACTCTTATGATCACTTATTTCTTGAAGCATTTCGGCCACCCTTTTACCAAACTTGTAGCTAGACAAGCAATTCTCGGAAATGCAACCACCGAGACACAAGTTATTCATTTGTTGAGGACCATTTGAAACCAAATTTTCAGCCTCTGTTATCATAGTGTCCGCTGTTGAAAGCCATAGCTGAACTCGCTCAAATGGCTTCAATAGTCGTTGGTCAGCCACATCAACCTCCCGTTGCACGTCATTTCTTAGCGCCCTCAGTTCTTGAAGGGCAGCAGATAAAGTTGGAAGAGTTTGTTTAAGCTTGCAGACATAATTAGCATGACCGACAATGAAATCCCAGCCACGAAGAAGGAAATTCTCGAAACTACATTGTACGGAGCAGCAATTGCCCATGATTCTGGGAAATGAAGGATAAAATAAAGGAAACAAGGGAGATGTGGATGCAAAGAGAATTGTGTTAAAAATAAAGTTAGGTAACGTGGAAAAGTCAAAGAAAAATGAAGTTAAAGAAGATGGGGTTTAAACAGATTGAGGTAGAAGGCGATTGTGGCACAGTTATGAAGAGGACTCACATCAAATGAAGTTAAATAGTAAAGATAAAGCAAGCAGATTCACAGAGTGTATACCCAGAGAAGGAAATCAAAGTAGCTTACTTTTTTAGCCCAAGATACGAAGAAGACAGGTAGTGGGTGGAAGAAGATCCACCAAATTAGCACTGGTCTCGACTCTTTTGTTTAGTTGGAGCAGATGCAGTAGCAGAATTCTGGTGAAAGATAGTTGGAATTTGAAAAACTATGAAGAACCGATCAGGCTTGCTGTGATTGTCTACGTATTGTGCTTGGAGATCAAGAAATTTTTTATTATAATTTGACCTCTATTATTTCATTGACCTCCATTATTTCAAGAAGCATTTTACGTCGAGATTCGTTATAAGGTTTTTAAAATTGAATAGATGAAATTTTCGATTTTTGATTTGATTGGTTTAGATTAAAATAATTAGTTGAATTAAATAAATTTTAAAAATATTAAAATAAAGAAAATCAATTCTACTTATTTATGAATTAATTGGCTCGAGTTAATTCATAGATAATTTTAAATTATAAAATTTGATATTAGTTACAAATTTTGAAATTAATTTTCGAAAAAATAATAATATTTTTAAGAGTTCAAAAAGATTTTTTAAACAAAATTTGAAGTCTAATTAATTTTTTTACAAGATTAATGAAAATTTTAAAAATTAAAAAGATCTAAATTAAAATTTTATAAAATTCTAAAAATAAAATAAAAATTTTCTCATTTGTATTGATTGATGCTTGGTGGGTGATGAGGCCTCTCTATTCTTTTGGAGATTAATTAAATTATGGGTTTTGAATTTTGATACCAACCTTTTACTTTTCTCATTTCCCAATCTTTGACTTTTATTATTTAATATTAAATTTAATTTTTAATATTTATATTTTTTTATTAATTTAGCCCCTATTTTATTTTTAAGTTAAATTTTATTATAAAGCTTTTGAAAATAGTTAAATTATTCTTCAAATAAAAAAATAGAGTAAAACATTTTTTTAACTATGTTGACGTAACAACCCTTGTGGCAGTTAATGTATACTTCATACGTGGGCAACATATTTAAAATTTTAATATTTTAGTTAGTATTTATGTTTACTATAATGCCCCTATACCCGGTTCGACTCAAAGAACCTGATATAGGAATATTACATTTGATGTTAAAGTGATTTTGGCTAATCACTAATATATTTGAACATTAAATTTTTTTAATATAATTTGTATTTTAATCCATACTACATGGAACATACTTGATTTTACTTAAGTACATGCTATTTTATTCAAAATTTTTGAAACATACTCTCTCGACACTTGGAGATGTGATTAGATGAATGCTCAAAACCTCAATTACAACTCTTCAAAATCACTGTACCTAATCTGGGTACGGAAAACATACCGTACGCTTTCATATAGTATAATAATAATAAGCACAATTAAATTTATAAGGACATATTAATGTTTAGTATTTTATCATATCTATCATTTTTCATTTATTAAACAATATCCTAATTCACACAATTGTTATATAAATGATTGTTCACATATCAACCATATTTATTCGTACAATAGCATCAGTCATGCAGTACTCAATTCATGAATATATTATTTTATACCAGAGTATATAACTCATATATTCCATATATTGTCAACATATTTCACATTTTATTTTTAAGTCACTATATCACTTCCAATTCTCATATCTTTCTATTTCAATCTCATAATTGCTATTCAAAAACTTTTCTCAATAGGATACACAGTTCAATTTTAATATATCAATAACCATATCATGAACCCATTGGTTCATAAATTTCAATTTCATAACTCAATTCAATATCATAATCCAATTCATGTTCAAAATCATTCAATATTACTCATATTACCAATTCATTTATATACCCCTATTAACAGGACTCGGACTTTGGCGGATACACGGATCCAACCGAAACACACCAATATGGCACCCAGTGCCTCATTGAATAATTCGAAGCAATAAGTTGACACCCAGTGTCTCATTGCCATGCCGAAGTAAGCTGGTACCCAATACCTCATCGAATTTATCCAAAGTAATAATATGACACCTAGTGTCTCATTGACTCGTGGTCGAAGTATCCCTGAACACTTCCAATTCTATGGCATGCCAACTATATCTGACTCAGCCCGATACAGTTAATAGGGTTTTCAAATCACTTTCAATGCCACAGTTTTCCAATATTCAAATATCATATCAATCATGAATTCACATATATTTAATTTAATATCAACAATCACATATAATCATGAACTTAATTCAATTCAATACCACAATACCAATACTCACCTCAATTTTACTTGCCATGCATATTAAATAATAAATACAATAAATAATTACTAGATTCGGATTATAGAAATACAAACAGTAATTCTCGAGCTACTCCTCGTTAATCTTGTATTTTCCATTCTTAGCCGAGGTCTCCGAAACAATTTTAGCTATGGAAAGTAAAACAATTTAAAATCATTAATACACACAATTTCACATTGAATATTTAATTTTTTTATTCAACTTTTGCTCACATTTCAATTTAATCCTTAATCAAAACTAACTTTATTTTATTTAAAACTAATTTCATATTTTCATTCAACTCCCACTTTAGACTAATTTCAACCTTCAAATTTCACCATAAACCCTAATTTTGAAATTCTCTCAATTTAGTCCCTATTAGTTAAAACTTATGATTTATTTTACAAATCAACCCCTTTTTCACTTCTAACTTGAAATTCTATCAATTTAACTCCTAACACTTCAATTTATTCAACATAAACAACTTCTAAAAATTCACTAACTTCTAAAATTTCAATATAAATCAAGTAGTATTTTGTTCTAAGATTCTAAAAACATCAAAATTATAAGAAAAAGAATTAAATTGACTTACCAATTTGAGTTTGAACATTAAAATCCTAAGCTTTTATCCTTTTTCTTTTTCTTTTTCTTTCTTTCCTTTTTCTCCCCTGTTTCGTTTTCTATTATGTTCTTGTTTCTTTTTTTTTTTTTTTGTTTTCTTTTGTTTCATTTATTATTATAATATAATTTAATATATATTTTACTTATACAATAAGAAATACATGTATTATTATATACATATGATTATTATTTTTACACATGTATTTCACCATTATCATACATTTTTCATTATTTGGTTTAATTAATTAATTAATTAATTATTTTATACTTTAATTATAATATAATATAATATAATATAATATAATAATATTTTTTTAAGTAATAAGTAAGTATATATAATTATTAGAAGTATATGTATAATATTGTTACACATGTAATTTACTATTACTATACAATTGTAAATTTTATGGTTTAGTTGCTTAATTAGTCCCTTTATTTTTTTTCTATTCTATTATTAAGCTTTCACACTTTATTCACTTTAATCCTTATACCTAATTAACCTTAATTTAAACAAATTCACCTAACCAAAACCTAATTAATTACACTACTAATCGTCGTAAATATTTTTAATAAATATTTACAAATTCTTTTTTAAAAAACGGAGACCCGAAAATACACTTTTCGGTACCCGTGATTATCAGGTCGTTGTTACATTTAGTCTAGTTTTGAAAAAAATAGAGAAATGCAAATAAAGAATAAAATGTATTTCTTTCATTTATTTTAAGTTTAAATATGTTGGAGATTCTTATACTCTATTGAAGTTTAAAATTTAGTCATTACATTTTAATTTTGAGACATTAAAACCACGTATTTCTTTTTATTTAAAAATCCTGAACCGTCTATTCAATTTTTATGTTAATGTTATTGGCATCACAAATTAGAAAGAAAAAAAAAAGGTAAGATAACTATTTTAACCCTCTTATGTTTACATTTTTTTTTTGGTTAATTTAACTTTTACTCTTTAATTTTTTTTTTATAAAAAATTAAAAACCAAAGTTTCAATAAAATCCTTGCATTTCAAAATAAAAATAAAAATAAAAATTCCACAAATTATAAAAAAATCTAAAAATTTTTAAAAAAAGTGTTATTGGATTTTGGAATGGTAATAAAATCTTTCCAAATTTTGAACTATTGGTTCATTCTATATTAAATTATATTTGAACAATTATTTATTTATTGGAATAGATTCAGAGTTTGTATCATTATTTAAAAATAATTTTCATATATTTTAAATTATTTTTTAAAATAAAAATTTTAATTTATAACTTATTTGAATTTAATTTAAAAATACATTTTTCAAATCCAATTTAGTACCTTATTATCATTCTCAATTTCCCTCTTTCTTATTTTTATTTCTCTTTTCTTTCTCATTTCTCAATTTGCCCTTTCCCATTTATCTCCAGTTTGTTTCTACCTAGAACAGACTTAATGATAAATTTGACAAATAATATTTACATGTTTTATTAAAATGATCGTAATTATATTTTTAAGCTTTTTTTCAAATAAATTTGATGAAAGTTCCTTTAAAAAAATTAACAAATATATGAATTCATTATATGCATATATTTTAAATTTTTTTTTAGATAATTACATTTATTTTCTTTAAATTAAGATTCTTTTCTTAAATTTCATGTATGGTTTATTTATTATTATTTTTAAATATTCCACATCATCTACGTTAATTTTTTTAACAAATATATTAGAAAAAAGTACAAAGGTTGATGGTCAGAACAAGCTCAAAAATACAATTAGGACCATTTTGACAAAACATGTAATGTTAGTGGATAAATTTGTCATTAAACCTTAAAAAAAAGTAAATTACAACACAGGTCACCTTAAAATAGCATTATTCCTATTCTAGTCACTTCAGTTTTTCTTGTTAGTTTAGTCTCTCTAATTAAAATAATTATTTGGATTGGTCACTACTATTAAAAATTTTGTTAATCTACCAACGGATTGTTGACGTGGCACATTAGTTAATTGAATAATTAACACATAAATTTTTTTTAATAATTTTATATAATATAATAAAATCCTTAAAATAATATTTATAAATTTTTAGTAATTTCACAATTAACTTAAAATTCCTTAATGGACCACTTGCAATTTTTTAAAATTACTTCAATTTTTTCATTTAAAAAAAAGTACTAAAAGTGAAATTGTTTTGAATATGTAAACCACATAAAATAAATAGTAAAAATAGTCGTTTTTGTTTACTTCGGATTATATTTTACTCATTTATATTTAAAATGTTACATTATTGTTTTGTTACGAAGTAGTTACTCTACCATTAAACTCTGTTACCTCCCTAACGACAGTCCTACAAGACAGTCCAAATGAGTTTTAAATGCTAACTTAGATGTCCTATGTGGTGGTCCAAATTAAATTTATTTAATTGAAAACATATTTTTATCCCAACAACTAAACATCCAAGTTAGCATTTAAAACATATTTGGATTGACATGTATAGGACTTGTTGTTAGGTATGTAACAGAGTTTAACAATAGAGTGACTACTTCGTAACAAAACGATAATGTAAGTGACTAAAATGTAATTTGAGATAAATAAAAGTGATTATTTTTATAATTTACCCTAAAATAAATACACAAATATGTAATGTATGTGTAATTACAAATAATCAAATTAAAATTCAATTATTGGATCACTTTTTAAACACACTTATATAGATTTTTAAATTCAAATTTATTCCGTTGACCATTATTATATCCCATAAGGTCTAATGTTATAAGAATTGTACTAAAAATCTGTCAGATTATTGATTCTCGATTCAATCATAATAAAATTAAAATTTTCAATTTTTTTAAATTAATAAATACAAATAAATAATAATAGCATAAACATTCATTTTATAAATTATAACAATAAAATTAAATATTTAATTTAGCTTCAATCTAGTTATCTTCAGTTCCTCCCAATTTTGAAATTAAGCAAATTAATATTTCTGAAAATATCAAAGCAATTTAGTCTTTGTCAATTTCGAAAGTAAGAAACTAAGAACAATTTAATGCTTTCATCAATTGTACATGATTTTAATTGGTATAATAACAAATTCAGCCCTCAAGTCAATGCATTTTGTCAATTTGGTTCTAATTTAACAAATTTATCTTGCAAGATTTGTGTAAATGTTGAATTTTTTTTAGAATTAAGGCCAAAATGACAAACTATGTAAACATTGAAGGCTAAATTTGTTATTACACCAATAAAAAAAATTTATATACAATTATCCTTAGTTGCTCACTTTCGAAATTAATAGAATTAAATTACTCTATTTTTTTAAAAAAGGAACTAAGTTACTCAATTTCAAAATTGAGAATGATTAAACAGACTTTTTCACCAATTATATGATATCAGTAGAACCATCGAACTAATTTCCATTTTCCTTGATGAATCCAATTTGATTCTAACAATCAAAACTCTAAACTTACGCATTATAGAAAATTTGAAAAAAAAAAAACAATAATCAAGTCGAATTTTTTTATTAAAAAAAGCCCAACAAGATTGTTGATTTTATCTTTGTTTTTTAGGTAAACTTTTTTTCGATTGTTTTAGTATAATCACGACTTAAATTTGGTTATATAAAGTATATATAATTAATTAGATATCTTCCAAAAAATAAATTAGATAATGAATAATATGGTTTTTGCCCAAAAGGAAAACAAGTTGTATTAGTGGGAAAAAGAAGAAAAAAACAACACCAAAGATTAAACCAATTATACCAACATAGCAAAATTCATTCATTGCCACCCAAATTCTCTTTGTTTCTCTCCCACCCTTCCTTTGGTGCATAATCGCACCTTCCACCACCACCGCCACCCTATCTGACGACGGCGACAGCCTCGAAACCCTTTTCCATTACGTTACTTCTTCACAATCATAGGGATGGGGCGGCCGTCACGGCCATCACCATCACCACCTGTACAACCAACACCGTCTCACAATGATATCGAGAAAGGATCGAAAAGGTCACGTCATAAGTCGAAAATACCTCCTCCTCCTCCACCTCCACCGAAACCATGGAAACCATGGCTCATGCCTCTCGTGTTCGTGGCTAACACTTCGGTATTTATTTATACCATGTATGTCAATGATTGTCCACATACAAGTGGGACTTCAAAATGTATTTTGTATGAATATTTCGGAAGGTACTCGTTTCAACGTTTTAAAGAAAACCCTCTTCTTGGCCCTTCATATATCACGTAAGAATTTGATCCTCTTCATACATACATATATGCATATACATGCATGATATAATATTTGTTTTTTAACTACAGGCTGAAGACGCTAGGGGGCCTTGATTGGACTCAAGTGGTAGAAGAGAAGGAATATTGGCGTCTCTTCTCATGCATGTGGCTTCATGCTGGACTTATCCATTTACTAATAAATATGTTAAGCCTTTTAGGCCTTGGAATCCGATTGGAACTTGAATTTGGGTTCGGTAAGAACTTTTATCTTCAAAATGCTAATAATGGGTGTGTGTGTTTTTTATTTTATTTTATTTCCGAGTTACTTGAATAATTGCAGTGAGAATCGGGCCGTTATACATGATATCCGGCTTCGGAGGTAGCTTGACGTCTGTTTTATCTCTGGCTAGGAAAAGAATCGTCTCCGTTGGTGCATCCGGTGCGCTTTTTGGCCTGTTGGGATCCATGCTTTCGGAGCTCATTACGAACTGGTCGAACTATACGAACAAGGTGAACACAACATCTTCAATCTCTTCTCTTTTAGTACCCGAACCGTGGGATCTAACTTTTGTTTATTCAGTGTTCAGCTCTGTCGACCATGTTGTTGATTATTTGCCTGAATCTAGCCATTGGATTTCTACCTCGAGTTGATAATTCCGCTCATATAGGAGGGTTTGTATCCGGACTGCTTGCCGGATTTGTCCTTCTAATGCGACCTCAGTACGGATACATAAGCAGCAAGCATGTTCCAGAGGGATATCAGATAAAACATAAGGTAGCAAAGCACCAAGTGCACCAGTATGTGTTGTTTGGTATCTCCTTAGTCCTGTTAATTACCGGGTAAATGACTCGATCCACCAAAGATTTCAAAACTGAAATTCACCCACTTTCAGCTAACTTTCTAGCATTCTTTTTTGCAGCTTTGCAGTTGGCTTACAAAGGCTTAGAAGGCAATAGTTTTTAAAACCAAGCCTTGCATGGTGGATTAGGAAACTATTCTTTGTATGGTATCATAAACTCCCTTTTCATCCTGTTTTTATGTGCAGAGTAAAATGGGAACGATGCGTTCGAGCTTTCAGCACATTTCGACATGATTTTCATGAGGCAGAATTTGAACCCTGAATCCCTAGCCCTCATTCAAAGGATTATAATCAATAGGCTATATAGGACTATTATAGATATAAATGTATACCCTTGGTGCATTCTTATATATGCATGCACAAATCTTCAATTGTTCTTGTTTCAATTAAACATTACTTTGAGGAGGCTATTATCTTCCACCATAGAAACTACCTGTTTAATAGGGCATGAAACAGTGTAATAAACACGAAAAACGACACATTTAAACACGGTATGTTTAATATATGTATTGTAATCATAGTTTAAAGATTTCAGGAACGTTTCATCATTTACATTATTGATCAAGAAATGCAGGGCATTGTAAGTTACTATTCGTTGTATTGATTCATATCTCACATGAGTCCGAATACCCGAAAATCGCATACCGGTTGTTTGCGACATTATCGTACATGAAGTCCCTTACGAACCTGCAATTGATGCAAACAGCAAAACAAATAAATGATGACAGAGATCTCCAATGACAACCAATACAAGCTAAGTGTTATGGTCCGTCATTGCGGCACAACTATGCGGGACCATGACACTAAAGGTAGAAACAGAATAGGGTGACTTACAAAGGTACAAACTGTAAAAAGAATGCAAGCTGAGGGAAAGGCAATTCTAGGTATTCCATGATCTTCAACACTGCTTCTGATTTAATATATGATCTGAAATCCGTTATCAAAATCAGTTTCATACTATCCGATGCTCACATTCGAGTCGGAGTTACATAGGTTTAATGATCAAACAAGAAAGAATAGTGAAAAAACCATTTTTGCAGTAGCTGAATACAAGACAATAAGCACAATCCAACAAATTTTAAGATTGACAGTGGTGAATAAAACAATACCTATCTTTTTCAACAAGAACAACACTAGAAATATCATCAGGAGCTCTACCAGATCTCCTCAATAGCTTCTTCCCTGATTCACTTTGAAGAGCTTCAAACCTTATTCTCCTATAAAAAAGTCATCATAACATAGATAATTTTTAAAACCCATACTTGTAAAACTGTAAATATATATGTATGTATATATACATATACACATATATACTGACCTGTTTCGATCAACATTACGAACAAACCTGACGCCACCATTACATAAGTTGCAAACCCCTGTTGAAAACAAAACAAGAATCTAATTAAAACTAAACAGGAATTGTTTTGTTTGAGGAAAATAAGGAGAGGATTATTATAATTACCATCGAACAACATGATGGGTCTGGTATCTTGGTCGAAAAAACTGGAAGTGGCTTCGACCCAGTTCACAGTAGCGGGCCGTGAAGGGGATAGAGTTGCGAAAATGGTTGACTGGTGTCTGAATCGAGAAGGAGGGGACAAGGTTAACCGTGTGCAGCCATTGGAAAGTGGAAGCGCCATTGACAGACAGCAGTAGTTGACAGGTTCTGGTTTTTTTTTGTTTTTTTTTTTAGTGTTAAAAGCAAGATTCAATGGAGATTTGTATTGTATGGCTCTACGTGTAGTTTTGTCCACCATTATTTAGGACTCCAAACAAAAATCAGGTTTTAGGTATATGTGATCATGCGACACCTGGCTTCAAAGCTGGACTCGAAAAATTGAAAAATAAGAGAATTTGAATAAAAGTATAAGTTTAAAAAATGAGTTTAGGCAAAAATTGGGCTAACCTAAATGTACAAAAAAAAAA
This sequence comes from Gossypium bickii, assembly GCA_025503065.1. NCBI lineage: Eukaryota > Viridiplantae > Streptophyta > Magnoliopsida > Malvales > Malvaceae > Gossypium > Gossypium bickii. Next base: position 3,270,784 of record CP106714.1, on the reverse strand, counting down.
ATATCACCTTAGTTTCATTATGTTGGTGTCGCTTCGTTATTATATTATTATTATTTTATTATTATTGTTTGAATATTATATAATTTTGATTAATTTTATTACTATTTTAGAGGTATTTGTTTAAGTACAAATAATTTATTTTCAATTTGTTGAGAAATATTTATTTTAATATTTTTAATGTATTTGATACATTATATTTTTTTAAAATTTGTTTTTGTATAAAAATAATAATATATAAAAAATAATATGGGTGGGTCAAGCCGAATTTTAGCATTTTCTTTTATCCTGATAGGGTTTAGACAAAATTTTAGGCCCAATTTTCAGGCTAGGTCTGGGCCTAAAAGATGGACCTAAAATTCTATTGAAGCTCGGCCTGAATCTGGCCCGACCTGACCCATGATCACTTCTAGTTTTAGACAATAAATAAATATAAAATTTGTGAATATTAAATAAAAACACATTTTTTATATTTATATTTGGTGAATTGAAATTTGGAAAATTATTTAATCCATGGACATTTTTAATAGTATAAGTTTTTTTTTTCTAGTCTTAAATATAAGTTTGTAATTTTATTAAATTCCATTAATATTCACAAATTATTAACCTAAATCTTTTTAGGTTCATCTACATTATTTTTTAATAAAATATGTTTTTTATTTAATAATTAATAAATTTAATTTATTTTTAAATTTAAGCATAAATAATTTAAATTTTTTATTATATATTTAATTTCCATAAAATATAAATTAAATATTTTTATTATATATTTAATTTTCATAAAATATAATTTTCAATCCGGCCCAAGCCATGCCATAGATACCTCTACCTACCATCAGCCCATAAACCCTATATTTTCGGCCCATGTTTAGCAGAAGGCAGTGTGGATTCTGATCCGGTCAACCAAAACGCCCATAGATTTAAACCCCAGAAACATATGTGGAAAAACCTAAACCCCAAGCCCTCATCACCACCACCACCACCACCACCACCACCATAACCAGCAGGGATCAATACAAATGAACTCTCTTTCAGATCCCTTTTAACTTCTTCGGTAAATTTATCTTCTTCATTTCTCTTTACTGAAGTTTATTTTCTGGGGTTTTTTAATATACTTTGCCTTTTAATCTGTGTTTCTGAGCTGTTCATTTCATTCAAGATATTGGGTTTTGGTTTTCATTTTCAAACTCAAATCTGGGTATTGTGTTTTTTGATGGTTTGTTGATAGTGGTGCCTTTGGAGAATCGGTTCTTGTAATATCTGGGTATGATTGATTATATTAGGTTCATGTATTTGGGACTCTGATTCTTAATTTTGTTAAATGGGTAATTAAGAGTTTTGTAGATGGTGTCTTATGGATGAGAGGATATCGGAACATGTTATTTCTGCGACAAATTCGCAGATTTTTTTGCATTGCAGCTCACTCAAAGCAATTTCCGAAGACAATACCTTTAGAAGAACCTGCTCTTTCGAAGCTTAAATCGGAAAGAGACCCCGATAAGTTATTCAATTTATTCAAAGCAAATGCCCACAATAAACTTGTTGTTGAAAACAGGTTTGCTTTTGAAGATACGGTTTCAAGATTAGCTGGGGCTGGCCGATTTGATCACATTGAGCATTTACTTGAGCACCAGAAAACTCTTCCGCAAGGTAGGCGAGAAGGGTTCATAATGAGGATTATAATGTTGTATGGTAAGGCTGGAATGGTTCAGCATGCTATTGATACTTTCCGTGATATGCATTTGTATGGATGTAAGAGAACAGTTAAATCTTTAAATGCTACACTTAAGGTTTTGTCTCAAACTCGTGATTTGAGAGCTGTCGAGGCTTTTCTTGCTGAGGTTCCACAGGATTTATTTGTTGAGTTGGATATATATACGGTTAATATAGTTGTCAAGGCGTTTTGCGAAATGGATTTTCTTGATAGCGCTTTTTTGTACATGGTACAGATGGAACGGTTGGGAATAAAGCCAGATGTTATTACGTACACAACACTTATCTCTGCATCCTATCAAAATAACCGTTGCGAGATTGGCAATGGGTTGTGGAATCTTATGGTGTATAAGGGGTGTAAACCTAATCTTACAACTTTTAACGTTAGGGTCCAGTATTTGATTAATAGGAGACTAGCATGGAAAGCTAATGATGTAATGCGTTTGATGAAGAAAATTGGTATAGAGCCTGATGAGGTTACTTACAATTTGGTAATCAAAGGTTTTTGCCAGGCCGGTTATCTTGAAATGGCTAAAAGGGTTTATTCTTCTCTAGAATTTCATAGCACGTATAAGCCGAATGCTAAGATTTACCAGACGATGATTCATTATTTGTGCAAGGGAGGTGAGTACAATTTGGCCTATACAAGGTGTATAGACTGCATGAGAAAGAATTGGTTTCCAAGTGTGGATACTATTCATTCACTGGTTCAAGGCCTAACGAGAAATGGGCAATTGAAAAAGGCTAAGAGGATAATAAGATTGGTTAGGAATCATAGACCACCTTTTTCCTCAAGTCAATTTGATTCTTTGCAATCTATTTGTCGAAGAAGTGATGGATTGAAACCCAACCAGTTTGATTAATGTATAAACATGGGGTAAAAGAAGCTAATAATTCTTTCAGTCCATGCAGTTGTAGTTTTACAAAACTAATTGGAGATGGATTTTTACGGTTCACAGTAACATCAAAGCAGCGGCAGATCCCATTTTTGTTGAATTAATTTGGTGTGAGTCTCAGATTAATGAGAATGCCAATGGAGAGCATAATCCAAATTCCTGTAAGTCATCATGCAATTACACTCTATCCTGATTTTTTTTTCATTGTTTAACCTGCAGCATCTTTGGTACAATGAACGATGTTTTGCTATTGCAGTTCCATTTGTCTCTAAGTGAAGCATGCATATGGTGTTTGACATTCCATAGGCATGAATTCTTATCTCTGTGAAGCATGCATATGGTGTTTTATCTTCTGTGCCTGCTAATGCCTGTGTCCATATGTAAGCTTTGGCTCCTAAACTAGGAGTCAGATTGCATTTTGCCCCCTCTACTCAAAAAATGAGGAAATTAGTCCCATTACACCAGTTTTTAACAGGAGAAATTGATGAAAATTTTAACATAAGAATTAGTTTGCTCTTTAATTTAACGTATGGTGACTACTTTTCTCATTTTCTAAGTAGAGGAGCCAAAATACAATCTTACTCCTAGTACAAGGGTCTCCATGGTACTTGTACCGTAAACTTTCGTATTGGTTGTTACTTGGATTCTTAGGTGTTTATTGTATGAAATGTTTCAGCTTCAACCAAACACTTTCACTCGACGAGCACCGGTACCATTTGCTTTTCGGCAGGATCGGGAGGTGCACTTGGATGCATTCTACTTGTTAAAAGAATTTGAGTTCTGTTTCTTCCATGGAAGTGCATTATTTACAAGGCTCTAAGAAGGGTGAACAACAGCCTGTGAAACTGAATCCTTGGGTGAAAAACAAAAGAGAAAAATGCAGCTACTGGCTTAGGCTTGAAATCATGTCATATTTGTTTTTATAATGGGGGCTTAATGGAAGAATTCTTTAAATTTTTTTTCCTTAACTTTGTGTTCCACAGGTTCCAACCAAACTTGTAAATGTGTTCCTTCAAGCTATCATTCTTTTTTGCTTGTGAAATGGCACTGCTATGTTCCTTACACCAATGGTAGTTTAGTAGATTTTTTTTTTTAATTTTACAAACGAATTAATAAATTATTTAATTTATTTTTTTAACTAGAAGGGTATTTTTCTCCACTTATTTTTGCTTGTGAAGTCAAATAAATGAGATAATGATGATCTTTCTTTTGTATTATATACCCAGAGTAGAATTATACAGTAAAAGCATCATAGAATTCTAGTCTTTTAAGAACCAAATTGTAATATTTTTTTTTTTGTGATGTATAAAGATCAATTTTTAACGAAAGATGTTAATTTGTTTTTAGAATTAGATAAAGAGAAATGGAATTTAGACATAAATAGAAATGTATCACTACAATTGAATTTGTCATGTAACAATACCAGTTTCTTGTATGCTCCCCTGAGAGACAACAATATTGAAATGACCAAATGCTTGATGATCGCATATTAGTTTTACTAGTTCTACAAAATCATCCATGGATGATTGCATCTCTTAAACCAACTTGATCATTTTAGAGAGCTTCAAATTATCTCTGCTTTGCAATTTCATATAGATTCCTTACCGCCATTCTGCGGTGTTGCTCGGTTCCGATCTGTTGTGGAGCGACATCTTGATGTCGAGGTCACGGGTTTTGGTCGTTACGGCCGACTTATCAGACTAGTTGTTTTTGGGCTGGCAGGCATGTATTTTGCAGCATGAGTGTGACCATTTGGATGGAACCCTTTATGTAGATAAGATGGTTCAAACAACTTTCAGAACTGCCCCAAAAATGGGATCGGTCTCTCAATGAAGGGTGTCCGCTAGCTTGGTTTTTACACACCAATTCACCCCAAGCATGTGCAAGAAATGGAGAATTAAACATCTAATTAATGTTCCTAGAGTTCTTTGAATTGAAAAGATATAGCCATGGCATTTGTAAAATATACATGGCAAATTTTGTCTCATCCCCTGTTCCATTATTACCACTTTTCATCTGGTTGTTAAGTCATTGTTTATCATAAGATACACTATATCCAAATTCACTCTAATTGTTATAAGTTTACAATTTGGTCATTAAATCTTTGTGGCAATACTTTCTAATCCAATACTTTCGCCTGATAAGTTATGGATTTGGTAATTTTCAATCCATGTACTTTCAGAATTTGAAAATTTTAGCCCTGATTAAATGATAGATATTAATTTTATTTAGTTATATTATTTTTGAAATTTTATACGTCAAACATATTATTGCATGCGGAATACTATGCCAACTTGCTATTTTCATATATTATTCACACAAAAAATCAATTAATTGACTTAACGACTATCATTTGCATTAAAATTGAAATTTCAAAATTTAAAAAATATAGAGACTAAAAATGATTTAGTTGGAGAATATGAACCAAATCTATAACTTTATGCATAACATAGGACTAATAATATAATTTAACTGCTACCATTTGGACAGGATTAAAATTTCAAAATTCGAAAAGTACAGGGACTAAAATTCATCAAATTGAAGTAAATGTACTAAATCTACAACTTACACAAAGCACAAGGTCTAATAATAGAATTTGACCTAAAAAAAATCTAGAAACAAAAGAAAAAGGAAGAGTCAAGTCAAGAGCAGAGAGGATGACAAATTGAGGATAATGGGGGCTTCGACGTGGTGGTCAAGCTGGCCAAGTATGCCGGAGATATGAGGTCGTGGAAGTAATCGGTTGTGTAAGATAAATAAAAGGAATTGAAAAAGAAAGAATCGTGGAACGTGGTCAACGGCTTCAACTCAAATCCTCCTCCGGTAAACTCACTTTTGCTTGATCTTTTTCTTTTCTTTATCATTTTTAATGTGGCTTTGTTGTTATTTTCATGTCACTTTATCAAATATTATTTCCATCGTCATCATCATCGTATTGGCTGCATGTAGTAATTACTAATATTTTGTTATGTTCTTATTCATATTTGTATGTTTAATCTATTCTAATTATTTAGTAATTTCCTTATTCGTATTTGTATTTTTAATCTAATCTAATTTACTTTACCAGAATCATGGGTAATTGCTGCTCAGTCCAAATTGGTTTAGAGAATTTCATCATTCGTGGCTTGGATTCCATTGTTGGCCATGCTAATTACGTATGCAAGCTTAAACAAACTCTTCCAACTCTATCTGTTGCTCTTCAAGAACTGAGGGCACTAAGGAACGACATGCAAAGGGAGGTCGATCTGGCTGAACAACGACTATTGAAGCCATTTGAGCGAGTTCAGCTATGGCTTTCAAAAGCAGAAACTATGATAACAGAGGCAGAAAAGTTGATTGCAGATGGCCCTCAACAAATGAATAATTTGTGTCTCGGCAGCTGTGCTTCCACGAATTGCTTGTCTAGCTACAAGTTTGGTAAAAAAGTGGCCAAAATGCTTAAGAAAATAAATGATCATAGGAGTAACGGAGCTTTTGCAAAGGTAGCAGAGAGTCAGCCTGCAGCTTCAGTGGTGGTAAGACCTGAAGAGCGGCCAATTGCTCAAGAATCCATGATCGAAAAGGTATGGAGCTGCATCGAGGACAAATATGTGGGGGTCATTGGGCTCTATGGCTTAGGAGGCGTTGGCAAGACAACACTCCTGACTCAAATTAACAACAAGTTCAGCACCACACCAAATGATTTCGATGTTATAATTTGGGCACTGGTGTCTAAACATTCTGATGTTGGAAAGATTCAAGATAGAATTGGTGGAAACATTGGCTTTTCAGATGCATTCTGGAAGAGTAAAAGTGTTGACGAGAAAGCTGTAGATATCTATAGGGTGTTGTGCAACAAGAGATTTGTTGTATTATTGGATGATTTATGGGAGAGGGTGGATTTGAACCAAGTTGGGATACCAAAACCAAGCCAAGAAAATGACTCCAAACTTATTTTCACTACTCGATCTTTGGAGGTATGTGGCGAAATGGAAGCTCGAAAGAAAATCAAAGTGGAGTGCTTGGGACCAGAAAAGGCTTGGGAATTGTTCCAAGACAAAGTTGGAGATGAAACTCTCAATAGTCATCCAGATATTCGAAAACTAGCTGAAGAAGTAGCCGAAAGGTGTGGTGGGTTACCTCTTGCATTAATTACAATCAGTCGTTGCATGGCTTGCAAGACAACACCTGGGGAATGGAAATATGCAATTGAAAAGTTGAAGCGATCTTCATTACCGAAAATGGAAAATGAGGTATTTCCACTTTTAAAATTCAGTTATGATAATTTGCCTAATGTGACAATGAAATGTTGCCTCTTATATTGTTGCCTGTTTCCAGAAGATTATTGTATTCCAAAAAAGAGATTAGTGGAGTATTGGTTTTGTGAAGGGCTGTTGAATGAATTTGATAGAATTTGTGAAGCTCAAATGCAAGGAAACTACATTATCAACTCTCTTCTTAGTGCTTGTTTATTGGAAAATGGTGGTGAAATAGGTGGAGAAGATTGTTTTAAGATGCATGATGTGGTTCGTGACATGGCTTTATGGATAGCGTGTGAGCTTGAAACAAAAGAGGAGAAATTTTTTGTAAAAGCAGGAGCTCAATTATTTGAAGAACCAGATGTTAAGGCATGGAAAGGTACAAAAAGAATGTCAGTGATGAAAAACCAGATTGAAGTTCTCAAAGGAACACCTATATGCCCTAACCTTCGAACTTTGTTTCTTAGCGAAAATATGTTGCAGGTGATCAGCAATGGCTTCTGCCGGTTTATTCCCCATCTAATGGTGTTAAACTTGTCAGAGAATATAGGTTTACGAGCATTGCCTGAGGGAATTTCACAATTGATTTCACTACAATCTCTCGATTTATCCTGGACTAGCATAACTGTAAAAAAAAAATAGAAAAAAAAAATGAAGAACACACAGATTTTACGTGGAAACCCTTTCAGGAAAAAACCACGGGCGAGAGAAGAAAATTCACTATGTCGAATTCGAATCAATTACAAGAGGAATAGACCATGTCTATTTATAGGCTTATAAAGCCATATTCTAATAGGAGTATTAAGATTGAAACTCCTTATTCTAATCAATATCAAATAGATGGAGTTTAATAAGGTTTAAAAACCTTATTCAAAATAAAATAAAAGAAGTGTAATTCTATAGGGATTCTTCTTTTATTTTATTTAAATAAGAATTTGGGTCACTTAATTCTAACAGTCTCCACCTTGACACGAATTCTCAATAAACAAGTTGTTCATCGCGAACTTTCAACGAACAAGTTCTCCACCTCTTCCATAAAACCCCTTAAGGATTTAACTTCAACAATGAACACCAACCAAGTCTAAGCAATGCTTAAACTTGGTTATAGGAAGTGACTTAGTCATCATATCTGCAGGATTTTCATGAGTACTAATTTTGCTCACAACAATATCATCACGAGCAATAATATCACGAACAAAATGATACCGAACATCAATGTGTTTTGTTCTCTCATGAAACATTTGATTTTTTGTAAGGAAGATGGCACTGACATTGTCACACAAAATCTTGTGCTAATTTGAAGGTCTTCATTGAGCTCACTAAAGAGTCCTTCAACCAAATAGCTTCTTTTACAAGCCTCGAATCGCCATGTACTCAAACTTGATGGTAGACAAAGCGATCGTAGTTTGCAAAGTAGCTTTCCAACTGATTGCACAACCTCCGATTGTAAAAACATAACCAAAGTGAGAGATCTTCTTCTATCAAGGTCTCCAAAGAAAATCAGCATCAACATATCCAATGACTCCATCTCTAGTTCTTCCAAATCGTAAGCAAACATCGGTAGTACCTCGTAAGTATCTTAAAATCCATCGAATCGCTTTCCAATGTTCTTTACCGGATTCGCCATGTATCCGCTAATCGCACCGATCGCATATGATAAATCTGGACGTGAACAAACCATAGCATACATGAGAGATCCCACTGCACTAGAGTATGGAACATGTGATATGTACTCAATCTCATCATCTGATTGTGGATACAAAGCCGATGAAAGTCTGAAATGGGCTGCTAAAGAAGTACTAACAGGCTTAGCACTCTGCATATTGAACTCAAAAAGAACTTTCTCAATGTACCCTTCCGACTTAGGTACAATTTACTTGCTTTTCTATCTCTTGAGAATCTCCATACCAAGTATCTTCTTTGCTGGTCCTAAATCTTTCATCTCAAATTCTTCACTTAGTTGGGCTTTGACCTTTCTTATCTCTCCTTTATCTTTTGCTGCTATCAACATGTCATCAACATAAAGAAGTAGATACACAAAAGCACCATCACTGTTTTTTCTTAAAGTAAACACACACATCAAAACTACTTCTTTTAAAATCATGAGAAGTCATAAAGGAATCAAACCTCTTGTACCACTTTGTCTTGGTGATTTGTTTCAAACCGTAAAGAGACTTTTTCAACAAGCAAACATAGTCCTCTTTTTCTCGAGGTCAGAAAACCCTCTGGTTGTTGCATGTAAATATCTTCCTCAAGCTCTCCATGCAAAAATGCGCTTTTACATCTAATCTGCTCAAGCTCCAAATCTTGCATGGCCACAATACCAAGCAAAGCTCGAATCGAACTATGCTTCACAACCGGGAGAACACATCTCAGAAAGTCCACTCCTGGAATTTGATCAGTAACCCTTTGCAACAAGCCTTGCTTTATATCTAGGTTCTTCAACTCCCGAGTCCCTTCTTTCTTTTTAAACACCCATTTACAGCGAACAACCTTTTTACCTTTAGGAAGTTTCACAAGATCCCATGTTTTGTTTTTGTGGAGTGATTCTATTTCCTCTTGCATAGAAAACATCCACTTTTCTGAGTCTTCACAACTAACCGCCTCAGAATAATTTGACGGCTCTTGGTTTGCATCTATATCTTCACCACATTTAAAGCATAAGCAACTAGGTCACACAAATATACTTCTTTGGAGGTTTAATTTCTCTTCTAGTTCTGTTTTTGGCGATAGAGTATTGTGGTGAAGAAGCAACTCTATTCTCAATTTTTGTACTGACTTGAGGAGTTGACTCTGTATTAATCTGATGCTCCACCTGCTTTTGATTTTCTTTATTGGAAGAGTCTTTAAGAGATAAGTTAGGTAGCATAGCAGTTTCATCAAAAACAACATCTCTGCTTATCACAACTTTTCTATTTTCAGGACACCATAACTTATACCCTTTTACACCACTTTTATAACCAAGAAAAACACATTTAATGGATCTTGGTTTCAATTTTCCATTATTAACATGAGCATACGCAGACACCCAAAGATCTTTAAATCGTAATAATTAGCGGGATTACGGACCATACCTCTTGTGAGTCTTTTTCTCAATGGCAACAGATGGAGATCGGTTGATCAAAAACATGCGAGAGGGTCGCTTTACCCAAAACGACTTTGATAAGTTGGCATTTGACAAAGATGCATCAAACCTTTTCCATGATCGTTCGTTCATTCGTTCGCAACGCCGCTTTGCCGTGGAGTATGACGAATCATTAAGTGTCTCACGATCCTTCGACTTGCACACGGTTTATTAAACTCATCGAACAAAACTCTAAGCCATTGTGCATGCGGAGGTATTTTATTTGTTTTCCGTCTGCTTTTTCAATCATAGTTTTCCAAGACTTAAATGCACGAAAAACACATTGCTTTTCCGCTTTCAGAAGAATGCCCAAACTTTTCGGAAAAATCATCAATAAAAATTAGCATATAATTAGCTCCACCTCTCTCGGGCACTCTTGATGGCCCCACGGATCGAATGAATATACTCCAATGTTCCTTCTTCGTGTTATGGATTCCTCTGGTGAGTCGAACTCTCTTTTGCTTCCCAAAAACACAAAGGCTCACAGAACTTTAGTTTGCAAATTCCTTGCCCATTAAGAAGTCCTCTTTTGCTCAATTCTCGCCATGCCATTCTCACTCATATGCCCTAGGCGCATATGCCAAAGTTTAGTAATATCACCGTCTATCAAAGAAGAGGAAGCAACGGTACATCACCAATAACAATGTAGAACCCCCAGAAACATATAACTTGGCGGTCTTTCTCTCCGCTTTTTTCATCACAATGAGGAAACCTTTGGAAATCTTCAACATCCCACTTTCACTGTGTGTATTTGTACCCTTTTGAATCAAGAGTACTCAAACTAAATTAAATTTCTCTTCAATTACGGATCATGCCGCACGTCACTAAGTGTTCGACAACTCCATCAAACATCTTAACTTTAATTGTTCCAACACTGCGATTTTACACGAAGCATTATTTCCCATCAAAACAACACCTTGGACACCGCTTAGTAATTTGTAAACCAATCCCGATTGGGACTCATGTGGAAGGTGCAAATGAATCAAGTATCCACTCCTCGCTCTTTTTAGAATTGTTGATGAGGCGACTAGAAGTTCACCATCACCGTAGTCTTCTACAATATCGCCTTCACCGTAATTTTCTCGGTTGTTTTCCTTTTGATTTGCAACCTTCCTTTTAATCTTGTTCTAGTAGCTTGTAGCACTCAGATTTAATGTGCCCTTTCTTCTTGCGAAGTTACAAGTTTTACCTCTGTTTGAAGACTTTGATCTACCCTTAGATTTACCGCGAGGATTTCGTTCCTGTGTCCTTCCACGATCATCACCGACATTCCGATCTTGTCTCCCACGAACAATGAGACCCTCTCCCTGAGAGTCAGTTTTAACCACAAGATGCTTCATCTTATCATACGAGGTCAAAGAATCATAAACCTCATCAACCGTGAGAGAGACTCGCGGCTATATAAAATCGTGTCTCTAAAGGTTGAATAAGACGGAGGCAACGAACAAAGCGAGAATCAACCCTAGATCTTCCTTATCATACTTTGAACCTCCATGGCCTCCAAGTTTGAGAGAATTTCTTTAAACATCATTAAGTGTTCGTACCTGACGCACCTTCCTCTAAACGATGAGCATAAAGACGTTGCTTCATATGCAACTTGCTAGTTAAAGTTTTAGACATACATATTTGTTCTAGCCTCTTCCATAATCTTTGCGCGATCTTCTCCTTCATCACATCCTACAAAATTTCATTAGATAAATGCGGATGTAATCGTGTTAGTGCCTTTCGATCCTTGCGCTTCTTATCTTCCTCCGTCAATGTCGAAGGCATCTTATCTACCCCTAACGGGCTTCCTCTAAATCCATCATGCAAAAATCGCTGCATCTTTATCTGCCACAACGCGAATCTGGTGTTGCGATCCAACAACGGAATTTCATACTTCAAAGACGCCATTACCGTGATCGAGATGAAAAAAAAAAACCCCGGAAGCTCTGATACCAATTTGAAAAAAATAAAAAAATATAATGTCGGTAATGACAATATATCGCAAAGAAAAAAATAGAAATAAAAATAAAGAACACACAGATTTTACGTGGAAACCCTTTCGGGAAAAAAACCACGGGCAGAGGAGAAGAAAAATTCACTATGTCGAATTCGAATCAATTACAAGAGGAATAGACCATGTCTATTTATAGGCTAAAGCCTATTCTAATAGGAGTGTAGTAAGATTGAAACTCCTTATTCTAAACAATATCAAATAGATGGAGTTTAATAAGGTTTAAAAAACCTTATTCAAAATAAAATAAAAGAAGTGTAATTCAATAAGGATTCTTTTTTTATTTTATTTTACCATTGTATTTTATTTAAATAAGAATTTGGGTCACTTAATTCTAACAACAAATATTTAGAACATGGTGCACGACAAGTGGAGATCATCCAAAGGAAGATAATATTCTGAATGGGGACAATGAAAATCTTATAGAAGAGCTGAAAAGTTTGCGACATTTGAACATACTAACGATACCACCAATTAAAAGCTTGTTTGCTCTAGAAAGATTTGTGAGCTTCCACTTGTTTCAATGTTGCACCCAAGCACTACATTTGAGGCATCTTAGAGAGTCAAATGTGTTTAATGTTTTATGTTTGGAAAACATGGAGCGTCTAGAGACATTATATTTCGAGGGTTGTGGAAGTATAGAGGAGATTAAAATGGAAAAACTGTCTCCAAATACTAATTATACTTCAACCTTTCACACATTAAGACATGTTGTAATTAGAGGTTGTAATAAGTTGGTAGATACAACCTGGTTGATTCTTGCTCCTAATCTATGCGACATTTCGATATTTGGGTGTGCAAAACTGGAAGAAATATTGAGTGAGAGAAAACTTGGTGAAATTGCAGATGTGGTTGGAATTCCATATCTTAAACCATTTTTGAAGCTTAAAAAACTTGCTTTAGGTTATCTACCAGAATTGAAGAAAATACATTGGGATGCCTTACCCTTCCCAGGTCTGAAAAGTATTTCTTTGTTGGGTGATTGTCCAAAACTGAAGAAGCTTCCTCTCAACTTAGACAGTGCTAAAGGGAATCAGATCACCATTTTGGGAAGCAAAGATGGGTGGGCAACTCTGGAATGGGAGAATGAAGCCACTCGAGATACTTTTTTGCCCTCTTTCAGATATATTCCTAAATGAAATGTACAAAATCCTAAAGACTGCCTAGTGCTTGGTTGAATCGTTGTTGTATGATATTTTCATTTTTGACAAAATAAAGAGGTTTCCATAAGAGAGAATTACTATATTCATCATCTTTGTTCCAATATGTTGTTTCTATTTCTGTTTTTGCTATCATTCCACTATTTCAGTCCATCAAAGTTTCCTAATATCTCTGATGAAATAATATTTTTAACATATTTTCAACAGCATTTAAACCAAAATTTATGGTATGCAAATTTATTAACAATACTATTCTAAGTATACTATGAAAATATTAATTAAAATGTATACATATATCTATTTCGTTTGAATAACAACATGGAGTCTTTATGGGTGAAAGTTTTGCGATCAAAATATAAGGTAACTGAACGTTTACCAGAGATTTTATCTTCTAGTAGTTGCAGCTATATTTGGCGGTCTCCGAGGAGCGTTTGGAAGGACATTCAGGGGAATATGGCTTGGAAGGTGGTAACTCGTCGAGAGGTGAAATTCTGGACAGATACCTGGTTTAGGGACTTCGGTCCATGGACAGATTATTGCACTGTACCGCAACCAACATTTCCGAATGCCATGGTCTACGCAGTGGTGACAACAGAAGGCGATTGGAACTGGTCGTGTTTCATTGGTGAATTACCTCACCAGATTATCAATTTACTTGTTGAATCTTGTCCACATTTGGAAAGTGAAGGAAGAGATATTTGCTATTGGAAGGCGGCTGAATTTGGTAGTTACACAGTAGCAGGGGTTATAAAACTCTCAATCAGAATTCTTGGATGGGGGTGGATGTAACACCCCTTACCCGTATTCGACGCCGGAATAGGGTACGAGGCATTACCGGAATTACAAATTTATTTATCAGACATTTTATTTCATTTAGCATTTATTTTTGAAACCAATCAAAAACAAACATATTGTCCCTTAAACATATTTATTTTTCTCGTCATGTCTTACATAAATTTATTACTCGTCTCAACAAACTTAATTATCTTGTATTAACATATTAAAGATAATCACATATTTACATATCATGAAAAATATCATTCAATTATCTCTTCTTCATAAACATAAATCAGTTAATTTATCATATCAATATTTCACGTACCATCATCTCAAATTTTCTTATATCATATAATTAAGTTACACAAACTTACTCAAGCTAAATCAAATCAGTAGAAATATCAAGATTCGTGGTCATTTTGGTAATTTTCTATTTTCATCGATTTTTCAATCGATCTTAATCTAAATTAATAATTTCATTCAATTTTGCAATTTTAAATAATAAAATAATCCATTCCATGTAAATTGGTCATTTCAACATTTTTACAAAACTAATCATAAAATTTTACTTTTATTCAATTTAGTCCCCGAGCCTAAAACATTACAAGTTAGCCATGCTAACTGAATATTCATACATATTTTCCTCCTCCTCCTCTCCATTCCACATCCTTAATGTATATAACATGCTATAAGTAACATTGTCAATAATTTCATTAATTACTCATAAGTATATTCAAAACTGTCCATTTGAGTTATAGTCACTAAATTATTTATTTCCAGAGCTACAGAACTCCAAATGAAGAACCATAAATTTTTCCTGAAACTAGACTCACATATCTTCTTCCCATAAAATTTCCAGAATTTTTGGTTTAGCCAATTAGTACAGTTTATTCATCAAAATTACCCTGTTCTGCTGTCTGGCAGTTCTGACCCTTCTTCACTAAAAATTAATTATCTCTTCATACAGAATTCATATGATGTTCTCGTTTATTTCTATTGAAAATAGACTCATTCAGGATTCTAAACATATAACCTTAAGCCTCTAATTATTTTTCTCCAATTTTTATGATTTTACAAAGTCAGAACAGGGGATCCTGAAATCCTCTGAACCAGTCTTACAAAAATATAAATATCTCAAATTACAGAATTCCTTTGCTTTCCCTGTTTCTTTCATATGAAAATAGACTCAATAAGCTTTAATTTCATATCTCATTCAACTTATAATTCCACTTCTACGATTTTTGGTGATTTTTCAAAGTTACTCTACTGCTGCTGTCCAAAACAGTTTTGTTATAGCTTATTTTACAATTAAATCCTTTACCCAATTCTAACTTCAAATTCTTTCAATTAAACCACTAATTCATCTTTTGTTCATCATATGCTATATTCAACAGCTTTAAAACTTCAAAAACTTCAACTTAAATTCATCAAAACTTTGTTCTAAAACTTATAAAGCATCAGAATTAAAAGAAAAGGACTAAATTAGCTTACCTATTAAACATCCAAGCTTTAAATCATCAATTTCTCCTTTTCTTTCTTTCTTTCTTTCTTTCTTTCCCCTGCTTTCGTCTTGTTCTCTCTTTCTTTTCTGTTTCAATTCTCTCCTTTCTCTCCCCTTTTTTTTTTTTTTTTTCCATTTGTTTGTTTATATATAATAATATAATAATATAATATAATAATATAATAATATAATATTAAACATAAAAAAATCTCAGATTTTCTTCACAATAACATACTCAACTAAATAAAATGGCTTAATTGCCATTTTGGTCCTTTATACTTTCTTTAATCTATAATGAAACTTTTACACCTTTTTCAATTTAGTCTTTTTATTTAATTACATATCCAAACGTTAAAATTTCTCAACTAAACTTTAATAATAACTTAATGACACTCCATAAATATTTTTAGAAATATTTATGACTCACTGTATGAATTCGAGGTCTCAATACCTCGTTTTTGGCCCAAATCTTTTTTTTTAATTAATTCTTTTAGTTCACAAAATTCACTAATTTTAAAATATTTCTAAAATCACACTTAACTTATAATTATCGATTAACAAAGTTTTCTAACTTTTTCGTCAGATTTAGTAATCTCGAATCACTATTCCGACACTATTGAAATTGGGCTGTTACAGTGGATGCAAAATGGAAAATGATTTGGAAAGTGAGGGTGCCACAACGAATAAGACAATGGAGTATTGACTAATGAAGAAGATGCTGAAGGGGATTATCCGATGATAAATCTTGCTATATGTGTGGCCATGTATTAGAAAATATCGACCATGCTCTAATAACTTGTCCATTAACGCAAGCAGCTTGGAAAAGGTTAGTTCCTGATGGTTTGTCTAATGATTTCTTTACCCTTGATTTTGAACATTGGTTACTGGTTAACATTAAGAATGAGGATAATTTGTTAGTTAAGGGGGTAAGGTGGGAAATTATGTTTTTTAATGTTGTTTGGAGGTTATGGAAAGGTAGGAATTTGGAAATATTTGCTAACCAACATCTGAGTACAGATAATACTGTCATGACTAGTTGGTCTTGGGCTATGTTGTCAACGAAAAAGGTAGTGATCTTGCAGGAACAAATTTCGATGGGTTGGGAAAAACCTCCAATTGGATAGGTTAAACTGAATGCAAATGGTGGAGTTGATGTTAAATCTAGTAATGCCACGGCTGGGGATTTGGTAAGAGATCCGAAGGGGGATTGGGTATTTGGTTATGGTTGCAACTTAGGGGTGGGCTCAGTTTTGGACGCTGAACTTCAAGTGGTTTTGGATGGGATTAGAATAGCGTAGGACTAAGGGGTGCGTAGGTTGTTAATCGAGAGTGATAGCAAGAGTGTTGTGGAGTCAATAGTTGGAATAGGGAAAATGAGAACTCATAAGGTGGGGTTGGAGATTTGTAGCTGGATGAAAAGGGATTGGCAGATTCAAATCAGGCATGTGGTAAGGACAATGAACATAGTAGCAATGTGATGTCTAAATGGGCTAGAGATTGTACAAGCAGGTTGCATGTCTAAATGGGCTGGATGAAGAGTGATAGCAAGAGTGTTGTGGAGTCAATAGTTTGAATAGGGAAAATGGGAACTCATAAGGCGGGGTTGGAGATTTGTAGCTAGATGAAGAGGGATTGGCAGATTCAAACCAGGCATGTGGTAAGGACAATGAACATAGTAGCAGATGTGATGTCTAAATGGGCTAGAGATTGTGCAAGCAGGTTGCATGTTTAAATGGGCTGGATGAAGAGTGATAGCAAGAGTGTTGTAGAATCAATAGTTGGAATAGGGAAAATGGGAACTCATAAGGTGGGGTTGGAGATTTGTAGCTAGATGAAGAGGGATTGGCAGATTCAAATCAGGCATGTGGTAAGGACAATGAACATAGTAGCAGATGTGATGTCTAAATGGGCTAGAGATTGCGCAAGTAGGTTGCACGTCTTCACACAACCGCTTCCAGTGGTGCAGGACATTTTATTACAATATTTGCGTTAAATAGCGGTTTTGGTTTTTAGTTGAATTGAAGCTCAACTTTCTCATTTGTAACTAAAAAAAAAAACCCTAAAAGTTGTTCTTTTTTTTTTTTCTTCAAGCTAGATGCTTCTTCTCCCTTATTTTGCTCAGTGAAGGTGCTAGCCTTTAGGTTGGCTACTACTCGTCTTTTCCCTCTTCCCTCTCACCCAGGGGCGAAGCCAGAACAAATTTTTAGCGGGGGCTGAATGAAAATTTAATTCTTTATAGTCTATATCTTTATAATTTTTAAAAGATTAAATCGAATTTCTATAATTATAGGGGGGCTAAAGTACAATTTTATCTTTACTAATTTAAATTTTAGAAAAAATTTAAGGGCTTAAATATAAATTTTCCATTTTAGGGGGGCCAGGGCCACTGCCAGCCCCCCCATTGTATCCGCCTCTGCTCTCACCAACCCTTTCTTTTTATTGTTTTCCTCATTTACTCTACATGCTTTCTTTTTTTCTTTTTAGTTTGCTAATATGTTTTGTGATTATCTTCACTGCTTTCACAAGTTATGATGGACATATAGCAGTGTTCGTCATCATTGAACCCCTATTGGCCACTAATAGTTTCTCTTGGAAAGTGAATTGGTCATAGATACTTGAATGGTAGTTGTTCACCAGCTTCTTAATTTGCTTTTGTTTTAAGAGTATTTCAGAATAATAAATTATTTCACAAATTGGTTTGGACTTGTGTTGTCTTTAAGTATTATATGTTTTTTTCATTGCTTAATAAGTCTTTATTTTTTTAAGTTTTTGTCTTATATTGTACAAGTTTTCTAGAATTACTTTTGCATATAGTTTTACTTTTGCAAGTGGTTTTAGGGATTTTATCGTTGTCTTCTCCAGTTTGGTAGATACTTGATTTTTTTGCAATTTTTGCCTGCCATTTTAGACCATCCGGGATTTATTTTCTTATCGTATTAAGTGCTTGTAATCACTCTAAATATATTGTGCTTGAGTTGTGATAGAATCAATTGTCAATGTGCCATAATATTATATTGATACTAAGATTTAAGCTTTTTTTGTGTTGATGAAACTGGTCTTTCACCACCTATTTGTTGTTTTTTTCCCTAATTTTATAGTCACATTTATGGAATGAATTGATGAATTTCCTTTATAAAAAATTAACATTTTTATTAAATAAATTTGGATTGTAATTTTTAAATTATCTAATTTTCTAAGTAAAATTCAAAAAAATAGAAAATATAGTTAAAAATAATCATATTAATTAAAATTTAGAAAAAAAAAAGCTTATTCAAAGAAAATTCTTCAACATTGGATATAAAATTTAAAATAAGTTTATAGAATTGTTATTTAATATATGTTAATATATAAAACACTAACAAAATTTCATGGTTATAATATTTTTTATAAATGAATAATTTTAAAAAAAACTAAAAATATCATAACAATAATATAACTTAAATAAAAATAAAAAATATTATTTTTATAATAATACACATGTTTCATTTAATTAAATATAGAATCATATTATATTTTATCAATTAAGAAAACTAGTATAACATAGACCTACTCATGTGTTAGCCTAAGAGAGCCTGCTTGAAAAGTAGGAAAGTTTGGGTAAAAATATAAGCTTAAAAATTTAAAATTGACAAAAAAATAAAAAAGGCCTGTTTAAAAAACGGACTAGGCTTTTTCGGCCCGGCCTAAGTATGTAAAAAAAAACTGTAGCTTTCTTTTTGCTATTTTCTTATTATTATTTCACTATTTTATTACCATTTCAGTATTATGTTACTACTATTTTATTGTTATTGTATAATTCTTATTTTATTATTTATTTTATTACTATTTTAGAGACACTTTTATTCAGATTAGGCTTGAGCAATATTTTAAATCCATTTTTGGAATCAATTCCAACCTAAACCTAGCAAACAAACATAAAATTTTAGTTAAGCCTGTCTCAAACCTGTAAGCCTCTAGTATAAGAGTATAACCTAACTTGACTTACATTTTTTTATATTATAAAAAGACCAAGTGACCTTCTTTGATTTTTCCACAGTACCTGTCTTTAATTGTAATCTTTTGGCAATATGTTTTTTAATAATTTCTAGTTGTCCCTAAGAGTTCATTTAGAAACAATTCCACTCTTCATCCATGCAACCCTCATTTTCATTCCTTCGTTTTTATCTTTTATTTACCTACCTGAATCATGGAGAATTGCTTCTCAGTAGGAGTTGCTTTAGAGAATTTCATAATTCGTAGCTGGGGTTCCATTGTCGGGCATGCTAATTACGTATGCAAGCTTAAACAAACTCTTCCAACTTTAACTGAAGCTCTTCAAGATCTGAGAGCACAAAGGGACGACGTCCAAAGGATGGTTGATGTGGCTGAACAACGACTATTGAAGCGCCTTGAGCGAGTTCAGCTATGGCTTTCAAAAGCTGAAACTATGATAACTGAGGCTGAAAAATTGGTTGCAAATGGCCCTCAACAAATGAATAACTTGTGTCTCGGTGGCTTTGCTTCCAAGAATTGCTTGTCTACCTACAAGTTTGGTAAACAAGTGACCAAAATGCTTCAAGCAATAAATGATCTCATAAGTACAGGAGTTTTTGACAAGGTAGCGGAAAGTCAACCTGCAGCTTCAGTGGTGGTAAGACCTGAAGAGCGGCCAATTGCTCTACAACCCACAATCGAAAAGGTATGGAACTGTATTGTGGACAAAGATGTGGGGATCATTGGCCTTTACGGCTTGGGGGGCGTTGGCAAGACAACTCTCTTGACCCAAATCAACAAGAAGTTCAGCACTACACCGAATGGTTTCGATGTTGTAATTTGGGCGCTGGTGTCAAATGGTTATGATATAGGAAAGATTCAAAATAAGATCGGTGGAAACATTGGATTTTCAGCTGAATCCTGAAAGAATAAAAGTGTTGAAGAGAAAGCTGTAGATATTTATGGGGTGCTGCGCATCAAGAGATTTATTGTATTATTGGATAACTTGTGGGAAAGGGTGGATTTGAACCAAGTTGGGATACCAAAACCAAGCCAAGACAATGGTTCCAAACTTATTTTCACCACTCGATGTTTGGAGGTATGTGGCGAAATGGAAGCTCGGGAGAAAATCAAAGTGGAGTGCCTGGAGCCAAAAGAGGATTGGAAATTGTTCCAAGACAAGGTTGGAGATGAAACCCTCAATAGCCATCCAAATATTCGAAAACTAGCTAAACAAGTAGTCGAAAGGTGTCGTGGGTTGCCTCTTGCATTAATTACAATCAGTCGTGCCATGGCTTGCAAGACAACACCTGGGGATTGGAAATATGCAATTGAGATGTTAAAGCGATTTACATTACCGAAAATGGAAAATGAGGTATTTCCACTTTTAAAATTCAGTTATGATAATTTGCCTAATGTGACAATGAAATGTTGTCTCTTATATTGTTGTTTGTATCCTGAAGATTATTGTATTCCTAAAAAGAGATTAGAGTATTGGTTTTGTGAAGGGATGTTGAATGAATTTGATAGAATTAGTGAAGCTCAAATGCAAGGAGAATATATTATCAACTCTCTTCTTAATGCATGTTTATTGGAAAGGGATGGAGAAGATTTTGTCAAGATGCATGATGTAATCCGTGACATGGTTTTATGGATAGTATGTGAGCTTGAAGCAAAAGAGAATAATTTTTTTTGTAAAAGCAGGGGCTCAATTACTTGAAGAACCAGATGTTAAGATATGGGAACGTGCAAAAAGAATGTCAGTCATGAAAAATAATATTGAAGTTATCATTGAAACACCTAAATGCCCTAACCTTCATTCCTTTCTTAGCGAAAATAAGTTGAAAGTGATCAATGATGGGTTCTTCCAGTTTATACCTCATTTAACTGTTCTCAACTTGTCAAATAACAATGCTTTACAAGTACTGCCTAAGGGAATTTCGCAATTGATCTCATTAGAATGTCTTGATCTATCTCATACAGCTATAAGGGAGTTGCCAATAGAGTTGAAATCCTTGACAAAACTGAAAATGTTGGACTTGAGTTGCATACCCTATCTCAGAAGAATCCCACGGCATCTGATATCTAGTTTTTCCAGGCTGCAAATATTCAGAATAACGAGCTTGACAAGTGAAGATTATCCAGAGGAAGACAATGTTTTGAATGGTGGTAATGAAAATTTTATAGAGGAATTGAAAAGTTTGCAACATTTGAATATACTAAGTATGCTACCATTCACAAGCATGTTTGCTCTAGAAAGATTTCTTAGCTTCCAACTTGTTTCGATGCTGCACCCAAGAATTAAGGTTGAGTGGTTTTAAAGGGTCAAATGTGTTCAATGTTTTATGTTTAGAAAATGTGGTGTGTCTACAAACACTAAATTTACAGAATTGCGAGAATGTAGAGGAAATAAAAATGGAAAAACTGCACACTTGGGTCTCTCCAGGTACTAGTTACACTTCACCGTTTCACACCTTGACCAGCGTTTCATTTCAAGATTGTCACAAATTGACAGACGTGACTTGGCTGATTCTTGTTCCAAATCCAAGGTACCTTGGATTAGTTCAGTGTGTTAAAATTGAAGAAATATTGAGCCAAGGAAAGTTTGGTGAAGTGGCTGATGTTAGAATCCCATACCCTATTCCATTTTTAAAGCTTGAAAAACTTGTTTTATGCAGTCTATGGAAATTGAAGAGCGTATATTGGGATGTCCTACCCTTCCCATGTTTGAAATATATTTTTGTAGGCATCTGTCCTGAACTGAAGAAGCTTCCCCTCAATTCTGACAGTGCAAAAGGGAATCGAATCACCATTGATGGAAATGAGGATTGGTGATAGAATAGGAAAATGAAGCAACTCGACAGACTTTCGCCCTTTTCAGATCTTATTCTTAGTTTCAAGTTTTAAATATGGCAAAGTGCTTCACTTCTGTCTGATAAGGTTTTATCTCCTGCTTCTATTTATGTTTGGCTATCATTTCAACAATTTCATGAAAGTAAACTATGCAAGTTTTCCTTTGCAAACTGATCAAAAAGTACTCCACTTGTTTATTAAAAGTAAACTTCCCTAAACTATGTCAAGTTCTTGAAACCAAATATGTATATATATGTTTGTGTGGCAATACATATATGCATACTCACCCTAGTTTTGCAGCACCGTAGTCATCTTTACTAAGCTATGCAAAGCGCTATTCTATGGAACACAGCATAATTACAATCTTTGCTAAGCTGCTATTTACATACATTACTCAGAAGAGGGGAAAGTGTATTATAGGGTACCTATAATTCCCCTGCATTTTGGCAGTACAAGTTTCCGGTAAGTTCGTTTTTCTGTTAGATCAATTGTTGAGAGAAATTTGTTGCACATCCATAAGGTGTTTTTTGGATTTCAAGCAAATAAAGCTCTGCAGCAATGCTCCAATGCTTATGCCGTTGCTGACTCCAACATGGTTGGAAGGAAGTATTACTATCCACTCAAAAGGAACCAATAGGCAGGCCATAAGGAACTTTCTCCTTAATGAAGCCATCACTGCACGTTAGGCATGGAGCGGGCTGCACTAGACCCAAACTTGAGCCATAAGCTTCCCAACAGAAAGATTTAGTGATGCTTCTAGTTTTCGAAACGAGTTGAATATCTTCCAAATATAACCCTTCACATGTAAGGCTATCACTGCAAGCAAATCTTATTGCTTCCTCCACAGCTGATGTTCCCTTAATGTGCACATAGGAGATATTGTCCACTTTAACAGCCAATGTCTGCATACTCCAAGAACGATAAGACGATGTGTAATCCCATCACGACTACAAATTATGAAATTCTTTGCAGGCCTCAAGCATTATAAAGAACCGATACCTGGTTAGCACATGGCAGGTCTGAATCACAATAATATTGATCAATAATGATTGGATACGCTACATTCTCCATCAATACATTCATGAACTTCATATCGGAAGCATAACCGCTACCTCCCTAGAAAAGATATAAGAAAAACCCAGATTTATCAAGCGTAAATTCCATAGTCAGTAATCCCATTTTCCACACACATGAACATGAGACAAAGACATTTATGAGAACTTGATGATACCTGCCATGTTTTGATCCGCACTCCATTCTCAGTGTTGGAAATGAAAGCTCCATCAACAAGTACATTACGAACCTGTGCCCAAGAGTTTGATTTTCCCAAGCTTCCAATGCTAATCGAAGCACATCAAAGTTAATCAACTTACTCATGCTAACCCTGACCTTAACTAGTCTGAAAAATGATCTTACCTTATACCATGCCCAGGTCCACAAACAAAGTTTCTGATTTGGACACGAGAAGTATTGCCAACTATTGAAACGCAATCGTCTCCTAAAAGAATAGTGAGTGTAAAATCAACATAAGAAACTTCAATGTTCATATGTATAAAAGCTGTAGAAATAAAATATGAAAAGATGGAAAAGGATCCAACCTGTTCTTACAACGCTATTCTTGACTTCAACACCACGGGATGAACTGATATGAATTCCATCTGTATTGGGGCTAGTAGAGGGTGCTATCACTTTAAGATTAGATACCATAACCCTTAGACAACTAGTGAATGCTATATGCATCTGTTGACTGTTGACCAGCATAAGATCATGGACTTTCAGATCCTTACACTTGTGGAAAGTCAAAGCCTACATTTCATTTGTGAAAACAATTAGGGGAACATAACATTCCCTGAGGCATGCTAGTAAAAAAGAAGATACATGGCACTAACTAGGACGTACGGTTGGAGCATGCCGACATGGCTGCAAAAAGGAAATCAAAGCCACTTTAAGGATAGTTCAGAGAAAAATATCAGAAAAGAAACATAGATACAGAAACTTGGAGCATCAATCAGTACATTTGTTTTCTTTCTTTTGCAAGACCTAGCCCACCATTGTTGTCCCATTCCATTGATAGTTCCTCCCCCAACTACATGTAGGTGTTTAACCTCATGAAAGTAAAGCCACTTGCGAGGATTCAAACCATCCCAGACATCGGGGTTTTTTGGAGCAACAATGGTACCTGAAATCTATTTAAAGACAATTCCAAGCGGTGACCGGAAGGAATGTTAAGTACTAATATAAGGAAGAGAATGACATATGATAAAGAAATGTTGGTTATAAATTTACCATCAAAGTGATCTTTGACTTGCAATGCCCACCAAGCTCAACAGGATGAACCAGGTAAGTATATCCAGCTGGTATTACAATCCTTATCCTGCCTGGGAAAGAACATGCTACATTCCAGGCATTTTCAAAAGCCTGAAAAAGCAGGGACATATTACAATATCAGCAAACAAATTTATGTCTAGCAAGTTGGTTAATTTAACATCAAAATGTAAACTTTACATAAAAAAAAAAAAAAGAAGAACATTTGGTCATTGCTATATCAGGGTAAAAGTACCATAGAGGCCTTTGTACTAGGAGTCAGATTACATTTTACCCTCTCCCCTAAAAGAAGGGCAAATTAGTCCCTATACATTAAATCAAAGAGCAAACCAATCAATCTGTTAAAATTTTCATCCATTTCTACCGTTAAAAATTGGTCCATCTATGTTAGCATGAGCATGAGGTAGACGTGGCACGTCATATGTCACTATCTGGTTATTCCTCAACAACACCGGTTTTTAACAATACAAATAGATGAAATTTTTCATAGAAAGAACCAATTTACTCTTTAATCTATTGTACAAGGACTAGTTTGCCTATATTTTGAGTAAAGGGAGCAAAATGCGATCTGACTCCAAATACAAGGGCCTTCTTTTACCCTGTACCTTATTTAATAAACCACACTATAGAATGTATACATACAGTTCTACCCAAATTGCTAAATATTAATAATAATTTTCAATTACATTACTAACCAATCAGTATTAAACAAGAAAAATGCTTGGAAGGATATTAAATCCCACCTTCACTCCTCAAACATTCCCAAATTACTACAAAAATGAGATAACCCTGTCCTGGATTATTTTACCACAATCAATAAATTCTTCAATTTCTCAGAAAGGGTACCATTCAACTCAAAAGTACACTATATTAACAACATACTCGTCGTTTCTAAAACTGAAAATTATATATAATATGAAAAAGAAAAAGGCATGAAATTGATACCCTGGTGTCATTATGGTAACCATCTCCTTTAGCACCAAAATCACTGACAGAAAGAACCTGTTTAGCTCTGGGTCGGATTCTTGCTGATGACCCAGATTTTGGGAGCTGTAAAAGTGAGTCAAATTCAAAGCTTTCTGCATGTACTACAACATTTGAATGCATTAACATAAAACTGCAAATGAAAACAATGATGTTCCATGTTGAACATGAAGAACAATACAAGATTAAACCCAGATTTTTCATGTTGTTATACGAAACATCAAAGCAAAAGAAAGAAAGAAAGAAAGAAGAGCTGTAACAGAGATTTGATAAATGGCGTGTGGGGTTTTAGAAAAAAATGTAGGAAGCTTCAAAACTTGGGATGTTTATGGTTTGGTTTCTTCACTATAAATCAAAAGAGATTCTTTTTATTGCCTTTATTTGTTTGGTTTGTAGTTTGCTTTGTTCATTTTATTACTGTTTTGGTAAGGCTTTGTGTTATTGTGGACACACTCTCTGGTAAGAACTGCAAAGATCAGGTTGAGAGAATGTCGGTTGTGATTGAAACGGTATCGTTTTCAACTATTTTTAAAAAGGTCAAATGCTGCTATTAGTCCATGTACTCTGCATAAGATGTGAACTACACTTTAATTTGATCAACTTTAGTCCTTATGTTTTTCAAAATTTGAAATTTAGTCTTTACCTAAATGGTAGATGTTAAATTCATTTGGTTAAATTTAGTTATTAATATTTTACTTTAGGTAAAATTATAGATTTAGTTCGTATTCTTCCAATTGATTATTCTAAATTCTTATACTTTTAGAGTTTTGAAATCCTAATCTTAACGAAAATGATAGTCGTAAAATCCATTGACTTGCTTTTTAGTGAGTAATACGTGAAAATAATAATTACATATGTGCTAATATATTTATCACGTTAAATTTTAAAAATAGCATAACTTAATAATTTAATAATTATCTTTTATCAAAACTAAATTTTAAATTTAAAAAATATAAAATGTAAATGTAAATTTTGAAATTTAAATTTGATTTAATTTAAAGAGCTTTGATTAAGGTGTGTTTTTATAGGTAAAAATACATTTTGGTACCTGAACTTGATTAAGTACTTAAGGGGTTTTTTTTTTTTTTTTTTTTTTCCATTTAGTTAACTTCGGGCTTAAACTTATTGTGATAATAGCATATTTTCCTCCAAATATTGACCAATCTTCTAATGTGAAACCTCTACTTTCAAAAAGTTAATTTTGATACCTAAACTTTGTTTCCATTTATCAATATGGTACCTCCTTTTAACAAAAAAAAATATTTTATAAACACTTCCCACCACATTATTCACGACCCTTTCCAATTATTTAATGAATTTCAGCAATATTTTCCATGTGATTGGTACATAATTTTGGTAATTTTTTATCTTGAACTCTGAACCTCAAACCCAAAATCTTAAACTTTGAATCTCGAGCCCCTAACTCTTGAAGATTCGAGGTTCAAGGTTCGGGGCTCGAGGCTCAAAATTTGAGGTTTTGGGTTCGAGTTTGAGTTTGAAATTCGAGATTCAGGATTCTGAGTTCGGGATTCAGGGTTCTAGATTAAAAAAATACCAAAATTATGTATCAATGGCATGGAAAAAAATTGTTGAAATGTCATTAAATAATTGGAAAATGACCATGAATGATGTGGTGAGAAGGGTCCATAAAATAATTTCTCACTTTTAGCTTTGTTACATGGCATTTTGGCCAATAAAAAGGTGACATGTGGCACATTTTGCCATGTCAACAAGCTTATTAACAACTTTAAAGGACTAAAAAATAAAAAATCCAAAAATGAGTAATTAACCAAAATTGAAATAAAGAAAACGTAAAAAATAAAAAAAAAATGAAATAATATGCTAACAAAAGTACACGAATCACCTTATAATTGGACACGTGTGCTGACATGTCAGAAATTAATGCCGTTAGTTAGAGGTACCAGATTGATTAATGACACAAAAACAAGGTATCAAAATGGACATTTTGAAAGTAGAGGTACAACATTAAAAGATTGGTCAAAGTTAAGGGGCAAATATGTCATTATTTCAAACTTTTTTATCCAATTAGATACCTGAATTTGACTTTTTTTTTTATTCAAATTGATGCATGAATTTGACTTCATAGTTCAAATTGACTAAAACAACTAAGTACTAATGTGGATAAAAAATCAAGTTTAAGTATCAATTTGAACCAATAAGCCAAGTTTAGGTATCTAATTAGACCAAAATGAATTTTAGGTACCAAATTGAAGGTTAAATCCAAATTCCAGTACCTAATTTGACAAAAAAAAACTTTAAGTACCAATTTGAACCTTTAAACCAAGTCCAAGTACTGAAATGTATATTTACTTTTTTTCTGAATTGGTAAAGGTAAGTTAGGCATATTTAGAAAATGGGTGGGGCCCATAATTTTAATTGGCCATCTCATCTACCATTCAAAATGCAGCCCAAAGTAGGACTGATTAAATAAAATTAAAATTAAAATATTGTAATTATTTGAATCAAATTAAATTTTATTTTTATTTAATTAATTTAAATTTTTTATAATGTGAAAATAAATATTTGATATTTAAAATTTTCATATAAAATCATTTTTCAAACAAATACTATATAAGAGTTATTGATTTTTTTATTTATCTGAAAAATTATTTTTTGAAATATTTAATAAAAATATAAAAATAATGAAAAATTGAACCGAATTATCATGAACAATTCAAGAATTTCAAATAAAGTTCGGACCCATAGAGTTTATATTTTAAATATAAGTGTGTTGTTTTCTATGTTAAAAGAATAACGTTAGCCCAAAAATGAAGATTCGGATTCAAATTTAATTTCAGATTTAATTAAGACGAAATAATATCCTACCCATGAATTTAATATATAATTTCACCTTTTTAATCTCAATATTTTTAAAGGTAAGGGAAATCCTTTATATTTATTTTATAACATGAATTTATGATTTTATTAATTTGTTATTTTTCTAAAGGATTTATTTAGCATAGTGAACTTTGCATAATAATTCAATTAAATTCAAGTAATAAATTTAATTAAATTCCAAAAGTAGTGTTTTTAGAAATTGACCATATGACAAATTTAGAATAAGAAAAAAAATTTAATTGACTCATAAATCGATTCGATTGATTTAAAAAACGAATTGAATCAGTTAAATTGGATTTAATGATTTTTTTAATAATATTTTATGAATTTTTTAATAATTATTTTATTTTAACTATTAATGAAAAAAAGAAAAAGAAAAGAGAAAAGAGAGAAGAGAATCATCTTCTTTTAATAAAGCCAAAGCGCCATTACAAAAATGTAAATAAAACTCTCTAAAATAAAAGACAATAAAACCATAGATAATAATCACAAGAAAAAGTACTACATTGCCATGAATCTTATAAAAGAAAGATGACAAAATGCTTGTGGTGTTCATCATCAAAGCCAGTAACATTCTCTCATTATAATCTCCTATTAATTGCCTCAAAACACCTACAATGTCAATTCCAATGAAAAAATTAATTAGAATTATAATTTCTAAAAAAGAAGAGATATTTAATAATATAAGGTCGAAAGAAATGTACCCAAAAATGGATATAGTAGCATGCATGTGATTTAATATGAAGTTCTATTGTTGAATTCTCTTGGAGCACTGCATCTGAAGCATTCCATTCTGCTAGCAAAATTATGTTCATTGCACCCTAACCTGGTACATATCCAATCCCCTGATTTCCAGCCGGATCGGTTACCTCCGAACCCTCTTGATCGAGACATGTCGAAGTCGAAACCTCCAGCCGACTCGTCCTTGAACGCGCCGCAATTGAAACAAGTAGACCGGCTGGCGAAATTGTGGGTGCCGCAGTTTCCAGCCGTGCAATACCAGTCACCAGGTCGAACGTCCGAGCCTGCGGTGAACCCGAATGTCGAGCCGACTCTAACACCGTATCGAGATTCACCGCAACGTTGGCAGTTGTCCCTCCTTTGGAAGTTGAGGTGTTGGCATGACCTGCAGTTCCAATCTCCTGGCCTGCTCATGTTTTCTTACAAAACAAAAACACAAAACACATTATTAAGATTCAAAGTTACAGATTTAATCAAGAAATAAAATGAAAAACCAACCTTAAATTGGTAAATAAAATGGGAAAAATATGATGAATTTTGGATGATATAATGATGAAGTACTTGAAAGAACCCTTGAAGTAATGGCTTATTGAGAAGCTCTTTATATACAAACACTTCGACCACTGAAAAAGGAATAAATGGTGGACTGTATATGTACTTTTTCGTGTTCTTCACATTTAGCCTTGATAAATTAAATAAATTAAATATATAATATAATAAAAAATCTAAAAAAAGAAAAGGGATAAAGGGAAAAATTATGATTCCAAAGACTGGAAATTTTGAACAAATGATTCGGCTTCGACTTCCTTTCTAGGGTTTTGGGATTATATAGAAACAATTTAGCTCTTTTTTTTTATATATATATATTATATTTTTTAGTAAACCGATGCATATTTCTTTTGTGACATTAAAGTGGGGAAATTATTCTATATGTGGTTTAAAGAATTAATATTTCGAATTCGAAATATAATTAAATTTAGTTTAGGTAGTATTCGAATTTAATAGGACGGAGATGAAGGCGGAAATGGGTGGTTCACCTTGTTTAGTACAAGGGAGAAAGTTATCGTGAAGGGTGTTTTGGGCGGAGATAGAATTAGAGTAGCGTAAGAAGTCTCTTTTCCTTGCGAAGTTGAGGGTTTTTATACTCTTAACTGCAGTCCCGAGATGTTATATGTTAAGTCTATTGGTGGGTCAAACACAAGTGATTAAGTGGTTCCCTATCATAGGCCTAAATAGGGTGAGGATTGGATATGTTGTCAATCACTTCAGATATGACGTGGTAGTTGAGCTCAGTGATGGCGGTTAGTGAATGAGGTCCACATCAACCTACATGATGGTAAGTCGAGGAGTATTTTCAAGGGGTGTGTTTCAGGAGTAAATAGAGCTTTTGTGAGGAATAAATTTGAAGAATGCATTTGAAAGGTTAGCTTTGAAGAGTAGGGGAATAACAAAACTCAAGTGGGATAAAAACCACAATGATTCAAGCAATTTAGGGCAAGTTGGCCGCGTAGGACGTGACGGTTTTTTGTTTATCTTGATTTTTAATTCTTTCATTTTAATTTTATTCGATGCGGTAGCTTTTAACTTTATCTCTGACTAGGAAAAAATTTTCTCAACCCCATCTCGACTTATCCAAAAATTTATAATTTTTTTGCCATATCTATCATCAGCCCAACAAATGAGGATCCCACACAAAAGCAAACGGGAGATTCTGTAACCCTATAAGCACAACAAAGCTAACCCTAAAGAAATTTGTTCCATCAAGTGTGCTGAAACCCTGAACATTAGACAAAAGGCTCTTTGACCACTGCCCTTTGGACCCTCCTCTTTGAGAAAGGAGGGTGAGAAATAGTTATGGCATTCAAATCATGCCAAGTGTCTCATCAGTCATTCTAAACATGGGTTGTTTCTATTTTAGTTATTTATTCATTTTCTAATTTGGTTATTTGAAGATAAAAATTGATTAAATTTGTCATTTTATTGTTAAATGATAATGAAAGATTAACAGTGCAATTTCACGTTAATCATTCTAAAATTAGGATAAATTATTTGTCAATTATTCTAAATAAGAGTCGTTCTTACTTTGATCACTCAATAATTTTTCATGTAAATGCACCATTAGTCTTTCAATACCATTTAACGGTGAAGTGATAAATTTGATGAATTTCATTTTTATAAAAAAATTAAAATAACCAAAATAGAAACACCCCTTACTTAAAATGAACAACGGTATAATTTACCTATAAATTATTAATAAAAATTAACCATTTATTACACATTGCATGTTCTAATCATATCTACTCTATTTTGAGGCCATGTCTAAAACTATCTACAGCCCCTCTCCAACTCATAAATAGAAGGATAATGCATTTCACTGCACTCGAACTTACATTCTCCTACATTGACAATAATACCTATTCTAATCGAGTTAAGATTCAATCAGCAACGACATAAATCGTAATTGTTTGACACAATTTTCACATGACAAAGAGAACGAAATGGATTGCATTTTCATTTGACGGTCAAGAATCATGAGAAGTATTTCTTTTTTCTTTCTTGGAATGTAATGAATATTCTGAACATTTAAAAAAACCAAAGGAGGGCCACATCCAATTAAATTTAGCTCAATTATTTTGGTATTGTCACTTTCAATATCCTACAACAATGGCAGTCAACACATATAAATGAGAGAAAAATTGTTGTTGCTTTTACCTATATTTGAATATTCTCCTTTTCTTTATTTTGTACTTATTAAAAAGCTCCAAGGAATTCTCCTACAAATTTACTATCAACTCAAAAACCATTTTATTTATTGAATATGTAAGATAATATATGAAAATATAATATCAAATGTGAGAGAAATTATTTTATGGATTCTTTCTAATTATTTAATAATATTTTATTAATCTTTTCCATGTCATTCATATATAATTTTGGTAATTTTTTTTATCATGAATCCGAACTCTGACCTTGATCTTGAATTTTGAACCCAAACTACCCAAAACCTAAAACCTTGAATCTCGAACCCAAGTTTAAAGTTTGATGTTCGGGACTAGAGTTCGAGATTTGGGATTTGAGTTCGATGTTCATGGTTTAGAATTTAGGGTCAAGATTCAGGGTTAGAGGTTTAGAGTAAAAAAAGTATTAAAATTATGTGTCAATCACATGAAAAAAATTATTGAAATGTTATTAAATAATTAGAAAGGGACCATGGATGATGTGTTGAGAAGGGTCAATAAAATAATTTTTCCGAATGTAGTGGTAAAACATATTATACTTTTAAAGAAAGAATTCGGTTCAAATATTGAAAATAACATTATTTAAAAGAGTAATCACGAACCCAAAATAATTATATAAAAATTATACTTTTATCTTTTTAAAAATTTATAATTAAATTTCGATACTCTAATATATATATATACACACAAATGTTACTTAATGAACTAAATAAGGAATCATGCATGAAGAGAAAAAGGCAAATAAAAGGAAAAAAAGTGAGGAAAAAAGGAAGAGCAAAATGGAGAGTTTCAATAAAGATAAGTATAAATAGAATAACATGTAGTTCGAGGTTTTTTATTTTTATGATTTTGACCATCTTTTTCTTTTTCTCTTTTTTTATGCGGCTACCAGCTGCTTTGCTTTACTATTTCAATTCCATTTTGTTTTTCTTCTCTTAAAATCACTTTTTTTTTTGCTTTATAATATTCTATCAACACTTTTTTGCTTGTTCATTATCCATGTTTATGACCCCAATTTATTTGTTATTTTATGATTAAAATGAATTTAAAATAAAGCCCATCATTGCAATGTAAATTAATCTCTAAGTTATTTATCCTAATTTAAATGCAAAAGCAAATAACTAAGGGGAAAAAAAAAGAGAGAAATAAATTATAAGAGACGTACGAAGAAGGGAGTGGAGTCCATTCTCTTGAAGAACGGTAAAGGAAGCAGGGAGCAAACTGTAAAGAAAGGGGGAAGTGAGTGGGGGGCTGCTGATTTTATTCGCCTTGGGAATCGTTTCCATGCATTCATTACGACCATCTTAATATTCCCCCTCTCGAAAGCTTCACAATTTTATCCTATTTTTAAAAAATTAGATCGATTGAATTAGTCTAAAAAATTATGTATATTATTTATTTGATTTAATTTTAATTTAGGTTGAGGTTATAAAATTTTCACCTAAACTTAAATTAAAATGAGTAATAGATTAAGTTGGATAATTCACCCAAAATTTGTGTAGGTCTAATTCATAAAAAACTCATGAAATTAAAAAAAAAATTAAAAAAATTCATAATCGTTTGAATTATCGTTTTTATCATTTTTTTTATTCAGTTATATATTAGCAATTGAACTACGCGAATCACTAATTTTTAATTCAATTAGTCGGTTTAATCTATTTTTCGACAACACTAATTTTGTTTTGTAAATAATATTTTGTTAGTAGGAGTTTATAACTATTGGTTATTAAAAAAGTTCGACTACAAAAAAAGTATCATAGCACTCTTATACTATATTTTAAATTGCATTTTGATCCGCCTAGTTAAAAAAAAAAGAACAAACTAATTCCTATGCATTAGATGAAGGAACAAAATAATCCCTCTATTAAAATTGTGTGTTAAATACTTATTTTATCGCAAATAACTTTATTAATAGTCCAATAAGAGTTGTCAAAAGTTCTTGCCCAGCCCCTTTCATAATGGTACAGTCTTGTTTAGTAATTGCTTTTGTTAAATCTCACATGGAAACCTTGATCACACAATTGAACTATGCTTATCAAATTAGCTTTTAATTAAGTCTTTGTACAAGACATTTTTAAGGTTAGGAAATCATTCAATATTAAGTGTACCTTTACTAGTAACTCTACCATTTTTTTTCATCTTCAAAGGGCACCCTACCATCAAAGAGCTCACAAGTACATCCTTTAAAATTGGCATATCTCCAATTATATGCTTTGAGTAACCATTGTTAAAATACCAAAGGTTTTGGTGGATGCCATCACTTCAGTGTGTGAAATGATAAAACATTTATGCTCCTTTTTTCCACACGACTTTTTGTGGTTGTTGCTGAGTTGTGAGAACCTATATAGGCACCTTGGTAGAACAACATGAGAATAAAATAATTTTTTTTTCTATTAGATATTTCTTCAGTTGCAGGACAAAGTAACTATTAGTAGGATAATAGAAATAGACAAAAAATTGTTCACCTAGTTCAAAAACTTCTTATATCTGTGGAGTCTTGTCCAGAGAGTAATTCACTATAGACAAATGCAAAATGTAACTTAAGTCCAACTTACTTACTAAGTTGCATAACCTTACTCCTATACTTTGAATTAGATCACTCTCCCTTTAAGTCTTTCCTCATGAAAGCTTAGATATAAACTAACGAATGAACAAAGAAATAGTTCCTAATTGATCAACGTGCTTTCTAACATAAACAACTCATCCATTATATATGCATAAAAGGTTTGTTCAGTTACAATCAATATCAATCTTTAGTTCTACTAAAATAGCCACTTAAAAAGTCTTAAATGGAGTATCTATTCAATAGGGATCTTCTAGTCTTCAAGCTCCTTTAAGACCAAATTTTATTTAAGAGAACTTTGATTGTATTGAAAGTTTGAATCCAATCATTGCTTGGCTTGATTCTCGCACGTAAAGTCTTCACTAATGTGTTTCTAAAAAGTCTTAAAAATTCAACAATTAAAAGTCCAACATATTTGATCAAAACATATCAATTAAATAAGACAAGTTATAATGTTTTACCAGCTCTTTCTTAAGTTGCAACTGATGTTCAAGTATACAATGGTAACTTGCAGTAACAAAAGGTTTGCATGATGTAAAAGAATCAACAACAAAACAAAGTCCTGCATCCTCTTCTTTCAGAACCTAATATCTCATCCAACATTTCACTTTTAGTGCCAAGCTTTTTAAGAATTGCTTTTGTACCATCTACCTTAGTCTTGTGTTTAGATAATGGAACATTTTTTTTTATCAACAAGTTTAGCCATCTTTGAATTTTTCTATTTGAGACTTGCTACCTCACTAATGAGTTGTTCATTCACATTACACAAAAGATCTCATTTGTCTAGCGTCACTTTGTATGTTTCAACCATTTGCATGTCCACATCATCATCGTTGTCACTGTCAGCTATTGTGTTTTCACCTATGGGCACAACACCTTTTAGTTTTGCAGAATAGTTCAGTTATCTAGGTTGCCCCTATTAGAACACCTTCATTACTTCTATTTGAACTTCCCAAATACAAGATCTTCATCAAATCAGCTAAGTGTTTGCTCTTATACAAATCTAATGTTCTTCTGGTTATGTTGTGGTAAAAGATGTAGCCACAATAGTCGAGACAAGAACAATGACATTATGCACACAAAGATTATTAAACGTAGTTTGAACATGACCTATGTTTGTAGACTCTTACTCAAAGAACCAATTACAAATAATGATTTAAGTCCAACTGCAACACTAAATTGCAGTCTCACTTTTGCACATCTAAGTGTAGTTACCTCTAGTTACAAATCTAGTCAAGCAATCTTGAACAAATATGATAAATGCACCCAATTTCTCTTTATGTTAAACTCTACAATGTATAACAATCAAAAAGCCAACTTAGTGCCAGAATATTGTTGATGTGGCGCATCTTTTGCACAATTTTAAATCTTAACAAATTGAATTTTATTTTTAAAGCATAGAGACTACAAGAGAGCCTTTTACATCTCAAATTCAAAAAATAAAAAAAAATGAAAAAAAATAAATATATTTATAAAATTATAATAGCAAATGCTCTAGCAAGAGGAAAGGATAATTTACGTCTTAGGTTATTAAACTTAACATCAATTTTCATATAGGACACAAATCTCTAATTTCATCCAATTTTATCATCATACTTTTTTTATTAACAAATTAAGTAATTTATGTTAATTTCGTTAAATAACTTTAATGTCAAAGCAAGCTCGGAATGTATATCTGAATGAAGTTTGCCGAGTCAAATTTTTCCATTAAAATTACTTAATGGAATTAACATACAAAAATTAATTTATTAATAATTAAAGTTGATCGACTTAATTCGATAAAATTTAAAATACGTGACGTATTTGATAATTGATGCTAAATTATGTGACCTCAAATGTAAATTACCCGGGTAAGGAAAAATTCAACCCCTGGAAAATGGGTTACTTGGATGGTTGGTGTCCGGGGCATTAGAAGGATTATTAGTAGCATTGTTCATTCCCAAAGTGTTCTTTACCGCTTCAGCAGCTCCTTGTGCCATGTTCTTCATTTGCTCTCCTGTCTGCACATATATATATATATATATATATATATATATATATATAGGTAAAAGCTGTTAATTAAGAGAAATACTTACCTATTGAGGGGACATGAACTATTTTTGAAAAAATAATTGAAGGGTATTCTGCTTAGAGTCGATAGATCCCTAAATAGATTTAGTACCGTCCTAGGTCAAGATTTTGTTTCCCTGACTTTGTTGAAAGTCTAAAACGAAAATAGAGTTGAACAGAAACATCTCATTGGATCAAGCCGTGTGGTAGTAGGGACAAATCCAAAGGAAGGCAGGCGGAGCTTTGGCCCTTGAATGGATTATATTGCAATTTTAGACCCCTTAAAAACTATCAATTCAATTTAATCTTTTTATCATAAAAATTTTAGGGTCGCCACAATTTATATATTTATCTTGACCCCAATAAAAAATTTTTGACTTTGCCCTTACATGGTAGCACATATTTGAGCCATTTAGTGCTTGGGTTCAAATCCTACCTTAGGAAATGAGGACCATTTCCTTGTGGCCATGTGCACAACTCAATCCAGTGAGACACTCCCACTTTATGAATTTGTGCTGCTCTCGACGGAGTCAATTTGGGACAATATTAGATGTATTGAGAGATCTAACAACTCTTAACAGATGACACTTTGAAATTTTTTTTCGAAAGAATCAGAAATCCCTCGAGATTAATTAATTTAACATAAATTTAGTTTCAAAATGAAAAAAAAAAAAAAATTGGGTGATGCCTGTTGAAGTAAGTTGGAGGCCTGGGAAGTATAACTAGCATTTTGATCAGAAGACTGAGAGTTCATGGATGTTTGGCTCATCATCTCATCCTTCTTCATCTGTACAACAACAATATATGTATACTTAAACGTCAAATATAAAGACAACCAGCAAAAATTTTACTCATGTATAACATTTAACACCCGAGTCTTAAGTAACATA
Source organism: Gossypium bickii (assembly GCA_025503065.1). Taxonomy (NCBI): domain Eukaryota; kingdom Viridiplantae; phylum Streptophyta; class Magnoliopsida; order Malvales; family Malvaceae; genus Gossypium; species Gossypium bickii. Next base: position 3,233,408 of record CP106714.1, on the reverse strand, counting down.
AGATCAGATAAGAAATATAGAGATATTGTTACCTGAGCTTGATCAGCCATTTCTTCAACCTTGTCTGTAATATTCTGAGGTGTACTTTGGCTTGACATTCTTTATTTAATCAAAGTTTAATTATCAAATTTATTTTGTCTTAATCAATCTCTTAAGTGATTATAAAAAACAAATTTATAGCCAACAAATGTACCCTATTTTTATCACTGCTGATCTCAATTCAAGCTTTCATCAGCACTTGGCAAATTGTAATTAATTCAGATTCAACCTTCGGACTTCATACAACAATGGGTAGAAGAACAAATTGCTTGGTCAATAGAGACCCATCGGCCAGTTAGCCTACACACTCTAATTCAGTTTTCACTTTTCTTTTTCTTTTTAAACATATATATACACACATACATATAATTATTATAAGTAATAAGGGTAAATTGTACGACTATTGCAATTAAATCTAAATAAATATATCATAACTGATTTTAATCTCACCTAAGAGTAACTAAACTCACAAATCACAACTACTATTATTATTAATTTCACTATCAAACTTACCGCCCATCCAAAATTACCTTTTCAATTTTTTAACGTGCCCAAGTAATAATGGCATGGTGTTCTACGTAAGATGGTTTCTATTTAAAAATTTAGTACTAACAGTATAGGACGGATGAAGCGTACAATTTACAACGATAAAAACATAGCAACGAATCAGCTTTAACAATGTCAAAACATCCTAAGTTGGCTGGCTACCTGTAATACCCAAGTAGCTTTGGTTTTGTATATATTGGCTATTATATATACATACATTTACCACAATTTTTAATAGGACATTGAGAATTTAGAGATTATCTTTTGGTGTGAAAATTATGTCATCTTCTGATTCAAACACGGTTCGTGCTTGTGACGAAGGCAATTGGCTTACAGCGGATGATTATGTTGGCAGCATGGTTGCTGGTGCATCGATGCAGTCGATTGTTGCGGCACTACCAAACGGTGGCGGTTTAGTCCGAGGGATCGGGAAAGTAGTGCAAGGCATTGGGGAAGGAGTGAGCAAGATTGTTCAACATACAAGTGACACTGTTAGTGTTCTTGGATTGTTGGAAGAAGAGGAAAAAGGGAAGGAAATTGATCAAGAAATTGATCAGACATTAGCCTTTGTATTATTTTGTTGTATCATATTATAAAATTTGTTATATGATCAAAATGAAATAATTATGTTTTGTATATAATATCATATTGTAAAACTATAACGACCCAAATTTCAATACGTTTTATTGCTTCACGCTATGCACCGGGATTTGATTGTCACCTTTAAGTTTATTTAGTTCAACCGGCACATGTAGCTTCACACGAAGGAATTGAGCGAATCCCGGTGCATAGGGCAACGTAGAGGAGATGTCTTGAAACCCGGATGGTTCCGAAAAGTGAAGATAGAAGCCAAATGGGACTAATTTCTTATATCTCATTAATTAAGACTAAGTTATTACAGATCTACATCCTGGATTTAAAGTTTTAAAAGAAACCAAAACTTTTATTTTGAGGACAAGTTAATTAAGGCTAATTTCAACTATACCATATACCCCATCTACTTGTACATATGTAGTTTTTGTCTTTGTGTCTGCCATTGTTGTTTCTCAAACTAAGAACTGATGTTTTGTTACATTCAACGAGATCCCTCGAGACACAGTTTTGTAGTAAGCCAATTGCAGACCTCATCCATCTCTTTAGGGACTGTGTAATGGCCAATCCTGAACAATCAAATTCAGACCAAAAAAAACTTAAAAAAGATGTTTTTTATGGTGAGATATTTTTAAAAGGCCTAAATGATTATTATTACCCTTCATAGTTTTTGAAAGTGAGATTCCAAAACCCTGCTATATTCAATGAATGAGCTGATTTTTCTCCAATTTTGTACGGGACAACATCATCACCTGTAATAAAAGATTATAACATAGTAATGATTATTTGGTGAATAAACAAGCAAAACTTTTGTCATGCTGGAAAGTTAACAATGGATTTTGAGGATCTTTACATGATATTTAGGTAAAAGTATTATAGAGGATCCATAGGGTCAAATTGTATTTTGTCTAGTTTATTAAAAAATGAATAAATTAGTATTTGTACATCAAACCAAAGAGCAAAAATTTCATCTATTTTTATTGTTAATGGAAAGATAAATTTACTCTTTGATCTAATATACAATAGCTAATTTGCTTATTTTTTTAATAGAAGGGGGTAAAATGCAATCTAATTTTTGGTATAAGATCCTTCATAATACTTTTACCTTTCTATTGTGTGCTATTTTTGCAATACGTTATGCTTAAACATGGAAAAAGATAATTACAGGTTCCATGGCTAAGCAAAATCGGCAAGGATGCAGCTCGCCTTGCAGCTTCATGTGATACTTGTATTTTGTTCCTTAAGCCCCTGCAAGCCAACACCTGATTAGAGTTCTCGTATGGCACTTAAGTGATACAGGTTCAGTCCCTGTCATGGTTTGCAACATGTATTTGGGCATAGGAATGGGGATAGATCGTTCAAGTATCCTCCAAATATTCACACTCGAGCCAGAGTAACATAAGATGTCCTACCTTGAACCGGGAAGCCATCCACTAAGCCCAACAACTGCTCTAAGGTTGATGGGGTATGGGATACCATTTCCATACCTTCCTAGAGCACAAGCAGTTGCAGAGTAGAGTGCCATTGCAGCACCCATACTAAAGCCTCCAATACCCACCTTAACTATCAAAAAGGAAGCAAACACCAGTTTCAAAAACCAATCTATATATATAGTGGAATGGCATGGAGAGTTTAAAATACCATCAGATGGCTCAGTTGACAAGAAGTTTGCAATATGTGCTGCTGAAGTGTCTAAACCCTCCCAATCATCTGGACTTTCTTCTGAAAGCTCACCAGCATCAAACCCTGATATGCCAAGCAATTAAATGATTATATGAGTGCCAAAGCATTGACATCTTCACGAACCAGGTGATAAAAGTGTCTGGCATACATGTCTGACATGTACATGGTTAAATGACATTCAAGTATTCCCCTTCTAAAATTCTGACCATACTCGTGTCAGATATGTACCCATGTTCAGCACTCGCACCAAGTTCGAGTAAGATAAGATAAAACCAGAGTTTCTTACATGCAGTGCAAGGAAATCCCCCTAATAAAGCCACAGGACGAGTAGGAGCAGTTGGGCAAATCCATTTTATCTGAAAAAAATATTATATATGAGAATCATGGATGATCAAACTTGTATGTCATAGTTCAACAAATTCATCTGAGCTTTGAAGTAGGACAAAGCAATATGCAAATCAAAAACAAATTAAGTTCAAAAGTAATTTTCTAAAGCATCCTTACATTTGGAAGTGGAAGGCTTTCCAAGAGCTGAGACCAACTGCAAAATAAATTAGGAACAAAAGTGTTGTTTTTATTGTAAAAAGTAAGAAAATAGAAACTATTTACTGAAAAGACTATAATACTAAAAAAAATATAATGAATATACTTTGTGAAAAGATAAATTTTCTTATCCCAATTTGGCAGAAAAAAAAAACCGGTTAATTTGTGGTCCATTATCTATGAACATGGAATATACTCTTTTTTGACATTTCTAAGTCTTCCAAATTAAGCTTAAGTGCTTAACATCACGAGACAAGAGCAGAAGAATATATATATATGCATTGAATATTATTTCACAGCTTCACTGTTTTGCCCCATAGAACTTATTCCAATTGACAGTAAAAATAAAAAGAAAACAACTCAAACAGTGGGGAAAAACACAAAATGATGTTGACATTCTCAAACAACTTTATTTGTTTTGAGATAAAATTGAATCCATAGAACAGTGAAAATTTATCTGAATTCAATGAATGAAGTTGAGTTAAACAGTGATCAAAACAGCTTCACTCTACTAGAGATATATATATATATATATATATATATAAACTTTCGGTAAAAATACGATAGAGACCCCTGTATTTGGTGTCAGATTATATCTTTCTACCCTACAAAAAAATAGACAAAGTTGTATGTGTAAATTAGATCAATGAGCAAACTAATCAATTTTATTAAAACTTTTATCTATTTCTACTATTAGAAACTAGAATGATAATAGAATAACTAAACAGTGACATATCTGAATTACGTTGAGATACTAATTTCTACTATTTAATCTAATGTATAAGGACTAATGTGCCTAGTAGAAGAAGCAAAATGCTATCTCCTCTATCTTACTTTCACCATAAACTTTCATACTAAAGTTTCAATGTATTGGTTGAGGCAATATTATAACAAAAGGCTAACATGCAATTACCTTGAGCCATTGTCACCAAGGCCATGAAGCCACACTATAGTAGCTTGGTGTTTGCCTTTTGGTCTAACCACATATGTCCTTCCAAATTCAAATGTCCTTCTACCAGTTCTACTACCTAAAAACATTAACACCATTAACGGAGTTTTCAAGTTATTACAACACTCTAAAAACCATTGCTAAGAACAGTATAAATGAATTCAAGAAAGCTGAAATGAGAGAAAGAAAGCAACTAACCAGAAGCCATGGTATAATGTGAATAGCTCATGATTTTGTTGTTGTTGTTTTTTAACAGGACTGAAAAGAAGGGATACAATGAAGAAACCCCAGAAGGGGTATTGCCTATTTATAAGCAAATATAGGAAGGAGTGTGTGTGAGATAATGGAATAAAACAGGTGAGTATTGTGTACAACTGGCTATACATTTTTGTACCCTAAAATTTTGCCTAGAAAACTCAAAAAAAAAAAAGAAAAAAAAAAAGAAGGGCATCATTGAAAAGGATAAAAGAAAATAAAAAAAAAAATCTTTTCAATATAGCATAGGGATCCAAGCAAGGGAAAGAGCACAAACATCCCATCCCTCCATAGAGATTTGTAACAATATAGAGAGAATCAATGCTTGTTGGGAAGTGGCTAGAAAATAAATAAAAAGCAAATCCCCCCACAGCAACAACTCAAGAGAATATTACTGAAAACAAGAAAAAAGCATTAACTATATATTTGAAATATCTTCTTTATCTTTTTCTGAAATCATTTGTTTATGAATTCTTTGATGATTTGATTGATACCCCCATTAAGTAGAAAAAAGCATAGAAGTTTCAACTTTCATATACATCCTTACAAATTTTTAGTATAATAGATATATCCTGAAAGGTATCAATGACACAAAGAATAATTACATACATACATATATACATATATATACTCCTCATGTATAACATATGTATAAACTATATATTTTCTCCATTCCTGGGATTTTATTATGTGGGAAATGACAGCAGGAAAAAAAAGAATGTGGCCTTTTTTTTCCCTCTATCCTCCTTTCTTGTCTGCCATTATAATATATTTGGTTTGCTGGATACTCCTAGTCCCACCATAAAAGTTTTGTTTGTTTATATATCCATGGGGAACACCATAAGTATATTAAGTCCAAATCTTAAACTTTTAACTGTAAGATTATATTAGGTGTAATGGTAAGATAATTTATATTATAAAAACAAGAATTCGAATCTTATAGATAACATAATAGCTATAAATCTTAGACATGAACAATAAACCGAAGATGAAAAATACCAAAAAAATAAAAAATAAATTACTATTGATTTTGCAGAGTTGCAGACCCACCATTTTAACTGCTCTCGCATGTTCCATTCAAGTTAGTGTTTCTAGCCCATGTTATCCCGTCAGTATCCACCTATAACTGCAGCTTTATATATATATTTTATATATATGCACTCCAGCTTTATATCATCTTCTTGTTGTGAATAGGGTAAAAGTATTATAGAGGTATTTGTGCTATAAAGTAAATTGTATTTTTTCCTTTTTATTAAAAAAAATGGGTAAATTAATCTCTATATATTAGATTAAAGAATAAATTGATTTTTTTTGTTAAAAATTTTATCAATTTATACAGTTAAAAACCTAAGACCGATAGAATAACCAGACATGTGTCCCATAATAAAGACTTATTTATCCAATTTTTTAATGAAGAAGGTAAAACGTAATGCAACTCCGTGATATTTTTACGAAAGATTAGATTCAACTCTAAATTTTTTTTTCTAAGCATGAACAAATCAAACTCTATATTTAACTAGTTGACTTAAGCAGAAAAAAATTGACATGGCAGTCCATAATTGGTTACTGTGTTAAATGGTTACATCTATTGTCTTATATAGGTCAACTTGTCAATATATATATATATTTTTCCTATTCTTTTTTGGAGAAAAAATTGAGGGAACTTTTTAATTGTCAACTCCTCCTTTACCCCACCACGACATTCATATGGGGCAAGAATCAATTAATCAATTAGTGTGTACATACATATATATATATATATATATATAGGAATGATACTTAAAAATTTAGAGTTTAGTTGATTGATTCTTAGGGTTTATATAGCTGAAAGACAACATATGCTGCTTTGCACTACCCTTTGAGTGTAGCTTAATTTATTGATATAATACTGCAGCCAATTTGTGTTTAATAAAACTATATAGTTGAAAAGTTGGAATCTCTTGAACTAAATTACAAAAAAGAAAATAGAGAATAATTACAGTCTTTTTTTTTTTTTCTTCTACTTCATCTGCAAAGCTGGCTCCCAAAATGCAGTGAAAATGAAAGCTATAAGGATTCCATAGGAGATTTAAAAAAAAAAAAAAAAAAGGGGGTTTTCAGTTTTCACATCATATGTTTTATCTCATTATACATAATAAATTTTATGGTTTATTCATTAATATAAAAAAAATATTGTGGTATAAGATATAATGGATTGAGAAGACGTTTTCTTGTTGAAAACCATGCAGGAACAGCTACATAATAGGGTTCACTTTATCTTTCGTGTTCAGTGAAAAAATAAGAACACATAAACTAATGAGTGAATGTGGGTTAAAGATGAACCTACATACTAGTTTATAGAGAAATGTAGGCTTGGTCTTGATGCTTTTTCCTTTTTTTACTTTGATGCTGGAAAATATAGTTGATTCTAAGCGATAAGAGTCAATCAATTAGCTTATCGAATTGTTGGTTTGGTTAATTCGATTAAAAAATTATTAAAATTTTAAAATTAATTAAAATATTAAAAATAGGAAATGTAGTTCAATCCTCAATTTAATTGGATGTTCTGATTTCTAATCCAATCGGTTTAATATGATTTTTTTAGACCAATATCCTGACATGTTCTTGATTTAACCAGTCCAATCGATCGTTTTGATTTTAATCAAACATCATTGATTCATTTATATTGGAAATTTTTAAGAAAATCAAATTTTTTTTAATGATAGATCTGTAGCAGGAGAAAATTCATCAATTCAATTGTTTTCTTATAATTCCTAGAGAGAAGAAATAAAATTTAGTAGTTTTAGTGTTTTAAACAAGGACAAAGAAAAAAAAAATTGCTTAGTCTTACGTGAATAATATATAATAACAAAAGAAAACTGAAAGGCATGAATAATATAATGGGGTGTTCGTTAAACAGAATTTTGGGTTTTTTTAGTTGATTTGAGCACAAGTAGAGGATTTGGTAGTCAAATGGTGAATAGAAATTTGCAAGAACTTGTTGAGCTAAGATCTCCAAAACAAAAAACGCTGAGATGGGCAACTCTTTTCACAGCTGATTAGGAATGGGATATGTGGAATGATATATCTGACCATGCTTACTCAAAATTACTCCCTTTTATCATATGTATCTATTTCTTGAATATTTATGTACTCTTAATTTATTTTCAATTTATTGGTGTAAAATAATTTTTGATACAACTTTATATTAATTGAAATATATTACTTGACAAATTTATTCAGAGCATGACATAATTATCACTAATTTATATACTAAGAACATGACATAATTATTACTAACAATATATTTTACAATTATATTGATATACTATAATATTCATCAATTTCCACAAGGTTAATATTTACAAATAAGGAACTTAAAAAATTTACTTTTTTAAATTTTCAAAAATATTCACTAATTAATTTCCATACTTGATGTTTTTATTTATTGGTAATAGTGTTTTATTTCAATAATTTCACTCAATAAAGACTAAAGTATTATAAACAAATAAATAGTTAATAATAAAATGTATAATACATTTATCTGTCATTTTACACATATAAATTAAGTTTTCCCGAATATTTAATAGAATCAATTTGTCAAATCAGTTAATAGAATCAGTTTATCAAATCAGCTACTACAATCAGCAATTATCTATCAACCAATTGCCAAATAAGACTAATGTATATATAAATTTAAAAAGATTATTCTTACATTAACTTTGAGTCCAGTCATATATTATTCGATATTTTTAATTAAAATTTTAAATTCATATTTTGGAACGACGGGTGGAAGCTGTGTCTTCCGTATTGGAATCCACCCAACTCAAATCCAAATCTGGTTAATGTCTTATATAAGTACCCGATACCAAAAGATAAAAAAGAAAGGAAGAAGAAGCTGGTTCCCTTTGATGCATAGGAGGGTATTATAGCTAGGGTTTCTTTTTGTCATTACTAGGAACATTTTTCAGAATAGGAAACATAATTTAATGAGTGAATGTAGGTTAAAGATCAGTGATTGAAGGGACAACTGACAAGTTATGTTTTGAATATTATATTCTTATACACCATATCACACATTTTATGATTTTCTCTGAATCTTTCTGCCCACAGTTTTTCCAAGTCTTTTCATGTGAAATTGATGTTTAGAACTTTAGTTTTTGAAGGAAATTTCCTGGTAATCCATGCACACAAGTTATTTAGATCCTACGTTCATTCATAGATACAAAGTTTTTATTTTTTTAAAACCTGTTTATTTAAAGAAAATGTTAACTTATTTCTAAAAATACTTAAATTTTAAAAATTACTTTTTTTTTTTTTCTAAAATAAATATATAGTTTAAGTGGCTAATATATCTATACTAATTAGTCACTTAAATTACATTATAAAATAAAAATATATAATTATATGGATATTATGATTTTCACCATTTTTTAACTAATATATTTTATTTTAATTTCCGCCCACATGATGAATTGATATTGATTATTGACACTAATCCAGTTAGGTATAAATGGAATGGATACAATGAATAAAAGGTTATTTGAAGTACTCAAAACTGTCAGATATTTTGATGGTATCAATACTGGAAAATGAATTGAGACAGCTATTTTTTTTCTTTAAAAGGAATATATTAATAGAATACTTTAAAAATGACAGGGTAATATATTTCCATTTTTGCAGCAACAAATTGAGAGTATATTAGGTTTGGGACACTATCAGAGTGTAGATTTGTGGATGATTCTAAGTCCTAAAATCTCATACCAAATATTGCCTAAAAGGCTTTCTTGGAAATTTGGTATGTAAATTTGATGAACAATAACATGTCAATAAGAACAAAGAAAGGTCCCAATTCCTAACAGATTAGGACATTGAAGTGACCCAAAGACGGGTCTTATGATGCAGAAATGGGGATAAATGTGTTTAATTTTAATGCAATTCTGGATAATCAACTCAATTAGCCTAAACTCAAACTTTACCAAACTTGATTTGACAATAAAAAAGAATCTCAACTTGTTCAATCACAAACTAAAAATATTCTACCAAGTGTGTATGTAGTAATAAAGCATATTCTACTTTCAAAGAGACAACACCTGTTTAAATCTTAAGAGATAATATGATTGTGAATAACCACGAACCCCAAACATAGATAGTAAAACAAACATAAAAAATACGCAAAAAAAAAAAAGAAGAAGCCAAAAATGGCCTCAACCATATCTGAATTTATACAAACCTGAAATGATCACAACCCGAAAATGATTGGAAAGTTTCAAAACCCAAAATCAACCTGACCCATCCAATTGATGAATCTAATTGAGGACTACGACAATTCCTAGCCACCTAATTAATATTTAAAAGGGAAAAAAAAGGAAGTGCAAGAATCCGAAAGCGATTAAACCTGTAAGATTCCTTCAAAATTCAACACCAAGATGTTTAATGAAACAATGGGGACGGTAGCCATCAATTATTTGGCAATCATTGAAGTTAAACCTAAGATGATTCATAGTTCAAAAAGATGACCACCCTGAAAAACCGACAAAAATAGAGACCATCTCAAACAAGACCAAGGGCCAATTAAAAACCAAACATGATAGATTTGTTTTTTTTAACACTTGAAGGTGCAATGAACTCTATAACTGGACTTGGTTCCATCCTCTCCAATTTTATTCCAATAGGAAAAAATAAACCTGAAAGCTGCAATTAATGATGATGATCGTCGTCACCATATCCGTCTGGAGGTCCTCCAGGGCCCACAACTTCGAGCTGCCAAACATCAACATATATAGTTAAGAAAAGCTACGATGCTTGAAAAACCATTGTACTATTGGGGTTGGAATGGTAAGAATGCTACTTGTGTTATTTTCATTTAAATTGAATTGCAGGGCAATAACCTAAGGGAATGGGATGAAATGTCTGTCAACCTTGAGGTCTCCAGGTCTCACTTCAGTTATAGCACTTATGACCCTAACCTCAAACCAATTCATGTATATCTGAAAATCTGAATGTCATTGTAGTTCAATTGCGTCCTTCAGGGACGACAGAAAAATTATAAATATCATATAGCTCAAACATTTGTAGTTAAATCTAATAGATGATTGTTTATTTCTTCCGTAACACCCCAGATCATTAACAACTAATTCAAATCTTTAGAGTTATTGGTGAATCCATGTATGGACTAACAGAAATATCTAAACTGGATATGGACCCACTGAGGGCAAAGAAATAGACATTTAGACATGAGCTCAAATAGATCTACTCACCACAAAATACTGTGAACAAACAGAGCATTCATGTGGCTTGCCCTTCTCCAGCCAAAACCAGACAACATCATGCTCGTCCTCTGCATTTGTTTTTTAAAACAGTCAAACGAATTTATATTAGTTCAAGCCGAATGACTCAATTTTGTATATTATAGAGAAAAAGCATACAAGGAGACACACAGTTCAGACCAAGATGAGCAGAAACAGAGATTTGATGAAAGAAACATACCTCCTTCACCTCCTGGGCATCCAACTATTCTCTTGTCATAGTAGGACTTGACAACAGCAGGAGTTTCCTAAAAGCAGATAAAATCAAATGTCAAAAAATGACATCACTCAAGATTTCATAAAAGGTCAGTCATTTCAGATTTCCAGTAGAAAGGTTTTATCACCATAAAAAAGAAGCCCATACTCAAAATGATAAGTTTACAGAAGAAGATTATTAGTTAGCCACGATTTAACATAAATACATAAAACATTGCAGTACAACAATATGGTAGAGAAACATCGTGCTCAAAAAATTTGAACACATTCAGAAAATAAAACACTGAATGTAGAAACAATTTTCCTTTATCTGCATTGTATGATATCTATAATATTCCGGCGTTTCCAGATAAGTGGTGGAACCTCAATGGAGGAAGCAAAACTAACCAAATCATCTTAATGTCACCTAAGAATAAAATATTTTGACAGCCAAATTTCGCATATAGATTCAACAACACCCTCCCCTAGTTCTAGTCTACTGGTGACTAGCAGCCCACCAGTGAGAGGACATGCTGACAAAAGAAAGAAAAAAGGAACCCCTTGCTTGAGGGAAACTAAATCTAAAGACTCATACAAGTTATATCAAAGTTGCTAATATTCATTGCTTGAAACCAAAAAAGAATAAACAACCAAAAGGTAACATAATTGCTAACAAATAGCTGGAAAGAAACACTAGGCAATTCCAACTGGTTAATGACATCAAAAGGCAATTTACTGATAAAATGGCCAAATAATGCACCTGGTAACATCGTTTTCTATACATTTAGTTACATTATGAGACATCAGAATAGCAATCTAAGGACAAAAATAGTTACAGGATATATAAACATCAGTTAAAACATAAATCATTTAACTGGACAAGAAATCCAAGTAAACGAATCAATGCAGAAAATCACATGCAAACAGAAAAAAGGAATGACTGCATTAAAAAATGGCAAATTTTAAGCAAAAATTTAAAAAAAAAAAAAATTGTGTCAAAAACCATCTATCATTGCTTCTATGTAAGATGATACACGCACAGTCTAATACAAATTCTCCAATTTTTATACAATGCGAATGACATTTTGCAGCCCATACTAACCTTCGTGCCAAAAGGACCAACAGGGTTGTTCACATCTTCAAGGATTTTTTTTCCCTATATAAAACAAAACAAAACAAAAAACAAAAATCAGAATGAGAATGAGAAAGCAGTGGCCTAAAACTGAGAGAGCAGTATAGTAAATGTAGCCATAATGCTTATAACAATATAGCCAACAATTGAAGTTAATGTGTGTCTGTGTATTGGTTTAACTGACTTAGCCGACTTTTTATTCGATTATGTTCAGTTATCACCAAAACCAGTCAGTTAGTTAGTTAGTTACAATCTTCAGAACATCAGTTAAGTCGGTTTTCGACTTTTCAAAACCAAACCTAATGACCGCTCACCCCTAAATATAGTCGACAACTGAAATTCTCTATCGTAGAAATGTAACATCACATAAAAGTTCTTACATTTTAAAGACCAAATAGCAACAGTAGAGGAGGAAAACGCAAATCACCTGAAGCTCAAGCTCAAGCTCCTCGCGCTCATGACCAGTGGCGATAGGCATGACATCCTCAACCCTCTTCTTTACAGCACTATCCGCTACACAACCAAAACCAGTACAAAAATTAAAAACACCGGAAAAATCATTAATCAATATCGATTACGAATTCTCTTCTAATTTCCACCCACAACACCTAATAATCTAAATGATTCGTTGGCGAGGATCTACGGAAATTTAGGGTTACCTGACGAGGCGGAGAAGTGACGAGTGAGGAGATAGGAAAAAGGCGATGATGAAACGTTAGATTTGAATGGAAGCGGCACTGTTTTAGAAGCGGATCTGCATGGAGCTGTGGCTAGGGTTTTGAGTTGTGAAGTCAACAGCCTTCTCCACATATTTCTGAATTCAAAGATTTTAGGGTTTTTAGTGTTTCCTTATCTCAGGTGATGCCTTCGCTTCTTTTGAAAAATACCCCCAAAAAAATACGTTGTTCAGTGCAAAAGGAACGGCGAAATGAGGTAATCAGGTAAATGAGGGTTTCAAAGAAATATGGAGAGGGCTGAAGCCGGCGATGGAAGGTTAACGGTTTGCTTCTTTGGGTCAATTTTGCACGCTCCAATTTTGTTACACGTGCGAACTTGGGGTTGGGGGGGGGGATTTTGGGGTTCTCCGTGCGGTTCGAGCGGTTAGGTTCGGGTGGAGATCTTGCCATGTTTTATGTTTAGTGGAAAATGCCGGTCCAATAATAATTCAATAATTAAATAAAATTTTATAAAAATTAATGAAAAATATGAAAATGCTAAAAAGGATTTGCCTGGTTTTTTTGTTTTTTATGATTTCAAAGAAGAGTTATTCATGGCCAGGTCAAGTTTGGGTTGGGTCAAGTAAAAAATTTAGGTCAGTTTTTTAAATTTGAACTTTACTCGATCCGAAAAATAAGCTTAAATTTTTATTCAAGTCCTGCCTAGATCAAAATGCTACAACTCGAGCTTGACCCGCCAATATTAAATTTTTTTATATTTTTATATAAAAATAAATTTAAAAATATAATACATCAAATATATTAAAAATAGATGTTTCTCGACAAATGAAAAAAATAAAAAAAATTTACTTAAATAACACTAAGATGAGTGCAACTTAGAAGCAAATACCTATAAAACAGTAGCAAAAATAATAATAAAACAAGAGTTATACAATATCCAAACAATTATAATAAAATAGTAGTAATATAATAATGAAATGATAGCAAAATGAAAAAACGGTGGCAAAATAGTAAAAAAAATGGTAGCAAATCTTTTTTCTTTTTTGCAAATTCGGGCCGATGTGGGCCTGAACAAAAAAAAGCTTACTTGAAGCCTGTCCCATTTAAAAAACGGGCCTTATTTTTTATCTAAGTCCATTTCTCGAGCCTATATTTTTTTGGGCAAAAAATTCTAGTTCGGAGTGGTTCTCAATTCAAGTGGTTAAACTTTTTTGTTCAGATAAATATATTATTTGGTTTTGGGTTCAACCGGTTTAATTAACTAATTTAATCTTATTCCAACAACAATACATACAAATAGTTTCTATTTTAGATTTTTTTAAAAATAAAAATATTATTAAGTTCAAATTACATTTCAAATTTAGAATATAATGGTGAATAGGAGATGGGGCAAAATGTTGGCTTTTGGTTGGATACTTTGGTACCAAATGTATGACCTTTGAGGCTTCAATGCATTGATTTTTGATGGGTGTATGAAATGAACAATGAATCTGGGTATTTGGAATTGGCAAAAATATTCTGCTAGATTGCTTCCTTCTTCAATTGTTGTTAAAATTGTAGGTATTTGTCCACCCTTATCCAATGGAGGACTGGATCAAACACTTACAACTTCATTGCTGGTGGGAATTGGTTGCCAAAATATGACCTCGTGGGGCAAGTGGAGGGGGTTACTGTAGGACTCTGGGAACTAGCTCAGGACTATATGGGCTGAAATTTGGGCTATGCTGGATGGTACGTTGCTGGCATGGTAGTTGGGAATTTGAAGAATGATCGTTGGAGTGACAACAAGTGTAACAGCCCAATTTCAATAGTGTCGGAACAGTGATTCGAGATTTCTAAATCTGACGAAAAAGTTAGAAAACTTTGTTAATCGATAATTATAAGTTAAGTGTGATTTTAGAAATATTTTAAAATTAGTGAATTTTGTGAACTAAAAGAATTAATTAGAAAAATTGGGCCAAAAACGAAGTATTGAGACCTCGAATTCATAAAGTGAGCCATAAATATTTCTAAAAATATTTATGGAGTGTCATTAAGTTATTATTAAAGTTTAGTTGAGAAATTTTAACGTTTGGATATGTAATTAAATGAAAAGGACTAAATTGAAAAAGGTGTAAAAGTTGAATTATAGATTAAAAGAAATTATGAAGGACCAAAATGGAAATTATACCATTTTGTAAAGTTGAGGCGGTTTAAATATGAAAATCTGAGATTTTTTTTAAAGTATATTATTATATTATATTATAATATTATTATATTATTATATTATTATATATATACAAACAAAAACAAAAGGAAAAAGGGGAGGAGAAACAGAAAAGAACCAGAGAGTAAGACGAAACAGAGAAGAAATAGGGGAGAAAGAAAGAAAAAGGAAAAATAGAAAGTTTGAAGCTTGGAAGATAATAGGTAAGTTAATTTAGCCCTTTTTACTTAATTTTGATGTTTTGGAAGCTTTAAAGCAAGATTTTGATGAAACTAAGTTGATATTTTGAGAGTTTTTAGGTTTTCAAGTGTAGTTGATGTTGAAGAAAAAGATGAATCAGGGATTAAATTGAATGAAATTTAAGTTAGAATTTGTAAGAGGATTAAAATGTAAAGTATGCTATAAGCTGTGTTAGAGGGATTAATTTGGAAGAAATTAGAAATTAAAGTTTTAATATGAATATTAGATAGTCAAGTTGAATATGGAAGGAATTTAAGAAGAAACAAAGTATGATTAAGTTAAGAAAATAAGTAAACTTAATTAGGATTAAATTTTAAAATGAGTTATAAGAAAACAGTTTTGGGACAGCAGCAGTAAGGTAACTTTGAAAAATCACCAAAAATGGTAGAAATGGAATTAGAAGTTGAGTGAGATATGAAATTAAAGCTTATTGAGTCTATTTTCATATGAAATAAACAGAGAAAGAAAAGAAATTCTGTATTTTGAGATATTTAGATTTTGGTAAGACTGGTTCAGAGTGATTTCGAGATCCCCTGTTCTGACTTGGAAAAATCATCAAAAATTGTATAAAAATAATTTGGGAACATAATTTATATGAGAAATAAACTATAACATCATCTGAATTCTATATAAAAAGATAATTAATTTTTAGTGAAGAAGGGCCTGAATCGCTGATGACAGTGATAATGTGGATGACTTTAAAGAATAAACTGTACTAATTGGCTAAATCAAAAATTCTGAAAATTTTATGGTAAGAATATATGTGAGTCTAGTTTCAGGAAAAATTAACGGCTCTTCATTTGAAGTTCTGTAGCTCTGGAAATAAATAATTTAGTGACTATAACTCAAATGGACAGTTTTGAATATACTTATGAGTAATTAATGAAATTATTGATAATGTTACTTATAGCATGTTATATACATTAAGGATGTGGAATGGAGAGGAGGAGGAGGAAAATATGTATGAATATTTAGGTAGTATGGCTAATTTGTAATGTTTTAGGCTCGTGGACTAAATTGAATAAAAGTAAAACTTTGTGATTAATTTTGTAAAATGTGGAAATGATCAATTTGCATGAAATGGATTATTTTATTATTTAAAATTGCAAAATTGAATGAAATTATTAATTTAGATTAAGATCGATCAGAAAATCAATGAAAATAGAAAATTTTCAAAGTGCCCCTCAATTTTGATATTTCTGCAAATTTAACCAGGTAAGTTCGTGTAACTTAATTATGTGATATAAGGAAATATAAGTTAATGGTACGTGAAATATTGATATGATGAATTAACTGTTTTATGTTTATGAAGAAACGGCAAGTGAATGATATTTATCATGACATGTAAATATGTGATTATCTTTAATATGATAATACAAGGTAATTAAGTATGATGAAACGAGTAATAAATTCAAGTAAGACATGTCGATAAAAATAAATATATTTAAGGGACAATATGTTTGATTTTGATTGATTTCAAATATAAATGCTAGATGAAATAAAATGTCTGATAAATAAATTTGTAATTCCGGTAATGCCTCGTACCCTATTCCGGCGTTGAATACGGGTAAGGGGTGTTACAACAAGGAGGTGATTGAAATGTTTCTAGCTACTAATGCATTGCAAAGGATAACACTTCAGCTATGATCAGGCATAAAAAAGCATCCTAACAATAGATGATGAAGTATCTATTTTAGAATAACCACCGGGAAGCCAACAATATCGCCACAGACTTTATAACCGAGTTTGGTCTAGTTACAAATCCCATCCGAAAGCATTGAGGAGCTCATCACTAGAAATTGACTTGGTATTCATTATATTAGTTGTGACGATTTGGAGATTGAGAGTTGGTTCACCGCACTAATTATTGATATTCAGTGAAAGGGTGATGGAGGATGATTCAATCGAAGAGTGGACAGCCATATGTGATTGAGTATGGTGGTAGAGAGGTAGAGAGGCAGAAAGAAAAAGCATCAATTAAGAGAGAAAGAGTATAATGAGTGTCTTGGATGGTTCTTGGGCTTCGAGGGTTTTATAAAGGGTGTTGTTGGCTCCTTTCTAAGGTTACGCACATAGTTGAAGAATTGAAAATTAAAGAGTTTGCACATAGTTGGAATCGACTCCATGGCATATAGTAATTTATGAGGAAGGATGCTATCACTTGAGCTTTCTAGTTTGTCATGGTTTCGCCTATTGAAGGACTTCAAGGCACTTTCACTCTATGAATTTGCAATGGCTCTTAATAAAATTGGGAGAGAAAAATATCTGAACTGAGGACAATGTCTGACTTGTGTGATGTGCCCTTCAACTAATGATTTCGTAGGGCTCTCTAACAATACCAAGGCACATCAACAAAAATAAAAGAAAATTTAAAAATTGGTCAAGTCAATATAGGACCTTAACTATTGAAACCTAAGCTCGTATCAAATTTTAAATGAACTTAATTTTTTAAGCCCATTTTTAAGATATGATATTTTTGTTCATAACTCCTTAAAAATCGGATAAGTCTTCGAGTTTAAACAAATAGTCCAACTTTTATGTTAAATATGTACTGCGATTACTGAAAAAGGATGAAAAGAACTTTGCTCACACCATTTAATTTAACGAAGAAAGTAGATACATAAATGTAAACATTGGTAGTGAACTCATTAATTTGTTACATTAAATAATCCTAAAGTAAACCCCTAAATGGATGAAACACATTAATTTGTAGCATAATCAATGCAAAACAAATTTAAAACATGAATTTTACAAATGATGCAATTTTCGAATACTAACCAACTTTACATCATCCACCACCGGTCCACAGAGAGAACCCGAGTTGTCATTTTTCATGGTGTAAAACGTGCTATAGAACATTATCCTAGTTCGTGTCGAGTCAGCTTTAAATCGAAGTCTCGCTTGCTTAAATCCTCCTTTGCCTTTCGAGTCATACATGACCTTGACAGTGTTCTTGTTAGCGAATGCCTCGACCACCATGGAACCTTCGCATGCATTGTTAGCATCACCAATGGTGAAGGAAAGGACGTAGTCCCGACCGATCATTGTCCTCACGACTTGTGAGAGGGAACTTTCTTTACCGGCGATGAGTTCAATTGCTCGCTTGCCTTCTGGGACGGTGAAGTGGTCGCTGTCAATGTACTTAACGGCTTTGAGGGAGTCGATAATCCAACCAGGTAATGGACTGTGATCATCTTCAATGTGAGGTGGAATTATGACACCTTCGGACATTGGTCCTGCGAAGATGTAAGGACCTTCTTCGAAATTTCCGTTCTTTAGTAGATTCACTGCAAATGTTTTGGATCAAACATGTTAGCTATCATCAAACTTTCCATCAGGGTTGAATCAGTTCTGGTTTTAAATTTTCAAATCATTTGAATTTGGATCAATTTTTGGTTATTTTTAGTTCGGACCATTTCGAACCTAGTCATCTTGCTTTTAGGTCATTTAAGTCTACTTATTCAGGTCATTTCAAATTTAGTTCATTCTAAGTTCGATTAGATAAATTCAGGCTATTAATTTTTTATAGTCAAATCGAGTTTAATGTTTGTCTTTACCTCGGGTGCGTTTTGGAGGGTACAAGGTCTTCAACGCGACGGAATCAATAAGAGGACCACAAGCAGCATCTTCCTCCACACCCGGATTATGTATCGAGATCTCAATTACAGACTCAGAAGCCTGGAATGCCCACGCATACGAATCCCATCCATTGCTACTATACATCGTCTGAATCGGGAACAAACCAAAGTCGTTTTTCTCGTAGTTCGGAGAAACCGAAACATTCAACTTTTCCTCTTGTGCACATGTCCGAGCCGCACTGAAGGTTAGAGAGTAAAACATGCCTTTAATCACCTTAATCTTCTGCTTAATCAATGCCTCATTTCCTAACCTAACTGCAAAGCCTCCTTCAGGTACTATTAGCAACATGTCACCTTGTTTTTGACCTGATTTGATGTACTCAACATAGCCTGAAATTTCCCAATTCGGTATTGCTTTGGGGTTCATCACTTTAGTTCCTTTCAATTCCGATGGCTTAGGCCCATACTCAAAATTTCCATTTGGCAACAAACCTAAAAATAAATAAATTAAAAATCGATTTTTAGTTCGATTTAACAGTGGCCCTAATTTTTTATGAATATCATGTGAGAAAAGAATGATGTTGAATGACAAATACAAATGTTATTCAATAATGTCCTTTTGAAGTTTCATTTATTAATGTCAATATGGTCCTATTGACAAATGTTCTAAGGACCATCAAAGAATCTATGTTGGACCATAGCTCTTATGTTGGAAATTGTTTTAATGAAGAAACCAATTTCCCATTTAGATTCTCCTTGAAAAGGAAATGTTCTAATGCATGCACATGCACATCAATGACCAAATGTATAGTTTTTCACTTTTTACTGGATCCTAGGTTACCACAATGACACGAAAATAATTAAAATATGATAGGAAATACTTGCCAAATTAGTCGTTGTAATTAAATTTCGAAATATTAATATCGTAATAATCAAATTTTTTATTATAATTATTATTTTAGATGTTAAATGCTAATCCAAATATTTTAAATATATCTTACATTATATTTGCTATAACGAGTAAAAAAACTTAATTTTTAAATCTCTTAAAATCTAGGCCTATGTATGGCTAAAACATGTAGGGGTCAGTTTGGTAAGATAGATGCCAAAGCTATGCATGTTATTTACTGTCAGGTTGTCGTGGCAAATGTGCCAAATCGATCTGGTTTCACGTGGATGAAGGGTGCAGCATATGTAGCATGCAATTTTATTAACTTTTGTCTTACGACAAGCTATAAAATATTATACAAACTTTTGTATAAATTTTTTTTCTGTTAGATCAAAATCAAATTAAAGAAAAAAAAATTTTAACGTCAAAATGAGATATATATGATACGTTATATGTAATAATTATCTGATTATTTTGTTAATCATGTTAGTTTTTAACAGTAGTAATAAACGAAATTTTATAAGAAAAGATCAATTTACTTTTTAATCTAATGTGTAAGGATTAATTTACTTATTTTTTAATAAAAAAGATAAAATATAATCTAATTTTTAATATAAAGACTTTCATAATATTATTTCTTTTATTTTAAGGTCTAAGAACAGTAGATCTACCAAGTACAAAATGGAGGGTGCATTTATTTAGGCTAAACAATACAAGATTTCTTCAACTTCATCTTCCCCATTTGTGTGTTGAGAGTTTAAAGGAAAGTTATGTAATATTTCGAAAAGTCGTGAAATGTGTTCTAATTTTTTGAAAAATTATCTAATTCTCGATCATATGATTAAAAAACGAGATAAATAATCACCAAATCACAAATATATATCAAATCATTTTACTACATATACACACATAAAAGTAACACTCAATGAAAAAAAAAAAGGCAATGCAAAGAAGCTTAAGCATGGATTATAGAGAAGTGAGCTTACCATCATTGAGAGAAGAGACTAATTGAGAAGTGGCGCAAAATAAAAACAACACCACTGCTATGATTCTCTGCATTTTTTTCTTATAAAAAAGGCAAAAACAGGGAGAGGAAAGAAAGAAAAAGGGGAGGAAAAAGTAGAGAATTTGAATGGGAAAATCATGAGGGCTAGTGTGAGGCTTTTATTTGCTTAATTCTAAAAGAAAGCCCTTACTATTTACCAAAACTACATGAATGCCATTATATTTTATATATAGTTTAATGATTAATTTAATATTTATTTAATCTACTAACATGTAACAATGTATCTAATTAAAGAAATTAGAAATTAGAATTTCATGTGCTGGTCTGATGGTCAAGATCTTCGTCACTCAAGGTGTGGCCTGAATTCAAGTCGTATTGCTAGTAGGGTTTTACGCTCCTTTTGTAATTCACCAAAAAAAATAGAAATTACAAAATTCTATTTTAGGGTAAGAGTGATATTTGTTCAATTCGGTTGGGGTTTTTTTAGATTTGTTGAACCGTCCGTTATAATTCGATTAAGCTTGATTCGGTTCTCAGTTTTTTATATTAATTTTGGGTTTTAAATTTTTAGACTTAATTTGACCAAAATGAATTTTGTTTTATAGATTTTGAATATCATTTGATAAAATTTCAAGGTCCTTTTTATAGATATTCTAAATAATAATTTTTCAAGAACTTTTAAATTGCTTTCACTGTTTTAAGTATAAAATATTTATTTTTATATCATAAAAATTTAAAAACTAATTATATATTAAATAGAAAATAGAATTAGGTTTGGTTTCAGGTAACTTTAGTTTTTGAACTTGCATTCCATAAACCATCCAGATACCTTAGTTCGCGTCACTCTTCAGTTGATCTTGCTTAACTCTAATTGTGGGTGTGACATAATCTAATAGTAGATTAAAAGTCATCCAGTTTTAATTAACTAATTTGTTACAATTAATGAAAATAAAAAATTAAGAGATTTAAAAATAAATATTAATAATTTTATTAACAAAAAAAAAAGTAAAATTGCAACTTTATTTTTAAAAAATCAACCTATATTTAAATAAGGATTATTATTTGATACATTGATGGTGAATTTTCTTTTACTCTTGAAACAATTTAAAATTTTACTACAGTTTTATTTTTTTATTAAATACAATTTAAGGATACGTGTTAATTCTTTTAATTTGCTTGTTAAAAAGAACTTCACTACTAATGTACTCAGGGGAGAAACTAAAAAATCATTTTTATAGGCCAAATTTGAATTATAATTTTTGGAAGGGACAAAATACAATCCTACCATTATACTAATTTATAACTTTTAGAACGACGAGCAAGGTCACTGCCTATCCCTTTTATTCCTGAATAAATCAAATAATTATCTTTTATATAGTAACTAATTTTACCAAATAATGAGCAATTCATTATAGAGGGACTAAAATAAAATTTTAGAAATTTGAGGGTTAAAATTAAAAAATTTTATTTTAGAAAAACTTAAATTGAATACTTCATTATTAAAAGGATACTTCCTACCCATTTATCTACGTCCCAAAGCATGAGCAAGGCTCTAATAACAGCTCTTTTCATCTTATAAAATGTAGTAAAAGAATTTTAATATATATAAATATATAGCAATTTTTTTTTTATGAATTACAAGAATAGGGTAAAATCCTAACAACAACGCAATTAGTGCAATTTGATGCAAACCACACTTATAGCGGCGAACACCTTGATAGTCAGATTAACACGGGATTCATTAATCTTTTAATTTCGATTGCAGAATAAATATTAATTCCAGCTAAGTGATTTTAATTAAAAACCTTAAATGGCTGAATTTGGTAATACGTTTGGATTATTTATATATAAGCTTGTCTTAAAAATTGGGGACTCAATTGCTTGGTACAATGCTTGTGGTTCTTAAATAAATGAAACGTAATTTAGATGTGAAAAAATGATTTCAGATTTGGTGTTCTTCTGGTGAAGGTTTAGGACAAGCTATTTCAAAGCCACGTGGGATATTTATCCCCAAATTGTTGCATTGTCGGTTAAGGATTAATTTTGTGTAAGAAAAAAAACTATTTCAATTTCACGAGATTAAGTAATTTATACTCTTGATTATATATATATATATTTAAAAATAATAATATTTAGTTTCTTAATTTGGTATTTTTTTTAATTTAGTCCTTAAATTTTTTGGTCATATTAATTTTTAATTTAGCAAATTTTCTCAAATTTTATTTCTTGATGACATGACATTATGAGATTGTGTTATATTATCATCAAAAACTTTATAAAAACATTATAATTTTTAGATGAAATCTTAGCATAATATCAAAGTGCTATGTCATCACATGGATCAAAACTAAAAAAAAAAAATTGTCAAGTTAAGAGACTAGGGGCATGTTTGATGAATCGTTGAAAATCTTAGATCAAAGAATAAGTCATTTCTGTTAAAATTAGATTAAAGAGTAAATTAATTATTGTACATTAAATCAAGAGTAAATTAATTATTGTACATTATATTACCTCCCCATGGGTTCTGGGTATGGCTAACAAAATAACCAGATAATGACATATGAAGTGCCACATGTACTTCGGGTAAGGATCAGTTATTAACAGTAAAAATAGATAAAAAAATTTAACAAAAAATTAAACTTACTCTTTGATTCAACTTATAAAAACTAATTATTTCATTTTCTAAGTAGAAACGTAATTCCAACAGGTTACTTTTATTACTCTTTTGTCTAATTTTAAACAAATATCAAATAATAAAGAGAAAAAATAATGACCAAAAACTCCTTTTGGGAAAGGCACATGGGAAAGGGAAGATGGACCAAATTGAATTACTTGAATTTGGTTGTCTTGTCAAGCCAACTTTTATAGTCCATTATTTTTTAATTAGGTTTGCTCGTGGGGGGATGAACAACAAAACATCATAATCAAATCATATTACAACACATTGATAGACAAAAAAAAGAAAAAGGGTTGGGGCAAGATTTTAGATCTTATCCGAGGCAAACCATGTGCAAATGCAAGTGAGGATTTTGATTTGAGTTTGGCATTGATTTTAGGACTTTCAATTGTTTTTCTTTTCTTTTTTCTATTCTTTGTTTGTCGGCAATAATTCTAAAGTTTATTATTGTAGACATGTGCAATAACATTATGGGGATGGGGACTTTGAGATTGGATGAAAGTTTCAAGAAGTTGCATTTAAAACAATTAACAATTTACATGCACAATCATTTAGATGTTTGATACTTGCATTAGTTTGGGTCGAGTTGTATCAAATGGAAAAAAAATTATGAATTTAAATTTTGAAATATTTAGAGATTAATGGGTAGTTTTAGTTCAAAAATCTTAAGTTGCGAATAACGTATTCGTATAATTTGTAATTGTGAATTTTGAGTTTTGAGTACTTAAATTTAAGATTTAATATGTGTAGAGTGTGCATTTTTAATTTCACTATGTGCGATTATTATATGTGAGTTTTAATTTAAATTATTTCGATTTCTAATCTGTTTGTTCTGATATTAGTTTGATTATACTTTGTAGTTGCTCAAACATATATTTGTAATTATATTTTAATTGTATTGTACTAGTAAACTTTCAAAAGATGCGTTTCGTACGTATATTTTTTTAGATGAATTTTCGTTAGAATTGTTTATTAACTTGTGATCGGTTAATTTATTTGAATGTATCAAGTGTGGATATTATTGTAATTCTCTATAATTAATGGATTTCTCCCTCTCACATCAATACAATTTGCCAAGGCAAGTTTCTAGAGCAGTGGCCACTACACTTGGCACTGCTTAAGTTCTATAATTTTACTTATCTATTAGCATGTTTAATTAAAATATATTGATTATTTCCATGTATTTTTTTGAGGATTTTGTGAAGACAATCTCCTAGTTATAAGTGGAGAAGAGATTGGATTAAACAAACTACTTTTCAAGTATTTTAATGTGATCTACTTACCTTATATATTAAAATACGCAATCCAAGAAGATATGAGCTAATTTTATGAAGATTTTATCTCAATGCTTTGTAACCTTATATTAAGTGTATTTGATTTGATGAGATTTCGGGTATATCAAGATAGAATAAAGGTTACTTTGTGAAGTTGGATTCATTGTCTAAATATGAAAGCCATGTTCAACCTTGAAAGAGGTAATTGTTGAGACAGATATGTGAGCAGTGCTTCACGCAATGGTCGCTACTCTTGACACTACACAAGGCACATAACTTGTCTTATTTAGAAGTAAAAATCTTTTGTACCAAAACAATTGGGTCATGACTTAGATGATATTATAAACGTGTATTGACCCATATTCGAAGATCAATCTTGCGGAGCAACAAATCTTTGAAGATTGAATCAATCAAGATCAATCAAATCAAATCCCTTATTTTGTGGAGATTAGCTTGATTGATTTGAAAACTTATTTTGGAGATCTTTGAGTCATTTTGGATTTTATAAAAAATACTTAAATCAAATCCCTTAAACTTTTATGTATTGGAAGCTCGTCTAATTAGTTACATGTAGAGCAGAGTTGAGCACTTAATTTATTCATTAAGAATTCATGATTGTGAGTGCATTTTGTAAGTAAACAAGTAAGTTCTTAATTTACACACTAAATTTTCAAGAGAAAAACGTAAAAAAAAAATGATCTAAATCTTAAGTACAAAAATAAAGTTATTGTACTGATATTTGATAAGAATTAAACAATTTATTGTACGAGATTAAAAGATGATAGATTATCTCTCCGTACAACGCTCCGCTAACGTAAAATAATCATTGCATCGATTTTTGTTTTCTGCCACAATGCTGACTCTCAATGAACTATTCTTGCAAGTTCTGACTGCGTTTTTAACACAACTTTAAGGTTTTCATAAGCCCTTTCCAGGATTTGTAAGAAGAACAATTACTTGCAAAAAACAAAATGTTGATCTCTCATCATCTACTAAAAGAATAAAAAAGAAAAAAGCCCAGTTTTTCTGTACTAAATTATTTAATGTTCTATTGATTGAAGTTTGTTGTTAAATAAGAAATAAAGTTCGAAGCGATTGATAGGCAGAAGATGTCTGGGTAAAATGTTGGTCCAAGATCCCAATTTGATAGCTTAATTTGTTTGTTTATACAATTAATCAATATAAAATAAAGATATGTCCAAATCATTCTTTTATATTATTCACATTGTCTTGTCTGTTCCATGCAATTTACTAACTTAATTATTGGATCAAATTTTGGTGACAAGTGATTGACAGAAGGGGTCTCTGACCAAATTTTAGGATTTCAAGTTTCAACTATATATTAAATTACATTTTGGCAGGGATTTGCAGTTTCCTATGAAATAGATCTCAAGAATAAAAAAACAAAAAAGAAAAATATGTAGAAGTGCAAAAGAATGGTGTTAATTGCATATCGGTAAAAATCGAAAATTTACATAGTTGAATAGATTAAATTAATTTAATAATTTTTTTTAAAATTTTAAATTATTTATTTAATTATTGTTGATCTAGTACTCATTGAATTGGAATTAGTAATTTGGCTGGTTCAACCACTAATTCAATTATTAGAACATTCTATATGATACTCTAAAATTGTATCACGTAATCAAATATTTACATTTTTCAAGTTTAAAAACTAAAATGAAACATTAATCTTATTATAGGTTATTATCATATCTGTGCTTTTTGATACAATACCTAGAAATATCTATAGCCCCTTCCCAATCCTTAAATAGGAGGACAATGCGCACTCGAGCCCATATCCTCCTGTACTGACATCAATATCGATAACAGTCGAGTTAAGACTCAAACAACATTAATAGATGAATTTTACGTCATAAACCATTACATATACCACCCCTATTTTTAATTTAATTAAATTAAAATTCATTATCATATCAATAAATCACTAAATCTCATTATCATTTTTCTTTTCCAAATGAGTCCTAAATCTCACAATCAAGAATATCTAATTTTTTTACTTCTAAATTTCCCTTTTTCTTTTACAATATATTTACTAATATTTGTAGAATGGAGAAAAAAAGCTTTTATCTCCATTTAAGGGCCTAACACCATATATATATATATATATTGTAGAAGGTAAAATTAGGAAGAAAAAGAAAGAACATGGCAGTTCACAGGTGGAGGTGTGCTAAGATTTGCTTTAATTGGATTGTTAGTATTTTTCCCTTAGTGCAATGATTTCCCTGTAGTTATAAATTTTCGAATTGATTGAATAAAAAATTATCATATGGTTGTTTAATATTCTTGTAAGATGTTTATAATGTTTTTGCAAGTAAAGCAAATTATATAATAAAAATTGGCTCACTGATTACTTGAGGTTTAACAAACATTAAATTATATTACATAGTTAGATTATAATGCGAGAAGACAACTTATGTTTATAGGTAATCTAAATTTTTTTTGTAATCCATGAGATTAGATTGAGCAAATAATTCATATCAGTTGTAGACATGATAAGTCCCATGTGTGTTTCATGTGAGAAGGTTCTACACCTATATATGGTGAAGTAGATTGAAAGCGTTCCACATGTCAACCATGCATGTGATTGTGAGGATCACGCTTGTTGAGACGTCGTTGACGAGTGAGGTTATTTTAGGCCTGGTTGGTGAGGTATGTATAACAATTGTCATTCCAAGTCGAGGGAAAAGTTATAAACTGACCTTTCCCGAGATGAGGTAATAGTTATAAAGTGACTTTTCCCAAGACGAAGTAATAGAGTTTCGGATTTATGCTTTTTTAAGAGGGGTAGGAGTCTTGACAACTTATACTTGAGAAATACGTGTGATAGGGAGGAGTTGCATGGTACATACATGTTTTATAATCGTAATGACCTTGATTTTGGCAAAAAAGATTGTCATTTGAGTTTTTGCCCGTTAACGAGAATGTTATGTGTTTGTTTTAATAGGATGGACGAATCGGAGGATCAAAATTGTTGAGACACGTACCCACATTTAATTGGCTTTGAAGAATTATGCTATCTTGGAATTGTGCTCAGCATGCTTGGGCCTTGTATAGATTAGGCTCTCTAAAATTTTGTTAAGTCTTTATACTGCCACATTAAGAACTTGAGAATTTTTGAGGAAAAAGTCTTCAGAAGCTTTGTGTCGTCATGAGTTTTTTCCATGTTGGAATATCTACCTTTTGTTTCTGTTTAGTAAGTTTCTAAGGGGTAGTTGTCTATTGTTGTTGCGGTTAAAAAGTGCGTTTCAAAAGTGCAGTAAGAAAGTACGGTGAAAAAGTGTTGTTTATTAATTTTCAGTGTTCTCTATTGTTGCAAAAGAAAATTGTGGTTGAAGGTTAAAATGTTGTTGTAGACATGAAGTGAAAAGTTAAAATTAGTTAAATTATATGATATTTAAATAATTTAATATAATGATACATAAAGTATAAATTTTAAATAATTAATATATATTAATTGTGAAATTAATGATACATAAAATCATTTAAAAATTTTAATATTATAGTAAATTATATTTTAATATTTTAATATAATGATACATAAAATATAAATTAATCTATTTTTATATATCTTTTAAATAATTAATATAAACAAGAGTATTTTGATACTTTTCACTCTCAAACACAAATGTCAAAAGCTAAAAATACCTAAATATATCAATTTTTGTGTTTGGGTGAAAAAACACTTTTGCAGAGTAGTTTTGACACGAAAGTCATGGGGCCTAAGCCTTTAACTTCTTGCTTTGTGTTTTAGGCATTGTTAGTAGTAGCTTGTCTTGGTAAATCGTGATAAGATTGGTATTTGAGTGAGTATTTTTTCATAAGTTTCCTTTAGCTATGTTGTAGGGCACATGTTCAAATCCCACCAAATGCAAATGTTGAGATTTCTTTGGTGGGTGATCAAGTTCACATGCAGAATCTACATCTTTAAACACCCAACGAAGCTCTCTCATTATTGAACTTGTCGCCTCTTCAAACACTCGAGCTCTCAGTAGAGTTGAGAGACAAAATCCCCACCAGGGATAATACCAACCAAGGGCAAATTTAGAGAGGTTGATAGCGGCTCCCCTCCCTAAAATAGAAATTTTTCTATTTTGTCCCTTTAAAATTTTTAAAATTTTAATTTAGTAAAGGTAAAATTGTACTTTAACGCTCTCTAAAAATGATAAAATTTTGATTTAAGCTTTTAAAAACTACATTTTTACTATCGTAAAAATTATAATTTAATTTTGCCCCCTAAAAGAATTTTCTGGCTTCGCCCTTGATACCAGCCTGTTGAGGGATGGTTTATCAACTTTCAACAAATGACATTTCAAAGGTTTCTCTTGAAAGAATCAATTTCACCTATAGTAAATATGTACTTAAAAGAAAAGACAAATGATTGAAGGCCATGGCTTAAATTAGTGGACTTGTAAAGAAAACGTAAATCTTCCAGAATCCCAAGTTGAAAACACTTAAAACAAACTTAGTATATCTTTCTCAACACCCTGCCTCAAATGTCATCATCAAATAGTTACAATGTTTGAGGCTTGCATGGCTTATGATAGGGGACCCTAATTGTTTGTATTTTTTTGACTTTTATATAGTGACAAAATTTTATTATTATAGGCCTTTCGTTCTCCAATCTTTTTTTTTTGAAAAATAATTTCACAATCTCGACAACAATATTGTCAATCGAAAATCTCTCTGGCCTCAGGATTATTCGTGTTTACACGTATAATATTAGCCTCTAAGATTCCTTTTTGTAGGTAATACTACAAGTAAAATGCTTTTTAGTGATGAAATATTTTGGTGGATTTTAATTTCTTCGGTAAAATTATTATTTTATTAGCGACTAGACAGAATTTATGTTGAAAATTACCATTTCCCAATTGATTTTTTTTTTTTTGCTTGAGGTTAAACCAATCAAGTAATTGGTTTGTCGGTTTATCTAGTTTGTACGATTTAATTAAATTAATCATTAAAAATTCATAAAAGTACAAATAAAAAGATAGTGCAATTGATTTTTACTTTGATTCCTCCCGGTTCACAAGTCAATCAAATTAATGTCTCTTTGAACTCATACCCTAATTCACTGGTCTAGTCCGATTTGATCAACTAAGGTTTTCTTTTTTCTGTGAAAAAAAAAAAAAACAATGAAATAGATTTGCACTTTACATGGAAATAGATTTGCGTGTTGAAGGTAGAAAAACACACACTACATGCATGTTTTTGTGGTTTACATAGAAATATATTTGCATTTTACATATTTGGAAGGGCTAAGTGGAATTTTTCAGATTCAACCATGGAGGAAAAGAGGGGGGAAAAAAAAAGGAAAACATCTAAGAAGCGTATATGATGTTCATGTTTTTCAACTCTTATCTCTCAATCTCATTCTTCCTCAACAATATCCTTTGGATAAACCTGCAAAATACAAATATAAAAGACATTGTTATACAAAATTCATTGGCTAGATAATCATGCATGAAAAAACTATGTTATTCATATACGGGTATGATTAGGTTTTCTTAGTTGATTCATGTATGTAAAAGATTCTTTAAGTTCATATTCCTATGTGTAAAATACGAATGTCAGACATAAATAATTTAAGAAGAATAAAGGCTTAAAGAAATATTGTCAAAAAATTATCATGCACGAAGAAGCTATGTTACTCGATCTCAAGTACGGGTATTAGATATAGACATGCATATCACATACGTATGGTTAGACTTTTTTATTTTTATTTTTTTGAGTTTTTTAATGTATTTGGGATATTTTTGAAAGTCATATCATTGTGCTTATATGTCACACATGAATGCCGAACAAAGGTACGAAAAAACTGGAGCATCCTACCTGGCCCTTCCGCTCCTCACTGAAGCTAACAGTTCGGAGCTTTAACTCTCCTCTACTTGTTGTCAGCTCATCTAATAACTCAGCATCAAACCTTTCAACTGCATCAACCTCATTCTCAAGACGAGATATATCCATTTCCTAACAAAAAAAAAAAAAAAAAAATCAACATTTTTAGCTGTTTTTGTCAGTTTTTTATGGCTCCACGAAAATGACCAATAGCAAATACCCTTGAAGAGAAGCTGAGGGATGTTCTTGGGAAGGCACCGGTAAGCTCCTCATATTCAGCCGCATCGAGTTCACAGAGATAATTTGGGAGAATGAGCTTTGGGAGAATGTATTGCCTTATGATGATGAGAAGGAAGAAGGGCAATGGAAACAAGATTCCAGCTATAGGAATCCATGTTACACCAAAGCATATGAGGAGATATATGAACTGGAAAACCGTAAACATCGCCATAAATTGGTACGGTACTGACTCCACGAACGAAGCATGAACATGTTCCAACACCCTGCAAATTTGGATCATTGATGCAGCAGAGGAATTAGCAAATTGCCTAGGAATGTGTTTATTGTGAACAATCAAGGTACTTGAAGCAAAGAGAATGCTGCATACTTGTATCGCCGGGTAGGTGTGATGAAGAGAAGTAACATCCTTTCCCAGAACTGATTCCCGGGAAGACTATCAATGGCCATGTACGCAAAATATCCCCAAAGAACCGATGTAGGTATCAACTTGATTGCAGGCATAGCGCATACTGATGCAGCAACTAGGAGTGACTGCAAAAGATTGCTCACTCTCTGTTCGTTAACTCGAACCGGCAAGTAGGCATCGATATGCTTTTCGGGATCAAATGTTTCCTTTTTTATTTCTCCATTTTCACCTTTCATAACAACCTTCTTCAAGTCTTCTAACTCTTTAACAACTGCAGTCTGTAATTGGAATAGTTAAGGTCAGATGCAGGCATTGTATAAGACTTATCGCTATGTATTCGGAGAATACGGACCGGCAATTCGGGGTTGAAGCAAAACTACGAGTTGTGGACTAAAATGTCATTTGCAATGTTTCAAGATAAAGGATCACTTACTTCTGGACTCTTGTCCATTTCGATGAAGACCGCTTGCATCTTGCCGTATATTTCGGAGTCACTAGCTTTCTGCTTTATGCTTTCTTTCGCACTCTCCACCATTTTTCGTCGGATGATCTGCATTTCATACACGAAAAATTAAGCTTGTAACCAGGTCAATTATATTTGATAGGAAACTTTGCTTTAGAATGTATGTACCCACCTGCCCTTTGAGAACTGCAAGGCTCTTAGTATGCATAGGAGACTGTGGTAGGACTCCATTCGAAGGAGGGAGGCCGATTAGTCCACAAAGTAAAGTCTGCAAGCATGTTCCCAGTGGTAAAACGTTAGTATACGATTAGATTGTTTATAATTCGGGTGGTGGTACTGTTCAAGCATGAGGTTTACCATGAATCCGAGCAGCAAAATGTCATAATGATATGCAGATGGATTCTTGAGATTGAATTCCTTTTGTTGTGCCATTTGTGAAGCAACGCTGTGGTCGAAAAAGTAAAGTCCCGCAATCATCACAGCTGGAATAAATGCAGCAAAGATGTACAATGGAGGGACCCTTCCCATATCCTGCAATTTGATTATTTATAACACTGTCAACCTTGAACCTTGTAGCCTTTTCTTGCAAGACATATTCGATAAACGAGTATGGTTACCTTAATTACGGTCCAATGTTGTGTTGATGCAGATTCCCATGGCAGAGGACTAAACAGCCTTCTTGGAACCCCAGAAGGAACTTTGCTTGGTACACTAAATGACATTGCTGTCCACACTACAACCATTAAAGGTACCCCATAATCTGCAATGAAGCTTCTAAACCACCCTGTACAACATTCAGCAGCCATTTATGATAGCTTATTTTGTATACTAAATCAGAAAATAGTCAAATGCTATGAATCTGTTTGCTTGACAAACCTGTGCCATACCACCATGACCTCGCCCTTCGACTTTTCAAGGCAGTATAGAGAAGGCCAAGTGAGAATATGATTCCCAACAATCCATTTGTGTAAAGCCACTGAAATTGATACTTCTCTAACTTCGCGTCTTGATGTTCGGGAACTTGAAATTCACTCACAACTCCCTGCAATCGAATCATCAGTAGGTGTTTAGAACTTAGTATAGTAGATGATTTATTTTCTTTTGATCAGATTTTACCTTGATAGCCTCTTGAATAAACAGAACACTGATCAACATGCCGAAAAGCTCGCCTGCAATCCTTGTGAACCTATTAATTACCGTGCAAGCATTGAATACTGCAAGCAGAAACAACAAGAGAGCAGTCCAAACACAAACCCTGCAAAACATATATCAACTTAGAAGATCAAGTACTTCCCAAAACTTCAGCAAAACTGATAACAACAGAGACTCGTTTTACCATCCGACCCAAGCCAAGTATAGTTCCTGCCCCAAGTCATCTCTTCCTTTTGCAAAGTTATACAAATATGTATACATGATAACAGTTGGCTCTGCAACTCCAAGAATCAAAAGTGGTTGGCCACCGAATATCGAGTGTAGAATACCGCAAAGGGCAGTCGATGCCAACGTTTCAACCGTGCTTAGGCTCCCATCTAAACCCAAATCCATGTTAAACATAACCTTTTAACTTCACCATTGAATATTGTTTCATGAACGGAACAGTGACAAACCTGTATCTCGGCTCAGTTGCTCGCCGAAGGCGATAACGGGGAGAGCAGAAGCAAAGAAGATATAGGTAGTTGGGGCTAATATCCTACAAAAAAGGAGAATAACTATTTGAATATATACCAAAATTTAC
This sequence comes from Gossypium bickii, assembly GCA_025503065.1. Lineage (NCBI taxonomy): Eukaryota > Viridiplantae > Streptophyta > Magnoliopsida > Malvales > Malvaceae > Gossypium > Gossypium bickii. The sequence continues at coordinate 3,199,938 of CP106714.1, read as the reverse complement.
TTTCATGTTACGCATTTTATCAAATACATAGAGAAGTATTATACCCCAGTCCTGAACGAAGACCAGTAATCCAATCTTGTTTATAGCAACCTGCTCTTCCTTTAACATCATTTGCAATACCCTTAAAAGGGGCTTTCAAGTTTTCCATTTCTGGTGGAAAAGATTTGGAAACTGAAATAGAAAATATGAACCAGTTGGATTGTTATTATATTGAAGTCATATTTTTTATGAAATTCTAACAATTTAACACATACAAACTTTGACTTGGAAGAAGAAAAAAACAGGGCAAGATTTTTCAAAAGAAAACTTTGATTTTACTTTCATCACTATTTTCCTGTCAACCAAACATAACATTAGTGCCTAACATGTTTGGTTTCACATTCATAACCCACCCACCCCTCACATGGTAAACTACATTATAAACACAAAAACATATACATATGCATATATGCATTACATGCATACATATAAAACAAATGATTCAAAACATGCAGATTGGTTTATAAACAAAGATTTGGAAAAAAAAAAAAAAAAACAGGGTTTTTACCAGAAACCAAATAACAATAATAATATATTGAGAGACAATGGCAAAAAAAAAAAAAAAAATGGAAAAAAACAATGGCAACCCAAGAACAAGAGTTTCCCTACATGTCTATATAAAACAGCCGCCAGTCTCTGGATGTTAGACTGGGGTCTAAGTTCAAACTCTTAGTGACAAACTCATGTATTTGTATGGTTTTTTTTTTTTTGTTAATTTTAGGGCTGAGAAGAGAAAGCAATATAGCCAATGAGATTGGCCAAAAATTGTAGGGAAATTCCTTGATGTTGCCTCATTTTGGTGGTGTCTATTCACCTAAACCCAACCTCCGTACGTTTTTTTTTCTTCAATAGCTTTAAATTATTATTTTTATTTAAAAATTAAAAATCGAACCGAATGGACAGTTGAATCAATTTTTATTTGAAATATAATATCCCTTAAAATTAGAGATTCTCTTAACCAATCAAAAATCGATATAAAACTTGATTTTCTAAAGGACCACGTTAAGAGTAGGTAAGGGTCTTGAATTAAAAATGGTAAAATTGTGAAATAAATTTGTTTCAAATTTGTGAGATTACAAGATAACATAATAATAAAATTATATTTTGATTTCTCTAAAAATTTATATTTCAATTTTGACTCTTTTATCTGTTTTTCGAGCTTTGTCTAATTTTTTTAAGATATAAAACTTGAGCTCTTAATAGAGGTGGCGTGAAGGATAAGTTGGGGTCTTAATTTTAAAAATGGTAAAATTGTAGAATAAATTCCTTTTAAATTCACGAGGTTACAAGCTAATAAAATAATAAAATTATATTTTGATTCTTCTAAAAATTCATATTTCATTTTTAACTCCTTTAAAAGAAATTCTAATTTTGCCTATGTCGTTTTAAATTTTCAAATGAGATAAACAACTGATTACTAAATATGCTTGATTCTCACGAGTAAAAATTGATCTCTCGATAAATATAACACAAAAATTAAATTACTTTTATTTAGATCACTTATAACACTATAAAAGCCGTAGGAATAAACCAAAAACATAATTTAATTAATATTGGATTTTGGAGTGGTAATTAATCCAATTAATCGTCATGGTAATACAAAGCACTAGAATCTATGCTATTAATATTTTAATTTTCATAAATATATATATTTATTTATTTAAGACATAAATAAAAATTAATTAATTTAAATATTATGATTATAGTTTGATGTCAACGAAATGTAGTGGTTGAGTTTTGAGTTCGGACGCATATGCCCCTATATGTTGTTTGTTTTTAATTAAAATTATCTTTCAAATATAGAAAATTTATTATCATTTTATTATATATATATTGAATGATATCATTCTATCTTTCAAATGTTGATGATGTCATTTTTATTTTATATATTAATGCTTTGATTGAGTTATTAATCAGGTCAAGGTGATTTGTTTTATAAAGCAAAAAATAAATATTAATTTAAGGATATTTATGTCTTTTTATATTTTGATAATTTTGAAAAATATATGTACACGATGAGAATTATGATATTTAAACCCAAGTCATCTTAAATTTGCTTTTTCAATTGAAGTTGTATTTGATTTTTTAATGTCAAATTTGGCTCTCAATGTTTACATTTATTGTCAATTTGACCCTTTTTTTAGTTAAATTTGATCCTTAATCTTTCAAAAAAGAGTCAAATTATATTTTTCAACGGAAATACTAACTAAAACATTAATTTTCTTAACAATGTTGGTATAACAATCTGCCTGTACTTTGATGTTGATATAACACTATTTATTCTTACTTTCAGGAAAAATTACTCCTTATTTTTCAAGGTTCACATCAATTCAATGTAAAAAGATGGTAAATAGACTACCCACTTGTCACAAAAATAACTATGCCACGTGGAAAATTGTACTTAAATATTAATGTAGGTTGTAATATAATATGTATTTATATATGAGGACAATTACATGACAAATAAATTAGTTTGTAAAAAAAATGTAAGATGCGTGTTGAAATTAATCTCTAATAATACATGTTGATTTAATGTATTTTATATTTAATTAAATTTTAAAATATTGTATTTTTAATTATAGTAAAGCGTAAAATAATATTTCTTATTTAAATTATTAAATATAATTAAAATAATATTATTTAAAATAATAATTAATTAATATAATTAAGTGATAATTAATATACTTAAAATTCTATTCAAATATTAACTCTATATAATGTATTCATTTGAAAATGACTCTAAAAAGGCCAAATCTAAAAAGGCCAAATTAACATTTATTAAGAACTTTGTCCCATCTTTTATTAAGTTGAAATTTTTTTATAATATTTTAAAAAAAATTGAAACTTAAGTATATGATTTGGTTAATTGGTTTGTTATGGTGACGTATGTGCTTACCTTATATTAATTACTATAAAATATAAGTGAAAATATTTTCAACCATTAAAATATCTTTCTATTTCGTTATTAATTATATATATAAATTCTTATCAATCATATCTATTTTTTTATATATAATGTCTAGAACTACTCATAGTCCCTCCCCAATTAAGGAAGATAATACATTTCAGCGCACTTAAATAAATATTTATCGCATTTTTAAGTGAAAATTTCAATTTTGTGGCGACAATTATTAATTGTATAAATTTATTTGATAATAAAAAAATCGAATTTACAATGAATTGTACAAAGTTTTTTAGGTAAATAAGTTTTGATAATATAAATATATTATGGGTTAATATTTGATGTATCGATTATATAATTTTATATATTATTAAACATATTATTGAGAATTAAGTTAAAGTGAATTTAGCATTTAGTTTTGCTTGTTGATGTATCATCATGTAATTCATTAATACTTATAGAATTATATATATTTAGTGCATTAAGAGAATTTTTGTAGGATAAAGGAAATAAATTATATTTAGGTATTATGACTTTTTTCACATTTTAGTCTTCTATTTAATGTTTCACTTTTTTAGTCATTGAATTTGTAATTTTTTTGTCTAATTATCTCAGAATGGATTAAAAAGTTTATGTTTGTTAACTTAGCTGATGTGGCATACATATCGATTTCCATGTAGATGACATATCAACATTTAATTAATTTTTTTAAAAATTTAAAAAATATTAAAAATATTTTTTTATAATTTTAAAATTAATTTTAATTATTTTTTATTTTTTAAAATAGTTTAAATGTTTTTAAAATTTAAAAAATTAATTAAATATTGATGTGTTGTCCACGTGTATGCAATGTCAAAAAAAAAAAAACACTAACCTTTCTATTCATTTTTGCAGTGATTTGATAAATAAAAAAAAGCATAAGTTTAAAGATTAAAAAACTATAAAAAAATTAAATAGAAAACTAAAATAAATTTTTTTATAAAGTTGGAGGGAAAAAAATATTATACCTTATATTTACCCATCTTATTTCAAATTTAGATGCTTTTGGTTAGGACAACTAAGCTTGGGTCTAAGGGTTGAAGGGTATTTAGTGAATTTAATTTTTTTTTAGACATAATGTAATTTTTAACGTTGTGTTTTTTGTTAATTTGGTACTTATTTTTTTAAAATAATTAAATTTGGCTTTCAACTTTTTAAAAAGAGTCAAGATTGCCTTTTGAAAAATAGTTGAAATTATTTTTCAACATAAATGCTAACTAAAATTTTAAACACGGCAACCAGCATGACAATCCACGTGTACTTCATGCTATTTTTTAATTTTAGTTTGATTTAATTTTTTATTTTTATAATTTTTATAATTATTTGTTAACATCGCATATAAGATAAATTGTGCTATGTTAGCATAATGTGTACATGGACTGTCATATGGATTACCACGCCAACAACATTAAAATTTAATGTTTTAGTTAGCATTTCTATTAAAAAAAGGGATTTAACTATTTTTTGAAAGATTAATAACCAAATTTAACTCGAAAAAAGAGAGAATAAAGAGCAAATTAATATAAAATATATATAAACGTTAAGAATTGAATTTATCATTATATAAGAAAAGAAATAAAGAAAAAAATTATATATTGGTGTTATTTTTCAATTTATTTAAAATAAATATAAATAATTTTATATTTATAAAATATTATAAATTAATTTATATATTGGTTCCCATTGTACATTTCGAGATATTCATTTGTGGCTTCGATGGCTTTATGGAACAGATTACCAACTAAAGATAGGATCTCAAATTGAGGGTAACTATTGTTGACAGATTTATTTTTTGTATGCTGAAAGAAACAATTTGTTGTGTACAAATTGGGGGAATTAGGTATATTGTATAGGTAGGTTTTATTTTTCATATGTCATATATAGTACTTGTAACGGAATTTCGCTCTTTTTTTTTCTTTTTTCTTTTTTTTTTTTTTGAAATCAGAGTATTCATTGTTGGTAGCAATCGTTAATTTCCTCGTCGTGGGTGTTCTTCAAAAAGATAGACGGCTAGCCATTAAATGTGTTTTATTCTTATGGGCGAGGATTGAACTTCTCACTTGATTGTGTTAGAGTTATGTGACCAAAATTCTAAGAGATTGCTTGCAAGTCAAGTTAAATAAAATATATTTTTCCTTCTAGAAGATTTAGTATTTATGAGTACAATATATTTAGCATTTATTAGCGTAATATATTTGACTTCGATTAGAATTAGGTTTTTTCAACCTATAAATAAATATAATCAAAACTCCTCTTGTAATCATTCAAATCGACATAGTAAATTTTCTTCTTCTCTGCCCGTGGTTTTTTCCCGAAAGGGTTTCCACATAAAAATCTGTGTGTTCTTTATTTTTATATCTCTTTTCTTTGTGATATATTGTCATTACCGATGTTCTTATTTTTACAAAATGGTATCAGAGCTTCTGGGTTGTTCATCTCAATCACGGTAATAGCGTCTTTGAAGTATGAAATTCTGCTGTTGGATCGTAACACCAGATTTGCGTTGTGGCATATTAAGATGCAAGCAGTTCTTGCGCAGATGGATCTGGAGGATGCCCTGCTAGGGATAGATAAGATGCCTTTGACATTAATGAATGAAGAGAAGAAGCGCAAAAATCGAAATGCGTTAACACAATTACATCTGCATTTGTCTAATGAAATTTTGCAGGATGTGATGAAGGAGAAGACCGCCGCTGCATTATGGAAGAGGCTGGAACAAATATGTATGTTGAAAACTCTAACTAGCAAGTTGCATATGGAGCAACGACTTTATGCTCATCGTTTGGAGGAAGGTGCAATTGTGCACAAACACTTAACAGTGTTTAAAGAAATTCTTTCAAACTTGGATGCCATGGAGGTTCAGTATGATAAGGAAGATCTAGGGTTGATTCTACTTTGTTCGTTACCCCCGTCTTATTCAACCTTTAGAGACACAATTTTATATAGCCACGAGTCTCTCACAATTGATGAGGTTAATGATTTTTTGACCTCGTATGATAAGATGAAGCATTTTGTGGTTAAACTCGACTCTAAGGGAGAGGGTCTCATTGTTCGTGGGAGACAAGATCGGAATGCTGATGATGATCATGGAAGGACACAGGAACGGAATCCTCGCAGTAAATCTAAGGGTAGATTGAAGTCTTTAAACAGAGGTAAAACTTGTAACTTCTGCAAGAAGAAATGGCACATTAAATCTGAGTGCTATAAGCTACAGAACAAGATCAAAAAGAAGGTTGTGAATCAAAAGGGAAAACAACCAGAAAATTCTGGTGAAGCTGATGTTGTAGAAGACTACAGAGATGGTGAACTTCTAATCGCTTCTGTAAACAATTCTAAAGTGAGCGAGAAGTGGATCCTTGATTTGTGTTGGAACGAATAAAGTTAAGATGTTTGACGGAGTTGTCAGAACACTTAGTGACATGCGAAATGTTCCAAAGTTAAATAGAAATTTAATTTCATTGAGTACTCTTGATTCAAAAGGGTACAGATACACAACTGAAAGTGGGGTTTTGAAGATTTCCAAACGTTCCCTTGTTGTGATGAAAGGGTAGAGAAAGACTACCAAGTTATATATTTTACAGGGTTTTACTGTTTCTGGTGATGCTGCTGTCGCTTCCTCTTCCTTATCAGATAATGATATTACTAAACTTTGGCATATGATGATGATATTACTAAACTTTGGCATATGCGCCTAAGGCATATGAGCGAGAATGGCATGACAGAATTGAGCAAAAGAGGACTTCTTGATGGGCAAGGAATTTGCAAACTAAAGTTCTGTGAGCACTATGTTTTTGGGAAGAAAAAGAGAGTTCGATTCACCAAAGGAATCCATAACACGAAGAGAACGTTGGAGTATATTCATTCTAATCTGTGGGGGCCATCCAGAGTGCTTTTGAGAGGTGGAGCTAATTATATGCTAACTTTTATTGATGATTTTTTCAGAAAAGTTTGGGTGTTCTTCCTGAAGCAGAAAAGCGATGTGTTTTTCGCATTTAAGTCTTGAAAATCTATGATTGAAAAACAAACGAAAAAACAAATAAAATACCTTTGTACAGACAATGACTTAGAGTTCTGTTCTGATGAGTTTAATGAACTATGCAAGTCAGAAGGGATAGTGAGACACTTGACAGTTCGTCATACTCCACAACAAAACGGCATTGCAGAATGAATGAACAGAACGATCATGGAGAAAGTTTGATGTATGTTGTCGAATGTTCACTTACCAAAGTCATTTTGGGCTGAAGCAGCCTCTACTGTATGTTTTTTGATCAACCAATCTCCACCTGTTGCCATTAAGAAAAAGACTCCACAAGAGTATAGTCTGGTAATCTTGCTGACTATTCTAATTTAAAGATTTTTGGGTGTCCTGTGTATGCTCATGTTAATAATGGAAAATTGGAACTGAGATTTATTAAATGTGTTTTTCTTGGTTATAAAACTAGTGTAAAAGGATATAAGTTATGGTGTCTTGAAAATAGAAAAGTTGTGATTAGCAGAGATGTTGTTTTTGATGAAACTACTATGCTACCTAACTTATCTCTTAAAGACTCTTCTAATAAAGAAAATCAAAAGCAGGTAGAGCATCAGATTAATCCAGAATCTACAACAAAGTCGGCTCCTCAAGCCAGCACAGAAATTCATAATAGAGTTGCTTCTTCACCACAATACTCTATCGCCAAAAATAGAACTAGAAGAGAAATTAAACCTCCAAAGAAGTATGCCGGAGCTGATCTAGTTGCTTATGCTTTCAATGTGGCTAAAGATATAGATCTAAACTAAGAGTTATCTAATTATTCTGAGGCAGTTAGCTGTGAAGACTCAGAAAAGTGGATGTTTGCTATGCAATAGGAGATGGAATCACTCCACAAAAACAAAACATGGGATCTTGTGAAACTTCTTAAAGGTAAAAAGGCTGTTTGTTGTAAATGGGTGTTTAAAAAAAGAAGAAGGAACTCTAGGAGTTGAAGAACCTAGATATAAAGTAAGGCTTGTTGCAAAGGGCTACAGTCAAATTCTAGGAGTAGACTTCACAGATGTGTTCTCCCTAGTTGTAAAGCATAGTTCGATTCGAGCTTTGCTTGGTATTGTAGCCATGCATGATTTGGAGCTTGAGCAGTTAGATGTAAAAGCTGCATTTTTGCATGGAGAACTTGAGATGGATATTTACATGCAACAACCAGATGGTTTTACTGTCTCAGAAAAAGTGGACTATATTTACTTACTGAAAAAGTCCCTTTACGGTTTGAAATAATCACCTAGACAATGGTACAAGAGGTTTGATTCCTTTATGACTTCTCATGATTTCAAAAAAAGTAGCTTTGATAGCTGTGTTTACTTTAAGAAAAACAGTGATGGTTCTTTTGTATATCTACTCCTTTATGTTGATGACATGTCGATAGCAACAAAAGATAAATGAGAGATAAGAAAGGTCAAAGCCCAATTTATAGTAGTGAAGAATTTGAGATGAAAGATTTGGGACCAGCAAAGAAGATACTTGGTATGAAGATTCTCAGAGATAGAAAAGCAAGTAAATTGTACCTAAGTCAGAAGAGGTACATTGAGAAAGTTCTTTGGAGATTCAATATGCAGAATTCTAAGCTTGTTAGTACTCCTTTAGCAGTCAATTTCAGACTTTCATCGGCTTTGTCTGGACAATCAGATGATGAAATTGAGTACATGTCACATGTTCCATACTTTAGTGCAGTGGGATCTCTCATGTATGCTATGGTTTGTTCACGTCCAGATTTATCATATGCGATCGGTCAGATTAATGAGATACATGGCGAATCCCGGTAAAAAACATTGGAAAGCAGTTCAATGGATTTTAAGATACTTACGAGGTACTATTGATGTTTGCTTACAGTTTGGAAGAAATAGAGATGGAGTCATTGGGTATGTTGATACTAATTTTGCTAGAAACCTTGATAGAAGAAGATTTCTCAAAAGTTAAGTCTTTATAATTAGAGGTTGTGCAATCAGTTGGAAAACCACTTTGTAAACTACAGTTGTTTTGTCTACCACTGAAGCTGAGTACATGGCGATTACTGAGGCTTGCAAAGAAGCCATTTGGTTGAAGGGACTCTTTAGTGAACTCAATGAAGACCTTCAAATCAGTACAGTATTTTGTGACAGTCAGAGTGCCATCTTCCTTACAAAAGACCAAATGTTTCATGAGAGAAAAAAAACACATTGATGTTCGGTATCATTTTGTTCGTGATATTATTGCTCATGGTGATATTGTTGTGAGCAAAATTAGTACTCATGAAAATCCTGCAGATATGATGACTAAGTCACTTCTTATAACCAAGTTTGAGCATTGCTTAGACTTGGTTGATGTTTATTACTGAAGTTAAACCCTTAAGGGGTTTTATGAAAGAGGTGAAGAACTTGTTCGTTGAGAATTCGTGTCAAGGTGGAGATTGTTAGAGTTGTGTGACCCAAATTCTAAAAGATTGCTTGCAAGTCAAGTTAAACAAATATATTTTTCTTTCTAGAAGATTTAATATTTATGAGTATAATATATTTAGCATTTATTAGCATAATATATTTGACTTTGATTAGAATTTGTGTGTTCTTTATTTTTATTTATCTTTTCTTTGCGATATATTGTCATTACCGACGTTCTTATTTTTACAAATGGTTTAGGGATGAGGTGAGCAACCACTACAGCACACATTATGGTTGAATTTAGGAGAATGTATTGGCATATTGCATTCTTAAGAGGAGAACGTATATTTGAACATAGGAGACAACATTGTTTAGAGGGACAACCACAAACCCTAAACATGAACTGTAAAACAGACATGCAAAGTACCAAAACTAACTATTGATATTGAATCATCTAATTATATTATAAAATTAATTATATAATATATTATCGATTCATGTTCTAATTTTATAACAAAAGAGTTTGGTAAAATATTGAGAGATATGTTTTATGATGAAATATCTTTTAAAGATAGTGTCCAACACGTCTCAAACTGTTCAATTTATTTTCCTACTTTATTAACTTGGTACAATATTTGGCAATAATAATTAATTTAAAATAATAATTTAATGAGCATAATTAGTAAAAGTTTTACGGGAAAGGATTGTATGAAACAGTGACGCCACGTCATCTGTATCCCGTTCTAATAGATTTATGTCACATCAGCATTTTCATCTTGAATTTCAGCATTTTTACCCTGAAAAAAATCAAATCCAAATTAAAATCCTGAAATTCAGGATAAGAATACTGATGTGACATAAAACTATTGGAAAGGGATACAGATGATGTGGAGTCACTGTTTCATACAATCATTTCTCTTAGTTTTACATATGATTTGACTTGGGTAATAAAAGGTTTACATTGTTTTGAATAATAATTAATTTCAAATGATAATTTTGAAACTCTTCATGACTTAATCAAAGACACATAAATTAATTGTGTTATTAAGGCCTTAATTTTTAAAGTACTCATTGTATATACCAAACACCAATTATTTCTATGGATTAAACCTGACCTTTTAGTTAATAATTTATAAGGGAACTTTTTAGTTTATTAATTCTTAAAGAAATGTTTATTTCAACCATTAATTGTGTGTTTTTTGAGAAATTAATTTTGTTTTAACACTGTGATTCTTAAAGTGGTCATATTATGTGTTGGTGTGTTAACTTGATTAATCAACTCGAAATTGTCAGGAGGGGAGTGAATTGGCCCTTAAGAAAATGATGGAAGCAAAGAAAGAATATTCAACAAAGAACACAATGATTTATAGTGGTTCGATCCCAATTGCCTACTCCACTACCTGAGCTTTAACAACCTTAGAGGGCAAATTTTAATCTTACAATCTCCCTTAAGATTTCTACCTAAAAGCTTAAGATTGCAACTCTCTCAAAGAGAACAACAAATAGCAAACTAAGAAGTAATCAAGATCAGCATTTTTGTCGATTAAGCACAAATAAACAAGAATACACTTGAGCTAAAGAATAACAATGGAAGCTCATAAGTGTGAACAAGAAAAGTATGGAAGAATTAAGCACTAAGGTTATTTTGATTGATCTTTAAGCTTGATGATCTCTCCTGTTGTTGTAGGACCTTTAGAAGGTGGTATTTATATCCTCTAATTCATTTCTAACTGTTGTGGTTATTGAGAAAATAAATAGAGTCGCTGGGGATGACAATACCAGATCATTAAATTCACGTGCAATAAAAAGTATCAATACTTTGTCTATGAGTATCGATACTATTAGCATTTAATGCAAAGTTCAATAATCGTTTGAGCTAAAGATGTCGATACAAATGGACTTTTATCAATATTGGATCAATAATTAGCTAAATTGGTTGAAAACAGAATGTCAATTTGGTATCGATTTTAGAATGGGTATCGATATTTCGGAAACTATGGATACTGGCCATAAAGTATTGATACTTTTTGGCTTGGAGTAATACTCACTTGTTTTAAAACAGTTTTAACTATATTGAAAATGTTTAACTCAAATGAAACCATTTTAATTTGATTTTATCATTTTGTCAATTTTATTCAATTTTAAGTTTTATTCAAAAACATTTTAATTTGTTGTATCAAAAAATATTATCAAATAAAGCCAAGTATAACATGGTCTTTTTTTTACTTGTAAGATAAGTGAAATTTATCATAATTTTTATGCAATAAAATAGAAATTTTTTTAACAAGAAACTAGAATAATAAAGAAGGATATGAAAGTCCTTAAAATATGGGATTTTATCTCTTTCCCTTTGTGATTATCATTTGATTTTGATAAAGATATATTTTAGGAGTTTATTGAAAAAGAGATTATGATACACGCCTATACAGAGATAAAGCGGATTCCTCCATAGGTATCAAAGGGAGCTAAGTTGGTATTTTGTGAGCATTATTCTATATACTTGAGAGACTTTTCTTTGTGCTTTTTGTGATAACTTATTATACATATGATTAGGGGTGTTTACTAGCCTCGTATAAAGAAGATTTGGGTAAATAGTGAGTGCATACAAATTGTATTATCTTTGCGGATGCAATTATCATGGATGAGCTTAGTTGATTGGTTTGGTTAGTAAAGTTTGTCTCGTAGATTTGCTCTTTGAGCAAAGCCCTACGCAGGTTGTTGAATCTAATTGCATAGAGAAATACTCCGTCTGTATATTTTATTATTTTATTGTTTTATTCTCTCATCGCAACAGCCAAACAAACTTTACGTTGCAATATCAATTGCATATGTTGATTAAAACAAGCCATGTACCATATTTGATCAACTTTCATATATACCAAATACCAATTTTATTGGTTGCTATCTTCTTAGATTATACCTAACATTTTAGTTGATTCATAGGCAAATGTCTTGGCAGTTATGAATCTTAGTATTAACATTATGTTTGGTTGGGTTATTCATTGAATGGTAAATCGTTTCTTTGTTTGGTTAAACATAATACTCATTTAATGGAATGACTACTATTTCTCTATTACTTATCTTCTTGTAATAGCTATTCTTTGGTATCACCAAAGAGTGACTATTCCATGCAACATTGAATAATAATATAAAAAAAATTCAGATTAGTCCTTTAAAACTTGGACTTAGAAAATAAAAAAATAAAATATTTGAAACATTTTGATATAATTTAATATAAAAATAATTATATTAAAAATATTATTAAATTATATATTTTTATTTTTATTAAATTATAATTATATTAAAATATGATTAAATTATTTATTATTAAATTATTTTTAATTATAATCCTATTAAAATTTAATAACAATAGCAATAATCATTTACCTAAAAGAATTCTGCTAAGGGTACTCTAGTCATTTCAGATTTTTCCTTGTGCTATTACAATATCATTCCATTCAACCAAATAAAAGAATACTATTACAATTTTATTCTATTCCATTCAACCAAACAGAATAAGTAGATAAGAGCTACTTATCACTTAATGGAGAATATTTTCAATTAATTCTATTTTATTTTATTTATTTTAATATTATATTATCCTATAAAAAATTATGTTTAAAATTTGATTTTTGTTTAGATAGAATGTAGACTTTTATTTTTTTATAATTTATAATTTATATTTATCAAACAATTTAATTATATTTCATAATTAATTTTAAGTAATATGTCAAATAATTTTATAATTTAATTTCAGTACTTAAATTTTTAGCACTTCAAATTTTTTTTTAGTTTATCAAATAACATATCAGTGTAATTTTTTTTAATTTTATTTCTTTTAATATTACACTATTGTTCAAATATTTTGCCTTTAAATTTTCAAAAGCAACCTAATTATATTCCTATTTAATTTTATGTAAAATGTCAAACACTTTTTTTTTTTAAAAGTACCAATAGCAAACATGTTTATAACTTAACTTAAATACTTACTTTTAAAAAAACTTATTAGTCTATTTATTAAATGGTTAAATTACTTCTTGGACCTAAACTTGACAACTACTCTCACAATAGAGTTTAATTTTTTTTGAGTTCAAGTTAGTTCCTGAACTTGGAAATTATTTTTACATTGGGACTTAAGCTTTTCTTTTGTTCAAATTAGTCTATGATATTTCATTGAAAACCCTAAAGTTCAGGCCCTAATGAGGGAATAATTTTCAAGTTCAAACACCAATATGGGAACAATTGCCTAGTTTAGGCCTCAATATGGGAGGAATTACCAAGTTCAATGACTAGTTTAGACAAAAAAAAAGTTTAAACTCAAATACAGGTGTTGTTGACAAATTTAGACCCTAAATAGTGATTTAATATTTTTATTAAAAAAATATATTGTATTTTTACCTGAAAAATATATGGTTCTACAGTACAGATTTGTTAAAAATTAATTAATTTTAATTGGGCTTATAAATTAATACCATTGCAATATGTCTCTCCTTATTTTTTGAAAAAAAATTAAAATTATAATGTAAATAAAAAATTTATATATTTTAAGAAAAAGCAAATTGACAATTTTATTTTATTTGAGAAGAAGTAAATTAAACAAATACACAACCTAACACGTCCATCGAAAATGGTAAAGTAACCTAATAGAAACCATTAAAACAAAACAGAAAATTAAAAGCATTTCCCAAGACTGAAATAAAACTAAAACCATCTCTTTCCTCGATCAATTTGCAATTAAATTCCATCACCAGCAAACAAACTAAAACTTTTGTCTTCGATTCTTTAAATAGAAGAAAATAATCACTTTAATTGATCAGGAAAAGAGAATCATCACCGCATTGAGGAGAGAATTGGAGTTCAAGAGTCAGAAATATCTTCGATACCAAGGCCAAGTATCACTAATCGGGCGGATCCACCCATCGTCGATCCCGTGCCACAGCGTTTTCGACAGCTATCAGGGCTTCCTCCATCCAGTACATGGAACAAGAATATGGCTGGCTTAAACCGACGAGCACATGTGCGGCGTTGTTAAAGCGATGCAATACAAATCGAAAAGTTAAATTCTCGAACCTATTACTTTTTGCCTTAATCTCCTTCACACTAACACTAACTGTTGAGTCGTCATCCATAGAAGATGAAAGCTACTTAATGATGGGGAAAGGATCCCCCTCAACAATAACATTCTTAAAGCCTAGATCCACCACAAAAGACATTGCTTGTTCACATGCATGAGCTTCCAACATGAAAGAATCTGTTATATGACTATTCAGATGAGTACAAGTTGCTATGATTAACCCCTCTCTGTTTCTGCCATGATTGACCTTCACAGATTCCCCCGGAAGAGGCACCCATCGGTCTTCTTCCATCATTGTCATTGGTTTGTTAGGTGCATCTAGGGAATCAATTTCACCAATATATGTCTTGACAAAAGTAACAACCCCCTGTACACTCTGTCGCACGCTTTCATGGTATAAACTGTTTCTGTTAAACCACAATGCCCACCAAGCAATAACTAAAGACTTCCATCTTTGTTCATCAGAAGGAAACGGATAAACCACTCCCAATGCGTTAAGGACCTGCTTAGTGAATGAGCAATTTTTTGCCAAATGTTCCACAGATTCCATTTCTGCTTGACAAACGAGACAAAGAGGTTGTGTAGTTAGCTTCCAAATCTATAAGTTACATAAAGTAGGCAAATAGTTATTAGTTATTTTCCAAATTGTGATTTTGGTAGGTATGCTTAGATTCCACAACAATTTATAGAAGCTTTTCATTAGGCCAATTTGATCTCTTCTTAAATCAATCATAGGATCCAAACCTTCTATAGTAAAGATTTTATACCCATTATTTATTGTGTAAGATCTTGTATTATCCCCTTTTCAAACAAGTACATTTTCTTGCACCGACCTGGAAAGAGGAATTCACATAATGCGGTTTCCATGATCTTTACCAAATAACAACAAAATCGGGTTTAATTTCCATGTATTTGTAATAGGATCTATAAGATCCGGAACTGTAGTGAAATTCACATCAATATTATGGACATTAAACCTTTATTGTCTATGACTCATCAACTAAGAGTCATTCCAAATATTGATTGCAGAGCCATTACCAACTCGCCATCCTAACCTTTGCTCCATCAAGCCCTGCGCACTCCAGATACTTCACCAAGTATAAAAAAGGTATGCTCCTAACCTAGATATCATAAACTCACCATTCGGATAATATCTTGCTTTCAATAAACAAGCTAGTAGGTAAGTAGGATTCGACAATATGGGCCACCCTTGCTTTCATAAAAGAGTAACATTAAAATTTGGCTAAGTCACAAAAGCCTAACCCACATTTAGTCTTAGGTTGACAAGGCCTCTGCTACTAACACCAATGTATCCCTTTATTTGTTTTGTTGTTGCGCCACCAAAACTTACTTATTATATACTCCAAATCTCGACATAATGAAATTGGTAACAAGAAGCACTGCATAGTAAAAATATGATTAGCTTGTAATATCGATTTGATAAATATCTCTTTGCCTCCCATAGATAAGTGTCGTATGCCCCATCCATCAATTCTTTTACGAAATCATTTTTTAAAACTAAAAAATCCTTATTCTTTCTACGTTTGATCATAGTAAAGAGACCTAAGTATTTTTCTGGATTATTTGAGATACGAACATCCAGCACATTTCCAACATGCTTCTTTAAACCACTAGTCACATTACTGCTAAAATAAATAAGAGACTTGTCAAAGTTAATATGTTGACTTGAAACCCCTTCATATTCGTTAATTAACAACTTCATAGCAGTAGCACTAACTATAGTAGCCTCACCAAACAAAATACTGTCATCTGCGAAGAATAAATAAGTAAGAGAGAGATTACTCCTACCAATACACAAATCCCTCTCGTTTAACCCTATTAAGCAATCTGAAAAAACCTTTTGTAGATACTAGGAAAATGTATGAACTTAGAAGACCGCGCTGAGGCTGAAAGGCATATCTCTAAACTCATTAAAGATAAAAAAAAATAGGACACCGTTGCCACAAAAACCATGACCAACGATACCCAAGACGGACTAAAACCCAACTGAATCATCATACTTTCCAAAATCTACCACTCCCATTCTATCATAAGCCATACTCATATCCAGTTTTAAAGTAAAAAAGCTGCAAAAACCCGTCCTCTTTGCTTTAAAGGAGTGGAAAACCTCATAGGTAATGAGTATGTTATCTGAAATCTATCATCCCAAGACAAAAGCAGTTTGGGCTTCATCTATACAAATGTCAAAAGCTTCTTTAAATCTATTCACTATCACTTTAGAGATGATCTTATACAAGATATTACATAAGCTTATAGGCCAAAATTGAGACATAGAAGAAGGATTATCAACCTTAGGAATTAAGATTATATTGGTTTTATTAATTGTTGTAATGTCTCTTTCCTCATTTAGAACATTAATGCAGTAACAAGTAACCTCGACCCCAACTATATGCCAAAACTTTTGATAGAACAAAGTTGGAAAACCATTCGTACCTGAAGCTTTTAATGGAGACATGCTCTTAACTGCTGCAAGTGCCTCCTCTGTACGAAATTCCACCATCAAGTTTCCATTCATTTCTGAGGTAACACATGGTTGAAAACCTGAAAGGATATGATTCAGATCACCTGTGGTGGATGATGAGAATAGATATTTGAAAATAAACAATAGCTGCTGCAGCTATTCCTGTATCATTCTTTACCCAACCACCATTACTGTCGCGCAATTTCTTTATGGTATTCTTGTTCTTACAAAAACTAGTGTAATTAGGGAAGAAGGTAGTATTTCTATCGCCATATCTGAACCAATTTTCCCTCGCACGTTGGTCCTAGAACAACTTCTCCTTGTCCGCTTCTAATCTAAGACCGATTTTTACTTCAATAAATTCTACCAAGTTATCATCATTTGGATCTCCCTCATTAAGCTCAGCTAATCGTGAACCCAAAATGGCCAAAGATTTTTTTGTTCCAAAGCATTTGCCCTAAAGCACTCTCGCAAGCAATCACCCAACTCTTTAAGCTTTACACAAGTATTTGCACCATTGAATGCCCAAAAAGTCTTGATTCTATCATCGGATGATCACTCTAAGACCCAATTTGCATCAAACTGGTGAATACCGGTGAATACCAACGTCCAATTGCATCAATGAGGACCAGGTAATGGTCAGAAATAGCATGAGATAGATAATAAACTAAATAATCCCAGAACATAGACCCCCAAACCGGATTAGCAACCCCAAGATCAAGTCACTCATGTATATTATTTTTCGATAGCCGCCCTCATTCTTAAGTTAACCATTGCCTATAAAAAACCCACAAACGTTCTAGCTTAAAATTCTTGAGACGATTAACTGGCCGTGGTTTCCCCAACACACAAACATTCTAGCTTGAAATTTTCATTGCATCCGGCTAGCCTGCAAAGCAGAGCTCGCCGATATCTCTTTGACAACTTCCAAATCCACCGAATCATTAGTGCTTGAAACTTGTGTACTCAATCCAAGTAACCATTTCATTTTCTTCCTATCAACTATCTAAATCGATCTGTCTTCCGAATTTGAGCCCAAGTCCATTCGTACATCATTAACAAGACCCATCTCGTTTTGGGTAAGCCTCTCCTCAGAGAAGGCATTTCCATTTAAATTTGGCATAAATTTTGATGATCCGACCAAATTAGCTATAGGATTCCTTATCAATATTAGATAAGGATAGGATTTTTGAAAATCCCTCAGAACACTCCTTGAATCTTGTCCATCAAACACAATGCCTTTCACATTAATGTTTTTGCCCTCTTCCCTAAGCCAATGACACTAGCCTCGATAGTGCCTTCGAGAGATCTCAACCAAAAACAACTTCCTTCAACCCAAAAGTTAGACGAACAGGACATAAAACTCTCATCATGACCTATTTTTCCGTATAGAAAGTAAAATAATTTAAGCTCATCATACTAGAAAGTAGCATATACAGTCCAATTTTGATGTAAAACAATCTTCTTCTTCTTTTTTGCCATTTAAGAGGTAACTGAGTCTCCAATCTAACCCGAACTCTCTGAACTTTCTATCCCCTAGTCACCAGCTTCGCGTCATAATCCACAAAAGAACCAATGAAGTTGCTAAACTGACGCGCCATGGCTTTTGACATTAATCATGGTGACAAATCATGGATTTGAACCCAAAAATTAGAATAAATTAGTGGAACGAGTAAAAGGTCCTCACCTTTTTCCAACTTATAGATAACCAACAAATGATTATTAAAAACCAATGTGCTCTCTCAAACACTTTCATCAGATCAAGTTCATAATAAAATAAAAAAAAGACTTCGCTTTTCCCCTATATCTATGATAGTAACACCCCTTAGAAGATGCCATAAATCACCCAACATGTTCCCCATTGACGGAAAATTAACCACACTAGCGGTGAGAAAACTGCTAAAAAAACAAAGATTATAATCCTCTTGAATGCCCATGAATCTACAAGAGTTCCTCGTTGCCATCAACAATGTTCAGATTTACCATTTTGTCTTCTATAACCAAAAATGAAAGAAAATCACTCAATATGCAATAAAGAAAGGAAATAAAAAAATAAGAATGTAACACCCCAAACCTGGCTTGGAAGTTTAAGTTAAACTTGGACGAGTTACACCAACGCATTAAAAGCTGATTTTTTTTCGGAATTTTAACTTTAAAAACCAGAAATTTATTTTTATTGATTTAGGTGATTTTGTAATTTTGTGTTAGAAATTGACATATACGGAAGAGATTATCAAAAAGAAAGCAAGACAAATCCAAAGACAATTTACAAACCCAAAAGGTCAAATCGCAATTATTTCAGTGCAAAATAATCTGAGCTCCCATATGTTGTCCGATCCTAAATCAGATGTTTTCCTAAACAAATGAAGGTAAGACAAAGGGTGAGTTACCAAGCACCGCATATAACCAGACTCAAATAAGCATAAGCAGAGCATAATATATAAATCGTAGTAACGCAAAGAACTTAAGAGCAGCTGTATAACCAGTACAGACAGATCTAAAGTATCGCAAAGATTTAATCAAAGGTAGTACAACAGAACAAAGAAAAATAGAATAGAGCAGAATAAAAAAATCATACAGAACAAAATCGAATAGAGTAGAACATAATCGAATGGTATAGAGCAGAGCAGAACTAAACGAAACAGAGCAAAAACAGAGCATGTATGTTTATGCAGATGCAGTATTTTTCAAACATATCAGAATGCAAATTTATTAGAAACAGTCTTCCCAAACTCTGTTACACACGAAAATAGAGTTCTCCCCCCTCCCCCAAATCATCCATCCAAAACCCCCCAACAAAGTTATCTCGGGTTGCCCGGCAACGATGACCCGCCATCCCGAGTTGCTCGGTAATGACGACTCGCTATCCCGGGTTGCCTGGCAACGATGGCTTATCAATATGCAGTGAAACTGCCAATCAATATATGTGGTCAAGCCACTAAATACGTAGATCATTAACTACCAGTACAAAATCTTCCTCCTTTAACCTCAACCCAAGTCCCATGCACTGTGTCTGTAACACCCCTAACCCGTAACCATCGCCGGAATAGTGTTAAGAGGCATTACCGGACATACTGGAACATTTACAATCATTTCACAACACAAGATACATCATCATCATATCATAGCTAATCTAACACATAAAGTCTCTTTAAAAGGTCTACGAGACCCTAAACATGCATTGGGAAGGGGTCGGGACTAAACCGAGCTCATACAAAATTGTTTTGAAAATCAAACATTTTTCAAAGTTACAGAGGTCACACGCCCATTTGGGCAGGCCGTGGCAAAACATGGCATACATACTGACTTTCCACACGGCCACAAGACACGCCCGTATGCCAGACCGTGTGAAAATTAGGAAGGTTACTAACTTGCTCAGACGGCCAGTCACACGCCCGTGTGTCCAGCCCGTGTGACATCCTGACTTACATCAAAATACAACCACGAGGGACACGGTCGAGACACACGCCCGTGTGCTCAACCGTGTGGGCAAATATAGACCATTTACAAGGCCAATTTGCCACCTATTTTAGGGTCAATCCTACAAGCACAAACAAGCGTCATTTCATACTCCAAAAGCAACCAAAACATACCAAAAATGACCATCTTTTCTAACCATTCATAAGCATATAAAACATATCAAATTATGCACAATTTATCTCATAACAACCTCAAACACTTCTATGTAAAATTCATCCAAAACTTACCAACTCAATATACCAACCATTCATAATAAATATACCAACTTTGCATCACAAAACATAGATTAAAAATTACCATAGTCACATCCATTATCAAGCCATATCACATGGCTTATATACAACTCAAAACATAATCTAAAACTATTAGCCTATACATGCCATACTTAAATATGTACACATTCAAAAGGTACCAAAATATAGTTCGATAGTGTAGTGATGATCCTCGACGATCCCCGAGCTTTCCGTAGCTTTTATAATCTATAAAACAATGCAAACACACACAAAGTAAGCTTTCAAAAGCTTAGTAAGCCATATACAAATAAACTTATCATGTAAAACAATTATAACTGTTTCATTCACATAATCTTTAGCATAACACAATAACAAACTCATATTTCTTCTTTAACTCAATTGTTTCTAACCACTTGCTTACCGACAAATCACATCTCCATGTATTTCATTAGATCATAGCACACTTTTCTATAACACATCTTATTTCATTAAGTCCACACATATATCTCAAATTCCATAATCTCACATATACTTACTTTTCATACTCAAACTATGCATACACTTCAAATGTACCTATATTGGATACACATTTCACATAGTTATTCAATTCTCTGAATGCCCGTTGAACCATTCAGAATCAAATAGGATACTCGAATAACTCGAAATACTCGTACAATGCTAACGTCCCAGACGTGGTCTTACATGTAATCAAATATCGATGCCACTGTCCTAGACAGGGTCTTACATGAAATCATATACAATGTCAATGTCCCAGACATGGTCTTACACGTAGTTCTCAAATTGATGCCAACGTCCCAGACGTGGTCTTGCATGATATCACATATCAGAACCCTATGTCATGACATATGTATCCTAACTATTCTTAAGGTTCGTACGGGACTTTTCGGACATTGACACATTGTCGATACTTTCTCGGATTTCACATGTACATCTTCCATAGTCATTCATCACAATTAAATTTCATATGAACATGAATAAATCAATTCAAACACATTTATTTGTATATTGACTTACCTCGTACGGATATGAACGGACAGAAAAGACTACTCGACCACTTTCGACTTCCTCCGATCAAAATCTGTTTTCTTTGGTTCTTGATCTATACATATTCAAATTTAACTCTTTTATTCAAAAAATCATTCAATTCAATCCAAAAACACACATTTAGGGCATTTTACAAATTAGCCCTCATATTTTCACATTTTGACATTTAAGTCCCTATTTCATAAATTCACAAAATATAAAAATTTTCAATATTACATGCTTAGGCCGAATCTTCCTCATGTTCATACAAACCCATAAATTTGATTTATTTTACATTTTAATACCTCAATTTCTCATTTTCATAATTTAGCCCAAAATAGTCAAATTTATCAAAAATTCAAAGACAAAACATGTTAATCTATCACATATCTTTCATATTTCATCATCAACTATCACAAAGCTCAAGAATTCATCAATGGAACATCTCAAAATCATCATCAAATTCTAAAATTAAGACATGGGCTTGATAGAACACAAAGCAACGATCACAAAAACGTAAAAATTATCAAAAACTGAATAAAAACTATCCTTTAATCAAACTAGATGATGGCTGAATGATTCAAAGCTCATGAACCCTATTCTTTTTCTATATTTCGATGGTGTATGGACAAAAGTAATGAAAGAAATGATTTATTTTATGTTTTAATTAACATAATATCACATTTACTAAATTACCATTGATTAATAAACATGATAATCACTTAATGGTTGTCCATAATAGTCCAATATCAACTAAAATGGTCTAATTACCATTTAAGGCCATCATATTCAAAAGACAACTCAATTAAACACATTAACATGTAGAATGTCACATTTACCTTTTATGCGATTTAGTCCTTTTTTCAAATTAAACACACAAACAATAAAATTAATTCACGAAACTTTCACATATGCTTAATCACATACTGTAGACATGGAAAATAATATTAAAACTTTTTTTTGACTCGGATTTGTGGTCCTGAAACTACTATTTCGATTAGGGTCTAAGCCGGATTGTTACAGTGTCATGCCATGCATATGCAAAATCAGAGTAATGAGCATGTAAGACATGCTATCTTTCAATAACAAAATTAATAAACATAAGAATCCATGTTTTGTAAAACAAACTTTTCGAAGCATAATAGATCATATCAGATTTGTCATAAAGTCATGTGCACGGCTATAAAATAGAATCAGTAACAATCAATTTAACATATTCAAATATCACATATTCTCCATCAACAGAATAATGTAGAGGCGTACCAACAAACTTAACAAAATATAGATTGTACCTAGATAATTCACACACATTAGACAACCGTACATTACATTTTGACAGATCATATTCACTTAGGTTCAAACATAACAGACATACGTGTAGATCATAAGTTGTTCATCATCAGATCATCAGATATCAAGTTATATTGCTTAATTCAGATCGTACGTGCACTACAGTAGGCCTACATTCGTTTCGAACGACGGTTGTGGCCAAGGGAAAAATTTTAAATGTTAGTTCATACGTCCATGTGGTTTCACACAGCCTAGATAGCTGGCCAGTGTGCCTCTACACGGTCCCACACATACCTATGTGCTTGCCTGTATGTTTCACACGATATGACACATGCCTGTGTGGTCCCAATTCGTAATCAATGAGTTACACGGCCTGGATACACACTCGTGTCCTTAGCCCGTATGAACCTTGCATAACACGTAACCACACACGGCCTGGGCGTGTGTCTTCAATTTTCATGAACAGTGAGTTACACGACCTAGCACACGGCCGTGTGGTGTCGGCAGTCTCATTTTCTGACGACTAAAATCCAAAGGAGAAGAGGTTTTCGGTACCCACTTAATACAAATTCGAAGCAAAAACACAAGGATGAAGTCCCGTCCTGGCCAATGAATTGAACTAGAAAGATAAGTCAAGTCTCGTACGTAATCAGCGCAACATAACGTAACAAAAGAAAATGTCACTTTGAAAGGAAGAAACCAAAACGAAGAACTAAATATATCGAGAATGAATGACAGAAGAAACATAGTAGAAAAAGAAAGAACAAAAATGGAAGGAAAAACCCGCCAGAGGTTTTTGGAAGGTTTTAAGTAACCAATCGAAATTAACTACCATACAACGAAATTCAAAATAAAATATTTCCTATTGCTTTCGTCAGAATTCAAACACAGGGCCAAGGAATATACAAAAGCTTTAACCATTGAACCAACAAGCTCATTCTTAACATTAATTGATTGAATTTAACTTATAAACCCAACATTCAAAGGTAAGTGTTTAAGCAAAATAACAAAATTTCCAAAAACATGATTCAAACTTAAAATCTCACACGCATATCCCAAAAACTTAACACTGAACCAAATCAATTTACTTGTCATAAGTTTCCAAAATCTAAACTCAAAATCTAAGGATGACCACTCTTAGTTTCAAAACTCAATTTCTTCTAACCCGATTTTTGAGATGTTACAAAAAAATAAAAAAGTTTCGTGCCACAAGAGCTGACAGAAAACCATGCTACAAGAACAAACTAAGGGCCGTTCTTCATTCTATCTGTGATGGACTTTTTTGTCCAAAAGTCCTTTTCAGTAAAAAGTAATAAAGAACAAGGGCCAGTGGGGAAATTATTTTAATGTTTTAAAAGTCCTTTTTCACAGATGAAAAAGCCAAAAATTTTAGCTTTTCTCAGAGTAAAAGGACTTTTGGCTGGTGTTTTACATTTTTATCCTTATTATTTCTTCTTCCAAATAGACGTCTAACACTTCTCTTTTTTTCTGGTGATTGCTTGTTTCGATTTTCTGGTATGTTTCGGCAAACCTTAATTTGGGTTTTGTTCTCTCTGTTAGTTTGAAACATTGTTTTGATTTGGGGGAATTGAGGTTACCCCAATTTGATTTTTTTTTCTTCTTCATGGGTTTGAATCTTCTGATTTCTTAGAATTAGGGGATTAAGGTCTAGAATGCATGTGTGGGTTGGGTTTGTTATGAATGTACTTCTGATTAGTACTCTGGTGAATAATTTTGTTTCTGTTATTAGTTTAAGTTGAATTCGTTTCATGGAAAGTTCCAAATTTTCCCAGTGCAATCGATGCAAAATTTCGTGTTTAAGTTCTCAATCATCGGTTTTCAATTCGATAGTTTGTGCTTCATCGCTTAAGCTTATGTTCTCTCTTAATTTTCTAAGTTTTAGATTGCAAATAGGTTCCGATCGAGGCTTGACTCAGTTTAGCTTGGACCTCAATGTGGCTAGTCGATACCTAATCTTGGAGGGTCTCCGACGTAAAAAAAGATTGGCCTAACTCAAAATGTTGTAGTTTAGTAGAAACTTTATATAGGCAATTGACAAAACTGAAAACTGAACTCCTAAAATCTAATGAACCCGTAAAGGACTCTGAAAATCCTCAAAATGTTGATGTCGAAACTTAGAGAGAAAACTTTGCAGCCAAAGACAACTGCAGGGCATATAGGCGATTGCTTGTTATTTCTTATTATTTTTTCTTCCAAATGGACGTCTAACACTTCTCTTTTTTTCTGGTGATTGCTTGTTTCGATTTTCTAGTATGTTTCGGCAAACCTTAATTTGGGTTTTGTTCTCTCTGTTGGTTTGAAACATTGTTTTGATTTGGGGGAATTGAGGTTTTGAATGTATGTACAAGCCTTTTTTTATTAGTTCTCTTGTGACCCCAATTTGATTTTTTTTTCTTCTTCATAGGTTTGAATCTTCTGATTTCTTAGAATTGGGGGATTAAGGCCTGGAATGCATGTGTGGGTTGGGTTTGTTATGAATGTACTACGATCGAGACTACGGTGAATAATTTTGTTTCTGTTATTAGTTTAAGTTGAATTCGTTTCATGGAAAGTTCCAAATTTTCCCAGGTACTGATGCGAAATTTCGTGTTTAAGTTACTGAATCATCGGTTTCAATTCGATAGTTTGTGCTTCATCAGTTAAGCTTATGTTCTCTACGAATTTTCTAAGTTTTAGATTGCAAATAGGTTCCGATCAGGCTTGACTCCAGATTTAGCCAGACCTCAATGTGGCTAGTCGATACCTAATATTGGAGGGTCTCCGATAGAAAAAAGATTGGCCTAACACAAAATGTTGTAGTTTAGTAGAAACTTTATATAGGCAATTGACAAAACTGAAAACTGAACTCCTAAAATCTAATGAACCCCAGAAAGGACTCTGGAAATCCTCAAAATGTTGATGTCGAAACTTAGAGAGAAAACTTTGCAGCCAAAGACAACTGTAGGGCATATAGGCGAGACTGACCACCGTTGAATAGTTTGAGTTGTCTCTCTGCATTGGGAAAAACATATGAATGGCTTCACTGTCAAGGTTGTAATAATTGAACTTTGTTTGCACCCCAATAGGCAAGTAATCTAATTTCATGGAGTGGAAATTAGGAGATATTTTTTTAGTGAACTTTTAGTTCAGTTTATGCTGAATATGTCTTTGCGACGGGTTCATGTGGTTATAGAACGATTGCATAATTGAATTCTCTGATAAAATTTTCACTTTGTTTGATATACTTCTTCAAGAACATTTTGACCACTTTTAGATTTCAAGAAGGAATTGAGGTCGCTTAACAGAGAATTGCAACTATATATTTTGGAGCTCGCAGATGTTCTCGTCGAGAGACCATCACAATATGCTAGACAAGTGGAGGAGATATCTCTCATATTCAAGAACTTGCACCACTTGCTAAATTCATTGTGCCCCTATCAGGTAAAAGAAAAACATTATCGCATTATCTCGACTTCTTTTGTTTTGCTTGGTAAATGCTTTTGAATCTATTCAGTCCTATGTTTGTTTTTTGTTTTTTGTTTATGCAGGCTAGAGCAACACTAATTCACATTCTAGAACTTCAGATACAACGGCGTAAAGAAGCTCTGGAGGATATTAAGAGGTATGTTCCTAAAAATATTGGAGATGCTACTCCCAACTAATTTTTCTACCGAAAGAGAATGATTTGTTCTTTGAGCATAGTTTGAAGAATTATATGAAATATGATCATTTATGCCAATGATATTGGTTAATGGCTTAGGCTGAAATTGAATCTTCTCATTTTTATCCCCTTCCTCGTTTTAAGATATGAAATTGTTTGTTACAAAGTATATGGTAGCCATTGTTTATTTTTAGTGAAATAGGATGTGATGATAGTTTTCATTGGCTATAAGGTTTTGCCCCGGAATTATGATATGTGCACCTAACGGGAGAAACAAAAAGAATAGGAGTAGAAGGTAACGAAGCCAAGTAATAATTGCTATTTTATATATATATATATAAAACACTAGAATAAGTAGTGAAGGATTAGAGACGACCAGTAATTATCATTAAACGAATTCATTAGTTTAATTTAAATATTATAACACCTGTTGGTTTTAACCCCAGGAGGAATCTCATGTTTGTAGTTCCAATGTTAATAGTTGACTGTAAAATTCATCAACCTCCCATCCATTACTTTTGTCTCCATTACAGATTATAATATAATTTTAATCATCATTTATAAGTTTGATTTTAACATTTCATAAATGAGTCTTGCGCATTTAAATGTGTTGGAAAGCAATGAATAAATAATATTAAATAATATTTCATCCTGCTTGAAATTTAATTAAAATATTATGTTTGTATTATGATTGAAATTTAATTAAAATATTATGTTTGTATTATGATCATAATCAATGCGTGTCACTTTATGTTGTTTTACCTAATTTCAAGTTGTAATACTAAAAAATGCACTAAAATTTACATACATTTTTCAGAAGGGCAAAATTTTTTCTATATAGAGAAACTTTTGAATTAATCAATATGCTTTTTATTTTTTCATTGAATTATTGATTTATCATCTTTATAAATAAGTTTTTTGATTTTATGAAAATACTTTAAATAAATTTATATCATAAGTTCATAACACATAAAAGGGTTAAAATTGATATTAAGGGATATGCCAAGTTATAGTTTTGAAAAGCAAACGATGATCGTTGTTGCTACAATGATGATACACAATTTTATCCGAAAACATGTCGGTCGAAATGATGTAAATTTTATGGAATACGAAGATATTAATTGGGCATATGAGAATACTATTAATCTAGAAAATGCGCATGGTCGAGAAAGTGATGATGATGACGACGACGATGATGGTGGTGATGATGATGGTGAATCAAGCAATTTAAGTGGTTTTAAAATGGAATTAACAAGAGATGCTATAGCTTTTAGTTTAATAAATTCACTTTAAATTGTAAATGCTATTGTAAAATTTTTAGTATTTATATTTGGTATATAAATATTATCCCTTTTAGAAACTTTAATCCAAATATATGTAATATTTTAATTTGTTACGTTTATGTTTTTTATGTTATGTTAATATCTAATATGAGTTTTACAAATGTGTTAAAAGCATTAAAAATAAAAAAATAATTTTTAAAATAATACAATTGTGTCAATATCTAATTACAAATATTTAATTATTATATTTAAATATATTTTATATATTCTAATTAAATTTAATAAATAATTAATATTAATTACTTAGAAATATCTAAAATTAATATTATTGATTAAAATATTAACAATAAATTATAATAAATTATTTTTTATATTTTTGCTAAAATATTATAATATTAACTAATTTGAATATTATTTAAATACATATTTGTTACTTTATAATATAATGTCTAAAATAGACATTTTACTTCTCAAAAGCACTTTTTGACAGCAATACCAAACACTTAAATTTTTTAAAAGTACTTCTCAAAATCACTTTTTCACAGCATTCTCAAAAGCATTGCGAAACTAGCCCTAATTGTAAATGGTGAGAATTAAAGTTAATAAAATATTTATAATAATATATCATTTTTATAATGATTAAAATTTTAAAATTTTATACAAAATAAACTATTAAAGTGTAAAAACCTTATAAAATAATATTAAATACGTTAATTGTTGTCATTATAACATCTTAAAAAATCGTGAATTCAAACGTATTGTCAACTTCCTTCGTTAATGGCCGTACTCAGTTATCCCCAAGCTAGAAAAATTGGGAAAAGAACTGAACTATAGAAATTAGGTATTTTCATAGCTAGAGACAACCATAATTAGTTATAGTAATCATGTGGTGGAAAAAGAAAATTTAATCAATAATTTAATGGAAAAACTTTATTTTTTTCAATTTTCTATTTTCCTAAAACTTTATTTTTTTTTTGAAAACTTTTATATATTTAATTTGGTATTATTTTTATTTTTCAAATTTTCACTTAATCATATTGAAGTTACATTTTTTTGTGTACATTTTTGTCATTTTCGCCTTTGTTATTTGAAATATTTATCTTCTCATCTATACTAGATGTATAAAACGATTGATTGAGTTGGCATCATGAGCTAATTCGATATCAATTCAGTTATAAAATTACTAAAATATTTTTATTTTAAAGGATAGTTAATATTATTGTTGGCGATCGATCCGTATAAACAACGAAATAGAAAAGGTAGAGAAGATCGAACACAAATATTTTACATGGAAAACTCTTCTGATGAGGACAGAAACCATAGACAAAGAAAACTTCACTAAAACGACAAATAATCTGAATTAGTACAAGATAGAGATAAGCCAAAAACAAATAAGCCCTAAACCCCAAAAACAAAGCTCTCTGACTAAAATACGACATTCCCTTAAAGATATTTCAAAACTCTCTTAATCTTCTTTTAATCTTAATGTGATGAAGATATCAATTCTAGGGTTACTAAGGCCCTTTTATAGGTTGAAATTTGTGTGAATATATGACTAAAATATCCCTAGAATAATCAAAGTTCGATGAGAAAAGATAACAGAGTTTAACTAGGAGAAGGACCCGGTATTTGTGGGAACATGTCGCCATGTCGAAACGTCCGGAATCGCCTCATCACAACGTCGTCCGTCGTCGTGATGTCGGGAATCTCCTTGTCATGACGTCGCGTCGTCGAAAACCGCCTCATCTCCTCATTTATATATTTAATATTAATTATTTTTCTTCACCCGCATTGTAAGTGTGATAAAATCTAGTAGTTAATTAATGTGATTAGTTAAATAGTCAATATATTTAATAGAGCAAAACTCTTAAGTATAAATTTGAGCCTAAAAGCACTTTAGATACTTAAAAAGAAGTTAGAAGGTTTATAGCTATACCAAGGTCATTAAATTATTAATAAATTTATGTTTTAGTCATTTAACTTAAAAAAGTTACAAAATGATTACTAAGTTATTCGAAAGTTTTCATTTAATTCACCGGGTTATTAAAAGTATTGTATGGGTTCTTTGTTCACATCACCTACACCAATTGAAAGCTCTTCTTTCTTTTCTCTTTTACAAGCTAGTTTTTTTTTTTTTTGTTCATGAAACAACTTTTAACATCACGAATTTATAAATTAAAATCGAAATCACTTTATTCTTCGATTTTCGATACTGACCATCAAATCAAGTTGGATCTAAATACCATTCTTTTACTTGCCAATGTGTACTAATCCATTGCATTGATCATCAAATCGTCACTTGGAGCTCGCTAGTTGGACTTAAAAAAAAAAAAACATAACAACCTAGTGAATTAAATAAAAACTTTCGAATAGTTCAATAACAATTTTGTAACATTTTAAAGTTAAATAATTAAAATGCAAACTTATTAATAGTTTAATGATGATGTAGTTTACCCTAGTATTTATGTTGGTCTTGCTTTTGTTTACTTGTTTTAATTTTATTTAGATTCCCATCCCTAATTTTGGGTTTCACTTTGAGCTTTATATATGTATATATTTGCTATAATTTTTTATATTTATACTTTTTTTTATTTAAGAGATTAACCAAAAAAAATTATGTGGAGGTAAAATAAATTTATTATCAACTTTTAAAAATTAAAATACGAAGTCGATTGAGTCTTAGTTCAATTGGCATAGGTATTGTTGTCAAAGCAGGAAGATATGTGTTCGAATGCGTTAAAATGCATTATCCTCCTATTTATGGGTTAGGAGGGGCTATGAGTAGTTTTTGGCATTGGGGGTAGCGAAGGGGGCAAGGGTCTTGGCCCTTTGATTAAATGGATTAATAATAATTTTAGTCCCTCAAAATTATTCATTTTTTTAGTTTTGACCCGAATAATTTATAATTTTATTTTTAGCCTTCCATATCAAATTCTTGGATTCGGCCCTGGTGAAAAATCTATGCAAATTATTAATTGAATGGAAACATGATGAGAAAAAAAAAAAAAAGAAAAACATGTAATGTCACAAAAATAAAATGATATATATATATATATGGACATTTAAAAATCTATGTAAAACTAATTATTAAAGAGAAGTGAATGATACAAGTTTATAATACTACATATGAAAATTATCAAGAACCCAATAACATCACTTTCTACCAAATCAAGCATTGGACCTGAATGAAAAAGAAAAGTTTGAAAAGCATATAAAATTTTATTCAAAAAAGAAAAGTCTAAAGAATGAAAATTCAAAAGGAGATCAAGAAAATTAAGCCTCACTATTCATTAGATTGGAACCTTCACAATTAAAACCATTTAATGAATTAAACCAAAAAATATATATTTTTAAAAGTTTGTATTATTTATATCATATTTTCTTTTCTTTTTTATAAAGAAATTGTTTCACATTAAATCTTTTTATTAGCTAACTCAAGTAAAATTTAAGTTGAGACAACAAAAGAAAGAAAAGAGTGTACATTTGTTTCATTAAAGGAAAAAAAGAAAAAAAAAACTCTTTCAATGATACTAAGTGCGAATTTAGAATTTTTTTAGAAGGTTGAATTTGAATTATAAATTTTTCAAAGCATATTATAGTACAAATAGAACATATTTATATTACGTGTATATTATAGTTATACCCTTGCTTTAGTAAGGATACATGGTAGAACAAGAGATGACTTATCAATAACTCTCCAATAGGAATAGCTTGAAAGCAATCCTCCGCTAGATATTATTTGTAGTGATCTTCTATCCAGAATTATTTATGGTTGACCCTTTTAGGATCCTAGCTGATTTACCTTAAAGATGATCCACTGTGACCCTTCATGGAAATCATAACCTTGTACGGTCCCAACAAGGAGAATGTCAGAGTAGGACCACATAGTGCCATGTGTGATAACAATTGACTTGTAATGACCCTACTACCTGACCGACCACACGGGTAGGCCTACCCTCCATATTGTCGACTATGTGGCTCTACCAAACAAAAGGACACCCTCCTATATATCCCAAACCACGAGAGACAAATTATCTTCTTCTTCCTCAAGAAAACTTGAGTTTCCTACCTCCTTGCTCCTTATATTCTCCTTCTCTCCTCCCCACAACCTCATATTCTAGCTCCTCGCCTACTTTAGGTGAACTCACTATTCTATCTCCTTGTAACTTTTTTTGTTGAGATATTGTATCAACAATTATGTTATTCAAACTTTTCAATTTTTTTTTTAATTTTACATTTGACACATATTCCAATATACACAAAAATATATTTCTCTTAATATATAAAAAATGTAAAAAAAAAAATACCCGTATTTAATTTTTTTTTTGTTTACATTAAATATAAAATAGGAGAATATTTGACTCACTATCCGTGTATAACTTTCATGTACCATCAATGGATAATAACATGACACTTTATCATTAAATAAAATAAAAATAAGTGAAGACCTTATAAATAAATACTAATAATTTTGTTTAAAGATAATTAAATAATAATCAATTATAAATAAATACTAAAACCCTAAACCCAAGATCTTAGACCTTAAACCTAAGATACTAAATCTGAGAGTTATTAATATTATTTATAATAGTTATGATTAATGTTTAATTAAAATTATTAGTATTCATTAACAAGTATTCTATATTTTTTGTTTAATTTAATTATATGTCATGTTATTATTTACTAATGATACATAAAATTTATCGAGTGAAAATGTATCACACATGCTAATCATTTTCTTTATCTGAAAATGAATGACTAAGAAAAATCTAATCTTTTTCCTCGTATGGTTTGAAAAAGATTTAACTTTTGCTCAATATTTCAAATTTAGTGTGCAGTATCTGAAAATGAATGACTAAGAAAAATCTATTCTTTTTCCTCATATGGTTTGATAAAGATTTAACTTTTGCTCAATATTTTAAATTCTGAATTTTGGAGTCATCGTTATTAAGAAATAGATGAAAAAATGGTTATATAAATTCTTATGAAATGATTAAATTAAAAATTAATTTATAGTAAATTTACATTTTAATTTCCCTTAAAATGAAAAAAATTATGTCTGAAATTATAAATTAAAACATTATAAAATTTTATTTTAATCATTCAAAAATTTATTATTCAATTCCTGACTTCTCTTAAAAATATTATAAAATTAACTTAGTTGAGAAGATTTTATTAATTTAAATCTACGCCCTACCTAACAGGATTAGTTTCCAATCATGAAATGGAGGAAAGCACTTACATTTTGCTGAATAACATGGACTGAGTTTATTTGGAAACGATTGGCTGAGTTTATTTGGCAAAGATTTTTTGCAATTCAATTTAAACTGTTCACAAAATAAATAATAATTTTCTGCTGTTCACTGATTTGGAAAAGAACAAAGTACGAGGACTAGAATTTTGTATGGTCAATACTGTGCTTTGTTTTGTCTGAAAATCGAAAAAATCCAAAATCCAATGTACACTTGTCTTCCTTTCTTTTTATAATTTGCCTTCTAAAATTAAATACGTATGAGGCTCACTTTATTGTACACTTCCTTCTATGGAAATTGGCATTATTTTTGTTTTACTACAATCGATTGATTTTTTTACATGTCCTCCCTGAGGGTATTCAAACGTTTCATTCAATTAATACTTGAACCGAGTTATCATTAATTAAATTAATCGAACTTTTAAAACCTTTAATTGTTAATAGAATTAATTTTTTAGAAGTTTATTAATTGATTGAAATAATTTAGATTAATTCGAACAGTTAATTGAATTAACCGAAATTTTTGCATGTTCCTTTCTTTTAATTTTTTTACTTTTTTATTTCTTTTTAACCCATTATAAGAGTCGAATTGAATTAATCGGCTTGAAACAAGACCATCGAATAATCTTGTTGTGTTTGTGTTTTAAGATTAGAAACAATGAATTTCTTTTTTGAACAATTTCATTTTAGGTTCTGATCATATATGTTTTTTTTAAGATAATCTCTAGAACTACTCATAGCCTCTCCTCAACCCATAAATTGAAGGAAAATGTGTTTCAACGCACTCGAACCTACATCCTCCTACATTGACAACAGTATTCATATTAATCGAACTAAGACTCAATCGATAAAACAATTATTGCTATCAATCATGTGTGTCAAAATGAGACATATCATGATAATATAAATGATCAAATCCATTGAAGGAAGTGACAGTGACCATTTTTAATTCATTTCATTCAATGAAGGGTTTAATTAAATGAAATTAATGTTTTAGGGATTCAATATAATATCCCCACTTGGGTTGAAAGCCCTCCTTTTGGAGGCCACCTTGCCCTCTTTATCTTTAGAGAGTTGGGATTTCTTTTTAATGAAAAACAGCAAAGGATTGAATACTAAATTACTAATAATTTTGGTTTAATTTCCATCATATTTTGATTTAGGTTGGAATAAATATTTGTATTAGTCTTGTAATACATTGTAATTCTAATTCTAATTGTACTATTAACCTCTTTAAAAAAAATGAGAAGAACAAAAAAAAAAAAAAAACATAAAGCTTTTGGGTCTAAAATGAACTTTTTAATAATTTTTTATCATTACAATAATAAAAATTAAATTAAATATTTTTTAATAATTAAGGAGAAAAAAAAAGGAAATGGATAAGGCTTTTAGGTTCTTAATTTTGTTTTTATTTTGGGTTGGGGTTTAATTTGGGTTGGATTGGGTTTTTTTAAAAAAGGAGTTGGGATGAGATTGGTATGGGTATTGGGTTTAAAGTTATGAGTTGGATTTGGAAAAGTGGTATAATCAAATGGGTTTTGGAAAGAGGTTTGAAGGTGATTAGAGGTGTTCGGGAAACCCCTACTTACAAATGTAAAGTTGGGTTGAGAGCTTATGAGATGTTTGACCATGTGAGTGTTGGATGTAGGTATCATGGTACTCTGATGCACTAAGGAGGGTTGTGTGGTTGTACGCGACGTATCCGAGTAGTTTGAAGCTTTAGATACAAGTGGGAACGAGAAATGGGATGTAGTGGGTTGAGGTGTAGGTATAGCTTTAGATAAGGAATGTTTGGAAAAGAGCCAAAATTGGCCAACTTGGCCAAAAATAGGTACGTACTTTACATGCTTTCTCTTTGTCCATTGTTTATGCTGCTATCTTTACTATTGCCACTCGAAATTGGCTTCTAAATAGTCAGAGGATGGCCATTCTGTTGAGAAAAGTGGTCGAGATGAAATTGCAAAGTATGTTGAAAAGCTTTTTACAAGGTTTTGGTTGCCTTACTACCATCTTTGATTTTCCAAGTCTTATACTCCCAAAATTCAAGAATTGTTTGTGCTACCGAACAATATGAGAAGCCTGTCCCTAAGTTCAAATTTTTTCACAGATGGCTTGAGGGAAAACGTGTTTTGAATGAACTTGAAGGGTCTCAGGCTCTGACCCCGAGAAGGCTGACAAGGAAGAGGCTCCTTTCCAAGAAGTGCCCACTACCGCAAGCACTACTTCCATCCCCAAAGGCATCAAACAACGAACAATTGCTAAACTTAGAGCTTTCATTGAATTCAACCAAAGGCACTGTGATAGGTTGCGAGCTGACACAAAAGTTGTGATTAAATAGATTGACAAGCAAAAGGCTTTGGTAGCTGATCTACTTGCCTTGCTGAATGAAGATTAGTTTGACATTTTGTTAACCAAAAAAGGGAGAAAAGAATGAATGCTTACTGATCCTGAAAGCTATTCTTCAAAGGGGACTATCCAAAGGGGAGATTATGTTTTCTCTACTTCATTGAAAGGTAGCCTTCAGTTTGTCGAAAGAGAAGGTTGTTGAAAAATATAAAAAAAAGTAATGGATTGCTTGAAAGAGCGCTCACTTATTGGATCATGGTTGAGACAAATTTCATTCTTGTGTTGTTGGCAATTATTGAGCCATGATTATGGGTTGTGGTGATTATGTAGATTGTATCTAACATATTAATGAATATCATATCACTAAAGAAATATATTTGAATTGGAATATTGCATTCTTAGTTGGCAAGAGTTCATGTTTACACTTAGCAAGTCTTGAAATATTTTATAGAATTGAGAGACTTTTATAAATTAATTGTTGTATTGAAAAATTAATTTATATCATAAGTGAGAGATATAATGTGTAATAACCTGAAAATTATTATAGTAAGAAAGTAAAATATTATCCTTGATATAGTTAAATAAGGAAATAAAGTGACAAAAAGAGAAATTTGGATTATGTCAAAATTTGGAAGTATATTATGATATATTATATTACTTATTCAAGAAAGGACTAAATTGTAAAAGTGAGAAAAATTTTATTGTCCAAGAGTAAATACTCTAAATTTAAGGGGTTAAAGTGTAAATATGAAAAGTTGAAGGACCAATAGTGCAAAAATTTTAGGGGTGGAATAATCTAGAAACTAAGGAAAATGGATGAATTAGGACCAAATAGAATAGATAAAGAATTATGAGGGACTAAATTGCAATTTTTTCAAATTAAGTGATGACTCAATGATAGAATTTTAAAAGATCATGAAGGGCAAAATGGTCAAATAATAAGAGAGAGAACTCTAAAATGTAATGATTATATTGATGATATTTTAAATTAATTAATTAAATAAATATTACTTTATTAATATTTTAATAAGATATTTTTTATTATTTTATTATTTTATTTGGCATATATATATGTGTATGTGCGAAAAAAAAAAAAAAAGAAGAAAGAACAACAACACACAATCCATCTTTCCCATGCATCAACGTGAAGAAGAAGAGAGAAAGAAAGAAGTTTTGCTTTCTTTACAATTTGATCCTTTCACCAAAAATCCACCATTTTCACTTAGAATTCAAAAGAATTTCCATAGCCATCAAGAGAGAAAGATGACAAGGAGATTATGGGGAGCAAGAATATCAAGTTAGATTCAAGAAATAGAAATTGGGGGAGAGAGAAAATCACGTTACATATTGAAATCAATAAGACAAGGTAAGAACATCAAGATTTCAATATATTTTCAAGTTTGTTATTATTGAAAAAGCATGGAAATGATGTTATAGTAGAGTTTTATTATATATGGTCTTATGTTCTTGATATGTTAGTGAAGGAAAATAAGAGAGAGTGATAATAAAGGTGTTACAAACTTGGTAATTAACATTTTGCACTAAAATAGTTTGGACAGCAGCAATAGGTTAACTTTGAAAAATCACCAAAAATTGTAGAAATCGAATTAGAGGATTAACAACATATGAAATTAAATATTATTGAGTCTAGTTTCTTATAAAAGAAACGTTGCAAGTACTGGAATTGTAAATCATGAGATATAACAGGTTTTGCGAGATAATGTTAGAATGATTTCGGGTTCCCCTGTTCTGACTTTGAAAAATCATAAAAAATTGGATAAAATAATTAGACGCTTAAATTTATATGTTTAAAATATGGAATGAGTCTATTTTCAAGAGAAATAAACAGTAACATCATCCAAATCCTGTATGAGGAGATAATTAATTTTTAGTAAAGAAGGGTCGGAACTGTCAGACAGCAGAATAGGGGTGGTTTTAAAGAATAAAATGTACTTATTGGATAAATTAAAAATTCTGAAAATTTTATGGTAAAAAGATATGTGATTGTAGTTTCAGGGAAAATTATCAAATCTTAATTTGGAGTTCTGTAGCTCAAGATATAAATAATTTAGTGACTATGACACAAATGGACAGCTTTGAATAAATTTATAAGTAAATAGTGAAATTTATTTATAAGTATGTAATATAAATTAAGGATGTGGAATGGAGAGGAGGAGGAGGAAAATATATATGAATATTTGGCTAGCATGGCTAATTTGCATGTTCTAGACTTAGGGACTAAATTGAATAAAAGTAAAATTTTAGGGGTAAATTTTGTAAAAGTATCAAAAATGACCAAATTGAGTGAAATGCATTATTTTATTGTCTAAATTAATAAATTGAATGAAATTATTCATTTAGATCAAGACCGGTTGAAAAATCGATAAAAATAGAAAATTACCAAAATGCCCCTGAATCTTGGTATTTCTGTAATTTAACCAGGTAAATTCGTGTAACCTAATTATGTGATATAAGGAAATACGAGTTGATGGTATATGAAATATTAATATAATGAATTAACTGATTTATATTTATAAAGAAACCGCAAGAGAATGATATTTATCATTATGTGATTATCTTTGATACGTTGATACAAGGAAATTAAGTATGTTGAGATGCATAATTTGGACACGACTTTGGACACGGGCATGTGCCCCTATTTTTCAAGAAATTTTTTAATGTTTTCCAAAGTTCTCGGTTTAGTCCCAGACCGCTTCCAAAATATGTTTTGGGCCTCGTAGGTCCATATTAGGGACTTTGTGTTAAAAATTGAGAAGTGTTAATTTGGATGAAATTTTATGACTCGGTTTAATACGTTTACAAGTATATGTGTTCCGGTAATGCCTCGTACCCTATTCCAACGTCGAATACGGGTAAGAGGTGTTACATAATGACTCGTAATTCCTAACGTAAGATCGTTTACCAATTGACCACAATGTTGCATGTTTGCATCAAGAATTAGCGTTGGCTGGAAAGCAATGCATTCGCCATTTCTTTGAACGATGGAATGCCTTTGTGTTTAGTGATCAGATACTGCTCCCACAAGTAATGGTTTTCCCATTGATAATGATGATTTTGATATGGATAGTCCCATTGAAGGCTAATTTGTAAAATTTCATTTAAATCCTTTTATGTTTTTAAAATTATTATTTTAATGTTATAGTTAGTGCCTAAAAATAAGATAAATTTATGTTCCCAAGTTTTCCAAAAGTTTTTTTTTTTAAATTGATTTATTTAATACAACTTATAGTTTTTATGATAAATTTAATAATATTTTTAGTTCAATTTGGTAAATTAGTACAAAGTATTTAAATATTAATTTAATAAAAAATAAAGTTAAATAATTGCTATATTTAAGTATAAATATTAATTAGGTAAAAAATAAACTTAAATAATTAAAATATCTAATACAAATTGAGCTTTTAATTTATTTTGCTTTTCCTAAATTTGGATGATAAAGATTATTCCGAATTAAAAAAATGCCTTGTTGAAAGTAGGCTCAACCCATTGAATATGTCTATTTTATATAAATATCCTATTCTCTTATCAAATTTCTAACTTCACCCCTAACTTAAATATTGAAGAAATCAAATAAATTTTATTAAAAATTTGTTTAGACATCACAAAGTAATTTATTAAAAGTGTAAGTAGTGAGAAAATATCAAAATATTAAAATTTAAGGTAATTTTTAACAAAATTTTATGAAAAAAAACTAAAATAATTTAAAACCATAGATTATATAAGCAAGAAAAATCGAAAAATTGAAAGCCAACTCAAATTGAGATATTTGAACAGTTTATAAAATCGAATTGAATTTTATTTTAATTTAACGTATAAATAACTTTAATTTATGATATGAAAATAGATATTTATATTTAAAATAGTAAAATTAATTCAATTTTTTAAATATTTATAAATAATTAAAATTTGATATTAAAAAAACTTATTAAAATAAGTGTAAAAATATAAAACTAAAAATTAGTATGAAAATCGAAAATTACTGTTGAAAAAATTCAACCCAACCGATATCAGCCATTCTTCTCTCCCTTTGTCGACGTCATGTCACTAAAAGTGAAGAATTTACTTTATTCCATAACTTTTAGCTTTAGCTTTGATAGTTCTTCAAACTGGTCCTCCAAAAGCAATGAAGGAAAATCGGATCACTTTTTAAATACCCAAATTGATATTTGCATTCAAAAATGGTAAAAGCTTGGGTGAGATTGGATTGGGATTCCTTCTTCAGTTCCTTTTTGTTTCTGGTTTCCCATATAAATACGTGAATCACCCTCCTCCATGTGTTCTCTTCTAATCTGCAAAATTTTGTCATTCTTATTAACTGCTCTAACCTCTTCTTACTGACCCTTAATAGAATTTTTTTTTTTACTTTTGAACTTAAAAGATTCTAAAGTCTTTAACTTTGATTAAAGATTCTCTCTTTATGTTCAAAGCTTTAAGCTTTTGTTCTTCTTTTTATTTAAATTTTCAGTTCTTTTGAAGAAACCTTAAGGGACATAGACATGGAAGTTGTTTTACAAACCAGATGGCTTCTTTCATTACCTCCAAAACCAACCAAAGCTAGTAGTCTTTTGAATCCATCACAAGGCTTAAATCATAGGCTTTTTGCTTCTAAACCTTTAGGCTTTAATGGGTTATGTTTGTTTTATAGAAGAGTTCCAAGTGTGGTAGCAAAACCAAATGGTGTACCCTTCATTTGCAAGGCTAAGGCTGCTTCTGCAGCTGATGGGAAGCAGCCATTTTTTCATGAAAATGAGAAGCCAAAATTCATGGGAATTGAGATTCTGACACTTAAGAAGATTATACCACTTGGGTTAATGTTCTTTTGTATACTTTTCAATTATACAATCCTTAGGGATACAAAGGATGTCTTGGTTGTAACAGCTAAAGGAAGCAGTGCAGAGATAATACCATTTTTAAAGACATGGGTTAATTTGCCAATGGCTGTTGGGTTCATGTTGTTATACACAAAGTTGGCTAATGTGTTGTCTAAGAAGGCTCTTTTCTACACTGTTATTGTTCCTTTTATAGCCTTTTTTGGTGCATTTGGGTTCCTGTTGTATCCTCTCAGCAATTATATCCACCCTCAAGCCCTTTCTGATAAGCTTCTAGCAGTTCTTGGACCAAGGTTTCTTGGTCCTCTTGCAATTATGAGGATTTGGAGTTTTTGTTTGTTCTATGTCATGGCTGAACTTTGGGGCAGTGTTGTCATTTCGGTTCTGTTTTGGGGGTTTGCCAATCAGGTAATTTATATGATCTTAGCCTATTGAATTTTGGAAATTGCTTATCTGCATGATTGTATAAGCATATGCTAGTTTTATGTATTTTAATGGCATGTTTTCCTCATCTGATGTTAACCACAAGTGATAGAGTTAGCTAGCTTTTGGTTTTGAACACTAGTTTATTTGCATCAATGAATTCAATTCTTTCCATTAATTCTGGTTGCTTTCTGCATTTCAAAAGTAGTTAGCAATGTTCAATGTTATGTTTGCATCATCGATTTGCCTTTCGATTGCTAGGGTTGCTTTTTATTTGTGCAAGCATGATGGTGGCATTCACTTTACTTGTTTAGTGGCACTTGCCAAGTTTTGAGACTTTAAGCATTTATATACCTTTTTTGGTTTCATTTTCCTTCTGCAGATAACTACTGTTGAGGAAGCAAAAAGATTCTATCCGCTATTCGG
The DNA here is from genome assembly GCA_025503065.1 of Gossypium bickii. Taxonomy (NCBI): domain Eukaryota; kingdom Viridiplantae; phylum Streptophyta; class Magnoliopsida; order Malvales; family Malvaceae; genus Gossypium; species Gossypium bickii. Next base: position 3,158,728 of record CP106714.1, on the reverse strand, counting down.
ACTAGGAGCTAATGTTGCCCTCATTTTCTCCGGTCGAACTGTTAAGTACTTCTCTAATTTGAGGAAAAATCTAGGTCCCGGAGTCGACGGTTGGGCCATCTCCTTAAAGGGAATGATGAGCATTGTTGTACTGATGGGATTCATTATCTGTTTCCTTTACTGGTGGGTGAATAAGTTTGTTCCTCTTCCCACACGTAGCTGGAAGAAGAAGGTAATCCATAGGCTACCTATTCTCCTTGTTTACCGTATTTGTTTTCTTTGATTCTTAGGCTCTCCGGGATATGCTTATTTTGTGTCTACAATTTGATTAATGTTACTTGCAGGAAAAGCCTAAAATGGGAACAATGGAAAGCTTGAAATTCTTGGTATCATCAAGGTACATTAGGGATCTTGCTACTTTGGTGGTTGCATATGGTATTAGCATCAACCTTGTCGAAGTTACCTGGAAATCGAAGCTCAAAGCACAGGTAAAATTATATGGTTACTTTTCTGCATGTATGTATGTATATAGTTACTATCTTAACAGGCTTATTAACTAATGATTCTCCCTCCATATTGTAGTTTCCAAGTCCAAATGAATACTCCTCCTTCATGGGTGATTTCTCAACTGCAACTGGGATAGCTACATTCACTATGATGCTACTAAGTCAATTTATATTCAACAAATACGGATGGGGAGTTGCGGCAAAAATTACACCTACTGTCCTGCTTCTGACCGGAGTCGGTTTCTTTTCCTTGATATTATTTGGTGATCCACTTGGACCAGCCCTTGCAGAGTTCGGCATGACACCTCTTCTTGCAGCTGTATATGTTGGTGCCATGCAAAATATTTTCAGCAAGAGTGCAAAGTACAGTTTATTTGATCCATGCAAAGAAATGGCCTATATTCCTTTAGATGAAGACACCAAGGTTCGGAATCTTTACTCACAATTTCAAATATTTTTCAGAACTTCCGGTCATTTACATGTAACCTATTCGATGATTTCTTTAGGTGAAAGGGAAGGCTGCCATTGATGTTGTTTGCAATCCATTAGGGAAATCAGGGGGTGCTCTGATTCAACAGTTTATGATCTTGACCTTTGGATCACTTGCGAATTCAACCCCATACCTTGGTGGTATACTTTTGATGATTGTTTTTACATGGCTATCAGCAGCCAAGTCTTTGGACACGCAATTCACCGCATTGCACAGGGAAGAAGAGCTCGAAAAGGAGATGGAAAGAGAAGCTGTGAATATCCCCATCCTGTCTGAACCTAGAAATGACTCTGTTGCAAATAGTTCATTACAAGACCCTGCATCAGGTGACTCAACAGGAAGTTCACCTGAAACATCAACTCCGAGAAATATTTAGAAAACAGGAAGAGTAAGAAGCTGATAAGCAGTGATAGGTAAAAACTCGTCTAGAATATACTTCTTTTATATATAGATAGAGAGAAAAGTAATAGCTATGAGAGAAAATGCTTAGTTACTGTGTCCTGCAGATATTGCATTTGAATCGGACATCAATCAAAACCCCTTTTTGATCTAAAAATCTGTATATTACTTATTGAAGTTGTTTATACTTGATACACGCATAAAAACACTTTCATTTCATTGCTTATAAAAATCAGTGGGCAAGGACTTGGCAGGCAGCCCATCAACAGGCATTGGAGTGTGTCCCGGAGTATCAACTCCGATACCCCCTTTGACCCTTTCTTGTCCTTGAACCATCAACACTCCTTACTTTGGATTCAGGTTTTGAGAATTATGATTCTTATATTATCTAAATACATACATATATTCATCAATGAAAAGATAGGTCATATTTTCCATATATTTTTAAATTCTTTTCTTTGTGCATATGAGCATTTGAATTAGATGAATTCATGATAGCTGGAATCACAGCAAGTGTTAAGAACATGACTGCCAGTGGTTTATTTTCCATGAATATATTCTTTGTTGTCTTGTTGATTAGAAAATTTACATGTAATTGAGAACTTTAACCTAAAGGAATGCTTGTGAAAAATAGCTAGAAATGTATGAAACAGAATGCTTCAATAATTTTTGATTCGAAGTTAGATTTGGATATATGCTTCAAGAAATGTCTGTGCAATAATGGAGTTAGAATTGAATAACAATTTCGTGCTATATTTGCTTCAACTCTTCATCTTTCTTGAACTAACCATATTTGATGTACTTGTTCCGTACATTTTCGGATATAGGTATGAGGATGACTGACTCTACTCAATATTAGTAGTAAAATATTTGAATTCCCAAAATAGCAGAAACCTAGAGGGCTGTCTTTTATGATGTGGCATGTAAAATGCAAAACACATAAACTGACTACCATGACTTATTTTATTCCTGGCTTGGCTTGATCAGTTCATTCTGATCCTTTCAACTTGCTTCAACTCCATGTCAGCTTGTAAACCGAGCTTGTCCAGCTCATCATTGTTTGCAACTTCAATTTGTAGCTCTTGTGATCTCATTTTGAGCTTATTTCCCTGATGCCTATTGACATACTCGAGTTGCTTCATGCATTCATCCCTTGCAACTTGTTTATGACTGCTGCAGGATACATCAAAGGCTAACCACCGGAGCCTAACTCTAGAGGAGCAAAAATGGCAGAACCTCAAGACCAATATTTTTCTTCAACATACTGACATGAAAAAGAAGCTGTAACTTATAGGTCACCTTTATAAGGTTTCAGAAGAAGATGATAACTGCACTATTTTACTAATTGTGAAAAACATCATTATATATAAGTGACTAACAAATAAGATAAAGCTCCTAAATTCAAACAGAAACCAAATAGCTAAAACAAGAGAAAACTGAGGGATAGTAAAACTCAAATAATAACTCACTCAATATTAAGTAGTCTTGAGGCAGATACACCCCTCTCAAGTTTAGTGGTGAGGTTCAGCAACTAACTTGGAGAGATTGTGATGAAAAAAGGCCTCTAGAAGAGCCTTGGTGAGAATGCATGCAATTTGATCAGTTGCATGGACATGTGAAACAGCTAGCTCTTGCGTTCATGGACATGTGAAACAGCTAGCTCTTGCGTTCAACATAATTCCAAACAAAATAAATATCAACCTCCAAATGTTTCATTTTAGTAAGCAACAGAAGATGTTGGCAGCGAAAACTTGCACCAAAATTACCACAATGAACCATTGGTGGAGGAATTGGAGGAACCTGAAGCTCTTGTAAAAGATGCTTGACCCAAAGAGTTTCAGATGCAACTGTAGCAACTGCTATGCATTCAGCTTCTATGGATGACTGTGCAATCGTTGGTTGCTTTTTCAATGATCAACTTATGAGAGATACCATAATTCAGAATATAGACTCTTGTAGAAGCTTGATCGTTGGGGTTATCGGCCTAATCAACGCCACTATACATATATAGATTGGAGTTTACATGGTTTGATTATACGAAGTCTATAATTTGCAGTTTGCTGCAAGTATCAAAGCAACCTCCTTACTGCTTTCCAAGTGAGTTTCAAATGGACTATGTATGAACTTGGACAGTTCATTGACAGAAAAACACTTACCATGCCTAGTAAATGTCCAATATTACAGCTTGCCTAGCACTCTTCAATATCCTGTGACATTTGTTAAATTTGCCACAACATTCAATTATAACATCTGTGTGGAACTCATAGGTGTGTGAACACCCTTTCTCTCATGCATGTTTATCTCTTGAAGAATATCCAGAACATATTTATTTTGGAACAATAGCAAATCATCAAGAGTACGAAGCACTGTGGGTTGGTTCAAGTGTCCTTCAAAAGCACCATATATGTTCAAAGATGTCGTGTGTTCATGCTTCAAGCACGGTGATATTTTTTTTAAATATATCATTTTTTAATTTTATTTATATTTGTATTTTCAATAAATTTTTTTATAATTTTTAGAGATTTTTTATGTTTTTTTAGAAGATGATGATGTCATTGTGACGTTAACATATGACATGTGGCAATTTATGATTGGTTAGATATCCCAACCGAGTTTTTTAAAGTCCAAAAGGATTGAATTGAAAATAGTTAATAACATTAAAGACTAAACTAAGAATGTCTGATAATATTAGAGACTGAAATGGGCCAAAAAAAAAAATACTTGTGGGTAAAACAATATATTTCAGAGACTAAAGTGTGCATTAAGCTTGCACATTTGCTTGCACAATAGAAATGGAATGAGATTTGATATTTCAATTAAGCCATGATTAATTGTTTATAGAAGAAAACTCTGATACTATATAAGGTTTTAGAAAAAGATGAAAATTACATTGTTTTATTGATTGTAAAATCCATATATATATATATATATATATATATATATATATAAATTACTAACAAATGAGATAAAACTCTTAAGTAATTCAAATTGAAACCAAATAGTTAAAACATGAGAAAACTAAGGGATAGCAAAATCGAATAATAACTCACTTAATGCTAAATATTTGGACTTAAAACCTAGTCTTGAAGTGGATAATAATCTTGCCTATCTTAGCTAGAATTAGATAAGGCCATAGTTCCTTAATGACAATTTCAAGTGCTTCCTAAATGCCAAATATGTCAGTTTGCATAGTTGCAACTTGAGGTAAACTTCTTTCTCTAACTTGGAATTTTAGTTCACTTCTCCTTTTGTTAGTGAAAGTTGTCGTAACCATTTTTTTATCAAAACGGGAATTCACTTTTAAAAAAACAGGGAGTCGCCACCGATCTTTGTTAGGTGTGATCGGATCACCTTTGTTTTAATAAAAAACATTTTAGTTTATTAAAACAGAGCTTTTGGTCTACGAGTGTTCGAGAAAACGGGTTCGGGAGTCGGTTACGTGTGAGGAAGGATTAGCGCCCTCGCAACGCCCAAAATTAGTACCAAATTGATTGATGTTGCCCTAATGTTGAAAAACTCGAAAATATCTAGGGTAAATTGTTTTTTTAAAAAAATAGAATTCGCTAAATTGGGATTGAACCTCAAGATTATCTCGTTTCAAAAGGGGTGAAGGTATCATACCCAACACGTTAGGATATAACGCCTTTACACTCTGACATTGAGATCATCTTTGATCTTCAAAAAGTACAAAAAGGGTATTCGGTTATTTAGTTGAACGAAGAATCGACACCCAGCACGTTAGGATGTAATTTTCCGTGCTTCTAAACACCTGAATATGGCCTTTGTTTTTTCAAACATGCGTTCTTAAAATCGGCTCAACATTTTTTTTATGTAATAAAATATTTAGAAAAGGTTTGTATATGCTAAAGTTGAAATACAATGCAAAGGTGAAATGCGTAAACATAAAAATTTGAATGCCGGTAGATTACACATAAGTTATATATACAAAAAAACATCGGAACAAAATAATGTACGAATGACTTGTTATTCTACATGAATGATATGCGTGAAAATAAAAGGACTAAATTTGATAATTCATAAGTGAAAATAATATATCAAGGCTGTTAAAATAAACAATATATATACTAATATGATAAAATAGAGAATAATGTTAGGTAAATAAATAGATTTTAAAGAAAGATAGGCCTATACGTATAAGTAAATAAAAATATATACATATATATAAAATAATGTGAAAACAATGACATGTATATATAGTATGAAAATAGTTTCAATATAAACCATAGGTATGTACATAAAAAGAATTTAATAAAAGGGACACGGAAAAAATAGTATCTAAAGCCGTAACGAATATATATAGCGTTTGTCTTAAAAGGGTAATTAAACAATAAACAAATAACTAAGTAAAATAATTAGAATCGAAATAAAATTAAAGAGCTAAAAGTAATGGGTTAAAAGAAATCGAACAAAAAGGATTAAATCACAAAATGGTGAATGAACGAGGATTAAAAGTGAAATCTTTCACTTGTGCAAATGATGCGTTTAGTAGGGCTAAATTGCAAACTAATTAAGGGACAGAGGGACTAATCACGAAATACTCTTTTTTAAAGCAGAGGGGGCGCGGATCCGGGTCACCAGGCGGGTCGACGCTCGGATCCTACCCCTTGAAACGGCGTCGTTTCAAATTTTATTTAAATAAAAAAATTGTTTTAAAATCATTTCTTCCATACTTCAGGAAAAAAAATTTAAAGCCCCCTCTTTTGTCCTCTCAAAAGGAAACCCAAAGAGCAGCCCCTTCTCTCTGCCTTTTGGTCCGACGATCGGCATTCCTCCGGCCATTCGTCACACCACTGCGCCACCACCGCCTCGGTGGCCAGTGATGCTCAAGGTCGGACCGTTAGCTCTTCTTTTGAAACCCCTTCGAAGCCTCAACGTTCAGGGCCCGAAAACGAAGGGGAGATGACCTTCGGTTCCCCTTCCTTGGCCAAGTTCCGACGACGACTCCGATTCAGGTAAGGTCCTTTACTCTTTTATTTTCGTTTGACAATTTATTCATAAGAGGGATTCAAAAACGAATAATAAACTATAAACAGTGTTCTGACGAAAAATAGAAAGGTTTAAAATCGACCTACTAAATCATTTCTTTTCGATTGCTGATGGATCGTGTAGTGTTAGTGGAAAGAAAAAGATTTCGAGATTTGTCGTTTTTTATTTCTGATTTTCGCTCTTTCTTTTTCTGATTTTTCGAATCCGATTGCGTAAAAAAGGGGTCTTAAGATGACGAAAGTGGAACTAAAAGAAACTGAAGGCAGTAGATAAAAATAAAAAGAACAACAAACGAAATCAACCTTCTATTTTTCTTTTTCTTTCTGATTGATGTGTTTTTTGATTGCTTATCCGAGTGTTTTTGACTTGTAAAAACAAGAAAATCCCCCCCCGAATACAAGGTTTTCTTCTGTTTTTTATAACCGATTTTACAAATTCATTTGGTTGTTTTCTATTATTTCTTGCTTCGTTCTCTGTTGTCTCGGTTTCTGCTTGTCGTTCTTAGTTGCAGGGTATGGGCGATGGTGGTGGATGCGAGAGGTGTCAGAGGCGTGGCGATCTACTGGTGGAGGCAGAGGCGTGTGGTGCTGACAGAGGCGTGGTGGGCGAGGAAACGATGCGCATGGGGTCAGTGCAACGTGGCAGCACATGAAAGGTCAGCGCGTGTAGTGGCAGATGGCACGTGGGAAGCTGGAACTACATGGGTGCGCGTGTGGGGGACGCGCGGCGGCGCTGGAAAAAAGGGAACCTAGGGTTTCCTGATCATCTTGGCCTGTTATGGGCTAGGCTAGATCGGGCCACTCGGGTTTGGGCTTTTGTAATATCTGCTTTGGGCTGTTGTAATTGGGTTTGGGGTTTGAATTTATTGTGGGCAGGTTTTAATATTGGGTTTAATGGACTTTTGGTTTTTTTGGACTGTTTTATTATTATTGGATTTTTTGCTTTTATTATTATTTTATTTTTTGGTTCTATTATTTGATGGGCTCGGGTTCGATTTTTAGTAGAGGACCCGGGCAAAATTTGGTTATTACAAAAGTGTGTTAAATAAACTACGAGAACAAATACGAGAATAAACATAAAAACAACAATAAAAACTGTTTATGCAGCTTGGTATCAATTCTACATTTGTAAACCTTGTCCAAAGATGAATCTACAACTAAAACATAGTACAATAAACCCAACCAACCTCCTAAGCGTCTCAGCCTCGCAATCGTATAATGTGAACTCTCAACCAATTACACTCACTTAGACTACAATGATTCAAGTGTCCTAGACTTGAATAACAATGTGCTCACCTTGATATTTTTATTAATAGGCGGAATGCATGTAATTTCACTTAGTCGATTATTAGGTTTTTTTAACCAAAATTATCCCCTAATTTTAGCTTCGATCATCCCACCATATAGAAGTGTTCTCAATGTCATAAACTCTCGTTGTTTTTTAGTTTCCTTTTCATATAATTATTACATTATTTTCATTATAAGACCTTATAAAAAAATATCAAAACATGTGAAAGCCACAAACTTATTCCTCAAAACTTGTTGTCTAACCATATTACAATAAACAAAACAACAAGTGGTGCAATAACTTATTGCACGAACAAGCTAGACAGTTTGTCCTTTACAATATAACATGTGCATATAACAAAATAAAAGCCTATTATTGCTTAGTTTTATTCCTAGTTTTCCTTGTCAGCTTGTAAACCAAACCTATTTGCATGGAAAAGTTTCAAAAAAATTGAACATATCTATAAAAACACATAAACGTATCTGATAAATTTACATAAAATTTATATCCAGAGGGCCAAAACAATCCCGACTTTTAGCATTAGATGGTGATTGGTGGTTGATACCATTGAATTGAGACATGATTTTCTTCATATTACTATAGAAGATGCTACTTGGATGGAATGGTTTGAAGTAACCGATGGAAAAATAACACACACTTCTGTCTTGTAATGATTTGTTTTCTTCTTTGTTCTAACCATGAAATTTGGTTATTAAGCAATATTTTAGTCACAAATCGAGTCATTGAAAGGACATTATAGGCCACAGAAACGAATCAAAATCATAAGGATGATGATGATTATTATTATAAACTATTTGTTGTTACTTACCACCGCCCTGTAAGCTGCTGATTTTCGAAGAAAACGAATATGGAAATTATAAAAAACAACAATCAACATGATTAGCTGATGAACATATTTGGGTAAATGTGGGATCTGACCTCGCAAAATTATGTCCATTTCGACAAAAACAAAAAATGGTTTGGATTTTGAAGTTGTTATGGGAGTTTGGGATTTGAAAGTTGAATCTGAATTGAAAATCAAAATGATATGATTTTGATAGTGTATCTAATAAATCGTGGGGATTTGATGTAAAATGGATTGATTCTCCTAACATCAACAACTTTAACAAAGTTGTGAATCAAAGAAAATACGATTAAAGTCTAAAATTAATCTTTTGTTAGTGCCAATTGCAACTTGATTTATCGTGCTGCGATATTTTTTTTTATCGAATTTACTTATCATATTGATTATTTGGTAGTCAAGTCAAACACGTATTAATTTAAGATTGATTTGAAGTGTTTCAATATAATCAAAGTTTCTTAGTGAAATTAATTGATTGTAATTTTACTAGCCATACTAACTCTTATATAAGCATGATTCGTTTAGGTTACTTGTACAGAAGGAAAGTTTTACATCTATAACTATAACTAGAAAAGAAAGTGTTATGAAATTGTGTTTCCACTTCATTTTTATCCCTTTTTAATTGGGGAATAATAAATCATATTTTTACTCTTGATTTTCAATTTTTCCTTCCTGAAAAAATTCAAATTCAACTAAAATGCTAAAAATCAGGAGGAAAAATCTGATTTGTCATTCTCCTATTGAAAAGGAATAAGAATGGTGTGAAATTACAGTTTTATACAATCCTTCAAACTATAAACTATATATAAAAAGAATAAACATAGAGTGTTGTAAATGTGTGGGTTTTAATAAATTTAATTAATCGTAAATTATTATCATAAATTTAATTTTCATAAGATTATAAATCCTCAAAGGCCAGTAGTATTAATATAATAATAAGGATTTAGGGATCAGAGATGAATCATAAATTATTGGGAGAGTCAAAACATAATCTTATCATTATACTAACATATAATTTCATAAAAATTTAAAAGACTAAGGGTGAGTTTGGATGAGTGATGCGTTTACCTATGGTTAGTGTAAAAACAACAATGGCGGTGAAATTAGATATTGTAGCGACACTGTAGCGTGAAACAAAAAGTAAACTAAACGCACCGCATCCAACCGTCCATCCAAATCTACCCTAAGTTTTAACTATTTATGTTTAATTATAGGTGAAAAAGAAATTACCCTTAGAGATGCATTGAAGAGAGAAGCCCATATTTTTTAATGTTATGAGAGATTGCATTCTTCAAACACATGTTTATGATTGGACTACTCAATCCGTATACTTTGTTAAACAATGTACCCACCAATGTTATTTAAATTATCTGAAATTTAAAATCAATTGCTCCCCAACTTGGAAAATTTTCCCTCAAAAGCTTCAATAAACACTAAGCAATATGAAGAGCTAAACAAATCGAAAGGGGTTGCATACAATAACAAAGTCAGAAATTTTTAGGAGTTAAAAGTAAATTATAATTATTTGAGGTTAAAAATAAAATTTTACTATTGTATAGAAGCTCTAAAGTAATTCCACTAATTTTGAGAGTCAAAGCTATTACCAAAGGACTTAAAAAAAATGGAAAATTCTCTATATTATCATTTTAATTTTAGAAAATTGCAAGTTAATATAATAATAAGATTATATTTTGACTTTTAAAATTAGGTTTTGGCTCCCCTCAAATAGAAAATTTATCATTTAGTCTCTTGATAAATGGAAAATTAAAAATTATTATGTAATAAAATTACACTTTACTCTCCCAAAATGAAAAAAAAAAATTAATTCTTTCAAAAATGATAAAATTATAAATTAATACAAAATAAAATTACACTTTAATTTCACGAAAAATTAAATTTAATTCTAACCCTTATTTTTTTTTTGAACTTCATCCATCTCAACCCTTCTAACTTTGCGACTGCTTGCATATACCTTAAAAGATGATAATTAGACGAGTTGGAGTGAATTCCAATAAAAATCAAATCAAATATTTAAATAACAAATAAAACTCTTTTAATATTTTATTTGAATAAATTTCTTAAAAATATTGATTTTAAAGAAAAATACCAGATTAAGTCATTTTTACGAAAAATTATGGTACTAGGTCGATTTTATAAAATATATTTTGTTAGAGTTTAAGGTTGTACAAAGTTTTGTTTTTAATTTTTAAGAATTAGGTGTAGCATTTAATCTTATGTTGTTAATTATAAGAGTAAGCAATCTTACATTGTCTAGGAATAAATTGCAAATAGATTATGAGTTTATAAAAAGAAGAAAAACGAGACTTGGAGTTTATATAAAAATAAGTTTTATTTTTACAAAAGATGGCATGAAAAGATATTGAAGACAGGAAACGTTTTCAGTTAAAAGCATTTTCTTGTAAATACACTGAAAACACTTTTTATTAAAAATATTTTTTACAAATCAACTGAAAATACTTCCAATTGAAAATGTTTTTTACAAAAACCACCTAATCCCATAATCTTTTGAAAATATAGTTTAAAGACATTTTCAAAAAATCACTCTTTTTATTTACACATTTAAACTCAAAACTTAACGTAAAAAAATAGGTAGAATGTAAAAAGTAGGTCCAAAATCCGATGAGAAGGTAGGAGTAGGAGGAGGATAGTGAAAGCGAGGAAGTGCACGTGGTTGGAGGCGCAATATCATCGTCAAGTTTTACACAAACAAGTTTTCGTGAATCGAAATGACCGACACACTTCTGTCTCTGCAATAATGGCTCCAAATTCCAATATTATTAAACCTTTTAGAAAAACATTGAATGTTCATGTAATCATGGCCGCATTTTCTTGTTTTTTCTCTTGTTCATATTCCAGTTTTATCAATATATATATCTCTGCTCACACAAAATTTTGTCCTGCTTCAGCTAACAGTTGGCTCTAGGGTTCCTTTCTTCAATTTGATTTTTTTTTTTTTAAGTTTATGACATTTTTAATTTAGATTTTATATTATTAATTCAATAGGGTTTGAGTGGGTTTTCTGTCATTTAGTCACATATAATAGTTATAACATATTGCACTTATGAGTGAGGTAGAAGGGAAGCCAAAAAAATGATTTTAGGACGTTAAGGTTTTATAATAATTTATATTTTTAAAAATTTTAAAAGAATTATAAATTAATTTTATCATTTTTGGGAGGTGAAGAGTACTGCTTGTGCACTGTCTATGCCCCTGGAGTCAGAGACGAAATCAAGAAAATCATTTGTAGATTAAAATTAAATTATAGAAATTTGAAGGGTTAAAGTACAATTTTATTATTGGATTAATTTATAAGTTTATAATTTTTAAAACAACCTAAATGCAATTTTATTATTTGGAGCCAATGTTACTACCTACCCTTAGTGATAGATTGTTGAAATGTATATTATCGGCTATGATACGTCATCTTATTTGATTTATTAGGCTGGAGGGTAAGATTTTGTTATTTGATTGACGATACATGAAATTACTTAATTGCATATTGTATTGAATTATTATTAACACAAATAAGGTTGGAAAAAGTGTGCAATGTTTAATAAGAATGTTCATGTGTCACATTCTTATTGGTTGGTACTGTGTTTTTGAGTAAAATAAAATGAAATCTATAGTTAAGTACCACTTTTGACTAAAAACATTTTAGGTACCTAAGCGAAAAATAGGTATAATTTGAGGGTCAATTTGACATTTAAATTTGATAATTATGAACCCCCTCATTTTGCCTATTCAAGATGTTCATCCCATCCCTAAATCATGGGATCAATCCATAGGTTCAACCTGTTTGGTAGTGTAGTTGTTGGTGCGTGCAGATGTATGAGTTGTACTTGAATGTAGAGGTACTTATGGGTCGGGTTAACACATTTTATGCTTGTTCAAGCTTAACCTGTCTTGAAATATGAGTTAAAAATTTTACCCAAGCATGTCTAAATTTGTAGATAGCCATTTTCGGGCCGCCCATATTATATTTTTTAATTTTTATAAAATTGTTACATTATTTTTAATCTAAAATTTAATAATTTTATATATTTTCTTTCATTTATTGTAAATTGATGGTTAATATATACCATAAGTCTCTATACTTTTCGAAAATTTGGAATTTAGTCAATGTACTTTTATTTTTAGGAGTTTAGTTCCTGTACTTTTCCGATTTCAAAATTCAGGACTGTTAATTTTTTTTTAAAAATTTAGGTTAATTATGACATCATTTTTTAATTACATGACTAGTAAATGAGTATTTTTATTTTATTTTGAAGTGTTAAGTCAACAAATTTAACAATAAAAAATTTAATAGTGTTAATTATTAACAGTTGAACTTGAATTTTAAAATATAAAAAGTAGAAGAACTAAACTCCTGGAAATAAAAGTATAGGGACTAAATTTTGAATCTTTGAAAAGTATAAAGACTTATAGCATATTTTAACCTAATTTTATATATAGGCAACATACTTTTTTTTTTAATGTTTACCTGTAGTATTATATATTGCTAGAGATTTAATTGTTATGTGTTATAAATTACATATAATATATAAAAACAACATAATATAATATACTGGAAAACTAGGAAATGGGCCGAGTCAGGCTTGAGCCTTGAACCTTCAAGTTCGATTTTGATTCACATTTTAAACAGGCCTAATTTTTTCTCAAGCTCATTTTTCAAGCTTAATAATTTTTCCAAAACCCTTCTAAATTTTAAACGAGCATTTGATTTGGACGAATAACTCGACAGTTATTCATTAATATGTTTTTCGTTTTGATTTGTCAAAAATGAATTGAAGTCATAAAAAAATAGGAAAATTGCCACAAAAATCACATCAAAATGTAAGACTAATATTAAGTATTGAGATTTTCCTTTATACTATAAAATTTTAACACTAATGATAATATCAGACAACTTAAAGTAATTTTTTAATCAGTAATTGAATGTACTCGTAAGATATATATTCTCTTTTCGAAGACAACATTATTGAAAAAATAATTACGAACCTCGAATATGAATCGAGAAAAGTAATTACCATAGATAATGTAACCTCCCATGAATCAAATATCATCCTAAATTTTTTTTATTTTTTCTAAAATTATTTATGTCGAAAATGACATCATAAATATAAATAAGAAAGCATGTTTCCAAAACTTAAAAAAGTAAATAAATAGGACAAATATTAATGTTCCACACATTAAATTTGGGATAAACTATTGCATCATTTTGTACGTTTTGATCTTATATTATTTAACAGACTCAAAATTTATTATCTTGATCAGTGTCTTATTCTTTGGATGGGGATCTTCCTCCATATCCGGGGCTAAAATGTTGTCGGTTCTAATGTCTTTTCAAATGGAATATTCAAATATTGAATAGAAAATAAAAATATATTTACACTCGATCTCTTTCAAATCAAGGACAAAATGAGGAGAAGAGACAACCCTTTTGTCTTTATCCCTTTATATGGTTTGATATAAAATTTATCCATTTAGATCCTTCTCACATGGAAACTAATGAATTATTTATAAAAATTTGTGTCACGAGCGGAGACTTTAGCTTCATTAAGGGATAATTGATTATAAGTAAAAATTTATACACTAATAGTGAATTAAATATAAATTAATGAAGGGTTTAGGAAAAGAACAAAAAGGTGATTAAGAACAAAAATATGGTTGTCTTTTAGCCAACTTTTACGCTATTATTGTGTTCATTTACATCAACCAATCCATTTAGAGGGACACAAACACGAACCCATGAGAGTGCTTTGTTGAAATACTTTGCTTTGGTGTCTAGGTATTCATTCCAAGTAATTGGTCGGTAAAGGGGTGGGTGAGTCGGGCCTACTAGTTTTGGATGGGGTGATATTTTGACACTTGATGGTGGTCCATATAAATAGGCTATCGATAACCGGGGACGGGTCCGGTTCACCATGGCACGATGAAGGACACTGGGGTAGGAGCCATTGGATAAAATATGCATGAGGTCACCTACATTTATCACGAGCCCGTCCGGTACCGGAGGGACTTTGATCCACCCTACTCCTTCTTTTAGTACTTGTAACCCACTAGTGCTGTTTTGGTAAAGGATGGTAAGGAGGGTGGAGTCGGTATGCGCGGCCAGGCCCATAGCTCGGTCTGGGTCGGGACAAGCTGGGTAATAATTCAATTGTAAAGCAGCTGAAGCTTCTTTGAAATCACTTTTTGGGCCAGCCCATTTGATATCTTGTTTGGCTGTTATCCCTAATGAACCCAACATCAAACACATCAATCTCCCTGCTACCTTCTTCATTTCTTGCTTGTATTCTTTAATCACATCACTGAAAAAAGAATCAAAATAAATTTTTTTTAAAAACTCCACTATAACAAAATCAAACATATACTGTATATATAGCACAACGATGAAATGGGTGTTCTCACCAGTGATTGGTGTAATCATGGGGCCAAAGTTGACGAAAATGTTCATCGGGTGAACCAACAATAGTGAAACCTTCAGACCACATAAGCTTAGAGAAAAAAGAAGAAATCCTTGCAAAACCATAACCAGAGACACCATCAGGTGATCGAGCAGCTTTCAGTTTTTGGTTAGCTGGTAAAGAAAAAAGGGTTCGACTGGTGGATTCAACCATGTCAAGTAGAGTAGTGGAGACACCATGGTTGATGACTTGGAAAACACCCCAAGTTCTACATGCATGGCCAATATTTTGGAGAGCATTAGGGTCATTAAGATCGATAATCGGCACGGTTTCGGCTGAGGAGTCGGAGGAAGGGTAGTCAATATCGTCGCGTTGGTTCCATGCGTAGGACTCAGGTAGTTCTTGAAGGGAAGTGAAATCAGGATGAGGTCTAATAATGGCATCGGAGAGTCTCGAAGGCATAGTTATAAAATCGAGAGCTTAAGAAAAGGGATTTGAATATGAGTTGGAAAGGAGGTTAGTGAGGGAGCAGTAGCAGAGAGAGGGGTGTACTTTTGTTGTAAAAAGGGAATAGAGAAAATGAAGGGAATTGAAGAGATATGATGGATTCTAGTGACTATATATAGAGGACCAAACAAGAGGCTGAGAGAGAGAGAAGTTTTTCTTTTTAATATTTTTAAATATTTTTTAAAAGATAGATGAGAGAGAAATTGATGGGTTAAAAGAATGCCTTGGAGGGGTATTGGCCCGGCCCGTTATACCCCACTTTGATTAAGTTTGGAAAAGATTGATATTAGGTTAAATTGTACACAATGTCACCAAAATTATTAGTAAGTTTATATTTTGATCACTTAACTTTAAAAAGTTACAAAATAATTAATAAACTATTCAAAAGTTCTTATTGAAATCACTAAATTGTTATGTTTTTTTTTTTAAAGTCCAGCTAGCGAGCCCTAAGTAATGATTTGACGATCGATATGATGGATCATTACTAGAGGTGCTCATGGGTCAGGCAGGGTCGAGTTCGGGCTAAGCTCAACTAAAAATTTAGGTCCATTTATTGGGCCCGGGCCAGACTGGGCCCAAAAAAATGGGCCTAAAATTTTGCCCAAGCTCAACTCGGATAAAAATGCTAAAACCCAGGCCCGGCTTGGCCCGCTTATATTAATTTTTATATTATTTTTATATAATTTTTAAATATATATAATACATCAAAAATACTAAAAACATCAAAATAAATATTTCCTAACAAATTGAAAATAAATTTTTAAAAATATGTAGACTTAAACAACACTAAGATAGATGCAACTTAACAAGCAACTCCCTCTAAACTAAATAAAAAATTAACAAATGCCTTTAAAATAATAGCAACATTAACAATAAAAATAAGTTTTATACAATATCCAAACAATAACAACAAAATACTAGCAACATAATAGTAAAATGGTAGCAAAATAGGGAGAAAACAACAAGAAAATAACATTTAAAAACAAAAAAAAAAAGCAAATTTTTTGTCTTTTAGTGAATTCGGGCCGGGCCTTGCCTGGGCAAAAAATGCCTTACCTGAGGCCCGACCCATTTTTTTAAATGGGCCTTATTTTTTGTCCAAGGCCATTTTTCGGGCCTATATTTAGCCGAAACCCTCCCACATTTTAGGTGGGCCTTTGGGTCGGGCCGAGTGGCCCGACCCATGAGCAGGTCTAATCATCACCCATTGACGAATAAAAAACATATCTTAGATTCAAGTTAATTGGCAATTTAAAAGCGTAAATGGAAACTTTCGAATAGTTCGATACCATTTTGTAACTTTTTGAAGTCGGGTGATCAAAACGTAAACTTACTAATAATTTAGTAACCTTGGGTGTAGTTTATCATTGATTTTAAAATTGGTTACAATATGCTATTAGTCACTGTATTTTGACAAAACTTGATATTTAGTCCCTATAACAAAAAAAAAAAAAAAAAAAAGTTGAAAATTAAATCCCTACTTTTTTTATTTAAAAATCTGAGTCTAGGAATTAAAATTATAAATATTTTTTTGTCAAAATTTATCAACTTAGAATTTTGGTTAGGTTGTCCTCATGATGTAGCATATAATTGACAGGAAATAAACATGATAAATTAATAAATTCTGATAGAAATTACCAACAATGATAATGATTGGACCATGATTTTTAAATTGAAAAAGTAAGAGGATTGAATTTTTAACTTTTAAAGTACATGAACTAACAAATTCTAAACAAATACAAGGACTAACAAAATATCTTAACCATTTTAATTTTAAGAGATAAATATCAAAACTTTTTTTTTTATTTAACTATAAGTGTCATCGTTTGTTTAACTATTCAAGATTAATATTGTTTGGGCCAAGGTAAGATTCAAATAAAGACCTTCATAATGATAATTGCAGTATTCAAATTCAATCCAAATGCTCGGGGAAGAAGTCCACTCCACTTCTTCTAAACACATATTGGTAGGACTATTGTACATTTATATATTGTATATATAAACTATTATATTAATCTAATATGAAAAATAAATAGATGTATTTATTTCTCTAAATGTGTAGAATCGAAACAATCAAAGCCTCATATGTATATATGAATCACAATCAAAATTTTATCTGTATAATTGCACAAAATCGAAATTTATATATTAAATTGCATATTAAATCAAAATCCATTAGCAAATTTAATATTTATCGCAAAGTTTAATAATGAAGTTTATGTAATTTTGATTATAAAATCCATTGGCTCCTCTTAAATGATAAGAGTATTATGCTGTAAGTACGAGAGCTTGAATTTAATATAAAAAAATTGTAATAAATATATTTATTAAAAAAATTATTATAATTAATTTTTTATTAATTTATTATTTTGAAAAATAAAAATATCTTCATAGAAAATAACTTAATTTATATATAAAAATATTAAAATAATTTTATAATTCAACTGTTTTCGATTGATCCGTAATACAAACTCAATAAAAAAACATATAAAAATTTAGACTACCGTCAAAAAAAAATTTTACCTGAAGGAACTACCGTCCCAGTTTTAGTCAACAAAATTTGAAGGATGAATTGCAGTGTAAGCAATATCTCCGTGTGGTTTATTTTCACCGAAAGGGAAATTTTTTTTATCACAACAGTTCTTATTTGTACTCACTTAGGATGTGAATATTTTTGGGATCTGGGTTGAAATTTTTTTTAAATTTTTGTGGTAATTTTAAATTACGAAATTATATTCTCATGATGAAAAAGATTTATCTTAAATTGAGAAAATGATACTATCGAAAGGACTAATATTTAATATTATAATAAATGAAAATAAAATAAAAGAGAATTAAAATGCAAAGGATCGACTCCTATATTATTTAACCAAGATACATGTCTTACAAGTAATAATCAAACATGCTAATCATTTTAAACCAAGTTACTTGTCTTACAAGTAACGACTGAATTTACTTCTAAAGTAGATCTAAAATTAATCAAATTTTTGTGTGTGTGATTCTTCATTTAATTTGATGCATAATTTGATAATCATGCTTTTTAATTCTTGAAATGTGAAAGAAAATATGAGCTATGACTGACAGTCAGGGTGTTCATTGTCCCAAATGTGGTCTGAATTTGAGTCGCATTAATTGCTGTTTGTAATTCACCAAAAAAATGTGAAAGAAAATATTATATGTACACTACTTGTCTAAAGATTTAGGCTTCAATAATAAAGATGAGAATATAAAGTTTAGAGTTCGGTGGAAGAGTTATATGAATTTTTATATCAATATGAAAGAAATAAATTTGTTTAAACAAATAAAGTCTATAACAATAAATTTTTCTATATTCTAGCCAAATGAAGTCAACATGACACCATAACATATCTGGTAATATGTCAAGTTAGTCATCCACTTGAGAAATGCTTTGTTTTGAAAGAACTACGGTTTCTCAATCCAATATATTAGATAGAACCTTAATATTTGACTATTTTGATCCTATCAACTTCGAGCCCAAGCAAGAGGGTGGATCTTTAAGGGAGCGAGGGGTAATATCTTTTTCCGAAGTATCAAAATAACCATGGTTGGACTCTAATCACATGTCAAAGAGGCCAATAAAAGGCATTGTTCCTAAATACAAATTTAAATTGTTGTATGGCTCCCAAACATGATCTTAAACTATTTATCTAAAATATGATGCTCTTAAGCACATGCTTAAACTATTCATCTCAAATTATGCTCCTAAGTAGAATTCTAACTCTTATATTATTCCTGAACACAAGTGTAAAGTGTTAATCCAAATAAATGATGATGCTACTAAATATGATCATAAACTCTCACTGAGAAAAAAAATGATGCTCCAGAGCAAAAATGTGCTCTTAACAATGTGCTTAAACTTATTCATTGACATTATAAAAATGATCTATCCCCAAGCTATTCGACACCAGTTCAAAAGAGTAGCATTAAAAAACTCTACAATAGTTCTAAAGGAATTTAGAAGAACTTTATGATAATTCTTGAGGAATTCTTAAAAGTTGCTATTTGACCTTAATTGTTTAAAGAAATAAGGCTAAACTTGACTTCCAAGGTCAAATCTAGAAGGCCCTCGAATCAAACTTAACCATCCTAGGTCAAGCCTTGAAGACCTTGGGAGCAAACTCTTTCTAATCCAATATTGTCAATACAAAGATTAAACTCGATTTCAAGATCAAGTCTAAACGATGTTTGAAGTGAATGTTATCAGCACAAGATCAAGTCTTGGAGACCTTTGGATCAATTCTTAAGAAATTTTAGGAAAGAAATTCTCCAAACCTATTTTCAAGATTAAGTCTTAAAGATCCTTGATGTGAACCTCATTAATCCAAGGTCAAGTCAAGATAACCTTTAAGGACCCAGTTTGGGGATTGTTTAATTATGTATGGGATGTATGCACTGTATGGGTACATGCCATAATTGTGATTGACTTTATGTAAGTTGTGACATACTTCGTAATGTTTACAATATGATGGATATTGATCATTGACGCATGGAAAAGCATGCTAAAATTTTTGACACTGTTTGATGTGTTTATGAAGTTTCCATGATTGATAATGTTATAAGTATGTGTTGTGTTACTTTTTGTGCATAACACTGATTGTATTGAAAGCATGTTCATATACCATTGATTTGTTAATTGAAAGTATGCAAGGCATACCGATACTATTTACTGAAAAACATGATAAGCATACCATTGCACTGAACTGTTATTGATAAGCATGATTTGTTGCACTAATGGTATAACATTTTGCATTTGCATTGGGTTGGGTTTTGTGGTTGACGGAGGAGTTCTGTGGAGTACCAACGACAATTTAAGTCTGTAATATTGAGTCAATATATTGCACCTGGAGTATCGAGGAGATTGGGAGACTTAATTGCATTATTGATACTGGTGGCAAGTTCACGTTACCGACAACTAGTCTGCATTTTTACTGGTAGTTTATCTGCAATATTGATTGGTGCTTTATCCATATCGAGCTTTGGCAAGCATTGTTTGGAGTTTGGTAGACAAATTTTGGGGAACTCGCGGTGTGTAGCAGATGGTTTGGTAGAAACCTTTTTGTATCATATCATATGCATAACATGTTCATACACTGATTGGTTTTGCCATGTACTATTTTGAAATGATGATTGACAACTGTTTGATTGATTAAATATTTTCCCATTATGTTGACTCACACTGAGCTTTCATAAGATCACTCCATTAGTAACTAGGACCAAACCCGGCATGTGGAGCAGCAACTCAGACATCGAACTGTTTATTTTTAATTAAATGTATAATCATAATTTTTCTCTGGTTTGGACTATAATAATTATTTTTGGACTATGGCTTGGTAAACTTTAATTTGGGGTTTTCATGCATGCATGTCTATTGAACTTAATAACTGGTAAATGCATGTTACTTGATTTAAAGTAAAATTTGGAATACTTGAAGTTTCCATAGCATTAGAATGAAATGGGTTTTCATAAATAAAAATGACAACTTAATTGTTTTTTCAAAAATATCGTAATGAATTAATAATACGGGCACTAAATAAAGTTGACCTAATTAATGAATTTTATAGTGTACTTCAAGATCAAAAGTAGCGTTTTTCCTAAAAGTAACCTGATTAGGGTTTTCGTGAATAAAACAGGCCACTTGATCATTTCGGTGGCTAATGTAGCCTTCATTATCTTGCAAGTCGGGTTAGGGAGGTTATAACACATGTTACTAAATTGTTCTTGTTATAGAATTTTTTTAACATACAAGAGTAAAGTAGTTAAAATTAGACCTATTAAAAGGTGGAATGGTTAAATGATCAGAAATGACAGAAAAACTATACAAAAGGGTAAAATTATCATAAAATCAACATTATCACGAGAATCTTACATTACTTAAGGAAGATGTGGTATTGAGAATTTCCATATATTACCAAATTATAGCATTGTTTGGAATGCAAGACTAACGACTCAAAGTAATCTTCAGAGTCCAAATAAAGGAATGTAATTTTAGAATCTTATATTACCACATGAATGTAAGATTTCATGAACCAAATGCACCCTTAGATCAAAGCTTAAATATGAATAAAACTATTTGCTTTCTATTCAAGAAGCTCCAAGAGATTATAACTTTCAAAGTTTGATAAATAAACTTTTAATTCATTTCAAATTGTTTAGTTCTTACTTTCGACACAAAATTTGTGTATATTATATAAAAGGTGAAATAGTTTTTCAGGTTAAACCTCACTTAAACTTGGGCTCGATCCAACTCAACCAATCTATTCATAAATTGAGTTATGACTATTTTTTTTTTGACTTTTTTATTCATAGCCTTTTTTGTTCAATAAAGAATCACTTGCGATGCCAAATTGCTATTTATTGAATATTAAACAAAAATTATAGTGAAATCTATATATAAATACTTTTTAATTATTAAATAATAATTTGATATAGGTCTTGTGGACTTCAATTATTGAAGACTTTGTTAAGTCCTTACTCAAATGAATTGGTTCCATCATATTGAACGAATAACTAAGCACCAGTCAAATCACTCTAGGTAAATAAAATTTTCTTTTTTATTGTTGAATTTTCTTAGTGGATCCTATATAAACAAAAATAATTTTGCCTTTTCCAATACAGTCAAGTGGAGGCATTGATTACCCCAAAAAGAAGTGGAGGAATTAGTTTCCAATACATATATTGGCTCAGTGTACATGTTAAGGACAACTCAAGTGGTGACAGTGGTTATACTTGTTTTTATATATTCATAAACTATATATATATGAGTGGTACTTATATCTTGTACATTTAATATATATAAAAGAGTGATATTAGTATTTGGTATAAACTCATGTATATGTATATTGATTAGCACATGGATAATTATTTTAAAAATAATCACATGAATGAAATTCATGAATATGAATAATAGGTTATATGGACATAAGAGAAGAGCGGTCATTATTCTTAGTACTAGAAGTACATAGAAGGAAATCTTTCTTCATGGGAATAGTTATATATTAGGGTAGTCGTTTGTAGATTAGATCATTCGTTTATCATATATAACACTTTATACTAAAAAGTTATCTACAATAACCTATAATGATAAGACACCCATAGACCATCTAATTTGCAAAGAATTCAAAATCAATGCATTGACGTCACATGGTATCTCATGAACTACCATAGAAAACCTCTTAAAGACTTATGAACACCATGAAAATACTCTCTTCTACTTTGGTCTCCTCTCGAATCCTCTACCAATTCCCATACTCCCATCATCTTAGTTTTCTTACGCCTTTCTGCTCTCCGGATGAACTATCTTAAACCGTTACAACGTACTCTTTGTATCAACATTTATATATTCAATTTTTCTATTTTTTATCATACCATACAACTACACTACTTACAACATACCATAAAAGTTTTCAAATATATTTATAATTACCTTACTTAGAACTCAATCTAAAAAGACCCCTACTAAACCAAACAAGTGGCCTAATTTTTAAACACGTCTAATAAATCTAAGTAACTAGAATGGATGAATGTTGAGGGAGCTAAGGGTGATGATTATTTATTTATGATTGACATTTGAGATAAATATAATGTAATGTTGAGTGGTGTTTGGAGGTGGCGATAGAAGGGGACAAGAAATGATAGGAGAGTGAGTGTTGCATCTTTGGACAAATGACAAGAGAAAGAACAAAACACAGGAAGGACCATGTTCTCTCCATTTCGGATATATATAATACACGCTCAAACAAACCTTTATTCATATGCCATATGTATGATTCGAAAATCTTTTATATATATATATTTATATATATATTTATTTATTTATAATTTGGTTAATGGAAAAGTGAAAAATAAAAAAAAATAAAATAAAAAGGTGGAAAAGAATAATTTTTTGGTATGCTTGATGAGAAAAATAAAATAAAAGAGGTAATATTTTTTTTATTTTAATATATAAAAATAATTGAATCTTAATATTGGGTCCATTGATTAAGGGTATTCACTCGTTCTAAATATGTTATTGATCTGCAACATAGTGTGGTAGCCTAATAATGTGTGAATGTGAGTGTGTGAGTTGTACTTGAATTCTTATATATAAAAAAAACAATCAAATTGAAATGGTAACATCGAAGAAAGATGTATGTTAGTTTGAAATTAAAAATCTTATAAATAAATAAATAATTTCAAATTGAAATGATAACATGAAAAAAAATGCAAGTTAATTTAAAAATTATGTATTTTTTCAAAAGTTTCATTTTCTTTATTTTTTTTTCAATTCTATCAAATAATGAAAGAAAAAAAATTACTTTTTCTTTTAAATTTTAATCTTTCTTTCAAGCACACTAATGAAAAATGCTGGAAGCTACATTGATAATTGCTTAAGAAAAATAAAGTGTGTAAGTGATAATGTAACACCTCCAAACCGGTCTATACGTTATGACCAGGTTTTGAAAGTTACATTGTTCACCCAGAAATTTACTTATTTACTTTATTAAACATTGTTTATTTTTGTATAAACATTTTTGCAAAACACGTTTTGCTATCTTATTTTCAAAAAACTTTACTGTTGTTAAGCGAGAGTCTTCTAAAACATTCGTCATTTATTATCCAATTGATTTTGAAAAAAACATATTGTTAACTTATTTAACTTTCAGAAACTCAATTTGCCTATTATGAATTGCAGCGGAGAAGTTCACGATTTTCAACTTTGAAAACAAATGTGCGACCCGGTTAGTTAACAAAAAAATCCTACAGTTTCATCAAACTAGCTGACCGCAACCCACCAAAGGCCCAAAACCAATAATAAAGTCCCTAAAGTTTCAAATTTTATTCAATTTAGTCCCTAAAACTGAATTTGCCATAACTTTCAAATTTGAGTTTTAGTTTTGAAACCAATATAAGTTACATCCTTATATAACTCTCTATTATCTATAATTATAGAAATTTCACATCAAATTTAAAAGTTATACACTTTAGCCTCTATGTTCAAAAACTAGCAAATAAACTTTACAAACTAGTCTTTTTTTCACTTCTAAGCTTAAAATATAACAATTTAGTATCAATATATTCAAGAATTAATCAATGGAAACTTTTATAAACTTTATCAGTTTTGCAAATTAGTACATGGGATAGCTTAGAAATACCTCAAAAACATACAATTTACAAGTAAATGACTTGAAACACCTTAGAATTGAAGACCGAATAGCTTTGAGCCTTCAATAATGGCTAATATGTTTTATTTTGTTTGCATTCATGGAGAGGAAGGAAATAAAAGATGACAACCAATTAATTTACCTTTTATACTTTGTTTAATACTGATTAACCATGTTTTAATTAATTAAGCATAATTTACTTAATCTAATTAGGCTACTAATCAAACATGGTGGATTTCACCTCCATTTTCCACTAACTAATAATAATAAAAGGCCTAATTTCTCATTTGATCCTTTAGTTAATTAAAATTGTAACACCCCGATTTTCCATTAACTTCGGCTTTTGGAATTTCAAGACACAAATTCCTATCTGCTTTAGTGGTTGAGTGATTTGGGTGTGTTTGGGTGTGTTTGAGAGGTCCCAATTCAAGTCTCAACTTAGGTAAATTTTGGTATTTTTATGGATAAAACCCAAACTCTGGCTAATAGGCTTATAAGTTAAAGTGTGTATGTAACTAACAGAATGGGCCTGCTGGTCTGGTGGCTAAGGGGAGTGTTGGTTATGTTTGAGGTCTTGAGTTCGAATCCCTATGCGAACAAGGGATTTATTTTTGCTACTTGTGTTGTGTGAAGAGGTTGAGATGAACTAAAATTCTGATAGTGGAGAGAATTAAGGGGAGAGATTAGGGGATTAGCAGATTCTGTTTTTTGAATTTTCGTTTATCACCCTGTTTTCCCAAATATTCTTCCTTCCTTTTTGACATTTTTTGCCAAATTCCCTGCCGAAATTCCCTTGTCTTCCCCTCTTTTTTGGCTTTTCTCAATTTGTTTCCTCCTTGTGAAACGGTGGTGTGCTATTGCGGTAGGTCTCCCTTCGCTTAATCTATTTGCTTTGGTTAGCATCTGATGAGGGGTTTGTTGCGCTCTTTTTGATCAAGTGGAAGGCAATAAATGATCGGTGATGCTGCAGAGAGTAGGACTTGCGATTTTGGTTGTTAACGGTAAGGGGTTCATTAGATTATCAACGTTAAATTTCGATAGACTTTGATTGAATGACGAAACAAGTGGTTAAATGAGTGTTTCGTTGGTTGATTTATAGGTTCTAGAGGCTTAGAGGAGCTTACGCATCAAAATCAAACCAGGTGTGTACCCAAAAACACAGAAAACGAGGTTTCAGTGAAAGCCGAAAACCCTTCTATCGACGCCACATGGGCGTGTGGTCACCCATGTGGTAGGCCATGTGCAAGACTGTAAGTAACCACACGGCCGTGCGCAAGGTCGTGTGCTATATATGGGCTCGACCGATTTGGCCGTGTGGGCCACACAGGCGTGTTAGATTCTGGGCCAGGCCGTATGATCTACACGGCTAAGGCCAATTTGGGCCGTGTGGGCCACACGGGCAGGCCACATGGGCGTGTGAACCCATTTTTCTAAAAACTCTGTAAGGTTGCACGAGTCACCCAAGTCGATTGTGGACTTATCGTAGGGTCGGTAAGTAATACTTAGACCCCTAAATGAATGATCTGTCTGTCTGATTTTTGTACTAAACATGTATGTTAATCTGAAAATATATATATATATATATATATATATATATATATATATGAGTTTTAATTGCATAATAGCATGTCATTCTTGCATGTTGCATTGCATCAGGGTGGGTTGATTATGATTGGAGGAAGTTTCTGAAAGGTTCTTAAGCCTATTATCTGGCAGCTCAGCTGTAAATTTCTGATTATGTGTTGCATTTGGTACAATATGGTGTGTAGGGCTGGGTGGGTTGATTTTATCCCCACATGGTGTGTAGGGTTGGACGGAGTTGGTGTGTAGAGACTTGTGGGTAAGACTCTGTTATCTGCATACTCTGTCTGAAATGGGCCAAGGCCTTGTAATATGTCTGATTCTGTATTTGAGTGGGCTAAAGTCCCCACCTTTTCTGTAATGGGCTCCAACCCGAACTATTAACTTCTGTCTGTTTTCTTATATGACTGTGTGTATGTTTTCTGTGGGGATTACACACTGAGTTTGCGAAAACTCACCCTTTTCTGTTTAATCTATTCGGATCGTCCCCAGTAGTAGACGAAACGGTGCAGCGGAGGACTTGGCAGTGACCACGATTCTGGACACTTATTTACGGTTTATTTTTAATTATGATTTGGTTATAATTGGGTAAATTTTATGTAATAAGGCATTTACGGATTTTCACTTAAATTTGGGATTATTATTGTATGAACTGCTAGCAGTAGGACAAGACTCGAGTTTTCAAAGTAAACAAATGTTTTATCAAAAACACATGAATTTGCAAATTACTTTTAAAAAGCTTCCGCAACGTATAATGTTTTAAAAATGGTCAATAAATGATTAAATGACACATTTTGACGAAAGCCTAAGATATTTACAAATGAATTTTAACATAGTTAAGTTTTCCAAAGCACTATCATGTGACGCCGCCAGATTCGGCCGTAACGTCTAGGCCAGGTTTGGGGTGTTACAAAAATCTTTAGCAATAAATTTTAAAATTTAGTCCATGTACCTTAATTAACCATGCAAAATTAAGGGACCACACTTTAATAAAAATTAATAATAATCTCATAGATATTAAATAATAACTTTTATGGACTCAAATATCAACAATGGGGTTCCAAAACCGTCGTTTTTGACACCACTGAAAAATAGGTTGTGATAGATACAACCTTAGTTACAATAAGGGCTATAACTTGCAAAGTAATGTTCTTCTCACCTTTGCCTTTACTCTTTCTTTTCTAATTAAGGTTTATTGCAAAAGTTTGCAATAAATCTATGAGCTCATCTATCATAATTCTGTTTATGTCTTTTGCTTCCTCGATTGTAATCACCTTGATTGCAAATTTATTTGTTAAAGATAAAAGGCACATTCCTGACAAGCTTCAAGTTTGATTGTTCCTTTCTTAGTGTAAAAGCCTAATTTGAAATATAAAAAAGCTTTATATAAGCTTCCATTAGGGACTTATTCCCCTACATCCTTAAAATCTCGAATCTTGTAGTTAACATATGAAGTGTGGATTTATTTGCAATGTTTGTCCCCTCGTGAGCAGTGTCAAGAATTATACAAGCTTCTCTAGAAGTGGTGCATTTAGAAGTTCACTTGAACTTCTAAGAGTTAACCTCATAGAATATTGTATTAACAACTTTGTAATTTTCACTATCCAATTTTTCCTCCTCACTAGTTCAAGTAACCTTAGGTTTGGGAGTCAACACACTAGATCTATCAATTGTTGGTGATTTCAAACTAGTCAAATTTGAGCTCCAGGCTTTTTCATCCATGAACTTTATAAATAAATTTTAACGTTTAGATAGTTAATTAAAGAAAAAGGA
Source organism: Gossypium bickii (assembly GCA_025503065.1). Lineage (NCBI taxonomy): Eukaryota > Viridiplantae > Streptophyta > Magnoliopsida > Malvales > Malvaceae > Gossypium > Gossypium bickii. The sequence continues at coordinate 3,130,748 of CP106714.1, read as the reverse complement.
TTCAATTGTAAAAAGTGCAAAACATAATAATTATAGCATTTATGTGATCAAATAGCTTAATTACTAAGTTAAGAAGGACCTATGTAGTAACTAGTCCATAGCATTAACATTGGATGGCATTATGGAAGAAAATTATAAAATGTTATATGTTTTAATGGCAAAATGGTAACTTTTATGAAATCAAAAAAAAATTAAGTGAAATAAAAGACATTTCTTCTTCATTTTCTTTTCTTCATAGCCGAAAACACTATGAAAGCTTAGGTTTAGAGGTTTAGCTAGTTAACTCTTTTGTATGAGTCAAGACCTTGTTGATATTCATAGAAAAGGAAAAATTGCGAAATAGTTCCTGAACTTCTACAACTACTACAATTCAGTCTAGGTAAGTTCGTACGGTTTATAATTTAACATCTATATGAAATGTTTGATGATATAATGTGATATAATATATATGTTTGATTATAGATAATGTAAAGTTATTTGAGAAATGTTATTGAAATTCAATACTTGGATTGGATTGAACGTGGGATAGAGTACTATCGAATGTTGGTATTTTGTAACACTCCTTACCCGTATCTGACACCGGGACAGGGTACGAGGCATTACGTATCTTAAACACATGCATACCCACAAATCCGAATCATTAAAGTCCGTTCAAATTTAAAACTTTTCAAACTTCCTCTTAACATCCTTAATACGGGCCTACGAGGCCCAAAACACATCTTAGTAACGTTTCTAGATCAAATTGGGTTCTTTGGAAAACCTTGGAAAATGTTATCAGAAATAGGGGCACACGTCCGTGTGGAAGGGTGACACGCCCGTGTGACTTGATAACATGGCCATGTTGACAGATCGTGTGATTCACACGGCCTAAGCATATAGTGACACACTCGTGTCCCACGCCCATGTGGATTTATTTTCTCAATTCGAACCTTCAGGGGTTTTCACACAGCCTGACACACGCCCATGTCCATGGCCTGTGTCCCTCACACGGCCATGACACGCCTGCGTCATTGCCCGTGTGCAAAAACATTGACATTCTATTTTTGACGTCATCAACCTAATAAGGTCACACGGCCAAGGCACACGCTCGTGTCCTTAGACCGTGTGGTGAATTAAATTCCTAAATTCATGTGTAGACTTTACACAGCCTGGGCACATGCTCATGTCCTATGGCCGTGTCTTCCATACAGTTGAGACACATGGCTATGCCTCAGCCCGTTTAGTTACTACTGGGCATTCTGTTTTGCCAACTTAGGATGCAGGGGGACACACGGGCAAACCACACGCCCATGGGGCAGACCATGTGTCACACATGGTCTTGACACATGCTCGTGTGTCTACCCGTGTGGACAAAACCAAGGCTATTTACCAAGCCCTTTCTGACACCCCTACTTGCACCAACATAAGCCATATCAAACAACCTATTCAATCATGCATATCTATACCAGTTACTCAACCACGCAATTTGCACATACATGATAAATGATCATGTCAGAAAGTCTTAATATTTATATAATGAATGATCGAACCTAGAAACTAACTATGACAATGAATAAGGCAAACACACCTATTGTTTGGTAGTATAGCTATGGCAAGACCGGAAATATCGTATCCTTAAGGACCAAGAGTACTAATAATTACTATCTTTCTATTATTTAGCATAAGAATTAAGGGAATTGTTGTTTAATCTAAAACTAACTAATTACCAAGCTAAAGATGCTAAGACACAGAAAATGAATTGGGAAAATACTTTTGGGAAAACCAATTAATCAAGACAATACCCAAGGAAGAATCCACCTAGACTTCACTTGTTATTTAACTCTAAACCAGACAATTTATTCACTTGACTTGATCCGTAGGATTCCCTAATTTATATTATTACCTCTCTCGAGGCTACAAACGTCTAACCCTAGGTTGATTAATTAAAATCTCTTTCTAATTAAGACCCCTAGAATTGCATTAATTCGATCTATGGACTCCCATATTAGGTTTGACCCTAATCTGGCAGGTTTCGTTATTCTATCTCCAGGAGTGCGATCAACTCTACTTAACTATACTAGATCTACTCTTTAATAGGAACTTTTGCTCCACTACCTAAGCACATCAATACTTGAATCAATATCTTAAAATATCAAAACAAGAATTAAGAACACATAATTAAGAACAAATCAAGTATTTATCATATAGTTCAGAAAACAATAACAAGTTCCGTCTTAGGTTTCATCCCCCTCAGGTATTTGAGGGGTTTAGTTCATATTCATAAAAGAATACATCTCAGAAGAAAGTATACAACAAAACATAAGAAAAACCCTAAAACCCCCTGAAGGAAATTGAAGGGAAGATCTTCTGTCTTGAGTATGATTCCGGCTTCTTGAGATGAATCAATTGGCTGCCTTCAAGTAAATCCCACAATTCGGCCCTCTCTGGCTTGGTTCCTCGGCCTACCTAAACGTCCTTCTTTTAGGTCACACTTAGGGTGTTTATATAGGCTTTCGAAATGTCTTTCTTTGCTCGTAAGTATCTTAATCCAAATGGAATTAAAACAGGTCACGATAGGGACACGTCCGTGTAAATCGAGCTCAGGCCGTGTTCGGGTCTACTAAAGAGGCACGCCTGTGTGTCTCGGGCCCAGGCCGTGTGAATTTCGTACTTTGGCCCATTTTTTTCGTTTTTGGCCCGTTTCTCATCCTTTTCATCCTCCAGTGCTCTCCTAAGTATAAAACATGAAATTAAAGGATTAGGAGTTTCAAATTCCACAATTCAGGGGATAAATCATCCAAAAGTATGCTGAATGTGGGATTAAAATATGTATATATTACGGTTATGTATATATTACGGTTTATCAATAAACATCATCATTTTCATATATTAATAATAAAAAAATTAGCCATCAATTATGGCCTTATACAAAATGAATTCATCTCCAAAATAAGCCAACACATTTGGCCAAAACAATATGACACTTTACAAAGACTAAGTCCCTATAGATGTCATACTCAAAAAGATAAGTCTAACTATACCAATATTCCAATTGATAATGTGATCGAGCCTCGACGTCCTTTGATCCCCGAGCTAGCTTGGCAATACTATAGGAAAATGGAAAGGAAAGAGAGTAAGCACAAAGCTTAGTAAGTCATAGGTAAATAATTATCAACAACTACCATGAATTATCATGCTCATAGCATTTTATAAAATTGCACATGATTCTCGAATTAATAAAGGCATAACTTACTCATTTTCACCCTTACTAATCATACATAATAATTTGAACTCATTTCTCATGAATCTCATGTAGGTACCTGTATCAGTTACAACATAATCATAACTTTCCTCACTTTTGACACAAACTTTAACTTACTCATTGACCCAATTGGAATATCAAAGGATACTTGACAAGCCTCACACAAGAGGGTAAAATGTCGATGCTATGTCCTAGACATGGTCTTACACTGGCTCACATGTCGAGGCCGATGCCATATCCCAGACATGGTCTTACACTAGCTCTCGTTTCAATGCCGATGCCATGTCCCAGACATGGTTTTACACTGTCTCTCATATTGTGGCCGACACCATATCCGAGACATGGTCTTACACTAGCACACATATCAACGCCAATGCCATGTCCCAGACATGTTCTTACACTAGCGCACATATATGTCCCAGACATGGTATTATACTGGCTTCCATAATGTGGCTGATGCCATGTCCCAGACATGGTCTTACACTAGCACACATATCACTCAAATGTCATGGCTTGGGTATCCAATCTATTCCTAAGGTCCAACTGTAAGTATATCACATCCACTCTAATTATGCATAATCATAGCAATAATAAAACAATTCATGCAATATCAATTGTTTAATGCATAAATTCAATAACATTGTATTATTTACATACAACTTACCTCGGTATACAAAAAATGAGCGACTAAATTGAATTAATCTACTAGCTTAGCTTTCTCCCAGTCTAGGTCCGGACTCCGTTTTTCTTAATCTATAATGATAAAATTCACTCATTTAATCATCACATAAATCGAGACATTTTAAAATTCCTATTTTGGTAAAATTATCATTTTACCCTTAGACTTTCACAAAATTATGATTTTGCCCCTAGGCTCGTAAATCGATTTTCATCAAATTTTCTTATTCACCAAGCCTAGCCGAATATATAATAAGTTTATAGCAACTCACAATTCCAATTATTTCACACATTTACTACTTATTTTACAACCTTTACAAAAAAGTCCATTTTAAGAGTTTTCATGGAAACCCTTTTCACAAAAGTTGTTTATTTAACAAATAAGAATCATATTCTTCCATAAAAATTTAGCAAACAAAATTTAGCAAACAATATAAATGTTTTCATGGAAAAACCCTAGACTCTCAACCATATTGCAAAATAGTCTCCTCATTAGTTAGCTTAAGCTACAAGGGTTCCAAAAGTACAAAAATTATCAAAAATGACCATAAAAAACACTTACTAGCAAAGGCTCAAGTTGCTGAAAATTTGAGGCTTTCCCAAGCTCCTCTTTTGCTGAAATTTTCGGTGGTAGTGTGGAGAAGATGAAAAAATGATATATTTTCCCTTTATTTTATTATTTCTAGCCAATTAAGTCACCAAATTCTCACCTACTTTGACCAAAATTTTCATTGCTTGTCCCCTATGGTCGGCCAATACATTCTTAAAGGCCTAATTGCACATTAAAGACCTCCAATTTAATATTCTATAGCTATTTGACATCTTTAACTTGTAGAATAAAACTTTCGCACTTTATGCCATTTAGTCCTTTTTCAAAATTAAGCATGAAATCACTAAAATTAATGCACCAAAATTTTCATGCACTCATACAAACATGTTATAACGCATAAAATAATATTAAAATAATTTTCTCCGATCTCAGATTAGTGGTTCCGAAACACTGTTCTGACTAGTCCTAAAATCGGGTCATTACACGTATTATGTGGGGGATTAAAGTGGAGATTGATGTGGTAAGATATGTGCATTTTTCCCAAGTAGGAAAAGTTCAACACTTGTTGCGAACTCTCCTGTTATACTCCCTGTTTTGGCGTGTTTTTGGTTGGACTAGCTCTTATGAGCATCTAGCGTGTTTCGGGTGGACTAGCTCTTCGGAGCAATTGGTGTAACACCCCCTAACCCGCATCCTTCGCCAAATTAGGGTTAAAGGCATTACCAGACAGATCGGAAACTTATACAAACATTTCATACAACCATTCATCAATCATAATCAAAGTGTCCCTTTCAAAGGTCAACGAGACCTTAATCATACTTTAGAATAGGGTCGAAACTAAACTGAACACATACTAAAATTCTTAGAAATTTTAAAACTTTTCTAAGTTATATAGGCCACACGCCCATGTGGGCAGGCCGTGTGCCTCCCACGGCAACTAGACACACCCATGTGTCCTGGTCATGCCAAATTAGAGCATGTATTTTGACTTCTCCACACGGTCACAAGGCACACCCGTGTGCCATAGCCGTGTACTCTTAGGCAAGATACTGACTTATTCACACGGCTGCCAGGCACGTCCGTGGACTATGGCCGTGTACACTTGGCTAGCTACTGACTTAATCTTACGGTCACTAGGCACGCCCGTGTGCCATAATCGTGTAGGCAAAACAGGCCATTTGCAAGGCCAAAATGCCACCTACAATAAGATCATACCTACAAGCATTACATCAACTCAATTATGTACAATTGACAACCAAAAACATGCCAAATAATCAAAAAGTCTTCACATTCTATTTCATTTCCATTTATGTCAATTTGCACTATTAAAACTCATACATATATTCAAGCATGATACATCCACATTTACCTTTCTTGTAACCACTTCTTTGAATCATTCAAACATACTCATTATGCATTCATATGCTTACCATAGTCTTGACCATTTTATTAACTATCAAGCCATACCAACTTAAGCATCATATATCATAATCACTCATGCATATTATCAACATTTATCAAGCCAAATCTCATGGCTATTTATACACATTACCAACATAATCCAAAATGATATCTGGCTATATACATATTTCAAAAGTACCAAAATGAGTTTGTGTAGTATGATGACGATCCTCGACTGTCCCTGAGCCTTCAGTAGCTTTAACGATCTATAAAACAGAGAAAACACACACACAGAATAAGCTTTCAAAAGCTTAGTAAGCTATATACAAATAAACTTAACATAAAATGCACATAACCATATTGATGCAAAAACAATAATGGTTCTCATAGCATATACATCTCATATAGAGTTTGGCTCACTTGCTTAGCCATATTGATCGTTGTTTTATGCGATGTCAAAGTCTTAAAAATTTATAAAAAGAATGATCGAACCTGGAAACTAGTTATCACAACGATGTAAGGCAAGCGCACCTATCGAACAGTAGTATAGTTAAGGCAAGGCCAGATTATCGAACCCAAAGGAACTAAAAGTACTAATACTAACTCTCTTTTTATTATCTAGCCTAAAATAAAGGAATTTGTTGTTTAATCTAAATTAACTAACTACTAAACTAAAGACTCTAAGACAAAGAAGAATGAAATTGGGGAAAATACTTGTGAGAGAAAACCAATTGACTAGAACAATACCTGAGGAAGAATCCACCTAGATTTCACTTGTTATCTAACTCTGAACCAGAAGATTTATTCACTTGACTTGATCTGTAGGATTCCCTAACGTATATTAATCCCTCTCTCGAGGCGACTAATGTCTAACCCTAGGTTGCTTAATTGGAATCTCTTTCTAATGAAAACCCTTAGAATTGCATTAACTCGATCTATGGACTCCCATATTAGGTTTGACCCTAATCCGGCAGATTTACGTCACCCTATCTCTAGGCGCGCAATCAACTCCGCTTAATTATGGTAGATCTACTCTTAAGCAGGGACTTTTGCTCCTCCACCTAAGTACATCATGCTTGAATTAATATCCCGAAAATATCAACGCAAGAATTAAGAACACACAATAAAGAACAAGTCAAATATTTATCATATAGTTCAGCAAACGATAACAAGATTCATGTTAGGTTTCATCCCCCTCAGGTAGCTGAGGGTTTAGTTCATAATAATAAAAGAAAACATCTCAAAAGAAAAGATAAAACAAAACATAAGAAATCCCTAAAACCCCCCTGAAGGAATTGAAGGAGAGATCCTCCGTCTTGAGTATGATTCCGGCTTCTTGAGATGAATCAACTGGCTATCTTTGAGTAAATCCCCATAAATCTGCCCTCTTTGGCCTAGTTGGACGCCCCCTGACTAAAGCCCTGGTTCCCCCTTTTAGGTTATACTTAGGGTGTTTATATAGGCTTCTGAATGTGTTTCTTCACCTCTAAGTATCCTAATCCGAGTGAAATTTCTCTTTGTCACAGCAGGGACACGCCCATGGCACACACCCATGTGAATCGTGGCCAGGCCGTGTTCAAGACTGTTGAGTGAGGCACGGCAGTGTGGCTTGGGCCCAGGCCGTGTTGATTTCGTGATATGGCCCATTTACTCTATTTTGGGCCCGTTTCTCTTTTTTTTCATCCTCCGGTGCTTTTCTGAGTATAAAACATGAAAACAAAGGATTAAGAGCTCTAATTTACACAATTCAAGGCTTAAATCATCCAAAAGCATGCTAAATGTGGGCTTAGAATATGTTATTATTGCTGTTTATCACATATCTTACCATATTCTTCAACTCAAATATCACATATACACATAACTCATTTAAGCATATTTTCACATATCATCTCATCATTCCGTTGCACATATTCATCTTAGTAAGTTCATATAGATACTTACCTTTCATACACACTTAGGGTAAATATCAAACGTACGTGAAATAGATATACAATCACATAATCGTTCGTATATCGGATTTGCCCGCTGAACTGTTCGAAATCTAATAGGATATGCAGAATGCTCAGAATAGTCGTACAATGCCAACGTCTCAGACGTGGTCTTACTTGTAATCAGATATCGATGCCACTGTCCCAGACAGGGTCTTACACGAATTAATACGATGCTAATGTCTCGGACATGGTCTTACACGTAAATTTCATCTCGACGCCAATGTCCCAGACGTGGTCTTACACGAAAGCTCAAATCAATGCCAATGTCCCAGACGTGGTCTTACATGATAACACATAACAGACACCTATGTCATGACATAGTTAATCCTATCTATTCCTAGGTTCAGACGAGACTTCTCAGACATTAATGCTATGTCAATTCTATCTCGGAATTCATGTTTACAACACCTCATATACATTCATTAATATAGATAGTCATAAGAACATACTTAATTCAATACCAAATACATTTATTTGTATATGAACTTACCTCGAATTCGTATATTCGATCAGACTCGATTATTCGACTACTTTTGTTTTCCCACGATCTAAACTCATTTTCTTTGGTTCTTGATCTATACATATTCAAATTTAACCCTTTTATTACCAACATATTCATTTCAATCCAAAAAAACACATTTAGGGCTATTTGTAACTTAGCCCTCACATTTGCACATTTTATCAATTTAGTCCATTTTTCACAAAACATCAAATATACATGATCATCATAAATCCATGCTTAGCCGAATGCTCATGTATCTCATACAAGTCCAAACATTTCATCAAATTCACAATTTTCACAATTTAGCCCTAATTAGCTAAATTCATCAAAAATTCAAGAACAAAACATGTTCATTTAACACATATCTTTCATTTAACACCTAAACTCATCACAAAGCTCACCATTTCATCAATGGAACATTTCATAAAAATAATTAATTCTTCAAATTAAGACATGGTTTTAAAGTACACAAAGCAACGTGTAACATCCTGAAATTTGAAATTTTATGTTTTGCATTATATCATGCTATAGGCTAGTTAAGAAGGTTAATTGTGTATGTTTAGGGGTCCTAAGAAGGCTTGGGGTTGAGTTGGGCCTTAGCAAAATTTTTGTGTTTAAGCACTTTAAGAAGAGAAGGTAAGTGGCATCAATGCTTAAGGAAATAAGTGTGTATTTTGCTAACATAAGTAAGCATATGGCAAGGAGGTTGTGGCGTCAAGTGAAGAGCATGGAGGGAAGGGGTTTAAATCCCATCTTTTGCAAATTTTGGACTTATTTTTGTACTACTCTTCCAAGTGTCGACCATAGTCCTAATTAAGGTAAGGAAGACTTTTTATTTATGAAAAGAAGAATAAGAAAATATGGTATGGAGGAAAACAAGGGAAAATGAAGGAAAGAATCAAAAGAAAAAGGCAAGGGAGGGAAACATGTTGGCCGATTTTGTGGAAAGTGTTTTGGAAAGAACTTCTGGTCAACACTCATCATTTTGGTGCTAGGAACACACGGTTTTGGGAGGGGAAACTTGGTAGCCGAATTTCCTTTAGGCATTTTGAAATTTCGGTGCTTGAAAGGTTAGTTTCTATTTAGCATCTTTGAGTTTTCTCTTTTCCAACTTCTTCCCTCATTTACTGAAACTCTAAAGCCAAAAGTGTGCATATTTTCTCTTGTTTTGGCCGAATCACTCACATCTTTTAGTTTATTTCTCTTTTGATATTGGCCGAAAACTCTAAACACTCTTTTCCGTCTTCTCTTTTCTTTTTAATTATTTCTTCAACCTTTCGTTCATCTCTTAAATCAACATTACCTTGTGATTGAATTTTCCTTGTCCTTTCCTCTCTATTAGCCGAATCGATAAGTGATTCCATTTTATTCTTTCCATTTTCTTTTTTTCCCCTAGCCGAATGTATGCCTATTAACATTTAGATATTCACTTTGTTCAAACCGAACTACCATTCTCTCATAATTCTTCATATTGTGATCATCTTTTAATATAGTGTTATAGTGGGAAAGCCAAATCTTATACCTTTGTCTCATCCGTAGCCATAAGTCAATCGGTGGAAATCGGATTCATCATCGTTAAGGTAAGGAGTTTCTTCTCGGATTTTTTCGTTTTATCTCTACTCGGCTATGTGCAAATCGGATCGAAGTTTCGACTAATCGATTATATTTTTAGGGACAAAATCACTCGATATTCTCTACTTGTTAATCCCTTGGAAGTAGTGGTAAGCCGAATCTTATCCCTAAACCATTATATTCTCTCATCTTAGTATTTTCTAACTGAGACTTGTTCAATGGAGGCAAGTGGTATCGATTTGAAAGGAAAAGTGATAGGAGAACACAAAAGGAGTGGATTTGCGATCCCTACTCCCAAGTTCAAACGAAGGGTGGTATTGACAGTTCGAGATTTTCCACCGGGTTGTGGACCATCATCCGGTGAGAATAGACAAATCGTGGTCGTTCACGATATTGAGGGTAAGCACTTCATTAGATCGCCTGATTTAGATTTAGATTAATAAATCTCGTATGTTGGTTAATCGAGTCCAATGGTGATTTAGGTGCCGATGATCAAGAAGGTTTAATCCTTACCGTAATCAGGTGTGTAATCTCACACCGAAATCCCGTAGATTCATGATTCGATATTACGTTGAAAAAAAATAGATCGTTATTATTTATATGGCTAAAATCGTAATATGGCATAAATCGAGAAATTTGCTTAAATTTCATTATTTTTAAAGATTTGTCAAAATAGGTATTAAAATTGTTAAAATTACAAAAATGCCCTTATGGGCCGATTTATGAAAATGCCCCTATGGGCCGATTTACGAAAATGCCCCTATGGGTCGATTTACCAAAATGCCCTATAGGCCGAATTGCTAAAATGCCTTAGTGGTCCAAATCACTATTATTGTTTTAATAGGCCAAATATCCGAAATGTTTTATTAGATTAATGGTTATTATATTTGTGGATATTTTATTCTGTATGTTGCATTACACATTTTGCATAGGATGGGAAAAATGTTTGGAGAGCAGTGTAGCCTGGTGGCATTGCCACAAAATGTTCATTATTATGCTTACTTATGATTTCGGTGGCATGGCCACAATAAAATTTATGATAGCAGCTTGACTGTAAATTTTTGGTGTGAGCGGCGGGGTGGGTTGACTTGATCCCCACAGGTGTGATTGGCTGGTCGGGGGTGTGATGGATGGATGGGTTTGGGCTGCATTCATATCATTTTGAAATATTACTATGTAAATGGGCTTCGGCCCAAGATTATGCTATATGGGCTCAGGCCCAAGTTATTGCTATAAGGGTTCAGGCCCAGTGGATAACGGTAAGGGGATTATACACTGAGTTCTAGTAACTCACCCCTCCTTCTTAATCCTTGTAGGTAATGCTCAATGATGTGGATTTGGGCCATGGATGACTCGATAGAGGCCATACTTCAGAAATGGTGTTTTTGAACTTTAGATTTCTATTTCCGTTTACTTTATTACTTTTACTATTTTGGGTTTTTAAGTTGTAATAAGGCCTCTGGAATATATTATTTTTGCTTTATGTTTGACGTACTTATTATCTTGCTTGATTTATTTTAAATGGGAATTTTCTAAAATCATAAATAACAGTTTCCAAAATTGATTAATAAATGGTTTTTGTAATAAATATGTACAAATAATTTTAACTCGGATTCTCTTTCAAATTATCAACGACATCTTCAAAAGTCACGGTTTTTAAAGTTCACTACCTCGATTTTTGACTCATCAATCAGCCTTTCAAAAATAGTTGTATTTCTTCATATATTCACATCCAAACTTGTTTTTCTTAACCATAACCAAATAACACCTATTTTAGTACAATTTATAGGGATTTAACACGTTTTCCTCATGTGACATGTCAGATCCGGTCATAACACATGGGCCGGGTTTGGGGTGTTTCACAACGATTGTAAAAACGTAGAAATTATCAAAAACCAAAGCCAAAACATACATTAATCAAAGCTTGCAAGTGCCGAATGTGTTAAAGCTTTTAAACCCTTATTTTCTTTTGATTTTCTGCAAGAAGATGATCTCTTTAGCTAATTTCATGCTTTTATTTCATTTATAATCATGTAATTCTCAAATGACCATTATACCATTAATGAAATAACTTTATCATCTTATAATGCATGGATATAAATGTACACTTACTAATAATGGCATAATAAATTTTTAAGGACCTCATTTAATAAAGACATTAACAAATAGATTCCCATACAAAAAGCATGCTAATTTTGCACCTTTCTCAATTCAATCCTTTTATCAAATTAAACACACAAATGATCGAATTTTCATACGAGGCTTCCTCACATGCTTAGTCATATATCAAAGACACAGAAAATAATATTAAAATATTATTCAGACTCAGATTTGTGGTCCCGAAACCACTATTTCGACTAGGGTCTAAACTAGACTGTTACAATTGGCGGGTTTTCGGGTGGACTAGCTCTTTAGAGCAATTAGTGTGTTATTGGATGGATTAGCTCTTACGATTATTTGGCATGTTTCGGTTGGAATATTTATGTACTCATATCCGTAAGTTGTTCATCAAATTGTAAATCTCTGTATTGTAACTTATTTAGTGATTTTGATGGTTATGACATGTATTTGAGCTTGAATTGAGCTTTACAATTCACTTGGTTGAGATTGTGGATGATAGGGAACACATATAGTTGTATTATTGTTGGATGATTTGTTTTATTTACTTTAGTAAGATTTATCATTTTAGTACGTCAGACTTACTAAGCTTCAATGAGCTTACTTGTGTTATATGGCATGTAATAAGCTTGTTTTCGGTAGTTTTTGGAACGTTCATTTCGAATTTTATGGCATGTAATAGGCTTGTTTGTCATTACCTTTGTTTTGATATGTAATACTTTACAGTATGATTCTAAATGCAAGTAGTTAACCTAATATGATATGTGAACTAAGGAAGATGTTTTAGTGCAAGTTTATGGCATGTGTTAATGGAATGTTGTGATTGAGGTGCCTATGTTAGGCATATTGGCTAAATGTTAGATGGTGTGATTTAACATACTTTGGATGATAGTTCTTTTTGTTGTGAAATTGTATATATTTGTGGTATCAATGAGGATACATTGGTTAGGCACTTAGGACGGTTGATTTAGCATGTTTTTAGCTTGTTTAATGTCACTTTGAATATGTCTTTTGGCTGGCAAATGGATTACTTAGAGTCCAAGTAAGCTTGAAATGGTAAACTTGTCTTTAAGGTTCATTTGGGTCCATACGGCCTGGGACACGGGTGTGTGACTCAGCCGTGTGAGACATACGACCTGGCGACATGGCCATGTGTCATTTGATGATTTCTTTAGGGTGCAAGTCAGTGAGTTACACGGCTTAACACACAGCCTAACACACGGTCGTGTGACCTTACTCAGAAAGTTACACAAGTGAGGACACGGGCAGGGGCATGGCTGTATGTCCCTAGTTCGATTGTTACATAGCCTAGCCATACGATCGTGTGACCTCTGTTTTGGAAAATTTTGCATCTTTTTCCTAAACTTTCCAAACTGTTTCAAATTGGTCCCAAATTGTTTTTGGGTTATTTTTAGAGCCCCGAGGGCTCGATTTAGGTATAGTATTTATGTGTATAAATGGGTTATGATGTGATTATAATATTGAATGGTATAATGTGCAAATGTTTCTGATTTTTTAGTAATATTCTATAACCCTAATCTGACGACGAAGACGAGTTAGGGGTGTTATAGAACTTCTGAAAGTTAACCTCATAGAAGATTATATTGACAGCTTTGGTATTTTCACAAACCAATTTTTCCTCCTCATTAGTCCAAGTAACCTTAGGTTTGGGAGTTAACACACCAGATATATCAATTGTTGGTGGTTTCAAACTAGTCAAATTTGAGCTCCAAGCTTTTTCATCCATGGTCTTTATAAAAGCCATCATCCTAGCTTTGCTGTAAGCATAGTTTGTACCATCTAACATAAGGGTCTAGTAACTAATAAACTTCCATCTCAATTTAAAAAATAGAGAGTGATCTACTTTAATACAAGTTGTGATTTAAGTTCAATTAATTCACCAAGTTGCAACCTCACTCCTATACTTAGAACAAGATCTTTCTCTCTCTTCAAGTCTTTTTCCCCTGAAAGGTTAAATGCAAATTGATGAGCACAACTCAATTTACTTACAATTTTACACAAAAAAAACAATTACTAATTGAACATGTAAAGTGTTCTATGATTCGTATGTATTAACCTAAACTAGCACTATATATGCATCAAAGGCTTGTTCAGTTACAATCAATATCAATCTTTAATTCCACAAAAAAGGTCTTCAAAAAAGTATATATTCAATAGAGATCGTCTAGTCATCAAACTCCTTAAAGATAAAATATTCTATTTAAAGGAACTTCGATGTATTGAAAGAAAGAATCTAATCCTTATTTGGCTTGATTCTTGCATTTAAAGCCTTCATCATTGTGCTGTTAAAAAGTATTCAAAGAGCTACAATTAAAGGTCCAATAAACAACCCAACCAGATAAGGCAAATTGTAATATTATACCACTTTTCCTTAATTGTAACTAATGTTAAAAGTTACACCTATAACTAGCACTAACAATACTAGTCTAACCCAAACTAAAAATTCAATAATAAAACTAATATATTTATTTAAACTTATAGTGATAAAAATGTAGAATATATTTTTAAGAGAATAAAATGAATTATTCGAGCACTAAAGTTAACATAAACAAAACTGAGTAAAAAACTTTCAAAATTTTTAAGATCACCACTAAATTCGATATGTTTTTTATTAGATATTTGATTAAAAAAAAAGGGGAGCCTCTCTTACTCTCTTTTTCTCTCCATGTGCCTTTGTCTTGTCTTGGAGTAGAAAAACATCAATATCAACATTTCCCCCAGCACCAATCCTCGCCCATTGCTAATCTCTTCCACTAGTTGACAATACTACCCACGTTCACTTGTACGTGTATGACCTAATTGCCCCCCAAGCTCCCCACTCGTTCTTCCAAGATAGATGGACTTGTCTCAAATTTCATGGTGGAGAAGAAGCAACATGACAAAAACATCTTTTTGGAACTTATGCAAGGGCATTTCTGTCTAGAACATAAACAATGTGGACGGGTGCTCCTATGTATATATATATTTGGTCATTTCCATGAAAAGTTGTGAAGTTCCTTTATGTATTAGGGGTTAGATTCGTGTTCTTTTGTCCTTAATGACCCAAGTGGGTCTCCCAAAACAACAAAAGATAAAACATCACTCTTTCAAAAAAAAAAAAAAACCCAACATTTTGGGGTTGTCCCAAAGCAAAGCATATAATTATCTAATGAATTTTTGTTTGTTCCTTGATTATCTATATTATGTAGAGAGAGATGAGGCTTCTTTCTTTCTTATTTGGATAATGGAGCTTAGAATGCTCTGAGTTTTCCCATTGGTTTAGTTTCATTCGGCACTTTCTCGTGGTTACAATGCATGGACACCCCACATACAACATAATAGCAACAAGCCAACAATATATTGATGTCATCATGGGGTTGGGGTGCTATTGCCCATATCAATATCTTATATTATGAGGCCCCACCATCATATATACATACACACATAATTGTTTTTTATTTTCTTATATAATCTTTTTAAACATAAAAAACCAACATATAATTATATTTAATTTTCAGAACCTCATAAAAATATTTAATTATCTTTTTCTTTGATACAATATTGAAGATGGGAAATGGGATGACAATGTGTCAGACGAATATCTGATAAGAATTTTAATTACTGTTCCATCTAAATCAAGATATATACCTAATTTTCTTACTCAAACCTATTTTCTTAATTTAATAATTTTATTCAAATATTTTCAAAACTTTAGGCTTGCATTTGTAATTTAAGCCTCGAAAGTGAAAAATATATTTATAAAAGAAATTATATAAAATGTTAACAATACTTTAGTTGAAATGAATATATTGGTGATTTAAAGAGCTTCAGCAATGAGATAATTGGTAAAAGCAGAGGTCTTAGGTCTTGAATGCTCAAATTTAAGATTCATCATGCATAACTATATGTATAGGTTTTTACTTCTCACATTATATTATTTTTATATGTAAATTTTAATTCAGTCAATTAATTTTAATATGAACTATTCTAATTTTTAGTTTATTTATACTGTGATAATTTAATTTTACGTATTTTGAATACTCGAATATTTATATATTTTTAACTCATTATACTAATTTAATTAATAGAATAGACTAAACATGAGCTATCGAGGCCAAGGGGGCGCATGGACACTAGAGATACACTAGGGATTGTGATTGCCGAAAAGTCATGCCATAAGCACATGCACATCACGTGGCATACACGTCACTAGGTCCGGTCGTTACAGTTGCACAACGGCCCCAACTCCCAAGATATAAATTCCCCACCCCTCATCGTATCTATATCTTATTTTTATTCAATTTTCAGAGAGTAATTGAAATAAATAAGGGTAAACTAGTCATTTCAGATAGAAACTAAATCTTTCAATTTTATTTCTTTCAAAAAAAAATCTTTCAATTTTAATAAATAATTTTAATTTTTATTATATATTTAATTCGAAAATTATAATAAAAATACTATTTCAAAAATAACTATTTTATAAATGTTATTTCTAGCTCCTAATACAGGAACTAAATTACGTTTTTGTCACTGAACTATAATTTGCTAGGAAATGATTAATAATATTATCAATTTGTAACACTTTAATTGGTTGAGCTGTTAATTGTAGTAAATGGTGTAACAACAAGCTAACATGGAACATTAAATCATCATTTTAGACAAAAAAAGGTTAAATTGCACAACTAACCCTATACTTTTTCTTTTAATTCTTTTTTATTTTCTTTAACTTTCTTTTCCTTTTACTTCTGTTTCATCTCATCCCTTTCCTTTTCTCTCTTCTTGCTATCTTTAGTGACAAAAAGGTATGAAATCAGTGACATATCTAGGTGGCTCGCAGGAGTCTGGCTCCCTCTAAAATAGAAAATTATTTATTTAAACCCTTTAGAAATTTTAAAAATTTAAATTAGTAAGGTAAAATTGCGCTTTGGCCCTCCTAAAAATAATAAAAATTTAATGTAATCCTTTAAAAATTATAAAGTTATAGACTATTAAAAATTAAAATTTCATTTCGACCCCTTAAAAATAATTTCTGACTTCGCCCTATATGAGATTGAACTTTTAAGATTGGATCCATCAGGTTACATTCCTACCATGGAAATGGAATTTACTAGATTGAATACAATACTATATATTGAAATTAAAATTATCAACTGATTATAATGCTCTTGGGAAATCTAGATGAAAGTATAATCAAGCGGAAGTTCTTTTCTGGGAAGTCTGACAAAAAAATTAAATAATTAAACAAGGAAGTAATTGATTTTTGTCCAGTAGTTTGCTTATTTTACGTGATAATGTAGCTTTTCTATAGCTAACTGTTGCTAAGTGGTTGAACTGTTTTCATGCAAATATAGAATGTTAAACAAATCATTGTTTGGTTTCAACGGTAAAGTACAACAGATATTGTCCATTCGCAATATGTTTCTTGAAAATTTGGTTGCTATATATTTTGTTTTCGAGATTTCACCGCTTGTTTGTTTTATGTTTGATACTACTAAATGTAATACTTTTTTAACTCGAATCTGCAACCTCTCTAATCAAACTATATTACATTCTTTGGTGATATAGTTGGGGAATAGTGATTTTTTAATTGTTATACGACTTTAATAACTCTGTATAATCTGTCAAAACGGATATTCGGTAACTCAAATTCACCTATCCATTTAACTATAATTTAAAGACAATCTTTACATAAGCTAAAAAAATATTTAAATAGACAAAGATATTGATATTAGAATTCCTTCTTTTTTTTCTTTTTTTGCCTCGATGTTTACAAGTATCGATACTTGAAATGTTACGAATTTCTCTTATGATGATATATTTCTTGGAAATAATGACTCAACCAGCCCTGATATTTTTCCCTAATTGATTTACCACTTTTGCTTCGTCAATTTTTCAGCTTTATTAGGTGTGAACTTTTAATCCATATTTCTTGTGAAGTTTTAGTTTTTTTTTTTTTAGGGTAAAGTATAAAACTCGTCTTTAAACTATTACATGTATTTTATTTTGGTTACAAAACTTTTAATTTTTTTAATTTAGTCATTAAATTATTCAAAAATAAATTTTTTAATCACTAAATGTTAACAAACATTTGAAAGTTGATAGAAATACTAATGTGGGCTTTCTTTAATTGGTATAACAAAAAAGTTAGCCGTCTAACATTTTTACATTCTATCAATTCGATTTTAATATAAAAAATTTAATAAATTTAGCCTTCAATATTTACAAAATTTGTTATTTTTGTTCAAATTCTAAAAAAATTCAATAGATTTATCTCTAAAAGCATAACGAAATTTTTTTATTTTTAAAAAATTTACAAAATGAAAAATTTACTAAATTTTTAAAATTTAAATAGTTTATAAAAATTATTTTATTATTAAAATTCAATAATTGAAAACTATATGATCTCCTTCTATCTTGATAAGTATTTTATTCTAGCAATATTATTATCTAGGTTATTTTCTTACATTCTTAAGTCTGTCCTTTTCACTACCGGCTTCCATATACTACTGCATCAAGAAGTTAGAACAGTTGACATTACTGCATATTCATCGTTTTCTTTGTCACTGATTCATCAAGTTTTTTATCATTACTCTTGCAATCGATGCTTAAAGTTTAAAGCACGATTCCCATATGTAGGTCTTCATTGTTGAATCTTTTCTCTATGATCCATCAGAATCGGTCTGCACACATATGTTTGGGGTTTACAAAATTTAAAAAATCAAAATTTGGCATTTTGGAAATCTCGAGTGTTAAATTTTTTTTTTTTTAGAATTTGAACTAAAATGATAAATTTTGTAAACATTAAGGGTTAAATTTGTTGAATTTTTATATTTAGGATCAAATTGATAGAATATGTAAACATTAAAAGGCTAAATTTGTTATTAGACCAATAAAAAAGTCCACATAAGCACTTTCGTCAAATTTCAAACTGTTGTTTAGTCTATTCTATCAATTTGTTTGATTCAAATCGATCTAATCTTCAAAGATTTGTTTTTTCACAAAACCTATTTTCAAATATGGATCAACAGACGTCCATAATATCAACTAAATCATGGTCCAACTATTTTGGTACAAAGGAATGTCAATTTTTAAATAAAGCAAGTTATGTGACTGTGCAATAACAAGAGCAGTCGACACTACTCACATAATTGTCTCAATAAGTAGCTCTTTCAAGGTTGAATAAGGCTTTTATATTCAGATCACGAATCCATCTTCACAAATTAGCCTTTAATACATCCTAATCTGGCTAAATCTCATGAAATCAGTTGCCCTAAATATAATGATACAAATGGTTGCGAGAAATCTTCATAAAGTCGCCCCATATCTTCTTGGATTGCATATCTAAATATATAATATAAGTAGGTCACACTAAATCCTTGAAAAGTAATTTTACTTGATCCAATCAATTCTCCAATTATAATAACGAGATTGGTTACACAAAATTCACAAAAAGATGCAAGCAAATGATCAAGATACTTTGGTCAAACATACAAATAAGGAAAAAAAAAAAAACAAGTTATGAAACATAAGCAGTACCAAGTGCAACTCTCAGAAACTTGCCTCAACAATTTTCTCCCCTTTAACATTTTTACCCAAAGCTATGTTCTCAATTATCTCAAGCAAGGAATGCAACACTAACATCAACAACATCAAGTTTCAGCTTTCCCTTAAGCTTAGTGTCAAAACCATTTTAAAATCAGTTTTAGAAAAATGGGGATCGACTTTAAAAACAAAAATAGGAGTCGCCACCAATCCTTTTTTTACTTAGGTGTGATTGGATCACCTTATAAAACGTTTCATTTTAAAACATTTAATTTTGACCTACGAAAATCGAGAAAACGGGTTCGGGAGTCGGTTACGTATGAGGAAGGGTTAGCACCCTCATAACGCCCAAAAATTGGTACCTAATTGATAAAATCATGTCCAAATGTTTGAAATTTAAAAAGTTTAAAATAAGATCCCTTATTAGAAGTAAAACCAAGATTTACCTATTTCAAAGAAATATAAATACCACATCCAATAAGTTAGGATACAACATTTTATAACTTTGAAGCTAGGTGTATCTTTATTTTAGAAAATTCTTACCTCAAGACACAAAACATCACACCCAATAAGTTAGGATACAACATTTTATAATTCTCAAGAATAAGTTTTTTTTTTTGAAAGTTGAGATATCTTTATTCCGAGAGAATATAAACATCACGTCCAACACGTTAGGACATGACATTTTTTAAACCCTCGTATTTAAAGTTATCTCATGATTTACAAAACTTATTAAAAGGATATTTGGCTATTTATCCAAATGGAAAATCGCACCCAACACGTTAGGGCACTATTTTCCGAATTTCTAAATACCGAAACATTGCCTCATTTTAAAACTTTGGATAAATATAGTAAAAAATATATTTTAAACAATAATTTATGAGGCAATATTGCATTTATACGTGAATATCAAAGGCAATTATAACACATTAACATTTAATATTAATATAGACAATAAAAAAACAATAGCACATATAAAATAAAATAGCACATGAAAAATAGCATACATAAAATATTAAAAATATAAAATGATATATAAACAACAAAAATAGCATAAATATATTTGAGAAAGTAAATAAGTTTTGACAAAAACAATTGATTCATAACTTAAAAACATGCTCATAATATTCTAATATGTAAAATATGTTAAAGAATAAACAATGTTATACTATATAAATAGTTTCAGATAAAAAATATATATATATATGGGATATAATATTATAAAATACTTTTAATATATAAGTTAAGAAATAGTATGTAAGTAAATAATCAAATTAAATAGTAATTAATAAGAATTTAAAATCCATAAGGATAATATATAATAAAAATATACAAGTTTAATAAATTAATATATGAATAATAAGGGTAATATAAT
The DNA here is from genome assembly GCA_025503065.1 of Gossypium bickii. NCBI lineage: Eukaryota > Viridiplantae > Streptophyta > Magnoliopsida > Malvales > Malvaceae > Gossypium > Gossypium bickii. Next base: position 3,109,778 of record CP106714.1, on the reverse strand, counting down.
ATACTCAAAACAATTAACGAATATCATAACATTTTTTAAAAAAAATAAAAAAGTATAAAAATGATATGGATAAATAAAAAAAAAGTTTAAAAAATGCATATGTCAACCTAACTCCAACAATCCTTTTTTATTTAGGTGTGATTGGATCACCTCGTAATTCAATCATTTTAATAAAAGTTTAAATTTATTAAAACGATTATTATTAGTCTACAAAATCCAGAAAATGGGTTCGAGAGTCGGTTACGCACGAGGAAGGATTAGCACCCTCGATACGCCCAAAATTGGTACCTAGTTGATTACTTGGTGTCTTTAGTGTCGAAAATTGAAAATTTGAAAAGATTTTAAAAATACAATCCTTTGTAAAAATATTAAAAATTTTTCGAGAAAGGGGCATATTTCAAGTTAATCGAGAAAGAGAATTACGTCCCGTAAGTTAGGACACAATGTCTTAAATTCCCGATACGAGAATAAACGCCGAAAAATTTACTTTGAAAGATGTTTGATTATCTCGTTTTTAGAAAGAAATCATATTCCGTAAGCTAGAACACAATCTTTTTGTAATTCCCGAGATAACTTAAAAATTTCAAAACGTTCGTTGGTTCAGATTTATCGAGAAAGTCGAAACCCCGTAAGTTAGGGAACGATCTTTTGATTCTTAAAAACACGGAGTATCGCTTATTTTAAAAATAAATTTTTTAATGCATCGCGTAAAATGTGACGCGATTTTGTGGTGAAATGTAAAATGGGTTACGGTGTTTGTGTGCATGACAGAATAATAAGTATGTTAATGTGAATGACAATATGAAGAACATAAATAAAATAAACAAGCCATAAATAAAATGACAAGTAATAAGAATAACAAACTAAAAATTTCGAAACTAAAGACCTAATGTTACATAAATAAATACCGTGCAAAACAATTTAAAAATAATAAAAATATTAATAATAATGATGATATTAATAATAAAATAAATAAATAAATAAACTAAAGTTTTAAAATTATATAAGATGGATATAAATAGATAAGTGATAGAATAAGATAAATGTGTGTATATAAAAATTTAGGTAGATAAATATATATAAAAATATAATAATAATAATAATAATAATAATAATAATAATAATAATAATAATAATAATAATAATAATAATAATAATAATAATAATACAAAATTTATTAATTTAGTAACATGATAACAAAACAAATAAGTAAATTCAAAAAGAAAATATAATAATAATAATAATATTATTAAACTAATTAATTTAATAATAAAGTAGTTAAAATAACTAAGAAAAGGACTAAATTGAATTTTAAAACAAAAATTTGGGGCAAATCAGAAGTAAATAGAAAGAAAAAGGACCAAGTTGAACGTGCAAATAACAAGGAGGGACTAAAATGGGAAATAACCCCATTTCCTCCAAAACGGCGTCGTTCAAATATGGACTAAAATGTAATCGAAATAAATCATGGGGTAAAAATTAAAAAAAAAATAAAAAGCTTAATTGCAAAACAATTAAAAAGCGGAAGGGCCTAAAGCACAAATAGCCCATTAATCAAAAACACGCGAATCCCTGGAAGGGTCGGGTCCGCACGTGGGTCGAGCATGAAACGACGTCGTTTTGGTGCCTGAAAGGCTTGCCCAAAATGACATCATTTTGGAGGCCTATTTAAGGCTATAAATTTCCAAAATAAAATAATTCTTACCCTTTTTCAAAAAAAAAAAAAAACCAAAACCCTCTCCTTTTTTCTCTGGCCAACCCCGAATTTTGCTGACCCTTCTTGACTCACCACGTAGGCGTTTGTCTTTGCCTTGTGCGGCGGTCGGAGCTTCAAAAAGGAAACCTTTCGACTCATTTCGACTCCCCGATTCCGAATCTGGGGTTCTTTTTAGAAAAAAAAAAACTTGCCAAAAAAAGCCAAAAGGTGAAGGGACCTTTCGGTTCCCGGCGACAGAGAAAACAACAGGTATTTTTTTATTTTTTTGTATTTATGTATCTTATGTCGTATATAAAAATGAATGAAAAGAAAGAAAAAAAACCTTTGAATAGATTTGATTTACTTTCCTATTTGCTTGATTCTTTTTTTTTTATTCAATCTCGGTAAAAAAAAAATTACAATGGTTTTAGGTGGCTTTTATAGCCCTTTACACTTGTTATTTTATTATATTTGTCACTTCTTATTGCAGGCAAGTGGACGGTGGAGCAGTGGCAGTGCTGACAGTGGAGTAGAGGCGGTGGCAGAGGCTAGGGACGGCACTAGGGTACGGCGCTACTTGGGTTAAGGTTTGTTTTTCTCTGTTGTTGGGTTTTGAGCTAGGGTTTAGTTAGGCTTTGGGTTTGATTTGGGCTTGGGATTTTGGGCTGATGTAAATGGACTGCTTTATATTGGACCTTTTATTATTATTATTTGGTTTTATTTGGGTCTTATTGGGCCTCGGGCTAAATTGGCCTACTACAAAGATCGAAAAGGAAAGTCCACAACAACCAAGTTCTAGCATTCCTAATTAACAACCACTTAATTGAAACATTGCTTTGTATAAGACTCTTGGTCATAAATACATAACAACAGTACATTTCACAATTCAATGTATATAATACATACATGAATTACATAAGTACAGTGAAGATGGTAATGGGCCAATTTATCTGGCCCGGATAAAATAAACCAAGTAATAAAAATAAAAGATAATAAAACTCACAAAGCACAATTTACAAACCCAAAAACTAAAAACCCTAGGCGGCCCGTTGACCCAAAAACTAAACTCAGTTTCAGTAAAAACTGAAACCCTAATCCTATATGAGCCTCTAGTGCCGCCACCCTCTTGATTGCGCCGCCCGTGTTGTCTGACACCCTTCTACTACCACCGTTGACCACGCGCCAACGCCTGCAAAAAAGGAAAACACAGAAGCAGCAACAAGGACAAAGAAACAGTAGCGAAACACAAAAAAAAAAGAAAGCAAAATGATATTATAAAACGACTATAAAAGCCCCAACCATGAATGTAATATTTTACAGAGACAAGATTAATAATAAAAAACAGAAATCAAAACTTCAAAGGTGGTTTTTTTTCTTTACTTTCGTTTTTTCATATTTTGTTTTTCTTTTTCGAAAAAATACAAAATAAAAATAAATAAAAACAAGATCATTTACCTTTTTTGCCGGTGTCTCGCCTTCCGTCTTGGAAGACCGACGAACCCTTGGGGGTTCGTCGAACGGTTGCGACGAAAGTGAGCAAAAACAAAGGTTTTTTTGTTTCTTTTTTATTTTTGAGGGCTTTTTTTGTCATTTTTAACCCAAATCAGGGTTCTCCTCGAAAAAAGGAACAAAAAGAGGGACTTTTGGATTTTTCGGCCACCGTGGACAGCGGCGCCGTCGCCGGCGATCGATGGCCGATGGTCGGAGCCAGGCTAGAGTTGGTTTTTTTTGAGAGAAAAAAAAAGGGGCTTTCGATTTTTTTAAACAAATGGCTGAAATGTTTTTTTTTTTGTCAAAACTTGAACTTATATACCCATGCAAAACGACATCGTTTTAGGATTCAAGTTCAAACGCCAAAACAGCGTCATTTTGACGCGACCCGTGCTCTAACCCGACCCGCTCCTGAGAAACCGCGTGTTTTCTTAGCGCATGGGTTATTTGCGCATTAGACCCTTCCGCTTTTATGGCCCGTCGCAATGTAATCCTATTCTCTTTTTAATTTAACCCTGTGATTTTCGATTTGTTTCATTTTGGTCCATCTTGGAAAATAGGGAATATTTTCCCTTTTGATCCCTCCATTTTATTCGCGTATTACGATTTAGTCCTTTACCATATTTTTATTTCCGATTCCCCCCTTGAAAGTTTGTTTGGCTTTCAATTTTAGTCCTTATTTTATTTTATTTTATTTCTTAGATACTTTTGCATTTTTATATTTTATGTTTTATATTTTTAGTATTTAAATTTCTACTTTCAAGTTTGCTTTAATCTTGATTTAATCCTTAATATATTTTATTTTAACCTTTCTATAAACTTTTTATTTTATTTTATTTATTTATTTATTATTATTTCTTCATCCTTTTAGAAAGTAGATTATTTCATACCTTTTTAATCTTGCGTTATTATTATTATTATTCTTATTTTAATTTTAATTTTAATGTTTCTGTTGTTGTTGTTGTTTTATTATTTCTGTTATTATGATACTTATTTATCTTTTTTAATTGTGCATTTTGATTTTCATTTCCATTTTCATTTTAGGTTACTTACTTTATTTTATTATTGCGATCTGACCATTTATTAATTCATGTTACATTTTACTCAAAAATTTTCAAAATTAAGACAAAATTTCGTATTTGGAGATTCGAGAGGTCGTACCCTAACTTACTGGGTTTCGATTTTTATCGTTGAACCTAAATAACTGAATATTCTCTTAAAGTCAAAATACACGAGATTTGATAAATAAAAAGGCAAGCTTATCTTTCGAGATTTCAACATGTCGTATCCTAACTTACAAGATGCGACCTTTTTGGTTACCTCAAGATAAGATGACCTTTAATATACGATTCGATTTATTCAAGTGATTTTTTAGTAAAAATAACATTAATAAAGAGGGATCGTATTTTTAAATTCTTTTTGGGTTTTCAATTTTCGACACCAAGACTTTAATTAATCAACTAGGTACCAATTTTGGGCGTCACAAGGGTGCAAATCCTTCCTCGTGCGTAACAGACTCCCGAACTCGTTTCCTGAATTTCGTAGACCAAAAATCTTTGTTTTAGTAAATAAAACCGTTTATTAAAACAATCAAATTACAAGGTGACCCAATCATACCTCATAAAAGAAAAGGATTGGTGGCGACTCCCATTTTTATTTTTATTTTAAATAAAAATTCGACATTTAAAAAAATGGTTTCCACAAATATGATTCATTTCATAACACTATGTATCATATGAATACATGAATCTAATTACATGCATTACAACATATATGTATATAATTTTAATTTCTCTTATCTTTATCTCTACATGTTAATGGAAACGTGTTGACTTGTTAATTGTTACTGTTCTTTGAAATAGATAAGATCAAACTTCCTCAATAATATGTTTTATAAGAATATATGTATTTGTCTATTTATTTAGTGACAAACCCATTGCTTCAAATCACTTCCAATTACTACTTTTATGTTTGCTCAAATAACGTACTTATAAATTTATAATCTAATGGAGAAAAACATTTAATAATAAAATATTTTCGATAATTAAATTAATCATAACTCAAATTTATTAAATTAAATAATGAAGAATGATGTTCGGTATAGATTGTTTTAAATTAAATTATAATAGTCCTTCTATTATGTTTAAATTTAAAATTTAGTTTCTATATTTTAATTTGATATATTTTATTCCTCTACGTAATATCATTTGTTAGTTGAAATATATAGTTGATACCTTTAATTATTCTGGTCAAAATGTTGAGGTTGAATTTGTTTTTAAAAATATCCATTCCAAATTCATACAAATAATATATATATATTGTATTAAAAATGTATTTTTAAGAGAAATTCACATAATGATTTTAATTAGAATAATTATGAGTGTTAATTATTTAGATTAACTAATATCATTAAAAAAAATAGAGTATCAAATTATGTCAAATTAAAATATAAAGACTAAATCCCGAATGTGAATATAGTAGAGAAATCGAAACTACAATTTTATCATTATCTTATAATGACTAAAAAAAAGGAGATGTAATTTAACACCCTTAATAATTTCGGTAACTAATGTAATTTATAGAAAAAAACACTTATTCCAACTAATAATTATGTTAAAATAACTTTTTCTATTAAAATGACATTTAGAAAAAAAAACCTAAAATATTTAATTAAATAATTAAAAGATGATAACTATTTGAATTAATTAATATTATCGTAAAAGTAAAGAATAAAATATGTGAGAATAGTAAAAAATCTAAAATTTTCATGATTATCTTAAAGAGAAAAAAAGAGTTGAATTGAAATTATATATTTGTCTATCTACTTTATAGGGCATATCAATTTCAATTTGAACAAATACATATTCATCTTGTGTTATTTTTTCTGCAAAATTAAAATTTTCGTGATTCTTAATTAATTAATTTAGGTTTAATTATACTCTAAGTCCTTGTATTCTTCATGCACATAAAATTAAAACAAGAAAAGAAGTATCAGACTTTCATTATACTTCTCTGAAACTTACCCAAAACCTTACAACCTTTGATTTAATATTTTTATTTGCTTATTTGCAATATTTCACGCATGTAATATTGACATGTGAGTAATTTTTTAAAAAAATTGCTACATAATTGAATTGAATTTAATTTTTATTTCAATATTATCAAAATAAAAGTATTAAATTCTTAAAATTAAAAAGTACAAAGAATATTTTTCTATAAAAAAGTACAAAGACTAAAAGTCAGCTTTGCACATTTTGTTTGCAAAGTGAATTAGTCTTTTATTTCAACTAGTGCATGAAAATTGAAATAAAAATGTTATATTATTATAGATGTAGATAGGTTTTTTTTTCCCTCCAATGATCGAGAGTTCTAGCATAGATGGTACAAGACTATTTGTCTAAATTCGGAGCTTACCTACTTAATTTAACTTTCTTTTTTAGTTAACATCATTCTAAAATAGAACCCAAAGAAGAAAATTAAAAGAAATGAGAGAGATGCATATGGTTTGAAGCTCATTGGTTAGCATCACTTTCATTCACCAGCAGCCCCATGTTATAGATCATTTAGACTAATATGGTGAAGGATTGACAAAATATTCATATTGTCTATATTCTACTAAACAAAAGGCATTATGATTTGTCGTATCCTATATGAAAGATAGATAAATAAAAATGATTGATGTATTTACTATTGGGTATCTTATGTTTCTTAATCAATGCCAAGAAATGTAAATTTTACTGATTATTAGAATTTCTACACCCGTGAGTGGAAAATTTAGAACATTTTTTGTGTTGTTTGTGTTCCTTTTTTCCCCTTACACCTAGTCTTGTCTTTGGTGTACTGTGTATATCTTGGAAAAGGATTCGGTCTATTAATTTCTTTTCATCCATTAATATTTGATGTTGAAAATATAAAAATTATGTATTAAGTCAAATTGAGTTTTAGTTTGATTGGTACCAGTATTATTATTAATGCAAAATTATGTGGGTTCGAGTGTACTGTAGCACATTATTCTCCTATTTAAGGGTTGGGGAAGAGCTATAAATAATTTTAGGTATTGTATCAAAAAGAACATATATGATAAGAACTTATAATTTTAAAAAATATTATATATTAAATGTGAGTCAATTTGTGAAAATTAATTACTGATAGACAAAAAAAGTAATGAAAGAAAGTCAAATTTGTTTACTCTTTATCATAGAATAATAAATTATTTGGACTATCCAATACTAATAACAATATAAAAGTAATGGAACTAAACTATGCCAAATTAAAAAATAAGTACTAAAACTAAAATATGAGAGGCACCAAAAGTGAAAACCAATCATTACCTTACAAAGACTAAAATTGGGGCAGCGACAAATTATGCCAACTTAAAGTGTAAAGACTAAATCAAAATTTGAATATAATATAGACACCAAAACTGAAAATAAACCATTACCTTACAAAGACAAAAAAGATGGGGCAGCTGTCACTGCCTCCTCTCTCGGGGAGAATTTATACTGTGTGGTAATTTTTTTATACAATTTTAGTGATCTATAATATAATTTGGTAAAAGAAGTTGATATGTTTTGCCGTTAAACAAAGCATCAATTTTTAGTTAACAATCGCTTCGTGTTGGCTTAATTGTTAGGGTGTTTATAATTTTAAATGTGGATTAAGTTCGAATCACACTAATCACATTACTATTAAGTTTTGTCTTCCTATTATAATTTACCAAAAGAAAAATTAGTTGAAAAGAAAGGCAAATTTTCAAATATTAATCGATATTATTAGTTGACGATGGAAGTTTATAGTTAATTCATATTTTAGCCCTTAACTATACATAAATTCATATTTTAGCTCTAAAACTATCAGTTCACTTGGATTAATATTTTCATTTTTCTTAAAATAAAAGACTAAATATTAACAGAAAAAAATAATTGTTCCGGTTCAATAAACAAAGAAAAGAAAAGGGTTTCGTTTATTTCCTATTTCAAAAGATTTCAAAATTATCGGATGACTGATTGAAAAATATTGGGTAGCTGGCTTTGAGTTTAATCCAAATTTTGGGGCTTTTGAAATTTTCTACTCAATTCATTTGGAGAAATTTTGGGGATTTGACAATCAAGAAATCCTTTGAAATTCAGGGTATTCAGGGTTTGGTTTGCTATTTTTAAATAAGATTAATATTTGGTACCTGAACTTCATACCGTTTCTTAATTTAGTACCTAAACTTGATACTTGTCAAACATTTTACAAATTATTCTAATATACTAACAATGTTATTTTTAATGAAGTAGTAAAAATAATTAATGTATGACCGATATGTGACAGATGATATGATTTTTTTTTTTGTATTTTATTTGTTCAATTACTTTTACTTTTATTTTATTAATTGCAAATAATGAATTTCTTTTAATTTGGAGTTTTTAAAAAAAAATCTTTTTTCTTATTTAATATTAATTCGTTAAGCATAGCTCAATATCTATTTTTTAACATGAATTTCCTCTAATACTAATAATATTTTTGTAGCATAACAAAAAAAGATTTAACACTGTTAGTGTTTTGCATAATTTGTATAATATTTAATAAATTTAGGTACCAAATTGAATCTAAAAAAAAAGCTTAGGTACCAAATTAGAAAAAAAAAATAGCAAGTTCATGTACCAAATTGGATCCAAATTAGGAAAAGGTTTCATGTTCAAATACTGAATTGAGCCAAAAAAAAAAAAAATTTAGATACCAAATGTTATATTAAGCCTTTTAAATAAGGAAAGCTAACTAAAATGAAGGAAAATAATCATCTTTTGTTTGTTTAGATAATTTTTTTTTTTTGAATCAAAATGGGCTGAAATATTATTACGGCCAAGACAAAGTCCAAAAGACAACAAACCATAAACGAAAAAACAGCTGTAAACAACAAAATAAAGCAGTTGAAAAGACTTGACCCTTATCTTCTTGAAACTACCATTTCAGCCGAAACTTGTCTCCAGAAAGGAAAATCGTTTCTTCACTCAAGACACCCTTGTTCCACGCTTCAAACACGCCTGGAATCCGTCAATTCGGTTCCAAAGAAACAAGGCTAAAACCTTATTAGTCATGATGCATTTCCATCGCCTCTTTCAACGCAAGTCGCTTAACTGACGCTGGTACCCCAACCTCCCATCTTCCAAAAATTCCCAGACGCCTCCCTTCCATGGCCAGGGTGTGGGCCACTCCATTAGCATGTCGCCTCACATGCGATGTAATCGATCTCTTCAAATCTCGGTTCTATTTGGCATATATTTTGTGTAATCGGTCTCGAAATTGACTGTCTTCCTCCTCTTCTTGATGCTTTTGATAACAGATAAAGAATCCCCTTCCACCACCACTCGTCGAGAACCCATATCCAAAGCAAAGATGAGCGCCCTCTCGCAAGCCCGAGCTTCCGCCACAAAGGGATCTGCGACATTTTCAAAAAGATAAGTTTCTGCCCCTTTTAAACTTCCCCTCGAATCTCTAACAATGACTGCAGTGATGGCTAACTTTGTATCTGAACTGTAAGCTGCGTCGAAATTAAACTTTAATCTTCCTTCCTCTGGGGGTCGCCATAACTCACTTAACAATGTTTTACCTGTTGCGGCCGGACCGATTCTCGACATATTTGGAGTTCGTTAACATAACCTTGGATGAAACCGGGACCTCAATCAAATTGAAACGGATTCCCTCATAAATGAGTTTGTTCCGCTTGGTACCATAAACTCCAAACCAAATTGCTAAAACACATCTAATATTTTCCTCTGCTGCGAGAAAAATGGTAGCAAAACGCGTTTACATCCACTCCATGACTCTTCAAACGTCGGCACTGAACATGCAACTGGTTCCATACGTTTTTCAAAGCCTCCACAAGACCACATCGGATGGCTCGAGTCCTCAACCGCATCCCCGCACAAATGCATGATTAGGTTCATCACTAATTTTCGTCTCGCCAAATTACCGTAGTGTGGAACAAGATTGTTGAAAAGTCGCCAAATATGTATTTTAATTTTTAAAAGGTACATGTAATGGCCATAAAGAGTTGTAAAAATATTTTTGCCAACCTCAAATCAACGGATGTATTAGGCGGATTAGCACTAGTGGAATTAGGCAAAGCGATAGATGTAGTGAGTACACGATACCCACTCTTGACTTGTATAAACCCCGTGCCTTCATATTTCCGGACAAGTGTGTCTTCAGTTCGATTAACAGTAAGTAGAATTGCTAGTATTCTATCAGCGGTAGTCTCGTCTACAAGGTTAGTGATTAGCTCCCTGTTCCAAGTCTTCGTATCTCCATTTATAAGTTGATTAACAGAAGTACAATCAGGTATAATCGCATGCCCTGATATCCTGTTATTATCCTTTCCAGGTAGCCAAGGGTCATTCCAGATATTGACGCATTCTCCCGTTCCAATCCGCCACAGAAGTCCATCCATAATCAATTCACGGGCACTACAGATACTTCGCCAGGTAAAAGAGGGGTAAGAACCTGTCTTAGCTGACAAAATATCAGTCATGGGAAAATAGCGAGCCTTTAAAATTCTAGCTAACAAACACCTAGGCTGAGTAAAGATACGCCAAACTTGCTTCACTAATAATGCCTTATTAAACAAGTATAACTTTTTAAAACCAAGGCCACCGAAAGACTTGGGTTTGCAAAGGTCATTCCAACAACTCCACTGAATACCCTTCGACGTTTTGTTATTAGACCACCAAAACCTATTCATAATATTTTCCAGTTTATTGCATAAACTTTTTGGAAAAAGGAAACATTGCATTGCATACAAAGGCATAGCTTGTAGGATTGATTTAATGAAGACCTCTTTACCTCCCATCGATAGATAACGAAATCTCCACCCATCCACTCGTTTTCTGAAACGGTCAATAAACTCTGCGAAGGCCCAACTTCTCCTTCTTCCCACCATCATCGGCAAGCCCAAGTACTTTTCAGGGCTTGATGCCACACGAACACCCAGAAAAGACGTAATATCCTCTTTCACTTCCTCTTTCACATTGGACCCAAAAAACACTAATGACTTCTCGTAGTTCACCTTCTGTCCAGCACATTGCTCATACTCCCTAATGATATCGCGAACTGATGTAGCCCCTTCTCTTGAAGCGTCGCCAAAAAGAATACAGTCATCTGCAAAAAACAAATGGTTAATGGCCAGTCTTTCCTTACCAATGGTGGCACCACCCATACACCCTCTTTTTTTTTTACATCTTCAAGTAGTGTTGAAAATCCTTTCGCACAAATAATGAACAAATAGGGGCTGAGAGGGTCTCCTTGGCGTAGCCCTCTTGATGGGGAAAACCAATCACTTTCCAAACTATTGAGGCGAACAGAGTAAGACACAGAGCTTACACATCTCATAATAAGAATGATCCAGTCAACGTGAAATCCCAACGCCTTCATCATTCTTGCAAGAAAGTCCCATTCAACTCGATCATACGCTTTACTCATATCCAATTTAAGAGCAAAATTCCCTTTCTTACCCCCCTTCTTCATCTTTAGAGAATGAAGAACCTCGTACGCAATCAGAATATTATCTGATATGAGTCTCCCTGGTATAAAAGCTCCTTGGGCTTCATTAATGCATACTCCCAAAATTTCACTCATTCTACAAACCAGCATCTTAGCAATAATCTTGTAGATGACATTGCACAGACTTATGGGCCTAAATTGGGTCATAGAGTTTGGTTTTTCAACTTTGGGAATTAACACAATTCTCGTTTTATTAATGTCCCCAATTTCAGTCTGTCCATTCAAAATGGCTAGACAAAAAGTAGAAATTTCCGGACCCACAATATGCCAGTATTGCTGGAAAAAAATTGCCGAGTAACCATCCACCCGGGGGCTTTTAAAGGTGACATCGAATTCACCGCATTCCAAACGTCCTCCTCAGTAAAAGCTTTCAATAAATAATTATTCATACCGTCGGTAACCCTTTTTTCCACCAAGCTAAAAAGATGAGCATCGCTTCTCATTTCAGAAGCTGTAAATAAATCTTCAAAAAAATCAGACGCCACTTTAATCATTTCGGCAGGCTCAGAATGCCTAACTCCATTAGCGTCGATAAGCTCAGGGATTTTATTGCGGTAATGGCGAAGACTAGCCATTTTATGGAAAAAACTGGTGTTGCGATCTCCATCCTTAAGCCAATTTACCCGTGCTCGTTGCTCCCATTGTAATTACTCCTTATCCGCCTCCAGATTGAGATCCAATTGGGCCTCTACAATTTCTGCTAGGACTTCATCCGAAATATCCTGAGCATGAAGCTCATTTAGCCTTTGTTCAAGTCGTAATCTATTTCTCGTCGCTTCTGTACTGTTAGCTTTGCTCCATTTCATGAGGTTGATCCCCAAGCTCTCTAATCTTTTAGGAATATTTCCAGACGATTCAGCCCAACATCTGCCCACCAATCCCTCAAAAGAGCTATCCAAGCACCATTTAGCTTCAAAACGGAATAATCGTGCTTTACGCTGAATATCAAAGCGACCATCACCCACAGTATCCAGTAGAATAGGACAGTGATCTGAGAAATAATGAGTCAAGTGCTCAATCTTATAGTTAGGAAACATCTCCAACCAAGTAGTCGAAGCAACCCCACGATCCAACCTTTCTCTGATATTAGTGGCCTTAAATCTTCCTCTCTCCCATGTGAACCAACGACCTGTGAAACCAAGATCAAAGAGGTTACAGTCCTCTAAGACCATACGAAAAGCCATCATTTGGCGCTCTGAGCGAAGCCAACCACCCCTCTTTTCATAAGAGCTAATTATCTCATTAAAATCTCCCAACACAACCCATTGTAAATTGCGATAGCTTCGCTTAATCGTTTGAGTAGTTTCCACAAATCGTCTCTATCCCTTTCAACTGGATTCCCATAGAAGCCTGTAAGCCTCCAAATTGCACCGCAATCTGACTCCTGGACCACCACATTAATATGGGAAGACGAGAAACTCTTGAGGTTGACTAAATAGTTTCCTTTCCACGCCAACGAAAGACCACCCTTGGAACTCAAAGCACCAACGTCAATGCCATTTTCAAAACCACATTTCATTCTAACCGCCTCCATTTTCTTTTCACTTAATTTTGTCTCAATAAGAAACAAAATTCGGGGATTAACGGCTTAGTTTGTTCTTGAGCCTCTTAAGAGTTCGTGGATTCCCCAAACCACGAACATTCCAACTTAAGATTTTCATAGCCCCCGACTGCTCTGACTCCCAAAGCTAGCCGATACAGTCATTGATCCATTATCCTGCGGAACCAGTTTGTTGGATAAACTTTCCACGCTTCTTAGTTGTTTATTACCCTCTAAAATTTCAACAGGAACATCCTCCTCCTCTAAGCCCAATTCCATAGGCCCAGTATCCTTACGCCAAATCCTCTCAAGATTTTGCCTTTTATTTAAACTTTGGGCAATAAATCCTGATGGCACTAAATTTGGATTCTCAATCTGCATAGCATTTTTTTCGCCCAAATTTGCCCCCAAATCTTCCCCCTCATTTAGCGCTCTAGTGGGATTGTCTTTCCCAAAATAATTAGCTGCCCGTCTGGACCCATCCGCTTCCCTCAACCATTTGCTATCTGTCGTACGCCGCCTTCTTGACTCTGCCCGTAACGAGATATCCCAACCGAATATGACTTTATCAGGATCAATCCTTAATCTAACCGGGCAGAAGCTCTCCCCATGACCCAATCTCCCGCAAATGAAGCAGAATAGACTAAGTTTCTCATACTTGAATCGCGCGTACTCCGTCATAGAGGGCCCAATCTGAATCTTCTTTTTACGTCTTAAAGGAATAGTAACATCAATACAAACACGAATGCGCATGAAATTCTTAAGACCCGAAGCCAAATTGGTTGTGTCGTAATCAATAAACTGACCACAAAAGTTACCGAATTGTTTAGCCATATTCATATTCATCAAACCCGGAGGTAAATCATGTACTTGCACCCAGAACTCAGTATGAACTAAAGGCAACGAGATGGGAATTTCACCAATGGGGATTTTTTGTAAAATGAGAAGGTGATTATTAAAAAACCATGGAATACCGTCCATCACTCTCTTCAGATCCACTTCATGAAAAAATTGGAAAATGTACCTTTTATCTCCTAAATCAGTAATACAGATGCCTCCAAGGGGATGCCAAAGATCTACCATTGTGTTTCGCAGAGAAGGGAAATGTACCACACTATCCGTTAAACACCTCCCCACCAAACAGCATTGGTAAGAGTGATCCACCGTCTCCACCGCCTCTTGAAAGGCTTCCTCTTCCTCATCAATAAGACGCAAATTTGCCAGTTCATCTTCCATTAGAAACAAATCACGACCAGAATAAAACAGGGAAATCAAGATCGCCAAAAAGAAACTAAATAAACTTAGAGAATACTTTGTGAAAAATAAGAAAACATGCCAATCGGCAGACAAAGAACCCCGTGCCAAACGGCAGACTAAAATAATCTCTTAACCCTTATCAATATTTTGTTTGTTTAGATAATTTGTTTTTAGTAAGAGAGGGAAAGTAAAAATTGAGAGTTCATCATTTTCCCTTGCTTTACTTTATTTGTATTAAGTATTTCTTACATTACTAATAGTATTTAATTTTCAAATTTATTTGTTAAAGTCGATTGAGTCTTAGTTTGATTGGCATCGGCATTATTGTCAGTGTAGGAGGACATAGGCTTGAGTGTGTTGAAGCACATTATCCTCCTATATAAGGGTTGGGGAGGGATTATGAGCAGTTATAGGCACTGTATCAAAAAGAGCAAATATGATAAGAATCCTATAATGAGATTAATATTCAAATTTATTTCTTAAAAGATTTCCAAATTTATTTGGTATATATTGTTTAGATTATTAACCATTTTTTAAATTAATATTAAAAAAATAACAATCTTATCTTTATCTAGAGATTAATGTATCAAATTATTTTTTAAAACTATTTTTCTTTGTTAAAAATAGTATTCAAATGCTATTTATGAAAAGGTCACATACAATATAAAATATAAATATATTGTTTTGTATTTTTAATTTAATTTAATTATTTTTATTTTTATTTATGTAAAAGGATGAAATTGGAAATTTCATTCAAAATAAATCTTTTTATTTCTTTTACTTTTTTAGTTTTAATTGTCGAAACAAAATTTAAATTTTTTGTTTCCTTTTGTTAACCTTCTCTTCCTTTAATAATATTTATCTAAACATAGGGTTAGGTTTATAATAAATTTGTTTCATCGATACAAACTGAGAAATCTCTTAACCGATTTTTCATATTAAAAGGGAAAGACATTTAGTTTTCGGATATATGCTATGATATTTTAGTCTTTTGATCAATTTTTCATTTTTTTAATCAATTTTAGCATAATATTTTGTTTTTTTTTTTTTTTTTTTTTTTTTTTTTTGCTTTTAGATTTCTTATTTTGTCTTTTTATACTTTATGTATTTATAGTATCAAATATTTTAATAGCTATTGTATTTGACACGTGTTCAAATTGCTTGCAGAGAATCTTTGGCTTTTGGGGCAATTCTACAGGCCACTATAGCAGGGATTTTCGAAAGAGGTTAACAAAGGTTAGTGTGTTGTGGCAGACAAAAGTCTTACTATAGGTCCCATATACATTTTATATTGGATTGCAAATTTGTATCAAAAGTACTATGTTGGTCCCGTTTGCATTTTCTATACATAATGTTCTTAGGATTGATTCACACTCAAATACTCTTTTATCGACTTCGAAAACTATCTAAAACTAATGGAAAATTATTTTTGATTTGTCACATACAAGGCAAATGTTAGTTGATCGTGTCACATACATTGCATGTTTGAATGTTTGAGGTTGAAAACTATATATAATGAATTGGAAAATTATTTCATACAATGTAGTACCATGGCTTGCCAAGAGAAAGAGTTTTGGAAACTATTAGAAACCTAAGTTTATCATTGTTGGGGAAGAAGTTTAATTTTGAGGTTGATATCGATTACTTGGAGTCTAGATATGTCTTAGAGAGTGGTATTAAGGTCATTCATGCCAGTAATTCCTTTATTGATATGATTCACTAGGAAACATTTTTAGCAAGTTGGATTTGTATGTGGAACATATAATTATCAGAGATGATTAAATTGTGATAGTTCCATTATTGCCAATTATGGAAAATGAGGATCCTAAGTATTCTAATGTGGTAGAAAAGCATTCTAGGGATTCTAGTGAGGCACATGATGATCTTAAGTATGTAGGAGTAAATGTGGGTAAGGTGGGTGGGTCTACTACGGATGTGGAAGGAAAATGTGGATGAGCATATTTCAAATGTTGTTAATATAGCCACAATTTCCACTGCCCATACAATAAGTGACATAAATAATGATATTATGCTTGGGTCCCATAGGGGCAATAGTGAAAATAGTGATGAGTTAGGAAACTTTGATGACATGGGGATTTGGGATGAGAACTTGTTGCCTGATGATGAGATTAGGGAAGGGAAGAAGTATAAAAAATTTGTGAAAGAGAACTAAAATAATGTTGGATCTGTTGCAGGTGAGGAAGATCATGTAGTTGGGGGTAGGAAAAGCTAGAACTACAAGATTGAACAATTGAGGTGTAGGTAGTAGTGATGATACAAATTACTTAAAGTCATCTAATTATGGTGGTTTTGATGTTGATGAATATGGGAACTAGTATGAAAAATAGTAAAAAAGGTATTATTTAACCTTGTTGATTTAGTATTTAGATTTGAACTTGAAATGATATTAAAGGGTTCAAATCAGTTCAAAGAAACATTGGCCAAATATTCAATGGCAAAGAGGCTTGATTTTATGTTTCAAAGAAATGATAAACATAAAGCTAGAGCCGAATGTAAAGCCAAATATTTTCTATTCTGGATATTCTCCTCTAAGGATAATAGTGATGGAGTTTTCAGGGTAAAAACATTTTGTAGATCAACATAATTATTACATAACCTTTTTAAATAATAAATCTAAGTCTAAGTTTTTAGCAAAATATTATCTAAGCCATTTGATAATTATACCTTGCTTGAAGTTAATAGAGATGAAAATACATGCTAAGGAAGAGTTTAATATCCATTTGTAATAGAGCCAAAACATGGACATTGGAGCTAACCAATGGTAGAGTTGTGTATGAGTTTTCCAGGTTATAAGATGCTGTAGTCATTTTAAAAGACAAATATCCAAAGGAAATATGGATTTGATGATGGAAAGAACAACACCAACTGAAACCCTTAAGTTCAGTGGACTATGTATGCTTTAGTGCCTTTAAAAATGGCTTTAAATAATTTTGTAAGCCTACTATTCATTTGGATGGTTGTTTTTTTGAAGGGCCTCTTCAAAGGTGAGTTGTTATTTGTTGTTGATAAATAGTATAATGATCAAGTTTATCTTATAAGATGGGTTGTAGTTGAGGTAGAGAACAAGCACATATGGGCATGCTTTCTGCATTACCTTTAGAGTGATCTTGAGTTGCTTGATGATAAGGGATTCACTATAATGAGAGAAATGCTACAGGTAATTATCCATTGCCAATCATATTTGTGTTATGTGTTGATTTTCCATTAACCAATTTGAATGTTTGTTATATGCAAGGTTTGAAGGAAGAGACACCCTCACTGTTGCCAAAGCTTGAGGAAATTTTTTGTGTATGACATTACTTTTGTCAATTGGAACGTGAAAACAAAGGAAATGATTAGTCAATCTGTAAAACCCCTAACCCATATCCGACGCCAGAGCAGGGTTACGGAGCATTACCGGACTTATAATCGAACAAACAGACATTTCAGGTTCTTCTCACATTCAAATAAAAAACCATTCATAATCAATCATAAAGTCCCTTATATGGGTCCTTAAGGCCCAAAATAAAGATTAGAATCAAGTCAGGACTAAACCAGAAGCTCAGAGAATTTTTTGCGAAATCACAGAATTTCTCCTAAGTGTAGGGGACACACGCCAGTGTGGCCAAGCCGTGTGGCTCACACGGCCGAGTGACATACCCGTGCCTCAGGCCGTGTTGGCATTCAATGTGAGGCACACTAACGTGTCCCAACCCGTGCCCATATCCATGTAACTCTCTGACTTGGGTCACACAGCCAAGCCACACGTCCGTGTCCTAGGCCGTGTGAACAATTGAATTTGCATTAATTAGGTGCAGGGGTCACACGCCCAAGACACACGCTCGTGTGCTAGGCCTTGTCACACACGGCTGAGACACACGCCCGTGTTTCTGTCCGTGTGGACAAAAATAGCCCATTTTCCAAGCCATATTTCTCACCCAACTTGGTACCAAACACTTCAATGTGCATATAAACACGGCATATTTAGACATTTAAAACCAATCAATGACAAGCTTATAACATCTTATAAGATCACACACAACTATGATACTAATAGGCATCTTAATTGGCTACTTTATACATATCAATTTAAACTTCCAAAATCTATCTAAATGGTCAAACACATAAAGGAGACTTTGTGCCTAAAATTTGACATGCATACCATATCTCAATTTCAACCATTTGGTACACAAAATACCAATTCATAACAAGACATTCACTTGGCAACCATATGCTACATATCATAAAGCCATTGACGCATGTTTACATAACAAAACATAAACCATTTTCAAGCCAAATCGAATGGCTAAAATACAACAAGACATATAGACTACCATTAGCCAACATAAGTTATACATGACATTATAACCAGAATTATAAAACCATAATACCAAAATAGCCAATAGATAGTGTGATGAAATCTTCGCTAACTTCTAACCCGAACGAGCTTCCGATATCTAAATACACAAAGAAATTAACACAAAATAAGCATGTATTGCTTAGTAAGTTCGTAGTTCAAAAATAAAGCTTACCACTTCAATTTATAATCATAAGCCACTTTAATCAATCCAACATATCTTGGCCTTAGCCAACATTGGCCTCTCAATTTTAATTATCATATAAACTAACAAACCATATCAAAAGATCATAGCATAAATACACACTACTTAATTGCATTCACCTTTTCAAGCATGGCTTATTTCGATCATCTAATAATTCATACCTTTCCGTGCTTTCATATCAATTCTAATTGAAGTATTTGACGATCTTTCCTTCTTTTCATACCCGTTTAACCACAATTTAAGTAAGTAAAACAAGGCATATCATAACCCATTTTGGCCCAAAAGCCTATCACATAATCATCAACCAAGTTAGCCATGCCATGAATTCATATATCATAAATTTATATCATTTCCACGTATTTCGCGTACATATCTATACTAGTTCGTATTGAACTCATATAACCTTGTAACAGCACTATGCCCATTGACCCACTTAGAATAATACCAGATAAGAGATTATCTCGCACACTATGTGCCAACATGTAAATCAACTTACCATTAATAGGTTCCATTTATTAGCTAAACAAAAAAACAATCAATATTAGTATGAAATTATAACTTAACCAAATAAGATTTCAGTTCTTTCGATAATTCAAGTAACCTTACTGTAAGATCTATTAGCGACATGGCACCCAGTGCCTAACGGTAAACCGCAGAAAAGTTTACGCCCAACGCTAGTTTGATTAACCGACGATATTGGATGTGAGTCTAGCTCTAGTTGGATAAACCAATGATATTTTCACCCAGTGCTAGCCGGATATACCGACGATAATAATTGTGAGCCCAGCTCTAATTGGATAAACCAACGATATTTGCACCCAGTGCTAGTTGGATATACCGACGATAATAATTTTGAACCCAGCTCTAGTTGGTTAAACCAACGATATTTGCACCCAGTGCTAGTCAGATATACCGACGATAATAATTGTTAGCCCAACTCTAGTTGGATAAACCAACGATATTTGCACCCAGTGCTAGTCGGATATACCGACGATAATAATTGTGAGCCCAACTCTAGTTGGATAAACTAACGATAATTGCGACCAGCGCTAGTCGGATAAACTGACGATTGTGTGCCCAGCACTAGTCAGATAAGCTAACAATGATTGTGCCCAATGCTAGTCGAATATATCGACGATTGTACAATTATTTACTTCCATAAATTCCTCATTCATTTTACTTAACATTAATCCCATAATATACATACATTTTATATCAAGAGCTAATTTCGCATTAATTAATTTGAATCTTAATTAAAAATAAAATTAAGTTCGAGTCCACGAACTTACCTCAAACTCAAATGGAAAATACGATCGTTTAGTCCACGACTTTATATTTTCTCCGATTTAGTTCCAAAAGTTGCTTTTCTAGATCTATATAATCAAATTTAACTCATTTAATCATATTTCTAATTAATTCGATCCAAATTTCATGTTATGGTAAAAATATCATTTTGCCCCTACACTTTTGACCTTTTTACAAATTAGTCCTTAGGCTCGTAAAATGAAATTCATGCAATTTCTCTACACCCAAGCCTAGCCAAATTTTATAGGTGCTCATAGCAGCCCATATAATTCACAAATTCACACATTTATCACATAAATTTCACATTTTTCAATTTAGCCCCCAAATGACAATTTCACTAAAAATCACTTAACAAAAGTTGTTTATTTAACAACCAAGATTCATTTTCTTCCATTAAAATCCAAAAAAAAAAAAACATAATAGTCTCTTGGAAAAACCCTAGACTTTCACTTATAATGAAATTTAGTCTCCTAATTAGCTAGTTTAAGCTACAAGGGTTACAAAAACAAAAAAATCAATAAAAACAATTACCAAAATAACTTACATGCAAGGGACTTTCTGGCCGAAAATTCAAGCTTTCCTATGCCCTTAGTTTGCTGAAATTTTTGGTTGAAAAAGGAGGAAGAGGACTGTACATACCCAAATTAGCCCGGGCCTGTTACAAACCAAGGCCCAAAGCAAATTAAACAAAAAAGGCCTAAAGGCCCAAAAAGAAAACAAAAACTGATGTCAGATTTGCTAGGGTTTCTGAAACCTTAGCCCCTGGTGCGCCGCAAGCCCCACTATCGGCCACTTCTGCGCAGCAACACACACCCCTCATGCGCCACTTCACAAACCCACACTGCAAAAAAAGACAAACGGCAGCAACAATAGCAAAAAATTAAAAAATATTGTATTTTTTATTCAATATTCGGTTATAAAAACCGAATGAAACAATGTAATCGGGGACTTTTCTTTTTCAATCGAAAAAAATAAAAAAGGGGCAGATCAAAAAACACCAAAACAGTAGAAAATACTTTCGAAGGTATTCATATTTTTATTTTTTATTTTTTGTTCGCAAAACAACATACATATATATACATCACTTATATATACATCACAAAACGAAGTCATTTTGGGCATTGCCTTTAAACACCAAAACGACGTCGTTTAGCCCCAGGATCCGCGTGTTGACCCGACCCACTCCAGGGGATCCGCGTGTTTTTGCTTTTGGGGATATTTATGCGCGCGGTCCTTCCGCTTTTTCTGTGCTTTACAATCAAGTTCTTTTTATTTCCAAATTTTTCCCATGAACTTCATTCCTTCACAATTTCGTCCCTTTTGTGCTATGCGTGTTAGAGAAAGGGGTTATTATCCAGTTTAGTCCCTCTTCCTTTAGCGCATGTTGCAATTCAGTCCTCCCATTATCTGTTTTGAATAATTTGACCCGAAACTTCTATTTTTCATGCGATTTAGTCCATTTTTAATTTATACCATTTATTTTCACCATTTTTATATTTTTATTTTAATTGCTATGAATTATTTAATACTATATTATTATTATACTCATTACATGTATTATTATCATTATTATTATTATTATTATTATTATTATTATTATTATTATTATTATTATTATCATTATTTATTATTATTTATTATTATTATATTTATTATTACTATTGTTATATTGTCATTATATTATTATGTTAGTATGTTGTATATATTTTCTATTATTATTATTTTATTATTATATTATTATTATGACATTATTATTTCTATTATTGTATTATGACGTATATATGCTTATTATTATTTTCTTTAGTTTTATTATTATTTCTGTTATATTCTTTTCCCATTCATTTTATTTATTTTTTTTTTTTCTCGCTCCCATTATTTTTATCCATACTAATGCACTTGTTTCGTGTCACCACGCATATCAGTATTGCAACTTATTTTTACATTTTATTGTAAATGCGTGTCATATTAATATAAAATGGCTTCTTTTCGTGAAGGTGATATTCTTTATTTAGAAATTTGAGAGATTGTGCCTTAAAGTATTGGGTTGCAATTTTCTCGTTTAATCTAAATATCCGAATATCCTTTCAAACAAGTACATTTTAACAAAAAGTTTATTTTTGGAATTCAAAATGCTATGTCCTAAAGCATTGGATGTGATGTTTTGTTATTCCAAAGTAAGATTTTCTTAATCGAGGCAATGTTCTGTATTTAGAAGCCCGAGAGATTAAGCCCTAAAGTATTAGGTTGCAATTTTCTCGTTTAATCTAAATGCCTGGATATCCTTTCGAACAAGTATATTTTTTACAAAGAGGACTTATTGTTGGAACTCAAAATGTCATCTCCTAAAGCATTGGACATGGTGTTTCGTTATTCCGAAGTAAGGTTTTCTAAAAGCAAGGCAACGTTCTATATTTGGAGGTTCGAGAAAACGTGCCCTAAAGTATTGGGTTTGCGATTCTCTCGTCCATTTTTAAATAATAGAATGTCCCTTAAAGTAAATTTATAAATAAAGGAGGGGAAGTTTAGTCTCGATGGTCAAAAGGGGTGTCCTAAAGTATTGGATACGACATTTTGCCTCAAGACAAAATAACCCCTTTGTATATATCTTCGATTTCTTTAAGAACTATCAGTTGACATCACCATAAAAAGGGATCTTTTTAATTCTTTCAAATTTTCAAATTTTTGACATCAAGACATTAGATAATCAATTAAGTACCAATTTTAGGCGTATCGAGAGTGCTAATCCTTCCTCGTACGAAACCGACTCCCGAACCCGTTTTCTGACTCTTCGTAGACCAAAATCGTTGTTTTAATAAATTAAATGGTTTATTTAAAACAACTACTTTTCAAGGTGACCCAATCACACCTCAACAAAAAGGATTGGTGGCGACTCCCACATTTTATCATTTTCAAAACCCAAGTTCGATCCACGCCCTTTTCAAAAGTCGAGGGGTGGTTTCGACAGCTTGGCGACTCCACTGGGGACATTTTTTAGAGAGTCAAGCCATTAGATTGATTAATTTCTGTCTTTTTGTAGAAAATTGAAAATTTGATTCGAAAAATTACGATCCCTTTTATTGCATTTACTTGCTTTATCTTATCTGATCATGTGGTTCGAGTCTTGTATAATATTGTTTCATCATATTGCATGACCATTGGGTCGCACCCTTTTATGTGGGAGTGAGAAGCTACTCTTTCGTGAGGTTTTCACCTCCGTGCAAGATAGTGGATCGCTTTCGGGATACATCTGTACCTATGTCTTCGTGAGATTTTTATCTCCGTGTAGCCATAGGGAAATGTATCCCCCTGAACCGAACTTGGTCCATATGAGCCTATAATGGGTAAGGATCGAGGAATCTGTGGGTTCAGGTACCTTCACCCTAGAACCGAACCCCATATAGTGAGCCTTAGGAACCACCCTAAGTAGAGCCATGCCAAATCCTAGTGGTTACCCGATTAGGTGTCTTATTCTCTGCTTATCGTGTATGAAATTGTAATATCCTGAAATAGGGATAAAATTTTTTTTTATATATTTTTGATGGTGCGAATGAATGACACAAGGAAGTGGCGGGTGGAGTGGCTAAGGGCACTGCCTAGGGAGCTTGAGGGTGCGGCAGAACAGGGGTTCGAACCCCAGAATTCGCTTTGAGGAGTTTTATTTTTGGCATTAAAGGAGCTGAGTGAAGGAGGCTTTAAAAATAATTTTGGCGAAGTTATTGCATGAAAGTTGGCCTGGCCAAGTGGCTTGGGAGCGCCACTTAGGGGCCTTGGTGTAAGGGACTCGGGTTCGAGTCACGCTGGGAGCAAGGTGTTTTATTTTTGATTGCTGGCGTTGAAACGAGGGAAGGCTTAAAGAAAAATTTTGGCGAGTTGTGACACAAAAACGCCTTGGCCGAGTGGCGTGGGGCGTGACGAGAGGTTGCGCACGAGGACTCGCGTTCAAGTCCGAGGGGAGCGCAAGGGACGTTTATTTTGTTTTTAGCGCTAAGCAAGGGAACCAGCGGGGAAGTGTTTAAAAGAAATTTTTGTTGAGATTATGTCATGAAATGCGCCACAGCAAAGTGGCTGGGGCGTAGGGGTTTCTCCTTCAGGTCGCGGGTTCGAGATTTAGGGGCTGCAGTTTGGGGGTTTATTATTTTTCCTTTTATGGCCAGCGTGATAATGGCTCTCGTGGCTCCCTTTTTGATGAAGGCATGTTGCCTTTGTTGTTAATATTCTATTAAAGTATGGGATAGTTGTCATAGTATTATTATTATTTTTGTATTTACGCATGGGATAATGGGATTGTTGTTATTTTATTTATTATGGGAAGATGGATTAAGTGATGGGGGATTTATTAATGAATGTGGTTGATTTCCAATGGTGATGGGAGTAGGAATAAACAATGTTTGCTTTTGGTGTTGGGAATTAACGCCTTATGGGGGGGTATGGCCGAATGAAGCATGGGGCTTGAGAGTTTGTTAGTCGGTTTTGAGAGCTTTGGAGGTGCCAAAAATTTATTAGTTTGGTTCTACTTTCCCTTCAAGTTGTTTCTTGGCCAAAATTCATGAAATTGCTTTCTTTTCTTTACCTTATAGTAGCCGAATGTGCATAGGGGGAAACTAAAATCGACAAGCTTGGAAGGTATTGCTCCTTTGCATTTAGTGTTAAGC
Source organism: Gossypium bickii (assembly GCA_025503065.1). Lineage (NCBI taxonomy): Eukaryota > Viridiplantae > Streptophyta > Magnoliopsida > Malvales > Malvaceae > Gossypium > Gossypium bickii. The sequence goes on along the minus strand of CP106714.1, from coordinate 3,084,731 downwards.
CGAAACGATTCCCTCTTGCTCTCTTTTCTTCTTGAAACTTGGAAGCCTAGCCGAACCTTCATGGAAGCTTTCTCTCTTTAATTTTCTTTGAAACTGAGAGCCATTAGTCCTAGAGACTCTTGCCGATTCTTCTCTTGGACATTTAGCCGAATCCTTTGGGAAGTCGAAATCTCAGGCACCTGTTGGAATGTGTCGATTTATGGTGTTCAAGGACCCAAGCAGTTATTAAGGTAAGATGATGACAACTCTTCTAGTTTTGGATTTATGCTCTGGCCGAATGGCCTATGGATTCTAAATGTAGTGTCAAAGCCGATTGTAGGGAGGAAATCTAACCGAATCTGTGGTTCATCGGGGTTTGATTGCCAGCCTAGGTAAGGTTTTAACATGTTCAGATGTTATTTATTCGAAAACCGAAGGCTAACCATCTATGTGTAATGAGGTTTAGCCGATTTCAAGAGAGATCATCACGTGGTTCGAAATTTGGGTTGGTAACCAAATTGGCTCAAAGGTGAGTACCATTTTGGGACGACATCTTTTGGGATTTGCTAGTTAAGCCAAATAGGGCTTTTGATTATTTACTAAACAGTGGCCGATTGTAGGAGCAGTGAGGACATACATCTCGGGATCTCGTAGTATAGAGTAGCTTTGGGGATTCTTTGCTTAGATTATGTTAATCAGGTGTGTAAAATCTTACACACTTTATTTGAATAAACTGTACTATGAAGATATATATATATGTATATATATATAACCTTTCATGTAGTAACTTTGCCTTGTGGGCATAAGCTTGGATTGCGGGTAAGTCTCCTATTAATCGATCTATGTTGTAAGATGTGTACGCCATCATATGCTATTAAATGCTATGCTACATATGAATGCATGATATATGGGATCATGATACTTGTTACATGAGCATGATGATGGTGGGATTGATGAGAGGAGGAGATGATCTCTATGGATCATCACCGGTGGTTTGGTACCACACGATGGGTTGGCCCCATCATTTGATATTTGTGACTTCGGTCACGGTGGTTTTGGCACCACATATTGATATTTATGACTAAGTCCCAGTGGTTTGGCACCACCAGTGGTTTGGCACCACATATTGATATTTGTGACTTCGGTCACCAGTGGTTTGGCACCACCAGTGATTTGGTACCACATGTTGATATTGTGACCTATGGTCATCAGTGGTTGGGCACCACACGATGGGTTGGCCCCATCACTTGATATATTGTGACTTCTGGTCACCATGGTTTGGCACCACCAAAGGGTTTGGTACCACACGGGTAGAAAAAGAAGTACGGATGGCTAGCTTGGGTTGCATATTTGCATGTCTTACTAATATCTTATGTATGAGTTACATTTTCGGGATTGGGATTTATACACTGAGTCTTGGTGACTCACCCCATTCCCTATCACCTTGCAGGTGAGTAGATCGCAGAGATGAAGCCGGAGAGGACTCGAGGCGGCCATGCTTGTTCCTTGGACTTGAAATTTTATTTCGTACCGTTAGAGTTTACTATTTGCTAAATTCGATTGGGTTGTAATATGGCCGCTTATTATTATTCGTATGTTTAAGTAGTTGCTTTTACTTTATTTCTATTATTTTGCTAATGAACTCATGAACTGTTAAATCGATCGTTCAAAAGTAACGTTTTCAAAATTTTACTTGTACGCGTTTTCAAGGATGTTACCATCGGGTAACAAAACTTACCAAGTTAGAAATAACTCTGATGTTTCAAAAAAAATTTGATGATCGAATGTTTTCAAAGTTTTCAACTCAACCCTGTTTATAAAATCAATCCCACCTGAGTGTTAGCAAACACCGTTTTATACCCTCAACAAAGTTTCAAATTTCCACTGTTAATGCAAATCCTTCAAAATGTTTTTACCCCGTGACATACCAAATCCGATCAAGGCTCGTGGGCCATGTTTGGGGTGTTACATAATTGGTATCAGAGCCCGGTTCAAAACTCGGCTGTGGGGGCCTAAGGCCCAAAAATATTTTCTTGATAAGCCTCTGTGAAATATTATGAAAATGGCTTTGTTTTAAACAGCATGGCATCGAGTCTCCGGCACCAATCCGCTCGGGTAAGTATTTCTAACCTCTGTGTGAATGATTATCTGTAAAGGGGTAGAAATGGGACGTAGATAGCATGAAAGGTATGTGAACCCTAGGACTAGTTTACCCCAACAATCGCATAAGATTTTAATTGCTTAATTAAACAAACCTATGACTAAGTCGCCGAGTTAAGGTGTGGTAACCCTTGTAAGCATGTCTAGGATTGGATCCGGAAGAGCTTGATATTTAAGTGGTCCTAGTGACTCACCTCCTCTTCGCAGGAATCCTACCTGGTGCGTAGCTTCGGTTCACCCTAACCATGAGGACTTGTTCATGGGCTAAACCTAATTACTAAAACCCGAAAGAGAACTAGCCGTATTTTTATAAAAACTCTAGTTTTAAAACTTTTAAAAATTTCCCTTAAACTTGTGAACAATATTTTACAAAATTTTTCAAAAAAAAATTTTTTTTTTTGATTTATGAAAATTTCAAAAATACCTCTAGTGGTAAAATTACAAAAATGCCCCTGGTTTCTAAAACTGCTAAGCTACCCTCATATTCAACAAAATTTTTCTTATTTTACAAACGTACCCCAAAACCCTTAATTTGTAAATGTCAAAAATGCCGTGATTTTGGAATTTACAAAATTGCCCCTAACTTACAAAATTACCAAAATAACCCCGGTTTTTAAAATTTTTGCAGCACTACCAATTTGGAAAAAAAATTCTCCAAAAAGAACCCCCAAGTTTTACAAATTCTGAAATACCCTGGATTTATTCAAATTTACAAATTTACCCTGGTTTATTACCAAAATACCCCTATAGGGAAAATGACGAAAATACCCCCGGGGTAGAATTTGGGACAAAAAGGTGATGGAATAAGTGAATGTGATCTTTGAATTAGAATAGAAGACTTGAAACCTATTTGATCGAAAGAACAACTTTTAAACTCAGTTCATAAAATTTCTTCGCCGATAATCAGTGAAACAATGACTAACTCATAAAACTTTTTAAGTCAGATCACGCGATAAGAGATGGGTACTAGAGGCCGTGGCCGTCGGGGGCGTGGTAGAGGTAGGATGGCTGTGTCAGAACCCGTTAGGTCGGGCCAAAGATCGGATAATGAGATACCACCTCCACCACCACCCCCAACTTTTGGTGTTGGACATCAGGATCAGGCGGGGGGCGAGTCGGTATCGCAGGCTATGCTGTAAGTTCTAAAGATGATGGCTGAGGCTGGTAGAGGTACAGGAGCTCAGAAATCTGTTTCAGAGCGACTCCGAGCGAATGGGGCGGAGATATTTCGGGGTGTATCAGGTGTAGCACCCAGTACGGCCGAATATTGGCTGGAATCGACTGAGAGGATCATGGATGACTTGGATTTTACAAACCGTGAGAAAAAAGCGGCGGTATAATCTCTCTACTTCGGGATGAGTCATACCAGTGGTAGCTCACTGTAAGGGACGGAGCGACAGCGGAGGATCTCACATGGGAATTCTTTAGGGCAGCCTACCAAAGGAAGTACATAGGAGCTAGCTACGTGGATGCGCAACGGAAGGCTTTCTTGAATCTAGTTCAGGGTAATAAGACAGTGGCAGAGTATGAGGCTGAATTTCTCTGATTGAGTAGGTATGCTCGTGGTATTGTGGGTACTGAATATGAACGTTGTGTTAGATTCGAAGATGGGCTGAGAGATGAGCTGAGGATGATGATAGCTTCGCAACAAGAACGGAGTTCGCTATCCTTGTAGAGAAGGCTAAAGTTGCTGAAGGGGTAAGACAGTCTTTTAGACGGAATCAAGATAGGAGCTGGAACAAGAGGAACTCCGGATCTTCGAGGCTTTCGGGAATCGTGAGGAAGAGGACAAGGTATGGTGGGTCGATCAAGTCGCTAGGCTCGCCTTCTTCGCTTCTAATACTCAATGGCCGCCCCGGTGTGCTCAGTGTGGAAAGTCTCACACGGGGGAGTGCCGAAATGGTAATCGAGGATGCTTCGAATGTGGATCCGTGACACATCGAGTTAGGGATTGTTCGAAAAAGCGGCGAGGGCCGAGTCGAGGGTCAGGATCGTCCACTGAATAGGAGGGATAACCAACAGCCACCGAGAGGTCGTGGTGCAGGCAGGGGAAATATTGGTGCTGGCAGAGGTCGTGGGGCATCGAGTGGAGGCACCGGTGGTGCTGAGGCTAGGCAACCTGGTTTGGTCTATGCTGCGAGGCGTCAAGAGGAGGGCGACGCACCGGACGTCATAACCGGTATGTTTTTGATCTTTGGAGTACCCTATAGCACCTTGATTGATATTGGCCCAACTTACTCATACATTGCTAGTAGCGTAGTGGAAACTCTGAACTTAGGTTTTGAGCTTACTTCTAAGAAGATGACTGTGTTAAGCTCTCTGGGTCACTCTGTAGAAGTAAATAAACTCTATAGGGATGTACCCCTAGAACTCCAAGGGGTCGTGTTCTTGGCTGCTTGATGGAACTGCCGTTTAGGGAGTTCGATCTGATTTTCGGGATGGATTGGCTAGTAAAGTATCCAGCTAGCCTAGATTGCGCAGCTAAGCGCGTGGTGTTAAAGACCGTGAATGGAGATGAGGTGGTGATGATAGGTAAGAGGAGAAATTACCTATCTAATCTGGTTTCTGCTTTGAAGGCGGAAAAGATGGTTAGGAAGGGTTGTGAAGCTTATGTAGTGCACGTTCGTGCTTTGGAAGCTAAGGATGCAACTGTTGGGGATGTGCGAACCGTAAGAGAGTATGTTGATGTGTTTCCAGAAGAACTCCCGGGTCTACCTCCTGATCATGAGGTTGAGTTTGGTATAGATTTGTTACCTGGAACCGCGCCAGTATCTATAGCCCCGTATCGGATGGCACCGAAAGAATTAGTGGAGTTGAAGGCTCAGATCCAGGAGTTGTTGGATAGAGGGTTCATCCAACCGAGTGTATCGCCTTGGGGAGCTCCAGTGCTGTTTGTCAAAAAGAAGGATGAAAAATGAGGATGTGCATAGACTATCGACAGCTGAACAAGTTGACAATAAAGAACCGATATCCCTTGCCCAGGATTGATGATTTGTTTGATCAACTCAAGGGTGCATCGGTTTTCTCTAAGATCGACCTTAGGTCAGGGTATCATCAATCGAGGTGAACGGTCGATACCCATAAGACAAAGATTCCGCACTTCGGTATGGGCACTACAAGTTTTTGGTAATGCCTTTTGGTTTGACGAATGCACCAGCCGCGTTTATGGACCTGATGAACCGAGTTTTCCAACCCTATCTGGATCGGTTCGTCGTAGTGTTTATAGACAACATTTTGGTGTACTCGAAGTCTGAAGAGGAGCATGACGCACACCTTCATGTGGTTCTACAAGTGCTAAGGGAGAAGCAGTTGTACGCCAAATTCAGCAAATGTGAGTTTTGGCTTAATGAGGTAACTTTCCTAGGGCATGTTGTTTCAGCTGAGGGGATTAGGGTGGACCCTAGTAAGATTGAGGCAGTGTTGGAGTGGAAACCACCAAAGTAGGTTACGGAAATCCGAAGCTTTCTGGGGTTGGCTAGATATTACAGAAGATTCGCGAAAAATTTCTCCTTAATTGCAGCACCGTTGACCAAGTTGCTGAGAAAAGGAGTTCCCTTTGTGTGGTCTGAGAAGCAGCAAGAGAGCTTCGACAAACTCAAGAAGTTTTTGACAGAAGCACCAGTCTTGATTCAGCCTGAGTCAAGAAAGGAGTTCACAGTGTATTGTGATGCATCATATACTGGTTTAAGGTGTGTATTGATGCAAGAGGGGAAGGTGGTCGCTTATGCGTCACGGCAATTGAGGCCTCACGAAGGTAATTATCCGACACATAATTTGGAATTAGCTGCTGTAGTTTTTGCCTTGAAAATTTGGAGGCACTATCTGTATGGGGAGAAGTCGGTGGTGTACTCGGATCACAAGAGCCTGAAGTACCTCTTGACTCAAAAGGATTTAAATCTGAGGCAGCGGAGGTGGATTGAGTTGCTGAAGGATTACGATTGCTCTATCGAGTACCATCCGAGCAAGGCTAATGTAGTCGCGGATGCTTTGAGTCGTAAAGTGGTGGCAGAATTGCGAGCAATGTTTGCCCACCTAAGTCTCTATGAGGATGGTAGTCTTCTCGCGAGTGCGGGTAAACCGTCTTAGATCGATGAGGTCAAAGAGAAGCAGTTGACCGACGAAGTTTTGAGTACTCGGAGGTTGCAAGTACAGAGTGGTGAGGCCGAGGGTTTCAGCTTGGGTAGTGATAGAATGTTGTATTTTCGGGAGAGTGTGTATGCCTAAGGATGATGATTTGAGGCGGCGGATCTTAAAAGCGCATATAGCGACCCATACGCTATGCATCATCCCAGAAGCGACAAGATGTATTGGGATTTAAGGGAGCAGTTTTGGTGGCTGGGTCTTAAGCGGGAAGTAACCGAGCTAGTGGGTAAGTGTCTGACATGCCAACAAGTTAAGGCTGAGCATCGGTTGCCATCAAGATCATTCATGAAAGAGTAAAGATCCCACAAAGTGGAAGTGGGAGGGGATTAAGATGGATTTTGTAAGTGGGCTTCCCCTTACGCCCAGTAAGAAAGACTCAATATGGGTGATAGTAGACCGAGTATCTAAATCGGCCCATTTTATACCGGTAAAGGCTGACTACTCGCTTCAAAGGTTAGCCAAGCTGTATATAGCTGAGATAGAGCGGTTGCATAGAGTACCTGTGTCTATTATCTCTGATAGAGATCCCCGGTTCACGTCGAGATTTTGGAAGGCCTTACATCAGGGTGACCCAATCACACCTCAACAAAAAGGATTGGTGGCGACTCCCACATTTTATCATTTTCAAAACCCAAGTTCGATCCACGCCCTTTTCAAAAGTCGAGGGGTGGTTTCGACAGCTTGGCGACTCCACTGGAGACATTTTTTAGAGAGTCAAGCCATAAGATTGATTAATTTCTGTCTTTTTGTAGAAAATTGAAAATTTGATTTGAAAAATTACGATCCCTTTTATTGCATTTACTTGCTTTATCTTATCTGATCATGTGGTTCGAGTCTTGTATAATATTGTTTCATCATATTGCATGACCATTGGGTCGCACCCTTTTATGTGGGAGTGAGAAGCTACTCTTTCGTGAGGTTTTCACCTCCGCAAGATAGTGGATCGCTTTGGGATACATCTGCACCCATGTCTTCGTGAGATTTTTATCTCCGTAGCCATAGGGAAATGTATCCCCCTGAACCGAACTTGGTCCATATGAGCCTATAATGGGTAAGGATCGAGGAATCTGTGGGTTCAGGTACCTTCACCCTAGAACCGAACCCCATATAGTGAGTCTTAGGAACCACCCTAAGTAGAGCCATGCCAAATCCTAGTGGTTACCCGATTAGGTGTCTTATTCTCTGCTTATCGTGTATGAAATTGTAATATCCTGAAATAGGGATAAAAATTTTTTTATATATTTTTGATGGTGCAAATGCATGACACAAGGAAGTGGCGGGTGGAGTGGCTAAGGACACTGCCTAGGGAGCTTGAGGGTGCGGCAGAACAGGGGTTCAAACCCCAGAATTCGCTTTGAGGAGTTTTATTTTTGGCATTAAAGGAGCTGAGTGAAGGAGGCTTTAAAAATAATTTTGGCGAAGTTATGACATGAAAGTTGGCCTGGCCAAGTGGCTTGGGAGCGCCATTTAGGGGCCTTGGTGTAAGGGACTCGGGTTCGAGTCACGCTGGGAGCAAGGTGTTTTATTTTTTATTGCTGGCGTTGAAACGAGGGAAGGCTTAAAGAAAAATTTTGGCGAGTTGTGACACAAAAATGCCTTGACCGAGTGGCGTGGGGCGTGACAGGAGGTTGCGGCACGAGGACTCGCGTTCGAGTCCAGAGGGGAGCGCAGGGACGTTTATTTTGTTTTTAGCGCTAAGCAAGGGAACCAGCGGAGAAGTGTTTAAAAGAAATTTTTGTGGAGATTATGTCATGAAATGCGCCACAAAGAGAGTGGGCTCAGGCGTAGGGTTTCTCCTTCAGGTCGCGGGTTCGAGACTTAGGGGCTGCAGTTTGGGGGTTTATTATTTTTCCCTTATAGCCGGCGTGATAATGGCCTGCGTGGCTCCCTTTTTGATGAAGGCATGTTGCCTTTGTTGTTAATATTCTATTAAAATATGGGATAGTTGTCATAGTATTATTATTATTTTTGTATTTACGCATGGGATAATGGGATTGTTGTTATTTTATTTATTATGGGAAGATGGATTAAGTGATGGGGGATTTATTAATGAATGTGGTTGATTTCCAATGGTGATGGGAGTAGGAATAAACAATGTTTGCTTTTGGTGTTGGGAATTAACGCCTTATGGGGGGGTATGGCCGAATGAAGCATGGGGCTTGAGAGTTTGTTAGTCGGTTTTGAGAGCTTTGGAGGTGCCAAAAATTTATTAGTTTGGTTCTACTTTCCCTTCAAGTTGTTTCTTGGCCAAAATTCATGAAATTGCTTTCTTTTCTTTACCTTATAGTAGCCGAATGTGCATAGGGGGAAACTAAAATCGGCAAGCTTGGAAGGTATTGCTCCTTTGCATTTAGTGTTAAGCCGAAACGATTCCCTCTTGCTCTCTTTTCTTCTTGAAACTTGGAAGCCTAGCCGAACCTTCATGGGAGCTTTCTCTCTTTAATTTTCTTTGAAACTGAGAGCCATTAGTCCTAGAGACTCTTGCCGATTCTTCTCTTGGACATTTAGCCGAATCCTTTGGGAAGTCGAAATCTTAGGCACCTGTTGGGATGTGTCGATTTATGGTGTTCAAGGACCCAAGCAGTTATTAAGGTAAGATGATGACAACTCTTCTAGTTTTGGATTTATGTTCGCCGAATGGCTATGGATTCTAAATGTAGTGTCAAAGCCGATTGTAGGGAGGAAATCTAACCGAATCTGTGGTTCATCGGGGTTTGATTGCCAGCCTAGGTAAGGTTTTAACATGTTCAGATGTTATTTATTCGAAAACCGAAGGCTAACCATCTATGTGTAATGAGGTTTAGCCGATTTCAAGAGAGATCATCACGTGGTTCAGAATTTGGGTTGGTAACCAAATTGGCTCAAAGGTGAGTACCATTTTGGGACGACATCTTTTGGGATTTGCTAGTTAAGCCAAATAGGGCTTTTGATTATTTACTAAACAGTGGCTGATTGTAGGAGCAGTGAGGACATACGTCTTGGGATCTCGTAGTATAGAGTAGCTTTGGGGATTCTTCACTTAGATTACGTTAATCAGGTGTGTAAAATCTTACACACTTTATTTGAATAAACTGTACTATGAAGATATATTTATGTATATATATATATAACCTCTCATGTAGTAACTTTGCCTTGTGGGCATAAGCTTGGATTGCGGGTAAGTCCCCTATTACTCGATCTATGTTGTAAGATGTGTACGCTATCATATTCTATTAAATGCTATGCTACATATGAATGCATGATATATGGGATCATGATGCTTATTATATGAGCATGATGATGGTGGGATTGATGAGAGAGGGAGATGATCTTTATGGACTGTCACCAGTGGTTTGGTACCATACGATGGGTTGGCCCCATCATTTGATATTTGTGACTTCGGTCACCAGTGGTTTGGCACCACATATTGATATTTGTGACTAAGTCCCAGTGGTTTGGCACCACCAGTGGTTTGGCACCACATATTGATATTTGTGACTTCGGTATCCAGTGGTTTGGCACCACCAGTGGTTTGGTACCACATGTTGATATTGTGACCTATGGTCATCAGTGGTTTGGCACCACACGATGGGTTGGCCCCATCACTTGATATATTGTGACTTCGGTCACCAGTGGTTTGGCACCACCAGTGGTTTGGTACCACACGGGGTAGAAAAAGGAGTATGGATGGCAAGCTTGGGTTGTATATTTGCATGTCTTACTAATATCTTGTGTATGAGTTACATTTTCGGGATTGGGATTTATACACTGAGTCTTGGTGACTCACCCCATTCCCTATCACCTTGCAAGTGAGTAGATCGCGGAGATGGAGCCGGAGAGGACTCGAGGCGGCCATGCTTGTTCCTTGGACTTGAAATTTTATTTCGTACCGTTAGAGTTTACTATTTGCTAAATTCGATTGGGTTGTAATATGGCCGCTTATTATTATTCGTATGTTTAAGTAGTTGCTTTTACTTTATTTCTATTATTTTGCTAATGAACTCATGAACTGTTAAATCGATCGGTCAAAAGTAACGTTTTCAAAATTTTACTTGTACGCGTTTTCAAGGATGTTACCATCGGGTAACAAAACTTACCAAGTTAGAAATAACTCTGATGTTTCAAAAAAAATTTGATGATCGAATGTTTTCAAAGTTTTCAACTCAACCCTGTTTATAAAATCAATCCCACACGAGTGTTAGCAAACACCGCTTTTATACCTCAACAAAGTTTCGAATTTCCACTGTTAATCCAAATCCTTCAAAATGTTTTTACCCCGTGACATACCAAATCCGGTCAAGGCGTGGGCCGTGTTTGGGGTGTTACAGAAATAATGACTTTAAATTATCATTTCTGCATGGCATATTCATCAAAAGGGTGTTGATTCATGTTTGGTTGTTAAGTAGATAGCTTGTCATGGAAAAGGGGTTTCTTGATAAAGTGGAGGACAATGCAGCCGTCTGGATATGGGCTGAGACAGTTCAACAATGAAAAGGCAATAGCCTTACAGCGGGACACGTATCAGAGTTGTGGGATTACACACGCATCAGTGTAACCCAAAATAGTCTCAAAGAAATGAGGGAAATATGGAGTCAATGGGATGATAAGATCAAGCAACTATTCTACTACCACTATGGTGATTTGCCTTACCTTCTTGACATCAAAGTAGACCAACATTTGTTTCGAGCAATGGCCCAGTTTTGGAATCCTGCTTATAGTTGTTTTACTTTTGGGAAGGTGGATTTGGTACCTACAATTGAAGAGTACACAGCTTTACTCCGCTGCCCGAGAATTCAAACTGACAAGGCTTATTTGAGAGCTGTAAATGTCCCCACATTGGTATAAAAGCTGATGAATATTACGGGGATGAGCGAGCGATGGAGTTCTGGCCGGACAAAACAAAAAGGGGATTGTAAGTGTATCCCTTGGAGAAACCTAAGAGATTTGATCATAGCGCATCCGGCGGAGAAGAAGAGGGTTGATGTGTTAGCCTTGAGCATTTATGGACTGGTTATCTTCCCCAAAGCTCTAGGGTATGTAGATGAGGCGGTGTCTGATCTCTTTGACAAGTTAGACAGAAGAATCACTCCTATTCCTGCAATTCTAGCCGAAACTTTTAGATCCCTAAGCGCATGTCGGAGAGCGGGCGAAGGGAGGTTTATCGGCTGTGCCCAACTCTTACTAGCATGGTTTCACGGTCATTTTTGGAAAATAGAAAAGGTATCGTGTCGAATCTTCTCCGAAGACTATTCTCCGCTAGAAAATATGGTAACTACACCTAGACGAGACGATATCACAGAAGAAAATTGGATGATGATTCTGCGAAACCTACAAGGAGAAGAGGTAGAATGGGGAGCTCCATGGATGATTCCGGATGATATCTTATATCGATGCGAAGATTTTGATTACGTTCCCATGCTTGGGATATGGGGAGCTACTGGATACACTCCTCTCCTCGCATTAAGACAGTACAAATCGAGACAATTTACACCGCCAACACAAGGATTAGCTCAGTGCGAGTTTGAATATAAAGGAGAAAATTACAAGAAGAGAATGCGCGAGATATCAAACGCCTAGAACCGAATTCATAGAATGAAAAGGTTCGCTGCCAGTCCAATGACGACCCCTGAATATGACCAGTGGCGAAGCCAAAGAGTCAACGATAATATCCTCACATCAGACCAAGAAGACACCCGATCACTAGAAGAGCACTTACGGGTGATCCCCACCGAACTTGAAATCATCAAACAGGACTTTGAGGAAAAGAGCCGAGAGCTAAGAAAGAGGATAGAAAAATTGGAAGAGGAGAAAATGCAGCGAGGATTGGATGTTGATATTCAAAAGTTAGAAGCCGAGAAGCTGAGGAAAGGGAAGAATAAAGCTGAAGAAGATTTAGATAGTTTGAAGACTAACTACAAGAAGCTACGAAGGTCGATGAGGACTGCGGGACTGGGAAAAACGTCAGAGCAATGGCGTCAAGAAATTAAAGAGGAAAAGAATAGGGTAAGTCAATACGAAAGGAAACTACGTGAGGCACATGGGCGAGAAGATGCCCTGAAAAAGGATCTGATAGAAAGTCAAAATGAGAAAGAGAAATTAAAAATTCGAGTGTCAGAATTGGAAAGATCACTATATCAGCACCATAGCCATAACTCCATAGCTGAATTGAAAGCTAGTTTGAGCAAGATTGAAGAGATGAAAGAAAGGATTGAAGAGTTAGAATCCGCCTTATATAGTTACGAGCTACGGGAAGAGCATTTCGAAGTCAATGAGGAGCGATGGAAGCAACAACTGCATCAGTCTTAGAGCCAAGTCAGAAGCCGGGATTATATTATGGAGGAAGCCGTGGCCCAAATACGAGAGGTGGCAAATCACCTACAAACTTTAGCAATTCGAGCTGATGTATTAAGTTTGATGTATGAGTCGGAGTCAGAGAAAGGTCAAGAGTTAGCTTGGCTTCTTGAGGAAGTCAAGGCCTTAGGTACCAAGGCAAGGCCTAATATGTAATCCATTTTATGTGAAGAAACTTATTTTCTTGAAAAGCTATTCTAATATGAATCGAATTGGAATCAACGCCTTTTTGTTTACACACATCTCATGCATCAGCATTACATTGCATCATGCACCTTGAATCTCACAAAAGAACCCTAAAACAATGGCAGTTACCTTGGAACATCGCTACGGTACAAGAGGCAAGACAAAAATGGACCAAAGAATGGAGAAGTTAGAGCAAATGCAAAAGGAAATGCAGGATCGACAAGCACAACTACAGGAACAGCTGAACAAGAACCAGCAAGACATTATAGAACAGATGCAACAATCCCAGAATAACATGATAAACCAGTTGATGCAGTTGATGGCTAAAGAACATGAGAAGGAAAAGAGCATTGCCGCTAGCTCAGGGAATGATAATGATAACCCCTCTCTTACCCCGCCAAACACCCGAACACCGCCAGATGTGAATCCCCAAAGGCGTCTGTCACTATCGGATCGCAACAAAATTCAGCCACACAAAGATCGATACCAATAAATTTCCAGGATGGCTCGAGTTCCAACCCTAGCCATAATCCAATTAATCCCAATGTTCCCGACTTGGATGAGATCGCTGAAAAAGTAAAAATAGAATTACCAAAACAGCTGGAGGACAAATATAAATGGTTAGAGGAGAAACTTAAAGCTATAGAAAATGCCGGAAAATGTCGAGGAATCAACGCTAATGATTTAAGTTTGATCCCTGACCTGGTGCTCCCTTACAATTTTAAGATGCCTGAGTTCGAGAGGTACAATGGGACAAGCTGCCCAGAGGCCCACATCACTATGTTTTGTAGAAGGATGGCGGGATACACTAATAACGATCCGTTGCTAATTCATTGCTTTCGTGATAACTTTGGTGGGTGTCACAGAACCAAATGGCACAACCAGTTGAGTCGTGCCAAAATTGGTTCATGGAAAGATTTGGCTCAAGCATTCCTAGAGTAGTATAACCACGTAACAGACATGACCCCCGATAGGATCACTTTGCAAAACATGGAAAAGAAAGGAAATGAAAGCTTTAGGCAATATGCACAGAGGTGGAGAGAGGTGGCCGTCCAAGTCCAACCACCACTTCTGGAAAAAGAGACCACAATGCTCTTCATTCGTACACTGAAAGCCCCATTTTTCATGCATATGTTGAGAAGTGCAACCAGGAGTTTCTCGGACATCGTAACAACCGTGGAAATGATCGAGAATATTATAAAAAGTGGAGGAATTGAGACAGAGGAAAGTACCAAAAGAATGCCTCCAAAGAAGAAAGAAAGTGAGGTGAATAACGCGAGCATAGGGTACCCAAAGTCAATCACCATTAATCAGCCGAAAGCAATGGCCACGGAACAACAGGGGTTATCCAAGAAAGAACCTAGCACGACAAGACAAACTAATGAAAAAATACACTTCACACCAATTCCAATGACGTACAAGGAAATGTATCAAACCCTGTTCGACGCACACATTGTGTCCCCTTATCATTTAAAACCACTACAGCCTCTGTATCCAAAGTGGTATGACCCGAACGTACAATGTGAATATCATGCGGGAATCACGGGGCACTCAATAGAGAATTGCCATTCTTTTAAGAAGTTGGTAGAAAAATTTATCAACATGGGTGTGGTGGAGTTAGATGACATACCAAGCAAAACAAATCCTTTACCCAATCATGCTAATAGCGGAGTCAATGCAATTAGCGAAAGCTCAGAGAAGAGAGTCAAAGCAAGTGTTGCAGAGGTTAAGACTCCTTTGAGGACGGTCTGGAGGGAAATGGTCGAACATGGATTAATTGTTGCGGAAAAGAGTCAGGGAAATCATACAAATTATTGTGAATACCATCAGGAGTTGGGGCATGAAATTCAGAACTGCGAGGAGTTTAGAACCCTGGTACAAAACTTAATGAACAACAAAGAAGTTGAATTTTATAACAAAGGCATAGAAGAGAGGAGCATATGTGCGTCAGAGTCAACGGTAAATAGTGAAAAAATCAACCTCCCAATGATCATTATTTCACGCCCAAGAAGCGATGAGACCGGAACACGAGTAGCGCCGAAAATAGTGATACAGAGGCCCACTAACCTTACTCATAAGGATGATGGGGAGATCCCTCGGAACCTCGAATGCAATATAGCGGTCTCTGGAAAGGAGGATTCGGCCAGTGATGAAGCCGGAATACGAGTGGCGCCAAAAGTGGTAATACGGAGACCCGCTACCTTTGCTTATAAAGAAGAAATTCCCCGGAACCACGAGTGTAATACAGTAGTCCCCGAAAAGGAAGATTTGGCTGGTGATAAGACGGGATCGCGGGTAGCGCCGAAAGTGATAATACGAAGGCCCGTTGCATTTGCTTATAAAGATAACAAGGAGGTTCCTTGGAATTACGAATGTAATGTAACAGTTTCGGGAAAGGAGAATGCAGCCAACACTTCAAAAGAAAATCCAGGTGAAGGACACTACAACTTGACGAAAGGGAAAGCACCGATGTTAGAAAAGCCAGTTGGGCCTGAGCCGAGAATCAAAGAACCAGTGACAGAGGAGGAAGCTAAAGAGTTCCTCAAATTTCTGAAACACAGCGAATATTATGTAGTAAAGCAACTGCACAAGCAACCGATGTACATATCTGTGTTGACTTTGCTTCAAAACTCAGAAGTTCACAGGAACGCATTGATGAAAATTTTAAATGAGACCTATGTCGCCGGTGACATCTCAGTTAATAAATTGGATCGGTTGATCGGCAATATAAGTGCGGATAACTTCATTTATTTTAATGACGATGAAATACCACCAGGTGGTAGGGGGTCCACCAAGGCTTTACACGTTACCGCTAGATGCAAAGGGCACATACTACCAGCGGTCCTGATAGACAATGGGTCGGCGTTAAATGTATTGCCTTTGTCTACTTTAAACAGATTACCAGTGGATAGTTCGCACATGAAGGAGTGCCAGAGCATAGTGAGGGCGTTTGACGGCACCCAAAGAAGAGTCATGGGGAGGATTGAGGTACCATTACTAATTGGCCCAACCACTTATGAAGTAGATTTCTTGGTGATGGACATCAACCCCTCCTATAACTGCTTATTAGGGAGGCCATGGATACACTCGTCAGGGGCAGTACCTTCGTCGTTACATCAGAAAGTGAAGTTAGTAGCAGATGGTCAGCTGATAACAATAAAAACGGAGGAGGACATTATTGCAACTGTAACTAGCGATATGCTATACGTGGAAATAAATGACGAGGCAGATGAATGCTCTTTCCGATCTCTTGAGTTTGTGAATGCAACTTTTATTAGGGAAGGAGACAAAATCTTGAAACCAAGGATCTCCAAGACTACAAGGATGGGATTAAAAATGACTGTGGGGAAAGGCGCGTTACCGAGAAGAGGACTGGGAAAGTACCTTCAAGGGAGAATGGCAGCCCCGATGCTAAAAGAAAAACAAGACCGCTTTGGCCTGAGATTCAAACCAGATGCAAGACAGAAGAAGAAAGAGCTAGAAAGGAGGCAGGAAAGAAGACGTGCTCGTTTGAGCGGAAAGGAAACCAAGTGAGAACCCATGATAATCCCGCACATATCCGAAACTTTTGTTTCAGGAGGGATAATCCACTCTGAGCTGAAGACCTGGAAGGAAGAGGACATCGTAGCAATGATGGGTAACGTCTGTATTAATGCCATTTTTGAGGGGGCAGCTGAAGAGGGAATCTTATCAGATATTCGACCTTATGAACCAGGAAGCGTTTTAAACAATTGGACTGCAGAAAAAATTCCTGTAGTATTTAGAGCTTATTCAGAGTAATGTCTAGAACACACTTATTGCTTTGAGCCTAAGAAGCAATAAGATTTCTTTCATGAAATAGGCACATGTTCCAGTATTATTCAATAAAATGCATTTTCGACATCATTTGAAGCAACCATTTTCCATTCTTTTCTTTGTTTTCTGACCATTCTTTCATACATAATCCATTCACGAATTCATTCATTCTGTCCATATTCTCTTAAACTGCAACAGGTCCTTGGATATCAATGACTTGAGCGACGCTGCCATGGGCTCGAAATATCCTTTTGAGCAAGACATGTGCTTAGAAGACTTACAGGATTTTGAAGATGACACGGATGGTGACTTATCTCCTGACTTGTTAAGAATGATGAAGCAGGAGGAGAGATAAAGTCGTCCTCATAAGGAAACAGTAGAGACTGTTATGTTGGAAGAAGGGAAAATGGTAAAAATTAGAACGTGTATAGCCAAAGAAACAAGGCAGAATCTTATCAAGTTGTTGCAGGAATTCAAGGATGTTTTCGCATGGTCGTATGAGGATATGCCTGGCTTAAGTACCGATATTGCAATGCACCGCTTACCCATAATAAGAGATCACAAGCCAGTTCAGCAGAAACTTCGAAGGATGAGACCAGATATCGTGTTAAAAATAAAGGAAGAGGTCCGAAAGCAGTTTGACGCTGGGTTCTTGCAAGAGATCAAATATTCGAATGGGTAGCCAACATTGTGCTGTCGCCCCTAAAAAGATGGGAAGGTACGAATGTGTGTGGATTATAGAGACCTAAACAAGGCTAGCCCAAAGGATAACTTCCTTTGCCTCACATTGACACTCGGTAGACAATACAAATGGGCTTCATTATTTTCCTTCGTGGATGGTTTTTCCGGTACAATCGGATAAAAATGCATCCGTAAGATATAGGAAAGACTACCTTCATAACATTGTGGGGTACGTTACATTATAAAGTAATGCCGTTTGGGTTGAAAAACGCAGGTTACATATACCAAGGGCCATGGTAACCTTGTTCCATGATATGATGCACAAAGAGATTGAGGTTTACGTGGATGACATGATTGCAAAGTCTAGAATGGAAGAAGAACATATCCGAGTTTTGAAGAAGCTATTCTCGAGGTTAAGGAAATTCCAACTTAGACTTAATTCTCGCTAAATGTACTTTTGGAGCTAGGTCGGCAAATTGCTAGGCTTCATAGTCGCAAGAGAAAGGGATCGAGATTGACTCGGACAAAGTCCGGAGCTATACAAGAATTGCCTCCACCACGCACTCAAAAAGAAGTTCGGGGTTTTCTTAGAAGATTGAATTACATTGCTCGGTTTATTTCCCAGTTAACTGAGAAATGTGATCCCATATTTCGTCTTTTGAAGAAACATAATCCGGGCGTATGGGATGATGAATGTCAAAAAGCCTTCGATAGGGTCAAACAAAGATTTGTCAAACCCTCCTCAGATCGCCACCCCGCACTCGGATAAGCCATTAATCCTATATCTGACAGTGCTTAATCACTCCATGGGGTGTGTGTTAGGTCAAAATGATGATTCAGGAAAGAAAGAGAAGGCGATATACTACCTCAGTAAGAAATTCACTGAGTGTGAAATGAGATATTCGCCAATTGAAAAACTGTGTTGCGCGTTGATTTGGACGACTCAGAGATTGAGACAATATATGTTGTATCACACGACCTGGTTGATCTCGAAATTAGACCCTCTAAAGTATATGATGGAGGCAACCGCCTTGAATGGAAGGATAGCTAGATGGCAAATTCTGCTGTCTGAATTTCATATTGTCTATGTGAGCCAGAAGGCTGTAAAATGGAGCGCAATAGCCGATTTCCTGGCTAGCAGAGCTTTAGAAGATTATGAGCCGTTAAACTTTGATTTCTCTAATGAGGATTTAACGTATGTGGCAGCCACTGAAGAAGACACTGCGAAAGATTGCCTTTGGAAGTTGAATTTCGATGGAGCATCAAATGCTGTGGGAAATGGGATTGGGGCAATTTTGGTATCCCCAAATGGAGATCACTACCCGTTCACATGCAAGTTGGATTTTGATTGTACAAACAATATGGCAGAATACGAGGCATGTATTATGGGACTCCGTGCCGCCGTAGAACGCAAAATTAAAGCGCTGGAAGTATATGGGGATTCTGCACTAGTAATCTACCAACTAAAAGGTGAATGGGAGACGAGAGACCCCAAATTGATCAATTACTGAAGGATAGTCCTGGAGTTAATTGAGGAATTCGATGATATCACTTTTAGTTATCTCCCACGGGAAGAAAATCAGATGGCGGATGCTTTGGCTACTTTAGCCTCCATGGTCAAAGTGAGTAAGCAGGAGGATGTAAAGAACATTCAAATGAGTGTTTATGAGGCCCCAACTTATTGTTGCAACATAGAAGAAGAAGAAAGGGATGATCACCCCTGGTACCAAGACATATTGCGATATGTGAGAAATCGCGAATACCCCAAACAAGCGACCGAGAATGAAAAGAAGACACTGAGAAAGTTAGCCTGTGATTATGTCCTGGATGGGGAGATACTATACAGAAGAAGGAAGGATCAAGTACTGTTGAGATGTGTCGACGCAATGGAAGCTAAGACAATTTTGGAAGAAGTCCACAAAGGTGTTTGCGGAACACATGCTAATGGCTTCACAATGGCTAGACAAATCATGAGATTTGGGTATTACTGGTCTACCATGGAAGGGGATTGTATCAAATATGCTAAAATATATCACAAATGTCAGATATACGGGGACAAAATTCATGTACCTCCCTCACCGTTGCATGTTATGACTTCCCCTTGGCTTTTCTCAATGTGGGGCATGGATGTTATCGGACCGATTTCGCCAAAAGCTTCGAACGGGCATCGATTCATTTTCGTGGTCATTGATTACTTCACCAAATGGGTGGAGGCTGCTTCATACGCCAGTGTTACCAAGGCGGCGGTCAGTAGATTCCTAAAAAAGGAAATCATTTGTCAATACGGGATGCCCGAGAGGATCATCTCTGACAATGCCCTAAACTTAAATAACAGCGCAATCGCGAAGGTCTGCAATCAATTCAAGATTAAACACCACAATTCATCGCCATATCGTCCAAAGATGAATGGTGCAGTGGAAGTAGCCAACAAGAACATTAAGAGAATTGTGGGAAAGATGGCCGAAACCTATAAAGATTGGCATGAAAAATTACCCTTCGCTCTTTACGCTTATCGAACATCAGTCAGGACATCCACCGGGGCAACTCCTTTTTCATTAGTTTATGGAGTGGAAGCGGTATTACCCGTTGAAGTTGAAATTCCTTCCCTTCGAGTCTTGTCAGAGCTAAAATTAGATGAAGCAGAATGGATCCAGTCTCGATATGATCAGCTGAACTTGATTGAGGAAAAGAGGTTAAGGGCCATTCGCCATGGCCAGATGTATCAAAGGAGAATGATGCGGGCTTATGATAAAAAGGTGCACCCTAGAAAATTTCACGAGGGAGACTTAGTCTTGAAAAAGATCCTCCCTATACAAAAGGATTTCAGAGGAAAATGGATGCCAAATTGGGAAGGACCTTATGTGGTGAAAAAGGCTTTCTCTGGAGGAGCATTGATCCTGGCCGAAATGGATGGGAAAAACTTGCCCAATCCCGTAAATTCGGATTCTGTTAAAAAGTATTATACTTGAAGAAAGGGGGAGACGCCAAAGTCAAAATCTCGCAAAGGAAGCCTTGTGATCTTTCAAAAAAAAAAAAAGAAAGAGGGAGATTAAAGGGGATTTGGGTTGAAGATGGCAGCTCCAAATCGTGATGAAAGAATCTCGTTTCATACAAACCAACAAGGAAGGGGCAGGTCGCGTCTTGATGCATCGACAAAATACTTAGGATCTCCTAAACACATGTCGAACTCGAAATGGTCTTCCAGACGTTTAGGCAGAGAAGCTCAAACTGTGATATCTGGGGCACCTAATTCCCATTTTACCCATTTCTGGGCTTGTTACCTTTGTATTTTGAAGACATAGTTCAAATAAACTTTCTTCTTCGCTACGTTCGTCAGTTTTGATTAACTTGTTTGGTTCGAGCTATGCTCCCACTAAATTTCTACCCCTTCCATCATCATAATCTTTTTCAAGCATTTTGGCCTTGAAATAACCATTCTTGGACTAATAATACTTTCACGGAAGAAGTTTTGCATATTACTCCGAAAATTTTAAATAATACAGGGGGTATAAGCAGGACTATTGTTTAAAACTCACCGGGTCTAAAGGTTTGACGAGTATCTGGAAAAGGAATGTCTAGATTCCCTTCGAGATTTGAAAGAATAGACCTAGAAGCTACACAAATGGGGCAAAGAGGCAAAATACAACTGATTCTTTTGGGTTTGGAGTCAAAATTCCAGCCCAAACAAGGATAGCATGATGCAAAAAAAAAAAAAAACAACTTAAGACCATCCTCATGTCATCCATAAGACACATCTAGTTAGGAGCATTTGATTCATTGCGATCATTACATCCTAACCATTCATCGTTCATCCCGATCATAACATCCTCATCATTTGCATGAACATAAGCATAAGCATGTTCCACAGGACATGTCCCTTAGAAGATGGTATAGCAAATTGAAAAGTTCAGATTTTGTTCCCTAGAGATAATAGTGGAGCAGACTGAAGATTAAAGTCTTCCTGAAGATAGTAAGGAAGCAAATTGAAAAGTTTAGATTTTGTTCCCTAGAGATGATAGTGGGGCAGACTGAAGATTGAAGTCTTCCAGAAGATAGTAAGGAAGCAAATTGAAAAGTTCAGATTTTGTTCCCTAAAGATAATAGTGGAGCAGACTGAAGATTGAAGTCTTCCTGAAGATAGTAAGGAAGCAAATTGAAAAGTTCAGATTTTGTTCCCTAGAGATAATAGTAGAGCAGACTGAAGATTGAAGTCTTCCTGGAGATAGTAAGGAAGCAAATTGAAACGTTCAGATTTTGTTCCCTAGAGATAATAGTAGAGCAGACTGAAGATTGAAGTCTTCCTGAAGATAGTAAGGAAGCAAATTAAAAAGTTCAGATCTTATTCCCTAGAGATGATAGTGGAGCAGACTGAAGATTGAAGTCATTCCCGAAGATACAAAGAAGCAGATCGAAGTCAAACCAAGTTGCAGCGAAGTGGCCAAAGCAACAAAAGGCAAGGGGCTAGAATGAAGCCATATGAAGAATAAGGACACCAAAAATCCAGAGACAGTGGACCCGGGCAAATTTGGGCCTTCTTTATGTCTTTGCTCTATTCCCGTTACACGATAATGAGCAAAGAGGGGCAACAGACATACCCAATTAGCCCGGCCTCATTACAAACCAAGGCCCAAAGCAAATTAAACCCAAAAGGCCCAAAGGCCCAAAAAGAAAACAAAAACTGATGTCAGATTTGCTAGGGTTTCGAAACCCCTAGCCCTCAGTGCACTTGCAAGCCCCACTATCGCCACCACCGCATGACCAACTCACCTCATCGCCACTTCACGCAACCCACACCTGCAAAAAGACAAACGGCAGCAACAATAGCAAAAAATTAAAAAATATTGTATTTTTATTCAATATTCGGTTATAAAAACCGAATGAAACAATGTAATCGGGGACTTTTCTTTTTCAATCGAAAAAAATAAAAAAGGGACAGATCAAAAAACACCAAAACAGTAGAAAATACTTTCGAAGGTATTCATATTTTTATTTTTTATTTTTTGTTCGCAAAACACCAAAACGACGTCGTTTAGCCCCAGGATCCGCGTGTTGACCCGACCCGCTCCAGGGGATCCGCGTGTTTTTGCTTTCGGGGATATTTACGCGCGCGGTCCTTCCGCTTTTTCTGTGCTTTACAATCAAGTTCTTTTTATATCCAAATTTTTCCCATGAACTTCATTCCTTCACAATTTCGTCCCTTTTGTGCTATGCGTGTTGGAGAAAGGGGTTGTTATCCAGTTTAGTCCCTCCTCCTTTAGCGCATGTTGCAATTCAGTCCTCCCATTATCTGTTTTGTATAATTTGACCCGAAACTTCTATTTTTCATGCGATTTAGTCCATTTTTAATTTATAACCTTTATTTTTACCATTTTTATATTTTTATTTTAATTGCTATTAATTATTTAATACTATATTATTATTATTATACTCATTACATGTATTATTATCATTATTATTATTATTATTATTATTATTATTATTATTATTATCATCATTATTATTATTATTTATTATTTATTATTTATTATATTTATTATTACTATTGTTATATTGTCATTATATTATTATGTTAGTATGTTGTATATATTTTCTATTATTATTATTTTATTATTATTATATTATTATTATGACATTATTATTTCTATTATTGTATTATGACGTATATATGCTTATTATTATTATTTTCTTTAGTTTTATTATTATTTCTGTTATATTCTTTTCCCATTCATTTTATTTATTTATTTATTTTTTCTCGCTCCCATTATTTTTATCCATACTAATGCACTTGTTTCGTGTCACCACGCATAGCAGTATTGCAACTTATTTTTACATTTTATTGTAAATGCGTGTCATATTAATATAAAATGGCTTCTTTTCGTGAAGGTGATATTCCTTATTTAGAAATTTGAGAGATTGTGCCTTAAAGTATTGGGTTGCAATTTTCTCGTTTAATCTAAATATTCAAATATCCTTTCAAACAAGTACATTTTAACAAAAAGTTTATTTTTGGAATTCAAAATGCTATGTCCTAAAGCATTGGATGTAATGTTTTGTTATTCCAAAGTAAGATTTTCTTAATCGAGGCAATGTTATGTGTTTAGAATCCCGAGAGATTAAGCCCTAAAGTATTGGGTTGTAATTTTCTCGTTTAATCTAAATGCCTGGATATCCTTTCGAACAAGTATATTTTTTACAAAGAGGACTTATTGTTGGAACTCAAAATGTCATCTCCTAAAGCATTGGACATGGTGTTTTGTTATTCCGAAGTAAGGTTTTCTAAAAGCAAGGCAACGTTCTATATTTGGAGGTTCGAGAAAACGTGCCCTAAAGTATTGGGTTTGCGATTATCTCGTCCATTTTTAAATAATAGAACGTCCCTTAAAGTAAATTTATAAATAAAGGAGGGGAAGTTTAGTCTCGATGGTCAAAAGGGGTGTCCTAAAGTATTGGATACGACATTTTGCCTCAAGACGGAATAACCCCTTAGTATATATCTTCGATTTCTTTAAGAACTATCAGCTGACATCACCATAAATAGGGATCTTTTTAATTCTTTCAAATTTTCAAATTTTCAACATCAAGACATTAGATAATCAATTAGATACCAATTTTGGGCGTATCTAGGGTGCTAATCCTTCCTCGTACGTAACCGACTCCCGAACCCATTTTCTGACTCTTCGTAGACCAAAATCGTTGTTTTAATAAATTAAATGGTTTATTTAAAACAACTACTTTTCAAGGTGACCCAATCACACCTCAACAAAAAGGATTGGTGGCGACTCCCACATTTTATCATTTTCAAAACCCAAGTTCGATCCACGCCCTTTTCAAAAGTCGAGGGGTGGTTTCGACAATGACCATTTAGTTTTTTATTTTATTTAATTTAACTTTAATCATCAAATTACCAACCCTCACCAACTTAGACTTTTCATGAGTACACTCAATGTACATCCACTATCTCCTTAAATGGTTTAATTATCACATAAGGACCTCCACAATAAGGTTTTATAGCTATTTAATCCCTTTAGCTAATAGAACACAACTTTCGCACTTTACGCGATTTAGTCCTTTTTCACAAATTGAGCATACAAATGGTAAAATTTCTTAACGAAATTTTTTATGCCATAAATTCTAACATGATATGGACCATAAAATAATATTAAAATAAATTTTATAACCTCAGATTTTTAGTCCCGAAACTACTGTTCTGATTTCACCGAAAACGAGTCGTTACACAATCATCTTTGGGGACAATTGCAAGTAAAATATAGAAGCCATTTTCAAGACTAAGGCAAGTATGATTGGTTTCATTAAAAATTCGCTTTAGAAAGCCTTCTTTAAAAAACCCTAAACGTCAGTATAGGGCTTTCTTCTTAATTTATTACCATTATTATGTATTAGATAAAAGAAATTTTTGAGGCCTTTAATTTTCCAATTGTGTCCTAAGATAAAAAAAACTCAGTTAAACATAGTAGCTCAAAAACATGCCAACAATGAGTACGGATTTACAGATTAGATATGTCACTTTACAAAACTTAGCATGCTTTTAGAAATTATACTAGCAACATTAACATACCAGATAGTCTTAATTAGTTACCTTATACCATTTTACAGATGCACAAAAAAAAATCATTATTCTTGAACTTATAGCCTAAAACAAAACCCGAACAAGTTTTTTCGGGATGGGCTCACACGCCTGTGTGGCCCACAATTTGTAACATATTGGGCCCGTGTGGTCCATACAATCAGATATATTACCAACACGCCCGTGAGGCTCACACGGTCGGCCACACGATCGTGTGACACCGTCTAGCAGATTCTATTCTGTACCCCTTTTATGAGTTTTCGAGTTTAGTCATACACCTGATTACTTTCGGGATGCTGGCAAAACAACAAGACACCAAATTCTGTACATACGACATCTATAAACGACCAATTAACAACTTATAATGGTTCGGCCCAAACTTTCTAAAAGATTTGGCCATTAACAGTAGGCATTCGACCTTCGCAAGCTAAATCATTGCAAACCAACCCCTATATTAATGTTTTGAAAAGTTACCCTTGAAGGGAAAAGAAATTGCTGAAATCTTCAACTCACCGGAAGAGTATACACCTCACGATCCACCCCTAGCAAAATCACAACGAAGATTAAACCGAAAAACCTCCCAAAGATATCGAAACAACCTTCCTAAGACAAAACCAATGAATTATACTTACTTAGAGATTTTAATAGGAAAACCACAATCTAATGGCGGGACGATAGAAAAGAATTTGGAAATGAAGAAACAGCTGCAAGCATCACTATCAGAGGAAGATGGCAACAAATGAAAGGAGGGGAAAGAAAAACGAAAATAGAGAGAAAGAAAGAAAACGTTAGAGAAAACAGAACATGGGAAGAATGGGAATAGTGGGAAAAGAGGAATGTCAAAGTGGGAGAGAAATTTTAAGAGAAGAATTCTCAAATTTAAAAAAATAATAATAATAAAATAACACCAAATCCTAACCTATTAGATTATCTACTAACCTTATCTGACTAATCAGAGTTTGAATTTGACCCATACACTGACTATCTGGGCAGCACAATAGAATAGGAACAAAAACTAATTCAATTTTAGCAACAACGAGATTTGAACTAGTGACCTAAGGGTAAATTAAGGTCTTACCATTGAACTAACAGGCTCATTCTTATGAACAAGCTAGCAAGAATAAAATACAACTCACATGTAAATAGCCAAATGAAGGAACAAAATAATAATAATTCAAGGGAAGAGATTTAAACACAAACTCAAACACATAAACAGAACACTTAACCACTAAACCAGATCAATTTACTTGACACGATTCCTACAACATTTATTAAAAAAAAGATGTGACCACTCTTAGTTCACTAACCCAATTCTTACTAACCTGATTTTTGGGATGTGACAGTTTCATGAAAACCATTGTATAAAAAATTGATTATGCTTATACGCCTAAATTAACAATTGTGGTTATGTGAATATGAAAAGCACCCAACATGCATTTATGTATGATTAAACAATGAGTTGTTTGACAAATCTCTAAACATTGAAACTAAGAATTATGCCTCTATATGAATAATAAATGTGTTACTGTCCTTGATTAATATAAACTACTTATGACCATAATGTACCCTAGTAAACTTAGTAAAATAATTAGGATATAATTGGCATGCCAATAGTGATTAGATACATATTTGGTTTGGGATTGATGTGTTTAGAGCTTACCTACTACCTTCAAACCCTTGCATTCTCTACTCTTTTTGAGTTTTGCACTCACGTTCTCTCTAGTGTGTTTTGGAAGATTCGTAGTTATTTGCTCTCTAATTTGTTTTTAAAGCAAGTTGTGCAATGCCTAATTGCTAAGCACTTACGTGCTCTCTAAATAGGTCCTGAATATTCGCGTTACGTTTGCTAGAGTTTTCTATGGGCTATAAATTGAATAAGATACAAAGAAATTGAATAATTGAGAAAGCTAACTAAGATGAGAGATTAAGTGCTCAACTATAAGGGAAAAGCTACAAACAAAGTTATATATAAGCCTTAAAATGATGATAAGAGATTGAAATCTCTTCATTCTGTATGCTCCTAATGAAAGAAATGAAAATATACGTTCATTTATATGTATGGAACAAAAAAGGCCATAAGTGAAACTTATGTGAAATTGTGATACAAATTATAGCTAAAGGAATTCTATATTTGATTAAACTTCAATTGATCACTCCATAGGAGTCAAATATTTTAACTTCATAATGTGATTAGTTAATAAACCCTTAATATGTAAGTTGAGTCTTTATAATTTAGTAATAAGGCTTGAATTTACTAGTACTAGTAAATATAATATTAGTGAAAACTATAACAATCACTTCTAAAGGGACTCAACACTAATAACGAACAAGATAAATAGGTTTATCCTTGTGTACTTACTGAGTTCATTGAGCTCACGTTTAAACGTGTAGATTGTGGACTTGTTAAGAAGGTTTTGATTTAGGGTAGGAGCTTCACATCACCATTTGATATTGAGGTTGTATTTCATTTATTTTAGGTATCATTTTGTGTATGAACACTGACACGTACATAAAGACTTACATTGAAATTTAATTTTGTAATCTTTAAGTTTGATTTTTAATTCAACCCCTTGATGTTTAAACTTGTCTTATAATGAATTGAACCTTTTGCTTATGGTATGGAAGTATTGGATATTAAAGGTAGCGGAACATTGTAAGTTAGTAGCTAGAAAGCTACAGTAAATGGCTAATTATCGATACATTGGTATGAGGTAAGATACATACAACTAAGTACTAGAACATGGGGGTTATGTATCGATACCTAGCCCCCTAAATAGTGCTATTACATTGTTTTGTAAGTTTTGAGCTTACTGAAACTCGTTTTTGTTCCTAGACACTTCCAACCACACACCTAATGTTTGTAAATAGTTTTAAAATGATTTTAAAGACTCCAAAGTATTTTTATTTAAATTTTATAATTTCTGAAATTGTTCCAAAATTTTATTTCTTAAATGATTTACGATATTTTATCAACATACAAACTCTGGTGGCATCTCTCATTCGTACCAAACGCGAGACAAATGAGGGGTGTTATACTGATCAAAATTTAACTTGCAATTCAAACAAATATTTTCTTCAACTAATTTTATCAAACACTATTACCAAATAAACACTTCAAATAAATACTTTCTACAACCATAAACTAATTTATCCTAAAACCCAAAAATCCACTAGCATACCAACTAACCATGAACATTCAAATTTCAATTTGATGAAAAATTTGATTAGTGTAGGTGATTAGGAAATATTCAAATCATATGTACTGTAACACCCCAAACCTGGCCTGGACGTTATGGCCGAATCTGGCGATATCACATGGTAGTGTGTTAGAAAACTGTAGCTTGTGTTGGAAAACCGTAACTTTGCTTAAAACATTTTCCATTTAGAATTCCTCATTATCTTTTATTAATTCTAAAATCGTGATTCTTATTCAGCCGTTAGTTTTCAAAACATTATACATTGCGGAAGCTTTTTAAACAATTTGTGTCCTTGTGGGTATTTTGCTAAAACACATGCATTTCTTCTAAAAGCTCGTATTTTACCTACCTCTAGCAGATATAAAACATAAGACAAATATAAAATCCAAATTTTAAGCAAAAATCCATAAAGGCCTTTATTACAGCAAAATACCCCAAATTAAACTTTGGAACCTAATTAAAAACGAAACAGTGGAAAAGGGTCGTGTGGCCACCGTTGAGTCCTCCGCTACTCCATCCACTTAAGTCTGGGGATTACCTGTACAGGTAAAAAAGAAGGGTGAGTTTACGAAAACTCAGTGTGTAACCCCCATATAAACAAGCAGACAGAATGCAATCATGGTCTGGGCCTAAGCCCATCTCGGTAACAGTTTCAGTTTTAGTTAGGACCTTAGCCCATTTCAATACGACGTAATAGCCATGCATTTGGGCCTAGCCCATTACAAAGATATCAATATTCAAGATGCGAATGATTTATAGTATCAAATCCTACCCCGTCAGCCTCTACAATCCAACTCCGTCAAGCCCTACACTCCATGTAGGGATAGAATCAACCCACCCATCCCTACACTCCAAAAAGTACCTAATATGGCACTAGACAGTAGTTTGCAGCTGAACTGCAAGTAACTTAGGCTCGAGGCCTTTCAGTACACTTCCTCCGAATAATATAAACCCACCCCAATGCAATGCAATATACATATATGACATGCTAAAACATAATATCATGCATAAAATCAGGGCACGCAGTATCAAATAAGTAGGGCATCATCATTCTTAATCGTATTAGTCATACAGTCATTTCAGTTAATAAAGGGTCTAAATAAACTTACTGACCCTACAGCAGGTCCACAGTCGACTCGGGTGACCCGTGCAACCTTAGCAATCAAACAGTGAAAATGGGCCCGCAAGCCCATAATGTTTGCCCATATGGGCCCACACGCCCGTGTGGCCCACATGGCCCAAAATGGCCTTGGCCATGTGGATCACACGGCCTAGCCCAATAATTCCACACGCCTATGTGGTTCACCCATGTGGCCCACATGGCCCAAAATAGCGTTGGCTATGTGGATCACACGGCCTGACCCAATAATCCAACACGCCCGTGTGTCCCACACGGACCAATTCGGTCCTACCTGTATATCATACACGGCCAGCCTCATCGATCACACGCCCGTGTTTGGTCACGTGGCCTACCACACGGGCAACCGTACGCCCGTGTGGCGTCAACAATCATATTTTTTAGTTTTTCACCGATTTCTAGTTTTAGAGTTGTGTTTACACACCTATTATGGTTTCGCAACAAAACACTTCTGAGCTCAGTAGTTCTAAAATTGATCATTCACTTTAAACGTTAGTCTCAACTTATGAAAGCACAACAACACAAAACTGAATATACTTCCACTTCAAATGCACGATACCTACCTTGAAACTCCAAACGAATATGCTAAAACTCCACAGAAGAGGGATCTTAATCAAAATGATTCCTTGCTGTTAAGACGATAGTAACATCCAATCAACATTTAATTTAGGCATAAATCAAAGTGTCGAAGTTTTACTTACCAGAATAGCGACAAGAACTGAACCATGAGAACAATCAATGATAGGAAATTGGTATAACAAAGTGGAGGAAACAAGAATCGGTAATTAGAAGAGGGAGGAACTAAAAGAAGAAGAATCGGCCTAAGGATCAACAATTCTGTAGCAACCAACAGGAACAGAAAAGAGTTGACAACAAGAAGAAAAAAAGATGGGTAGGGAAGTGTGCAAAACCAAAAAAAAAGCGCAAAAAAAAGTAGCAGAAATTTACTAGCAATATTCGGTAAAGGAAGGAGAACAGTTGACAGAAAATTGAGAGAAAACAAAAGCTAAAGTCTAATTTTGGGAAAGGAATCAGTTTCGACACAGCTACTGATCACTTTCCTTGATTCACTCCTTAAAACTCTCCTACTATCCCTCCACAAACCGTCCACCTTCCCACTACACCTCAAATTCCTTATTTTCCTCCACCAATCCCACAACTACCGAAATCCCCCTTATTATCCTTCTAAAAATCGACCACAACATCCCTACACTACTTAAATACTCAGAATTTTGGTCAAACTACAATACTTATACGGCACAATAGTAAAAATAAATCCCCTGGCTCGCGCAGAGATTCGAACCTCAGACCTCCAGCCACTTAACACTCCACTTAACCACCAGACCAGCAGACCCATTCTGACATTTTTTTACCAACATTTATTTATAAGCCTCCTGATTAGAGATAGGGGTTTATTCATTTAAAACTAAAATTTTGCCCAAGCTAATCATTGAACTTAGGACCTCTCAGACACTTCCCAGAACACTTAACCACTGAAGCAGATATACAATTGTGTCACAAGCATACGAAAATAAATATATAAAAGATTTTTGGGGTGTTACAACTCTACCCCCTAAAAGAAAATTTCGGCCTCGAAATTTTACCTGATCAAAACAGATGAGGATACTGCTGTCGCTTCGCATCCTCAGGCTCTCACGTAGCCTCCATAGAGCTATGATTACGCCAAAGAGCCTTAACCAGTTGGATGGATTTCCTCCTCAGAATCTTTACGTCGCGATCCAATATCTGAACCGGCTCCTTCTCGAAAGTCAGATCTGGTCTAACCTCGATCTCCTCCCCTGGAAAAATATGCATTGGATCAGAGCGATAGGGCCTCAACATTGAGACGCAGAATACATCATGAATCCGATCTAGCTCCGGAGGTAACTCCAACTGGTAGGCATCTGGTCCTACACGCTTCAGAATACGATAAGGCCCAATGAATCTACGGCTCAACTTACCCTTAAGACCAAATCTCAGTACCTTCTTCCATGGCGAGACCTTAAGGAAAACGAAGTCTCCCACAAAACACTCAATTTCACGTCACTTCAGGTAAGTAGGACTTCTTCCTATCAGCTGTCGCTTTTAGTCGGTCTCGAATCAGTTTAACTTTATCCTCGGTATCAAAAACCAGTTCAAGGCCCAGAACATGCCGCTCGCCCAACTCAGTCCAACATGAAGGTGTGCAATACCGACGACCATATAATGCATCGTACCGTGCCATCTGAATGCTAGACGATAGCTGTTATTATAAGCAAACTCTATTAGCTGCAGGTAATCCTCCTAACTGCCTTAAAAGTCAATCACACAACTTCTCAAGATGTCCTCCAGTATCTGAATCACCCTATCAGATTGACCATCTATTTGAGGATGAAACTTAGTACTGAAGTCCAACCTTGTACCCAGAACTTCATGTAGCTTCTTCCAGAATCGAGACATGAAACGAGGATCCCTATCAGATATTATCGAAATCAGTACCCCATGCAGTCTCACTATCTCAGACATATATAGCTTAACCAACTTCTGCAGAGAGTAGTCAGTACGAACCGGTATGAAATGGGCAGAACTTTATCAATAGATCCACAATGACCCATACTGAATCATTCTTAGTGGGTGTGAGGGGTAACCCACTAATGAAGTCCATAGTCACTCGCTCCCACTTTTAAAGTGGAATCTTAACTGGCTAAAGCAACCCTGAAGGTAACTGATGCTCAGTCTTAACTTGCTGACATGTTAGACATTTACCTACAAAATATGTAACCTCATTCTTAAGACCTGTCCACTAATATAACTCGCGAAGGTCTTAGTACATCTTATTTCCACCAAGATGCAGAGCATAAGGGCTACTATGCGCCTCTCGCAGTATAGACTGCCTCAACTCAGTATCATTCGGTACATAGATTCTCTCATTGAAACAGAGTAACCCTTTGTTATTCAGTCCAAAATCTACAGTATTCTCATTCACAATCTGTCTAAAGTGAAGACCCAAAGACTCGTCCTCCATCTGTTTACTCTTAATTTACTCTATCCACGTGGGTTTAACTTGAAGTTCGGCCAACAGACTACCATCATCAAATAAACTGAGGCAAGCAAACATTGCCCTTAGATCAGTCATAGCTCTATGGCTCAGCGCGTCGGCCACCACATTGACCTTACTAGGATGGTATTCGATTGCACAGTTGTAGTCCTTAAGCACCTCAATCCACCTATGCTGCCTAAGGTTCAGCTCCTTTTAAGTGATGAGGTACTTGAGGCTCTTGTGATCAGTGTAAATGATGCACTTCTCACCATACAGGTAATGCCCCCAAATTTTTAGTGCAAATACCACCGAGGCCAATTCCAAGTCATGCGTCAGATAATTCGCCTCATGAGTCTTAAGCTGACGAGATACATACGCTACTACCTTACGCTCTTGCATCAATACACACCCCAAACTGACATATGATGCATCGCTGTAGACAGTAAACTCTTTTCCAGACTCTCGCTGTATCAAAACAGGGGCCTCAGTCAATACATCATTGTGCTTCTTAAAGCTCTCTTGTTGTGCATTAGTCTAATTAAATGGCACACCCTTGCGTAGTAGCTTAGTCAAAGGTGCTGCAACCAGTGAAAACCTCTCTACAAATCGTGGATAATACCCTGCTAGTCCTAGAAAACTACGGATCTCTGACACAATCTTAGGC
Organism: Gossypium bickii; assembly: GCA_025503065.1. NCBI lineage: Eukaryota > Viridiplantae > Streptophyta > Magnoliopsida > Malvales > Malvaceae > Gossypium > Gossypium bickii. The sequence continues at coordinate 3,051,854 of CP106714.1, read as the reverse complement.
TGCTTCCAATCCAAGACAGCCTCAGTCTTTTGAGGATTGACTCTAATCCCCTCGACAGAAACCACATGTCTCAGAAACGTTCTTCACGTAACCAGAACTCACATTTACTAAACTTGACGTACAATTATTTCTCTCACAGAATCTGTAGAGGCACTCTGAGGTGTTCATCGTGCTCATCCTCAATCTTCGAATACACCAGTATATCATGAATAAATACCATCACGAATCGATCAAATAGGGCTGGAACACTCAGTTCATCAGATCCATAAAAGCTGCTGGAGCATTCGTCAGTCCAAATGGAATCACTAGGAACTCGTAATGTCCATAGCGAGTCCTAAATGTCGTCTTATGCACGTCGGCTTCCTTAACTCTCAACTGGTGATACCCTGATCGGAGGTCAATTTTAGAGAACATTGAAGCACCTTAGAACTGATCAAACAGATTATTTATCCTTAGTGGGGGTACTTATTCTTTATGGCCAAACAGATAATCAATCAAAGTGTCGAAGTTTTACTTACTAGAATAGCAGCAAGAATTGAACCATAAGAACAATCAACGATAGGAAATTGGTATAATAGAGCGGAGGAAACAAGAATCGACAATTGATGATGTCACGAACTAACTAAAATACGACAAAGGCAAGCGCACCTATCGAATGGTAGTATAGCTATGGTGAGTCAGGAATATCGTATCCACGATGACTAAAAGTACTAGTAGTTACTATCTTTTTATTATCTAGCCGAATAAATTGCAGGGGTTGATTTTAACCTAATATTAACTAACCTAATTACTAAGACGAAACAGATAATAAAGTAGGAAAATATTTTAAGAAAACCGATGAGAGAGACAATACACAGGAAAGAATCCACCTAGACTTCACTTATTATTCTAAATAAGAATTAAACGATTTATTCACTTGTCTTAATCCGTAGAAATCCTTATCTTAGGTTAATATCTCTTTCGAGAATAAAAACAACTAACTCTAGGTTGATTAATTGAAATCTCTTTCTAATTAAAATCCCTATCGTCGCATTAACTCGATCTATGGATTCCCCTATTAGATTTGACTCTAATTTGGTAGATTTATGTCATCCTATTTCTAGGATTGCATTCAACTCCACTCGATTATGCCAGATCTACTCTTAAACAAGGACTTTTACTTCACTGAATAAGTACATCAATCATGAATTAATATCCTGAAAATATTAAAACATGAAATAAGAACACATAATTGAGATCAAGAACAAATATTTATCATGTAATTCAGAAAATCAAATAATAATATCCATCTTAGGTTTCATCCTCCCTAGGTATCTAGGGAATTTAATTCATACTTTTGGGGGAAAACATCTCAAAATTAGGAAAACAACAAAAGATAAAGAAACCCAAAGACTTCGAGAGAAATTGAATGGAGATCTTCAGTCTTGAAGGAGATCCTGCTTTTGAGTTGAATCCGTTGGCGTTCTTCGAGCCTCTTCTTTGTTTAGCTTTGTATCCTCCCTTAAGTCTTATTCTAATATGTATTTATAAACTTTACAATGCTCAGAAACCCTAAAAATTGAGTTTTTCTGCGTAACAGGGAAGCAGGGTGCGAAATCAACACGGGCTAGCACATGGGCATGTGGCCAACCCGTGTGGAATTGCCCAGGCCGTGTGGATCTTGGAAATAGCTCTTTTTGCCCAATTTTGGCTCATTTTTCGCTTATTTTGCTCCCTTATGCTCACTTAAGTATAGAAACATGAATTTAAAGGATTAGGAGCATCAAATTCACTAATTCACATAATAAATCATCCAAAAATGCATCAAGAATGGGATTAAAAACATGCTACTTTTATGGATTATCAGCAATATTAAGGGGGAGGGACGAAAAGAAGAAGAATCGACCTAAGGATCAACAATTTGGTAGCAACTAACAGGAACAGAAAGGAGGTGACAACAAGAAGAAGAAAAATAAGATGGGTAGGGAAGTGTGCAAAATCGAAAAAGAACAAAAAAAAAAGTAGCAAAAACTCATTAGCAATATTCGGTAGAGAAAGGAGAACAATTGACAGAAAATTGAGAAAAAAAAAAAGCTAAAGTCGAATTTTGGAAAAGGAATCAGTTTCGACACAACTACTGATCACTTCCCTTGATCCACTCCTCAAAGCTTTCATACTATCCCTCCACAAACAGTCCACCTTCCCACAACACCTCAAATTCCTTATTTTCCTCCACCAATCCCACAACTACCGAAATCCCCCTCATTATCCTCCAAAAAATCGACCACAACATCCCCACACTCCTTAAAAACTCAAAATTTCGGTCAAACTACAACACTCATACGGCACAAGTAGTAAAAGTAAATCCCCTTGATCGCGCAACGATTTGAACCTCAGACCTCCAGCCACTTAACACTCCACTTAAACACCAAACTAGCAAGCCCACTTAAAAACAAAAATTTGCCCAAGCTAATGCTTGAACTTGGGACCTCTCAGACATACTTAACCACTGAAGCAGACATACAATTGTGTCACAAACATACGAAAATAAATATATAAGAGATTTTTGGGGCGTTACATGTACAAACCAACAAAATGGATCACACATCAGTAACTTATACTCACCAAGTTGGTTTCACCTATTATGAAGATTTTACACAAATTCTACAAGAGCAATAGATATTTTATTAAACCCACAATTTTGCAACCATAAACACTAAAACTTAGTCTAACCAATCAGGCCCACCCTTAATTAAAGATTTTTTTTCTTTTAATACTTAGTTTTTTTATTTTAAGGAAAAAGAAATTATAAATCTAAGTGAAAAAAAATGATTAAAATGGTGTGGATAAGTTCACATGTTAATGTTTTATTGGCTTTCCGTACCACATGTGTAATAACCCGTTTTTAGTGGTGCCGAAAATAGTGGTTTCAGAATCCCTTTTCCAACAATTGAGTTAGTAAATATTATAATTTAATATTTACGAGTCTATATTAAGGTTATATTGAATGTTGATACATTAATTTTGTTGATTGAATGATTAATTAAGGGAAAAGGACTAAATTATAAAAATAATAAAAGTTTAATTATTATTAATTTAATTTAGTTTAGGGACCAATTGAAAAATTGGACCCACTTATAATTAGGAATAGTGGAAGATGATGTATTCATCAACTAAGTTGCTTAATTACACTTATTTTTAAGTAATTAAAGTTTAGGCTTATTAAATAATGTTTATTAATTATAACCAAAATATAAAAGACAAAATAAATAAAAACATTTCCTTCATCTTTTCTTTCCCAATCGTTTCTAAAGAAGAAGAAAACTCCATTCCAATGTTCAAGCTTCCATCCTTAATTGGTAAGTCATTTTTAGTCATTTTCTTGTAAATTTTATGTTTTTGAGATCCCGAAAGCTTAATTTAGCTAGCTCAGGGATTAATTTGTGAAAATGTTAAAGATTTTAGATGTTGTCATTGATGCATTTGGAAGCTTTTAGTGTTAATATGCTAGTTTGTAAGCTTAGAGATGAAATAGGGGCTAATTTGTAAAGTGATATTTATTAGTTTTGAGTTTAGGGGCTAAAATAAAAATTAACTGAAAATATATTTGGAAATAGGCACTAATTTATAAATTAATAGCTGATGTGGTACTATGAATGAGGCTTGAAATGGCTAGAATGTAATGGAAGCTTGAATGGTAAACTTTGAGTATGTTTGGTTAATATTTGAGATGTTTGAATGATACATTTTGAGAGGTTGATTAGAAGTGTTTATAATGCTATGATTTGGTATCAAAATTATGTGCAATAGCTTTTAAAGTTTTTGTTGTGAAATTGTGTCATTGAGGCATATAGGTTAGTTGATTAGGACATTGGTTTATGTTGTGATTTGGCATATTTTGAATAGGTGTAAAATTGGTTAGTAGCATTGGTATAAGTTTTTGAATGGTTGAATTGATATATTGCACATAAAGGTACATTTTTGTTGCACACGGCTGTGTGTCTCCACACGGGTTGGCGGCATAGTCGTGTGACCATTGGGGTAAGTTAGTGTATGATTCACATGGTTCCTGATGCCAGCCCGTGTGAGTACTATAAATATGATCACGTAGTTTGCACACAGTCTCAACTTGTTACACAGCCCCGGTACACGGCTTTGTGACTTTTGATGAATTTTTGCATTTTGTCCCACACGGCTTTAGTGAGTTACACGACCGTGCGACTCCTTTTCCACACAGTCACAGCTTATCACACGGCTTGGGTACATGGCTGTATGACCCTTGTTTGCAAAAAATTTCATACTTTTTGTTAAGTTATCCATTAAGTCCTTATTTGTTCCCGCTTCTTTAAGCTCGTTTGAGACTCAGTTTTGATTGTGAATGGTTTGAAACAAGAATATATGAAATGTTTGCTATTTCTTTTAAGTTAAATATAATTATGAATGTGATTTATTCAGTTATGTGTTGTGCCATCATATAGCTTGAGATTGACGACCGAACCGGGTTAGAGGTGTTACAGCATGGGATTTGTTTTAACGGAAATGTGAAATGGGATAACAAGATAGAAGAAATGATTGTACAAGGGCCAAAGTAATGAAAAAAAATTCCTAAAACACCAAACTAAGAGTTTGTGAATAGTACAAGCGCCAAATAGGTATTAAGCCATTATAATAATATTCAATATAATTATAATTTAAATATTTATAACTTTTTAAAAAAAAATTGTTTGCTTGACCTTTAAATAAAGAAAAAGAATGAGAGTCCCCTTGAAAACCAAGAGTGCTCCATAATAGAATCCTGGAGAGAGCAGTAACTGCTGTGGCTTGGGATGGCAGAGAGTGGTGGTGTAGAAAGGGAGACCAGTGAGGATATCTCGTTGTTAGCAGAAGAGCTGATTCAACTGTCTATTAAGAAATCTTTGGTAGTGCCTGATGCTAAACCAACTTTGATTTGTTCTGTTTGGACGAGAAAAGCTTTTAACCCAGAAAGTTTTAGAGCTCAGTTAAAAAGTATATGGAAGACCAAGAAAAAGTTTGAAATTAAAGTGGCTGGGCAGAACTTATTCACTATTGTGTTTGACGCAGAGGAAGATCTGGAACTTGTTATGGAAGGGCGCCCATGGTTATTTCGTAAGTATCTCATTCTTTTTGATATATTGAACAGTCCAACAGAACGAGATCAGATTCAATTAATTACATCACCATACTGGATTAAAATTGGGCCATGTGCACCAGAGTATGATAAGAAGGATTTGATGCATGCAATTGGTAGTACATTTGGTGGTGTTCTTAGATCTGAAATTAATGATGATTATTGCAGAGTTCGGGTTAATTTAGATGTACAAAAACCCCTTCGAAGAGGTATTTTCATTTCCAGTGATAATAATGTTAAGTCCTGGATTCCTTTTAAGTTTGAAAAATTACCATTGTTTTGCTTTGGTTGTGGGCGAATGGATCATGGCCTGAATGACTGCCAGATGTTTAACCCTATAGAAAAAAACAGAATTAGAGATGATCCCCCATATTCAGTAGCATTGAAAGCAGAATCAAGAATGGTGGAAAAGGAGAGTATACGATTTGATGCTTTTAAGAAAAAATTGGGATCGCAACGCAGTTATATAGGAAAATCTAAAGAACGTTTTGAGAAGGAAGGAAATAATGATGGTGTCGGTGGGGATGGACAGTTACTAGGGGGAAATTGTTGGATAGTTGGGTTGATGGTCTACAGGAAAAAGAGGAGAGCATTAGTGTTTTGGAGAAGGTGCAGTCACAAACGAGTTTTGATATAGGGGAGAGTTGTCGTAAAACCTTGAGTAGATCCAGCTGGAAAAGACTTGCCTCAACAAATCAGAAAGATTATTCTACACATGCTAGTGTTGGGTCTAAGAGAAAATATCTAATTGGGGAGAAGAAAAATATGGAGGATTTTGGGGGTGATGAAAAGAAAAAATTGACGTGCACTGGTTTTGTAGGGAGTATTATGGAATATGTAGACACCATGTGTGTTGATAAGGATATGAGTATTCTTTCAAGATCTTTAGAATCGGCAGCTGGCAGTGAGCTAGTTGACCGGGCATAATGAAACATATTTGTTGGAATGCTCGTGGGTTGGGGAGCCCACGGGCAGTTCGGAGGCTGCGGTATCTACTAAAGCAGCATCATCCCTATTTGGTCTTCTTAATGGAGACAAAGTTGGATTCGAAACGCATGGATAGAGTAAGGAAGAGTTGTGGTTTTATTAATGGTATTGATGTGGAAGCAGAAGGGTCTCGGGGTGGTCTTTGTTTGGCTTGGAAAGTTGGTATTGAGGTTATATTGAGAAGTTACTCTAAATGGCACATTGACGTGTTGATAAAGGATGGTATCCGGGAAGAATGAAGGTTTACCGGATTCTATGGCTCACCATATGTTAGAGATCAAAATCATGTTTGGAACCTACTCAGATGGTTAAGTCAGGATAGGGACTATCCCTGGCTAGTTGCAGGCGATTTTAATGAAATCATGTATTCTTTTGAGAAAAAAGGGGGTTTGCCAAGAGATCAGAGGCGAATAGAGACTTTTAGGGATACATTAGAAAATTATGGTTTAATGGATATCGGCTATTTGAGAACTTGGTTCACATGGGAAAGAGGCAATCTTCCAGAAACAAATATACGTGAAAGACTTGATCGCGGGGTTGCAAATGATAAATGGTTGACTTTATTTCCGATGGGTCGTATTCAGCACCTTTCGTTCGTTACATCAGATCATTGTCTGTTACTCCTTACTACAGACAGTGATAATCCTCTCAAACGTAACCGTAGATTCCATTTTGAGACTTGGTGGACCATGGAGGAGTCATTTGAAGGAGTGCTTAAGAATATTTGGGAATCGTCGTCAGAACCTCTAATGCAGAAATTAAAGTCTTTGCAGGATGGGCTGGAAAAGTGGGCTAAGGCGCTAAAACGAAAAAAAGGGGAAATAAAGAAGAAACTAACAGAAGATCTTGAGGCTGTGTTGCTGGAGAATAGAGACGATGAAACGTTGGCTAAACTTATTGATATGAAAATTCATTTGAATTTAGAGATTGACAAAGACGAGAGGTACTGGGAACAAAGAGCTAGAGTTAATTGGCTTCAATTTGGAGATAGAAATACGGCCTTCTTTCACAAAAGCGCAACAACTCGGAAGCAGGTAAATTTAATTACTAAACTGGTGTCGGATGATGGTACAGAAATCATTGATGAAATAGGTTTATAGGAGGCTGCAAAGTCTTATTTTGAAAACCTTTTCGCATCAAAAGGTGTGGTTGATCCAAACAAGGTGCTGGAAGGAATTGATAGATGTATTTCTCAAGAGATTAATGATGAATTACAATCACCTTTTAAGGAAGATGAAGTCTACGCAGCATTAAAGGGTATGGGACCTTTAAAGGCTCCAAGTTCGGATGGATTTCCAGGTTTATTCTTTCAGAAATATTGGCATATTGTTGGAAAAGAAGTGCTGGAGTACTGTCTAGGAATTTTGAATGGTGGGAAAGGGATTGAATCAGCAAATATGACGGATATAGTGCTTATTCCGAAAGTTTCACAACCTACAGCCCTTGTTAATTTTAGGCCTATAAGTCTTTGTACTGTTATTTACAAAATTGTGACAAAAACAATTGCCAACAGATTGCAGGCCGTCATAGGGAGTTGCATTGATAAAGCTCAGAGTGCTTTTATTCCAGGTCGTTTAATTTGAGATAATGTGATTCTAGCTTATGAGTTGCTGCATACTTTTCGTCAAAAACGAACTGGAAAGAAGGGTTATATGGCGGTTAAACTGGATATGAGTAAAGCATATGACAGTGTGGAATGGGGTTTTGTTATGCAAGTGATGAGAAAGATAGGTTTTTATGCGAAATGGATGGGATTGATAATGAAGTGTATCACTAGTGTCTCATATACAGTTATTATCAATGGAAACAGGAGAGGCCCTTTTCAATCTTCTAGAGGCCTCAGACAGGGGGATCCACTCAGCCTGTTTTTATTTCTCTTTTGTAGCGAGGGGTTATCAGCTTTAATGAGGATGGCAAAGCAAAATGGTTTAGTCAAGGGGGCGAAGGCTAGTAGGCATGGGCCAGAAATTTCTCACCTATTATTTGCAGACGATTGTATACTGTTTGGAGAAGCTACCGAAAGGGGAGCTAGGATTCTTAAAGAAATACTACAGGAATATGCACACTGTTCTGGGCAGTGCGTCAACTTCAATAAATCTATAGTTTTCTTTAGCTCAAATACGGCTGAGGCATCCAAAGTAACGGTTTCGTCTTTGTTAGGAGTTCGGAGTTCAGATAGTCCAGAGAGATATCTAGGCCTTCCTAATATGGTCGGCAGAAGGAAGAGAGAAGCGTTCCAGAATTTGGTTGATAGAATTGCAGTAAGAGTTGAGGCTTGGAGCTCACGGCTATTATCCCAGGGAGGTAAAGAAATTTTTATCAAATCAGTTCTGCAGGCAGTACCTACTTATGCAATGTCTTGTTTTCTGTTTCCTAAGGCTTTGTGTGAGAGGATTGAAAGTAGAATAGCACATTACCAGTGGCAAAAAGGGGGAGGTAAAAGAGGTATACATTGGTGCCAGTGGAAGTTTTTGTGTAGGCAGAAAGATGGAGGATTAGGCTTCAGGAATATGGCTCAATTCAATCTTTCTCTTTTAGCAAAACAGGGCTAGAGATTGTTATTATATCCAGATTCATTAGTTGCACAAGTGTTTAAAGCGAAATACTATTCGAATAGTAATTTTCTTAATTCCCGTTTGGGGAATTCAGGTTCCTATGTGTGGCGAAGTATTTGGGCATCTAAGGATATTTTGCAGCGGGGGTTGATATAGAGAGTGGGAACGGGTCAGGGTATTTCGATCAGTGAAGATGCGTGGATTCCAAATTACATTAATGGTAGATTAATGTCCAGATTTGTTACTTTGCAGAGTGATAGAGTTGCAGAATTAATTAACAGTAATAACAGAGAATGGGACAGAGAGTTGATTTTGAATACCTTCCCAGCAGAAGTAGCGGATCTGATTCTCCGCATCCCTTTGTCGCAGAACCCCCATGGAGATTTTCCAGCTTGGAGTGGTGAACCATCAGGAGAATTTTCTGTAAGGAGCTCCTATAAACTATTACAAAATGGAGATCCTACAGCTTACGCTTTACAAAGCAACTATAGAGATTTTTACAGAAAATTATGGCGAATAGATCTTCCAATAAAAATTAAAATCTTCATATGGAAGCCCTCTTGGAACTACTTGGCTACTAAAGCAAATATGTTGATCCGTAGACTTGCAGCCAATAGTTTATGTCCCCGCTGTGGGATGGCAGAAGAAAACGTGAACCATCTATTTAGAATGTGCCCTGTTTCAGAGGAGGTATGGAGGAATCTATTAGTTCTGGATTTATCATCATTCACTCAGGAAGAGTTTGGTGACTGGCTTACCATGGTGCTGCTTTCTCTGTCATTGGAACCGTGTCGTATTTTCTGTGTAACAATGTGGGCTATCTGAGGAGATCGTAACTCTCGCATACATGATAAAACAAGAAGATCGGGTCGGGAGACTGCACGTTTTGTTACCAGTTATATCAAAGAGCTTGATGGAATTAAAAAATCAACCCAACATACCACTGCTATGGACATCAAATGGAGACATCCTTCTGATCAGGAAGTCAAGATTAATTTTGACGCGGCTTTTGATGCAAAGAATAAACGCTCGGCGTCCGGGGTTGTCGCAAGGGACAGTGCTGGTCGAGTTCTCGTTTCTGCAACAGACGTTCATCAAGGGGTCGAATCTGCGTTCGCTGCTGAAGCGATTGCATGCCGACGAGCGACTCAAATCGCACTCGACATGGGAAGAGAACATATTAGTATTGAAGGCAATTCATTGACAATCATAAAGAAATGTAACCAGAAAGATCTTGACAAATCACAGGTTGGGGCTTTCATTCATGATATTCAAAGGATGAAGAACAGAGGTAGCAGTTTAAAGTTTGCATATACTCCAAGATTATCAAACAAACTTGCACATTCACTAGCAACGGAGACATTGAAGAGAAACGAGGGACTTTACCTGCTGAATAGTGTTCCACGATTTGCAGAGATTCAGATGAGGGACGATAGCATTCGGGAGCCGGATTGAGAGGAAGAAATGGGAAAGGAAAGAGGGGTTTTCTTGCAAAATGAAATAAGCTAACTGAAGAGATCTGTTTATCCCCTCGGTAAGGAACCATCGCCATTAATGCTATAAGGACTGAAAGGGACGTTTCTGGCCAGGCGAAAAGACTGCTCATTGGGCGTTGCAGGTGTCAATTTTTTGAATTTTAAATTGACTTTCTAGAGTTTTCTTTACATTGGTTTTAATTCGGTTTTTCTAGCTACTGTTTCCTTCTGGCCCAACATGATTGGGCCTTACAAATTTTGTTTTTTTCATAATACCTGATGAATAAAGCCCAATTTGAGTTATTGTCAAAAAAAATATATATTTATAACTTTTTATTATTTTTAATTAAGAAGTACGAAAAACAATTACTCTACATATATAAAATTGATAACTTTACTTAACGCTTGTTATAATGATAATTAGAACAAAAAGAGACAGTTTATGAAAATAAATAAAGGAATTAAAACGACACAACCAATCTTTATTTATGCAGCCCTAATAAAGAACAATTCATCCTTCACCACCCGATAATAACAAGACAGAATTTCAACCAAGTGTTAACACAAACGCTCTAGTCAACGAAACCAGCAAGACAGAATTTCGACCAAGTGTTAACACAAAAACTCTGGTAAAAAAACCAACACTTAATATAAGAAACAAATAAAACAAGTTCATAAAGAACAAGATACTCAAAATTTTGAAAGTTATTCAACTCTCTAAGTCGATATCTCCCCAAGGGAGAATGCCGCCTATTATAGGTTAAGAATGTAGCAAAATTAACTCCTTTAATTTAGCAAATAAATCTTTGAAAAAAAACTTGAATCACCAAAAAAATAATTTGCTCTTATTCAATCACCTCAAACACATCAAGCAATTGATTGGGAGTCTTAAAATCCTAATTGAACCAAGCTATTTGATTTGTCAAACATGTTAAACTCAAGCAAGCCAAACTGAGTTTAGTCGAAATTTCACAATACTTATTTTAATGGTTCAAGCAAAAAGAGAAAACTCGTTCTAACAAGACATGAAGCGACTATATTTTTAACCCAAAAAAAATAAATTAGCAAAACAAAATTTTCAAATTAGAAAAACACTGAATTCAATCGGAGATAAAAATTGAAGTAATCAAATCTAATTGATTAAATCCATTTACATATTAAAAAAAACTAGTTTATACTTTACTTTAAAGTTAATTATTTATATTTAAATTCGAGTTTTAAGTTAATAAAAAAATTTTCAAAACTAATTAAAAAATAAATAACAAATCGATGAATTTCGCAAAAATATTAAGACATTTATATTAAATCAATTCGATAATTAAAACTATCCAAATTCAACTCAACAATAATCTTATCCAAATTCTATAAACAAGGTTCACTCTTATCTTCAATTGAAACTTCATTTGTGAAGAAGAATGCTTGGATAAGAATTCTAGCAACTTCCAACCATTGTCCAAGAAACAGCATTACTAGTTTCCACCATACAAAAAATCCCCATCGGAGAGACCCGAGGTTGAATGGCTAAGCTAGAATGGACAATGAACCATGGATATGGATGGATTGGTGGTTCAATCAAATAATACCAACAATATTATTGTCTTTGAAGTTGGAGCTGACACAAAAACAGCTACCTTAATGGCTCAAACCCACGTGTCTTCATCAAGTTGGACCGTCCTACCTATATTTGATAATTCTAATTCAACCCAAGTCTTTTATCCAATGTACAATGAAGATAAATTTGTGGAGAAATCAAATTAAATCTTTTTTCCTTTTCTTGAATGAAAAACACATAGTAGTTGAAGGAGCAAAAAGGTGTCAAGACTCTTGCCTATCTTTTTGGAATTTATCTTTTACCTTCTTTTCATTTACGTTATCTTATCTTATATTTGATAATATCACATTCTGTATTAAAATTATTATATTTGTATTTAAAACTTTCTATCACCTTCTACTATCTATTTACTTTTCGATTTTTGAAGCCATAAGCTTTCCTCTTAAGGAAGAACATTTTCTATGGATTGGATTGTAATTAATCTTTAATATGTTAGCAAGTTTCGAAATTTTTTGTATATTAAGAGACTTGTATAGGTTGATATACAAAGCATAGATAACACCTTATTGTTCATAGAGAAACGTATTTTGTGAGTGTATTTGAGAGTAAATAATTTGTGTTTACAACCTAAATCCTCATGTGAGAATTTAGAGGTGAGTAATTTGATCTTTAGGTACATAAGTGAAGCTTTTATATTGGAGAGTGTTAGGACATGATTTGCTTGTTGTATTAGTGAAAAAGATAGTAAATTTACTCACTAGGTTAGACTCTGTATACATAAGGAAACCGAATTATGTAGACAATCTTTTGTGTCTATTGTTTATATTATTTTTGTATGTTTATCACAGTAGCAACCGAAGTGGCCACTACAACCAAGCATTTTCATCCAAGCACTTGATTTTAAAAGTAAATATCAACGGTTTAATTTAACATTTTCATTTTTAACCAAAACCTCGTAATATATATAATATGATTAAATTATACAAATAATTTATATTAATTACTTAAAAAAGTATTTTAATTTAAATATATGTTATATCTTTTCAAAAGCAAGCACTTTTTAGTGATAATACTGAATAGTCAAGTCTTAAATCAAAATTATTAAAAATAGTTTTTTCACATGATTTAAAAATAGAAAGATATTGTAGCCTTTTTGAAAGTTGAATTCTCCCCCTCCACAACAATTGCTTGAATCAATTTTATCCCTTCGATAAAAAAGAATTGATCAAGCAAGGAGATTCTTCAACCAATAAAACAAAAGCACAAAAAGAAGATAACAAAGAGGTACCAAAAGGGGGAGAAAATTAACAAAATACAAGAAATGAAACATAGAAACGAAAAAGAGCCAATGGGGTTTGTCTACTTGCGTTGCACTAAGATTCCATAGCACAAAGGAAAAGGATTTGCACTAAACACAAAAAAGATATAAAATATAATATAAATACATAAAGTAGAAATAAGAAATGGAAGAAAACCCCATGAAGAAAATGCCAAAATCAGATGTAGCTCTCATAAGAATAGTAATATTTGTTGGCCACATGCCCTTTGTCTTGTGGTCTACTAAATGCATGTTGACAAACCAATAGCCAACAGACCACTGATATTATTGGTTTTCTCCCATTTTTTCCATTTTAATTCTTTTGATTTACACAAAAGGAAGTGTTGTAGTAATAGTTTGAATTAGAGATTTCCATTTAAAGTTCTATTTACCTTTTCCATTTTTGATTTATGCCAAAATGAAAAATCTTTTCCTTTTTTTGCTTCAATAAATAGTAAAACCAAGCTAAATTCATATTCATGTCTCATGCAAATATATGACAAATAAATCCAACTACACTTCAATACTAGCTAATAAATATGTATGTATGTATGTATGTCTATATATATATGAGTGATACGCCGTTCTATGTATGATATGCTAATAGGTGGTTTTGGACACCAAAAAAAACACTAAGGAATTCTATTAGAATTCATATTGGATATATGGGATAATATATAATTTAGTCATTTATCTAGTTGATCACTAATTTGTATTCCATCAATCAAATTGGTATCTCCGCATTAACATTGTTAGTTTGTGCTGACGCGATACTGCTAGCCAATCCAATGGTGTCACATAACAGTCTCTCAGAACACTACATAATAAATACAAATTAAAAACATTAGAATTTATAAATTTAAAATTATATTTTCACGTGCAATTCTGAAAGGTTAACAAGATACAAATTCAAAGACTAACTAATTTTTTTAAAAGATTTAGGAACCAACTAATTATAAATAAATAAGTTCAAGTGTATTTATCCAAATTTAAATTTGAGACTTATACCAACAAACAAAGAATTAAGCAATGATTACTTATTATTTTTAATATATTTTCATGGGTATTGTACCCATCCAAAATTTTATTGTATGGGTACAACTTTTAAAGAGCATAGGTGAGCATTTGACCTAAAGCATAAGGAGAATTATTTAAAGCAAACAAGTTGATGAATGTCGTGATATGTCTATACTTTCTTTGGAGGATACCTATGCATATCCCTCTCTATTTACCTATTATGTCTTATCAACAAAATAAATATAATGTTTGAATCTTCATGTTGTTTTTCCCTCAAGCAATTACATAATTAATTTCTAGCCATAAAAGTTAAGTACTTGTTGCATTAATATGTAACCAAACTTTAAGATGTATTAATATGTAATTAAACTTTAAGATGTAATTTAATGATGAGATGAATTATTAGACCTAAAATGATGAATTATTTGAAGGCAAGAAAACAACAAAGAAAATGCTTATTCATGGTGTGAAATGTCTTAGAAACTTTTTTTATGGAGAAGACCTATACATCCATCTATAATACCTAGTATGTCTAATCAACAAAAATAAATGTCATGTTTGGTCTACAAATATAATATATATATATATATATATATAATCGTTTACGTGTAATGCAATTAACCAGATGAGATTTACTATTCATACCGGTGCACAAATAAAGTTAACAGTAAGATGTTTGGAATTTATATTTGAAAACATTATAAAATTGTTGGAGCTAAAAGTTTTATACAAATTTTTATATTAAGAGTTGTATTATATTTTGTTTTTTTTATTTAAAAAATAAGTAAATTAGTTTATATATTTTTTATTAAAAAGTAAATTATTTTTTTGTTAAAATTTTTATTCATTTTTATTATTAAAAATTAGTTCTTATATATCCGTATGAAGTACACATAGCACGTTATTTTTTAATAGTACAAATAAATGAAATGTTTAACAAAAAATAAAAAACCAATGTTCTTTTTAATTTAACATATATAATATGTAATCCGATTTTTAATATTGGGATTTCTATAATAATTTTACTAATTTTTTTAATAAATAGGCAGAGTGGAGATAAGTGGAGAGATGAATAGATTGATGAGAATAGATAAAATACCTAATTTTATACTTGATTTGGAGATTATTTCTAGTTGTGTTTTGGCTCATGGGTGCATGGGAATAAGTTAATTTCCTTTATTCTTGATCAGCAAAGTTTACAAGATTATGTGCAAGCAGGGGCAGGCAGGGCCTGGCTTCTCCACCTCTAAAGTAGAAATTTTGCTTTATACTCCTTAAAATTTATAATATTTTGAGTTAGTAAAATTTTAGTTTGTCTCTCTAAAAATAATAAAAAATTAATTTAATTTTTTTTAAAATTATAAAGATATATGTTAATTAATACAATGATGAATTTATATTATAACTTTTATAAAAATATATAACTTAATCTCTACTTCCAAAAAAAAATTTTAACTTTACTCATAACTTGACAAAGAGTATGTGTATTGGTAACTTGCCACAAATGTTGGATGTTGAAAGCTATAAGTCTTAATTTCCTATCAATTATTTTTAAGCTATACTTCAAACCTCATTTCTCTTAATATTCATAAAGTATAATGATGAGAAATGTTAGTTTAGCCTTTTATTTAATTTTTCGATTTTTTTTAGCCTTTGAACTTATATTTTTTTTGTCAAATCACCTCAAAATAAATGAAAATTTTAATTTTTTTTAACTTTTGTTGATGTGACATACACATAGATAATACTTCAACATTTAATTTATTTTTTAAAATTTTAAAACTTCAAAAAAATTATTTAAAAAGCATAAAAATTATAAAAAAATAAATATTTTAAAATCTTAAAAAATCAATTAAATGTTGACATGTCATTCACGTGGCAACCAACATGTATGTCATATCAGTAAAATTAACAAACGTTAACTTTTCTATTGATTTTGGGGTGATTTGACAAAAAAATACAACTTCAAGGGCTAAAAGAGACGAAAAATTTAAATGGAAGACTAAAATAACTTTCTGTATAAAGTTGGAGGGCTAAATAAATCATTATACCTTTCCATAATTGTGGAGTTTGTATTGATATAAATAAAACCAAATGTTGAAATATAATTGGGAAAGAAAAAGGAAAGTAAATAAATTATAAGAATGAAGATTTTCCCAGTCTTATATAGCATCATATGACTTTAAAGATTACAAGATTGATGCCGAAATCCTTGAATCTACTTGGATGATAATAAAAGTAAATGTACTATACTAAAAATGGTGTATAAAGTCAATTATTGAGGCATTTTGGTTAATTTTTCAAAGATTTAATTTCACCTACTCCAATAAATTTTCTCATTCATCAATAGTCCATTCTATTTTCAAATTCTAATTATAATTTCACGTATGATGTTACAAATGGAGAATATATATTGTGGTTGTTTGTAAGTATATTTATAATGAAAGGATTAAATTGCAAATTTTACGTCTAAAGGGGACAAAATTTTAACCAATGGTGAAGTCAGGAGGCTGGTAAGAGTCTCATCCTTTAAAATGGTGAAATTGTATTTTTACTATCGTAAAAATATACAATTTGATTCCGTCTAGAAATATTTTTTAGTTTCGCCCCTAATTTTATGTACTGGGGATAGAAAATCGAGACTCATATTTATATAAAAGAAATTCTTAAAAAATATTAATTATAATTGAAAAGAAAACTTGAGTTCGAATTCATCCAAATACAGTATAACAAATTATTTCTTAATTACCATTAAAAATCCTCTGAATGAATTAATTACTGTGACATAAAAGCAACTTAATCACGTAATTAAAATTAACCTTTAACAAAGTATAGGATCAAATAAACTTTTGTAAGTTAAAAAATTCATCATCTTTGATTTTAAAGTTCAATTGAGAGCTTCCTTTGACCTAAGCACTCCAAAACCCTTGGCATCTGCCCTTTTCATGATCCTCAATCTCTTGCATGATTCCATAAACATCCTGCAAATTGCCAATTCAACCTATTAATTATTTACTTAATTTAACTTTTTTTTCAACTATTTTTTTTTTATTTTAGACTTGTTTTTAAAATTTGAAATATTTTTCCAATTAAGTCTTAGTTCAACTGATATTGATATTGTAGGAGGACGCGAGTTTAAGTGCACTAGAGCGCCTTATCCAAAACTAGATATGATAAGAATCTATCATGAGATTAATGTTAAAAAAATTTTTGAAATATTTTTCATGAGATAATCAAATTTTTTATTGAACAAAAAATACCCACAACTTAAAAAATGTTATAAATATAAATATATAAATATGAATTTTACTAATTACTATTAAACTAGATCTGAATTTAAATATTTGTACTTTAGTGCATCGTTTTGGTTATTTAGTGTATTAATATAACAAATAGAACAATGGGTAAAACTCTAGTAAAATAGGTAAAAGAAATTTTTTTGTAATGTGAGTGATCAAAAATTATTAAGGGTTCGTTTTATGGATCATTAAAAAAAATTAAATCAATTGAAAATTAATATTTTTAATAATTTCATTTTTTACACATATTTGATAATTTAAAATAAAATAATTTGATAGATTTTTGCTATAAAAAATGTGAGAAATAATAAGTAGATAAGAGCCAGTTGTCACTTAATGAAGAATAATTTCAATTAATTCAATTTTATTTTAATATTATATTATCCTATAAAAATTTTATGTTTAAATTTTGATTTTTGTTTAGAATAGAGGGAAATGTTTAAAATTTAAGGATAAAATGTATAATTTTTTTTTTTACAATTTAAAAGCTATTTTTATCAAACAATCTAGTATATTCAATAATTAATTTTAAGTAATATATCAAATAGTTTTATACTTAAATTTTCAATACTTAATTTTTCAACACTTATTTATTCAACACTTAATTTTTCAATTTATCAAGTAACATCTAAGTGAAATTAGTTTATTTACTAATTCATATACTAAGACGTATTTAAAAAAAAAAAAACTATATTTTAACCAAACGAAACATAAACGAGAAGGAAGGAACCCTATTCTTTTTTAAACTAGAAGTGTTTATGAGTTAAGTAGTTTGCTTATCCCAATTAGGCCAGCCCACTTTAAGTTGATTTTGGACTTGAATTTTTCAATCTTAGGTTGGTCCAACTTAATCCGCTTTATTATTTAAAAATAAATTTATATTAATATTTATAATATTTATAATTAATTTTAAATAACGAATCTCATCCAATCCATTAACACCTTTAATTTAAACTAACATTAGCCAAGACCAGATTTGTTATATTAGTGAAAATCGTTGTCCAAAAATGTACATTTTCATATGGGTTTCACTAATGTTGACAATATTGGTCTGAAGGCCCAACCTAGAGCATATGTCCCAAATTTGCCTCTGTTTTAGTTTTTATATATCGATTCATCGGGTTGGATTTTTTTAATACGAATTCAATATTTATAATTATTGAATTCCTGTGATTGGTATGTGATTAAATGATATTTATTCGTAGAATCTATTTGGGTTTGAGTTTTTAGGAAATAAGTGGTAAGTTTTTATGTGAATGAATTCCTTTTAAATGTAATGTGTAATGTGAGTATATTTTTCTTATGTGTAAAATAGATATCAATTTTGGTAAAATTACTGTAGGTATTCTTATATTAGAAGTCAAATCGTATTTTGTCCCTCTTACTTAAGATTGTGCCAAATTAGTTTTTGTATGTTAAATTAAAGAGTAAATTAATCTTTTCTGTTAAAAATTTCATCCGTTTGTATTGTTAAAAACTAATATAGTTTATGAAAAAAAAAAAAACCAAGCAGTAACATGTGGCAGGCCACATTTACTTCATACCAACAGATGAATTTTTTAACAGAAGGACTTGTTTGCTCTTTTATCTAACATACAGGGACTAATTTACCATCTTTTTAATAGAGGGACAAAATATAATCTAACTCCTAATACATAAACCTTTACGTTACTTTTACCTACTAACCCAGAATATTCTTTATAATTAAAATTTACATCCAAATGATAATGTTTGTAACAATTTTTTTCGATTTCTGAATTACAAATTTATATTCACTTTTAATTCATGATTGCTTAAAATAATTTATAGAAATAATAATTTAATAAAATATTATGTAAAATTTAATAGTATATAGTTTTGAAGAGATAGACTTACTCCCATGGAACATCTCCAACTAACATCCAGTCTCCATCTTTGTCTTCATAAATGGGAACGAATTCACAGCTTTCTGCATTCCTTATTGCCTCCCCTATCAACAATAATATACCCCCAAAAAAAATTATTATTTTTTTTCGCATTTATGTATTTTTCAATCATTTAATTTGTTAATAATTGATTTATTTGTTTTCTTTAGATATTTCTCTTTAATTTTTTATTTTAGTATAGAAAAATATATATTAAATAATCTTTTATATGATTTTACTTAATTTTTGTACAAAAAAAAGTCTTAATGTTTTGATTAATTGATTGAACTATAAAATCTTAAATTGTTTTCTTTTTATGTGTATACATACAATGATTACCTTAGAAAACATGGGGACTATTTTTTTTTTTTTTTGAAATCTCCAAATATATATATATAAAAGAAACTAACCTCTTTGAAGTTTTTTTTTTTTTTTAATGAAAACTTCTTGGAAGCATGGTCAGAAATATTACCATGCCAAGAATGAAAATTATTTTTTGGTATATATTTAAAAATTTAATATTTTTATTTATATATATAAAAAGGTGAAAAAAGATTAGCTCAGTTAATATCAATATTATTGTCAGAGTAAGAGGACGTGAGTTTGAACACGATAAAGGAGAAATTATTATATAGACCCTTCCCACTACATCATCCATGATTTCTTCCCAATTCTTTAATGACATTTCAACAATTTTTTCCATGTCATTTATACATAATTTTGGTAATTTTTTTTACCATGAACCTTGGATCCTAAACTCAGAACCCCGAACTTTGACCCTGAACCCAAAATCTCGAACTCGAACGCTAAACTTCGAACCCTAAACCTTGAACCTTAAATGGTTCGGGATTCGAAGTCTAGAGTTCAAGGTAAAAAAAATTACCAAAGTTGTGTCAATGACATGGAAAAAATTGCTAAAATGTCGTTAAATAATTAGAAATGGACCATGGATGATGTGGTGGAAAGGGTCCATAAAATAATTTATCGCGATAAAGTGTGTTTATCCTCTTATTTAAGGGTGGGAAGAAATTATGAGTAGTTCTAAACATATATATATTTATCCCGACTCTTAATATATGTAAAATATTTAAATTCACTTAACACTATTGATATTTTTGAGAATGTGGGTATAGTAGAGGTAGTTTTTGACTCACAAGGAAAATTCCAAAAAAATATAGGTGATCCTTCATTGATTTTAATTATAAATACCTACTTAAATATCAAAAACACATCCCGAAAACCAACTCTAGCATATTTTTTTAAGCATATAACCTCCAATCCACCAACATATTTAGTCATTTACTACTTTTGCATGGTGAAAACAAGATGAAGATGAAGAAGAAAATATATCATAAATAATAACTTACCAAAAAGCTTTTCCAATGCCTTTGCTAGATGAGAGTAACCTTCATGCATGCCTAAATCAGTTTTACGAAGAAAAGGAGCTCCATCCATGCTAACTTTGACGTACATCTTTGATGCTTTAGCCGACCCATCTTTATCACTAAAACTATTCCTTTTCCGATACGAACATACCGGCGGCCACCCCACAACTTGACTCTTGATTGTCGTTTTCTTCCTATTTCCCTCCTCCACGTCGTCCTCCGAAATCTCAGAAAAAGCCCTTTTTTTCTCATTTTTATCGATCATTACATCGCAACGGTGACCGGAATCACTATTGGCACCGGGGAGTCCCAACCTCAACTCCGTGATTTCGAGTCCCAGACCTTCCTTGCCCATATTTTTGCTTACAAATTTGCAGTTCTTTTACTTTGGTTTTAATATATAGGTTTTTTTCCTAAGAGAAAAAATGGATAGTAGTTTGCAAACCAATTAAGGAATACTTAAAAGGGGAAAAAAAGAGACATAGTGGGAGCAATTTAGGTCAAGTTCTAGGGTTAGTGGTCGGTCATATGAGAGGCAAAAGTGGGGACTTTGTTCCTCTCATCATATATATGTTTGTAAATATATAAACACAATCAAAGGCCGGCAACATAAGTTGGACATGGGGACATGATCCTGGGAGCTGTTGGAGGGATTGGTGGGGTTCAATCCTAGCCGTTTGATTTGATGAATTTTGCAACATATCCATGTGATATCTGCTTGAATGGAAAGTTTCTTTTTACGATTAAATTATGGAATGAAAGACCAACCAAAAGCAGCACCATGATATAGGGACAACTATGTTTTTGCAATATTAATATCTTATAGTTAATTATTTAGCTATATGTATGTAGTACAAAAGTTTTTGATTTTTTTTTTGTCTAACTTAAATTCTAAATTAATTTATTAGTTGGTTTTCACAAACCACACTAAAGGTTTAGGAAGTCGGGTCACAACCCCAAAAATAGAAAATTATTCTTTTAATCTCTCTAAAAATTATTAAATTTTAATTTAATTTAATGATAAAATTATATATGTGTTTTTCTCTTTCAGTTAAACATTCATTAACTCTATAGCTAACCCTCAAACGTGTACTTAAAAAAAATTCAAACCTAAATGTTACCAATATAAAATTGTACACACAAGTTTTACATTGAAAATATGACTCTAAAAATTAGAGACAAATCAAACAATTTACTTATCAAACTCGAAGTTACAATCTCTATATGTTACTTGAATGTAAAAAAATTTCTTTGATTCTTCTCTTCAATAAAATTAGATCAAATTATCGTCTAGACTTTACTTTAGATTGATATAGTTCACTTCAAGTGTTGTTGAGGCTTACTCTTAGAAATGGGTTCTTTTTAGTTGACAAGATCAGACTAAAAGAGTTTGGTGCATGTGTCTTCAAGACTTATCTAGGATATTTGAGTCCACTTTGTGAATTTATTACTCATGAGGTTCTTGAATCAAAGCATTGTCATACTTAATTTCATGTAATGAGCTCAAATAGTTAATTCTTAAAAAGAGTAGGCCTCAATTTATGTCTAAAATTACGTATTAATGGCAATGGACTCAAGCAGATTTCCTTTACATTTTAGACATCCTTCCATTGTTGTGGTCTTATGAGCTCGATCATACAATAATACGATGAGTGCTATAGAATCAGTTGATGAATTCTAGCACAAGTTATTCCTAGTTGTCAATCACCCAAGTTAAATATAAGTATATCAATTGAATGTATTTTCTTTTAGTGATCAAGCGAACTACTTCACGTGACATCTCCACCAGTGTCATCATATTGTGGGCCGTGGAACTTTTGAGGTTTATAGGTTTCTAGTATCCTCAAACAATCAATTTGAGTGTATGATTTTACATTTGTGTATAAAGGAGGAGCAACAGTTTTGATTTGATCTTTGATGGTTTCCTTAATAAGTTTTTTAAGTTGATTTGAAGAAACATTTTTAAGTCTTTCTTCCACAGCCTTGTAAAAATTTCACCAACTTCATGAGGAGCTTGATGTTGAGTTTTGCTTGCATATGTCAAGACTACTTTCACTTAAGCTCTTATTTTGTGTCATCATTAAAACAAGTTAAATAGTTTAATTTGAATTTAAATTTTATGGTTTCAATTATTCAATCACAATTAATTATAATTCAACTTCTTTCTTGTGCAAAGTTTTGGCCAAGACAATGATCAAAAGGACTCGTAGATGTTAAGGTTGAACAATTGGATTAGCTATCTAACTAGTATAGCTTTTCAAACTATCATATATATTGTAAACAGAAGTCCTATTTTATGGTAAAATTTCTCAACTCTCTCCTGTCTTTTCTAAAATCACTTAATGATAGCTAAAATACAATTATGTTGAAAATCATGACCTTATAATCATACTTGATTACCCTAAAACTTTTTAAGTTCACTCTCGAATTCCAAGGGTTTTATCTTTTTTATTAAAAGATTTTTTTTAACAATTTTATTATAGATTCTAATCATATTCGTTCTTTTTAGCACAATATCTAGAACTACTTATACCCTTCCCTAACCCATAAATAGGAGGATAATGCGCTTCAGCACACTTGAACCCACGTCTTCCTGCATTGACAACAATGCCCATTCTAATCGAGCTAAAAGTCAATCAATATTTGTCATGTAAACTTGAGTGTAAATATATATATTTTTATCCTATGTGAGATTAGCACCATACTTAATATTCAATAGTTGGCATGATTTAGATGGATGATGCATGCGTGAATGGTCATGATCATGAAGAGTTATATAAGTATACTGTCGTTAGTGACATTTGATTGATATATATATATATATATATAATGAGCTAGTTGATGTACGATCATGTCTGGAGATATATATTGATCGAGTCCCAATGCATAAGAAAACGATGATCACCACAATAGCTAACAAGTACAAGAAGAAGCGGTCCAGCAAGTTGGGCATGACTGAAATTTCTCTTGTAAAAGGCATACACTACCAGCAGGACTGCAGGAGAGTCAACTCCAATGGGTCCCTATCGCCATTACCGCGTCAATTTATACATATGCCAGCAATGTTGCTCTAGCTGGAAAGTGTTTGTCCCATTTTTCTTCTTGAAGAATCTTTTCTATGGACAATAATTTTTATGGGAGATATATAATTTTTTGTTATAGCACTTTATGGTAGGGGCTCACACGGTAAGAGATGCAAAGAGCCGTTACACTGGGGATGGTTCTCGTTATTGATGGTACAAAGCTAGAATGGAGGTTTAGAGGTGCTGGTCATATTTTAGCGAAGTGTAAACACCATGTTTGCTATTTGTCCTCTCTATCTATGGAAGAGGGGATAGCTAGAGGAGAAGAAATTGGAATTAGTCTCTCATCCAATGATTACTTTTTTGAAGAAGTCCAATTTAAATTCAGACTAAAGTATGATCCAGATGTGATCACCTTCAAAGCTGGTGAACTTTGAAAATTGGAAGCATAAATGATACTGAATCTGATGTGATCATTGTCTTAAATCGTATCAGAGTGATGTCTTCTTCATAATAACAAGGGGTACTCATGTATGGAGGGCATAGGAAGTATTTAGGAATAGGAGTATAACAGTTTTTAATTGCTCCAAAATTAGATTTTGATAATAAATTTGCTGTAAAACTATACAAGGATAAATGGGTCATTATGTACTTTTAATTAGACTTGCTCTTGAGTCTAACTGAGTGATGTTCACTTTTATTTTTATTCGAAAACTCCAATTCACAATTCATTTAATATTTTATATTAATAATTTTTATATTTTTATAATTTATTTTTGAAAAAATTTAATTACTAAATAATAATTTTAATCAAATCAATTTAATTCGAATGAAATGTACCTATTGAATCTTATAAATAACCTTGAATAAATGTAGGATAGTCACAAAAATCATGTCTAGTTGTTGGAGCTTACATAAATGATCTAAGTCACTTCGAGATTGTTTTAGGAACAACACAAAATACATCTAGATTATAAGCTTCCAAGGGTGAAACCAACAATTTAATAAAATTTTTAGAAGTTTGGAGGTGCGAAAGATATAAAAAATGTTTAAAATAACTTAAATTAAATATTTCGTAATTAAAAAGGACTGAAATTGATATCATGTTGAAGTAATTTTTGGAAGTGGCTGATGGAAGTACTCATTTTAGTCAACCACTATGCTAGACATGAAACTTGTCTTATTTCTTAGCATGTTTGATGAAAATATTCTGATAATTTGTTTGTTTCTTTTTTAGGATGCTGTGTAGCCAATCCTATGTTTATCATTAGAGAAGAGATTGAATCAAGTAAGATTACTTTTCAAGAATTCTTATATGATTTTCTTACCTTGTATGATAAGATATGCTATTCAAGAATATACAGGTTGACTTTATGATATTTTGCATCCTTATATTGAGGATAATTGATTTGATGTGATTTGGTTAAGACGGATATGTGATTTGGTTAAGACGGATTGAAGCTTACCTTGTGAAGATGGATGTATGCTCTAAATATGGAAGGTTTGACTGGTCAGGCAAGTTGAGCTGAGTGGCACTTGGTAATGCCCACTATAAATTGCTAGTTAGGCAGTGAGGTTACTTGCTATAATTGAGTTGGTAATTTAATGAAGCAAAATTTTTAGATAAGTGAATGTGTTGATATGTTGAAGATACTATGGTCCATCTATGGAAAGAAATCTGTGGCTATTGAAGATAGGATTGGATTCGAGTGAATCAACTCAACCCGTGTTATGTAGAGATTTGATCGAGATTGTGTTGTTGATTTTAAAAGATCATATCTTCTTCATATTATGCTTTTATTAATATATTATGTAATTGCTATTTTAAAGGGGTTGCTTTGTATTCATTTAATTTCTATGTTAGCAAGTCAAAATCTATATATGGTTTGAGGCTTGTCTAGATTTTGAAGAGAGCTTTATTGTGAGTATTTTGTTTTGTTCATTGTGGAACTGTTTTGAAAGAGTGCAATTGAATTGAAAATCATTAGAGTTTACTGTCTAAATTCTCAATGGGAGAATTTAAAGAGGAGTGTTATAGTGTAAGATCTCTATACTTAGAAAGTGATAGAGTGTGATTCACTTGTTGTTTTTTGGATTAATGATAATGGAATTAGTCACTGAGTTAGGCTCCGTAAATATAGAGAAACCAAATTGCGTAACATTTGTGTTATTTTATTATTCCGCTTACACAAATTACATAGTGTCAAGCCGTAATAGCAACTACAGTCAAACACTTCAATTTAACTTTATCAGATCAAGCAATTAACAACTTTAAGTGTTAACATATTATATTCCTTGGTCTGGAATAAAAAATTATTAAAATTACTACATAATAAAAACGTTATAAATTTATAGTTTTTGCAGAAATAAAATTCATTTCACAATTATCACAATTCATCATTCAAATTTGGCCTATACAATTTTTATCAAATATATAGTTTCACTCCCACAAGTATCACATTTCCTCAAAGGTGAAGGTTCCTATAACTATAAACGAGCACATACTTTAACTCAACCAAATTACAACGTAAAACTTGTACTTAAATGCATTTGGTCCCACTCCAAGTAAAACCAACGAAGCCATTGATTTTATGGTGGTCCAGAACCTGGAAAGGCTACAAATTTTGCCATTACCACCACAAGTTGATAAACTGAAGATGGAAAGTCATGTCAAAACTTTTTTTGTTCAACAATCTTGTCAAAACTATTTGAAGAACGAGCCGTAACCATATATATGTTACGCTATATCATAGTTTTTATGATAAATTTCCTTCTAATGGTGTTAAATATCTTTCGTGATTGTTTTCTTGTGTTATAACATTTTATATTTATTTAACTTCCCATTTTAATACGCTTGTAGATTTATCTTCTGTTTATATATATATATAATCAATGTAGCAGCATTTGGAACGTCTACTAGAACTAGGAGTTCAATGTCGTAAAAGCTATCTCATCATATCTATTATATCTCGGACGACATGATCTCCTATCATTAACCAATTGTTAAATTACCTTTCTAATCCAGTCACATTATCCATAGGTTTACTCGAAAGCCTATAAAATTGGACCACTATTTGTTAGGACCCACCTCAATAGTCCCAAGTTCTTCCTTCTTTAAAATGACCCCTCCTCCATGAGAGGAAGCCATCATTTACTCTTTCTCCTCTAAAAAATTATCTCATTTTAAAGCTTTTGATACTTTAACCACTATGTGAACCACCCTTAATTATCAAGTCTCAAACTTTATATCAACAATATATAACTTCATATTAAAGGTAAGTTGGACAATACAAAGTAATTCCCTAAACTTGTTTGGCTGACAGAGTATAATTTCATTATAATTTCCTATGTCATGTTTGCTAGTTTAAATTGCAATTACACGACTACATCATTTATATTTTTAAAAATATTAGTATGATAAAAAAAATTAATCTCTAAATAAGTAACAAAACTTAAAACCAAATCATTATATGTATTTTATTAGTCTAAAAAAGTAGTTAATAATATGATTGCTAATAAAAATAGCAAGAAAATAAACATCAAATGTAATTTTATTTAATTATTTTAGTACATATTTGTTGGGTTATTCTCTTTTAAATATTTAACATATGCTCCTTACCATCTGTTAGTTATTGACCGAGTACATCATCATCATTTAAATTTAAATATGCATCATTAAGATTATCAAGATATCTTGCTTCCATGTGCTTTTCTAAGAATGGGTCATCTCAATTCCACCTATGATTGAAGTTATAAATATGCAACATGCTGACACGGTCCAATCTTATTTTTTCATGCTATACTAAGGTGCTAATGTTAATATGGGAAATATATTTTTAAAACAACAAATGTCTTCTCAACCACATTTCAAAGCCTTGAATGTCTCAAATTGCGTTTGGCACTATTCTCTTAAATGGTATCATATCCTATGAAATAATACAAGAAAACATTTTCTATGTGCATAATTAGTATCAACCTTATAATATTTAGGTTCAAAGTACACATAGTCATAGTTTTAATTATAAAAGCTTATTAACTACGTAAGTTAAGTAAAAAATAATATAAATTTTATAATATATAACCTTTACAAAAAAAAAAATTTATAAATTGTTCAAAACTTTCTAACACATCTTATAAATAATATTTTTTTTTGTTGTAACTTTAAAAAGTTATTTTTTTTTTATAAATAAGTTATGATCAAAACTATAACAAATGAATAAGTATATTGTTTTTATAATATATAAAATGGACACATAAATAAGTTATGTCCATACTTCTTGGTCATAATTTTTTATAAATAAATATAATATAACACTTTTATAACATGTAAATTATTTTTATAATAAACTTTTTAACCATAACTTTAAAAAAAAAATTAGGATTTATAATATAAAAAATTTGTCATAATAATTCCAATTCCCAAATACTCATACGTGTTTAAGCTCGTAATATAATTTTTATAATTTGTATAGAAATAAATTTTTAAAATTGAAGTATAATTACCTACATAATTACTCCACTCACTCTCCTCCTAAGAATTGGAAAGTATAATTAAGGCGTTCTAATTACACTCAATTCGATAAAACCCACTAATTATAATAGTTATCAAAATATGTCACTTTCGTGTAATTATAAATAATTACACCCAAATCTAATTATTAGACTTTCCAAATATTACCCAAATCAAATTGTAGCTTGGAAAACAAATGGAATCTATAGGATTCGTTGTAGATTTTTGTCAAGTACACAATGGTACATAACATATGAGGATCTTAATTTTATGCACTTGTATACTATTAAATGATTATAATTCAATTAGAAAATCTCATAAAGATATCGAATTGAATTTCGTATACATGACTGATATAATTATATTAATAAACCGAATAGTCAATCGTTAAAATATTAAGTATAAAAATGTATATGAATACTTCATATATATATATATATATACTTAACTTACAAACTTAATAATTAAGGACTCTTCTTAGCATCACATAATTAATTAATCCTCTGGCTTTAGGAATTCAAACCACAAATAAGTACTCAATTTCACTTCCAAGTCTAAGAACTTCGTAGTTGCATACATTAATAATGTCAAAAGAATATATGTGATATCAATTGAATTTTAATTCATCAATATTATTTTTAATACAAAAAGACATGAATTTGAATATAAAATTTATAAATCGTCCCTTCGATTTTGATTAATTTCCCAATATTAACGTTTAACACCCACCAATAAATTAGATTACAAGTTGCACACTTTTGAATCAACATCCAGAAGGGGCAATGCCACTTAAAACATTATTATATTTTATATCTTTAACTGTTTTTCTTTACTCTTTCAAAAAGCATGAAAAATTATTAAGGAAATGAACAATGTAACATTTTAGAACATGTTAGTTGCCGACAAACAGGGAACCCTCGAAATATTTTAAGGTTTCTCTCTCTTTTTTTCAGCTCTATAATAATTATTCTTTTTAGTTTCAATTATTTTGTTAATTATCAATTAGAGTTTCATTAATCCCATATTCCTCCTTTTGTGTGAGTTGAGTAGTATCATCAAAATTAAATTTTATAAATGTTTATTTTTTAAATATGCTTATTATATTATGTGGGAGGGGCAGGATAGGTGGGGATGAGGCGAGTAAAAAGTCATACCCATGCCTATTTCACCACCCACGGCGGGTCTAATTCTTGTCCTAATCCCCATCCCACCACCCACAAAACTTGTACCCATCCCCACCCAGTTAGGTACGAAGTGGGGTAGGACCCTGTGAAACCTGCCCCTACTCACTCATTTAAGTGTCAATAGCAATATTATTTAAAAAAAATCAGTGTTTTTAAATATTACAAAATTTTAAATTAATTCAATGATAAACTTATATTTTAATCTTTATGGAATGATTATAAACTCTTGAAAATTAAAAAGTTTATAATTTAATCTTTTAAAAATTATAAAATTTTAAGTTGATATAATGACTAATTAATTAATTTTACAAGAGAGTGGGTTATAAACTAATTAAAGTAGTGATTGTTAAACAAGATTATGAATCTTCAAACAAATATAGTAATTACACCAACAAATCGACCCATTGACATCTAATTATTTTATAATAAATTGAGAAAATGAAAAGGAAATCAAAGTTTATGGCCATTGATATCAATTGCAACATAAGATCAAGTAGGCAAGTTTTTAAATGGCAAACACACACACACACTGATGATTGCAAACTTAATCAGACATGATCATTGAGTCGTTGCAAGTTCATCAAGTTTTGTTTCAAAATAATATAAAAATTAAACCAAAATGTTTGTTGCCAACCGAACATATGTTTCCTTTGAGTGAAAAAAAGACAATATAAGATTTAATGGTAGACAGGGGTCCTGAAATAGGGCAACCAAACTGGATCACTATGTCTTAAGGGTAATCATGTTTAGACAATGTAACCCACATCGTAAAATCTATTAAGTTGAGGTCATCAAAATCTATTCCCTTGATTAAACGGTCAATCCTTGTCCCCGTATTTAGAAGTTAATGAACAAAACCAGATCATAAAATTCGTCCAAAGTTGATTTAAACAATAATTTTTTTGTCAAATCAATCATAAAACTCGAATTAAATCATATTTATCAGATTATATATAATAATTAAACAAATTCACATTTAGTACTAAATTTGTTCTATTAACAAAATTATGAAAAAGTCGAACCTAATAATATTAGCAATTAACTTTCATTAATCAGCCCTAAAACTCAAATCAAACACGAAAAAGTTACACAGTTACCTTTGGGTACCAAAATGCATAACTTTTGTCAAAGATAAGTACCAAATTGGATCAATAAATAACATAAGTATCACATTAGAAAATAGAGTCAAACTCGAATGCCAAATGATATATTAAGCTTATATAAATCTATATGGTGTGATATAGATATATAGATATTATTGTAACAAAGCTTGGATCTAATATATAATTATACTAAGTCTATATCTATATATGTTTGAATGAGTTGGTATTATCCCTCAATCGAGTCCCAACTCAGTTATAAATTTAAAAAATATTTATTTATTTTTCAAAGTAGAAAATATATTTTAAGAGTATTTATATATTTTTATATTTGATAAATCTATAAAATTATATACATGTATTAAGGTTTGAACCCATGACACTTTTTTTGCTACAACTGTGATTCAAACCCAGATTATTTCTGTAAAAAGTGAACACTAACTAATAAGACACGACTTGAGGTTCAAACCCGTTGTACTTTAATATTCACCCCTCCTTCTTATCATTTCAACTAAAGTCAAAATTCAATTTTTATATCAAGTTTTAATAAATTTATTATATAATTGTTTTCACCCAAACCGTAGATGTGTTGTAATGTAGGTGTAGATTTGCTTTGAAAGGAAAAAAATAAGAGAGTAAATAAGAAGCAAATTTGTTCTTTTAAAATAAATTTGTTCTTTTGACTATGTTCTATTCAAAAGTGAATAGATAAATGTAATTTAACACGACTTTAATTATTTCTGTTAAAGATTAACATGTAATTTGGTATTTAATATTTTTATTCTAATTTAGTACCTGAGTCTAATTTTAATTTTAATGTTGAATTGGAAAAAGTATATTTAACTTTTATATTTATGTTTATATTTAATACTTTTTAAGTTTTTAAGATATGCTATATTTATCAAATCTCATTCACAGTTTGACTTTTTTCTGAAATTAGAATAGAGTGTACTGCAAGCAAGTATAAAAATATAAAATGAAAAGTTTTCGAAACTTAACATTTATATTGATCATATTCGTCACAAAAAAAAGTTAAAAGGTGGGGCTGGTTTCTGGAAATTTTCGTGCTCAAATCCAAATCAAATTTAACTTAGTTAATTGATAAGTTTTGTTATTTAAAAATTAATAAAATTTTATGATTAAATTTAATTTAGAACAAATCAAACTAAATCCAAATTAAAAAACTTTATTCAAAACTTTATTGGCCCAAATTTATTTTTTTAATTTAATCGCTCTATTTAAGATAATTGTTCGAATTAGTCATTTCTGTTAAAATTTCTGTTTATCCACTGACAAATTGTTGGATGGTACATTAACTCATTGAGTGAGTTATACGTAATTTTTTTTTTTTTCTTTTGACTAAAGTTAGGAATCTCTCTATAAATTAACTAACCAAAAACACATTTTTTTATTTATTTGCCATATGAAAATTTTGAATCCTCTTTAAGAAGAAGAAATCTAACGATGGCGACGACGAACCATGACTATAACCTCACCTGCCAGCGTAACACCACCGACCATTCTAGTGTAACCGGCTACCATGACCAGACTAAAGTCAAATATGTTCTCTCTTGCTCTTTTTCGAATTTTTTCCAGTTGATTTTTTATGCTGTGATTGTGGTGAAATGGTGATTGAGTAAGTAGTGTTGGTGAAGGGTGATGGCTATGGTTTAGAGAGGGGCGGAGAGTAATCGTATGGTGGACGGTTGGGTGGCCTCGATAGTGATGAGATCTAATTGACAATACCAAGAAACTGTTCCATATACACGTATGGAACTCTTTGCTAAAGGCATAGCAGCATTGTTTGTTTCCATGTTTTTTTCAGCCATGGCATTGACCGTCTGTCAAGCAACAATTCTTCCTAGCAGTTGTAGTTCCAATGGGAATCAAATAATTCTCTACTGTATGGAAACTTTTGTCACCTATACTTGCAAGAGGCCACTCATTACCTCTGATCCACCAACAAATTTCACTGTAACTAAAAGCAATCACGGCTGAGTTCCCTGCCCTTAATGGACAAAGCGTTTCCTATGCAGTTTTACAGTACCTTGCTGGTTCGGCTAACCCTCCTCATACTGATACTCCAGCCGCCGAGCTTTTACTTCTCACCTCTTGCATAATTGAAGTTGGATTTTTTGACACTCTTTACACAAAGACTTCAAGCCGATTATATTTTGTGTTCCCAAAGAAATTAGACCATTGTCAGTTCATCTGGACTGAAAATGATTCTAGGATTGTGGTAGTCAGTGGCAATAGGGTGGCCAGTGATATTATACTGATAGATGGGCTCATCAAAAAGGATGGAGTCATAGTTGGTGGTTATCATCATTGAATTCTCTCTTTTTAAAGAAGATTCAAATGTTGATAATACTATTTTTAAAATATTCGTGTTGTAAATAAACAAAAAAATATATTTTGAATTAATTGTAGAGAAATCCCTTACTTTAGTTAAAAGTAAAAAAAAAAATTATCACATGTCAACCATTCAATAAAGTAATTTGTCACCTCAACAATCTATTAGTGGAATAATGGAATATTTAACAGCACATTATTTTAAAATAACTACCATATAATTTATCCCTAAAAAGATTTAAAAATAGAAAACAAAACTTTTTTCTCAAGTTGGTGGTTCTCATTAAAGTAGCTACCTCTTTATCTCGGTTTTCATGAATCTATAATTTTTTAATTACAATACTCTATTAGTTTTTTTTTTGGTATTTTCCATATCCGCTTTATAATTTATATTTAAAGTTTGTGATTACTCTTCTTAATAATGTTGTTTTCAAAATTTAAAAAATCTATTATTTTCTTTTCCTCATTGATATTCTAATATAATACTACAATATCACCCTTTATAATTTTTTTATAATTTAAAAAATGAATTTTACACTTACAAGTATAATATAATAATGATTAATGTGTTAAAAATAATACTTTAATGGATTAATATAAAAATGGGGCTTGTCATAGAAATCTTATCTTAGGACTATTGGCTCACAAACCTATGCATGTTTCTTTTTTCAACATACCTACGCATGTTGCTTCAATTCAATGATTGGATTGCATTGCATCGTAAAGCAAGAAATTTGATTTTTTTTTAATGTGTTTTTATAATGGTAATTCATTATTTAGTTAATTAAACATAATTTTTTTACAGTGGATTTTGGAATTTAATTATTATCTCGATAGATGTTCATATTTTAAAGTAGAATTTTAGAGTATTCTGTATAGTCTTCTTATTTTATTAAATAAGGGATATAAAAGAGTTATAATTCGGACAAATAATTTAAAGGTAGTTAAAGCTTTGTCCATAAAAGAGTCGGTAGACTTATATCTTGCTTAGAAGGATTCAATGATTTATGTAATGCCCCAAAAATATAGGGTCTTTAATTTTGCATGATCTAAAACATGTTACTTGTTTGCTTTAATGGATAAGTGATTTCGGTGTGTTTGGAAGTGTTTGAGAAGCCTAGGTTCAAGTCTTGGCTTTTGCAAAATTTTTAGTTTTTCTCTTAAATGAATCTGGGCATTGGCACATAGGCTTTATAAATAATGGTGCTTGTTTATGACACAAGAAGAGTTTGTGGCTTAGTGGCAAGGTGACGTGTTGTGCAACTGTGAGGTATAAGGTTCAAGTCCTAAGTTGTGCAATGGGTATTTATTTTGCTGCTTGAGCTATGTAGGTAGTAGAGCTGGATTGAAACACAGCTAAGGGGGAGTTTGAATAGAATTTGAATGGTGTTTGAACTGGTCATGGTGGGATAAGGGGAGAGATTCAAGGAGAAAATCAAGGAGTTCGAGTGAGAGGAGAGTAGTGCCGAATTGGGGGTCTAGCTACTCAGAATTTCGGCAGAAACCTCTTTTAGGTATAATCCTTATTCGACTTCTTTCTTTTGGCATTTTGTTTTCTTCTTTTTGTTTCTCTTGGGTCGAATTGTCCTTGGTGTCTTGGCATCGTAAGTCACTTTGGTCGGTTCCTGGTAAGTCAAGTGCCCTTTGGTACCTTTTTGGGTTTTTCTTTCTTTCTCTCTGTTATTTTTCCTTTCAGCCGAATTTATTCTTCTCCCTTATTTCTCCTTCACTTTTTCTCAACTTTTCTCCTTTCCTCTTTGACTGAGTGGCCGACTCCCTTTGTCTTTCTCTGATGTGCCAGTCGGTTTGGTTGTGGGGGATGATCTCTTCCTCTGTTCATAACATTGTGGTAAGTTGAATCCTACATCTCATCTTTTCCCCTCTCTTTTGTTTCTTTGCTTTTCCAATATAGACTGAATGTCATAAATCTTGTCTTATTATTTTGAAGCCCTGTGGATGATAGTCTCTGACAATCGGTGGAGCGTCAACTGCCTTGCTTCTCTGCACAACTCTGCTTTCCTCTTCGAATACCTCTTTGGCCGAATAATGTGGGGTAAGTAGGTTTGTTTTGTAGGGTTGGTCGAATACCCAATCTACTTTAACTCTAGTTCTTTGGACTATGGGCATCAATTCAAGCCTTGTATTAAACGATTATTACTAATGAAATCCGTCTTATGCGCAGTAAATCGAGAAGAAGGGTGTAATAGTTTTCAACCAGCGATCTAAGAGTAATAATCGCATAACTTTCGGTCAAGGTAAGTGGTGATATCGGTTTGGGGCTTTAGTGTTAATGATCTAAAGGATGAGAGATTGATTGTGTTGGGATGATTGTAGGTTGATCGTGCGTAGGGTAATCTGTTCGTTGCGTAAACAGGTGTGTAGACACACTCCTCTCTTCTGTGAATCGGCAAAAGCCGAAAAGCCAAAATCTCGGCATGTAATATCCGGGATTTAGGGCTTATGCATTATTGCTTAATTGTATGAAGTAGCATGCCTATGTGTGTTGTGAATATGTTTTATAAATTTCGGGTACCTTAAGAGTGTAGGTGAATGCCTTAGAAATTATTTGATTTTAAGTTTTAAAGGGGAGCTAAGCCTGATAGGCCTTAAGGAAATTAGTAGGGGAAATAGGACATAAAAATTGGCTTGTTAAAGTGGCAAGGAGGCGCCACTTAAAGCCTTAGTAGGTGACGCCACAAGCAGAGGGCAGGTCTTAAGTTCGAGCAGCACAAGTAGCATTTTGGGACTTTTATTTTTCGGTAAAAGGAGTAGTAGTGGACGGCATTGGGAGACTGAGGGAAGAGCTTTGGATGTGATTAAATTCCTTTTTAAATTTCGGCTAAGGGCAAAGATAATTATTGATTTATTTGAATTATTTTTGAATGGGTAAGAAGAGAGAAAATAGGAGAAAATAAAGGAGCTGATAAGGGGAAGAGTGTTGGCCGGCCTAGGGACTCTCTTGAGGTGATTTTAGGCCAAGTTAGTAAGGGGGGATAGCCGAATTTCATAAGACATTTTAGCCTCTTTCGTTTACTCCTTTCTCTCCAAAACTATCACTCTTTCTCTTCTCCTTCTTCTAACCTGTTCTAGCCGAAACCCCTCCCCAAAGATCACCATTGCCGCAACCCTCTTCAATCAAAAGACCACCATTGCCGAATTCTTCTGAGCATCCCTTCTTTTCTCTTTCATATTGGCCGAATCTCCTTTTGTCACCAAGATAAATTGCACCACATCCCATCATTTACTTTCTCTTCTCACGAATATTTCAAGTGCCGAATCCTTTATTTTGTGACCATAACCGATTGCTCCTCTACCCTGCTGAAGTCGATTTGATCATAAGCATAGGAAGCTGAAAACTCTACATCTCTTTTCTCTTGTCGACACAAAGAGTAGGAGAATAATTGCGTTTTGATCACTCCATTCGGTAAGGATCTCTCTTGATTGATCTGTTGTTCTTTTCTTTCTCTGACTGTTGAAGTCAAGACTCTAATCACATTGTTGCTCTATGGCCAAAACTCTGAAGGAGGGTTTCGGGATTCTGTATTGTCGACTACAAGGGAGGAGGTCTTCGGAATTTCTAAATATAAGGTAAGCGAGTGTGGTTTTAGGCCGAAGGCCATTTGCTTTAGTTCAATAAATGTTAGAATTAAATCTAACATAAGACTTGTAGGTATTTCGACATCTCCAATAAACAGATAGCGGTTTCAGGATCTAGATAATCAAGGTAAGGGAACCTTGATATTCGGCCAAGGCTATATTTAGTGTTTATTGATTGGGCCGATTCTAACTATGATCTTTAGGGAGGAGTACGATCTGTTTCGATAGACTTTTCGGGATTTCAGTGAAAGCGTTAGAAACCAGGTGTGTAACCCTACACTAACTCTTAATAGATTTACGGTATTAATTTAATATATGTTTTAATAAGAATGTGAAAGTTATGGCTAGAGGTACCATTCAATGGTACGGCATATTCAGGTACGTTATTCTCTAAAGCTCTGTTAACAGTATAATGAACACTGAATGTGACATATATGAGAATTGGTTACGAATATGAATAAGGCATGTGGCATGATATTTGCATGATTTGTATGACACATGGGGCATATGGGTGATAAGGAAAAGGGAAGTGATCTGGTGGTTTTTACCACAATATCTGGTGACTCATGTCACATAATCTGAATATGGTGACTTATGTCACAAAATATTATCTGGTGGCTGTCGTAACCATTTTTTTTGACAAAACTGGAATCGACTTTGGGTTTGAAAATAAAGAAAACAGGAGTCGCCACCGATCTTTATTAGGTGTGATCGGGTCACCTTTGTTTTAATAAAATATTTTGGTTTATTAAAACAACAATTTTGGTCTACGAAATTTGAGAAAACGAGTTCGGGAGTCGGTTACGTGCAAGGAAGGGTTAGCACCCTTGTAACGCCCAAAGTTGGTACCAAATCGATTGATGTTGTCCTAATATTGAAAACTTAAAAATATTTAGGGTAAAAATTGAAAGGAATAGAATTCGTTCATCCGGAATTAAAACTTAAGATTATCTCGCTTCAAAGAAATAAAGTATCATACCCAACACGTTAGGATATAATACCCTTATATTTCGACATCGAGATCATCTTCAACAAGAAAAAGACATTTGAATATTTAGTCGAACGAAAAGATCGACACCCAACACGTTAGGATGTAATTTTTCGGCCTTCTAAACACACAAATATTGCCCATTTTGTATGAATTAAAAAAATGTCGGATTGCGATTTAAAACCGTTGATCCACATGAAACGACAAAAATACGAAATCAAAATACTGGTAACAAAAGATACAATAATATAAAAGTGTAAAAAGGCAAAAGACGGCTTTGAAATAATAATAATAAGGGTTAAAGGTATTAGTAAAGATCGAGGTAGTAATATATATATACAATACGATTTTATAAACCTAATAATAATAATAATAATAATGATAATAATAATAATAATAATAATAGTAAGAAGAAGATAATAATAGCATGGACACGAAATATGTACAACATGATAACATAAATATAATAATAATAATAACAATAATAATAATGATGATACTAGTAGTAAAATAAAGTATTAACAATAATGGAAACATTAGGTAATAATAATGACGACAATAATAAAATAGTAATAGAAATGAAAAAAAAAATAATCATGACAAAATAATAATGATGATACTTAAAATAAGAAATAATAATAAAGACAAAATAGTAATGATGACACTTAAAAAAATAATGATAACAGTAATACTAATAGTAACAATAATAATGATGGTAAAATATTGATAATATATGCATGTGAAACACACCTAATATAAATCGTGATATACAAATAAATATTAAATCAATAGGTAAGCTGGTAAAATAAAGACTTAACAATAAAAATATGTAAAAAATGATAATAAATAAAAAATGAAAATGTAATATAATAATAATAATAATAAGTGAAATGTGTTAGTAAAGATAATAATAAAAAGCTAATAATGGTAATAAAACTAATAATAATAATAGTAGTAATATAATTATAAAAATAAACGAAGAAGGATTAAATTAGCATCAGAATAAAATTAAAAAGGGGGGGCCAAGATAGCAATAAATCAAAGTAAAAGGGGGGTAGGGACCTGATTAAAACGTAAGGGAAATTACAGGGTAAGATTCTTAAAAATGCGAGCAGGACTTGATCAACAAACATCACAAAAGGAAAGGACCAGTGCGCAATTAACCCTTTTAAAGGGCATGTGCATATTCCCTGAGTAACTGCACCATTCTGCTAGTTTTATAAGGGCTCTTTTATATTATTTATTATTTATTTTTTTTTAGCCTTTTGATTCCCTTTCTAAAAGAAACAGAACCCCACCCCCATTCTTTCTTTCTCTCACTCACGAAAAGGGCCGCCATTGTTGCCTCCTTTTTCTTCTTCGACGCTTACGGCTTCGCGGCAGAGACGAGGCTCAACAAACTCGGTGAGGTTTCGTCCTTCTTCCTCTTGTTGATTATTATTTATTTACAAAGAATCGAGAAAAAAAATAAAAAATAAAACAACAATGAGCAAATAATGGCGGATAAGAAGAAATCAACCTTTAAATTTTTTGATTGCCGTAATTTCTGGAGTGTTTGTTCTTCTCTTTTTTTATCCTAAAAATCCCCTCTTTTAATCTCACACGCAAGGAGAAGAGATGAAATAAGTAAATCAAAAGTTGATGAATAATAGAATTGAACATTAAAATTGGAAAATCCCTTTTCAATCTGCTTTTCTTGTATTCAATATGCTTGAGTATGTTTTGGATTTTGTCAAAAAAAATAGGATTCCCCTCTCTTACAATCGTTTTCCTTCGGTTTATATAACCGATTTACAAATTTTGTTTTCTTTCATTTGTGTTCTTTTTTCTTTTTCTATTGTTTTTTTCGATTTGTGTTGTCGCATGCTCCTTGTTCTTCGGTTGTTTGCAAGTCACGAGTGGAGACACGACGGGGCATACGAGGCGTGTGAATCGATAAGATGTCAGAGAAGCATGCGGGCGTTGGGGCAATGCGCGTGGTGGTGGCCGAGGCGTATGGGGCGTGGAGGAGAGCGCAGGCATGCGGGAAGGTCGGCGGCTAGAGGCTACTGCTGTTGCTGTTTCGTTTTCTTTGTGGTGGGCTGATGAGTTGGGTTTGGAGGTATATTGGGCCCCGAATTTGCATTGTACATGGACTGGTTTATTTGTATTAAATTGGGCCTGGCATTTGGTCTTGGTAATTGGACTGGACTTTTTATTAATTGGCCTTGTGTATTTTTATTTGGTCTTTTTTTTTTTTTGGTATTAAGCCTTAATGGGCCGGGCAAATTTGGTTATTACAGTGGCTATGCCACGAATTTATAAGGGCGATGTGCAAGTCGTCTGCAGCGACTGCCTTCAATGATGTGTAGCGGATGGAGGGTCGATTTAGTAATCCCCACGGTGTGATGGCAGGTACAGGTGATGTGTAGAGGATGGATATCTAGGCTTGGGTTCGGGATTGCATCATTATTTATATTTGTTATATATGTATGATCTGATATGCCTAAATCGTTAGGATTTGTGTTGGCTGTTACACACTGAGTCTGTTTGACTCACCCCGTTGTGGGATATCTTTTCAGGTGACACTTAGTAGGTGGACCAGGTCAGCAGAGACTATGTGGTGGCCATGCTGAATCTTTTCGGGACTTCAATTAGTTGAATTTGCGTTTTCTTACTATTTTATTATTCGAGATTTATTTGGTATTTTTCAGTTGTAATAAGGCCATTACTACTATCTGTTTTAAGCATGCATCCTATTCGGTTTATTATGATACGATTATTATTGAATCAAGATTAAATAACTTTTCTTAAAAATATATTTTAAATGTTTCGACACCCAAACACAAACGGATTTTTTAATTTAATGATAAACTCTAAAAACTCGGTATTTCTTTTAACTTATGAGTTTTGAAATATTTGAATAAAGTTTTATTAAAATCTAGACTTTTAAAATGACACCGATTTCAATGTAATCACAACTCCAATCGATTTCTCTTCAAAATGACCAACTTTTTCAAAGTAACAAACAAGTTTTGAACTGTTTTACTCAAGGAACATACCAGATCCGGTCAAGGCTCGTGGGCCGGGTTTGGGGTGTTTCACGGCATTTGAGGCCTCATGAGCGTACGATCACTCGTGTGGTAAACCAAGCCTATAAATCATGGGCGATAGACTGTAGAGGCCACCACGAGCGTTCTCGTGCTCTTGATCCGTTATGGGCCTCGTTTGGCTGAAATGGGTCGTGTGGGCCCAATGGGCTCATGGGCCCTACACGGATAAAATCCACGATAAGTGACAAATACTGGACTGGGCAATGCAGTTTGCATAGCCATGACTGAATTTGGGCTAAATGGGCCACACAGGCATGTGGGCCCACTTGGGCCGAATAATGGGCCTTAGGCCCATTTACACCGTTATGACCATTTAGGTTATCTGTGTCGCTCGAGGCGACTTCAGACCTCCCGAGAGGTCGATATCTGCACCGAGACCCCAAAGTAGAGTAAAATGACCAAGATGCCCCATAGGGTAAAATGACCGAAATGCCCCCATAGGGTAAAATGATCGAAATACTTCCATATGAGAAAATGACCAAAATACCTCCATAGGGTAAAATGACCGTTATACCCCTGATGGTAGGTTGACTGATGTGTTCATGATTTGTATATAACTATTACTGAGTATGACATTCTGCATATACGTATGATTTATGACATGACATACTGCATGGGGTTAGGATACTGTTATGGAGGAAGTACAATGTACTGGTGGCTCACGCCATATATCTCTTATTCTCGCAACTTTGTTGTGTTATCATATTCTTGCGACTTTCTTTGCGATACTATTATTATTATTATCGCGCTATCTTTGCTGCGCTATTGTGTGTTAGTTTGGGTGGGTCGATTTTATCCCCACATGGTGTGTTGGTTAGTACGGGTGGTGTGTTGGCTGGATTGGGATGGGTTGCATATTTGCACTGTACTAATACTGTATTAGGCTTAGGCTTACACTGTTACTGTAATGGGCTAAGGCCCACACTGCACTGTTATTTAATAAGGCTCAGGCCCATACTGTTTCTGCATATATTGTTATATACTGACTGACTGATAAGGGATTACACACTGAGTTTTCGTAGACT
Source organism: Gossypium bickii (assembly GCA_025503065.1). Taxonomy (NCBI): domain Eukaryota; kingdom Viridiplantae; phylum Streptophyta; class Magnoliopsida; order Malvales; family Malvaceae; genus Gossypium; species Gossypium bickii. Next base: position 3,010,363 of record CP106714.1, on the reverse strand, counting down.
CGCCCTCTCCTTTTTACTGTACAGGTAATACTCAGTCATAGGCGATTTGGTGCTGTGAGGGACTCGGAGGTGACCACACAACTGTAGTTGTTTTATACTTGCTTTTACTTAAATCTAAAATTTATGTTGGGTTTGGTTTATGTAATAAGGCCATTAGTATTTGCTTAAGTTTTTAATTGGGCTTTGTTTACTTATTTGAAACTACTAGTTTAGGGAAGGCGAGTTTTCAAAATAATTACCGTTTTCAAAGACACGAAAATTTGGATCATAAATTTTTCAAAAGCTTCCGCGAATTTAAATCAACCTACTATAACAAGAGCAGCTAATAAAGCCCATGTTTGACTAAATGGTTTGTGGAATAATAATAAAGAGGTTTTTAAACTTAGAAGCGAATTTTTACCAACAAGACAAACTTTCGAAAGATGATTTAGTGTGACACGCCAGATGCGGCCATAGTGTCTAGGCCGGATTTGGGGTGTTACAATTTATGAATTCTAAAGGACAGTGTGATGTTAGATATGTACCCAGGGAATGCAATTTAATAGTGGATCAACTGGTGAAGTTCAGCCTAACGTGGTAGTCAAGCTTACAGATTTTTGAAGTGCCTCTTGATGTTGTGTCTCTTGTTCTTCAACAAGACAAAGCCTTTAGCACTTATTAGCATCTGATTTGATATATCTTTATTATATTTTTCACCAAAAAAACATCTTAGGAATTAGTTAAATTACGTGGGATATCTTTGTATTATACCAATCGGATTAAATTAATCCTTTAAATTATTTTTTAATTGTAAATTCAAATTGTAACAAATCTTGGAAATTATTTTGTAATTACAATTCTTAAAATAAAATTCATTTACAAAACTATAAAAAATTTAAAAATATTAATTTTGTTAAATAGTAAATGTTAACTCTATTCTAATTTGGCATTATTTAATTTTTTTAGTACTACATGAAATTAAATTGATCCATTTAATAATAAATTAAAAGGACTAATTTAATTAGGTTCCTATAATAGAGGGACCTATCAAGTACATTCACCCTTAAGAATTGGTATATATCTTTAATTAATTAAAAAGAAAAAGGAAAAGGTAGGTAAAGGGTAAAGTAAAGAATAAGTTGGGGACAAAAAGAGCTAAAAGCTTAAAGACAAATTCACATTGCAAAGCAATGCAATTTGAAATTATATTTTTTTTCCAATTTCGACTATACTTTTTTTTTAATTTCTTATTAAAATTTATTTTATTCTTAAATTAATTTATTAAATAATTAAATTTAAATTCAAATATTTTTTTAAATATTTCAAGAACTTCTTTTTTTACGAAAAATGCTATTAAAACTCCTTTAATAAACATTACTCCATAAAATAAATAAAAGAAGATTATCACAATGAAAAAAGGACATAATTATTTCACAAATATCTTTAAAAAATTGTTGTATTTTTAAAAATTAGAAACTTAGTATTTTTTACTTTTATTTCATGGAATTTAGTTACTCTATTTTTTAAATTTTAAAATTCAAGTTTAATTGTTAACATTACTAATTTTTTTTTGTTAAATTTGCTGTTATGACAATTTTGAAATAATAAAAAAAATCACTTGGTAGCCATGTAATTAAAATAAATAACTTTGTAATTAACTTGAATTTAAGAAAAAAAATTTAATAGTGTTAACAATTGGACCTGAATTTTTAAATCCGAAAATTAGAGAAACTAAATTCCATAAAATAAAAATACAAGACTAAATTCTCAATTTTTAAAAAGTACGGAGACTTCCGACACATTTTAACATTTTCTAAATATCTATTTTTTAATATACCTTTTATATCTTATAGAATATTTATCAACTCCTAATATTACTAACTTCGTATTTTACCTTGATTTTATTAATTTTTTGAATATAAAATATTTATTTTAATATAAATTATTAAAAAATAACTTATTGAGTATATAAATAAAATTTTAAAAAATAGATGATTTAGATAAAACTGAGGTTGATTACTTTTGATAATTTTTAAAAATCAAAATACTGTAAAAAGAACACAAGGTTAAACCTAAACCGTTAGATTGATGATGGTAACTCTTAATCAAACGGTTTTCGAAATTTCTAAATTTTTGTATCTCCCCGTTCGTCATTTTTACCGAACAAAAGCCAAAAACATATAATAATTTATTTATTTTTCTTTTCAAAGGAGCTCTTTGTTTTGAGTAAACGATGGTGCAGAACAGCTGACGCTATATTTTCTCGAGAAAATTAAATAAAAGTCTAGAAAAAAGAAGTGGGTTTTCAAGAGCATTATCAGTTATTTGATTGAGGCTTTTTCTTTTTTTCATATACGATCAGATTATTCAAAATCTCAGGTATGTTCCGATATTTTCCAATAATTCTTTTTTTAATCATTTAGATCTTTACTTACTATTAATTTATCCAAATTAATTCTTTCTTTTAGTTAATTACTGGGTTAATTTCAGTTTCCTTAAAAGAATAGCTTAACTATTTAAAATATTTGAACTTTTATTTGTTTTTGAGTTGAAGTCATGCTATTGTGAATATATTGCTTTGGGCTATGAAAATTATGACTGGGAATCTGATGATTGCTTTACTTCAATATGACCTTTTGAAATTTTGAACTTTTTGTTTGGGTTTTAATTTATGTTTTTTTTTTTTTTTTCTTTATGAATTTGGTGTGGAAATGTCAGATCTTCTCTTCAGACCTTGTATTTTACCATTTTCGAAGTCAAGTCGGATCGGACCTTGAACGTAAAAAGCTCTTTTTGGCGCCAATTTTCTTTTTTCTCTAGACTCGAGACCGAGACCGAGACCTTACTTTAAGAGCACAATGTTCCTTAGGGGTTGGTGTAAATGCAATTCTGTTTATGCTGTTGCCTGTAGTTGCTTTGTTGTTGGTGCATCATTTTGGTGACCTGATCAGTTGCTCAATTTTGCTTATCAGTAATGTGATGCCTCATGACCATGTTATCACTACATGCATACATGCTTATATTCACTCCAGAATTTTAAGATATGAGTTATATTATATGATTAGTTTGATACTTTATTCTGTGCTCAATTTCGTGGCAGCTTTTACGTAAAGTGGGAATACAGGCAGTGCTAGGTGATTTAGCCTACTTGGCACAGATTTATAAGTTTGGGGGAGGAAAGCAGTATATATCTAGAAAGTCAACGAGTGACCTATGCTTTCGTACTTTCTAATTTGGTCGACGGACTTAGATGGACAGTTCTTCTCTAGAAGAATGCAATCAGCAAACTGACCATTGCCCTTTGTTAATGGAACGAGTTGAAAGCCATAGTGATCGAGACCACATTATTAACATCACAAGGCATGACGATGATACTTCATCAAGCTCCTCCCGGGATGAGCGACCTTCTGGAGTGAACTTAACAGAGACTGAAGATAGACCTTCAGGCAGCACACAAGCTGCCACTAATTCGACTCCTTTCTCAAATATATTGCACTCTAGGAGTTCGTCATTCTTGAGGAGAAGTGATGGGTATGGTCGACGTCGTAGGAGCCCTTTAAATTCTGGATTATGGATTTCTGTTGAGTTAGTTGTCACTGTGAGTCAGATTATAGCATCTATTGTGGTGCTGGCATTGTCAAGAAACGAAAAGCCTCAAGCTCCATTGTTTGCATGGATTGTTGGTTATGCATCTGGTTGTATTGCTACACTTCCTATTCTTTATTGGCGTTTTCTTAACCGCAACGTGGGTAACAACCAAGATTTGACACACTCACAACAAGGTTCTTCTCATGGCAATCCCAGTGAGACTACACCCTATACAGCTATTGCAGTTACTCAAGCTTCAGATGAGGATAATACTCGCATCATTGAATCCGCAACAAGGAACACTCAGATTGCAGGAACCTTAAGTACAAGGTGCGCTTGCATTTATTATTCAGTTGCCGCTTTATGTCTACTTTTGGGTTAATAAAACTCCATATTGCTCTTTCTTTTTATACCGTAAAGATGGAAATAGTGGATTGGGAAATACTTTGCATCATGAACTTCCTTCAACATGTCATCAATGATTAATAGAGTAATTATTAGTACATATTGAATAAATCTTTCTAAGAGCATGAAACGAAAAACTGTTACGGCTCCTCCATAGTTTTTGGTTGATTTCTTCTGAACTCTTTGTTACTATGTTGCTTCAACTCTTTATTTCTCATGAAGTGTCCATATCCAAAACCTGTATCCGATACATGAATGGTGGAATATGACTTCCAATGATCCTTCAAATATGTGGAAAAACTTAGAAAATTCTAACCATACCCGTGTAAGACACATACTCTTATTCAACACTCACACTTGAGTCCAAGTAACACAGTCGTCTTTATCTATGCTCTCGCTTAGTGGGAATTGATTCACAAGACTTTTATGATGTTGGTGGTATCTGAATGAAATGGCGGTGCTTATGCTGCAGTGATAGTGTGGGAATAGGGTGAAGAAGATGATGATGATTCAGTCGTATGTTTATGCCAATACTGCAAAATTCAATGGTGTTACCATTAACATCTTTGTTTTTAAGTGTTGGTTATGAATGGTGCTGGAGGAAGTATCGGCTTTTATTACAATAGTGGCAGTGATAATGGAAATTGGTATATATTCTGCCCATTATTTTAGATCTCCTGCAAAGTTCACTAAGTTTTTGTTTAGAAATCCTCCTAATTGTCATTTCTTGTGTGATAAACCAAGGATATGTTTTGGATGATAATTGAAAATTAGCTGGAGTAAGCAAAAGGAGCCTAGTAAATCTTGTTGATCTACACAGATAAATACAAAATTGAGATATTAGTAAAGTTTCTATATATTCTCTATATTATCAGTTAGATGTCACCGAGTGAAGAATTGGCTTCTAATATGCAGGTTCAATGGATTAGTAGACCATTTCAAGATGGCCCTAGATTGTTTTTTCGCGGTGTGGTTTGTCGTTGGCAATGTCTGGATATTTGGAGGTCACTCATCTCCATCTGATGCTCCTAAATTGTACAGGTACAATGCGGACTAAAGATATCTATTGCTCTCTGTTTTTGACCCGAGACTTGCAATTTCGTTAGGGTTTATAAACTGTTTATTGGTTCCATTGCAGGTTATGTATAGTGTTCCTTACTTTTAGCTGTATTGGATATGCCATGCCATTCATACTATGTGCAACGATTTGTTGCTGCTTGCCCTGCATAATTTCCATTCTTGGTATCCAAGAGGATTTTTCACCAACTAGAGGAGCCACCAGGGAAATTATAAATGCATTGCCAACATTCAAATTTAAATCGAAGAAAACTGGAAATGTAAACGATCCGGAAATTTCAGCTAGTGAAGGTGGAGTCCTGGCTGCAGGGACGGCAAAGGAACGTGTTATATCCGGGGAAGATGCTGTAAGTTCGATACTTGCAATTTACTGACAGTTTATTGATCTCTCTTCATGTTAACTTTACTTGCACCTGGATACTTGCTACTAGGATCAAACTGGGTGAAACTGTACAAATTTAACTATGTACGGCATTAAGGGTATAATCAAGCTTAAGTCAAGCACTCAAGCTCAAGATGTAGGAAGCTCAGTTTGACCTTGAATTGAAATTCAGGGCTTCTAGCTCAATTCTATCTCAATTCGACTAATTGCGTTCTACTTTAAAAGCTTGAGCTTGTTCGAATAAAAATCAAATCGTTTGAACTTGTTCGATTGGGCTCGATAAAGCTAGTATACCTAGTAGAAAATAAGCTTGAATTTTATGATCCACTTCTAACTACACAATTTGTATTCTAACTCAAAGTTCAAGTTCAAATTGAGATTTTGCAATACTTAATAAAAATAAAATATATATATTGAAAAATAAAAGCCCCCTGATTTTGCTTGTGAACTATTTGATTCAAGTATTAGATACTTGATTTTATCTCACTCGATAATTCAAGCTACTTTAGCTCCAGCTCGACTCAAAAATAATCAAGCTGACTTTGAGTTGTTTGTTATTTCTTTAGTTGAACCCGAGTAGTTTTTGAATATAGATTTCTCATTTACACCCCTGTACAAAGTAATTCAATATTATGTATTTGCTGAATTGAGCTATCAGTTTGCTCCGCTTGACTTGTGGTATCGTTAATGATTTTTGCCACTCCGGAATAATACTAATACAGCTTACTAACTCAATATGTTGCCAGGTATGTTGTATTTGCTTGGCTAAATTTGCAGATGACGACGAGCTGAGGGAGCTGCCATGCCTCCATGTCTTCCATGTGGAGTGTGTAGATAAATGGTTAAAAATCAATGCATCTTGTCCCCTATGTAAAACCGAAATTAGTGAGAGCAGCAGTGGTTCACCATTAGCCGAAGACTCGCATTAACAGTGCAGGCTAGACAATCATCAATGGACGAATGACCGGTAATGTCTTCAATGTTTTACTTTGTTCTGCTGGTTCTTGCATTTAAGTTTGAGTCGAGTCAAGTCGAGTTGTCACGAGTCCCCCATGGAAGAGATACAAAATATATAGTTAGGCTATCATCAAAAAAGAAACTTGGAATGCTATATACTAAAAAAGATTGTTTCTTGAGGCTAACCTCTCATGTTCATACAAAAATTATTTTGATTGCTATTGTTCTTTTTTACTATGTTATGTGCAAACATGACTGTCTTGAATTTTGTTGGAACATTTCCATCTAAAGTTGGATATTTGGTGGTTCTTACTCTGCTCTATTTATTATTTATTAAAGGTTTAATTATGAATTCCGTCCAAATTACTACTCTTATGAATTTTATGAACTTTAATAATTTTTTAAAATTACTATTTTGCCCCATTCTCATGAGGCAACTGTTGGAAAAGTAATTACTTGTGCTTCTACATAAAAATAGATACCGAATGAAAGTAGATATTGGTACATTGATTTTTAACCAAAATTTTTATGGTGATTGATATATGGGACTGGATTGGATTTAAGTATGATGTTAACATAATTTATGCTTGTTCAAGCTCAGGTTGGTCTAAAATTTGAACTATGGTTTATAAATGGGATAAATACCAACACTATACATAAATAATTGTATTTATCTAATATTAAAATAAATTGATAGAATTTTTATTTCTATAAATATGTATGATTAAATCAAAATTAAAGTTTGAAATATACATCTGAATCACAATTAGAGTTTCACGTATATAATTCCATCAAGTTAAAGTTTATGTATACAATTACAGATTAAATTAAAGTTTATGTATAATTTTGAGATTTATCTCTTTATAATTAGGTTGAACTTAGTTTATGTTATGAATTGGATTAAGTAAAATGATGTTGGATTGAGTATAAAACTAATTAATTAAAAAATTAAAATTGGTTTATCCCGTTACTTCAGTTTGGATCCTTAAAATTAAAATCGAATTGATTTAATTATTTAAATCGAGTCAAATAATCGAGTTAATTGAAAATTAAATTAATAACTAAAAATTGAATTAATAAAAGTATTTTGATTTATTTAATTTAGTTGGGTCGATTTAATCGGTTTAACCAATTTTTTGCGTACCTAATTTAAAGCCTCTACCCCATCAGCTGAAGTATAATATTAAATTCTCAATTGGAAGCCACGTTAATGATATTTTGCCCCTTTGTTGAACCAACACACAGATGGGGAGTAAGTTGTTTATGATTTGCTGTTTATTTTAGGAACGAAAACTTCTGGATTTATTTTATTTTTGTTTAAAATTGTTTGCTATAAAGGAGATTTAATTGTTTTATTATTGATCTTTTTTCAAGATAGTTTTTTTTTTCCGATTATTTTGTCAAAATTGTTAAAAGAAAATCTGTTTTCGCATTGTAGGGATGAGCATTCATTCGAATCAAGTGCACACATCCTAATCCAGTTTGAATTTTTTTTATTCGAGTTGAATCGAGTAAAATTGTTTGAGTTAAATTAAAAAAATTAAACATGTCAAATAAAAATATTATTACAGTATAACTAATTACATATTAGAGTACATAAATTTGATAAAATTTCAAAACAAAATAATAATAAAAATAAGATGCTTGAGTATGATAAATTTGAATAATTAATTAGGTCCTAAAATTATTATTTTAGAAATTTTTAAAATTTTTAACCTTTTTTAACATATGTTTTAGAATTTTTTTATATTTTTTAAATATAATTTTAAAATTTGTATAAATATTTTAAAATTTTGAAAATTATTTTGAATTTTTTTTTTTGTAATTTTTGTTGAGAGAGAGACCAATTTGCTTATTTTCAAAGTTGACAGGGGCTGAAAGGGTATTGACATCAATATGTTATTCGAATCATTCGAATTATTCGAGTTATTTGAATTGCAAAATTCAACTTGACTCGAACTCGATTCTATTAACTCGAAATTCGAAATCTTTTTAGATTTTTTCGAATTGAATTGAGTTTTACTCACCCCTAATATTGAATTTATGGGGAGATTGTTGCTGAACTTATATTAGGAGAGGCAACCACAACCAATCCACAACATTGTATTAGTTGGCAATTTTTAACAATGTTATTTTACTTTTACATTAATAATTTTGTATGCCTAAAAAGCATTTAGGCATGACTCATATAAGCAGGGATCAAAAGTTTTATATTTCACAAAGATAATATGAAGTTTGATTAAGAGTCATGAAGGATAAGAAGATTGTGTTGATCAAATATAAGAGTTTAAGACAAAACTTAATGAATATTTCGGAGATGAAAAATACTATTTATACTTATTGGGAAATCAAATAAATCATTGATTAATATTTACTATTTATACTTAATGATATGCGGACTTGAAGAGAGAGAAAGAAAGATTTTCATATTTGAATATTTTTTAGAATATCTCTTGATCGACAATTGAAGTGGTAAAAATATCTATTAGCTGGGCTCGCCAACTTGAATTAAACCTTAGCGGGTATAATAGTAATACTTCCCACATAAAACATGCTAATATTGCCGAGAGCACATGGGTACTTCTATCCGCTGATAGTGCGGTGGCGAGAGATACCGGTCATGCAGCTACAGGAGGCGTGGTACAAGATAAAGATGGAAATTGGATTATGGGATTTGGTCATTTTTTAGGTGTTCGCTCACCATTTGAAGCCGAAGCTTGGAGTATCCTAAATGGGATGTTGTTGTTACTTAATAAGGGGTATAGAAGGATCATAATTCAGTCCGATAATCTCGAAGTAGTCCAAGCTCTAGCTGCTATGGACATGGAGGAGTCAAAAATTACAATGCTCAGAAAGACCAAGCGCATTATGAATTCGGAAGGCCAATGGAGAATCCTTTATATACTGAGAGATCGGAACTCGGTGACATTTTATACAGATTTTTTTAACGCATATTTAAATAAAAATATATAAAATTAAAAAAAGAAACTAAAAATATTAAAGGGATAACATAATTGCCTATTTATCATTCATTTGATTGATAAAATATAAGACTCTTATACATTTATTTACAACAAAAGTTTGATGGAGAGGTTGAAAAACAAAATTCTCCAAAGACAAGAAAATAATTTATTTAAGTAACACGACATTATAATACTAATAAATTTTAAAACTATATATCATATACTACAGATTTGTTGCTGTTCTTGTAGACTTAATTCAACAACCTCCCATTTTATCTGCATTTTTCCAAAACAAATTAACCCTATAAGATTTTGTCATCTATCCATATAGGAATATCAAAAAAAATTAAAATCACCGTATATGATTTATTTCAGATTTATAGATATCGTTTTTTCAGTATTAGGAATAGGAGATGAGAGTAGCACTGTTTGAATCCGTGTAAACAAGTGCCTAATAAGAGTTTTAATCATTACTTTATTTAAGTCAAGACAAAAATGATAGAGGTTATTATAACTATATTTATTTATCTGGATAAATAAATTATTAATTACTTGTCGACTAAAATAGAATAATAAGAAAATATTTTAATTGAAACTTAATTATTAATTTAAATAAATATTAAAATACTTTTTAATATTTTATTCTATCTTGAAGAGTAAAAAGGGTTGTTGAATCAAATTTGATTGAAAACCAAATATGAAAATTTTTAAGAAACCGAGACATGTTGGCCTAATCTAGCTCATGGATAGGTCTAAAACCAAGCTCGAGCATATTCTTACATAAATTTAATTACGAAAAAATTAGTATTCGATACAATAGCAGTAAATTCCTTAAATTTTTTTAATTCCACAAACAAAATTAAAAAAAATTATTAATGGTACGAATGTCTAACTTTTTCTTAAACCTAAACCTAAAAGCTATCTTAAATATTTTTTCTGATAAAAATATTAATATCAATATAAAAATAAATTCTAGAATTATTTTAAAATTGTCACAATATTTTTCCAATTGCTCAAACTTGAGTGACATGTATATATATAATATAATAAATAATAATTTATTAAGATTAAAACTTTTATTGAGGTATTAATTTAATAATTTTAATTTTATAAGACTAGTTTTTTTTTTTTTTAAATTTATTGAACATACCAGCGAAGTCAGAGTTGTGGAGGTTTGGGTGGTACTTTGTGACCACATCGATCATAGCAACTAAACACACAGGGTAGTTTTTTATCTCCCAATACAAGTGCACATTTCCAAAAATTACATTTCAGAATGCATTTGAATTTTACTGCTTCAATGCTGGTTGCTAACATTGTTGTCATTATAACAAGTACTAGAACAACTCTGCTTCCACGGCTTGTAATGATGGACACCATCTTCTTCTTCTTCTCTACTCAATTTTTCTTTTTCTATGATTTTCTCTACTTCATAATTTATATATCTGAATTTATAAATTTAGAAATCGGGAATTTCGTAAAACAAGGAAACACAATTAATTCAAAGATCCTAAAATTAGGTAAATAAAAATCTCATATATCATAAATGGAAGGTTATTGTTTTAGGTATATTTAAAGGTTGAGCATAGGATTTGACTTTGTATGGATTCAAATCATTGGTTTAAGTTATTTTAAAGTTGAATTGGATAAATTATTTTGATGTGTTTTCCGAGTTTAAAACGAATTTGAAACAAATATATTTATATAATTTTTAATTTTTATGTTAAATTAATTCAAATTATTCGTTTTGAATATCAAATGGAAAAGTGAGTGTGCCCCAAGTTGATATCAATGTTGCATATGATTGTATGCCATATGAATATGTTTATTTAGGGGTGAAATTAAAATTCTAAAGAATGTCCTTAAGGCCTAAATGCATTTATATTGATATAAAGTAGAAATATGAAGTTGTAATGAAAGACTTATAAAATGTATTTTTTTATTTAATTTTAATCATAAAATATATTAACAAATATAAAACCAATTTATGGATATTAAAATTATGTCTCCCAATTTATTGATTAAGCCTTAATTTGATTGCCTTCAGTATTGTTCTCAATATAAAAGGACGTGAATTTGAGCGCATTGAAACATATTTTTCTTCTATTTAAAGGTTGAGATGAATTATAGGTAGTTATAAACATAATATAAAAAAAAATGCCTCAAAGTAACCTACATGAAGTTCCAAGCAAGGTTAATAAGATTTAAGTTTATAATGGATTGCTGAGTCTGTCTTCTGACACGCCTTTGTCTGCCGTCTGACACCTTTTTTTTTTTGTCCTTCTGTTTTCTTTTGTCTTTGTGTTTCTTTGCCACTGATATTGAAAATCTATTGAGTAGGTTGTTTTTCTTTGTTGGGGAAAGGTTAGGAATGGAAATGGGATTGGCGGATCTAAGTTTGGAGGATGGTGAAGAGGAGGCTTTTTCTATCCCGGATGAGGTTGAAGCGCACAGTTCGGCGCATGGCTTTTGTTTGGTGGGTTGTTTCTTAATAGCTGGTGTTGTTCATTTCCCAGCCATGAGAAATACAATGGCAAACATCTGGCACCCCTTGGAGGGTGTTCAAATTTCAAATTTGGGGGAAAAATGTTTTCTTTTGAAATTTTTTAATGAAGTGGATATCCATCGGGTCCTTACAGGAGCCCATTGGACTTTTAATAATCACCTTTTGATTATCTATAGAATGCAGGAGAATGAGGATTCTATGTCTATTCCTTTGGCTTACTCAGATTGGTGGGTTCAGATTCATGATCTGCCACCAGGCTTTATTAGGGAATCTATGGCAGTGCAATTTGGAAACTTCATTGGTAAATTTCTGGAATATGATATGAAGCAGTTGTCCAATGGCTATAAAAATTTTCTTGATGTTAGAAAACCTCTGAAACAACGAAAAAAAATAATGATTTCTGAGTCCAAATTTACATATACAAAATACAAATACGAAAAGTTGGCTTTGTTTTGCTTTTTGTGTGGGTGTTTTAGCCATGGAGATAGTTTTTGCCCAATGAGGTTACAATGTGGGCTGCAGGAAATGGGAATAGGGTGGGATATGACATTGAGGGCTCAGCCACGGAGAGCCACCACAGTCAGCAGCGTTTGGCTGAAGGAGGGAAAAATAATTTTTTTTTGGAAAGAAACGAGTTGAGCAGCAATTGGGCCAAAATTCAATGCACAATTATGAGAGAAGATCATGGGTTGATTTCAATCCTATTCTTGGAATTAATTTGAAAGGTTCCTGTAACACCCCTTACCCGTATTCGACACCGAAATAGGGTACGAGGCATTACCGGAATTACAAATTTATTTATCAAAAATTTTATATCATTTAACATTTATTTTTGAAACCAATCAAAAATCAAACATATTATCCCTTAAAACATATTTATTTTTCTTATTTCATGACTTACTTGAATTTATTTCTCGTCTCAACATATTTAATTACCTTTTATTTACATATTACGTATAATCACATATTGACATGTCATGATAAATATCATTCTCTTGCCGTTTATTCATAAACATATATTAGTTAATTCATTATATCAATATTTCACGTGCTATCAACTTATATTTCCTTATATCACATATTTAAAGTTACACGAACTTACAGCTAAATTTGCGAAAATACCAAGATTCAAGGGCATTTTGATAATTTCCCATTTTCATCGATTTTTCAACCGATCTTAATCTAATTAATAATTTCATTCAATTTAGCAATTTTAAATAATAAAATAATCCATTCCATGTAAATTGGTCATCTCCAACATTTATACAAAACTAATCATAAACTTTTACTTTTATTCAATTTAGTCCCTGAGCCTAAAACATTACAAATTAGCCATGCTAGCTGAATATTCATACATATTTTTCTCCTCCTCCTCCTCTCCATTCCACATCCTTAATGTATATAACATGCTATAAGTAACATTGTAAATAAGTTCATTATTTACTCATAAGTATATTCAAAACTGCCCATTTGAGTCATAGTCACTAAATTATTTATTTCCAGAGCTACAGAACTCCAAATGAAGAACCGTTAATTTTTCCTGAAACTAGACTCACATATATTCTTGCCATAAAATTTTCAGAATTTTTGGTTTAGCCAATTAGTACAGTTTATTCTTTAAAGTCACCCCTGTTCTGCTGTCTGGCAGTTCCGACCCTTCTTCACTAAAAATTAATTATCTTTTATATAGAATTCATATGATGTTATGGTTTATTTCTTATAAAACTAGACTCATTAAGGAATCTAACCATATAAATTATGTTCCCAAATTATTTTTATACAAATTTTAGTGAATTTCTAAAGTAAGAACAGGGGATCACGAAGTTGTTCTAAACCAGTCTTACAAAAATACAAATATCTCAAATTACAAAATTCCTTTGCTTTCTCTGTTTCTTTTATATGAAAATAGACTCAATAAGCTTTAATTCCATATCTCACTTGACTTCTAATTCTATTTATACAATTTTTGGTGATTTTTCAAAGTTAGACAACTGCTGCTGTCTAAAACTGCTTTAGTGTAACATGTTGATTTCTATTTTGTCCCTAATTCCACAATTCATACAATTCAGTCCTTGCTGAATTAACCCTCAATTGAGTTAATTTTCTCATTTAATACTTTTATCTATCATTTTAAAACTCCTTCATAACCTTTGAAATTAGAATTTTAACACTAGGCCTTAATTTCAGCTATTTCACAATTAGGTCCTAAAACCAATTTCCATCAATTTCACTTGATTAAATCATCATATAACAAAATTAAAAACTCCAAATCAAGATTTATTCATCATATTCTTCCAACACTAATCCACATAAACTTTAAAAATTTAGCCATAGAATCAAAAACTAATGAATTAATAAATTGGACCCAATTGTAAAAGTCCAAAACATAGAAATTTCAAGGAGAAAGCAAGAATTAAACTTACATGATGCTTGAGTATAAAAACTAGCTTGAACTCTCTCCCATGGCTATTTTTCAGCTGAAGAAAATAAAGAGAAATGAAGAGAATTCTCCATATATTTCAATTTGATCCCCTTTTTTTTAGCTAATTTTGAAAATTTTCCAATTTTCCCCCTTTTTCTTCTTTCTCTTCTCTTCTTCTTTCTTTCCTGCTCTCTGCTTCTTCGTTTGGGTTTCTGTTCTCTATTCTATTCTCCTCCTTTTTTTTTTTTTGTTTGTTTATATATATATAATATAATAATATAATAATATAATATTATAATAATATACCTTAAAAATCTCAGATTTTTCTATGTTATGTCATTCAACTATACAAAATGGTATAATTTCCATTTTGATCCTTCATAATTTCTTTTAATCTATAATTTAACTTTTACTTTCATTTCAGTTTAGTCCTTTTCATTTAATTTCCTACCCAAACGTTAAAATTTTCTAACGAAAGTTTAATAATAACTTAATGACATTCCATAAATATTTTTGGAAATATTTGTGGCTCACTTTATGAATTCGAGGTCTCAATACCTCGTTTTTGGCCTAATTTTTCTAATTAATTCTTTCAGTTCACAAAATTCACTAATTTTAAAATATTTCTAAAATCACACTTAACTTATAACTATCGATTAACAAAATTTTCTAACTTTTCGTCAGATTTAGTGATCTCGAATCACTGTTCCGACACTATTAAAATTGGGCTGTTACAGTTCCAATTTTGAAAATGCTCATAGTCAAAGGCAAAATTCACGTCTCATTATTGGGGGAGATTTGATGCCATGCAAAGATTAATAGTTGGAGTCCAATGTGAACTGTGAGGAATTAAGTAAGGGGCCGGATGGTGTAGGACTAGTTAATGGGCTGGATCTAACAAAATTAGATTGTGAGCTAGAAGGCATTCCAATTGCTAGTGAGGAAGGAAAGAAAATACAAAGGTATGACTCTTTGACTTATAATGTTTCCACTATTCCGGATTCGTTGTAAGTTGTTGGTGGGCAATCTGTCCATTTTAAAATATTATCGGCAGCTGCCAGTGGGTATGCAGACCGGAAGAAATAATTTTTTTTTGCTGGAATGTTCGTGGATTGGGGTACGAGCAGTTAGAAGACTTTAGCATATGTTGAAAATTTATCTTCCTCAGATTATCTTCTTTATGGAGACAAAGTTGAATGCTAATAAAATAGAAATGATTAGGAGACGGTATAGTTTTTTTAATGGTATTGAAGTGCCTGCGGAAGGGACTAAGGTGGGTATTAGTATTGGGTGGAACGGGGGTCAACTAGTTATATTGAAAAGTTTTTCTAAAGATCACATTGATGTTGAAATCCAAGAAGAGGAAGGAAATCCATGCTGGAGATTTACAGGATTTTACGGGGCGCCAGATATAAAAGATAAAGTCGCAACGTGGGATTTGCTTCGCTGTTTAGGGAGAAAAAATTCGCTACCATGGTTAGTTGGAGGCTATTTTAATGATATTCTTTTTGCTAATGAAAAACAAAGTGGGTTTTAAGGAAGGAAGCTAGAATAGAGGCTTTTAGAAGAACTTTGGAAGAATGTCAGTTGGAGGATATTGGTTATTCTAAGATATGCTTTACTTGGAAAAGGAGTCATCTGCTTGAAAAGAACATAAGAGAGAGAATTGATAGAGGAGGTTGCCACAAACGCATGGCTACAACTCTTTCCAAATTATTCTTTGAGGCATCTTCCTCATTCTTTCTCGGACCACTATCCATTGCTTCTTGAGACGAAAGTTGGTGGTTTGCAGTAAAAATCTAGAATATTCCATTTTGAGGTGTGGTGGGTTTTGAAAGAGTCTTGCAAGAATGAAATAAATAGATTATGGAATAGCAGTTCGGGTTCTTTTCTCAATCGGCTTTTATCTCTTTCTAAGGGACCGCAGAGATGGGGTGAGATTAAACAAAGAAGATGTTGTGATGTCAAAAGATTAACAAAAAGACTGGAAGAGTTAAATTGTTCTGAGTTTTCGAAGGAATCTTTGGCTGAGCTTGTAGATGTCAAATTACATATTAACATAGAGATGGATAAGGAGGAGAGATATTGGGAACAATGAGCTAGGGTGAATTGGTTGAAAATTTAAGATAAGAACACTTCTTTCACAAATTTGCTTCTCAAAAAAGGCGTATAAACCAACTTCGTGGATTGCAAAGGAGTGATGGTTCGATAGCCACAGATCGTATCGAGATTGGGGAAATTGCTCGCGACTATTTTTTGAACCTATTTGTTTTTAGAAGAATCGGCAGTTTGGATCATATTCTTTCGGGGGTTTCGTGTTGTATTTACTAACAGTATGAATCGAAGTCTTACAGCTACCTATACAAAGAAGGAAATTGAAGAGGCTTTGAAAGGTGTGGGGCCTACAAAAGCTTCTGGTTCGAATGGATTTCCTTTCGTTTTCTACCAAAAGTACTGGTCTATTATTGGCAATGATACTAGTGCTTTCTGCTTGGATATTCTGAACAATGGAAGATTATTGTTTAAAATCAGTAGTACTCAATTGGTTTTAATCCCCAAAATTGGAAATCCTCTCAATTTGAAGAATTTTCACCTTATTAGTTTCTGTACTGTAATCTATAAGATTATGGTAAAAACAATGGCGAATCGCTAACAGAAGGTGCTAGACTACTGTATTGATAACTCTCAAAGTGCATTTGTACCAGGCAAACTTATTACTGATAATGTACTGTTGGCTTATGAGGTTCTAAATTCCTTCAAGAAGAAGAGAGGTGGATGAAAATGTTTTATGGCTTTGAAGTTGGACATGAGTAAGACATGATCGGGTGGAATGGCCTTTTATTAAAGGTATGATGTTAAAAATAGGTTTTGTGGATTCTTTTGTTGATATTATCCTCCGATGTATTAGATCAGTCCAATATTTTATTTTAATTAATGGTGAAGAAGGTTCAAGTTTTACTCTATCGCGAGGGCTAAGGTAAGGGGATCCTCTAAGCCTTCACTTATTTTTGTTCTGTGGGGAGGGCCTATCTGTATTGATGAGATTAACTAGTCGAGAAAAGAAAATTTTAGGAGCAAAAGTTTGTAGCGCACCTTATGTTTGCAAATGACTGCATACTATTTGGTGAGGTTACTGATAAGGGGATCATGGTGCTTAAAGATATTATTAGAGAGTACAAATCTTGCTCGAGGCAATGTGTAAATTTTGAAAAATCCACGACTTTTTTCAGTTCAAGAATATGGCTTTCTAAGCTCTTAACGTTCATTACTCGACAGAGCCTGAAAAATATTTAGGGCTTCCGAAAATGGTTAGACGAAGAAGGAAAATGGCTTTCCAAAGCTTAAAGGACAAATTGAAGCAGAAGATAAATAACTGGAGTGTTAAACATATCTCGCAAGGTGGCAGAGAGGTATTTATAAAAGCTGTCTTACAAAAAATTCTAACTTACTCGATGTCTTATTTTCTTTTGCCAAAAACTTACTCTGTTGAAATGGAAAACAGAATAGAAGCCTTTTGGTGGCAAAAAAAGTTATGGAAAGAGAGTGATGCATTGGTGCGATTGGAATTCATTATGTTTGCTTAAGGAAGAATGTGGTTTCTCTAATGTCTTAAAGTTTAAATCATCAATGCACAATTAACTATGACTTACTTTAAAACATATCAATAAAAATCATAAATCAACATAAATTTCATCCTAATTAGTAATATGAGAAAATTACTGAAGAACAAATTGAAATTCAGGGATTTGAGAATAATGAAAAAAGTTAGGCACTTTATCCCCCCACTTTAAGATGTACATTGCCCTCAATGTATAAAGATAGATAAATAATCATGTAATTATACTAAAATCGAAAGAGAAGGAGGAAAGAATACTTCCTGAATTCTGGATGGATTCCTTGAGTTGGCAAAGGTCGTGGTGAAAGATGACTTATGTAGTAGTGAATTACTCCTAGTGATTTGTTCGTTGTTTGGAGTGTGCAATTGAAACTGCGAAGTCATTAGTTAGATGTCTCGGGGGCGTAATTAAATAAATGCTTGTTAGGCATACTCGAAGGTTAGATAACCAATCATAATAAAAGGGAAAAAATTTAAATTAAGACAAATAAAAATTAAAACGAAAAAAACTTAAAATAAATAAAAGAAAACTAAAAATAAGGAAAAATAGGACTCAGAGGTTCTCATCATCCGCTGGAACCTCTGAGTCCTGCGGTGGTGTCGGTGAAAAACTGTGGAAGTGGTAACAAATTTGTTGGAGGGTAGCCTCGATCCCGTCAAAACGTCGAGCGGTGTCAGTGAACTGCTTAGTATAGTACTGCTCGTGTAATACCCCTATACCCGGTTCAATTATGCAAACCCGGTATAAGACTATTACATTTGGTGCCAAAACAATTATGGCCAGATACTGTCTAATTAAAACATTTGAATATAATATTTTAACTTACCAACCATTTTTGCTACCATATTTATTGTTTATTAATTCATTCCATATATACTAAAATACTTCAAATAACTGAAAATAGATAAAATTTCAAGAATCTACATTTTAGTCCCTATCACATGGGGACACCTTTGAACTACATATGTACATGCCATTTTAATACAAAATATAGTAACTACCTTTGAAGCCCTTGAGGATGTGATGAGATGAGCGATCTTTTAGTTGGACTTTTCTCTTAGTCTAATTGTACCTACGCTGTTAAAATAAACGCGTTAAGCCGTGAAGGCTTAGTAAGCACTACAAAAATAATTAAATAAGCAATCATAACAGAATATTTTAACTCAATCAATTATTGCATATCTTCTCACATATAAGTTTCTTCATGTATGCCTTGCTTTAATAAAATTTAACTTATCTTTTGTAAGGTATAAATCTTACCTTAACACATCAGTAATTCACTTTGTCCTCGCTTTCAATTCTTAGCCCAAAGTAGACTTTATAGAACACATCGGATATACGGAACATATACAGAGGTGCATTATGATGCACAAGTGAACAGAGAGCACCAATGTGCTAATAATCGAGAGCACCGACGCATGCTAATAATCGAGAGCACCAACGTGCTAATATCGAGAGCACCAACGTGCTAATATCGAGAGCACCAACGTGCTAATATCGAGAGCGCGCTAAAGTTCCTTAATGGCATGCCACTAATATCCCAAAGAGTTCTAATTTCGCCTACTTGGGCATTAAAGTTTGAATCTCATGTATTTAAATAATTCACATAAATATTTCAAAAGGATAAATAACAATAATTTAAAATTCTTGTAGTACTTACAACAAAAGGTTGAGGTGATATAAATTCTTCTTCCTTCACTCCTTAACCTTCTCTTTTCCTTTTCCTTCAATTCGGTCCTCTCCTTCCTTTTCTTTTTCTTCAATTTCATATAAACATATAACATTTATATGTTAAAAATAATCAAATAATTTCCTGTACTATTTAATACAATAAACATGTATTTTATGATAAATTCATGCTTTCTTACTATTGCTCACATTTCAATTTAATCATTTACTCATAAACTTATTCAAAGCTGTCCTTTTGTGTCATAGTCACTAAATTATTTATTTCTCGAGCTACAGAACTCCAAATGAAGAACCGTTAATTTTCCCTGAAACTAGACTCACATATCTTTTTACTATAATTTTTCCAGAATTTTTGGTATGGCCAATCAATACCAGATTATTCTTAAAGTTTCCCCTGTTTTACTGTTTGACTGTTCTGACCTCTCTTCACTACGAATCAAATTACTCTTCGTACAGAATTCATATGACCTTCTTATTTATTTCATTTGAAAATAGACTTATTCAGGATTCTAAACATATAAACTTAAGCCCCTAATTATTTTTCTCCAATTTTTTATGATTTTCCAAAGTCAGAACAGGGGATCCCGAAATTCCTCTAAACCAGTCTTACAAAAATATAAATATCTCAAATTACAGAATTCCTTTGCTTTCCCTGTTTCTTTCATATGGAAATAGACTCAATAAGCTTTAATTTCATATCTCATTCAACTTCTAATTCCACTTCTACGATTTTTGGTGATTTTTCAAAGTTACTCTACTGCTGCTGTCCAAAACAGTTTTCTTATAGCTTATTTTAAAATTAAATCCTTTACCCAATTCTAACTTCAAATTCTTTCAATTAAACCACTAATTCATCATTTTATTCATCATATGCTATATTCAAAAACTCTAAAACTTCAAAAACTTCAACTTAAATTCATCAAAACTTTGTTCTAAAACTTATAAAGCATCAAAATTAAAAGAAAAGGACTAAATTAGCTTACCTATTAAACATCCAAGCTTTAAATCATCAATTTCTCCTTTTTCTTTCTTTCTTTCTTTCTTTCCCCTGCTTTCGTCTTGTTCTCTGTTTCTTTTCTGTTATGTTTCTCTTCTTTCTTTTTTTTTTTTTTATATATATAATAATATAATAATATAATAATATAATAATATAATAATATAATAATATACTAAAAATCTCAGATTTTTTACACAATACACCGCCTCAACTTTACAAAATGGCATAATTGCCATTTTGGTCCTTCATAATTTCTTTTAATCTATAATTCAACTTTTGCACCTTTTTAATTTAATCTTTTTCTCAAATACTTCTAATTAAGTCAAATTCACCTAAATAAAACCTTATTAAACACACAACTAACTTTGTAAATATTTTTAATAAATATTTTATGAGTCCGCTTACTAAAAATGGAGACTCGATAACTCATTTTTCAATATCCATACTTTTGAGGTCGTTATAATTCTCCCCCTTTTGAAATTTCGTCCTCTCGAATTTACTTAAAAAGAGATGAAACACTCAATTCTTATAGTTTCTTTCAAATAAACACCTTGATAAATACCTTATCAAAGAATGTATATTTAATATCCCGACATTTTAAATCCACAATTGATTTCATTTGTCGAATGTCATTGTTAATCTATTCCGAATCACCTTTACTTTTTCTTCTCGCTTTCCCGGATCAAATCAACCCCATGTATCTTCTTTCCATCGAGCTCATTCCCAATATAACGGTGTTCTACATGTTCTACCATACAAAGCTTCATACGGAGCCATTTTAATACCGGATCGATAACTATTATTGTAAGCAAATTCAATCAAAGGTAGATACCTCTCCCAATTACCTTCAACTCTAGTATACAACACCAAGCATATATTCCAATACCAATTACATGCTCAGATTGGCCATCCGCTCTAAGGATGAAATGCAATCATCAAATACAATTGAATTCCCAAAGCTTCTTGTAATTTATCCTAAAACGAGACGTAAATCGGGGATATCCAATATAATGGAGACATGCACTCTATGTAGCCCGACAATCTCGAGATATATACAATTCGAATGGGTTTATCTAAAGAATAATCTATACGCATCGGAATAAAGTAAGTGATTTTGTCAATAGGTCAATAATCACCCAAATAACATCTTTTTTTTCTCGAGAGATAATAGTAACCCCGATACAAAATCCATAGTGATTCTTTCCCATTTCCATTCCGGTATAGTAATTGGTCGAGTAACCCGAAGGTACTTGATGTTCTCGCTTGACTGTTGACATATCGGACATCCGGATACAAACTCGTAAATATCACGCTTCATACCGCCACCAAGACATCTTCTTTCTAAATCTAACCAACTCTCTCTCAAATTATCCATCAATTTGCGAATGAAATGTCAGATCTTGAAATTGAGTTAAGTACTCAATAATTTCCTGTAATTGTTTTCAGAACCCCAAAGTGAACTATAATCTCGATCAGAAATTATCAATACTAGAATACCATGAAATCTTACAATTTCTGGAATGTACATCTCCGCAAGTTTCAAGCCATCAATCGCTTCGACTTTATAAACAATCAACTATCACTCGATAGCATTCTTATAAGTTATTCAAAATCGTAAAGTGAATCAGAAATTGTAGATCTTTATCAAACATTTCAATAATATAAATGGATCAATACTTCAACTTCAATAGTACTTTAAAATAGAAGAAGAAATCCAGAGTAGTCCCAATAATAACCAAATAATAATACAACTTCTATAATCTAAGATCCATATATCGAGCTCCCATAATCGAACCAAGATTTATAACAAGAATATATATATTTACCTTCTATCACCGAATACCCCTTCACAGATGAATCATATTTGATAGATAGGATCGGACTATAAAATAATAAGAAAACCAATATAATGAAATCCCGGATGTGGCATAATGAAATCCTGGATGTGAAGCTATATTGAATTTCCGAGACTAAAACCATATTCAATGATAAAGAAATCGATAATATTCAAGAAAAACCAAAAGAAGAATACCATTTATCCTCACTAGAAACGATTGTGATAAAGATAATGCAAATTATGATATATGTACCGTAATATCAACCGATAGAAATAGAAAATAACTCCATATGAATCGATCATTAAGTCTTCTATCTAATGAACAAATTAGAAAATCCAAAGAAAAATAGAGCAAGACTGATCAGAATCAACCGAACTTCCATTTTAACGTTATGATTCCAAACTTTCTACACAATAAAAGTCACATCCGAACAGCTTGCATATACCTCTCAAGATAAAAGAACATATAGAATACCCATATAGAATACCCGTAAGAGATCATTGTAGAATACCCAACTATAGCAAATTGTATTCAAATATTTCGCAATTCCTTTACTAATCCGTTAACATATATAATCATCAACAAATCCCGTATCATTCACTTCACTCACAAAGCTTATTCGAAAGAAACTTCGCTAACTTATTCTCAGTAGTTACCATATCCGAATAAAGCAATTTCGATATATGACTTCTTCCTTTAATAGTAGCAATCGTATTCCCAAATAATTTTCAAAAAGAAATCGATAAATTCACGCTCATATTCAAAGAATAGACATGTGGTTCTCGCTTCAAATCCGTAAATTCTCTTTTCTTCTTCACAAGATAAGGTTGACTCACATATTTCTTTTTAAATTTAGATACAAAGGAAATCCAATTAATTTTCTCTGCAGAATGGATATCCGTGACAGTGTTCCACCATTGATAAACTTCACCCTTTAATAAAAATACTGCACATTTCAACTTTTCATCTCTTGTATACTGCAATTCTTCAAATATTCTTTGACTGTTCTCTAACCATTCTTCAGCCTCAGCTGGGTCATCATCTTTCTTTCTTTTAAATTCTTCAGTTCTACACTTTTGAACTAAATCATTATAATTCCTATCAATTTCACTATAAATATAACTGTACTAATAAGGGGTAGAGATCGTACGGCCTCATAATTTAGCTTCATGTATATACTCAACATTTATCATTTCTTACTATCAGACATTTATCCACATCTTTTCAAATTCTGTTTCATCATAAGTAACATTTTACTTAATTATTTGAACATCACTTTTAGAATTATCGAAATTATTTCGATTGGAAAACATTTCTTTCTTTAACATTTCCTCTTTCTATACTAAGAGACAACCAACTCTATTTTATTAAATCCATAAATTCTAGTATACATCACAAAATCGGTATCTTTTATTCTTTCAGAAGACATCTTTAAGTTTCTACAATATTCATAAATTACACAATTAAATAACTAAACCTCATCTCATCACATCAATTTATAAAATGGCATGTACAAATAGACTCATACTCACCCAAGAATTCAGAAAACCTAGGCTCGATATCAATAAATGTAATACCCTATACCCGGTTCAATTATGCAAACCCGGTATAAGACTATTACATTTGGTGCCAAAACAATTATGGCTGACATCTTGCCTAATTAAAACATTTGAATATAATATTTTAACTTACCAACCATTTTTGCTACCATATTTATTGTTTATTAATTCATTCCATATATACTAAAATACTTCAAATAACTGAAAATAGATAAAATTTCAAGAATCTACATTTTAGTCCCTATCACATGGGGACACCTTTGAATTACATATGTACATGCCATTTTAATACAAAATATAGTAACTACCTTTGAAGCCCTTGAGGATGTGATGAGATGAGCGATCTTTTAGTTGGACTTTTCTCTTAGTCTAATTGTACCTACGCGTTAAAATAAACGCGTTAAGCCGGTGAAGGCTTAGTAAGCACTACAAAAATAATTAAATAAGCAATCATAACAGAATATTTTAACTCAATCAATTATTGCATATCTTCTCACATATAAGTTTCTTCATGTATGCCTTGCTTTAATAAAATTTAACTTATCTTTTGTAAGGTATAAATCTTACCTTAACACATCAGTAATTCACTTTGTCCTCGTTTCAATTCTTAGCCCAAAGTAGACTTTATAGAACACATCGGATATACGGAACATATACAGAGGTGCATTATGATGCACAAGTGAACAGAGAGCACCAATGTGCTAATAATCAGAGAGCACCGACGTGCTAAATAATCAGAGAGCACCAACGTGCTAATATCGTGAGCACCAACGTGCTAATATCGAGAGCACCAACGTGCTAATATCGTAGAGCGCTAAAGTTCCTTAATGGCATGCCACTAATATCCCAAAGAGTTCTAATTTCGCCTACTTGGGCATTAAAGTCAATCTCATGTATTTAAATAATTCACATAAATATTTCAAAAGGATAAATAACAATAATTTAAAATTCTTGTAGTACTTACAACAAAAGGTTGAGGTGATATAAATTCTTCTTCCTTCACTCCTTAACCTTCTCTTTTCCTTTTCCTTCAATTCGGTCCTCTCCTTCCTTTTCTTTTTCTTCAATTTCATATAAACATATAACATTTATATGTTAAAAATAATCAAATAATTTCCTGTACTATTTAATACAATAAACATGTATTTTATGATAAATTCATGCTTTCTTACTATTGCTCACATTTCAATTTAATCATTTACTCATAAACTTATTCAAAGCTGTCCTTTTGTGTCATAGTCACTAAATTATTTATTTCTCGAGCTACAGAACTCCAAATGAAGAACCGTTAATTTTCCCTGAAACTAGACTCACATATCTTTTTACTATAATTTTTCCAGAATTTTTGGTATGGCCAATCAATACCAGATTATTCTTAAAGTTTCCCCTGTTTTACTGTTTGACTGTTCTGACCTCTCTTCACTACGAATCAAATTACTCTTCGTACAGAATTCATATGACCTTCTTATTTATTTCATTTGAAAATAGACTTATTCAGGATTCTAAACATATAAACTTAAGCCCCTAATTATTTTTCTCCAATTTTTTATGATTTTCCAAAGTCAGAACAGGGGATCCCGAAATTCCTCTAAACCAGTCTTACAAAAATATAAATATCTCAAATTACAGAATTCCTTTGCTTTCCCTGTTTCTTTCATATGGAAATAGACTCAATAAGCTTTAATTTCATATCTCATTCAACTTCTAATTCCACTTCTACGATTTTTGGTGATTTTTCAAAGTTACTCTACTGCTGCTGTCCAAAACAGTTTTCTTATAGCTTATTTTAAAATTAAATCCTTTACCCAATTCTAACTTCAAATTCTTTCAATTAAACCACTAATTCATCATTTTATTCATCATATGCTATATTCAAAAACTCTAAAACTTCAAAAACTTCAACTTAAATTCATCAAAACTTTGTTCTAAAACTTATAAAGCATCAAAATTAAAAGAAAAGGACTAAATTAGCTTACCTATTAAACATCCAAGCTTTAAATCATCAATTTCTCCTTTTTCTTTCTTTCTTTCTTTCTTTCCCCTGCTTTCGTCTTGTTCTCTGTTTCTTTTCTGTTATGTTTCTCTTCTTTCTTTTTTTTTTGTTTTATATATATAATAATATAATAATATAATAATATAATAATATAATAATATAATAATATACTAAAAATCTCAGATTTTTTTACACAATACACCGCCTCAACTTTACAAAATGGCATAATTGCCATTTTGGTCCTTCATAATTTCTTTTAATCTATAATTCAACTTTTGCACCTTTTTTAATTTAATCCTTTTTCTCAAATACTTCTAATTAAGTCAAATTCACCTAAATAAAACCTTATTAAACACACAACTAACTTTGTAAATATTTTTTAATAAATATTTTATGAGTCCGTTTACTAAAAATGGAGACTCGATAACTCATTTTTCAATATCCATACTTTTGAGGTCGTTACAGCTCGAACCGGGTAAGGCGTGCAGAGATGTATGAGAATGAAGCTGCTGCATGGGAGGGTTGCTGGCTCGGGGCTGGTGGTAGGACATCATCAGTAATGTCCTCGGGCTCCTCCTCGTCTGTGGAGATGGCTAGTCGGTATTGAGGAGGGTCGGTACCACGTTGGTATTTGATCATCCTCATATGCAGCACAGTCTAGATGCCTTGTGGTACCATCTGCCCGATCAGTGTTAACGAGGAAGTCTGGATCTCGGTGTTGAGAAGGCCGTAGTACCGAGCAAACTGTGTGATATACGGACCCATCGATAAAATCCCCCTCCTGTGTGGCTTCGTCTAGTGCTGAATCGCACGGGCTATGAAATATGAAAGGTTGAAAACGTGCCCGTTCGACATGTACCATAAATAGTAGACGACGTGTATATTCACCACGCCAGTTCTCTCACGTCGACCCGTAATAGTGTGAGTTAAAATAGCATGGATGTACCGCAGATATAGGGCAAGGGCTGTCGCCTTGGAGCGACTGGGGTCGTAGTTGCCTTTGTTGGGGGCTAGGTTGTACCAACAGCTGACGGGGGTGCAGTGAAACTGGCGGTTTAGCTTAGAGAGTGTATTTTCTGCTACAAAATCATCTGTATAAAGCCCGAGTGCCGTCCCAAATTGTGGTACGCTCAGTCATCGTATCCTTCCCCCTAAACGGAATTAAATTGTGCCTAGGTCATCGTATTGTGCCATCACTGTCTGTAGTGTAAAAGTGGCGCAAAACTCTAAGGTGAGTTCCAAGTACGTGGGCTCGATGATGGTAAAGAATTGATCCCACGGCTCAATCGAAAGAAGTGCTCGGATATTGACTGCTAGCCGATCTGTTCTTAAGCGGCCCAATCAATGCACCTACCGATGCCGAGAGGTCGGGCCCAAAATGCCTTGTACCGCTCCTCCTGAGTAAATTGGAGGAACCGGTGGCGTATTTCAGATGATGCGCTGGAAGAGGATGAGTCGGGCCCCTTTCATTTCTTAGAGGGGGCGGTCATGGTTCGCTTTCCTCTCGACGATGACATTGTACCTGAAAATAGTTAATATTCAAGTAATAAATCAAGTATATTTATCTAAACCCGAAATATTCAACCATGAGCAACCAATTTGCCAGTTATTAATTTTATCTAATTCTAATTAAATATCTAAAGAGGAATACTCAATAAAGCAATCAAATGAATTCTAAGATCTCAAGGAATTAAACTTAATAGTGATTAATACTAATAGGCAAAGGAAACTATATAACATGCAATTTTAAATAGTTAACTAAAATCTAAGAAATTATTCAAAAAGAAATAATACTAATAGTAAAAGAAAAGAAACTCGGGGATTGAAAATGTGGGTGATTTTGGTATGGTGGCCGGATTTAGGAGAAGAGGGATTGAAAAAATCCGTTAGGGTTGTGTTTGGGGAGGATGAAAGTTTAAGTTCTTTAAATAGGATGGGAGCACGGGCAAGTGTCACGCCTGTGCTCGATTTTAATCAGCCCGTGTTTTTCGTGATTTTAAATTTTGGGTGCGTTCAGGGTGCTTGGCCACGGCCGTGGCTAAAGTGCCACTCCCGTGTTCTTCTTCACAAGGTCATTCAGAACGGGCGTGTTTCGCTCGTGTTCGACAAGTCAGTATATTCACACGGTTATGTAGCACGGGCGTGTTCTGCCCGTGGTTGGCAAGTGCCGTGTGGAAGCGATAGGATGAAACACGGGCGTACTTGTAGCTGTGCATGACAAGAGGTAAATTTTTCCTAAACACGGGAGGCCACGGCCGTGCCTTACAACCGTGTGAAGATACTGACTTGCCAACCACGGGCAGAACACGCCCGTGCCTTGCAACCATGGATTATACTGACTTGCCAAACACGGACTGGACACGCTCGTGCTACACAACCGTGTGAATATACTGACTTGTCGAACATGGGCAGAACACGCCCGTTCTGAATGACGTGTGAAGAACACGGGCGTGGCACTTTAGCCACTGTCGTGGCCAAGCACCCTAAACGCGCCCAAAATTGAAAATCACGAAAAACACGGGCTGATTAAAATCAAGCACAGGCGTGGCACTTGCCCGTGCTCCAACCGCTATTTAAAGAACTTAAACTCTCATCCTTCCCAAACATAACCCTAACCGATTTTTTCAATCCCTCTTCTCCCAAATCCGGCCACCATACCAAAATCACTCACATTTTCAATTCCCAAGTTTCTTTTATTTTACTATTAGTATTATTTCTTTTTGAATAATTTCTTGGATTTTAGTTAACTATTTAAAATTGCATGTTATTTAGTCTTCTTTGCCTATTAGTATTATTCACTATTAAGTTTAATTCCTTGAAATCTTAGAATTTATTTGATTGCTTTATTGAGTATTACTCTTTAGATATTTAATTAGAATTAGATAGAATTAATAACTGGTGAATTGGTTGCTCATGGTTGAACATTTCGGGTTTAGATAAATATACTTAATTTATTACTTGAATATTAACTATTTTCAGGTACAATGTCATCGTCGAGAGGAAAGCGAACCACGACCGCCCCCTCTAAGAAACAAAAGGGGCCCGGCTCATCCTCCGCCAGCGCATCATCCGAAATACGCCACCGATTCCTCCAATTTACTCAAGAGGCCCAAGAGGAGCGGTACAAGGCATTTCGGGCACGACCTCTCGGCTACCGGATTGGGCCGCTTTAGAACAGGTCAGGCTAGCAGTCGATATCCGAGTGCTTCTTTCGATCGAGCCGTGGGATCAATTCTTTACTATCATCGAGCCCACGTACTTAGAACTCACCTTAGAGTTTTGCGTCACTTTTACACTATAGACGTTGATGGCACAATACAATAACCCGGGCACAATTCAATTCCGTGTAGGGGGCACGGTACGATGACTGAGCGTACCACAATTCGGGACGACACTCGGGCTTTATACAGATGATTTTGTAGCAGAAAATACACTCTCCGAGCTAAACCGCGGGCCATCAGACTGCGCACCGTTGGTACACCAGCCCCCAACCCCAAAAAGGCAACCACTACCCCGCCGCCCAAGGCGACAGCCCTTGGCCCATCTCTGCGGTACATCCATGCCATTTTAGCTCACACTATTACGAGTCGACGCGTATATTGAGTCTAACATTAGAGAAAGTCTTGAAGTACAAGCTTCAACAGCCTCTAACACAATTTTATCTTGCAGGAACTTAAGAGTATCTAAACCCATTTCACCTACCTCCAAAAGTACCTCTAAACTCGATTCATGACCAAAAAAATGTACAAACAATAATTAACTAGTTTTTTGCCCAAGTGCTTAAGGATTTGCTTTGAATATGAAATGGAAGAGTGATAATGCTAGCTTGTAATTCACCTATTATTTTTGCTTTACTTTGAGATTTGAGAATACACCTCAATTCAATTAGTTCTAATAATATTATCGGATTTCAAATGATAATAAAAAATCAAAAACCAAATAATTGAATCGAATCGAAAATTTTCAGTTCAATTTATTCGATTTTGCTCCCTAAGTCGGTTTGGTTTATTCAATTTTTGTATAAAAAACCGAATCGATCAAATTGATAAAATGCACACCCCTAAATGCGAGATTGAAAGAAGTTTAGGTTTGTTGCAAAACTTGTTCCAATAACAAGTGTACCGGGTAGAATGCCATAGAGACAAATTTGGGTGAGAAAAGATCAGCCACATTTGAGTTATAAAGATCAACAAATTATTGATGCTCAAGGGAAGCATGGCATTGCATCTCATGGAGACCAAATTGAAGATCTATTGAATGATAGACAAACTTCATCTAGATTTTGTGGAAAAGGTACTTATTCCATGGTTTGCAATCCCTATTGTTGAAGATGTAGCACTTTGTTCGTTTGAAAATTTTTGAGGCAAATAAGCACAAATAAAGGGGGAGATAAGGATGTTTTTGCTGCTCCTTTTTGTTGTTGTTTTGTTGCTTATGTTGTTGGTTTAGTTTGTTGTTTTTTTTACTCTTAATGCTGCATTGTTTAACTTTGTTTCAAACTTGACATTTTGTTGGTTGATTGATCATGCTTTATGAATTCTTCAAGATTTGATCATGATGCTTGATAATGCAATTTCTTAGAGGAAGCCATGTTGTTTTGAAGTTAACATGGTGATTAGGAGGCTCTTTGGCATTTATGCCGAAAAAGGGGAAGATATTGGTAACAAATGAGTTGTTGATGCTATTGAACTGTATGTTGAAAGGGGAACTATATTAATCTATATTAATTATTTGCTGATGAGTTTTGCTAAAATGTTAAATGAGGAGATTGTTGAGATCTTAACTATCCAAAACACTCGAATTACACTTTTTTGTTCGAACATTTTGTTCCATTCCTTTTTCAAACATCTTATTAGACAGACGATTAGGACATCTATTTTTTTTACTTGGTTCTCCATGGTATATTTCTCAATCAATAAATGATCCTCAAGCTATGTCTTTAATTGTTCTACAAATCTATTGATTGGCTTTCAAAGGATTGAAGGAGAAATGGTCAGCAATCCTCGTTTCAAGCCTTATCCTTGTCTTAATCTTTTAACTTGGAAATCAAGCTACTTGTTTTATTTGTATATGAAAGAAAATTTATTTACTTAGTAAGACTTCGTAAAGTAGGATTAGTGAACCCAATTTACGTTAATAAGTATTATTTACTCTCCTTTTATAAATAGTTTGTAACTTCTATTGTAGCATCGGTTGGGAGATCGTTTTGGGACAAGGAGCAAACCAAATTGTTCTTTTTCATATACGAAATAATTGTCAACGAGATATTGACTTGCTGAAAAAAAAATTAGGTATAAGAACTTTAAAAATCTATATTCGAATTTTATCTCATATATATGTGTGGGCTCTCTCTAAATTTATATACATGAATCAAACACCAATTTAATTAAGAAAAAAGGACTTAAATGATTGGATAGATCTTTTATAAAGGTCAATGTATCTAAGAGGTCCTTTTAAGACCTGATTAAATTACTCTCTTTACTATTAAATGGATCAATTTAGTCCATGTACTATTAAAAATAATCAAATAAGACCAAATTAGAATAAAATAACATTTATTATTTTAGAAAATATCATTTTTTTTGTTTAACACAGTTAATATTTTTAAAGTTATTAAATAAAATTTTTTTTTGAATTGAACTGCAATTGGAAAAAATAATGTTCAAGACATTTTTTATAGAATAAATGTTAACTCGGTTACATTTTGGACTTATTTGATGCTTTTTAATAGTATAACGATGAAGTTGATCCATTTAATAATTAGTGGACTAATTTGATCTAGTCCCTATAATACCAGGGACCTCCCAGGTACTTTAACCCTTTTATAAATATAATTTTATATAATCTTTTTTTACTTTCTCCACCGTCACAATTGCGTCCTCATTCCGTGTTTGATTTTCTTTCAATAAAACAAAAATTGGAACTTTACAATGTTGTGGTAGAGGATTCTTAGAACACCAACAGGCATTTAATGTTGAAGAGAATTCTGAGCTTCTATTTTGCTGGTAAGTTTTGATGGGTTTTTGTTGTTTTCGAAATTGGGCTCTGATTGATTAAGGATTAGGTATTTTATTGATTTTAATGATGATGATATTAATTGGTATTTGATTTCCGGGAAAGGATAAAATCACTGATCACTCAAAAAAACACTTGAAATTGATTGGTTTTTCATTTTATATTTAGCTGGGCAATGAACGTAGACTGGTTTGATGTTTGGGTGTTGAAAGATTGAGAATTCCCTGATTTAGGGTTTAAAAAGTTTAGTTCTTGAGTTTTTTTTAATGGTTTTTTTGTTGTTTGATTGAATAATAAAGGACTTAGCTTGATTCTACGTTTCTTCCATTTTTTTTAATAAATGAATCAATAATTGGTTCTTTTTTTATTGAAGTTTGATTAGATGGAGAAGAGGAAATTCTGAGATTGGAGCTATTAAGGTGTAGTGGAAGCATTTTTTTTGTAAATTTGTTTATTTAAAATTCTATTTTTGAGCTTGGCTTGGAATTTTAAGGATACTTTTTGAGGTATTTCTTATTTTGGAGCTGAATTTTTGGTTTTAATGGATAACATTGAGGATAATGCTAGACACCCTTCAAATCCATATGATGTTGGTCACCAGCCAGGTTACGGTTCTTCGAATAATCAAAAGCTTTCTGTAAGAAATAATCTGTATGTGAGACCAACCGGGAATCAATATGTTATTGATGATGAAGATGAGGAGGAAGAAGAAAATGATGAAGATTTGGAAGAGGAGGAAAATCGTAACCGAAATAATGGTGTTCGGTATGTAGGAAAAGATATGGATGATGCTGATGATGATGACAATGACGAGCTTGATGATGATGAAGAGGTGGATGAGGATGATTACGATGAAAACGGTGATAAACAGAAAGGTTATGATGGAAAGAACGATGATGTTGACATGGAGAGGCACCCCAAGAAGAGGAAATTGAAGAGTTTGTTGTTGAGTTATGAGTTTGCTCCTCGAGTTCCAGCACCAGCAGTTTCAGCTCCTTCAGTGCCAAAGCCCTCATTTGGTGGGAGAAATTCTCTTACGGATTGGACTGAGCGTGAGACATTTGTTTTGCTAGATGCATGGGGTGACCTTTTTCTTCAACGTGGGAGAAAGAGTCTTCGGTCTGAGGAATGGCAAGAAGTTGCAGAGAAGGTTTCGGAGGTTTCAAAGATTGAAAGGACCGACACCCAGTGTCGTAATCGATTAGATACGTTGAAGAAGAAGTATAAGAAGGAGAAAGCTATGCTGGCGGAGACTGGTGGTACTTCTAGCAAATGGGTTTATTTCAAGAAGATGGATATGTTAATGTCGACTCATCCGCAGCAGGGTGGGCTCTCTTGTGGTTTGGACTCGGGTGAGTATGTATTCATGAACCCCAGAGTTTATTTGAACCGTGCAAATGGTTTAGATGAAATGAGGGATAGTCCAGCAGATTCAGAATCTGCTGACAGTGAAGAGGATGTCTCAGATGGACTCCCACCAAAAAAGAGAAAATTTGGGAGGCAATATGACGAGGGTTCTTCTTTCAGATTGCTTGCTGATTTGATCCAAAAGTTCAGCGATACATATGAAAAGATTGAGGATAGTAAAAGGCAGCAGATGTTGGAGTTAGAGAAGATGAGAATGGATTTTCACAGGGAGTTGGAAATGCAGAAGCAACACATCATGGAACGAGCGCAGGCCGAAATTGCAAAAATACAGCAGCAGGCTGATGATGACGAGAATGAGAAGGCAAGCGGGTAATGTATGCAAAATACAGTTTTATTTCTTATTGCTGATTCAAAGTCGACTGCTGAATGTTGTTGTATACTATATTGGAGCCTTCTGCCGATCTCCAACAATAACACTGAATATGCTTGCATCGATTGAGTAGAAATTTTTACCGAACTTAGAAAGATGATTACTCCTATTATCATTTGCATAACCCTAAGGCCATCTTTTACCTTTACCAATCGCGGTCTCCATGGATTGAGCTTGAAAACATGGACTCTGCTATTATTAGCATCATTTTTGCAGTGAAGTGTGAACTTAAAGATGTAATGCAGTGATCTGGCTTATTGAACTGCATATAAATTGTCGGTTATTTGGTTTTTTGACTACAAACCATTTCCAGGATCTTGCATTTTGGTGTTTTACATGTAACAAGAAAAAAGCAGAAACCTTTAGTCGGGTGTTGATTGGGAGGGTAAGTATGTACATGATTTGATTTATTGTTCTA
The DNA here is from genome assembly GCA_025503065.1 of Gossypium bickii. Lineage (NCBI taxonomy): Eukaryota > Viridiplantae > Streptophyta > Magnoliopsida > Malvales > Malvaceae > Gossypium > Gossypium bickii. The sequence goes on along the minus strand of CP106714.1, from coordinate 2,976,160 downwards.
AATTATAATCCATTATAGAGTGCAACCCTATGACGAAAATGAACCGAACTAAACCGGTTCGTCCAGGATTAATAAGCTGTTTGGTTTAGTAGTACATAAGACTGGATAATATCAATTTATACTTGGTGCAACCCCATGTAGTTTTAAGCTCTAGCTCTTTATTAGCATGCATAATGCCTAATAAAAAGAAATAATCAAAACATAGTATCCACCTTTTGAAACATCAGCTTTCAGTAATAAAATGATAAAATTACCAAAAGGAGTACATGAAATCATTTTTTTAATTTCCTTTTATCTTCTTTAATACTATTGTTCTCTGTGATATTGTAATCATCAAGTGCTCCAACCTTAAGCAACAAAAGAACTTGATTTGGCATACTGGAAGTTGAACCTGCTGCTGTTCTCCTGCTGCCTTCCAAAACTTCAACTTCCATACATACCCATTTATGACCTGCGAGTTCATTTTCCGACAATGGGGCAAGACCGACGATGGGGTGAGACCTGGGAATAGAGACATAGAAGAGAGCAAAAAGGCCATTCTTTTTTGCATGTAAGCCGATATATTATGTTACTTCAAGTATCATGGCAGATGCCATTTCAGTTTGTACTTGGATTTAGACCACTTCTATCTCCAAGAGGATTGAGAAAACGTTCAGAAGCTTAGTAGTAAACTCTTCCTTGCCCGGAGACGTAAAGGAATCATACTTTTTACCACTTTATAGCTGAAGGCACAAAGCAATAAGTAGTTTAAAGAACACTATACATGGGGATAAAAACAAGTGTTGGTGTTTCAGCAAATTAGCTGACAGCATTTTACCATAGGCTTCAACAGCAATTTTCCATTCATCAAGTGCTGGTTTTGTCCATATTGCTTTCGACTCTACATCATCTTTGCATGTATGAAGGTAACTCTGCTACAGGAATTTTGTTTTCTTCAATTTCTAGGGACCCTCAACCTGCAAAAGAAAAAGAAACAAGTATAAAAATACATGAACCAAAATAGAAGGGGCTCAGAAAACGTTTTCCCATAAGAATTATAAAACTAAACCTCGCTACAAGCATTAACCCGGAAGACAGCTACGCAGTAAAGTGGAATGAACCTTCATCACCAACAAATGGATCATTCTGTGTCGACAATTACCACATGTTATCAAGAGCACACCAAAATGTCAAAATATCCAGTAGTTAATCTAAAGTAACCTATAAAAGCATCAACAGTTTGTGTGGGTACGGAACAGCACCCGTTATATCCTTGTCAGGCAAATCTTCAGTTAATAATATGTTCTTAGGTCAGCTACTAAAGCAAATGTCACACTAAATGTCAGCTTATAATAATTTGTATTTGAGATATTTTGGCAAACTTGTCAAGTGTTTTACTTCATCTGAGAACTACAGTTAGTTTGAAGAGTTTGCCTCCTCCATTAGTCTTCTATCTGTACATATAACGGATTCGACATCCCTAGGTTATCCAGATGCCAGCTTCTTCCGTAGTTTCCAGCGATATCCCCAAAACTTAAGCTTGACAATTGTACACTTAACCAAGTCAGTTTAGAACAAAATGATCTACGTATGCAGTAACCCAAGGATGGAATTATCAAATAAGCGCGAGGCAGCCGAGTTAACATCAAAATGATCATCTAAACCATATAAGCTATCGAAAAATATAATAAGAATATCATATATCAATGCTTCAAATAGCATTCTTTAATTAGCATGTCTTCAAAAAGGTCCAATAAACAGTCTACTATGAAAGCAAAAAAGAAAACCCAAAAAAGGTAGGGGAGAAGTATGAAAGATGTGATTATCATACCTAATGATAAGGACTCCATCAGAAAGCAGTAAGATTATTATCTTCATCAACCTTGCCAACTGCCTCAAGTATTGATGAGTAGGTGATGAGATCGTATTCGAACCCACTTGCTTTCATCTCTTTCATTAACTTTGCAGCCTCTTCAAACATACCAGCTCGGCTGAGACAACCAAGAACCGTATTGTAAGATACCGCGTCTGGTTTAATCTTTAAGTTCTTCATCTTTGTAAGCATTTCAATTGCCCGCTTTGGGCCACCTGTCCTAGCTAGGCCATTTAGAATGATATTGTGAGAATTCAAGTCTGGGGTGCAACCATTTTCTTCCATAGTTCTCAGCAAGGAATGAGCTTCATCTATCATGCCTGCTCTTATCATCCCTGACATCAGTGCATTGTAAGTATAAACATCAGGGTTGCATCCAAGTTTCTTCATCTCATTGAATAGATCAACAGCCTTACTCAGATGGCCGCACTTCCCAAAAAGTTTTATCATCACAGCATAAACCCGAGCACTTGAATGTCCACAATTCTCTTTCAATTCCTGAAATAGCTCACTTGCTGCTTCATATCGTTTTGCCTTCCCTAGACTATTGATCAGGCTACAATATGCAGCCGGACAAGGAGGAAAGCCTTTTTCATCCATCTCTTCAAGGAATAACAAAGCTTTCTCAATTCTGTTTGCCTTGCAGAAACCATCAATAAGAATTGAATAAGTAAATGAACTGGGAACAACACCATCGGCCTTCATCTTCTCAAACCACAATGATGCCTCGGAAATTGGGGCTTTGTTGTCAAATAAAGCTTTAATTATAGTGTTATATGTCACAACATTAGGTACACATTGCCAAGACTTCATTTCATTGAAAAGCTTAAGAGCATCTTCTAATCGACCCGCTTTGCCCAAAATGTTAATCATATTGTTAATAAGCACAACATCAGGCTTACCACCTTCTTTTAACATGTTCATGAATATGCCATAGGCATCTTCAACCTTTCCGGCTTTTCCAAGCCCCTTTATCAACTCTGTGTAAGTAAAAACAGTTGGGCTACAGCCTTTCCTTGTCATCTCTTGGACTAGACCTAAAGCTGACTCAGTCCTACCTAGCTTAAAATAGATTTCAATCAAGCTTGTATAAATCTTTGGCGTAGGTTGCAACCCATTCTCCTTCATTTCCTCAAACAATCTAATGGCAGAATCATGACGGCCTAACTTACTGAAAGTGGACATAAGTGCAGTGTATGTTATTGTGTCCGGTAAACAGTTACCCTCATTACACATCTCATTATAGAGTTCGTGAACTTTTACATGGTGTCCTTCTTGCATCAACATCAAGATTATAGCATTATAAGTACTAGCCGTTGGCTTGCACTTGCGGCTTTTAATCTGATAAAAGATGGAGAGAGCCTTGTTCACCATTTTAGCCTTGCCTAAGATTCTCACAATTTCGGATAATTCAGCAGGACCAACAACGCACGTACTCCGGACCATGTCTTGGATAGTTTTCCACATTTCACCAACGAGTCCCGCTTCATCTAAACGATGAATCAAAGCCAAGTATGTTGTAGAATCATGTTCGAAATTCCTTCTTTTCCCAGCCCACTTGAAGAACTGGATCTTAACATTAATCTCTACATCTATCATCAAAACCTCTCGAACCAACTGATGATCCACCTTCAGCTTCAGCACTTCCAATGCCTTCTCTGCATCAGGCCCCCACTTAAATATTTTTAAAATTCTTATAAACCTCTTGTCCAATGTTCGAGCATAAGGATTCTTCTTCGGAAAATTCCAGTTAAAAGCCAAGTCCCGCATTTCAGTCTCCGGAACAGGCAACTGGAACATCTGCACTATCTCATTATCTGTCAGAAAAATCACTAATTAGCAAATTAGCTTTCATACATTTCATTATATGAAACCCTAAACTTCACACCAATTTAACACATTAAAAAAAACGAATTAATCAACAGAAAAGGCTTAAGGGAAGGTAACCTGTTTGCTTGATTCTTTGGCAGAGGCAAGCCGAAGTCGTTATACAACGCCTCAAAGCAAACGCCGGCAGCATTATAGTTTTCATTATACAGCTAACAATGCATATCAAGTCGCAGCAGGTGAAATAACTAAAACAGGGAAAAAAAACAAAAAAAAACAAAATGCCTTAAGTATATAAACATTAATGCATATAATAAGCAACAGAATGAAAATTAAAACCCTAATTTCCACAAACTAACAATTTACGTTTCATCCTATAATACCATCTTCTCTGAAATGCAGAAAAATAAAGAAAATATGGGGAAATCAAGAATTATGGCTATGGAAAAATAAATTTAAAAAAATACCAGCTTTAAATATGATTGAACTTCAATGGTATGGTGAAGATAAACAAAGGCAAATGTAAAAGAATAATAGAAATCGATGAACACATGAAGGAGCGGAAATTGGAAGGGAAACAAAGAGGAAAAGCGCTTCAGCTGTCAGTCGGTCATTTGAAAAAGGGCCAAAATGCGGTGGGTTGGATTGGAAACTCATGGTGTGACGGCCCATGGGCTATTTTATTGGTTTTCATTTAAAAGAGACCCAAGTCACTAAACTATTATTAAGTTTACGTTTTAGTCACTCAATTGTAAAAGATTACAAAATAGTCATTGAATTATTCAACAATTTCTATTTAAGTCATTGAATTACTCGAAAGTTTTTATTTAATCCACTGAACTGTTAAGTTTATTTTTAAAGTTTGACTAACGAGTTCCAAGCAGTAATTCGACAATCAGTATAGTAGATCAGTACCCATCGATGAGTAGAATTTGGCTCATGGATTCATAATGTTCAAAGTTGTTTCATAAAAAAAAATATTTGTAAAAGAGGAAGGGAAGTAGAACTTTCTATTGATGCAAGCAGTGCAAATAAAGAAGGCTATACAACAACGATTTTAACAATCCAATAACTTAAATGAAAATTTTTAAATAATCCAATGACCATTTTGTAACTTTTTTAAGTTGAATTAATAAAATATAAATTTACTAATAGTTTAATAACCTTACTGCATCGTTTAGTTACTCGTGTAATAACATTAGACAAAAGATTATTTATTACATATATATTACAATAGTTAAACATAAAATAAAAAATAGTTAGTAAAAATTTAAACTTAAAATTAAAAATGTAAGTTAAATTTTTTTAAAAATATAAGACATTTTTCGAAATAAACGAATCTTTTTTCCTATTTTTTATTAAAAATAAGTCATGAGAATAACTAAATATGACCCATTGAGTTAATTTATTACTACCACTATACTAAAACATATATAAAAAGTAATACTTTTATCAAAGGTAGTGTAAATGTAATTTACTCTTTTTATATATATATATATATATATATATATATATATATATATTCATTTGTTGGATTTAAGATCATATGATTTTTTTATTAATATACTTGACCCAATCTAAAATAATAAACCCAATCTATCTCACCTAAATTATTATTTCATTATTAAAAAATAATTTCAATAACAAAAATATTATATTAAATATATGATTGAAAAATATATTTAAGTTATTAATTATTGAACTAAATCGAAATTCAATCGAATTAAACCTACAAAACTCTTCTAATATATATTTTCTCCATTTACAAAACTAAACTTAAAATATTGTTATTATCATTTCACCCAATAAACTTATATGATAAAAAAAAATTCCCCTTATTTTAAAACTATTTTTACTTTAAAAACTTGGAAATAACAAAAATATGTGGATTAATTATTCTAAGTTCTTTTTAACATCATCAAGAAAGTACGTTTATGGACAGGAGAAACTAATGAAAGTTTTCAAAACACATGTTGCCTTGCACTGCTTCTCTTCTTATTTCGTGGTTGTCCTCTAGTTATTGTATGATGGTGACGAATTGAAAGAGATTCTAAACGTCTTTGAATGTTGGTTGAAGTTTCCATCTTGCTTTGGTGCGTTTAAGTATGATGTTAGTCCATTTTCTTTTTGTTATTGTCCAATAGCCCACAAAAAGAAATATTGTGAGACTACAGGAACAAAAGAATAGCGTAGAAGATAAGAATTCTAGCATGAAGCTTGCTAGCAAACTTGAAGTTTCAAATGGACAGCAGTTGGAGTCCATTTGAGTTTTGATCAATGGCAGCTCCTTCAATCATGTCATTTTGTCGATTTTGAACAATGCTTAATGATAGAGACCATTGGAAGAAGTGTTCTCTAGGACTGATAGAATGTTGAGACTTTGATTGACTTGTTAGAAAAATATTAGTAAGATAGACACTGTGAATCGAATGGTAGAGAGAAAAAATTCTTTTAATAACACCTATAGGATAGGGATTAGATCCTCGAAAGATGAGTTTATATATCGATTTTTTTATAGTCCAGAGGGTATTGACCATAGCAATGTAGAAGTTTCGTGAATCCTGGGGTTCATGCTATTTCATTGAAGGATCCATCTATAGATGGATAAGTTTAGTAAGAGAGTCAAGCAGCGCGCGAGAGGAGAACCAAACCAAACTGCCCAAAATGGCAGCAACGACAGCCCTTTGTCAGCCTTACGCCAATAGTTGGTCTGAGGCTCTTTTAAAACATATTGCTTTAAGACATTATATTTTGGCAGCAAATATCAACAAACCGAATCGCCAGACCAATAATTTCTGCATTACGTGAATTAGCCTTCGGTTTATCAGTTTCCATTGGTACTTCATGATTACCTACTGTAGAATTTTCACTGTGGTCAAGGCTACGATTAGAGCTTACGTTCGGGCTATCATTGGCATCTGGCCCTTTGGTTGAGCCTCATTTCATTGAGGAGGTGGGGTTGTTGGTTTAGTCGATTTAGATTTCGTCAATATTGGTCGGCAAAACCTGTTTTAAGGCAAAATTTTGAAATCTCAGTTTCGAATATTATATATTCATAACGACAACTTTATATCTGACTCTTCATTGATATAGCTCTCCAAATATATGAAAAAAATTTAGAACAGGGGTTCAAATGATTAATCCATCGGTAAATTAAATCGAACTGATATTAATTAAATTAATTGAATTTTTTAATCTTTAGCCATTAACTGAATTGAAATATTTTGGATAATTTGGTTGGTTAACCGAAATTTATATGTTTTTTTTTGTTAAAACAAGTATAAAACATATAAAAGTAAATAAATTTATAATGTTTATTTGACCAAATTAACCGAACTAGTAATAGTCTAATACATATAATATATAATATTATTTATTAAGTTTAGTTAATTACCCGATTCGAACCGAATTAACTGTTAACCGGAATTCCAAAAAATTTTAACCAACCTCCGATCAATTAACCGAATTAGATGGGTTCAGCCAGTTAATTCGGTTTTAACCAAAGTTTGAACACCCCTAATTTTCGTGGTGGACACATATTTGGGTGAATATGTGTAATATAGGTGTAGGGTAGAGAAATATTAAACAAGAATCTAAGTGCAGAGTGAGATATATGTCTAGTGTTTCTGTCATATTTCATATTTGATTCAATCGTCAAATTCGAATGCATGATATCACATTACGTTGTCGGAGCAACTTAGGCTATCTCAATTCGTTTACGAAAAAAATTAAACAATTAATCATGATATAATTCAAAGGTCGAACAATATAACAACACATATCATTTATATTTCTCAATTACTCAAAAGCAGATAATCCGATTGGTCTCATCGTATCATCTACCTCCAAATCATATGTAAAAATGACGTAATTCTAACCATTTTACCAATCACAAATATATTCATGCATTACAAATGTTCAACAATATTCCCAATTAAGCAGCCATGAAATTATATGAGATCAATTACGGAGTCAACCTTTGAATCCAACTCAAACAACATCTGGCAGTGTGTCTCAACACATATAAGGTCATGTGTCGAGGTTTGCTTCCCTTGTTTCATATACTAACTTTAATGTTTGTTTATTTCGAGACAACGAAATATTTATCTTGAGAATTGACAGTTGATGTTACCTAGAAAAAATAGAAATTATCATAATATTCTTGACGTCTCGAGACCAAATAATAAAAATATCAAATTTTTATGCATTAAGGCCATCAAATCATACTTGTATAGGATCATTATAACAATCTATTATAAGACAACAATTTATCATCTAAAAACACATTATTAATACTTGAAATCACAGCATCTAATTCATCCTATAACGATATACATATTTAGCTATATAACTACACCGAGGCTTATATATACATAGCTCAATGTTATGATCACAAGTCACAAAATGATGAATTCATCTTAACATTCGATTATCAAACATCAATTTCACATCTAAATCACTTTTATCAATACCTATTAACATCTTAATCATTAATCAACATCAAAATTTATTTTTATCCGACTAAATGTCTTCGTCAAAGATTACAAAGTGGTCAAATAGGTCTCAATGTAAATACCAACAATCCATATCAATCAAAAGGTCTTATAGGACCCCTAATTTCATAGATAGATGCTATTACGATTCATAAAACATAATAAAAACTAGATCAGTTTAAAACCTAATCATTACCTGCACACGGAAACAATAAATCTATACATTGAACAAAAAAAACTCAGTGGTGCTCACATAATATAATAACAATCTATATACATATTAAGCAAATATCATGCTACCGCTACTAAATAAATTATAAAGAAATTACAATACAATTTACTATTTCATGGTTTATTTATTTAAAGCTTTCTCAAGATGTCTGTAATTCGATGTATGTCTCATATAATGCAACTTTAAAAAGCTGTTTGGCGTGAAAATATTACGTCAATCTTGATTAAACATTCCAATGGACACAAGTAGATGATATAATCTAGATTAAGCACGCGTGAAGGAAGAAAATTTTTGAGGGAGTCGAAATTAAAATGTATATTTTTATAATAATAAAAATGTAATTTTACTATTTTAATAGTCTATATCTTTATAATTTTTAAATGATTAAATTAAAAATTTATCCTTTTTAGAGGTTAAAGTGCAATTTTACCATTACAAGTTTTAAATTTTAAGGGGCCGACATGGAGAATTTCCATTTTAGGGGGCTAAGCCCTTGCCAGCCTCCCTTTGATTCGCCACTAATACTAAGGCAAGAGAATTCTATGTCAACTTTATTTGCATGCTTTGGAGTATTTAAAAAGCTAGACATGCTCCGATGGAGTACTAATTCAATTGGTATTGACATTGTTGTTTATGTAAGAGTACGTAGGTTTGAGCATGCCGAAACATATTTATCCTTTTATTGAAAGGTTGGGGAGAAATTATAACTAGTTCTAAGTAATATGTATAAAAAAAAAAAAACTAGACACGTAATTGTCTTCGAGAAAATCTAAATCATATTTACTCGAAATTTTGCAATTGGTTAATAATTGTGTATATACAAATTTCAGAATTAATAATTAGGTAAGTGAATAAGACTGACAACCCAAAATCTACAAATGAGTAGAGTAGAGGTAAAAGATACCAGTAAAGATAAATGCAAACTAAGTTGGTAAGAAGTGAAGGCAAGGTTAAAATGAGGGTGCAATCATTGTTAAAGAGTTAAGGGACAATGTAGTAATGGATTAATATCCTCCTAAAAAAATAAATGTGTATTCACAAGTTGAATAGGATTTTGCTAATATTCAAATCTTTATCTAAAATATTGATATTGTGATGGTAAGATAAAGAAATAAAAGTATACAACTGTAAAAAAAGAGAGAGGTTGTAATGGACTGAAATCTAATAGAAATAATTTCACTGTGTAAAATAGTGGTTTTGCATTTTAAATTAAAAATGAAAATAGGGGACTAAAATCCACACATACAAAAAGTACAGGGGCTTAGAGAAAAATTTAACCAAATTACAATAATTTTAGACGACAGCCTCTTTGGAAATAAACTATGCACTAATCAGGAGCGCAATGGCGGGAAAATCTAACTCCTATTCCTTCGCCCCCTAGGGTTTATATACCATGTTCTATCAGACTACAACTCAATTCAAACTAGTGAACAAAGGTAAACCCTATCATTTTTCTCGTAATCCAAACAGAAAAAGAAAGGGAAAATGCCTACTTACAAGTTACGGGGAATCGATGTTGATTTTCCGTTCGAGGCTTACGATTGCCAACTAGTTTACATGGAGAAAGTTATTGAAGCTCTCCAAAAGGTACATTCTTAAGATTTTTGTAGTTACTTTTGCTGTTTAGTGGTAAGGATTTTTTTTTTTTTTTGTTTTTCTGAGTGGTGGAATTGAATTTAAGGAACAGTGATCACATGTCTGATTTTCTTCAATTTTTTTAAGAAAATATATAAAAAACTAAATTTTAGTTTATTGAAAGTGCTGATTTTTTTTTTTGGGGAGAAATGTGTTAAATTATAAGAAAATTTTGGGTGCTGTTTTGAAACATGGTTATGCAATTGAAGGGCATTCGGGTAATTGTTATTTATATTTTGACATGGTTGAGTTGGATATTGATGTTGGGTTGTTTTAAATTCTTGTTCTGGGTTCTATTTTTAGGAACTAAGTGGTGTGTAGTATGAATTTTGTTTTTTTAAGGTTTGTTCTACTTGTTTTATGTTGCAGAGGAGTAATGCACTTTTAGAGAGTCCTACTGGAACTGGGAAAACATTATGTCTTCTCTGTGCCACATTGGCCTGGAGGAAAAGTTTGGGTGGTTTTTCAACTGGGAGTAGTCAAAGAAAGAGTGAATTCCATGGGAGCCAATCTGACGTGGGATCATCAGAGTCTCAGTCCAGTAACCATCCAACCATAGTGTATACCTCACGTACTCACAGCCAACTTCGGCAAGTCGTTCAAGAGTTGAGAAGAAGCAATTACAGGTCATGGTTGATTGTTTCATTACACATGATTTAGGTTTCTTTATCAATAGCTTATTGTTCCAGTTGTGTTTTCTGTGGTTTGCTGTAGTGGAGATAATTGATATGTCTGTGTCATTACTCACATTGGAGTTGGATTCGTCTCTGAAAACTTAAAGTTGGCATGAGTATGAGGTTTTGACCCTCCAAATTTAAGGAAAAACTGGAAGAGCCTATGTTGGTTCATGCTCTTTTTTGACATCTATCTGAGCTGATTTTGTTCAGTCTTACCACTTCCAATATTAGGTTGTAGCCCAATGTCTTCGGGCTGGCTTACCAGATATGTCCAATCTGATCCATTCTCCTGGAAGACTTCTGTATTATTCTAGCCAGAGCCCAGGAGAATATTTTTGAGCTGATAACTACCTCTTTCTCTCTCTCTCCTCTTCTCTTTTTAAAAAATATTTGTGGTAGAATCTATTGTCTTAAATCTGTTTGATAAGATAAGAGGTGGGATCTTGAGGTAATATAATATGCTTTGGAATTGAGCAATCGTGAAACTTTATTTAGCCATATGTTCAATGGCTTGATCAAGTTGGCGACAAATTTCCTGATACTTGGTTTGTTTAACAAATGAGTTTTACATCGCACATTGAGCTTGGTTTTATTATTAACCCAAGCTCCATCTGTTTTAAAACTCAATTCAGTTTCTTTTTCATTGGAGCATAAAATAACTGCTGTATTTCTAGGAAATCTTTTCACTAGAGGTTTCAACTTGAATCATTCTTAGATTATCTGCATTTTACTCCTTGCCTAACTGGTTTTTGTTGTTGTTTTTTTTTTTTTTTTTTCGATCAGTATTTATATGAAATGTTGCATGTCTAGAAACATTAAGTCTTAAAGAAAAAAATTGAAGGTATAACAACACTTGAATTTTCATTTCTTTGAATGTGGCATAAACTTTGTTCGTCTTTTATCAAAAGAAAGAGAAATATGAAGATACTGCAGATTTCCTAGCATTTTCTTGTCATCTATTACATCCAAGGGAGCTTCTCTTGTTGTTAATCATTGTTGTTAAAATATGTTCTTAAGCTTCTTCGGGGGTATCAGTGGACATTTATGTTGTTGATATTTTCATAAGCTCAATATTTTGGCTTAGGGTTTTGACTTTCTGAATATTAGAGGATGTACAGGCCCAAGATGGTAGTTTTGGGATCTCGAGAGCAATTGTGCATACATGAAGAAGTAAGTTTACTTCGAGGAAAAGCCCAGACAAATGCCTGCCGTTTCCTTTGCAGAAAGCGTCAGAAGCATTCATGCACTCATTTTTCACGTGTTGCTGGTACTTGTTCACTTTTTTGCATAGATGTTATTTGACATACACCTGCCCATGCCCTGAATATGTCAGCATCTATTCAATAGGTCGTTTAATTTAAACTTTTAACTCTTGGTTGATGTACACTTTTATCTTATATAGACTGACTGTAAAAGGGGAGGATGTGGACTTTGATTCTGGCTTTAGAGCGTGTGATAATTATTAGGAATTGCTGTTAAAGTTTTGTATCACATTGGATTGTTATCCAATCTACAAGAGGAAAGTAAGAAATGCCTATTTATATTCATCATGGTAATGCAGAGATAGTTTGCTTCATTTCCATTTACAAAGTATTACTTCATGATGGTCATACGGGCTTGATATGAACAATAGGGAAGAGCTGAGATACTGTTCTAATGTTCTCTGGACTACAACATTCAATTATTTCCAGTGAATTGAGCAACTATCTCTCTAATTTCTCTTTTGAAGTTTTCATTTGGAAATAGTTCAGGGGCATCCAGTGTCAACTAATGTTGCTTTTTTATTGTAGATTATATGAAGAGCAATCCTCATATAGGTGATGAGCCTGTTGACATAGAGGATTTGGTGAATATTGGAAGAAAATATGGACCGTAGGTTTCTGCAGTAGTGTTCTCTTTCCATACTTCATATGGTTGTTATTTTTACTCCAATGCATGTCCTGGTCTAAAGCCCCACTTCTAATTTTAATATTGTTGATTATGTTTTCTTGCTAGTTTTTACAATGTCTTTTTTCTTGTAGGTGCCCTTATTATGTAGCGCGAGAACTACACAAGGCTGTTGATATTTTATTTGCACCTTACAACTATCTCATAGATCGTGAATATAGAGGATCTCTTAATTTTGAGTGGCACAATAGCATACTGATTTTTGATGAAGCTCACAACCTTGTAAGGGGAAAATTGAAATTTGTAACTGGAACTTATGTGTAAATTTTAGATAGAACATATTTTCTGCTGCTAATTGAAATTCTTTGTTCACTACTGTTGGAATTTAGTTATTCTACTGACTGACATAGGCCAACTCATTTGACAGTCGACTTTCTTCCTTTTGTTATGTGAGCTTAGCTACTAATTTCATGGGAATACAATGCAGGAAAGCATATGTGCTGATGCAGCCTCTTTTGACTTGTCTTCTGGGCTTCTGACTGCATGTATATCTGAAGCGAAACATTGTGTTGACCTAGCTGTTGGGAGGCGAGAAGAATCAAATGATAAATCAGGGAATCCTGATAACTTTGCAATCCTTAGAGGTTAGTCAATTGGTACATTGAGAACGTATCTATATTGCTGTTCTTAGAAATGCTTTTGTACGCAACTATATATAACCTTTTTTTAATTTTCAAATGCCACAGTTGTTTCTTCAATGAGTTGTATTTGTCCTCCTGCATTGAGTTAGCTTTGGTTCTCTAAGTTGAGGATATTGTACTTCTAGAAAACCTTCAATCACTTTGCTGGCAGCTTCTGCTTAATTGTGTTTGTAATTTGATTGTATTTATGTATGAGTGTGTGCGCATCTCACTTTCCTTTTATATTCACACGTATCCTTATCAATACATTTATTTAGAGCTTATTCTGCATGTTTTTAGCTCTTCTTTTGAAACTTCAGAAGCGAATTGATGAAGTTCCCATTGAATCCAAGGAACTTGGATTTACCAAGCCTGGGCCCTACATTTATGAACTACTTGCTGATCTTAATATCACACATGAAACTGCATCTAAGCTTATCGAAATAATTGAGGATGCTACTGTGCTGCTTGAGGAAGATAAGAAGCATGATGCAAAGGGAAATGGCTGTAGGCTGGAAAGCATTGGCAACATCCTTAAAAGTATATACCGAGACAAGGGCAATGGTCATGCTGATTCTTATCGTGTAAGCTTGGATCTCAGTGCCTTGAGTTGACAGACTCATGACAGTGGATGTTGTTATCATTACCTTTTTAATGGTGGGCATCTTATGTTTGAACCCTCATCTGTTATTTTAGGTTCATGTGCAAGAGGCCGAGGTGAATGCTACAGATATCTTCAAAGGTAATTCAGAGACCAAATTGTTAGAATTTGTTATTTGCTCTTTAATTTGTTCTACATGTGTATTTACCCTGCTTGATTCAATTTAGTTCTTTATTTACATCAGGTTGACATTGTTAAAGATCATTATGATTCTTACGGTTGTCAAGTGTGAATGTAGGCATATGAACACCCCCTTTTTTAGGAGCCTCATGGTTTACAAAGAAGATTAACTTTATTAATACATAAACAAATGAGGTTATTCTTTTCTTTTCTTTTCCCTAACTAAATGAAAAACTGGCTGGGAGTCTGGGATGCAGTAAGGATTCAGGAAAAGAAAATGAACAATAAGAAGTACTGAAAAAGAACTGGTGCTTATTGGCATATGCAAGTGACGTTAGTTGGAACTTGTGGAAATTACCCACATTGGTTGTAAGATATTGTTGTTAGGAACAAGGTTGTTGGTATTTCCTTGTATCTTGTTCAAAATCAAAATCTTACTTGTTATACTTGCATGGAATAGTAAGCCATTTAGTTACAAGATGAGGATCTTCCATCTTTCAGCCTCCTGTATACCAAAATGGGCAGACAAAAGAAGGTAGACTTTTGTGTATTCCAAGGTGCACTATAGGTGCATATTCTTTCTTGTTGTAGAGTTTCATCTCAAAATTTATACAGATTTTATGGAACACATTCCTATCTTTTTCTCTGAATTATTCCACTTCTTGACAATAATTGATGCACATCATATAGCTTCATCAGTCAATAATAACAGATAAGGGAGCTACAAGGTTCTGGTCCTGGATACCACCATTCTGCTGTGATGTTTTAATATGCTTTGTGGTAAAAATGAATTACATATTCATCTTTTTGAACTTTGGCAGGTAAGTCATCCAGGATACTCAGCTGGTGGTGCTTCAATCCAGGAATTGCCATGCAGGAGTTCTCCGAAAGGGGTGTTGGATCTATTATATTGACATCGGGTACATTATCTCCCTTGGATTCATTCGCACAAGAATTCAAATTGTAAGTTGCACCAATTCATTCTTTTTAAAATTATTTTTCTTTGGCTTTCTTGAATCTTAATTACTAAAGAGAGCAACCTTCTGCATGTTATCTCAGAGATTTTCCTATTCAGTTGGAAAATCCTCATGTAATATCCTCAAATCAGATATGGGCTGGAGTTGTACCACTTGGTCCATTAGGTCGTCCCTTCAATTCATCTTTCCGATTTCGTGATTCTCCAGAATACAAACAAGAGTTGGGCAATGCTATTGGTATGTGAACCTTTTCATTGATAATAGTTAGATGTGCCGATGGTAAAACTAGTATTCGTCTAACGATCTGTGGATTCTCTTCTCAATTTCTCAACCCAATGAGAAATATAACACTTATTGGTTCTTTTCTCAGCTTCATCATGTTACTGCACTGGAGGGAATTCATTGAATATACAATTTTCTGAATAATAGACATGAGCAGGTCATGCTATTTGGATAAAATTTGCTAAGAGAGCTGTCAATAGGTCCATAGCTCAGTGGGAGATCATTTGACTGTAGATAAAAACATGCTATGACTATCTTTAGCCTGGTGGGCTGAGTATACATGTTCAAAAGGTTCAGACTTTGTAAAAGAAAGAGCATGTTGTTTACACGAGGCAATATCAACTATTAATGCATTGATCTAAGAGGGATTTCTAAGTTTATACATGGAAACAATAACTTTCAAAGAAGGAAGTCCTTTATTTAAATATAATAGGCTTGAAGTATTATGCTCAAATTGTGCAGAGTTGCCTTGCGTATGCTTCAGTTTATGATAATTAATGACAATAAGGTTTCCATATTTGCCTTAGTAGCCATAATGTTTCAGTAACATTGTTTTTTTCTCTTTTTGAGTTCTTTTCCAGTCAATTTTGCTCGAATTGTACCTGATGGACTGCTTGTGTTCTTTCCATCTTACTACCTTTTGGACCAGTGCATTAGTTGTTGGAAGAACATGGTAAGATCTTGGAACAAGAATAATGGAGAAAGGAAGTGAATCCATACTTTTAGCTTCATAAACATTATGTTCTTTCTCCTTGCAGGGTAATACAAATTCAAGTACGATATGGGAAAGAATATGCAAATTTAAGAAACCCGTTATTGAACCCAGACAATCGTCCCTCTTTCCTATGGCAATTGAGGTTGTAGATCCGGAAAAATTTTAATTTGTCTTATATAGTATTCAAACAATCAGAGACTTCATAGCCCGGATAAATAGTTTCTTTTCTTTGGCAGGACTATATGACTAAACTAAAGGACACCTCCACTTCGGGTGCAGTATTTTTTGCAGTTTGTCGTGGCAAGGTATGCTGTTCCCATCCAAACTGAAAGCAAATCTTTGTTTTTGCACTGTGCCAGACATACATGTAACATGTTTTATGGTGATAAAAGAGTGGAGAGATCTCCTTTGTGCTTTCAACCATATATTGTGTCTATGGAAAGGTTGTTTGGGGACTTCAGAGATACACCCTTACAAGCCTCTCTGACATAATTCTTGTGTAGTGTTTTACTTTTACAAAGGAGAAAATACATGCTACCTGCTAGATGGAAAATAGCTGTGTTAAATAAATTCCAGAATATGTTTCAAGCATACTTTTTTTTTTCCTTTTCTGATTTCTGATTTCTTAATAAATACTTTTTTATATATTCAAGATGTAAGATTTTAGTGAATAACGTATTATTCCCCACTAAAAGATATACAAACGAGTTCACCTTGTATTTGTTACTAAACCTTGGATTAACCTATGGAGCAATTTTCTTTGTGATCCTGGACTTCATCTTTATTTATACTTATGCTTGGTTCCAGGTTCTCTAGATCTGTATGAACAGTGCTGTTAGTAATAATATATAATGAAAGTAATGACTCAGGTTGTATTTCTTGCTAATGAGTGATGTTGTACATGGTTTGCGAGTCTACATTACTGTAGTCTTGGTCCCCAAAAAAAATAAAAAAACCACTAAAAGGCTTCTTATTTATCTTTCTGAAGCTAAGCTTTGTCTACCATAGTTGATTCTTTTTCTCACCCTTTCTATTTCTTCAGGTCAGTGAAGGATTAGATTTCGCTGACCATGCTGGAAGAGCAGTGGTCATCACTGGGATGCCATTTGCCACACGGACAGACCCCAAGGTTTGGTCATCCTTAGCCTATTGCTCAGTTTATTCATTGGCAGTTTTCACTCCACTCTTTATTAATCTATTACTGAATGAGCATCGTATAACTGATTTGGCTATTAAAGATGAGTGTCTACATCTGATAATATGACAGGTTCGTCTCAAACGTGAGTACCTGGACCTACAGGCACAATCACCCAGGGAAGGATGTAAGGTGATGGCTGATGCAGATATTTCTCAAGTAAAGATGTTTTTGAAACTTAATTAAATGCTTTTCATTTTTAAGTAAACAGTTTCCATGCTAATTTCATCAGATGATTAAGTTGTTATCTGGAGAAGAGTGGTACAATCAACAAGCATCAAGAGCTGTAAATCAGTCAGTCGGACGAGTTATCCGTCACCGTCATGATTATGGAGCGATTATCTTTTGTGATGAAAGGTATTTGCTTTCTATTGCCCTTTCCTTGTGATCTTTCATCTGAGTATTCTCCAAGTAGTAAATGCTTGAAACTGTTATATTAACAGTTTCTGTTTGATGTGTTCCCTTCAACTCTCTTTCGGTAACATTTTATATCTAGTATTGCTTTTTTCTTCCCCTAATGAGGGGTTAAAACTGTTACTCCGGTGCTTATTAATACATTGATTTAACTACTTAAAAGCCCCAGTTGTTAAATCTAGCATTTAATGGTAAACTTGGATGTACTACCTTAGTTTACATTATCAGTCTGGACCTGACCGAGCATGAAGCAAAAAGTTTTCTCAGTTTGGAAGAATAAGACCTAAGCTGTAAGCTCACAAGTGATTTGTTTGTGTGAACCCATCCATCCTTTTTTTTTTTTTTTGAATTATTTGTGGAGTTGTTCTTATCCCTTGTTTTCTGTAACATAATATGTATATCACTTCTAAGTTAACACCTGCGGCATATATATATATATTAACGTTTTATGTTTTTTTTTTTTTTCATTTTCTTTTAACTAGTTTGCTGTTTATTATAGTGTTGATTGATTGTTTGTTTGAGTTTGATGTGTGTATTTGCATGTTGTTATAATCCATTCAACTAGGAGCCGTGTGGTTGAGGTTTTCAGAAATTTTCAACTGTAAAATGCATTTCCTTAACTTGGTCAACTTATTGTGCATTTGCCTTCTATAGTTACTTTATCTTCCGAGATCTTTACAGGTTTGCTCAATCAAGTCGTCAGTCTCAAATATCAGTTTGGATACAGCCTCATATTAAGGTATACTTCTACAAAATGAAGCAACCCTTTATTAGAAGGACTGCTTATTCCTCTTTACTTTTGCAGTGTTATTCCAAATTTGGGGATGCTGTTTTTACGCTGACTCGTTTCTTCCGAGATGGAGGAAGTCGTACTCCTGCAAAGCCAGAACTAGCAGACCAGAAAACCCTTGGTTAAGTGTCCTTTAATGATGTTAATGTTGTTATGTTTCTTTAATTTGTATCTCTTGATCTTAACATGTCCAAAACTATTGATGGAGCTGTTTTAAACTTAGCTTCTTTTTAGTTTTGAAGATCTGAATTCTGAAGTTTTTGCTCTAGTAATCAACTGCAATTTTCTATTCAATTTTTATTGGTGGGGAAATTGACCTTTGTCATTGAATGCGATGCCTTGCTGTTATAAGTGCATGGCTCTTTACCCTCTTCTGATTACAGCATTTTTTATCATTTCGTCACCAAGATTACCTTCATAAAATCATCCATGTTTCTTAATTTCATACAGATCTAAGTCCAAGTTCTACAAAACCAGTTCCCAATGAGATAAAAACTGCTCAGGCTCTGGACGAATCTTATACGGAAAAGCTCCCTGTTTTGGTATCTATTGTTTTCTATGCATAACGTCATCTTTTTTATGAACTTCTGTTTCATGTTTTTCCTTCATATGAGTTGTATCTTAATAACAAGTGTTTGCAGTCTACTTCAATGGATCTACCTCACTCCAAACACAAACTATCTTCTCTTTTAGATGTTAAAAGCAGCAACAACTCAAGCCATCTCAGAGATATTCCTCCCGCCAATCTTTCATGTTTCACTCCGTGTATGGATTTAAAAAAATTGAAGCGATCAAGTGATCCAATGAGCAAAGAAAAAAAGTTGTTAATTACTGGGAGGGGAAAAATGCAATATCAAAATCATGACGTTATTGGTTTGACTGGTCATCTTCCATCAGATAAACAACCAAGTAAAGAGCAACAACTATGTTCTATGAAGAAACGCAAAGCACTACTTATAGAGCATGATAAAAGTTCCAATGTTAATGCATCAGATGCCCAAAGATCAGTGCCAAGAGACCTTCCTTTCACAGTAAGTTCAGTGAAGCACAAAAATCTTTCTGATACTACAAATGTGTTGAATGCAAATGTTCATTTACTGCATAAGGATGATGGAGCTGCAGAGGTGGATGCCAAGTTTCACAATCATAAAAAGAACGATGTTTGTGGAAGTGCTGAACAACTTGGTGCAGAGGAAACAAAAGGCTCTGCTTTTCTGATTCAGGTAAAATGCATCTTTTTCTCCCAAAATTTCTTATAAATGTCAGCAATTGAAAATTTTAATTGCTTTGATATTTGCTTTGATTCTATTTAAATTTTGGAATGAGTTTTAAGTTGAGAAACTTATATTTGGAACCACTAGAGAAATTAAGTTGAAAAGACTTGTATGACATGCATTCTTTCCTTGTTTAGTTGTTGGAACCATCTTCCCTTAGTGATTTTTTGTTAATTTGTCTTTTGCTGCTTTCTCTTGAAATTCACAATACAGGGCTAACTGTTGCAGATTTTCACTTTCCTGATTGCATTAACTGATTTGGATTGGGAATTTTTCTGAAAATTTCTTTGCCATCAGGTCAAAGAGAAACTTAGTCCTGCAGAATACAAAGACTTTGTGGGTTATATGAAGGAAATAAAGTCGAAAGTTACAAATATTGGTAATCCTCTGCAATGCATTGTGGAGTTATTTTCAGGACCTGAGAGGCTTCCTCTTCTTGAAAGGTATGCAAATACTCCAAAATGGTCGTCACCTAAAAAATAGCATTAAATTTGAAGAATGAGCAATTACTTAACATTGTCAGTTAGGCATTGTGAAAAACAATTTAGTAGGCTTAACCTTGTATACATTGAGCAGAGACTTTCCGATACTCATCCAGTTAATTCTATGATGCTATAAACCATACTCTGCGGTTCTAGGTTTCATTGGAAGTGTGGCAAAATTAATTTCCTATTCTCGGCATGAGTAAATGACTTATAAAGCTAAGCCCAACATTGTCTGAAATCAACAAATATGTTAGAGCCTTAAAGGCTGCAAGTGCCGTCAGAGGTCTTATCTGCAACACTAGCAAAGAAACAAATTGCTAGTTTACACAATACCTAGACTACTGTCTACTGATATTCTTTAGCCAGTCATTCATTTCCATCCCCCTTGTTAGCTTGCAACTATTATTGATTATTTTTACTGGATCTTACCCTCTGTTGTCATCTGTTACAGATTCAAGGATTACGTGCCTGTGAGATATCGTTCTTTGTATGAGCAGTACCTCGAAAGAAGTAAAAGAAATGCCTGAAAATCAGAGGAACTAAACTTATCTGGTCGAAACAGTAATTAGACGATGCCATTTGCCAATGTGATCGATTAGAAGTGAAACTTTTAAGACTTTAGCAGCATGATACTTTCTAGGTCA
The DNA here is from genome assembly GCA_025503065.1 of Gossypium bickii. Classification (NCBI taxonomy): domain Eukaryota; kingdom Viridiplantae; phylum Streptophyta; class Magnoliopsida; order Malvales; family Malvaceae; genus Gossypium; species Gossypium bickii. The sequence goes on along the minus strand of CP106714.1, from coordinate 2,955,320 downwards.
ACAATCTTTGAAGAAACATACAAACATTATGGAAGGTTTGTATGTAGTAAACTGCAACTTTGCACAGCGATTGGAAGCTTTTTGATGCATACCAAGCAACCAAGTTGCTCATTTGTGTGTGGAGAAAAGAAACTTATTCAACATGAAGGTGGTGTTACACATAGCAAACAATCTTTCCATAATTATTTGTTGCTACTACTGAGATTATGAAGGACTAGACCTGGTGACAGCTAACATTTTGTACAAATTGATATCAAACCAACTGAAATAGCAATGAAACTAAGTATATGGCTCGTGGGAGTTTTTATTCAGTTCCAGAAAAGCACTTTAAATCCATGTCTTAACACAGTTATTCCATATAAACATGGCTTTGCAATAGACAGTTTTATACCCCTGGTAAACTCTTTTCTCGGAAATCTCAATTGCTTTGCTACATGTTTCCATTACAAAAATTTCTGGGGAAATTATCTACCACAAAGTAGTAGCAGGAATTAACGGCCATTTGTATATAGTAAAACCATGCTTGCCTCCGTTAAGGATTTATGTATAGCACAGTTGCGATACACAATGGCACCATCACGTAACATGCGAAGAAGCTTGCATGGAAGGCATCCATATCAATGAAACCATGGTCTTCTTTGTTGCCAGCCGAAGCCTTCGGTGTCAATGGTAATTCCACGGGCGAACAATTCTTCCCCCACCAATGAGCCACAAAGACCAATGAGCCTCAAAGAAAAGGATTCCCGACATAGTTGCTTTCATCAAATGCTCCCAATTGTCCAATCCTTTCAGGTGTCTTTCCAGATAAATTGTTGTACGACACATTGAAGTATTCCAGGAAATGTAACACCACAAATTCATTAGGGATATTCCTTGTCAAATTGTTGTAGGAAAGATCTAGACTTTCCATGTCCATGAGGTTAGAAAATGCTTGTGGCACTGGTCCGGTCAAGCTATTGTGAAAAAGGTTCAATGTCAAGAGTTTCATAATGTTTTTTGTTTCAAAACTAATTTCACCGGTAAGCTTGTTGTAGGAAAGATCAATTCCAGACATGTATTGAAGCATTCTTCTCTTGTAATTATAGGATCTGCTCTTTACTGTGTATTCTATTGAAACTTCATTGGACATTGAGCTATTCATGCTAGAATAAATAGTTTGATGCCAAATATATTGCTCAGTTACATAGTTTAGTGTAGAAACTTTTAAACAAGAAGGAATACCACCAGAGAGATTGTTTTGAGAAAGATCAATCAAGCTTAAACGATCCAACTTGCATAATTCAATTGGAATTTCACCCTCAAAATTGTTTCTCCTTAAGAGAAGATAACTTAATTCAAAAAGATTGCTAACCCAATTTGGAATGTTACCCTTAAAGTGGTTATAGCTGAGATCCAATGTCACGAACGAAGATCTATCATGAAAAGCATTTGGTAACGCTCATTGTAGCTTATTTTTAAATAAATGAACTTCCCTCACCGACACCGACTTAAAGCAAGATGGTAGAATCCCAGATAAACTGTTCATGGAAAGGTCCAAAAATTGAAGTTTGAGATATAGACTACAAATTGCCCTTGGTATTGAACCTTCAAGTTGATTACCTGCCATGGAAACTTGTTCCAAATTCGAAGCATTTCCCCTCTATTGTGGCAACCTACCAAAGAGTTGGTTCCTGCTCACATCCAATGCTGCCAGCCTTGACTTATTCCAAATCCAACTTGGGACTTCACCAAAGATGAAGTTATTGCTAAGATCTAGTATATACAAGTTAGAGAAGTTAGCTAAGACGTTTGGGATCATCCCAATGAAATTATTTCCATTTAATTCGAGCTCAGACAAGCTCGTTAGATTAAAATTTCTAGAGAAAATTGGTCCTTGTAGTGTGTTATTTGATAATGCAAGGACCATTAATGAAGAGCAGCCCATAGCCTTGTTCTCAAGTATCTCCCTAGATAATTGGTTGTTTGATAAGTCCAAAACTATTAGAGAACTCATATCACCAAATGAAGAGGGAATGCTGCCCTTGAAATAATTCTTTGACATGTTCAAATAACCAAAAATGGTAGGTGTGCTCCCATTCTTACTAGGATGTTGCCATCAAAGGCATTGTTGGAGATATCCAAATATAATAAAGCAGAATGCACACGCGATGGCACTTGAAAAGGCCCTGAAAAAGAGCAATTCATGAGGTCCAGGATCCTTAGCTTCGTGTTGTTTTCCATCAACCAAAACGGAAACCAATCCGCCTTGAAATATGTTGGAAATGGCCAACCATGCTCATGTTATATTTTGGTTAAGTGCATGCAGCTTGTAAACATGCCGCAACACGAATGCTTGCTGTAACAACAAGGTTTTTGTTTAGTTACATTGTAATTAAACTTAGTTGAAAATGAACAAGCTGATGACATCTTGATATGTTTGTTTAGGTGTTGAATGACTAGTTTAGGTGGCTTGTTTATGTGCACAAGCAATGTTTTACAAGTTACTAGGCTACTTAGTGGTAGTAGGTAGTATTTGGTGATGTATTTGACTATAAATGTATTGTTTTCTTATTAAATGATTGAGAAAAATGAGCTATCAGCCATAAGCTCCCTTGCAGCTGTAATTGGTCCAATTTGCCCGGGCCTGTGTAAAATAAAACAAACCAGAATAAAGTAGAAAAAAATAATAAACCAAAGTCCAAATTTTACTACAGTCCATTTACAATAAACGGGCTTAAAGCCCAAACCCAAACGTTAGAACCCAGACCCAAAACATTAAAACATACCCAAAACTAAGCCCTAACCCAACATATGGCCCAATAGCCCAAACAATTTTCGGGCGCAGGAAACCCTAGGGTTTCCCTCGCACCGCAAGCCTCAATCAGCCCCTCGTCTAGTCGCAATCAGCGTGGATAGCGCCCCACATCGCCGCCGTGTTTCTTGTCATTCGCCTGCAGAAAAAGAAAGAAAGGAACAACAAACATGGCAAAACGGGACAAAATCTTTGTTTTCCTTTTTTATTTTTATTTTGGGGGCTATAAAAGCCCTACAATAATCTGTAATAGACACACAGAGAAATACATACAAATAGACAATACATACAGAGAAATAAAAATACGATAACTTGATATCAGAGGTGATTCTCTCAGTTATTTCATTTCGTTTATTTTTTTTCCTTTTTGATCTATGCATTTTTTTACATGTAAATATACTGTTTACAAAAAAATAAAAGAAAAAAGGGTTCACCTCTTTATTTGTGTTGAAAAACGAAGTTTCTGGCTTCTGGCTGCCGTATTTGGCGGCGCCAACGGTGGCGCGTGTGGTGGTGGCCGAGGTTCCGATGACCAGGACCCAGACGAGAGAAGGAAGGGTCTGAGAGGATTTTTTGAAAGTTTTTGGGTTCAAATGAATTTTTTGGGTTAGAATTAACTTATATAGCAGCATGAAAATGACGTTGTTTTTGCTTAAGCTAATAAGCATAAAACAACGTCGTTCAGAGATAAGGATCCGCCTGTTGACCCATAAACCCGGGGAGGATCCGCGCCTTTTTTTATAAAAGGGCAATTTGCCTCTTTGGTCCTTTCGCAATTTCATCATTTTCAATTTAGTCCAATTTAAATTTTATTTTTATTGAATTAGCCCTAAAACTTATATTTTGTTGCAATCCGATCCTCGGGCTACTTAAAGGCCAATTTCATAACGACGCCGTTTAGGAGATATGGCATAATTGACTAATGGGTCCCTACAGTGTGACGCTCGTTTTGATTTAGTCCTTTTACATTTATTTTTGTTTCTATTTAGCCCCGTTTCTTTGTTTATTTTTAAAACCTTTTTAATTTATTTTATTTTTTAAATTATTTTAACATAATATTAAATTACTTTATCATATTAAAAATTCTATACTTTTTTACTATTTATATATCAATTTATTAATAGTATAAACTTTTATGTATTGTTTTTCTTAAATACATATTATTTTTATATATTAAATTATTACTATTTATTATTTTATTTAGTTTAATATTATTTATATCTATTACATATTATTTTTTATATATTAGTTATTACATTATATCATATATTACTTTTAAAATCTTATTTTGTATAAAATTTATTTATATTGTATAACATGTTTTACTAAATTTATATTATATATGTTATTTTTAGATATCTTTATTTAAAATTATTATATACTATTTATTAATCGTTTTTATCATATATTATCATTTATATATGTACTAAATTATTAAATTATATATGTATACTTATTATTTTTTTTATATACTCTAAGTTTTTATATTATTCATTTAAAATATATTGTTATACATGTTAATCATTTTAGAAATTATCACATTTTATTTTTCCCTTTTTTTATTTTGTTATAATTTTTATTCAGTATTTAAATACATTATTCATTTATTTGCTTTCCTATTTGATTTTGTTTGTAGAATTTAATATCCATTTCTTGAATTTTTATGCTTCATATAGATTCTTAATTGTTGTTGCTTATTTTATATCCTGTATTCGTTTATTTATGTTCTTTTATTTATTTATTATTGCTTTAGCATAGTCATTTCATGTATTATTTGCTATGTTACCTTATTTTTTCGTTAATTGTCTATATTAATATTGATCATTAATATGACCTATGATTAAAATGAATTGCTATTTGATATTTATATTTTGTAATGTATCAATGTAAAATCGGATTCATATCATTTTTATAAAAACCACATTTTGCGAAATTGTCGTATTTTATTCAAAGTTTTTAAAACCTATGGTGATATGTAATATTTGGGGACTTCGAGAAGCATTGTGCCCTAACTCACTGGGTTTTGATTTTTCTCGTTGAACTTAAGATATTAAGTATCCCTTTTCTTTTAAAATTGAAACTTATAAACTTCAAATCAAAACTTATTCTCGAGAATTCAAAACATTGTATCCTAACTTATTGGATATGATGTTTTGTGTCTCGATGTAAGAATTTTCTATAAATAGAGGCGAGCCTAGTTTCGAAGTCATGAGATGTTACATCCTAACTTACTAGGTATAGTATTTTATGTCTTTGAGATAGGTAAGTCTTGGCTTTCTTTCAAATAAAAGGATCATATTTTAAATTTTCCAAAATTTCGACATTTGGACATGGAATTATCAATTAGGTACCAAATTTTGGGCGTTACGAGGGTGCTAACCCTTCCTCGTAAGTAACCGACTCCCGAACCCATTTTTTTGTATTTCGTGGACCAAAATCAATGTTTTGAAATAAAACGTTTTATAAGGTGATCCAATCACACCTAAGTAAAAAAGGATTGTTCGCGACTCCCATTTTTGTTTTTTAAAGTCGACCCCCATTTTTAAAATCAACTTTAAAAATGGTTTTGACAGCTGCATATTTGTGAGCAAGTAAAATATCATACTGCCTTGTTTTGTGTTCTGTTTTCTTCTTTTGCTGTTGTCAAAACCCCAACAATTGGTATCATGAGCCTAAGTCTTAAGGGCCATTGATTTTGCTTCCGCTGCTTGTTAAAAGAAGAAAGTTGTCAAAGCATGTCATCAAGGACTGCTTGAAGAGAAGACAACATCAGCTAAACCTTAAGAGACTCCCAAACAAGCTTGAATAAGTTGAAGGAGGAGTTTCAAGGAAAATATGCGAGCTTTCCAATGTGCAAATTGCAAGTTCAGCAAGATGTCAAAGCTGCAAGCTTAGCGAGAAGTGCAAGCTATGAGCTCATCAAAAGGTGCGAGCCACTCAGATAGTTGCGAGCACAAGAAAAGACACTGTTGAAGATAGTAAGCAAAAATGCGAGCCTGTCAAAGGTGCAAGCTCAGCCTAGTGCGAGCAGAGTTGAAGACACCTATTGAAGACAGTAAACAAAAATGCGAGCCTGTCAAAGGTGCAAGCTCAGCCTAGTACGAGCAGAGTTGAAGACACCTATTGAAGACAGTAAACAAAAATGCGAGCCTGTCAAAGGTGCAAGCTTAGCCTAGTGCGAGCAGCAAAGTGCAAGCCAAAATGGTAGACTAGAGGCAAGCAAACTATACTCGCAAACTGTATATGCAAGAAGAAATAGGATAGTAATGAACAAGGGAACAAGGAAAGTTGCCAACCAAGGCTATGAAGGAGGAGAAGACTCCATTCGAAGAACAAATATTTGGCACAAAAGAACCAAGCTTTAATGATTTAACTTGCATAATTGAATTGGAATTTCACCCTCAAAGTGGTTTCCCTTTAAGAGAAGATAACTTAAGTAAGAAAGGTTGCTAACCCAATTTGGAATGTTACCCTTCAAGTGGTTATAGTTGAGATCCAATGTCACCAACGAAGAGCTGTTACAAAAAGCATTCGGTAAAGGTCCTTGTAGCATATTTTTAGATAAAAGAACTTCCTTCACCGATACTGGCTTGAAGCAAGATGGTAGAGTCCCGGATAAACTGTTTAGGGAAAGGTCCAAAAATTGAAGCTTGAGGTTGAGACTGCAAATTGCCATTGGTATTGAACCTTTAAGTTGATTATCTGCCATGGCAACTTGTTTCAAATTCGAAGCATTTCCCCTCCACTGTGGCAACCTACCAAAGAGTTGATTCCTACTAACATCCAACGCTGCCAACTTTGACATATTCCAAATCCAACTTGGGACTTCACCAAAGATAAAGTTATTGCTCAGATCTAGTATATACAACTCAGAGCAGTTAGCTAAGACATTTGGGATCATCCCAGTGAAGTTATTTCCACTTAATTCGAGCTCGGACAAGCTCTTCAGATTAAAATTTTCAGAGAAAATTGATCCTTGTAATGTGTTATTTGATAATGCAAGGACCTCTAATAAGGAGCATCCCGTAGCCATGTGCTCAGGTATCTCGCCAGATAATTGGTTGTTTGATAAGTCTAAAACTTCTAGGGAACTCATATCACCAAATGAAGAGGGAATGCTACCATTGAAATAATTTCGTGACATGTTCAGAGTCAACAACGATGGTAGATGTGCTCCAATTCTTAATGGGATGTTGCCACCGAAGGCATTGTTGGAGATATCCAAATATGATAAAGCCAAATGCGCACACGATGGCACTTGAAAAGGCCCTGACAGTGAGCAATTCATGAGATTCAGGGTCCCTAGCATTGTGTTGTTTTCCAACAACCAAAACGGAAATCCATCCACCTTGAAATATATGTCTGAGAGAGCAACCTCCTGCAACTCACTTTGATGGTACAAGAATTGTGGAAATGACCCACCACTTCCACAACAAGATAACCTGACGGAATACAATTGGAACCTTGGAGCCGAAGAATGCAACATCTCATGATCATCAGCATGTATGGTGTTGTTATCTGCATTGAGGTACTTGAGTTTTGAAAGGTTGAACAAGGGTCTTAGTGAGCTTGGGATGTGAAATTTGTTGTTTGAAATGTCCAACAATTTGAGGGATTTTAGACTTTCAAGGGCAGATATATTTCCAGAGAACTGATTAGAAGATAGGTCCAAAGATTCAAGCAATGTTAGGCTCTCAAGGGCAGATATATTTCCAAAGAACTGATTGTATAAGAGAGATAACTTTTTAAGAGAGGTGAGGTTGGAGAAACACATGGGTAATGTAATACCCTAAAAAAAATTGAGTAATTATATGTTGCATTATTTTGGTGCTTAGCTAGTGAAATGATTCCATTTGTGTGTTTAAAATGGTCTCGAGAAGGCTCGGGATTTATTTGGACTTGGAATAATTTTTGGTAAGTAGTATCTTATTGAAATGGAACAAGCAACCTTAAATGCTTAAGGAAATAAGTATGTATTTAACTAGCACAAGAGAAGCTGGTAGCAAGGTGGTAAAGTGTCACATAAAGTGGCTTAAGGGCTAGAGTTCGAATCCTTTCTATCCCAACTTTTGGGATTTAATTTTTGTGCTAGTCTTGTAATAGATGGAAAGTGTCGGCCAAGATTTTAAAGTAGGTAAGGAAGACTTTTTATTGATGAAAAAAAAAAGGAAAGGAAAGAGATAAAAGGGGAACATGTTGGCTGAATTTTTGGGTGGTGCTTGAGAAAAGAATTTTTGTCAACACTCACTTTTTTTGGTAAAGGTGATACATGGTTTTGGTAGGAAGAAAAGGGGAGCCGAAAGTTTTTTTGGCCTTTTTGCAAGTTGTGCATGAAAAGCTTTCTTTTTCTTTTTAATATTTTGGTGCTCTCCTTTTCAATATTTTTCCTTTGTCTTGCCGAAACATTCAAGCAAAATTGTTCACTTTTCCTTTGCTTTGCCAAAATACTCACATCCTTTTCATTCATTATCCCTTGGTGTCACCAACCTCTAACACCTCTTTTCTCATCTTTTCTTTTCTTTTGATTATTTCTTCAACCTCTTCATTATTTCTTTTTTTTTTTTCGTATTGGACACTCTCTTCTTTGATCGAATCGTGCTCTAGTGGGTGGCGTATATCATACCTTTGTCAACTTATCCGTAGCCATAAGTCCAATCGGTGGGAATCGAATTCATCAACGTTAAGGTAAAGAGTTTTGTCATGGTTTATTTCGATATCTCATATCTTGGTTATTTTGCAAATCGGATCGAAGGTTATGACTAACCGGTTATTTTAGGGATTAAATCACTCGCTCTTCTCTACTTGTTAATCCTTCGAAATAGTGGGTGTCGTGAGTGCCACCATCAATAAGGTTTAGTCCTTACCGAAATCAGTGTGTAATCCCTTACTTTCGAATACATGTTTGAAATGGGGTGTGTAATCTCATACCTCTCTAAATAATTGCATGAAATGTTCTGTGATTCGGTCGAAAGACTGAAAAGCCGCAAACCAGCATCTATGGCCACTCGGGCGTACGTATGTTCGAAGTGGTAATCATATTTTGTAACAAAACAGTTTTGGTTAACAGCAGTGACGTGATTTTGAAAAAATCACCAAAAATAGTAAGAATTGAATTAGAAAGTGAAGGATATATGGATTGAAAGATAATCGAGTCTATTTTCTTATAAAAGAAACGGAGCAAGCAAAGGATCAGTATATTTTGAGATTTTTAGATTTTTGTAAGACTGGTTCAGAGTGATTTCGAGATCCCCTGTTCTGACTTTGAAAAATCACTATAAATTGTAGAAAAATAATTACAGGACATGGTTTATATTATTAGAATCCTTAGTGAGTCTATTTTTATTTGGATCAAACAAAATCAGTATTTGGGTTCTGTACAATAAGATATCTGAGATTTTGTGAAGAGAGGTCAGAACTGCCAAACAGTGAAACAAGGGATAATTTGAAGAATAAACTGTACTAATTGGCTAAGCCAAAAATTCTGGAAAAATTACAGTAAGAAGTTATATGAGTCTAGTTTCAGATAAAATTTACGGATCGAAATTTCGAGTTTCCCAACTCGAGTTATAGTCATTTTAGTCAGTACGACGCAGATGGACAGTTTTGATTTTTATGCTCCAAATTAGTCATTAAGCCTAGGTTGCGAAAATTTCCATCATACCCTTGGAGGGTAAATTACCAAATTACCCTTAGTGGGTACGATTACCGAATTATGAAAATGCCCTTATGGGCCAAATTACAAAAATGCCCCTAATGAGCTGAATTACGAAATGTCCTTATGGACCGAATTACGAAAATACCCTTAATGGGTCAATTTGATAAATTGCTATATGGGCCCAACTTGATAAATCGATATATATGGGCCAAAATTTGCTAGATTGATATATATATATGGGCCAAAAATTTGCTAGATCGTTAAATGGGCTAAATTGCTATTTTGACTAACGGGCCAAATTGATAACTTGTAATATGGGCTTTTGTTGAAATTTACCTTATGAATATATTGTTATGCATTATATATATACATGATTGCATGGGTTGGGATAATTGTGAAGAGAAGAAAGGCTGTTGCCAAAATCTAGTTCGGTGGCTTTGCCACAAATATTTTTAATGGCTTAATACCTCAGGTTCGGTGACTTTGTCACAATCTAGTTCGATGGGCTCTCGCCACAAATATTATATTTGGCTTAATGCCTGCTATCGGTGTGTTGGCGGGGTGGGTTGACTTGATCCCCACAGGTGTGTTGGTTGGTATGGGTGGTGTGTAGCGGATGGAAATTAGGTTTGGTTGGGAATTGCATATCACATGCATTTTTATATTTTATTTATATAATGCACATTTGTAAATGGGCTCAAGCCCAACTAATTGTTTAAATGGTTTTGGCCAAGTGAACACGGTAAGTGGGTTACACACTGAGTTCTAAGTAACTCACCCCTTCTTCTTACCCTTCTCAGGTAATGACAATTGATGGAGGTTTGGGCCGAGGATGACTTCGTGTGGAGGCCATACTACGAATGATGAGTTATAAAAACTTTAGACTTCTTTTAAGTATTTTTATTTAAGTACTATTTTAAATTGCGGTGTAATAAGGCCTCTAGTATTATTTTTATGGATTTTTATTTGTGGATGGTTTTTAATATGTTTTAATTACTTAAATGGGATTGTTTAATTTTTATAAATGTTTTCTTAAACTTGCGTATAAAAAGGGGGTTTTTGTTAAATATCACCCACTCGTAAAATTTTGTGAAAACTCTTTATAAATTCATTTCAACCAATTATTTAGATTTTCAACCAATTATCTCTCTCTAAATCAAATTGTAAACTCTTATGTTTTAAAATCATGGTTTTTCAAATAAATCTCGATTTTTGATAAACTCCGTCTTCAAAATCGTTTTGAAAAAAATTATTTTCATTAAAAGCATTGACGACTGGACGTAAATTCGAATCGCGTGGCATGCCAAGTCTGGTCTTAACGCATAGGCCGGGTTTGGGGTATTACATTTTGTGGTATCAGAGCTAGTTTCAAAACTCGGCTGTGGTTTGGGTTCAACAACAAATTTTGTTTAAAAAACTGTTTAAATTAGTATGGCACCACGAGCATCCGGCACCAAGTCAAGTAAGTATTTTTTTATATTAAATATTTATTATTGTGATATGACCATAGGAACACTCTAGAACTTCTAGTTTTAGATGTTGAAAACGGTATAGATTGAGACTATAGGAAGTGATTGCGAAAACAACTTTACCTCTTATATCTCATAAAATATCGTTAATAAATCTTGAAATAGTATCTTGATTCATAAAACTTGTGATCGATTAAACCGAAATACCCAATATGAGTACTAGAGGGCGTGGGCGTGGGCGTGGTAGGCGTGGCCGTGGTAGAGGCCGAGGTGCTAGGGTAGCGTCTGAAGCGTCGTGTCTTATCTCGGAAATGGATGCACTGTGTCACACCGGGAGTGAGGCTGGATCTCATGATCATACGAGAGGATAATGCTTTGACTCGAGCAATGTTGCGATTCTTAGAAAGGGTTCTTTGGGGTTAGAATCGGTCCGAAGAATCAGTGGATCAATCTCGAACGACTTAAATCAAGTGGTGCCGAGGTTTTTAGAGGTGTCTCGGGTGTAGCTCCGAATGTTGCAGAATATTGGCTCGAGGCTGTAGAGCGGATTATGGATGATATGGAGTGCACTGTCGAGCAAAAATTGAGAGAGGCTGTGTCTTTGCTAAGGGACGAGGCGTATCAATGGTGGCTTACGGTTCGAGAAGGCACCGAAATTTGCATTGATTACTTGGGATTTCTTCAAAGTCGCTTTCCAAGGAAATGCGTCGGGACAAGTTATGTAGATGCTCGGAGGAAGGAATTCCTAAATTTGGTTCAAGGAAATAAGACGGTGGCAGCTTACGAGGCGGAATTTCTTCGCTTGAGCCGTTATGCTCGCACAATAGTGTCTCGATCATGAGTAGCGTATGCACGCTTTGAAGATGGGTGAATGATGAGTTGCGGTCTTGATAGCCCCACAACAAGTACAATTTTTGCCTCGCTTGTGGAGAAAGCCAAGATAGCCGAAGAGGCTAAGAATTCAAAACGCCAGAACCGGGAAAGAGTTAGAGGCAAGAGGGATATTAGGTACACGGGCTCTGCTAAAAGGTTCCAGAAGAGGCTCAGAAATGATGAGTCAGCTCAAGCTAATGCACCTGTAACTACCAATCGTAGTCGAGATCGTGTCTTGGCGTGGAAGCGACACCCGGGAATCTTTGGAGGAAAAGCGGTGCTCGCTATAAATGTGGTTCCAAAGATCATCGATATAAGAATTGCCTCGACGGACCGTCGACTCCGATGCTCTCGTAACCCTGATGCTCAGCCAGCTAGAGGCACTCCGCAGCCACCGAGAGGCCGTGGACCAGGTCATGGCGGTAATGGTGTTGGACGTGGTCAAGGTGCACCGGGTCGAGGAAATGGCTTTAGAGGTAACGTGGAGGCAAGACAACCGGGGTTGGTCTATGCGGTTAGGCGTCGGGAAGATGGCGATGCACCTGATGTGATAACTGGTACGTTTTTCATCTTTGATGTACCAGTTATTGCTTTGATAGATATCGGGTCTACACACTCGTATGTTGCTAGTGCCATATCTGGAAACACGAATATTAGATCCGAGATTACTTGATAGAGATGATGACGGTACTTAGTCCTTTAGGGCGGTTGGTAATTAATGAATAAAGCTGTTTAGAGACGTGCCCTTAGAAATCCAAAGAGAAATATTTACAAGCGGATTTGATGGAATTGCCTTTTAGGCGAGTTCGATCTTATTTTGGGAATGGATTGGTTGGTGAAGCACCGGCACAAGTAGATTGTCTTTGAAAAGCGATGTTGATAAGGATTGGATGATGAGAGAGGTAGTTATGATTGGTGGCGAAGGAACTTTTTGGCAAATGTGGTATCTACTTTGAAGGCGAGAAAAGATGGTGCGGAAAGGGTATGGAGCATTCCTAGCCTTCATTAGTGCTTTGGATGCCAAGGAATTATCGGTGGAAGGTGTGAGAACGGTGAAGGAATTTCGGATGTCTTTCCCGAAGAACTTCCGGTCTACCTCCGGATCGAGAAGTAGAGTTTGGTATTGAGCTTTTGCCGGAGCAGCTCAGATGTCTATTGCTCCTTATAGAATGGCGCCAGAAGGAGTTAGCGGAGCTTAAAGCTCAAATTCAAGAATTGTTAGATCGGGATTCATTCGACCTAGTGTGTCTCAGTGGAGCACCGGGTTTTGTTCGTCAAGAAGAAGGATGGGTCGATGCGTATGTGCATTGATTATAGGCGATTAAATAAATTGACGATCAAGAACGGTACCCATTCTTGAGAATCGATGACTGTTTGATCAATTGAAAGGAGCTTGATTTTCCAAGATTGATTTGAGATCGGGTTATCATCAACTAAAGGTTAAAGAGGCGGATATACATAAGACGGCATTCCGAACTCGTTATGGACATTATGAGTTTTTGGTTATGCCATTTGGTTTGACCAATGCACCAAATTGCATTTATGGACATGATGAACCGAGTCTTTCAACCTATCTGAACCAGATTCGTAGTGGTGTTCATAGATGATATCTTGGTATATTCGAGGAATGAAGAAGAGCATGACTCACATTTGCGCATTGTGTTGAAAATTTTGCGGGATAAGCAACTTTATGCCAAATTCAGTAAATGCAAATTTTGGTTGAAGGAAGTGACTTTCTTGGGGCATGTGGTGTCAGCCGAAGGAATAAGAGTTGATCCTCAGAAGGTAGAGGCTGTGTTGGAATGGAAACAACCGAGGTCAGTGGCTGAAATTCGGAGTTTTCTAGGGTTGGCTAGTTATTACCGGCGTTTTGTTGAGGGGTTTTCATTGATTGCTGCACCCCTAACTAAGTTGTTGCGAAAAGGAGTATCGTATTTGTGGACCGATAAACAACAAGAAAGTTTTGAGAAACTGAAGAAGATTTTGACGGAAGCGCCAGTACTGATTCAACCTGAGGCTGGAAAAGAGTTTACCGTTTACTGTGATGCGTCACATACGGGTTTAGGATGTGTGTTGATGCAAAGTGGGAAAGTGGTGGCATATGCTTCTCGTCAGTTGAGGCCGCATGAAGTCAACTATCCTACTCATGACTTGGAGTTGGCTGCAGTGGTGTTTGCTTTAAAGATTTGGAGGCACTATCTCTATGGTGAGAAGTCGATCATTTATACGGATCATAAGAGTCTTAAGTACCTCCTTACCCAAAAGGAGTTAAACCTAAGACAACGGAGATGGGTGGAGTTGTTAAAAGATTATGACTTCTCAATCGAGTACCATCCTGGAAAGGCTAACGTGTTGGCAGACGCATTGAGTCGTAAGGTAGTATCGGAGTTGAAAGCAATGTTTGCTCATCTCAGTTTGTTTGAGGATGGCAGTCTACTAGCGGAACTTCAGGTGAAGCCTCTGTGGTTGGAGCAAATCAAGGAAAAGCAGTTATCAGATGAAAAGTTGGATCCTTTAATGCAACAAGTTGAAAGTGGTATAATAGGGGATTTTGGATTGAACAAGGATGGCGTGCTATATTTTTGTGGAAGAGTTTGTATGCCCATGGATTCGGTTTGAGACAAATGATTCTACGGGGCGCATAGTAGTCCTTATGCTATGCACCCGGAGGAAATAAGATGTATCGAGATCTTCGTGAGCAATATTGGTGGCCAGGGTTGAAACGAGAGGTTACTGAATTTGTGGGGAAATGCTTGACTTGTCAACAAGTGAAGGCGGAACATCAATTACCATCGGGATTATTACAACCGGTAAAGATTCCTCTATGGAAATGGGAACGGATAACGATGGATTTTGTTAGTGGGTTACCCTTAACACCTACTAAGAAAGATTCTGTTTGGGTGGTAGTTGATCGATTAACGAAGACTGCTCATTTTCTACCAGTTCGTATAGATTACTCGCTGCAGAAATTGGCTAAGCTGTATGTATCTGAGATCGTGAGGTTACATGGGGTACCAGTGTCTATCATATCGGATAGGGATCCCAGGTTTACATCACGGTTTTGGAAAGCTTTACATGAGGCTTTGGGAACAAAGTTAAACTTTAGCACGGCTTTTCATCCTCAGTCAGATGGTCAGTCAGAAAGAGTAATTCAGATTTTGGAAGACATGTTACGTGGTTGTGTAATCGACTTCAGAGGTAGTTGGGAGGATTTCCTACCGTTGGCAGAGTTCGCGTATAATAACAGTTACCAATCCAGTATTCAAATGGCGCCTTACGAAGCTTTATATGGTCGTAGGTGTCGTACCCCTACTTGTTGGACTGAATTGGGAGAGCGACAGTTGTTGGGTCCTGAGTTGATATCTGAGACAGAAGAAAAGGTAAAGGTGATTCGAGCACGGTTAAAGGAAGCTTGGATCGACAAAAAGTCGTATCACGGATCTGAAGCGTAAGGATATTGAGTTTGCTGTGGGGGAGCAGGTCTTTCTGAAGGTCTCACCTTGGAAGAAAATTTTCAGATTTGGAAGGAAGGGCAAGTTGAGCCCTAGGTTCATCGGACCATATCGCGTGATGAAGCGTGTTGGTCCAGTGGCCTATCAGATTGAATTACCTCCGGAGTTGAGTCAAATTCATAATGTTTTCCATGTTTCCATCTTTGAGCGCTATAGATCGGATCCGTCTCACATATAATGCCTGGTAGAAGAAGTGGAGTTGAGATCGGACTTGTCTTTTGAGGAGGAACCGGTGAAAATCTTAGACGAGAGATGTTAAGGTGCTAAGAAAGAAAAGCATGCGTTGTTGGTCATGGTTTTATGGCGTAATCATGGAGTGAGGAAGCTACGTGGGAGCTGAGGATGCAATTCGACAACAATATCCTCACCTCTTTTAACCGTAAAATTTCGAGGACGAAATTTCTTTAAGGGGGGTAGAATTGTAATACCCTAAAAAAAATTGAGTAATTATATGTTGCATTATTTTGGTGCTTAGCTAGTGAAATGATTCCATTTGTGTGTTTAAAATGGTCTCGAGAAGGCTCGGGATTTATTTGGACTTGGAATAATTTTTGGTAAGTAGTATCTTATTGAAATGGAACAAGCAACCTTAAATGCTTAAGGAAATAAGTATGTATTTAACTAGCACAAGAGAAGCTGGTAGCAAGGTGGTAAAGTGTCACATAAAGTGGCTTAAGGGCTAGAGTTCGAATCCTTTCTATCCCAACTTTTGGGATTTAATTTTTGTGCTAGTCTTGTAATAGATGGAAAGTGTCGGCCAAGATTTTAAAGTAGGTAAGGAAGACTTTTTATTGATGAAAAAAAAAAAAAAGGAAAGAGATAAAAGGGGAACATGTTGGCTGAATTTTTGGGTGGTGCTTGAGAAAAGAATTTTTGTCAACACTCACTTTTTTGTAAAAGGTGATACATGGTTTTGGTAGGAAGAAAAGGGAGCCGAAAGTTTTTTGGCCTTTTTGCAAGTTGTGCATGAAAAGCTTTCTTTTTCTTTTTAATATTTTGGTGCTCTCCTTTTCAATATTTTTCTTTGTCTTGCGGAAACATTCAAGCAAAATTGTTCACTTTTCCTTTGCTTTGCCAAAATACTCACATCCTTTTCATTCATTATCCCTTGGTGTCAGCCGAACCCTCTAACACCTCTTTTCTCATCTTTTCTTTTCTTTTGATTATTTCTTCAACCTCTTCATTATTTCTTTTTTTTTTTCGTATTGGACACTCTCTTCTTTGATCGAATCGTGTTCTAGTGGGTGGCCGTATATCATACCTTTGTCAACTTATCCGTAGCCATAAGTCCAATCAGTGGGAATCGGATTCATCAACGTTAAGGTAAAGAGTTTTGTCATGGTTTATTTCGATATCTCATATCTTGGTTATTTTGCAAATCGGATCGAAGGTTATGACTAACCGGTTATTTTAGGGATTAAATCACTCGCTCTTCTCTACTTGTTAATCCTTCAGAAATAGTGGGTGTCGTAGGTGCCGACCATCAATAAGGTTTAGTCCTTACCGAAATCAGGTGTGTAATCCCTTACTTTCCGAATACATGTTTGAAATGGGGTGTGTAATCTCATACCTCTCTAAATAATTGCATGAAATGTTCTGTGATTCGGTCGAAAGACTGAAAAGCCGCAAACCAGCATCTATGGCCACTCGGGCGTACGTATGTTCGAAGTGGTAATCATATTTTGTAACAAAACAGTTTTGGTTAACAGCAGTGACGTGATTTTGAAAAAATCACCAAAAATAGTAAGAATTGAATTAGAAAGTGAAGGATATATGGATTGAAAGATAATCGAGTCTATTTTCTTATAAAAGAAACGGAGCAAGCAAAGGATCAGTATATTTTGAGATTTTTAGATTTTTGTAAGACTGGTTCAGAGTGATTTCGAGATCCCCTGTTCTGACTTTGAAAAATCACTATAAATTGTAGAAAAATAATTACAGGACATGGTTTATATTATTAGAATCCTTAGTGAGTCTATTTTTATTTGGATCAAACAAAATCAGTATTTGGGTTCTGTACAATAAGATATCTGAGATTTTGTGAAGAGAGGTCAGAACTGCCAAACAGTGAAACAAGGGATACTTTGAAGAATAAACTGTACTAATTGGCTAAGCCAAAAATTCTGGAAAAATTATAGTAAGAAGTTATATGAGTCTAGTTTCAGATGAAATTTACGGATCAAAATTTCGAGTTTCCCAACTCGAGTTATAGTCATTTTAGTCAGTACGACGCAGATGGACAGTTTTGATTTTTATGCTCCAAATTAGTCATTAAGCCTAGGTTGCGAAAATTTCCATCATACCCTTGGAGGGTAAATTACCAAATTACCCTTAGTGGGTACGATTACCGAATTATGAAAACACCCTTATGGGCCAAATTACAAAAATGCCCCTAATGAGCTGAATTACGAAATGTCCTTATGGACCGAATTACGAAAATACCCTTAATGGGTCAATTTGATAAATTGCTATATGGGCCCAACTTGATAAATCGATATATATGGGCCAAAATTTGCTAGATTGATATATATATATATGGGCCAAAAATTTGCTAGATCGTTAAATGGGCTAAATTGCTATTTTGACTAACGGGCCAAATTGATAACTTGTAATATGGGCTTTTTGTTGAAATTTACCTTATGAATATATTGTTATGCATTATATATATACATGGCTGCATGGGTTGGGATAATTGACGAGAAGAGAAAAAGGCTGTTGCCAAAATCTAGTTCGGTGGCTTTGCCACAAATATTTTTAATGGCTTAATACCTCCAGTTCGGTGACTTTGTCACAATCTAGTTCGGTGGCTCTGCCACAAATATTATATTTGGCTTAATGCCTGCTATCGGTGTGTTGGCGGGGTGGGTTGACTTGATCCCCACAGTGTGTGTTGGTTGGTATGGGTGGTGTGTAGCGGATGGAAATTAGGTTTGGTTGGGAATTGCATATCACATGCATTTTTATATTTTATTTATATAATGCACATTTGTAAATGGGCTCAAGCCCAACTAATTGTTTAAATGGTTTTGGCCAAGTGAACACGGTAAGTGGGTTACACACTGGAGTTCTAAGTAACTCACCCCTTCTTCTTACCCTTCTCGGTAATGACAATTGATGGAGGTTTGGGCGAGGATGACTTCGTGTGGAGGCCATACTACGAATGATGAGTTATAAAAACTTTGGACTTCTTTTAAGTATTTTTATTTAAGTACTATTTTAAATTATGTGTAATAAGGCCTCTAGTATTATTTTTATGGATTTTTATTTGTGGATGGTTTTTAATATGTTTTAATTACTTAAATGGGATTGTTTAATTTTTATAAATGTTTTCTTAAACTTATGTATAAAAGGGGGTTTTTCTTAAATATCACCCACTCGTAAAATTTTGTGAAAACTCTTTATAAATTCATTTCAACCAATTATTTAGATTTTCAACCAATTATCTCTCTCTAAATCAAATTGTAAACTCTTATGTTTTAAAATCATGGTTTTTCAAATAAATCTCGATTTTTGATAAACTCCGTCTTCAAAATCGTTTTGAAAAAAATTGTTTTCATTAAAAGCATTGACGACCGGACGTAAATTCGAATCGCGTGGCATGCCAAGTCTGGTCTTAACGCATAGGCCGGGTTTGGGGTATTACAGGTAAGATATCCTTTAGATTATTGCCACCGATATACAACTCTTGGAGATTTGTCAAATCACAAAAATCTGCAAAAGTAGTAGTATTATATGTATATATTTAAGGAGTTTATAAATAGGTACAAATCTAAATGATAAATAATATATGTTCAATTAATTAGAATTATAATCAACTCAATATAAAATATTGAAGAGTGAAAATTAGAATTTAAAACTTGAGTCTTTCTACTTGAACAATTTGAAATTTAAAGATTAATTGGTGTATTGTTAATGAATTTCCATTAAATTTGAATATAT
Organism: Gossypium bickii; assembly: GCA_025503065.1. Taxonomy (NCBI): domain Eukaryota; kingdom Viridiplantae; phylum Streptophyta; class Magnoliopsida; order Malvales; family Malvaceae; genus Gossypium; species Gossypium bickii. The sequence goes on along the minus strand of CP106714.1, from coordinate 2,936,081 downwards.
GCAGTTTAATATTCAAAGTAATGATTAAAAAAATAAAAGAAGCTAATTTTTTTATTTATATATAAAATCAAAATTATAAAGTGGATTTGAATATCTTTCCTTTATTGCTTTATGTGAATAAGCAAAGTAAATTCATATGTATTTATCCTTATCCATTTTGAATCCGAATATTATCTGAATTTGTAACATTTGAATATAAAAAAAGGTAATGAAATCTATGGATATTTGAAGCTGTACTCTAAATTACCACATTTAAGAGAAACTAAATTTCAAAAAATTAAAAATTCAACACAATTATATATATTAAATCTAGAGATATATAAAACTAAAATGATGAGTAACTGAAAATAGGATATTTACCATGCATAGGTGGAGTACCATCAATACCATGGGCGGTCAACTTTTTAAGAGAAATGAGTGGTCCAAAAACTTGAATAAAATTCGAAGGTAAAGATGATCCAGTCAACTTCAATTCTTCCAAACTTCTCAAATTTAGGCCTTCTGTTCAATAAAATTAACTGCAAGTTATATTTTGAAAAAAAAATATGGGAAACAAAGTATATTTATAAAACTACAGAGACAATAAGGATTCAAAATTATGAATTTCATTCTTTTATTTTACAAAAATTAAGAAGCTAGTTTTTTCTGTTTAAATTTGTCAAATTTTGATTCATGTACTTTGTGTAAATTAAGAAGTTAGTCTAGTTCTTGGTAATAACATCCATTTGAATTGTTGAGTTTTTGCTAACTTTTTGCTAATAAATTGTTAAACCATTGAGTTTTACTACTTCATTGCTTGTAAAGTATACATAATTTTTTTTTATTTTCGTAAAATATGAGGATCAAATCCTAATATATTAAAATAAAGGAATGAAATTTATAATTAGAACATTTTGAGTTTTCTTATATATCATTAAAAAAGTAATAATTTATTGCATTCTCATCTTTACATCTTTCATAAATTAAAACTATTAAATTAATTAATCAAGATTTTTTTAATATCTGGAAAATAGATTTAAAACAAAAAATTGACAAGTATATATTATCAAGGACAATTTTAAATAAAAAATGACTTAAAATAAAAAAATATTGTCATAAGAGGGAAACTGAAAGAATTAAATTACCTTGTCGAGTGAGGTTTTTGTTGACCTTGCAATACGACAACGTTAAACGCTTCAATGAAGTAAATTCTGCTGTAACAGAGACTTTCAATATCACATATGTGTGAGAGAGATAAAAGGCAAAGATATTAGAGAAATATCCCAATAAAATATGTACCATTAAATTATGTCTTGTACTCTTTGCACATTTAAAAATTAGCCTCTCTACTCTTAATCTTGGAAATTTAATCTCTCCACTCATTTGATTTAATAATTGAAATCCAACTGATAACATCATCAAAGTACTTTCGTTAAATTGGACTACATAACTTTTTTAAGATGAAATATTTACTCACGTGACTAACTGTATTTTGCAGATTATAACATTGTGTGCAAGTGCTTAAAATGCGTAATAATTTGATCGAGAAAAAAAATTACATAAGTGGAAAACCAAATAAGCAAATAAAAATGTTGAATATAGTATTGTAAGATTTTTTTTATTTATTTTAAATCTAGAATTGTAAGGTTCTTAGCTTTGTTTCAAAGAAAGGAGAGTGAATACGGATAAATATTTTTTTTTATTTTTCTGACATACTGTGCCCTTAAATTGGCAATAGGAGCAAAATTTTCTGCTTTAAAAATATTACACAATCGAAATTAATAGAAATAAAAATAGAGTAATTAAATTTAAAAAATGCGATGAGTATAAGGACTGTATGCATAATTAGACCTAGGTGTATAAATTAATTCATAATATTTAATTTGTAAGAAAACATCAAAACTTACTATTGTGTGAATAAGAAGCCATTGTGGTTTCATTAATATTAAATCCTCCTAAAGAAAGAGTCTTCAAAGTGGGGAATAAGCCCAATGATTGTAATGAGAAGCTACAACCTGCATTTGCATGTCAAACAATGCTTTATTTCCTTAGAATATGTGTAATTAAGAAGTCAGGGCAAATAATTAAACATTTTCTTGAATGCTAAATTACTAACAAATCATGAAAATTGCTTCTTAGCTACAACCTGGATTGCAGTACATAGTCAGTTCCTCCAAATTGCTCAAACCATATAAATCTGAGGAAAATCAGAAATTGGAAAATAGTTTAGTTCAAATAAAGCTTATGAATGTATATATATATATATATATATATATATGAATTCACATGTATCTATTCATATCCATTTTGAATCCGAATATTATTTGAATTTATAACATTCGAATATAAAAAAAAAGTAGATCAAATTTATAGATATCTAAATCTATAATCCGAATTACCACATCTAAGAGATTATATTTCAAAATTAAAAATTCAACACAATTATATATATTAAATCTAGAGATATATAAAACTAAAATGATGAGTAACTGAATATAGAATATTTACCATGCATAGGTGGAGTGTTGTTACCACTAATATCATAGGCGGCCAATTTTTTAAGAGAAATAAGTGGTCCAAAAACTTGAATAAAGTTTGAAGGTAAAGATGATCCAATTAACTCCAGTTCTTCCAAACTTCTCAAATTTAAGCCTTCTGTTCAATAAAATTAACTGCAAGTTATATTTTGAAAAAAAAATATATGGGAAACAAAGTATATTTATAAAACTATGAAGAAAATAAGGATTTGAAATTATGAGTTCCATTATTATATTTTACATAAATTCAGATGTTAGCCCTTTCTGTTTTAGTTTGTCAAAGTTTGATTCATCTACTTTGCGTAAATTAAGAAGCTAGTCTAGTTATTGGTAATAATATCTATTCGAATTGTTGACTTTTTGTTAATTTGTTGCATATAAATTATTAAACCATTAATTTTTACTAATTCAGTACTTTTAAAGTACATACAATTTTTTTTCGTAAAATATGAGGATCAAATCCTAACAAATTAAAATAGAGAGATTAATTTCTCAAATTTTATAAAATAAAGGAATGAAATTTATGATTACAACATTGAGTTTTCTTATATATTATTCAAAAAAAGTTTAATAATTTATTGCATTCTCATCTTTACATCCTTTCATATTTTCTTTTTGAAAATAGATCCGGCATAATGCATTAGTTTGACGGAAAATTACAACGTTGAAAAAACAATTTCCTAAAAAAAAAACCCTAAAAAAATTTTAAACCGCACCTTAGCATCCTTTCATAAATTAAAACTACTAAATTAATTAATCAAGATTTATTTATTTATTTTTTAAATCCGGAAAATGGATTTAAAACAAAAATTTGACCCTACAAGTATATATTATAAAGTATATATTTTTAAGGATAATTTTAAATAAAAATGACTTAAAATCAAATAAATATTTATCATAAGAGGGAAACTGAAAGAATGAAATTACCTTGTCGAGTGAGGTTTTTGTTGACCTTACAATACCACAACATTAAACGCTTCAACGAAGTAAAGTCTGCTGTAACAGAGGCTTTTAATATCAAATATGTGTGAGAGAGATAAAGGCAAAGATATTAGAGAAATATCCCAACAAAATATGTACCATCAAATTATGTCTTGTACTCTTTGCACATTTAAAAATTAGTCTCTCTACTCTTAATCTTGGAAATTTAATCTCTCCACTCATTTGATTTAATAATTGAAATCCAACTGATAACATCATCAAAGGACTTTCGTTAAATTGGATTACATGGCTTTTTTAAGATAAAATATTTACTCTCACGTGGCTAACTGCATTTTGCAGATTATAACATTGTTTGCAAATACTTAAAATGCGTAATAATTTGATCGAGCAAAAAAAAAAAAATTACATAAATGGAAGGCCAAATAAGCAAATAAAAATGTTGAATCTAGTATTTTAAGATTTTTTAATTTAAATTTAGAATTGTAAGGTTAGATTTGTTTCAAAAAAGGAGAGTGAATGCAGATATATATAGTTTTATTTTTTCTGACATAATGTGCCCTTAAATTGGCAATATGAGCAAAATTTTCTTCTTTAAAAATATCACACAATCCAAATTAATACAATTAAAAATAAAGTAATTAAATTTAAAAAATGCGATGAGTATAAGGACTGTATGCATAATTAGACCTAGATGTATAAATTAATTCATAATATTTAATTTGTAAGAAAACATCAAAACTTACTATTGTGGGAATAAGAAGCCATTGTGGTTTCATTAATATTAAATCCTCCTAAAGAAAGAGTCTTCAAAGTGGGGAATAAGCCCAATAATTGTAATGAGAAGCTACAACCTGCATCTGCATTTGCATGTCAAACAATGCTTTATTTCCTTAGAATATGTGTAATTAACAAGTCAAGGCAAATAATTAAACATTTGCTCGAATGCTAAATTACTAACAAATCATGAAAATTGCTTCTTAGCTACAACCTGGATTGCAGTACATTGTCAGCTCCTCCAAATTGCTGAAACCATGTAAATCTGAGGAGAATCAGAAATTGAAAAATAGTTTAGTTCAAATAAAGCTTATGAATGTATATTACTCATTCAACAATTCTTTTTTCTTCTTAAGAACAGAAAAACAGAGGATGGGGAGAAGGGTGATTTTTACCTTTCATATCTATTAATCCATTACATTTAGATATATCTATCCTCAAAGTCTTTAGATTTGAAAGTGTAGCAATAGATGACATTAATCTTTTGTAAGTGTGAAAACGAGTTTTTCAATTAAGTTTTGATCTAGCTTGAATGGGTTTATTCAGTTCAGCTTATGAAAGGTAAAAAATAAGCTAAGTATTTAAATAGAGATGAAACTTTTTATGAGTTACACATGAATCAAAACTTTCGAAATAGTTAAGTAAAAGTCAAGTCTGCCTCAGATAAGAGAAACCTTACAAAATGACCAAATAAGGGTTGAACCTTTTCAATTGTGCTCAAATAAGAATTTTTCAAATACCATATAACATATTTGAAATTGTATTTTTTTTTATTTTTTCTTTTCAAATAATATCTTATTAAATCATGTGCGTTTTATTCTAAACACGTCAAGATTCATCTAATTTTTAGTTTTAGAAATGCATGACTTTTTTTTACCGTTTTGAAAGGTAATTAGGTGCTTGCAAATAAATATTAACAGTTTATTTAATATATGTCTAATTAATTGGAAAATGGATGAAAAGCATTTAATTGTGAAAGGAAAATTACAAATAAAAGAAATAACAAATGATATAAAATCAAAAGATACCATATTCTTACCTTTTGTATATATTGCCCCCTCCAATTGGTTATCAGATAAATCCAATGACTTCAAATTCGAGAGCTCAACAAGGGATGAGAATAAGCTATTGTTAAATTTGTTATCATATAAATCAAGTACCTCAAGTTTGTTGAACTTCCCTTCTTTTCCTGAAAAGAAAAAAGAGTAAATGTAATTTCATCTTAAAAAAGATGATATGTTGGAACAACAATTAATTAAGCCAAGTGATTTACCATGGAATAGTGACCCAAGGCTCTCAATTTCATTTCCCCCTAAATACAACTCCTTCAAGTTATTCAAATTATTGATTTCTGTTCATGTGGAATGGAAATATATGTTAGTTAATGAAGTTATTTAATATCTATCCTCAATTTTGTAACTTTGTTCTTGAATTGTTTTTTGTCCACGTTAGTCTTGGAATTTAACATCTTTCCATAGCTTTGGTCCAGGAAATGACGTGACATTATGAGATTGTGTTATGTCATTCCTAAATTGTTGAAAAATTGCTAAATCCCAAAACTAATGTGGGCCAAAAAAGTTTATAGACTAAGAAAAAATTACCAAATTCAAGAACTAAATATTGCTTTACCCTTATAAAAAAACAACTAACTAATAAGCTTGCTATTTTTTTTAATCAAATTAAGCATGATATTCAAAAAGGAAACATGCCTTGTATATCAACTGTTCCTTTTAATCCACAACTCTCCAAACGCAATGATTTTAAAGAAGCAAAACCATCTAGTTGTGATATGATGTTATTTCCTAAATAGTTGGAAGATAAATCCAAAGTTTCCAAATAGTTCAGCTTCGATAATATCTCAATACCTGTCAATAGTAATATTAAAAAAAGGGACAGAACTACTTTAAACTTGGATCAGCTCTGCATCATATATAATTAAATATTAACTTTACCGTTGGTAGGATTTGATATTGTGAATATATTGTTAGCTAGATTTAAAGACTTGAGTGATGAAAGTTCACTTAAGGATGCTAAAATGCTATCGTTGAAATAATTTCTACTCAAGTCAAGATTCTCCAACTTGTCCAATTTCGATGACAACCTTTCAAAACCTACAAAAAATAAGGAAATATAGTAAATTAGTAATGTCGGCGAGAAGGGTCTTGGCTCCAAAAAATATGGTAAATTTTTAGTTCAGTCCTTACCAAAACTATAAATTGATGCAATAATAAAATGTCATTTCAACGATGAAAAAGTAGTTGAAATTATTTTTTTGACATACAAAATAAGGAAAATAAATAAATGCTCATAATAAAGTTAAAAGGTAATAAACCTTGATTGGCAACACAACCGGCTATGGAATTCTCACTTAAAGAAAGATTTTGTAATTCCTCAAAAGGAAGAAACAAAGAGGCATTGAGATACCAATCCATCTTATTGTAGCTGGAATCATTAAGGAAAAGATGGGTGACTCGTCCAGTTACTGGGTTGCATTCAACCCTTTCCCACTCACAACAATTTGAACTCTCTTTTTCCGGATTAAACTCAAAGTCTTGATCTTGAATCCTATAATTAATGAACTTAAAGAAAGATTTGAGTTGGAAGAGAGCAAATCTTTCCTCCTCTAAGCACCCATCACACAGCCCAGCTCCTAAGGATAACACTACAAGAACCATGGCCAACCATTTCAACTCCATCTTACCATTTTATGCATTTGTAGCCAATGCAGCAACCCCTTTATATGCTAAAAGAAAAAGGAAGAACGCTTCATGCTTCCAACAGGGGCGAAGCCAGAACAAATTTTTAAGGGGGGCCAGATGAAATTTTAATTTTTTATAGTTTATATCTTTATAATTTGTAAAGGATTAACTCGAATTTTTATAATTTTAGGGGGACAAAGTGCAATTTTACCTTTACTAATATAAAATTTTTAAAAAATTTTAAAGGCCTAAATAACAATTTTACATCCAGCCCCCTTCTGACTTCGTCCCTGAAAGCTTGTATTTTAATGTTTTATAATTAAATTTAAAACAATTTTTAGGAATAAATAAAACATTAATTATTATTAAATATGAATTTGAGTCTGATGGAATCAAGGCACTTGTTTGGTTACATTGAATCCTTAAATCTATGCTTGAAAATGACATAAGAACCTTGAATTACCCTACAAAATAATAAGGTGAAGAAGCCATCAATCATCCAACCTCACCCACAAAGGGATAAGTCACAAATAAGGGCCCTAAAATTCTCATTCCCATCCATCAATTCGTAAAATAAAATAAAAGCAACAAAATTTTGAGGAAAAAAAAACTTGAAAAAGCATACATTAAGACAAGCTTCCTACACTTTTAAAATAAAATTTTTAATTTTAATCAATCGATTAAACAACTTAACACGTCATTTTTAAAAAAATTAATATTCTAATAATAATCTCACTTTTTTTCTCTAAAATCTAAATCCTTGGTTGATAATGAATGAAATGATATCTGATGTATCATTGTCTACATGTTATTTACCCTATAATACAGGGGCGAAGCCAGAACATATTTTTAGAGGGAGCCGAATGAAATTTTAATTTTTTATAGTCTATATCTTTATAATTTTTAAAGGATTAAATCAAATTTTTATAATTTTAGGGGGGCCAAAGTGCATTTTTACCTTTACAAATTTAAAAATTTTAAAAAAAATTTAAGGGGCTAAATTTAAATTTTACATTTTAGGGGGGCCGGGGCCCCTGCCAGCCCCCCCTAAATCCGCCCCTGGCTTCCAAGAAATTCTTTCACAATTGCTTAAATTGTTTACTTTGCTTTTCAATATTGACATTGGTATTTTCATGGAACCTCTTATTTCTCTCTTTTTTCCACATTAAAGATACACATGTTAATGCATATGGCTAATAAGGTGTATAGTCAGTCAATCCCGTGTGGACCACTATCTTTTCTTTGCTTTCTTTTCATACACAGCATAGACTCCTCCAAATTCATGTTAGATGCTATTAATGATGGTAACTCATTGTAGTTTTTCTATGAAGTTTTGTTTGAAGGTGAAAATTTAATTACAAAATAATGAGAATTTAATAACATATTGGTGTGTTACAAAATATGTTTAACTTCAATAAAAATTAAATCTTTAATTTAGTTATATATTAATTGGATGAATTCATTAAATTATTTTATATAAAAGTAATTAGTTACTATTATTAAAAAAAATATGATCTAAAAAATAAATAAAATTTAAAAAAATGATTTAAAAGAAAATATAATTATTTTATATTTTCCTACTTAAGTGGTCTACATTTTTCCAAGCTTTATTATTTTCTAATTTCAAATATCATATGTGTTGTATGTGATTTTACAGGTTTAATATTTAAAATTTTTTAAATAATGTACTTTCAATATAAAGTAATATTTTTTATTTGAATTATTGAATATAATTAAAATATATAAAATTATCAATTCAAATATTTTAATAAAAAATTTTCAATTAACAATTAACACATTTTTAACATATTAAACATACACTATATTTTTATTTTTATGCCATTAATATGAAGTAATATTATTCAAAATAATAACTAATTACATAATTACCTCTAATATTAATTAAGTGGTGATTAATATGCTTAAAATTTTATTCAAATAATAAGTATATTTTATAATCATCACAATTTTTAACTAATAATTACAATCTAAATTCTAATTCTTTTAAATGTGTATTTATCACAACTTCCATTAAACTATAATTGTTTTTAAATGTGAATTTAGTAATATGATGAAAAATAAAGGGTATTCTTATCAATTCAAAAGGTTTTTGAAAATCATGATATATATATTACAGATTATAGATATTTTCCATGGAGTTCTCTTATTTATTTTTCTCTCTTGAGGTAAAATGAGTTAAGAGTTGTTGAGTGGCAGTCAACAACGCCAACTGCAAGCTGCATCTAAGGTGATTTAATATTTAGAATTATCCGTAGTTCCTCCCAACCTTTAAATAGGATGATAATGTGCTTCAACGTACTCGAATCCTTGTCCTCCTACACTAACAACAATATCGATACCAATCGAATTAAGATTTAATTCCCATATTTCTTATTTTTTAATTACAAGCATCTTACTTTTTCTCTCTGTTTTCTTTTCATGTTAAAGATGTATAAGTACTTAAAGTATATAAATGGCTTACAAGGTGTATAGTGAGTCAATCCCGTGTGGACCATTTTCTTTGCTTACTTATCATACACAGCACTGTTGTTTCTTGTCTTTCATCATCCTCACTTGTTTTTCCAGTTTTCAATTGTTGTTGCTTTGCTGATTTTATTTTCATTAAATAAGTTTTATAATTTTGCTTATTATAGAAAACTATTAAAACATTATTTTTAATAGTATAGGGATTAAGTTAATCTAACCACTATAACAGAAACACCTACCAGATACATTCACCTTTTTCTATATATATATGGTTTGATTATACTATACATCCCAAAACTATGATCCATCTTTTTGCATTGATATTTTGCATAGAAAACCCTCTTTTTTCTCTCTTGTATTAATTTGGATGTGATAGAATACTAACATTTACATGACTAGTAATCACACACCGCTTACGCCAAGTTTAATAAAATAATTTATATTATTTATTTAATATTAAATTTTGTTTAAATTTTATTAAATAACAATTAATTAATTAAAAATCATTAAATATTAATTAATTATTTAAACTCTTTTTTATTTTTTATTGTATCAAATATTAATATACTTTAATACTTCTAACTCCATTTTCAAGGTGTGACAAGTTAGTCAGACCAAGAATTGACTGGAAGACTAATTCGAAGACTGACTTTGAATCAATTAGATCAAAAATCTGTACGAATCGACTAAAAACCAATTAAACTAGATTTTTTTTAAAATTTTTTTAAAAATTTTTTATAATTCAACCGACGAATCAATGACTGACCGGTAATTTTACTTCCGATCTGATTTAAAAAAAACATTGGTTTTTATCATTTACACATAACAACAAATATATATTTTTGACATTTAATTTGTATAGAGGTTTTTAAAATTTTCAAAAAGAATTTACTTATTTATCTATGTAATTTTCATTTTATAAAATTAAATATTTTTGTCTTCTTTCAATAGAAAATATGCTTAACTTTAATAAAAATTAAATATTTTAAAATTATATTTATTTTAGTTATATATTAATCTTCAAAGAATTTATTAAATGATTTTATATAAAATTAATTAATTAACATTATTAAAAAATTGATTAAAATATAAAATATAAAAAATTACTAACCCCTCATGCTTCCAAGAAACTCACTCCACAAAGGTCCATTCATCCCTTAAATGGTTTAGTTTTTTCCCCAAACTTTATGATTGATATTTTCCATGGAAAAGCCTCTTATTCCTTTCCTCTGGATGTGATAGAATCCTAACATAACTAGTAATCACCCAAGGCTTACGCCGGTGTTTAATAAAACAATTTTTATTATTTATTTCATATTCAACTTTTTGTTGTTTTCACTGTTTTTATATTGCTTCTATTTTATTGTTAGTATTTGGATATTGTATAACTCTTGTTTTATTATTAATTTTGTTATTTTCTAGAGGTATTTATTTACTAAGTTGCACTCATATTAATATTATTTAAGTATAAATATTTTTTAAATTTATTTTTAATATTATTTAAGTAATAAGTGTATTTTATAATCATCACAATTTATAACTAATAATTGCAATCTAAATTCTAATTATTTTTAAATGTATAATTATCACAACTTCCATTAAACTATAATTATTTTTAAATGTGAATTTAGTAATATGATGAAAAATAAAGGGTATTCTTTTCGGTTCAAAAGGTTTTCGAAAATCATGATATATATAATTATAGATATTTTTCATAGAGTTCTCTTATTTATTTCTCTTTCTTGAGGCAAAATGAGTTAAGATTTGTCGAGTGGCAGTCAACAACGTCCACTGCAGGCTGCAACTCATTAAATATTAAATAACAAAATTAATTCTAAATCTTAAAACTACCGGAATTAAAACTCATTAAATCTTAACTCATTATCCTTCTATTTAAGCGCATTATCCTTCTATTTAAAATTTATTAAATAACAATTAATTAATTAAAACTCATTAAATATTAATTAATTATTTAAACTCTTTTTTATTTTTTATTGTATCAAGTATGTTATAGTTTTTTTGTTAATTATAAAATTTGAATTTATGAAAATATTTTTTAAAAAGAATTTATGAGAACCTTGATTTACAAGTTATTTTATGGTTAATTCATTTTAAATTGATCTTAAAATATATTCAAATCGACCCTTATATAGGTAAATATTGTTGTGCATGAGTTGGGTGATTAGCTCAAGTCAAGCAAGATTTATTGACCATTCAAAAGAAATAACAAAAATTAATTTAATTATAAAAATATATAAAATCAATGTGAAGGATAAAATCAGATTATGAAATTAGGTGAAGCTGGCCCAACTTCACGATTACACATCCTTAAATGGTGATTTAGATGCTACAAGAAATTCATGCTTAAATGCTTAACTTTTTGTGCTTTATATGCTACTAGCAAATTAAAACAAAACTTAACCCATCAGTTTTCTTCAAGATTGGATAAAAAATTAAATCAATTTTTTTTTCCACATTGGGATTCAAACACAAGACTAAGAGTAACATAAACACCTAACCATTAAACCACTAGGTTCATCATTAACTTTAATACGCAAAAAAAAAAAAAAAAATAAGAATTTAACCGAATCCATTTGACTAAACTAACATATTTTAATACTTGTAACTCTAATTTCGAGGTGTGACAGGTTGATCAGACCAAGAATTGACTGGAAGATTAATCTAAAAACTAACTTTGAACAAGTTAGATTGGAAATCTGCATGAATCAACTAAAAACCAATTGAATTAGGATTTTTTTTAAAGTTTTTCAATTTTTAAAATTTTTGATAATTTTATAATTGAACCTACGAATCGATAAGCTAATCAATAATTTGACCACCGATCTGAATTAAAAAAACATTGGTTTTTATCATCTACACTAGACATAACAATAACTATATATATATTTTTGACATTGTAGTTTACCTCCTGCATTGAAATTAACAGCTAACAGAGAAAATAGGCATGAATGTATATGAAGAACTTCAATAAACTTAATAAGTAAATGAGATTTACTTGTAAGATAGAAGGAAAGGAAAAACGAACCACAATTTATTGTTTTTAAAATAGTATTTATAATTTCCTTTTATTATTTTTGCATTCTTAATATTTCATTTTCGGTATATTTGAAGAATGCTCAATTACCCTTTTAGGTTTGAATAAAACTTCATAAACTTCTTTGAGATGTATTACTAATTAAACCATTATACCCTTACTATTATTTATCTATATATTTTTATTTTGTTTATTTCTCCCTTTATTTTTAATTAAAATATAATGAGAACTTAATAATATATTGATGTGTTACAAAATTAATATATTTGACTTCTTTAAAAAAAGGTAAACTACAAAAATAGTCATTTTTATTTGTTTCAGATTACATTTTAGTCATTTATATTTGAAATGTTACATGTTAGCCACTTATGCTATTGTTTTGTTACGGAGTGGTTACTTTACCATTAAGCTCCGTTATGACAATCCTACGTGGTAGTCCAAATGGGTTTTAAATGCCAACTTGTACGTCTTATGTGGAAGTCCAAATTAAATTTATTTAATTGAAAACATATTTTCATCCCAGTAGCTGGACATCTTAGTTGACATTTAAACCCATTTGAACTACCACGTAAGACTGCCATTAGGAAGGTAACGGAGTTTAACAGTAAAGTGACCACTTCATAACAAAATGATAACGTAGGTTACTAAAACGTAACATTTCAAACATAAGCGACTAAAATATAATCCGAGGAAAACAAAAGTGATTATTTTTATAGTTTACCCAAAAAAATATGTTTAACTTCAATAAAAATTGTCGTAACCATTTTTTGTCAAAACGGGAATCGACTTTTAAAAATAGGGAGTCACCACCGATCTTTGTTAGGTGTGATCTGATCACCTTTGTTTTAATAAAACATTCTGATTTACTAAAACAGCGTTTTTGGTCTACGAAAATTTGAGAAAACGAGTTCGGGAGTCGGTTACGTGCGAGGAAGGATCAGCACCCTCGCAACGCCCAAAATTGGTACCAAATTGATTGATGTTGTCCCAATGTTGAAAACTTGAAAATATTTAGGATTAAAAACTCTTAAAAGGATTATTTCAAGTAGGATTTGAATCTCAAGACTTAACTCGTTTCAAAGGAATAAAAGTATCATGCCCAGCACGTTAGGATATGACGCCTTTATGCTCTGACACCGAGATCATCTTTGATTTTCAAAACATGTAAAAGAAAGAGGGTACTCAAATATTTAGTCGAACGGAAAATCAACACCCAGCACGTTAGAATGTAATTTTTCGTACTTCTAAACAGACAAATATTGCCTCAGTTTTTCAAGTATGCATTCTTACGTAATAAAATAGTTGGAAAAAGATTCGAGCATGTTGAAGTCTGAAATTCAGTTCAAGAATAAGAGGTGTGAGTATTAATCATAAAATACACAAAATTAAAAATATTGATCGACGAACTATACGATACTTTACGTAATAAAATAAAATAAAAATCAGTATTGGTAATGGCAAGTCATAAACATATAATAATATATACACATATATATATAAATAATATAATAAAAGTAACAAAAATACCAATAATAACAATAATAATATAGTGATAATAAATATAAGGATAACAATAATACGAAATATACATATACAATATACTAATATGAATATAGAAACAATAGTAATGATAATAATAATAATAATAATTATGATGATAATAATGGTAAATATAAATACAAGTGATAATACAATAATAGTAATAATAAAAAATGAAAATAACATTATAATAATAGCAATAATGATGATAAAAAAAATAAAGTGTATAATAATAACAATAACAATAATAATAATTGCAAAGCACTTAAAGGGGTCGAATTGAATTAAAGGTGAAGTTTCAAGGTCGAATTTAAAATAAAAGAAGAAGGGAGGGGGTCAATTGCGACGCGCATGCAACTTAGAGGGATTAGAACGGCAATAAATCAAAAAGGAGATCTAAAAAGGGTTGAAATACAATGTGCAGAAATTAATAAGGGCTAAATCGGGAAATATTTCAGTTAACCAAAACGCTGCATTTGGGTAGGACCATACTGCGACAGAATCAAAGAACGGAGGGACTAAACGCGTAAATATCTCTTTTAACGAAGAAAGGCGCTGATCCGGGTCCCCAGCGGGTCGACGCGCGGATCCTTCCCACCCTTAAACGGCGTCGCTTTGTCTTTTATTCAAAAACCATTTTTTACCCTTTTTTATTCTTTATTTTTTTTGCAAACCCTTTAGGAAAACAAACCCTAAATTCCTCTCCCCTTTATCCTTTCCCTGACGATCGAGTTCCCCTTAGGCTAGCGTCAGTCGTGCCACCACCGTGTACGGTGGCCGATAGCACGCGAAGCGGGCCATTAACCCCTATTTAAGACCCCCTTTTGAGAGCCAGACCCTTGATGTCCCGCAAAACGCGACCCAAAGCCTCAACTACTTTTCCCCGAACCCGATCTATGGCGACGGAACGAAGTCCTCGACGGCACGTCGAATTCAGGTAATGACCCCTCTTCTTCTTTCTTTGTTGAAAAAAATTTAGAAATGATACAATGGAAAATAAATAGAACAGCGAACAAAAATGAAGCTCGAAGTCCACCTTAATGTTCTTTTTTGATTTCTTATGGTTTGTACAAGAAACTCTTTGATCTCCTTTTTTAATCGTCTCCCCTTTTTTAATTACTGTTAGCAAATGCTTCTATTTGTTCTCTTTCTGCTTTCAATCTCTGATGCGTGGAAAAGTAGGGAAAAAAAAGTCCCTGTTACACTGTTTTTTGGGTAGCTTTATAGCCGAAATACACAACATCTTTTATTATTCTGTTGTTTTGTTCATGCTTCTCTGTTGCTTGTTTTGTGTCTGCAGGGTTTGAATGAAGCAGAGGACGATGGAGGCCGAGGCGCCTAGGGGAACTCCAATCGTCCAGAGGCGTGGGCGTGGGAACCGTCGTGGGAAGTCGGGCGGTGCGCGCGCGCGCGCATGGCGATGGCCACCGAGGCGGTTGCTAGTGGGTGTTGACCGAGGGAGCGGCGCCTAGGGTTCATAGAACCCTAGGTTTTCTGAAAATTTTAGTGTTTTTGGGCCATTGGGCCTCTATAAATTTGGGCTAATGGGTTAGGTTAAGTGGGCAGGTTGTTTTATGGCGTTTGGGCTTGTTAATTGGTTTTTGTAATTGGGCCTTAATTTCGGGCTTGTAACTGGACATTTGGACTCCTTTATTGTTTTTTTTATTTCTGTGTTTTTTTGTTTTATTACTTGATGGGCCCAGGTTTGGGTTTTGGTTAAAGGCCCGGGCAAAATATGGTTATTACAAAAATAAATATTTAATCTAGTTATATATTAATGTTGTTGAGATGAATTCATTAAATTGTTTTATATAAAAATAATTAGTTGCTATTTATTAAAAAAAATATGATCGAAAAAATTGATAAAAATATAAAATTTAAAAAAAAATTATTAGCCCTCATCATGCTTCCAAGAAACTCATTACATAAAGGTCCATTCATCCCTTAAATGGTTTACTTTTTTTCCCAACTTTATTAATTTTAATTTGGATGTGATAGAATATTAATTAACCCACCACTTACGTCGGGGGTTTAATAAAACAATTTATATTTGTTTAACTATATTAAATATTATTTGAATTAATATCTATTTAAAATTTGTTAGATAATAATTATTTTTTATTGATTTATTAATTAAAATTGATAAATATTAATTAATTATTTCAACTTTTTTATTTTTATTGTATCAAATATGTTATATTTTTGTTAATTATACACTTTAAATTTATGAAATTATTTTTTATTAAAAATTTATGAAAACCTTAAAAATTGATTAACAAGTTTTATTAAAAATCCATTTTGAATTTACCTTAAATTGAATATTCAAGTCTAACACTTATTAGTAAATAGTGTTGAGTATGAGTTGGGTGATTTACTCAAGTCAATAAAATTTATTGACCTCAGATAATAATAAAAAAATAAATTTAATTATTAAAATAATTTTTATTATATTAAAATATATATGTCCACCCGAAGTGAGAGAGTTTGGATAAAAATATAGGTTTAAAAAATGAGTTTGGGCAAAAAAAAAGGCCCACTTTCTAAAGGAGCTAGGCCTCGAGTAATCTTTTTTTGCTCGGGCTCAGCCCAACCCGAATTTGTAAGAGAAAAACCTGTTGCTTTTTGTTGTTGTTTCGTTATTATATTGCTTCTATTTTTTTTTTGTTATTGTTTGGAGATTGTATAACTCTTATTTTGTTGTTAATTTTGCTACTATTTTTGAGTTATTTGCTTGCTAAGTTGCACTTATCTTAGTGTTATATAAGTACAAATATGGTGAGAAATATTTATTTTTATTATTTTTAGTATATTTGATGTATTATATTTTTATATAAAAATAATATAAAAAAATAATACGGACGGGCTGGATCAAGCTCGAATTCTAACATTATTATCCGGGCCGAGTTTGGATAAAATTTTAAGCTCATTTTTCGGGTCAAACTTAGACCTAAAAAACGGACCTAAAATTCTACCCGACCCTAAATTTTAATAATAATATTCAACATTTGAATTTCATATATTTAAAATGTTTGTATTTTATATATTTATGATGGTAGTTTATTGTAACTTACGTGAAAATGTCGGCTTTTGTTATGATAGATAGAGCTACTATTAAAGAGATTTTAACTGAAGGGATGGCTGGTGAAATTACGAAATGGGTCTACTACTAAATAAATTAAAACAAATAAACTATTATATCCTTACTATTATTTATCTATGTAATTTTCATTTTATAAATTAGATATATTTGTCTTCTTAATGTTTAATTTGAATAAAAATTAAAATTAAAATTATATTTATTAGAAGATGTAAATTGTTAGTTTGTTATAACTATTTCTGTTAAACAGTTTACATATCTAGCTGATCTACTTGTGTATAAATACATCACATTGGTGTTCATTAAGATGAAGCAATAATAATTTCAGTTCATACATCTATACTGTTTCTATTTTCTATACTATTCTTTCAATATTTAATTTAATTATATATTAATTTTTAGATGAATTATCATCTTGAAGCCAACTAACCAACCACCACTTGGACCCCTTATCACTCACCTACTGTCACCCTTGAACTACAATTGGAAACCGAATCATCCACGTTAACCTTGACCCATCCTATGTAAGAAGCTGCCAATGTGAGACCAGCGCTCCAAAGCCCCTTCAAGATGTAAGGCCTTTGTCCATGCACTAGCCATGGAAATAACCTCCCGACTTTATTATTGACTAGCTTTAAATGTCACATATTGTATGTCCCATGAATTGGTTGAAGAATGAAGTGGGTACCATTTGCAATGGGGCTTTAACTCATTTGCATATTTGATGTTGACATCAAACATTGATTCCATTCCACGTATAAGAAAATGATATAAGAGAAGAGGGAAGCTTCCAAGTCAAGCTTTGTTTATATTACAAACGTATAAACCAAGTTTAAAACAACTAAATATATTAATATTCATAATTTGAATTTTATATATTTAAAATGTTTGATACTATATTTATGATGGTAACTTTCTTATGGAATTTTGTTTGAAGTTGAAAATATGAACTTTTGTTCCAATAGATAGAATTATTATTAAAGTGATGACCAAGAAATGGATGTATTACTAAATAAATCTAAATAAATAAATCTTTATACCCTTACTATTATTTATTTATGTATTTTTCATTTAGTTTATTTATAAGACTAAATATATTTGACTTCTTTCAACAAAAATCATGTTTAACTTTGAATCCCATGTAATGGTCTGATGGTGAGGGGTGTTCCCTGATGTGGTATGGGTTTGAGTCGCGCTAATATTTGAGTTTTTCCCTATTATTGTAATTCATCCAAAAGAAAATCATGTTTAACTTCAAAATATTTTAAAATTATATTTAATTTAGTTATATATTGATGTTGAGATGAATTTATTAAATTATTTTATATAAAATGAATTAGTCACAATTATTAAAAATATTATAATTGAAAATTTTGATTAAAATATAAAATTTTAAAAATCATTAACCCCCTCGTGCTTCCAAGAAACTCATTCCACGAAGGATCCATTCATCCCTTAAATGGTTTACTTCTTTTTTCCCCAACTTCATTATTTATATTTTCCCTCTTACGCCGGGGTTTAATAAAACAATTTATATTATTTTATGGAATAATATGTGAAGGATAAAATCAGATTATGAAATTAGGTGAAGCTGGCCCAACTTCATGATTAGACATGTAAACTTTGTGCTTTCTACGCTACAAGAAATAGGAAGAACCCCTCATGCTTAAATGGTTTACTTTTTGTGCTTTATATACTGCTAGTAAAATAAAATGGGAACAAACGTTGAAGAATGCAAAAAAATGAGCGACTCCAGAGTCCAGAGGCATGGGCATCAACTCATGCTGCTTGAATGGCAGAATAGAAATGGAAGCGACAAATGTTTGGGTTTTATTTATTAAGGATTTGGACTTTGAGTTTGATCATGCTTGGGTTTGACTAAAAAACTATATGACTATATGACTAAACAACTCAAGCCTTCTCTGAAATATTCCTCATGTTTCACTCCGTGTATGGATTTGAATAAGTGCTGAACAACTTGGTGCAGAGGAAACAAAAGGCTCTGCAGAAGTGGATGCTAAATTTCTTATAAATGTTGTCAGAAATTGTAAGATTTAGTTGAAAACACTTGTATGACACGCATTCATTCATTCTTTAATTGTTGGAACTCTTGTGGATTTTCACTTTCCTGATTGGATTAACTGATTCAGATTGGGAATTTTTCTGAAAACTTCTTTGCCATTAGGTCAAATTGAAACTTAGTACTACAAATTACAAACATTTTGTTGGTTATATGAATGAAATAAAGTCGAATGTGATAAAAGGTTGGTAATCCTCTGCAATGCATTGTGGAGTTATTTTCAGGACCTGAGAGGCTTTCTCTTCTTGAAAGGCATGCATCTACTCCAAAATAGCATTAAATTTGAAGAATGTGAGCAATTACATTACCTTGTCAGTAAGGCATTGTAAAAAATAATTTAGGAGGCTTAACCTTCCATACATTCAGCAGACACTTTCTGATACTCATCCAGTTAATGCCATATTGTACGGTTTTAGGTTTCATTGGAAGTGTGGCAAAATTAATTTCCTATTCTTAGCATGAGTTAATGATTTATAAAGCTAAGCCCAACATTGTCTGAAATCATCAAATATGTTCGAGCCTTAAAGGCTGCAAGTGCCATCAGAGGTCTTATCTGCAACACTAGCAAAGTTTCAAATTGCCACTATTCTTTAGCCTGTCATTCATTTCCATCCCCCTTTTTAGCTTGGAACTATTATCGACTATTTTACTGGATCTTACCCTCTATTATCATCTTTGATTCAAGGATTACGTGCCTGCGAGGTATTGTTATTTGGATGAGCAATACCTCGAAAGAAGTAAAAGAAATGCCTGACTTATCTGGTGGAAACAGTAATTCGAGGATGCCATTTGCCAATGTGATCGGATAGAAGTGAAAGTTTGAGACTTTGCTAGCATGATACTTTCTAGATCCCAATCTTTGAAGAAACGTACAAAAATTATAGAAGATTTGTATGTAGTAAACTACAACTTTGCACAGCGATTGGAAGCTTTTGGACGCATAACCAAGTTGCTCATTTGTGTGTGGGGGAAAGAAGCTTCTTCAACATGAAGGTGATGTTACACACAAGCAGCAATCTTTCCATAATTATTTGAAAGAAGCTTCTTCAACATGAAGGTGATGTTACACACAAGCAGGAATCTTTCCATAATTATTTGTTGCTACTACTGAGATTATGAAGGACTAGACCTGGTGACAACAAACATTTTGTACAAATTGAAATCAAACCAATTGAAATAGCAGTGAACCTAATAATATGGCTTGTGGGAGTTTTTATTCAGTTCCAAAAAAGCACTTTAAATCCATGTCTTAACACAGTTACTCCATATAAACATGACTTTGCAATCGATAGTTTTATATCCCTTCTAAACTTTTTTTTTTATCGAAAATTGCAATTCCTTCGCTACATATAAAAATTTTTTTAGGGAAATTATCTACCACAAAATAGTAGCAGGAATGAATGACTTTTTTTTTTTTTGCTCGATCAATTGATTACAAGAAATGGAGTTGGGAACACCCAACCCATACCAAATCTACAAGGAACCAACAGCAACCAAATAATGCCAAAATAGAGCACATCAACAAACCCCAAAAAAGTTACCTTTATTCTCAAAACGAGGAATACCTCAACAAAACCTGCTAAAACCAAGACACCGGCCATTCCATTCTTACCACGACATGTGACTTCAAATCGAACCTCAGCCATTTGCCATAAATATCCTTCCAAAATCACAAACAACTGCCTAAACAACCATGACCGAAGACGAAAATATTTCAACCAATCCGAAACAGTAGTTGAATTGCATACCCAAATTAAAAAGACCAGCTCCTTCCAAAACAACACAAAACCAACACAACAACCTCTAAATTGCCAATAGAACAGCCCTTTCCAACTTCTCCATCGTAAATCAGCTAGAAATAAAACTGAACTCAACCCCTTATCGTCCCAGAACACTCCACCACAAACCATAATCACATTCAAAGCTACCCCTACAACATTGAATTGGATCCAACACATAGGAACCAAGCCCTCCTCCACCGACACAACATTTCACCGACCAACTCCACCAATCAATCCAACACAAACCACGTATGCAAGACCTCACACAAACATAACATGAGTAGGAGGCCAACGAAAATGAAGCATCAAGATTGAATAAAAAGGAACAATCCTACTCCTGTTCAGACATATTCATCAAAAAAATCTCCAACAAACAAAACAGTATCATAACAAACAGTTTACTTTTAAAGAAACCCACTTTACTTCACAACAACCCCCATTTCTTGTATTCAAACACACACTTCCTAATTCAATTATTGCCAATCAAAAAAGCCATGTGGAACCAACAACAAAATAACGATTACCATACTGTTGGTGTTTCAAGAATATTTTTCAAGCTGAGCAGCAAGCTTGTACAGCAAGCCTCGATACTTGGTGAAGAAGAAAGAAGGAAATTTGCTAGAAAACAAGAACAGCAACGAGAAGCAAAGAAAAATGAAGCTTAATTTGCATGAATTCTTGTGCGTTTCATTACAAAAGAACATTGGCATACTACCATTACATATAAAAGTCAATGACAAAGGAAATTAAAACAAGTTTTTACCTAATGTCAACCTAATCCCACTAAGTTACATGAAAACTTGAAACATTAGCTTGCACACATTATCTTGCTGATATAATCAGCTCAATCAACATCAAGACTACATAAAATATCAACCTAAGATAGTTCCAAATGAACTAAACTACATTACATTGACTGAACTTAACAAAATAAACAAAATTGTGGTAGTTATCACATATGATAACAGCTTCTGCATGGCCCGATTGCATGGCCACCTTTCCTGCTGCATGTGCTGCATCTCTCGAGTTGCATGGGCTGCATGGAAGGCCAGCTTCTAACACTTCTCCTTGGTCTCCATGTAGCTAACTCTTAGTTCTTTCCTTAGCTTTCCTTAGCTTAATGAACCTTGTTGAATTGAGGGCCTTGGTGAAGATATCAGCAATCTGATTCTCAGAATTGCAATGAATCAGCTCCACTTCTCGAGCTTGCTCCATCTCCCTTACCACATTTAGTTTGATGCTAAAATGTTTGGTTCTACCATGGAAGACAGGTTTCTTTGCAATTGCAACAGCAGACTTGTTATCACATAGAATCTCTGTTGCTCCCTCTTGATTTAGGTTCAAATCTGCTAGAATTTTCCTCAGCCATATGGCTTGATTAACAACAGCAGCAGTAGCAACATACTCAGCTTCTGCTGTTGATTGTGCCACCAAGCTTTGCTTTCTTGAGCTCCAGCAAAACATGCTTGAACCAAGTGTAAATGCATAACCAGAAGTGCTCTTCATGTCATCCTTCGATCCAGCCCAATCACTGTCTGTATAGCCTACCAACTTTATATTCTCAGTTTTGTAAAACAATAAGCCAAAGCTCAAGGTCCCTTTGATGTACCTGAGCACCCTTTTTGCTGCTTGAAGATGCTGCTTGTTAGAATTAAGTGACCCAAATTCTTATTTAAATAAAATAAAAGAAGAATCCCTATAGAATTACACTTCTTTTATTTTTATTTTGAATAAGGTTTTCAAACCTTAGTAAACTCCATCTATTTAATATTGATTAGAATAAGGAGTTTCAATCTTACTACTCCTATTAGAATATGGCTTTATAAGCCTATAAATAGACATGGTCTATTCCTCTTGTAATTGATTCGAATTCGACATAGTGAATTTTCTTCTCCTCTGCCTGTGGTTTTTCTCGAAAGGGTTTCTACGTAAAATCTGTGTGTTCTTTATCTTTTTTTCTTTCTTTCTTTTTTTTTTTCAAATTAGTATCAGAGTTTCCGGGTTTTTCATCTCGATCACGGTAATGGCGTCTTTGAAGTATGAAATTCCGCTGTTGGATCGCAACACCAGATTCGCGTTGTGACAGATAAAGATGCAGGCAGTTCTTGCACAGATAGATTTAGAGGAAGCCCTGTTAGGGGTAGATAAGATGCCTTCGACATTGACGGAGGAAGATGAGAAGCGCAAGGATCGAAAGGCACTAACACAGTTACATCTGCATTTGTCTAATGAAATTTTGCAGGATGTGATGAAGGAGAAGATTGCCACAGCATTATGGAAGAGGCTAGAACAAATATGTATGTCGAAAACTTTAACTAGCAAGTTGCACATGAAGCAACGTCTTTATGCTCATCGTTTGGAGGAAGGTGCGTCTGTGCACGAACACTTAACAGTGTTTAAAGAAATTCTCTCAAACTTGGAGGCCATGGAGGTTCAGTATGATAAGGAAGATCTAGGGTTGATTCTGCTTTGTTCGTTGCCCCCGTCTTATTCAACCTTTAGAGACACGATTTTATATAGCCGCGAGTCTCTCACAGTTGATGCGGTTTATGATTCTTTGACCTCGTATGATAAGATGAAGCATCTTGTGGTTAAAACTGACTCTCAGGGAGAGGGTCTCATTGTTCATGGGAGACAAGATCGGAATGCTGATGATGATCGTGGAAGGACACAGGAACGAAATCCTCGCGGTAAATCTAAGGGTAGATCAAAGTCTTCAAATAGAGGTAAAACTTGTAACTTCTGCAAGAAGAAAGGGCACATTAAATTTGAGTGCTACAAGCTACAGAACAAGATTAAAAGGGAGGCTGCAAATCAAAAAGGAAAACAACCAGAAAATTCTGGTGAAGCTGATATTGTAGATGACTACAGTGATGGTGAACTTCTAGTCGCTTCTGTCAATAATTCTAAAGAGAGCGAGGAGTGGATACTTGATTCAGGCTACACCTTCCACATGAGTCCCAATCGGGATTGGTTTACAAATTACGAAACGGTGTCTGAAGGTGTTGTTTTGATGAGAAATAATGCTTCGTGTAAAATCGCAGGTGTTGGAACAATTAAAGTTAAGATGTTTGATGGAGTTGTCAGAACACTTAGTGACGTACGGCATGTTCTAGAATTGAAGAGAAATTTAATTTCATTGAGTACTCTTGATTCAAAAGGGTACAAATACACAGCTGAAAGTGGGATGTTGAAGATTTCCAAAGGTTCCCTCATTGTGATGAAAGGGCAGAGAAAGACTGCCAAGTTATATGTTTTGCAGGGTTCTACTGTTATTGGTGATGCAGCTGTTGCTTTCTCTTCTTTGACAGATGATGATATTACTAAACTTTGGCATATGCGCCTAGGGCATATGAGTGAGAATGGCATGGCGAGAATTGAGCAAAGAGGACTTCTTGATGGGCAAGGAATTTGCAAATCAAGTTCTGTGAGCAACTGTGTTTTTTGGGAAGCAAAAGAGAGTTCGATTCACGGAGGAATCCATAACACGAAGGGAACATTGGAGTATATTCATTCTGATCTATGGGGGCCATCAAGAGTGCCTTCGAGAGGTGGAGCTAATTATATGCTAACTTTTATTGATGATTTTTCCAGAAAAGTTTGGGCATTCTTCCTGAAGCGTAAAAGCGATGTGTTTTCCGCATTTAAGTCTTGGAAGACTATGATTGAAAAACAAACGGAAAACAAATAAAATACCTCCGCATGCATACAATGGCTTAGAGTTTTGTTCGATGAGTTTAATAAAGCGTGTAAGTCGAAGGATCGTGAGACACTTAACGATTCGTCATACTCCACAAAGAAACGGCATTGCGAACGAATGAACGAACGATCATGGAAAAGGTTCGATGTATCTTTGTCAAATGCCAACTTACCAAAGTCGTTTTTTGGGCACGACCTCTCTTGCATGTTTTTGATCAATCGATCTCCATCCGTTGCCATTGAGAAAAAGACTCCACAAGAGGTATGGTCCGTAATCCCGCTAATTATTCCGATTTAAAGATCTTTGGGTGTCTGCGTATGCTCATGTTAATAATGGAAAATTGGAACCAAGATCCATTAAATGTGTTTTTCTTGGTTATAAAGTCGTGTAAAAGGGTATAAGTTATGGTGTCCTGAAAATAGACTAGTTGTGATTAGCAGAGATGTTGTTTTTGATGAAACTGCTATGCTACCTAACTTATCTCTTAAAGACTCTTCCAATAAAGAAAATAAAAAGCGGTGGAGCATCAGACAATCAGAGTCAACTCCTCAAGCCATTACAAAAAATTGAGAATAGAGTTGCTTCTTCACCAAAATACTCTATCGCCAAAAACAGAACTAGAAGAGAAATTAAACCTCCAAAGAAGTATGCTGAGGCTGACCTAGTTGCTTATGCTTTAAATGTGGATGAAGATATAGATGCAAACCAAGAGCCGTCTAATTATTCTGAGGCGGTTAGCTGTGAAGACTCGGAAAAGTGGATATTTGCTATGCAAGAGGAAATAGAATCACTCCATAAAAATAGAACATGGGATCTTGTGAAACTTCCTAGAGGTAAAAAGGTTGTTCGCTGTAAATGGGTGTTTAAAAAGAAAGAAGGGACTCCAGGAGTTGAAGAATCCAGATATAAAGCAAGGCTTGTTGCAAAGGGTTACAGTCAAATTCCAGGAGTGGACTTCATAGATGTGTTCTCTCCAGTTGTGAAGCATAGTTCGATTCGAGCTTTGCTTGGTATTGTGGCCATGCAAGATTTGGAGCTTGAGTAGTTAGATGTAAAAACTGCATTTTTGCATGGAGAGCTTGAGGAAGATATTTACATGCAACACCCAGAGGGTTTTACAGTCTCAGAAAAAGAGGACTATGTTTGCTTGCTGAAAAAGTCTCTTTACGGTTTGAAATAGTCACCAAGACAGTGGTATAAGAGGCTTGATTCCTTTATGACTTCTCATGATTTTAAAAGAAGTAGTTTTGACAAATTGTGTTTACTTTAAGAAAAATGCATGATGGTTCTTTTGTGTATCTACTTCTTTATGTTGATGACATGTTGATAGCAACAAAAGATAAAGGAGAGATAAGAAAGGTCAAAGCCCAACTAAGTGAAGAATTTGAGATGAAAGATTTAGGACCAAAGAAAGAAGATACTTGGTATGGAGATTCTCGAGAGATAGAAAAGCAAGTAAATTGTACCTAAGTCGGAAGGGGTACATTGAGAAATTTCTTTGCGAGTTCAATATGAAGAGTGCTAAGTCATTAGTACTCCTTTAGCAGACCCATTTCGGACTTTCATCGGTTTTGTCTCCACAATCAGATGATGAGATTGAGTACATGTCACCTGTTCCATAATCTAGTGCAGTGGGATCTCTTATGTATGCTATGGTTTGTTCACGTCCAGATTTATCATATGCGATCGAGTCGATTAGCGATACATGGCGAATCCCGGTAAAGAACATTGGAAAGCGATTCGATGGATTTTAAGATACTTACGAGTACTCACGATGTTTGCTTACGGTTTGGAAGAACTAGAGATGGAGTCGTTGGGTATGTTGATGCTGATTTTGCTGGAGACCTTGATAGAAGAAGATCTCTCACTGGTTATGTATTTACAATTAGAGGTTGTGCAATCAGTTGGAAAGCTACTTTACAAACTACAGTCGCTTTGTCTACCACTGAAGCTGAGTACATGGCGATTACCGAGGCTTGTAAAGAAGCTATTTGGTTAAAGGGACTCTTTAGTGAGCTCAATGAAGACCTTCAAATCAGCACAGTATTTTGTGACAGTCAGAGTGCCATTCCTTACAAAAGATCAAATGTTTCATGAGAGAACAAAACACATTGATGTTCGGTATCATTTTGTTCGTGATATTATTGCTCGTAGTGATATTGTTGTGAGTAAAATTAATACTCATGAAAATCCTGCAGATATGATGACTAAGTCACTTCCTATAACCAAGTTTGAGCATTACTTTGACTTGGTTGGTGTTCATTGTTGAAGTTAAACCCTTAAGGGGTTTTATGGAAGAGGTGGAGAACTTGTTCGTTGAGAGTTTGCGATGAAGAACTTGTTTATTGAGAATTCGTGTCAAGGTGGAGATTGTTAGAATTAAGTGACCCAAATTCTTATTTAAATAAAATAAAAGAAGAATCCCTATAGAATTACACTTCTTTTATTTTTATTTTGAATAAGGTTTTTAAACCTTAGTAAACTCCATCTATTTGATATTGATTAGAATAAGGAGTTTCAATCTTACTACTCCTATTAGAATATGGCTTTATAAGCCTATAAATAGACATGGTCTATTCCTCTTGTAATTGATTCGAATTCGACATAGTGAATTTTCTTCTCCTCTGCCCGTGGTTTTTCCTGAAAGGGTTTCCACGTAAAATCTGTGTGTTCTTTATCTTTTTTTTCTTTCTTTCTTTTTTTTTCACTGCTTTTTGCAGCAATGCATGAACGTCGATAGCATACTCACAACAAACATGATATCTGGCCTGGTTGTTGTCAAATACAGTAGGCATTCCACTAGGCTTTTATAGGCAGATTCGTCAACTTGATCATGATCATCTTGGCTTGACAATTTCATTCTAACAACTATAGAAGTGCTTGTTGGCTTGCTATTCTCCATAGAGAACTTCTTTAAGATCTTCAAGGCAAATGTTTGCTAGTCTAAGAAGATTCCTTTTCCTGTCTGGGACACCTCTATTCCAAGAAAATAAGTCATCTATCCCAAGTCAGACATTTCAAACATGTTCATCATTTTGGCCTTAAAGTCAGCCACTATGATTTGGTCTCCTCCGGTCACCAAGAGATCATCTACATATAGAGACACAATGAGCTGTGTTTCAGCTTCATTCTTTTTGACATATAGTGTTGGTTCACTAGCACTTCTCTCAAATCCCAAACTGACCAGATAGTTGTCAATTCGAACATACCAAGCTCTAGGAGCTTGTTTCAGGCCATAGAGGGTCTTTTTAAGCCTGTAGACCAAGTGCTCTTTGCTATGAACAATGAACCCTTGAGGCTGGTCTATGTAGATTTTTTCCTTGAAAAGGCCATTAAAGAAAGCAAACTTCACATCCAGTTGATGGATCATCCACTCCCTTTGTGCAGCCAAAGCAACCAACAACCTAATTGTGTCTAGCCTGGCTACTGGTGCAAAAGTCTCCATGTAGTCCAGGCCATATCTTTGGCTGAATCCTTTGACAACCAGCCTAGCCTTCAGCCTGTTCAGACTCCCATCAGCATTCTGTTTGGCTCGATAGACCCATTTGACACTAATGATCTTTCTGTTTGCAGGCCTTTCTACCAGCTCCCAAGTCTGGTTCTTTTCAATCATTCTGATTTCTTCAACCATTGCAGCCTTCCAGCCTTGATGTGCTTCAGCTTCTTCAAAATAGCTTGGCTACACAATAGCCACTTGTGCTCTTTCATAGACCTCAGCCAAGTGCCTTGTTCCCCTAACTGGTTCATCATCAAAGTCTATTTCTGGACCAATTTGTTTAGGTTCAGCTTGATCAGCCAACAAATCATCAAAGGTTGCTTCTGCCTCATTCTTGTCCCAGTTCCAACATGCCTTCTCATCAAATACAACATCTCTGCTCACTTAAATCTTTTTTGTTGAAGGATCTAAGACTCTATAACCCTTCTTAACTGAGCTGTATCCTACTAGGACACCAGGTTGGGCCTTCTTTGACAGTTTGTCCCTCTTCATAGATGGCACTTGTGCATAGCATAGGCAGCCAAAGGTTCTGAGATAAGCCAATGATGGTTTGAACCCAAACCATGCTTCAAAAGGTATCTTGTGAGCTAAGGTCTTTATTGGAAGCCTATTCTGAAGATAAACAGCAGTGTTAACTACTTCAGCCCACATGGTTCTTGGCATATTCTTTTCAAACAACAAGCACCTAGCCATATCTATAAGACTTCTATTTTTCCTTTCACTTACTCCATTCTGTTGAGGAGTGTAGACATTAGTTAACTGATGCTTGATGCCTGCATTCTCACAATGAGCTTAAAACTGAGCTGAGGTAAACTCAGTCTCATTGTCTGACCTAATGGTCTTGAGCTTGCAGCCAATTTCATTTTCAACAGCTGCTTTGAACTTCAGAAACACCTGAGCCACTTCTGATTTTTGCTTTAAGAAATAAATCCAGCAATATCTTGAATAATCATCAAAGACCAAGATGAAATACCTGTTTCCACTGAGTGATTCAGTCTTCATGGGGCCACACACATCAGTGTGCACTTGTTGAAGCTTTTCTGAGGCTCTCCAAGCTTGATTCAAAAGAAATGGATGCCTGGCTTGTTTTTCTTGCTGGCACACTTCACAAACATCATTGTTGCTCACTGAGTTGGTGAAGTTTTCAACCAGATGTTCATTAATCATCCTGGCCATTGCTTTGAAGTTTGCATGCCCAAGTCTTTGGTGCCAAAGCTTGGACTCATTAGTTGAGGTTATGTAGGCTGAATTTGAGCCACTTGACCGGTTGACTTCAAAACACTTATCAGTCATGGTGACTGTTATGAAGCTTGATCCTTTTGGATCAGCTATTTGGCACTCGTTGCCCTTGAACACAACTGAGTAGCCCTTGTCAAGCAGTTGAGCTATGCTGAGCAAGTTTCTGTCAATTTCAGGTACAAGCAACACATTTGAGATGAGCTTGTTACCTGTGGAAGTGCATATCAACACATCCCCTTTACCTTCAGCTTTGATAAACTGGCCATTGCCAACTTTAACTTTGGTTTGGTAGCTCCTGTCCAAGGTCTTGAAGATTGATGCATCTGGTGACATGTGGTTGGTACAACTACTATCAAGGAGCCATCCTTCTGAGCTTTTCTTCTAACCTCTTCATGATCACTGCCTTCTTCAGCCACTCGAGCCTCAGCCTTTGGCTATTGATATTGAGCTTGCTTTGGTCTGCCCTTGTTCTTGTAAACCCTTTCAACATGGCCCTTTTTTTTTTTGCAATGCTGGCATATTGCATCTGGCCTAAACCAGCATTTGTCTTCAGGATGACCTGGTTTTTTACAAAATCTGCAAAGCTGCTCACTACTGCTTGCAACATCAGGCTTAGGCCTGGTTTTCCAAGTCCTCTTGCCTTTATAGGTAGAGGTGCTTGAGGCAATCTTAGCCTTGGCTTGGAAAGCACCTTCTTGGTGCTCATCATTTCTGCTGGTCCTCCTTTACTCTTGAGCATATAGAGTATTGATGAGCTCTGTTAGAGAGATGCTGGCCAGGTCTCTTAAGTCCTCGAGAGATGAGAATTTTGCCTCATATCTCTCAGGCAGTGTTGAGAGCACATTCTCCACTATTCTTGCGTCACTGAAATCTTCTCCTAGCAACCTTATGCTGTTAACCACAGCCATGATCCTATCTGAACACTGCTTCACTGTCTCTTCTTCCTTCATTTTGAAATTCTCAAAATCCCTTCTCAAGTTCAAGAGCTGCTGTTGCCTGGTTCTTTTAGTGCCTTGGAACTCCTTCTTGAGCTTGTCCCAGGCCTACTTTGGTGTTTTACAGGCCATGATCCTGGTGAAAATAACATCAGATACACAGTTCTGAATGCATGACATGGCCTTGTGCCTTTTGGTCCTCTCTTCAGCATGTTGCCTCATCTGAGCCACTATTGGATTGGCTCGAAGAGGAGCTGGCTCAGCATCGGTGTTGATCACTTAACACAGATCAAAGGCCTGCAGGTAAGTCTTCATCTTAACCTGCCAAATGTGAAAACCTTCACCAGTAAAAACTGGTGGTGTTGCTGGAGAGAAGTTTACTGCCATTTGAGTTCAAGTTTAACAATAACAGGTCCTCAAAGACAATGGCTCTAAATACCAATTTTTGGTGTTTCAAGAATATTTTTCAAGCTGAGCAGCAAGCTTATACAGCAAGCCTCGATACTTAGTGAAGAAGAAAGAAGGAAATTTGCTAGAAAACAAGAACAACAACGAGAAGCAAAGAAAAATAAAACTTAAGTTGCATGAAATCTTGTGTATTTCATTACAAAAGAACATTGGCATACTACCATTACATATAAAAGTCAATGACAAAGGAAATTAAAACAAGTTTTTACCTAATGTCAACCTAATCCCACTAAGTTACATGGAAACTTGAAACATTAGCTTGCACACATTATCTTGCTGATATAATCAGCTAAATCAACATCAAGACTACATAAAATATCAACCTAAGATAGCTTTAAATGAACTAAACTACATTACATTGACTGAACTTAACAAAATAAACAAAATGGTGGCAGTTATCACATATGATAACAGCTTCTGCATGGCCCGATTCCATGGCCACCTTTCCTGCTTCATGTGCTGCATCTCTTGAGCTGCATGGGCTGCATGGAAGGCCAGCTTCTAACACATACCATGAAATTTCCCAAACCAGTCTCGAAAGCTCTAGACCATTCTATAAAGCTGATCAATCATCCATAACATTTTCTAATAATTCTCTCCAAACTATCGACATCTCTTAGAAGTTTGTAGTATTGAATCTCCTTTGTTGTACCAAAATCCAACATCTCCTGAATCGCCTTCCTTCACCTACACCAAATACTGGTCGAAATCTTCATCTCCCGAAATTTACCTCTGAAACCTGATCACCTCTCTCACTAAGACTTCGACATTTAGTTACTGCATCTCCGCTCTCATAATTTCTTCGATTACATCTTTTTCATCACCATGAACACTAAACCCCAATTTCTTTTCGATTGCCCAAGTATTATTTGCTTCCCTAAGAATCACCCTCGTTCTGTTGCTAATATCCGAATCAGAAAGGGATAAGTTTACAATCCTCTCATCTTCCTTACGAGACTCCCTTCCTTTTTCCTTATGCAGGGCTCTATCCCTCTTCTTTCTCTCCTTTGATGTTAAAATGCTGCTTTGAATTTCATACATAGACTTCCTAGAACATTGGCTTAATTATACTAGACTTCCCAGGTACGTTCATCTTACTCTCTATATATTTGGTTTAATTATACTAGACTTCCCAAAACTATGATCCATGTATTAGATTTCAAATTTCAAGGTAGTCTAATTTAGTGATTAGAATATCAATATTATACCAATCAAGTCATTCTACAAACCTAGCTATAATAATGAGCATTAAATGTTAGCTTAGATATTATGTAGATTATATTTAGAATATACGGATCATATTTTAAATGAGTATGTACTTATTATATTGACAACTTAAACTTTACAAGTTGAAATTCTTCTCAATTTTAATGACACTATTATTTTTTCACTTTATATCCAAATTTTCAATACAATAAATATGGATGTGCTAGGTTTTGGTCCTGATATTTTAAATATGTTTCATATAACATAATTCTTATATATATATATATATAAACATAAAAAAATGTATATGGTAGAATAAAAAGAAAGAGCTTCCAAGAATAAAAATGGTCCACTTATCGCTTAATTGGTTTCCAATTTTATTATCAAAATATTTGTCTCCCGTGATAGAATGAATATAAGTAGTAAACCCACCGCTTACGTCGGGGTTTAATAAAACAATTTACATTATTTAACTAATTGTTTGCATTAATATCTACTTAAAATTTATTACATATCAATTAATTAAAAATGATTAAATATTAATTTATTAGAATCGGTGCATCCTCTTATTAACAAACACAACGAAAGAATGATTACAGAGAAGGAAAGAGAGGATCGAATTTGCACAATATACATATATCAAAATACTACTAATAGGCAAAAAAGTGGTGACGCCAATGCCTGTGAGTCGCCTATTAAAAAGTGTTTTTTTTTTCGTATTCTTCCCTTAGAATATATGTTTTTTTGGACATGAACAAATATTGGTGATGCCAAAAACATTAGTGTGATTCAAAAATTTTTTTTTTATACCCTGTAACCAATGATTGGGTGAAAGTGATAGGTGAGGATGCTAATGACAATGGTTGTTTACTGTAATGGCATCACTTATGTTTATTGTTCAAAACAAATCATTTATATACATAATTTTAAAAGGAAGTTATTTTCGTAAATAATGTGAAATTTTGAATAATTTTTTTATAAAAAAAGCCATGGACTCCTCTCCAAAATTATTATGATTTGGTCCAAATATATTCATGTTATTAGTTAAACTATGCATTGTAATGATTAACTGGAATAATTAATCATGTTAATATTTGGACTAATTATTGATATTATACAAATAAAAATTTTAAATATGTCAAATTAAAGTATAAGGACCAAATATGATATCTTCTTTGTGTCATTTTAATTGAGGCTTAATGATCTAAAAAACCTTTGAATTTTTTCAAAAGAAATAAAATAAAATAAACCCCTAAAAAATACAAACTTAGTGAAGCCCTCACATGCTAAAAAACACATCGATTAAGCCCTTTGACTAGTTGAATCATTAGAGTATCAATGCTACATCAATCAGGTCCTACATTTGTTTAACCATCATCTTGGGCATTAAATGTTAGCTCGGATATGATGTGGAGCATATTTAAAATATGGTGATCAAATTTTAAACATGTACTTATCGGATGAACAATTTGAATCTAACATTGAAAAAAAGAAAAAAAGAAAAAGAAAACAATTCTCTTAAAATTTAATCACATTGTTTTATTAGTAAAGAGCAACAACTATGTTCTGTGAAGAAACGCAAAGCACTACTTATAAAGCATGATAAAAGTTCCAATGTTAATACATCATATGCCCAAAGATCAGTGCCAAGAGACCTTCCTTTCACAGTAAGTTGAGTGAAGCGCAACAATCTTTCTAATACTACAAATTTGTTGAATGCTAATGTTCATTTACTACTAGGCCTGGTGACAGCTAACATTTTCTACAAATCGAAATCAAACAAATTGAAATAGCAGTGAGACTAAGATGGATTGTGGGAGTTTTTATTCATTACAAAAAAGCACTTTATATCCATGTTTTAGCACAGTTACTCCATGGATTTTCAATCGACAGTTTTATACCCCTTGTAAACTTTTTTTTTATCGAATATTGCAATTGCTTTACTACATGTTTCCACTACAAAATTTTCTGGGGAAATTATCTACCACAAAATAGTAGCAGGAATCAACGGCCATTTGTATATAGTAAAACCATGCTTGCCTCCAATAAGGATTTATGTACAGCACAGCTGCGATACACAATAGCACCATCACATAACATGCGAAGAAGCTTGCATAAAAGGCATCCATATAAATGAAACCATGGTCTTCTGTGTCGCCAGCTGAAGCCTTCGGTGTCAATGGTGTTGCGACCGGTGAACAATTCTTTCCCACCAATGACCCACAAAGAAAAGGATTCCCAACGTAGCTGCTTTCATCAAATGTTCCCAATTGTCCTATCCTTTCAGGTGTTTTTCCAGATAAATTGTTGTATGACACATTGAAGTATTGCAAGAAATGTAACACTGCAAACTCGACAGGAATGTTCCCTGTTAAATTTTGTAGGAAAGATCTAGACTTTCTATGTCCTTTAGGTTAGAAAACACTTGTGGGATCGGTCCGGTCAAGCTATTGCGAGAAAGGTTCAGTGTAAAAAGCTTCATAATATTTCTTGTTTCAAAACTAATCTCACCGGTAAGCTTGTTGCAGGAGAGATCAATTCCAGACATGTATTGAAGGATTCTTCTCCTGTAATTGTAGGATCTACTCTTTACTGTGTATTCTATTGGTACTTCAATGGATTTCTTGCTACCTATGTCATAACGACTATAATAATACTAAATATATTCCTCGGTTACGTAGTTCATTGCAGAAACTTTTAAACAAGAAGGAATACCACCAGACAGATTGTTAAGAGAAAGATCAATCAAGCTTAAACGATCCAAATTGCATAATTGAATTGGAATTTCTCCCTTAAAGTGGTTTCTCTTTAGGAGAAGATAACTCAATTCAGAAAGGTTTCCAATCCAATTTGGAATATTA
Organism: Gossypium bickii; assembly: GCA_025503065.1. Classification (NCBI taxonomy): domain Eukaryota; kingdom Viridiplantae; phylum Streptophyta; class Magnoliopsida; order Malvales; family Malvaceae; genus Gossypium; species Gossypium bickii. The sequence continues at coordinate 2,901,206 of CP106714.1, read as the reverse complement.
CCCTTAAAGTGGTTATAGCTGAGATCCAATGTCACTAACGAAGAGCTGTCACGAAAAGCATTTGGTAATGGTCCTTGTAGCATATTTCTAGATAAATGAACTTCCCTTAACGATACAGGCTTGAAGCAAGATGGTGGAGTCCCAGAGAAATAGTTCATAGAAAGGTCCAAAAATATAAGTCCTTCATTGAGACTGCAAATCGCCCTTGATATTGAACCTTAAAGTTGATTATCTGCCATGGCAAGTTGTTCCAAAGTTAAAGCATTTCCCCTCCTTTGTGGAAACCTACCAAAGAGTAGGTTTCTGCTCACATCCAATGCTATCAACCTTGACATATTCCCAATCCAACTTGGTATCTCACCGAAGAGATAGTTATTGCTAAGATCAAGTAAATACAAATCAGAGCAATTAGCCAATACATTAGGGATCACCCCAGTGAAGTTATTTCCATCTAATCGTACCTCAGAAAGGCTCATTAGGCTAAAATTTCCAGAGAAAATAACTCCTTGCAATGTGTTATTTGATAATGCAAGGAACTCTAATAAGGAGCATCCTGTAGCCATATGCTCAGGTATCCCTTCAGACAAAAAATGGTTGTTTGATAAGTCCAAACCTTGCAGTGAACCCATATCACCAAATGAAGAGGCAATGCTACCACTGAAATAATTTTGTGACATGTTCAGAGTCTCTAACAATGGTAGATGCTCCAATTCTTTCTGGAATGTTGCCACCAAAGGCATTGTTGGAGATATCCAAATTCGATAAAGCCAAATGCGCACGCGATGGCAGTTGAAAAGGCCCTAATAGAGAGCAATTCATGATATGCAATAACTCTAGCTTCGTGTTGTTTTCCAACAACCAAAAAGGGAATTGATCCACCTTGAAGAAATGTATGTCTGAGAGAGTAACACCCTGTAAGTCACTTTGATGGTAAAAGAAATGTGGAAATGACCCACCACTTCCACAACAAGATAAACTGATGTAACTCAACTGGAACCTTGGGGCCAAAGGATTGAGCATCTCATGATCATCGGCATGTATGTTATTGTTGTCTCCTCTGATAAACTTGAGTCTTGAAAGGTTGAACAAGGGTCCTAATGAGCTTGGGATGTGAAATTCATTGTTTGAAATGTCCAACCATCGGAGGGATGTTAGACTTTCGAAGGCAGATATATTTCCAGAAAATTGATTAGAACAGAGGTCCAAAGATTCAAGTAATGTTAGGTTCTTAAGGGCAGATATATTTCCAGAAAATTGATTGGAAGAGAGAGGTAAACTTTTAAGGGACGTGAAGTTGTAGAAACACATGGGTAAGCTACCCCTTAGATTATTGCCAGTGATGTCCAACTCTCGGAGATTTTTCATTTCACATAAATCTGCAAAAGTAGTATTATGTGTATAAATCATAACTAATACATGATGGATAAATTAGAATTACAATAAACTTAATAAATAGCACTTTTAAATGCATTATAAAAATAATAATCAAAATATGTTCAAATTTAAATCAAAATAAATTTGGATAGGTTCATACATAAGGCGCCTTAATCTTATAATAAGATGAGAGAGATTTCATATATTATATTTGCAAAAAGGAAATTTGAATTTCAGAGACCTCAACCTTTGGCATCAAAGCCTTATTAGCATTATATTAAAATTTAGGGAGATCACAAGAAAAGGGAATATGGATATATGAAGGTTTAACTTTTTTTGATATTTATTTTTTAATCAAATACACCAACTAAATTTCAAAATTAAAAATATGTTTTGTTTGCATATATATATATATATATATATATATATGAGAAAGTATTATATGAAATTAGGATATCATGTAATTTGCATCCCTTTTCAATAAGAGCATGCCATTTCCATATTTTCATTTTAAATTTCAACAAATCATGTTGAATTTGATTTTTTTCACGATGAAAATGCTAAGTGTCATGCTCTTATTGAAAAGGGATACAAATAGTATGTGTAACACCCCAAACCCGGCCCACGATCCTTGACCGGATTGGTATGTCACGGAGTAAAAATGTTTTGAAGGATTTGGGTTAACAGTGGAAATCTGAAAATATTTTTGAAGTTATAAAACGGTGTTTGCTAAAACTCAGATGGGTGGATTTGATAAACACGATTGAATTGAAACCTTTTTCCTTTGAAGCCATTTGATCACTTAAATTTTTTTTTTTGAACCATCAGAGTTATTGTTAACTTGGTAAATTTTGCTACCCGATGGTAACATCTTTGAAAAAGCGCGCGAGTACTTATTTTGAAAACGTTACTTTTTACCCATTTGCTTAACAGTTTATGAGTTCATTAGTAATATAATAGAAATAAAGTAAAAGCAACTACTTAAACATCCAAAATAATAACTAGCGGCCATATTACAAACCAAACCAAAATTTAGTAAATAATAACTTTAACGATGCGAAATAAAATTTCAAATCCAAGGAACAAGCATGGCCGCCTCGAGTCCTCTCCGGCTCCATCTCCGCGATCTACTCACCTGCAAAATGATATGGGAAGGGATGAGTCACCAAGACTCAGTGTATAAATCCCCAACCCGAAAATGCAACTCATACACAAAATATTAGTAAGACATGCAAATATGCAACCCAAGCTAGCCATCCATACTCCTTTTTCTACCCCGTGTGGTCAAAACCACTGGTGGTCAAAACCACTGGTGACCGAAGTCACAAATATATCAAGTGATGGGGCCAACCCATCGTGTGGTCAAAACCACTGATGACCATAGGTCACAATATATCAACATGTGGTCAAAACCACTGGTGGTACCAAACCACTGGGACTTAGTCACAAAATATATCAACGGTGTGGTCAAAACCACTGGTGGTCAAAACCACTGGTGACCGAAGTCACAAATAAATCTGATGGGGCCCACCCATCGTGTGGTCAAAACCACTGGTGACAGTCCATAGAGATCATCTCCCCCCTCTCATCAATTCCACCATCATCATGCTCACATAACAAGTATCGTGATCCCATATACCATGCATTTATATAAAGCATTGCATTTAACAGCATATGATGGCATACACGAACATACATCGTAGATCACGTAGTAGGGGACTTACCCGAAATCCAAGCTTATGCCCACAAGGCAAAATTTACTACACGAGAGGTTATGCAGCAACATAATAAACAATCTCTACTAATAAAGTGTGTAAGAGTTTACACACCTGTTTAATCGAAGATCTATAGGGAAATCCCGAATCTATGCGATATCACAAACTCCCAAAACGTATGTGTTTACTCCTCCTACAATCGATCACTATGGTTAGTATCCAAAAAGTCTTATTCGGCTTAACTAATAATCCCGAAGGATTAATCGCACCCAAAACAGAATATGGTCTTAGGCCGAACCTTTATCATCACTTACCAAAGAAATTTGAAATCCCGAGAAGCCACTCCTATCCTTTGAAACTGTCGAAATCCCTACATGTCCCTTGTTAAAATCGGCTATAAGCAAATCTATGAAAAGTGGCCTATGGCCGAATGGCATAATGCCTTACCTCGAAGAATAATTTCTCGAAGGCTCCTCTTGCTCCTTGGTGTCAGCTACACACAAACGTACACTATCAAAACTTTCGCAAGCTTATTAAAACGTACACAAAAATGTGACATATCCGGTCACCCACCAAGGCTTATTTCTCAAACTTCCGGCACACCAAAAGAAGATGAGAGAACCTAATGTTTTAAAGAAACACTTACCTCTATTTCTTCCTTGAAGAGACCAAAAAGTGAAGAGATTCCGATTATGGCTCTCAAGTGTTGATGAGATATTCGGCTCCAAGCCGAAAATACCACCCTAGGACTCCTTCAAAACCGAAACTCAAGCTCCTAGAGTCCCATTTTACCAAGATCAAATTGAAAAGAAAAGAAGAATAAATTCAAGGAATTTTGGCACCCTCTTGCTCTACTCAAAATCGATTGTAGAGGCCCCTAAAGCATGCTTCATAATCGGCCATGCACAAAATTGCAAAGGAAACAAAAAGCTAAAGAATTTTGGCCATGCTCTCCTTGCTATACTCAAGGCCGGCCATGCTCCTCATTTTTTGTGATAAGTTCATCACCAAAAACAAAATATTATTGTTTAACAATTTCCCCATCTCCATTTGAAATAAAATAAATCATTGTTCCCATTCTCTTAATTCCTTCCTTCAATAAATAAAATAAATAAAAAAACCCATACTTTGCAGCAGAACAATTGAAAACAAAGCACATGCCTTCATCTAATTTTGAGCCCATGCGCAGGCCATTACTCACGCCGGCCAAAAGAAAAATTTAAACCCCCAATGCTGCCCCTAAGTCTCAAACCCGAGACCTGAAGAAAGCTCTCCACGCCTCCAGCCACTCTGCTACTGCTCAATTCGTGATATAAACCCGTCACAATATCTTTTAAGCATTCAACCTTACCGCCACAGTCCCATGTAGCGCCCCAACCACTCTACCAGCTGCTATCCTTGTGGCATGTTTCGCACCAAAAATTATTTAAAGCCTCCTCACCTAGCTTTTTCCTCTTAGGTGCTAAAAGAAGTTTTTAAAACCTAAGTCGGACCTGACCCGGGGTTATGACTAGACCATAACATAAGCATTTCTTTTGGCAAACACAAGAAAATAAAATAAAACGCAAATAACCCCTAATTCAAGATGTGATAGTTCTACCCCTTTAAAAATAATTTCGTCCTCAAAATTACCTGGATAAGAAGAGTTGGGGGTATTGCTGCCGCATCACATCCTCGGGTTCCCATGTGGCCTCTTCCGTACCATGGTTTCGCCATAACACCTTTACCAAATGTACCGACTTCCTCCTCAGAACTTTGACATCTCGATCTAAAATCTGTATCAGCTCCTCCTCAAAAGACAAGTCCGCGTTCACCTCAATATCCGCAATCGTGCGATGATGTGTGATGGATCGATCGATAGCGCCTAATTGACACACATGGAAGACGTCATGAATCTGACTTAATTCTGCTGGCAATTCGAGCTGGTAAGCTACTGGTCCCACACATTTCAATACTGTGTACGGCCCGATGAACCTAGGGCTTAGCTTGCCCTTCTGACCAAACCTCAGCATCTTCTTCCAAGGTGATACCGTCAAGAAGACCTTATCACCCACTGCATACTCCACATCCCGGCGCTTAAGATCAGCGTATGATTTCTGCCTGTCTGACGCCTCCTTCAGACGAGCCCCAATTACCCTAACATTATCTTCCGTCTCTGCCACCAACTCTAGTCCCAACATCTGACGCTCACCCAGTTCTGTCCAACAGGTAGGTGTACGATATTTCTGACCATACAGCGCCTCATACGGTGCCATCTAAATACTCGCCTGATAACTGTTGTTATAAGCGAATTCTACCAAAGGTAGGTACTCCTCCCAACTACCATGGAAGTCCAAAACACAACCCTTAACATATCTTCCAAAACCTGGATTACCCTCTCAGATTGTCCATCAGACTGTGGATGGAACGCCGTGCTGAAATTCAACTTCGTACCCAACGCCTGATGTAAGACCTTCCAAAATCTCGACGTGAATTGGGGATCTTTATCTGAGATAATGGACACAGGTACACCATGCAACCGCACTATCTCAGCTATATACAGCTTGGCTAACCTTTGAAGCGAGTAGTCAACCTTTACCGGTATGAAATGGGCTGATTTAGTTACCCGATCTACAATCACCCATATTGAGTCTTTCTTACTGGGCGTAAGGGGAAGCCCACTTACAAAATCCATCGTGATCCTCTCCCACTTCCACTGTGGGATCTTTACTGCAGTAATAAACCACGATGGCAAGCCGATGCTCACCTTTTTAACTTGTTGGCATGTCAGACACTTTCCCACTATCTCGGTTACTTCCCGCTTGAGACCCGACCACCAAAACTATTCCCTTAAATCCTGATACATCTTGCTGCCTCCAGGATGCATAGCGTACGGGCTGCTATGGGCTTCTTTAAGGATCCGCTGCCTCAAATCATCATCCTTAGGCATACATACTCTCCCGAAAAATACAACACTCCATCACTACCTGGCTGAAACCTTCGCCTCACCACTCTGTGCTTGCAACCTCCGAGTACTCAAAACTTCGTCGGTCAACTGCCTCTCTTTAACCTCATCGATCCAAGACGGTTTTACCCGCAATTCTGCCAGAAGACTACCATCCTCATAGAGACTTAGGTGAGCAAACATTGCTCGCAAATCTGTCACCACTTTACGACTCAAAGCATCAGCGACTACATTAGCCTTGCCCGGATGGTACTCGATAGAGCAATCGTAGTCCTTCAGCAACTCAATCCACCTCCGCTGCCTCAGATTTAAATCTTTTTGAGTCAAGAGGTACTTCAGACTCTTGTGATCCGAGTACACCACCGACTTCTCCCCATACAGATAGTGCCTCTAAATCTTCAAGGCAAAAACCACAGCAGCTAATTCCAAATCATGTGTCGGATAGTTACCTTTGTGAGGCCTCAACTGCCGTGACGCATAAGCGACCACCTTTCTTTCTTGCATCAACATACACCCTAAATCAGTATGCGATGCATCACAATACACAGTGAATTCCTTCCCTGACTCAGGCTGAATCAAGACTGGTGCTTCTGTCAAAAACTTCTTGAGCTTGTCGAAGCTCTCTTGCTGCCTCTCAGACCATACAAACGGAACTCCTTTTCTCAACAACTTGGTCAACGGGGCTGCGATTAAGGAGAAATTTTCCACGAATCTTCTGTAATATCCTGCCAACCCCAGAAAACTTCGGATTTTCCTAACTGACTTTGGTGGTTTCCACTCCAATACTGCCTCAATCTTACTAGGATCCACCCTGATTCCCTCAGCTGAAACAACATGCCCTAGGAAGGTTACCTCCTTAAGCTAGAACTCACACTTGCTGAATTTGGCGTACAACTGTTTTTCCCTTAGCACTTGCAGAACCACATGAAGGTGTGCGTCATGCTCCTCTTCAGACTTCGAATACACCAAAATGTCATCTATAAACACTACGACGAACCGATCCAGATAGGGTTGAAAAACCCGGTTCATCAAGTCTATAAACGTGGCTGATGCATTCGTCAAACCAAAAGGCATTACCAAAAACTTGTAGTGCCCATACCGAGTACGGAATGCTGTCTTATGGATATCCGCTTCCTTCACCTTAAGCTGATGATACCCCGATCTAAGATCGATCTTAAAGAAAACTGATGCACCCTTGAGTTGATCGAACAAATCATCAATCCTGGGCAAAGGATACCTGTTCTTTATTGTCAGCTTGTTCAGCTGTCGATAGTCTATACACATCCGCATCGTTCCATCCTTCTTCTTGACAAAAAGCACTGGAGCTCCCCAAGGCGATACACTCGGTCGGATGAACCCACTATCCAACAACTCCTGGATCTGAGCCTTCAACTCCACTAATTCTTTCGGTGCCATCCGATACGGAGCTATAGATACTGGCGCGGTTCCGGGTAACAAATCTATACCAAACTCAACCTCACAATCAGGAGGTAGACCTGGGAGTCCTTCTGGAAACACATCAACATACTCCCTTACAGTCCGGACATCCGTAATAGCTGCATCCTTAACTTCCAAAGCACGGACATGCACTACATATTCCTCACAGCCCTTCCTAACCATCTTTTTCGCCTTCAATGCCGAAACCAGATTGGATAGGTAATCTCTCCTCTTACCTATTATCACTACCTCATCTCCTTTCGCGGTCTTTAACACCATGCGCTTAGTCACAGCGCAAATCGTGCTAGCTTGATACTTTACTAGCCAATCCATTCCGAAATCGATCGAACTCCTAAAACGGTAGTTCCATCAAATCAGCCAAGAACACGACCCCTTGGAGTTCTAAGGGTACGTTCCTATAGAGTTTACTTACTTCTACAGAGTGACCTAGAGGGCTTAACACAGTCATCTTCTTAGAGGTAAGCTCAAAGTCTAAGTTCAGAGTTTTCACTACACTACTAGCAATGTATGAGTGAGTCGAACCAACATCAATCAAGGTGCTATAGGGTACTCCAAAGATCAAAAACATACCAGTTATGACGTCCGGTGCGTCTCCCTCCTCTTAACGCCTCGCCGCATAGACCAAACTAGGTTGCCTAGCCTCAGTACCACCGGTACCTCCACTCGATACCCTGCGACTTCTGCCAGCACCATTACCTCCCCTTCCTGTACCACGATCTCTCGGCGGCTGTTGGTTATCCCTCCTATTCAGTGGACGTTCCTGACCCTCAGACCTTAGCCTAGCTGCCTTTTTCGGACAGTCCCTAACTCGATGTGTCACGGATCCACATTCGAAGCATCCCCGATTACCATTCCAACACTCTCCCGTATGAGACATCTCACACCGAGCACACCGTGACGGCCATTGAGTATTAGCAGCAGCAGTAGCAGGCCTAGCAGCTTGATCTGACCCACCATACCTTGTCCTCTTCTGCTGATTCCCAGGAAACCTTGAAAATCTGGAGCTCCTCTTATTCCAGCTCCTATCCTGATTCTGTCTAAAAGACTGTCTTACCCCTTCAGCAACTTTAGCTTTTTCTACTAGGACAGCGAACTCCCGTTCCTGTTGCGGAGCTATCATCATCCTCAGCTCATCCCTCAGCCCATCCTCGAATCTGACACAGCGTTCATACTCAGTAACCACAATACCACGAGCATACCTACTCAATCGGAGAAATTCAGCCTCATACTCTGCCACCATCTTATTACCCTGAACCAGGTTCAAGAAAGCTTTCCGTTGCGCATCCACGTAGCTAGCTCCTATGTATTTTCTTTGGTAGGCTGCCCTAAAGAATTTCCATGTGAGATCCTCCGCTATTGCTCCATCCCTTACGGTGAGCCACCACTGGTATGACTCATCCCTAAGTAGAGAAATTATACCCTTCAGTTTTTCCTCAGCTGAAAAATCTAGGTCATCCATGATCCTTTTAGTTGATTCCAGCCAATACTCCGCCGTACTGGGGGCCACACCTGATACACCTCGGAATATCTCCACCCCATTTGCTCGGAGTCGCTCAGGTACAGATTTCCGAGCTCCTGTACCTCTACCTGCCCCAGCCATCATTTCTAGAACTCACAGCACAGCCTACGATACTGACTCGCCTCCCGTCTGATCCTGTTGTCCAACACCAAAAGTTGGGGGTGGTGATGGCGGTGGTATATCATTATTAGATCCCTGGCCCGACCTAACGGGTTCTGACACAGCCATCCTGCCTCTACCGCGGCCACGACGGCCCCGTCCTCTAGAACTCATCTCTTATCGCGTGATCTGATTAAAAGTTTTATGAGTTAGTCATTGTTCCACTGTTTATTAGCGAAGAAATTTTTATGAACGGAGTTTAGAAGTTGTTCTTTCGATCAAACAAGTTTCAAGTCTTCAATCCTAATTCAAAGATACACATTCACTTATTCCATCACCTATTTGTCCTATTCCTAGCCCGGGGGTATTTTCGTCATTTGCCCTACAGGGGTATTTTGGTAATAAACCGGGGTAAATTTGTAAGGTTTCAATAATTCCGAGGTATTTCAAGAGTCGCAAAAACTTTGAGGTTTGAATTTGTTCTCCAAATTGGTAGTGTTGCAAAAATTTTAAAAATCAGGGTCATTTTGGTAATTTTGTAAGTTAGGGGCAATTTTGTAATTTTACCACTAAGGGTATTTTTGAAATTTCCATAAATCAAAATTTTTCCGAAGATTTTTGTAAAAGAGTTCTCACAAGTTAAAGGGAAATTTTTAGGAGTTTTAAAACTAGAGTTTTTATAAAAATACGGCTAGTTCCCTTTCGGGTTTTAGTTATTGGGTTTAGCCTAACAAGTCCTCACGGTTAGGGTGAACCGAAGCTACGCACCAGGTAGGATTCCTGCGAAGAGGAGGTGAGTCACTAGGACTACTTAAATACCAGGCTCTTTCGGATCCAATCCTAGACATGCGCACAAGGGTTACCACATCCTAACTGGGTGTCTTAATCATAGGTTTGTTTATTTAGGCAATTAAAAATCTTATGCGATTGTTGGGGTAAACTAGTCCTAGGGTTCACATACCTTTCATACTATCTACGTTCCATTTCTACCCCTTTACAGATAATAATTCACACAGAGGTTAGAAGTACTTACCCGAGCGGATTGGTGCCGGAGACTCGGTGCCATGATGTTCAAAACAAAACCATTTTCATAATATTTCACAGAGGCCAATCAAGAAAATATTTTTGGGCTTTGGGCCCCCACAGTCGAGTTTTGAACCTGGCTCTGATACCAAATTTGTAACACCCCAAACTCGGCCCACGATCCTTGACCGGATTGGTATGTCACGGAGTAAAAATGTTTTGAAGGATTTGGGTTAACAGTGGAAATCTGAAAATATTTTTGAAGTTATAAAATGGTGTTTGCTAAAACTCAGATGGGTGGATTTGATAAACACGATTGAATTGAAACCTTTTCCTTTGAAGCCATTTGATCACTTAAATTTTTTTTTAAACCATCAGAGTTATTATTAACTTGATAAATTTTGCTACCCGATGGTAACATCTTTGAAAAAGCGCGCGAGTACTTATTTTGAAAACGTTACTTTTTACCGATTTGCTTAACAGTTTATGAGTTCATTAGTAATATAATAGAAATAAAGTAAAAGCAACTACTTAAACATCCAAAATAATAACTAGCGGCCATATTACAAACCAAACCAAAATTTAGTAAATAATAACTTTAACGATGTGAAATAAAATTTCAAATCCAAGGAACAAGCATGGCCGCCTCGAGTCCTCTCCGGCTCCATCTCCGCGATCTACTCACCTGCAAAATGATATGGGAAGGGGTGAGTCACCAAGACTCAGTGTATAAATCCCCAACCCGAAAATGCAACTCATACACAAAATATTAGTAAGACATACAAATATGCAACCCAAGCTAGCCATCCATACTCCTTTTTCTACCCCGTGTGGTCAAAACCACTGGTGGTCAAAACCACTGGTGACCGAAGTCACAAATATATCAAGTGATGGGGCCAACCCATCGTGTGGTCAAAACCACTGATGACCATAGGTCACAATATATCAACATGTGGTCAAAACCACTGGTGGTACCAAACCACTGGGACTTAGTCACAAAATATATCAACGGTGTGGTCAAAACCACTGGTGGTCAAAACCACTGGTGATCGAAGTCACAAATAAATCTGATGGGGCCCACTCATCGTGTGGTCAAAACCACTGGTGACAGTCCATAGAGATCATCTCCCCCCTCTCATCAATCCCACCATCATCATGCTCACATAACAAGTATCATGATCCCATATACCATGCATTTATATAAAGCATTGCATTTAACAGCATATGATGGCATACACGAACATACATCGTAGATCACGTAGTAGGGGACTTACCCGAAATCCAAGCTTATGCCCACAAGGCAAAATTTACTACACGAGAGGTTATGCAGCAACATAATAAACAATCTCTACTAATAAAGTGTGTAAGAGTTTACACACCTGTTTAATCGAAGATCTATAGGGAAATCCCGAATCTATGTGATATCACAAACTCCCGAAACGTATGTGTTTACTCCTCCTACAATCGGTCACTATGGTTAGTATCCAAAAAGTCTTATTCGGCTTAACTAATAATCCCGAAGGATTAATCGTACCCAAAACAGAATATGGTCTTAGGCCGAACCTTTATCATCACTTACCAAAAAAATTTGAAATCCCGAGAAGCCACTCCTATCCTTTGAAACTGTCGAAATCCCTACATGTCCCTTGTTAAAATCGGCTATAAGCAAATCTATGAAAAGTGGCCTATGGCCGAATGGCATAATGCCTTACCTCGAAGAATAATTTCTCGAAGGCTCCTCTTGCTCCTTGGTGTCGGCTACACACAAACGTATACTATCAAAACTTTCGCAAGCTTATTAAAACGTACACCAAAATGTGACATAACCGGTCACCCACCAAGGCTTATTTCTCAAACTTCCGGTACACCAAAAGAAGATAAGAGAACCTAATGTTTTAAAGAAACACTTACCTCTATTGCTTCCTTGAAGAGACCAAAAACTGAAGAGATTTTGATTATGGCTCTCAAGTGTTGATGAGATATTCGGCTCCAAGCCGAAAATACCACCCTAGGACTCCTTCAAAACCGAAACTCAAGCTCCTAGAGTCCCCATTTCGGCCAAGATCAAATTGAAAAGAAAAGAAGAATAAATTCAAGGAATTTTGGCACCCTCTTGCTCTACTCAAAATCGATTGTAGAGGCCCCTAAAGCATGCTTCATAATCGGCCATGCACAAAATTGCAAAGGAAACAAAAAGCTAAAGAATTTTGGCCATGCTCTCCTTGCTATACTCAAGGCCGGCCATGCTCCTCATTTTTTGTGATAAGTTCATCACCAAAAACAAAATATTATTGTTTAACAATTTCCCCATCTCCATTTGAAATAAAATAAATCATTGTTCCCATTCTCTTAATTCCTTCCTTCAATAAATAAAATAAATAAAAAAAAACCCATACTTTGCAGCAGAACAATTGAAAACAAAGCACATGCCTTCATCTAATTTTGAGCCCATGCGCAGGCCATTACTCACGCTGGCCAAAAAAAATTTTAAAACCCCAATGCTGCCCCTAAGTCTCGAACCCGAGACCTTAAGAAAGCTCTCCATGCCTCCAGCCACTCTGCTAGTGCTCAATTCGTGATATAAACCCGTCACAATATCTTTTAAGCATTCAATCCTTGGTTCCTTCACGCATTAATGCCAAAGGCAAAAATAAAACACCCATGCGCCTCCATCAGGACTCGAACGCGAGACCTCATTGCCGAAATCACCAAACACGACCCGCGCCACTTTGCTACCTTGACTTTCATGTCCATTAATGCTCCCAAATTTCTTTTAAAGCCTTCTTAGTTAGCCCCTTCCTTTTAGGCGCCAAACCCAAAAATAAAACACTCCCATAAGCTTCCATGGTGACTCAAACATGGGACCTTACTGCCACAATCCCATGTAGCGCCCCAACCACTCTACCAGCTGCTATCCTTGTGGCATGTTTCGCACCAAAAATTATTTAAAGCCTCCTCACATAGCTTTTTCCTCTTAGGTGCTAAAAGAAGTTTTAAAACCTAAGTCGGACCTGACCCGAGGTTATGACTAGACCATAACATAAGCATTTCTTTAGGTAAACACAAGAAAATAAAATAAAACGCAAACAACCCCTAATTCAAGATGTTACAGTATGACATCCTAGTTTCATATAATCCTTTCTTCATAATCTACAAGCAATTTTAAAAAATCGACATGTATCTTTTTGTTAAATATATACTTTTAAAAATATATATGTAAAATTTTGAACCGATCAGATATCTCCATCATATTGATCTGAATTACTTTATATATTAATATATATTCAACGGTTTAAATTTTTTTTACATAAAACAAATAGTTGAAGTTTTAAATTTACATCAAATTTGACATGCATGATCTACATGAATAGATCATAAAATATAATGGTTGGATTCTTAAAATATTAATCATATAAATAGTTACGAAGTGTGTAAAACTACTTTAATTTTTACATTGCATAAGTGAATCCCTCCCCATTTATATATATATATATATATATTAAATCTAGAGATAAATATAACTAAAATGATGAGCAATTGAATTTAGAATATTTACCATTTATAGGTAGAGTATCGTTACCATCAATACGATGAGCGATCAATTTCTTAAGAGAAATGAGTGGTCCAAAAACTTGAATAAAGTTTGAAGGTAAAGATGATCTATCCAACTCCAACTCTTCCAAGCTTCTCAAATTTAATCCTTCTATTCAATAAAATTATTGAAACTTTTATCATGAAGAAGGTATGTGAAACAAAAAAATTCTATAAAACTATGAAAAAAATCAAAATCTTATTAGTTTCATTCTTTATTTTATGAAAATTGAGAAATTACATTTTCTAATTTAATTTATCAGAATTTGGTTCTCCTACTTTATATAAGCTAAGAATTTAGTCTAGTTCTTCCTAATAACATGCATACAAATTGTTGGGTTTTTATTTTACTAATTTTTTTCGTATAAATTATTGAACTATTGATTTCGAATAACTTTTTAATTTTCGTAAAGTACGAGAACTAAATTTTTATAAAGTAAAATATGAAAGTTAATTTCTCAATTTTCATAAAGTAAAAGAATGGAATTTATAAATTAGACCAAATATTACCACAGGAGGAAATTGAAAGAATCAAATTACCTTGTGGGATGAGTTTTTGGTTGAACTCACAATAACTCAACACCAAACGCTTCAAAGAAGTAAATTCCACCCTAACAGAGTCTTTCATACCAAATATGCGTGTGAGAGATAAAGCAAAGATATTAAAGAAATATCCCAACAAAATATATACCATCTAATTGTGCTTTCAGTCCCTATACTTTTTGCACATTTAAAATTTAATCTCTCTTGTTTTAATCCTAGAAATTTAGTCCCTCTACTCAATTGATTTTAATAATTCAAATCCAATTCATAACATCATCAAAGGACTTTCATTAAATTGGATTATACGGCATTTTCAAAAAAAAATACATGAGTGGAAGGCTAAATAAGCAAATAAAACTGTTGAATTTGGGGTTGTAAAGGTTTTTTATTCTAAACTTGAAGTTGTAAGGTTCTTAGTACTATTTTCGAGAAGCCGAGTAAAAGCAAGGGCATAGCCATAAAAGGGATAGGAAGGGGCCTTGGCCCTTGTTGGCTCAATGAGGAAACTGCTTTCTAGCCCTTCCCCAAAATTATATTCAATTTTGTTCTTTTTAACCTTTAATTAAATGAAAAGCATATAATTTTAACCCTTTTGAAAAAAAAAATTTAATTTAAGCATTTTTAGTACAATTCTTTTAACTCCCCCCAAAACTAAAATATTATCTCAGTTCTTTAAAAAAATTGTGGCTTCGCCTTCGAGTGAAAATTAATTTTTAAATTTTTTACATAATGCATCCTTAAATGAGCCACGTAAGCAATATTTTTTTCTATTTTAAAAATATCATATAATCTAAATAAACAAAATTAATAATAAAGTGACTAAATTTCAAATGTGCAATAAGCATAAGGACTGTAGGCAAGATTAAACCTATATGTATAAATTAATCCACATATTTAATTTGTAAGAAAATATTGTAACATACTATTGTGAGAATGAGAAGCCGCTGTAGTTTCATTAAAACTAAATCCAGATAAAGAAAGAATCTTCAATGTCGGAAATAAACTCAATGATTGTGGTGAAAGGCTACAATTATTATCTGCATGTCAAACAAGGCTTTATTTCTTTAGAATATGTCTAAAATACTAACAAAATATGAAAATTAATTCATAAACCTAAAATTTAAAAATTACCTTTAAATCATATATATTTTTTAGGGCGGTACTTAATTTGTTAATTTTGTCTCAATTCACCTCAAAAGTTTAAGCTAAGTGTGTAGTTGCTAACATGAAAAAAGGTATGGTTTAGAGGTGAATTTGTTTGTAAAACCTTTAATTTTAGCAATACCTATATCACAGGCCAGATACAGCTCCTCCAAATTGCTCAAATCATATAATTCTGAAGAGAATCAGAAATTGAAACACAGTTAGATTCAAATAAAGCTTATAGATGGAAATCTATATATGTCATTCAATGAATATTCCCTTATTTTCTCAAGAATAAAAAATCAGAGGATGGGAAGAGAAGTGATTTTTTACCTTTAACATCGAGTAATCCTTTGAAGTTGGAGTTTTCTATCCTCAAAGTCTTTAAATTTGAAAGTGTGGCAAGAGATGACAATATACTATTGTTGAACAAATTACCACTCAAGTCAACAGCTTTCAAATTCATCAGCCTTAGTCCTGCCATTATCAAGTAATTATATTTATAGTTATTTATTTTTATGCCCAATGATAATTTTTTTTGAAGAAGCTTACAAGTACCATATAAATTACAAATAATATATTTGATCAAAGCGAAACAAATTGAAAACTCAAATATATTTGAACAAAACCTATACATAATAAGAATTAAACTCATAATAACATGGGAAAGCTCATGGTGCCGACACTATCAAGACATCATTGGTATATTATATTTTTTCGGAATATTTTTTTTATTTATGAATCATTCATATAACTATAAGTTTGTAAGCAATTTAACAATAACAAAATAATTAGAAAATAGATTTAATGTTAAGTTGATAATATAAAAAAAATCATAAATACCTTGCAATGGAGTAAATTCATTCACTTCATTTCTGGATAAGGTCAGTTCCTCTAAATTGCTGAGAGCATTTAAATCTGAAGAGAGAATTACAAATGAAACTAGTAATTTTTTTATTTAACAAGTGAAACTAATAATAAGTTAAGTAGATTTGTTTTAGAGTGGAGCTATTCATTTGACCTAAGGTTATTTCCAATTCAAGCTTACTGGATTAATATGTTTTATTCTGGTAATAATATATATTTTTAAAAATAATTATTCTTTTGAAAATGTGAAAATTAGTTTTTCGAGCGCGATTGAGCTCAGCTTGAATGGGCTTAGACAAGGAATTTCTATAAGTTTTGAGCCACCAACTTGACTTATGAAAATCTCTACTGTGAGTGATAAATATTAGGCTAAGTGCTCAAATTAAATACAACCTTTCATGACTTGCTAATATAAGAATCAAAGCATTCAAAATGGTTAAATAAGGTTAATCTTTTTCGAATGTTTTCAAATAAGAGTTTTCCAAATACTATATAATAGGTTTGAAATTATATTTTTTTAATTCTTTTCAAATAATATCTAATTCAACTACCATGTGTATCTAAACACATTAACTTCCACCTAATTTTACATTGCAAATTTGACTAAAGTGTGTGAAAGCACTTATTTAAGCAGTTTCAAAAAGGTATGGACCTTATTATACCATTTTGAAATATTTATCTCTTATGTGAGCAACCTAAAAAATTTTGCCCCTATTTGAGCATTTAGCCTAAGTGTTATATAGGCTATGACAATTTATATGACACAAACTCTTTTTGACATAAGTGATAAGGGTAGAGGTTATCTAGGGATTAAACCTAAGATTGATACTGACTAAAGACTTGAACACAAGTCCTTTACTACTCCACATGTGGCTCAATCAATGAGTGACACATACGTTTTAGGATATAATAAAAAGATGAATGTTGAGACAAGTAACTTTATTTTAATTCTACGTGAGAATATGGGTGTAAATAAAACACTAGTGCTCACAAATTATTCGAGTTTGATTTGAAAAAGATTTCAAATTTGATTCGATAATATCAAGTCGAACTTAACTCGAGCAATTCAAGTTATTAGTCAAGTTGAATTCGAATATCGTAATACCCAGTTCAAAAGGATTGTGGGCTTAATCGAGCTTTTCATTGTAATATATATTATTATGAAATTAAATTTTTACTATATAAAAAAAATTAAAGAAATGCCTCAAAAAGATAGATTTTAGAGGCTATTTACCTTTTGCATATATTGGACCCTTCAGGTTGTTAGCGGATAAATCCAAAGACTTCAAATTTGAGAGTCCAATAAGGGATGAAAATATGATGTTGCTAAAGTCATTACTACTTAAATCAAGCACCTCGAGTTTGTTCAACTTCATTCGTCCTTTTTCTGAAAAAAAAAAAAACTTGATAAAAATAGGATAATATGTTTGAACAACTATTAATTAAGCCAAGTGATTTACCATGAAATAAAGACACGAGGCTCTTAATTCCATTTTCCCCTAAATGCAACTGCTTCAAGTTCATCAAATTATTGATTTCTATTCATGTCCAAAGAAAATATATGTCAGTCAATCAAGATTATTTAAAAAAAAAAATAAGACAACTTTTAGTTATTGAATTTGATAATTTTTTTCAATTTGCTTTCTGACCTTTTTTGGTCTTTGAACTTTTCTCAACTTGGAAGTGAATAACTTTTACAGTTTTGGTCTATGTGACGATGTCGCACTCTAAGATTGTACCATATCAGCACTTAAAATTTTTATTAAAACTTTATTATTTTTAGTTGATGATGTGACACAATATTAGAATATTATATCATTACATGGACCAAAACTGGAAAAAAATTGAGTTACAAAACTAATGTGGACAAAAATTTAGGGACTAAAAATCGTTCCAAGTTTAAGGGCTAAATGTTGCTTTAGCACTATAAAAAATAACTAACTAATAAGCTTTGTATTTTTTTTTATCAAATTAAGCATGGTATTCAAAAAGAAAACTTGCCTCGCATATCAACAATTCCTTTTAAATCACAATTCTGCAAACGCAATGATTTTGAAGAGGTAAAACCATTTAATTGTTGTAGAATGTTGTTTCCTAAATTGTTGAAAGATAAATCCAAAGTCTCCAAATTGTTCAGCTTTGATAACATCTTAATACCTGCCAACAAAATTACCAAAAATTGATGGAGCTTCTTTAAATTTGGAAGGCTGCTTCATATATAATTAAAGATTAACATTACCATAGGTAGAATTTGATCCTGTGAATTTATTACTTGCTAGATTTAAAGACTCGAGTGATGAGAGTTCATTTAAGGATGTCAAAATGCTGTTGTTGAAATAATTTTCACTTAAGTCAAGAATTTCCAATTTGTTCAATTTTGATGACAACCTTTCAAAACCTACAAGGAATAAGGAAATACAATAACTTAAGATCAAGGGCAAAATCGGGGAGACAAGATCTTGGCTCCTCAAAATGTTAAAATTTCAATTTAATTCTTACAAAAGTTATAAATTAATAAAATAATAAATTTCATTTTGACTATGAATAAGTAGTTGAGTTTTTTTTTTATGGAATACAATATAATGAAATAAATCAATAATTAAATGTTCGTAATAAAGATGAAAGTGAATAAACCTTGATTGGCAACACAATCGGCTATAGAATTTCCTTGTAAAGAAAGATTTTGTAATTCCTCAAAAAAGGAAGAAATAAAGAGGCGTTGAGATACCAATAGTTCTCCTCCTGACTCCCCATGTAGTTGTACTCAACAATATCAACTAAATCATAGGAGGTTACTACATATGGGACATCAAGAGAAAGATGGGTGATTCGTCCACTAGTCGGATTGCACACAACCCTTTCCCACTCACAACAATCTGATGAACTCTCTTTTTCCTCCACCGAATCATCATAATTTAGATGTTGAACCCTATGATCAATGAAATGGAAGAAAGGTTTGAGTTGGAAGAGAGCCAATCTTTCTTCCTCTAAGCAACCATCACACAACCCAGCTCCTAATGATAACACTATAAGCACCATCGTCAACCCTTTCGACTCCATCTCAGTACTTTATGCATTTGTAGCCAATGCTGCAACCCCTTGTGCTATATATGCTAAAAGAAAAAGGAAGAACCCTTCATGCTTCCAAGAAATTCATTCCCAAGGGTCCACTCATCACTTAAATAGGATACTTTTTGTTTTGGGTCCAGTCATCGCCTAAATGGTTTACTCCTCTTTTCCCAACTTTATTATTGATATTTTCAATGGAAGCCTCGTATTTCTCTCCTGTGATAGGATATTAGTATAACTAGTAATAATCTCGCTTACGCCGGGACTCAATAATATTATTTAATTAATATTAAAAATTTTATAAATAAATTTCTATTTAATATTTATTAAAAATTGTATGAGTAATAGTTTCGTGAATAAATCTAGATTTCTTGCTGCCTTCATTAGACTAAATTTTTTACTTAAAAAGTCAATTTACCCGGAAAGGAAAAAGTTTGATTTGAAAAAATGTGTGTAAACGTGAAATATAATTCTTAAAATACATAAATAAATAAAAATTTGAAATAATTAAATATACTACTATTTGACATTCAAATTTCATGTTGGATATTATTTATTATGCCAACTGATTGTAGTTTTCCTGTGAATGTTTCGTTTGCAGGTGGGAAATGTAGACTTTTGTTCTGATAGATAAAATTATTATCCACAAGACTATAACTTAGGAGATGAATTGGCAAGGAAATGTTCATATTTAGAATTTAATATTGATAATTTAATTTGACATAATTTGAATTTCTAATTTTATAATGTTATTATTTCAAATAATATTTGGGAAAAATGTTAAATTCATTTAGGAAAAACGAATTTAATTCTCAAATTAAGTTATTTGACTAAAATTTTTTATCGTTGACCATTATTTTGATGACATGTCTGTTAGCTGCTCTTAAGATAAGCATCGTGATGCTGGAAATCCACTTTAACAATGGTTGCTACCATGTTAACAAAAAAAAAAAAAAAAAAAAAACCATAAACGGGACAGATTCAAGAACAGAATGAATTTGGAAATTCAGGTTATATTGATAAAGACAATACACCCAAATTAAAACGAGATTAAACGACAGCAATGCCGATGTTCTGTTCTATAGGCACCAGCTTTAGCAAGTCAGTCCCATTTCCGCTTCTCGGAATATGCTTAATCTCCCATCTCTGTTCGCTGATCCAGCCACATGATATCACAAAATCTTTTACATTCATGGGAGCTGTCGTCGGATCCTTTAGCCAATCAACCACCAAACTACAGTCATCTTCAACGATTAGTTTAAAATCTTGATACCATCTAGATGCAAAAAAACGAGCAAGGCTTCTTTGACTGCGAGGACCACAGCCAAAACCGGGTGAAGAACCCCTCTACAGACTTGGTAGGTGGCCTGATTTCATGGAAGAAACCCCTCCGACTTCCAAGAAACTCATTCATAAGGGTCCACTCATTGCTTACATGGTTTACTTTTTTCCAACTTTATTATTGATATTGTCCATGGAAGCTTCTTATTTCTCTTTAAAAACAATCTAATAGTTATTATTATTAATTAATTAGTTTTAAATTAATCTTTATTAAGATCACAAATGTATATAGAATATAGTGAATATATATACAATGAAACAAGATAACTCTGTTTATGGAGTTAAAAAATTTCAGCAGTAATTGCATCCATAAAATGAAGTGAATAGTAGCACAATTTCAATATACACAGCACCAATTCTTTGGTTCATCAGTTTATGCCATATTCAACGATGGTAGCTTCAAAAACGATGACTCCCTCATAGACTTGGACCAGCACAAGAGAATCTTAAACAGTGAAACTTCTAAAGAGCAAAACAAGATCCAAATCAACCCTTGTCTATGGATTGGGTGACTAACTCGGGTCAAGCACGATTTTATTGACCTTAGGTCGGTATGAATTCAAATTAAATAATAAATTATTTAAATATTAATATAAAAGTAATTTTTATTATATTATAATATGTGAATGATAAAATAAGGTCATCAAGTCAGGTAAGGCTGCCCCAACTTCAGGATTAGGATTACGCATCAATTTTCATCTACATTTCAACTTAACCTATAAATAAATATACTTGTAAGTACATCATTTGAAAAAATACGTAAATTATTCTTTAAAAAATACGTAAATGTAGACATCATTTTAAATTTAAATAAAAAATTCATAATTTGTAAAAAAAAAAATCATAAAAGCTTATAATAATTTTTTTTTCTTCATTCAAACTGATATTTTGTAAATACAACAGGAACAACATTCAAAAGTTCAAATTTACAGCGTTCTATAATGTAACATTTTCTACAATTAAAAACCGACATTTGACATCAAATCTAATGCTCACCACCAAGCTTTAAACATGTTTTCACGATTTATACCTGCTATCGCCAAGGTTGATGCCATTTCATTTCCTTTCTTTTCTACCATCGAAAATACAACACTACCTACCTTCTCAATTTTCCTCTCAATATCTGCAAATGTTGATTGTAGTGACCATGGTCTCATCGACTTGTTTACACACCAGTTGAACACCACTTTAGAACCAATTTCTACAAACAATGAGTCATTTATCTTCCATTCCAAAGGTATAAATACTTCCAATGCTAAAAGCACCGCTCCTACCTCTACTGAATCAACATCATTTGCTGCAATAGGACTTGAAAATAGAGCTCTTGCTGTTAGATTTGTAAAATAAATCTAAAATAAAATTAAATAAACCAGGATCTATCATGTCAAATCATCAAGAATAAAAGAAAAATAAAACTAAATGTGGAAGCGTACCTGAATCCATGAATTTCTTGAAGTTTTGTCGGATCTTGGGGATTTGATCTTCCAAATTAGCACACAAGAAATTCAAAGAAGATATGTTCTTTCTTTCCTAATGATGGGATATTAGAAAAGATATCATGTGTGTAATTTGGGGACCATAACCCTAATATTTATAACCTTAGTATATTAGTTCTAATCAAATTCTAATTAGCCCATCATTAATTAGAATTTGATTAGAAGAGTATCTACACATATTTATCCCATACTTTATTTGATAATTAAAAGCCCAATAAAATTCTAACCAAATTAGATCACTTTTAATTTGGGCTAACCTATCATGATAGTAGATAATAACATGTAATTATCCTTATTATATATGTGATGTCCAAATTTTCCGACAATCTCCCACTTGGACCACATATATATACTAATTACTTTATAATTACATGTCATTATATAACCTTATGAGCTCAAAATTTTACTATCATATCCAAAAGGTATTCCGAACAATCTCATCCATTAATCATGTTAACATAGAACCAAGGCGACTTTGGTTACATATATCGTAACTAAATCCATCCATGATCACGTATATTAACACAACCAAATGGCATAGATCAAGTATGGATGTGTAGCATGGAAATTACATGCAATATGATCTAAACATGTCTATTTCCAACTGGTCCTCTTTAAACTTAAGTGAGGTTAGTTTCAAAACAATAAACTGAGTGAATAAACTGAATACTTCATTTCTGATCAGAAAGTAACCAAATACATAAATGTCTGAAAACAAATAAAATATAAACTCCCACTAAATCATGATATCCTCAAACAATGTAACACCCATGTGAGCAGTGTGCTCATGAAAGACCTTGGGTGGTAGACCTTTTGTGAGCGGATCTGCTATCATGGAGTTTGTCCCAATGTGCTCTATGGATATTTGACCATTTTGCACTCTTTCTTTTACAACTAGGAACTTTATGTCAATATGTTTTGACTTAGATGAACTCCTGTTGCTATTGGAATATAGCACTGCTGACTTATTGTCACAAATTAATTTGAGTGGTCTTTCTACATTTTCTAAAATGCGCAGCCCTGTGACAAAGTTCCACAACCATATTCTATGGTTTGATGCCTCATAGCATGCTACAAACTCTGCTGCCATAGTGGATGAAGCTACAAGTTTCTGTTTGACACTTTTCCAAGATATAGCTCCTCCAGCTAACAGGTAAACATAGTCTGATGTAGATTTCCTACTATCTTGGCATCTAGCAAAATCAGAATCAGAATACCCAATGACCTCCAAAAGATCTGATCTCTTATAAGTAAGCATGTAATTTTTTGTTCTCTGAAGATATCTCATAACCCTTTTGGCTGCTATCCAATGGTCTATACCAGGGTTGCTTAAATATCTGCCTAACATCCCAATAATGTACGCAATGTCCGGACGCGTACAAACTTGAGCATACATTAAACTCCCAACAGCTGATGCATAGGGAATCTTTTGCATTTCCTGAATTTCAAGGTTACTTTTAGGGCATTGAGTAAGATTAAATTTGTCTCCTTTAGCGACAAGGGTATCACCTGGTCTACAACTCTGCATGCCAAACCTTTTGAGTACTTTATCGATATAGCTCTTTTGTGATAATCCAAGATACCTCGAGATCGATCTCGATGTATCTGAATTCCTAAAACAAAAGAGGCGTCCCCAAGATCTTTCATCTCAAAATGCTTAGATAAAAACCTCTTGGTTTCGTGCAATAAGCCTGTATCATTAGTGGCAAGCAAAATGTCATCAACATATAGAACCAGAAATATGTACTTACTCCCATTGAATTTGTGATACACACAATCATCAACAATATTTATCTTAAAACCAAACGAGACAATTATTTGATGAAACTTATGGTACCATTGACGGGAAACTTGTTTGAGTCCATAAATGGATTTTGTCAATTTGCAAACCATATTCTTTGAGTCTTTTGACTCAAAATTTTCTGGTTGTACCATATAAATTGTTTCTTCAATATCGTCATTAAGAAACGTAGTTTTAACATCCATCTGATGTAACTCAAGATCAAAATGAGCAACAAGCGCCATGATTATCCTAAATGAGTCTTTCAATGAAACTGGAGAGAAAGTCTCTGTAAAATCAATACCTTCCTTTTGAGTATATCCTTTAGCTACAAGACGCGCTTTATACCTCTCCACATTACCATTTGCATCCCTCTTGGTTTTAAATATTCATTTACAACCAATTGGTTTTGCACCTTCAGGTAATGGGACAAGTTCCCAAACTTTATTGTCTTGCATCGACTTATACTCATCTTTCATGGCATCAATCCACTTTTGAGAATTAGAACTTTTCATGGCCTGATGAAAGTTGATTGGGTCATCTTCCATCATTCCGTTATCATCCTCATGTTTTTGGAGAAATACAATATAATAATCTGGAATAGCATTTCTCCTTTCTCTTGTGGACCTCCTTAATGGTACTTGTTCTTGAGGTTGTTGAGTTTGTTCATCTGGAACAATTACCTCATTTTGAATGGGAAGTTGTTCAACATTGTCTTATAGAGGTTCTGGATTCACTTCTTGATCAATGATAGGTATAAGAACCTGAACATCGTCAAAAGTGATTGTAGGAACTAAGTTAGAATCTAATTCCTCCTCAAAAGCAATGTCTCTAACCTTATTTCTCCCCCCAAACTCAACATCCTCAAAAAATGTTGCAGTTCCCGTCTCAAAAATATTCCTTATTATGGGATCATAAAATTTATACCCCCTAGATCTCTCAGAATAGCCAATAAATTAGCTGCTTACTGTTTTAGAGTCTAATTTTTTTTCATGTGGCCTATAAGGCCTTGTCTCAGCTGGACATCCCCAAATGTGAAAGTGCTTTAGACTAGGCTTTTGACCTGTCCAGTGCTCATAAGGTGTTTTTGCAATTGCTTTATTGGGTACTCTGTTTTTATGTGTAAGTCTTTGTCTTTAATGCTTCTCCCCAGGAGGACTCAGGTAAGGTAGAATGAGCAATCATGCTCCTTACCATATCCTTAAGAGTTCTATTTCGTCTTTCAGCTACACCATTCATACTAGGTGATCCTGGCATGGTGTACTGTGGGACAATACCACATTCCTCTAGGAATCTCGCAAATGGTCCTGGACATTGTTCACCTGAGCCATCATATCTACCGTAGTACTCACCACCACAATCAGATCTGATGTTTTTAATCTTTTTGTTGAGTTGATTCTCAACTTCAGCTTTATAAGCTTTGAATACATTCAAAGACTGAGATTTCTCATGAATAAGATATAGGTACCCATACCATGAGTAATCGTCTATGAATGTTATGAAATACTGTTGACCATTCCAAGATGCCGTAGGAAATGGCCCACAAATATTTGTATGAATTAATTCTAAGACGTCTGAAGATCTGTTGGCACCCAATCTCTTGGTTTTGGTCTGTTTTCCCTTAATGCAATCGACACAGACATCAAAGTCTGTGAAGTCAAGGGACTCTAAAATACCATCAGACACAAGGCGTTCAATTCTAACTTTTGAGATATGACCTAAGCGCTTATGCCATAATGATGCTGAATTTTCCTTATTTAATTTGCGTTTAATACCACGTGATTCCACATGCAAGGTTTCATTATAGGATGCAATTGTTTCTAGCAAATAAAGGTTGTCATAAGTATTTAAATAACCAGTTCCAATAACATTTGAATTTAAAGACAAATTAAATTGATTATTTTCGAATGAACAATAATAACCAAATTTGTCCAACGAAGAAACAGAAACTAAATTCCGTCTAAATGACGGTACAATATAAGTTCTTGTAAATCCAAATAAAAACCAGTTCCTAATAACAACCTAAAATGCCCAATCGCTTCCACTTCTACTGATTTTCCGTCGCCTACAAAGATATGTCTTTCACCATCACTTGGCTTTCGGTAACTCAGGCAACCCTGCATAGAAACACTTTTATGAGTAGTAGCACCAGAATCTATCCACCAAGTGTTTCTAGGTACTGAAGCTAAATTAATCTCTGAACAGACCAAATTAAGAATTATACCTTTCTTTGCACGCCAAGCATGATATTTGGTACAATCTTTCTTTACGTGTCCAGACTTGTTACAAAAGAAACAACTCTCTGTAGCTTGTTGTTGTTTCTTTTGAAATGGACCTCTTAGCGACTTCATTCGATATTTTCTTTTCTTGCCCTTGTCTTTAGGGGCATTGGCCAAATCAGCACTTTCAGACTTATCACGCTTCAACCTTTCTTCCTCTTGCACACAATGAGAAATGAGCTCATTTAGGGTCCATTTCTCCTTTTGACAGTTATAACTAATTTTAAATTGATTAAACTGTGCAGGAAGCGATACCAAAACCATAAGAACAAGCAATTCCTCAGAAAGCTCGATCTTAAGTGCCTTAAGTCTTGAAGTAGTATGGAACATCTCCATAATGTACTTCCTTACGTTTCCTTGACCTTTATACTTCATAGACATCAAAGAAGTCAGAAGTGATGTCATCTCAACCTTATCGTTTTTAGCAAAACGTTTCTCAATTTCATCAAGGAAACCCTTGGCCTGAGTAATCTCTTCAGATTCTATGCCCCTAAAGGCTTCTGGAATGTTGTGTTTCATGATCATAAGACTCATACGATTTGAATGATCCCACCTCTCAAAATCCCTTTTAACATCAGGGGTGCTTTCCGCAGTGAGAGGTGTAGGTTGTTATTCCCTAAGTGCAAGGTCTATGTCCATACAGCCAAGCACTATAAGTAAGTGCCTTTTCCATTCCTTAAAATTAGTCCCATTAAGCATGAGTATATAATTTATATTAGCAGATATTGTGGCAGCAGAAGATGCTGAATATAGAACAAAAAACAAGCTTAAATCAATATTCATAAGTAAACAATAAATTCAGGATAATGGCTAATCCCATCTCAAGATACCAAACACCACATTAATATCAAGTCTTTGGACAGTAATATTAACAGTAAGCGGTACTCTTGTTGTAACAATCAAACATTGACAATAAATTATGTCAAACAATGAATTAATTTTTGGACTAACTTATTGCTCACATAAAATATCTTATAATTGTCACACGTTTATCACCACAGATGTCGTTGAAATTCTGCCAAATATTAACTTACCTTTGGGGCAATTAATAAACGCATGAATCACAAAAACATATAATCATCTTACTATTTCAAATAAACTAATCTACACAAAAGATGTCACTTTGGCGGCATTTTATTTCAACTAATTTATTTAAAATATTAGACATCCTTAATTATAAGCCAAAATCTGAATTTATTTGTTTCAAAATATTTACCTTAATTTCATCTTTCAATCAAATTGAAAGATAATTATATATATATAAAAATTTCCAAAACATGCATTAAACCAATCAAGGCATGCATATATTATATAACAAAACATATAATTAAAATAACAATCACATGCCTTGCAAATATCAAACTAGATTATATATATATAATATGTGTTTATTTAAATACTACATATATACTAAAAACTTGATATAAAATAATGTATATAAAAAAATAATGATGTATAAAAATGTTTGGAATAAATAAATATGTAATTTAAAATAGAGTCTTTTAAAGATACAAATTATATACACAAATAAATTTAAAAGAATATATATATGAATAAATTTAAGAGAAAATATTATATAAAATGAAATGAATGATATATACATAAAAACAATTTAATATAAATTATATATATGTATATAAAAAGAATATATATATATATATAAAAAGTTAATGAGAATAATGGAGAAATAAACAATATCTAGAACCATAAAAATATAATATATAGTTTTAATTTTAAAAAGGAATAATTAAAAAACAATAATTAAATAATTAAATAAAATGATTAAAGGACTATATTGGAATTAGAACAGAATGAGAGAACTAAAAGCAATAAATTAAAAGAAATTGAAAAATGATCTAATTAAAAAGAATTGAAAAAGTGGAAGGGCCTGTTGGACAAATAACCCAGAGGCTATAAAACACGCGGATCTCCCTCCACGCGGGTCAGGAAATCGGGTCGGAGGCCTTTAAACGACGCCGTTTTGGGTTTAAATGACCCACGCCGAAACGACATCGTATGGGTCGGATTTAAATAGCAAAATCAGTTTTAAAAAAAACATTTTAACACTACCTCAAAAAAAAAAAAAAAAAAAAAACGCTTTGAAAATCAAGCCCTAGCCCTAGGAGCTCCGACCATAGTACGGCCGAGCTCCAATCATTGGGCCGCTGCACTCCGCCACCTCCACCATCGTATACGGTGGTCAGAGACCCCTAGAGGATGCTGTTTCGAACCCTATACACACCCTAAACACTAATCTAAAAGAACCAATGCCAGATCCTTCACTAAAATCGAAAAACAACCCAAAAACTCTTCGGATTCGGGACTCCGATTGCGAAACAAGGTAAAAGTTTGTATCTTTTATTCTCTTTTTATGTATGTATGATATATCGAAGTAAAAATAGACTAAAAATTAACAAATACCTCTGCTTTGGTACTTTTTTTTTGTATTTGAAAATCATGAAGAAATTACATTTGTTGGCTTTTGTTTATATAGCCGAAAAAAACGTAAAAAAAACAATGCTATTTTTCTATTTCTTTGTATTTGCTGTTGCTTTCCTTGTCCTTTTCGCAGGTACGGCGCTCCAGCTGTGGCGGTGTACGGAGGCTTGAATGCACGAACGTGGCATGTAACACCCCAAACCCGGCCTATGCATTATGACCGGATCTGACATGTCACATGAGAAAATAATTTAAGTCCTTTTCATTCGTGCGTAAATAGGTATTGATTTGTTAAAAATAAGTAAAACAATTTTTTTTAAAATATTTGACAAAATATTACTAATTTCGAAGATTGATTGATGAATCAATAAATTTGAACTAATGATTTTACAAACCGTGACTCTTGAAAACATTGATGAAAATTTGAGAGAAAATTTTCGAGTTTTAAAAGAAAATACTTATGTAAGTTTATTATGAAATCCATTTGTATATCCATTTTAGAAAATCTTTATTTAAGTTGTTAGAAAAATCCTATATAAAATAATTTGAGCAATAATATAGGTTCATCAAACATAAAGCAAAATAAAATAATCCAGAGGCCTTATTACATCATTTAACTCAAAATAGTAAAGTAATAAAGTGGGCGAAATAGAAATCTAAGTCCAAATAAAATCGCTTCTGAAGTATGGCCCCCACCAGGTCATCCATGGCCCAAGCCCACGTCACTGAGCATTACCTGCAAGGGTTAAGGAAACGGGGTGAGTTACTAGAACTCGGTGTATAATCCCCTTACCGTCGTCCACTGGGCTTGAACCCATTTAGCAAAAACTTGGGCTTGAACCCATTTAGTAAAAACTTGGGCCTAAGTCCCTTTTTCATAACAAAACATATATATATGTGCAATGTATCAAATAGATCAAATGAATGTAATGCAACCCAACCAAACCTATTAATCCATCCGCTACACACCACCCGTTCCAACCATCACACCTGTGGGGATCAAGTCAACCCACCCCGCCAAACACACCAATCGCAGGCATTTTGCCTTTTATAACATATTTTGATTGTGGCCAAGCCACCAGAATCATAGTGAGTTATATTAACAAACATTTTGTGGCAATGCCACCAGAATTACTTCTCTTCATCATTTTCCTATCCCATGCAAAAAATTATGTATATGCAACATACGTAGTAATTCATGATATTTACAAAACAAACATCAATCATTAATTCAATGATTCATTACAAAGATTCGGCCCATTATAACATATTGCAATTCGGCCCACTAGGGCAATCTATCAAATCGATCCATTATGACAATTTATCAAATTATCCCATTATGGCAATTTATCAAATCAACCTATTTTGGCAATTTTCATACTTTGGCCTATTAGGGGCATTTTCGTAATTTCACAGAATTAATACCGATTCTGCCAAATTCATCAGAATAGTGTAATTTAGGCCATTTTTCCAGTTTACGCCATATTATGATTTTAATCATAATAATATGATAACGAATCTTAAAACCCACGGAAAAACGGTGTGAGATTTCACACCTGATTACGGTAAGTACTAAGCCTTCTTGTTCGTCGACACCTAAAATATTATAACCCTCAATTAATCGACATACGTGATTTATTAATCTAACTCGAAAATAAACAAACTAAAGTGTTTACCCCTAGAATCGTGAATGACCACGATTTGTCGATTCTCCCCGGATGATGGTCCACAACCCGACGGAAAATCCCGAATTGCCGATACTGCCCTTCGCTTGAATTTAGGAGTAGGGATCGCTAATCCGCTCCTTTTGTGCTCACCACTCGCTTTCCTTTTGATTTGATGTCGCTTGAATCCATTGAAAACAAATCTTAGTCAAAATAATATTACGTTGCTATGAAATGATTGACTAAGGAAAAAGGTCGGCTTACCACGATAGTCGTATGATCACAAATCGATAGATCGAGCGATTTGGTCCCTAAAACATATGGTCGATTATTCCAAATTATTACTCCTTTAACAACCAATCGAATATTGAATAATATCAATAATCCATAAAGAATTCTTAACGTATCAATATTGGATCCGATTTCCACCGTTCATCTTAAGGCTAAAGTGATGTTCGGCCTCGCACTAGCATACTACAAAAGGGAAAATGATCACGCTTTGAGAGAGTAGAACAAAATGATGATTTCAATTAATAGAACCATCCCATGACAAGGGCATATATTCGGCATAAAGAGAAGAAATTGAAAAGAAGATTATTACTTACCGATTCGGTCAAAAAGATAGTGTTCAACACAAAGGAAAAAGAGATAGTGAGGAGATAAGATGTTAATAGATTCGGCTATGGAGAGAATGAACAAAGAGAATTCAATCACAATGAAATTTTGATTTATGAAATGAGAGAAGGGTTGAAGAGATAATCAAAAAGAAAAGAGAAAATGGACAAAAGGTGTTTGGAGTGTTCGATCAACACCAAAAGAGATATGAACCAAAAAGGTGTGAGTATTTCGGCAACCAAATAAAAATGATAAAAGATGGATTAAGGTTTCGACACAACAAGGGAAAAATGACCAAAATGAAATGAGAATTTTGGCCAAAATAGAGAAAAGATACTTTCTCTTTGGCTTTGGAGTTACGGCTAAGAGAAAAATTGGAGAAAGAAAATGACACCAAAAGGCTAAGAAGAAAACAACCTCTCAAGCATCAAAATTGACAAAAGACAAAAGAAAATTCAGCTACCCCAAAAAATCCCTTCCCAAACCGTGTATACCATACCAAGTTGGTCAAAAATTGACCAATAAAACTTTCCAAGACATTCTCCCACAAAACCGGCACATGTTCCCCACCCTTTCCTTTTTCTTTTATTTCCTTCCTTCTTTTTCCCTTGTTTTCCTCCTTACCATATACCTTAGTCTTCTTTCCAATATTAGAAAAGTCTTCCTTTCCTTACTCACCTCCTTACCTTAATTTCTTATCCATCTTTGCCATATATAAAAAGTCTTACTTACCTTACTCAGAGCCTTGGCCAACACTTACCATCTTCCACAAGATGAGCATAAAATTAAATCCCAAAACTTGCAATAGGTGGGATTCAAACCCTTTCCCTTCATGCTCTTCACTTAACGCCACACCACTCCACTACTAGCTCCTCTTGTGCTAGCAAAAAGCACACTAATTTCCCTAAGCTTTAGTGCCAATTACCCTCTCTACTTAAAGTACTTAAACACAAAATTTTTCCTATAGCCTAACTTGAACCCGAGACTCCATAAAAACCCCGTAACCTTCCAAATTCACTTAACTAATAAGTCCAACTTGCAATAATGCCATTCTCTTGTTCTCAAAAAAATTTTAAACACTCCTATGCCCAAGGCCCATTGGGCCCAATTCTTCTAGGCCCAATTTCAGGATGTTACATGGCGACGCGCGCGTGGGGCGCGTGTGAGGGATGAGGTAACCCAATCGTCCAGCAGGGGCTGTGGCGCTATGAAACTCCAGAAACCCCTAGGGTTTCTGGATATGTTGAAACTTTTTGGGCTCTTTGGGCCTCGTAATGTACAGGGCTGAATTTTTGGGCCAATTTGGGTGTGGGGCCTACTGGAATCGGGCTCAGTTAGGTATTAGGTTTAAAGTGGGTTATGATTTATTTTATTGAAATTGGGCTGATGTATTTTAATGGACTTTTAATTTTTGGTGTTTTATTTTATGTTGGGTTTTTAATGGTTAATGGGCTTTGTGTGGGGTTTAAGTTAACTGGGTTAATATTTTGGGTCTGTAAATGGACTTTAAAAGACTTTAATTTTTATATTGTTTTTTTGGTTTTATTCTGTTTTTCTTTTTTTGTTTGTTTTGGTCTTATCCTGGTTGACTAATAGGCCCGAGCAAATTTGGGCTCTTACAACTTCTATTGGTGTCCCATTTTTCCATTGTCTCCATACCTGCAAACAACCACCGTATAACACTTCTCAGTACACAATTATTTGAAGTTGGGTGCAAGTGTTGGATCCTCTTAGACTTACGTAAGTTAGAAGGTTTTCAGCATGTGCAGAGTGACAAAAACTTGTATTCCTTTTGCCACATACAACTTCCAGCATCAAAATATCGAAACTATATATATCAGACTTTTCAGAGAATCGTCCATGCACATCATATTCGGAGACATGTAACCACGCGCAACATAAAAGCGTCGATAATTAACCCGAACTTAGTAGATTTTTTGTCAATATAATGCAGCAATATCAAAACAGAGATTTGCATGAGTGAAAGTAAAATGCAATTGAATGGAAATTAACTTACTATGTGCCGGCGATGCTCTTGGTATGTTGTAGGCTTTTATTCTCTCCAACAATCTTTGCCATAACAAAATCAGAAATCTTTGGGGTCGTGTCCTCGTCTAATAGAATATTGCCATCTTTAATATCACGATGTATGATTTTGAGACGCGAATCTGAGTGAAGGTATAAAAGCCCTCGAGCAATCCCTTTAATTATTTTGAATTGTAGGGGCCAAACTAACTGTCTTTGTTTTTCAAGATCTGAAATGAAAGAGCAAAAGAAAAAGTAAATATTGCTTGTCATGATCAATAGGTCATAAACAGGTTATTTTTGGTGAAAATAAAAGCATGCATGTATATTTGTGTGTGAAAGGGCCAAACAAAATATGAAGTGATCAAGGCTTTTGTTGGGCACAAATTCATAGATAAGCATCTTCTATTTTCTTTCTAGGCAATACCCTAATCGCTTTACAAGATTCCGATGCTGAAGTTTGGCTATCAATACAACTTCAGTCTGAAACTCATCAGCACCTTGACCTGAGCTTGTTGATAGTCTCTTCACAGCTATTTCTTGTCCATCAGTAAGTACACCCTAATTATGTCAAGCACAATAATTCTTTATGAAACAATTAACCTTGGGGCTATCTCTAAATCTTTAACCAAAAAGAGTGGAGATAATTTTATACGATCATACCATTTTCCTCACCTTATATACACTGCCAAATCCACCAGCACCGATCTCGTTAACTTCAGCAAAGTTTTGGTAGCAGCTTCAATTATACTCAAATCAAATCTCAGACATTGCAAAGCCATGGCTTTGAGTCCATCTGCAAATTATATAAATTGTGAAAGTCATTGGCTTCTAAGCAAATACAATGGTGATTTTTGAGTTGAATGGTCATATTACAGATTTTGGCTTACCATTTCTGGTTTTTATCGCAGTTAGTTTCTTGGTTGCTTTCCAAACAAGAACACAATATAAGAAACAGGACAAAACCAAGAAGCCAACTGTTGAAACAACAATTTTGATCACTGTCTGTGATGATATCTCCCTTTTACCTGAATAAAGAAGAATGGTTTGAAAATTATTGATAGAACTTGTTATTGTGATACAATGATACTCCGATTCACACTCATTACATGAAGAAAACCTATTCAATGTTCCCACAAAAGTAGAGGAGATTAAGTAAAGCGAATTTAAAACAAATTTTGAGTAACTGATGCATCAACTACACTACTTTGACCTATTACACTGACCTGGAGGAGAAGGTGGAGGTGGAGGGAGTAGAAGAGGAGGTTGAGACTAGACTGGGTGTAACACCCCTTACCCATATTCTACGCCGGAACCGGGTACAAGGCGTTACCGGACCTAACTCTCTAGGTCATACAACTTTAATCTATAATATAACTCTTTCACAATTAAAACATTCTCATTAAGGGCCTATGAGGCCTTAATCAAGCATATAGAGTCTTGGAATCCAACCGGGAACTTTTTTGCTCCTCAAAGTTTGTCTAAACAGGGGCCACACACCCGTGTGAAATGGGACACACCCGTATGGGCAGGCAATGTGGTCATAGACGCCCATGTCCCTACCCCGTGTGGGATTTATTTTCAATTCAAACCTACAGGGGTTTTTACACGGCTGGACACACGCCCGTGTTCTTAGCCCGTGTACTCCACACGACCTAGACATGCTCGTGTCCTCGTCCTTGTGTAAAAACTTAAGCATTCTGTCTGTGACGTCAGCAATCTCAAAAGGGACACACGGCCTAAGCACATGCCCGTGTGGCTAGCCCGTGGTCAACACTGACTTGAAATACTAACATATAGGGGGCACACGGCCTAGTCACACAGCAATGAGACTGACCGTGTGTCACACACGGCCTAAACACACGCCCGTGTGTCTACCCGTGTGGACATAAACAAGGCTTTTTGCCATGCTCTTTTTTCCACCCTAGCTCACACAACTAAATTCCATACAACACATCATCAAGCAACTCAATTTGTGCATCAACACTTTATTAAATAACCTCATATTTTCATAAATTAAACATAATGAGCCATCAACTATGGCAATGTACAAAAAAGTTCATCTTTAAAGGAGCCAATACATACTTGGCCAAAATAACAAAACAATTCACTAAGTCTAGCCCCTATACATGCCGTACTCAAAATGCTAGATCTAGATATACCGAGATGAGCTGATAGTGTGGGTGATCTTCCAATTATCCATGTATCCCAACCTGGCTCTTTGACACTATAAAACAAGGGAAAGGAAAGGGAGTAAGCTTTACGCTTAGTAAGTTTACATGTAAACAATAAGCATTACAATATATGATAATCAACAAATAGCATTATGCACTAAGCAAGAACCATCCAAATTTCATAGTCATACTTACTCATTTCATCTCTTACCACATTCCAACTATATACAAAGCAAGATGCCCTCATTTAATAGCATACATTCCCTGCACTTATCACCATATAACCACATGAAACAACCACTTAAACGATTTCACAATGAACCATTGAAATAATACCAAACACTAGGTGGTTTTGCACATAGCTCACCACTAAACTATATTGGGTTGTATTGCACATAGCCCACCAACAAGAATATTTACAATGGCATCACTTAGCCCACCAAATGATAATATAAACAATGGTACCACACACAGCCCATCGTAAATGAATAACAAGGTGGTATTGCACTTAGCCCACCATTACAAGTATTTATGGTGGTTTCGCACATAGCCCACCACTTATCTTTAATTAGACTTATACGAGAATAACTCAATATCTATTGAGTTCAATTCATCTCAATCATGAATAATATCATCAATACAATGCACCATTTACAAGCAACATGCATATTCGAAATGAGTAGTTTACACATAAACTTACCTCGGTGCAAAATGCGTTAATTTGCTGCTTAATCCGAAACCTTGCCTTTTCCCGGGTCAAGGTTAATTCTGCGCTCTTCTTGATCTATAACAACAAAATTCACCCATTTAAAACATTTTATGATAATAATGCATCATAATCTCTACTTAGGCAAAAATGACCATGTTTCCCTTGTACTATGGCAAAATTATGATTTTGCCCCTAGGCTCGTAAATCATTTTTCAACACAATTTCTCATTAAACAAGCCTAGCTAATCATTTATTCCTCTTGCAACTACTCACAATTCCAACCATTTCATGCATTTATTACACAATTTCAATCTTTGCATTCAAGTCCTATTTAGGTGTTTTCATGCTAACACCTTTCACAAAAGTTGTTTCTCATCTCCTTAGCATTCATTTTCTTCCATAAAAATTCAGCAAACAACATAAACTCTCTCATTGCAAGTCCCTAGACTTTCAGCCATTTTGCAAATTAGTCCCCTCATTAGCTAGCTTAAGCTTTGGGGACTCCAAAAACACAAAAATTATCAACTAAAACCATCAAAATCACTTACTTGTGGAGAAGACGAGTTGCTGAAAATTTCAAGCTTTCAAAACCTTTACTCTTGCTAATATTTTCAGAAGGAGAGGAAGAGAAATGAAAAAGATGATAGCTTTTCTTTTATTCATCTTATTTTATTCATTTTAATCACCTAATGTCACCAAATTTGACTAAAATTAATGCTCTTGTCCCCTTAGCTTCCTATGGCCGGCCAACACACTCCTTATGGCCTAATTGCACTTGAAGGACCTTCAACTTAATATTCTATGGCTATTATACACCTCTACCTTGAAAAATAGAACTTTCACACTTTATGCCATTTAGTCCTTTTTCCCGATTTAGCATGTTATCGCTAAAATTAAAGCACCAAAAATTTCAGATAGCTATATATTAATGCCATAAACATAAAATAACACCAAAATAATTTTCCTCAACCTCAGTTTAGTGGTCTCGAAACCACTGTTCTGACTAGCCCTAAAATCGGGCTGTTACACTAGGGGCTTAGCTAATCCAGTTTGGTTCAGACTATAAAAAGGGCTTGTCTGATATTGTGCAGTACAGCTAGGGTACATAGAAAATCCTGATTGTTTTCCATCGAATTGGAATTGCAAGTCTGCAATAGCATCCTGGAGGCATCTGTAGCAATCCTTACTGTAAATGTCGGGTGTGCACTGTGCTAGGCTGTAAGGTGTTTGGAACGCATTAAAAGTTGCCTCTTTCGTAGCAAACTTTTTAGTCCTGGATGAAGCGTTTGGATTCCGACTTGCAATATCTTTCATCATAGTTACAACCAGTCGGCTAAAGCGGTATGGTTCCATGGCGTCTACCCGGTACGACAAACTTACATTAGGTCTTTCAGCCATGGAGGAAAAGATGCACTAGTTCGAGTAACGTAGCATGCACTTGTTATACCAAATAATAGCCCAACTTTGGTTAGGACAAAGTTTAGCTACATCGGCAGCAGCAACGTTGATGCAGTCACGGCATATTTTAGGACGAGCATCCCTACGGCAGAGAAAGAGACCATACACCATGTTAGGCTCCTGTCCCGCGGTGGTGTTGAAGAATCCGTCGTGCTCCGTCGCGTTGGTTGAGAGATAAGAGAAGAGCTGATCGACATTCGCGGCATAGACGATGTTTCCGGTCAAAGTGGTTACGTTGGAACAGAAGTAGTACCATCGCGTTGGATCCTCTAAACTACCAAATTTAAAGGTTGAAAGACACAGTCACAAGAAAGAGTTTGGTGAAAGAATCAACCATCATCATTTTTTTTAATTTCTCTATTAATTTTATTACAGTAGGAATTTTATTACAATGTTATAAAAAAATAGGGTAAACGAAATGGTCATCTCCTTTAACGTACTGGATTTAAAATTTTCTATTTTAATCACTAACTTTATTAAAATTTAATATTTTGGCCACTCATCTATTAAATCATTAACAAAAGCTTTTTTATTAGAATAATAATAAATTTATTCCTTTAATATTTACAGATTCTATCAATTTAGTTTTAATTTTAAAAATTTAACAAAATTAACCCTTAACTTTACACATTATGTTAATTTAGTCTTTAATATTAAAAATTCATAAATTAAAAAAATTAAAAATAGTATATATATAAGTTTATTTTTTTTATAAGATATATAAGATTTTATAAAAATAGATACAACATTATAAAAATATTTTTGAATAAATCAATACCCATTTTCTAACATTGAATTTATTTATAAAAATAATAATTTTATAAATGAAATTAACAATCTTATAAATAAAACAATTCTAGAGAAAAATCATGAAGAAGACTTAAGCAAATTCAGTTTTTTCTCTTTTTTTAACAATAACAACCAGTGTGTTCAAGTTGGGTCAAAAACTATAGCTTGAAGGCGAACACAATTGGAGATATTCAAGTGAGGATGAAGTCTTGGAGACTCAATAGGTGAAAAGCCATGCTGGTAGCTCTATAACTGATTTCTAGTTGGATGGCACAACAATGAAAAGCCATGCTGATAGATCTATAACTTATTTCTAGTTGGATGGGACAACAATGAAGGATGTGGAAATCAAAAAATTCGAAGTAAGAGTTATTGGTGCTATTGGTTGTGCACAAAGGTAATGCCCAATGCTTAACAAATTTGACGAGGACTAAGGAACAAGACCATATGTACATTAAATAAATTATTATTTATAAAATAAAACTAAAAAAGAGAAAAGTTTGAATATGGGTTTTCTTAAAATTATTTTATTTATAAAATAATATTAGCTTAAGTGCAAAAAAAAAAAAAAAACCTTAGGAAAAAAAGTTCATCTTAACTCTTAGTGACTCCCCAAAAAATCAAGTAGGCCATGTTGTTAATGAAAGGCGGTAGTTGATCGGTTTGACCATTAACTTTGCTGATATGTCAAACGACGTTAATGTGACATGCTGACATGACATATAGTGCTGTGTGGCATATCGCATCAACAAATTTTAAAAAAATGTGTGTTGATGTGGCATGCCACGTTACCAAAAAAATAAAAAATTATAAAATATATTTTAAAATTAATAAAATATATATATCTAGAATGAACTTGAACAACTATTTGTCTAAATTCATTCAAGGAGAGAGCAAAGTTATAATTTTTTAAAACATCATAAAAATTATTAAAATTTACTATAAATTATATATTTTTTAAATATTAATAATTATTTTCCTTATATATAGTATATTTTCATTTTTTTTTCTTCCTCCTATCTTTCTCTCACCTCTCTTTACAAGGAAGATTGCACGACACCCTATTCATTTTGAATTATATCATGAAATCTTTTTCAATTTTTAAAAAGCTTTTGTAATTTTGAATTCTTTCATGGCACCCTCTTTCGCATTTTAATTAATTTTTATGATTTTTTTGAAATTTTTATAGTTATTTACATATTCAAATTTTTATAACATCTTTATAATTTTTACTAATTTTATCGTTTTTTTTAAAAAAAAATTATAGTTTGTACTTCTCTTGAATGAATTTGGACACTGTATTGTCCAGGTTCATTCTCTCTCTATATATTTTATTAATTTTAATTTTTTATAATTTTTAATGTTGCTGACATGGCATGCCACACCATCATCGTTTGTCATGTTAGCATGCCATGTTAGCAAAGTTAACGGTTAAATTGGTCAACTGACGATTTCCGTTAATGGAAGGGCCTAATTGGTTTTTTGAGGGTCACAAGGGCACAATATAATGAACTTTTTTTCCTAAAGGCTTAATTATAACACTCCTATCCCGTCTCCGTTGCCGGATTAGGGTACGGAGTATTACAGTACAATTCCAAACATTTTATTTCAAATAGAAACAATTATGCAAATTAAATAATAGCATTTGATCGTGTGTGTCGAGTCTTAAAATTTATAAAGAGAATGATCAAACCTGGAAACTAACTAAGACAACGATTTGAGGTAAGGGCACCTATCGTGTGGTAGTATAGCTAAGGCAAGACCGGATTGTCGAACCCAAAGGAACCAAAAGTACTAATACTAACTTTCTTTCTATTATCTAGCCTAAGAATTAAAGGGAATCTCTATCTAATCTAAATTAACTAACTACTAAACTAAAGATGCAAAGACAAAGAGAATGAATTGGGAGAATACTTTTGGGAAAAACCAATTGATAAAAATGATACCCGAAGAAGAATCCACCTAGACTTCACTTGTTATCTAACACTAAACCAGACGATTTATTCATTTGACTTGATCCGTAGGATTCCCTAATTTCTATTAATCCCTCTATTCAAGGCGACTAACGTCTAACCCTAGGTTGATTAATTGAAATCTCTTTCTAATTAAAACCCCCTAGAATTGCATTAACTAGATCTATGGATTCCCATATTAGGTTTAACCCTAACCCAGTAGATTTTCGTCACCCTATCTCTAGGCGCGTGAGCAATTCCGCTTAACTATGCTAGATCTACTCTTAGGTAGGGTCTATTCCTCCTCACCTAAGCACATCAAACTTTAATCAATATCCCGAAAATATCAACACAAGAATTAAGAACACATAATTAAGAACAAATCAAATATTTATCATATAGTTCAGAAAATAATAACAAGATTCGTCTTAGGTTTCATCCCCCTCGGGTATCTGAAGGGTTTAGTTCATAATTGTAAAAGAAAACATCCCAGAAGAAAAGATAAAACAAAACATAAGAAAACCCTAAAACCCCCTGAAGGAATTGAAAGAGAGATCCTCCGTCTTGAGTATGATTCCAGCTTCTTGAGATGGATCAATTGGCTATCCTCGAGTGAATCCCTAAATCTGACCTCTCTGGCTCGGCTCTTTGGCCTAGCTAACCACCCTTTGAAGGTTGGCCTTTAGGGTCTTTATATAGGCTTTTGGAATAGGTTTCTTTGCCTCTAAGTATCCTAATTTGAATAGAATTCTTCTTATCTGTGGCAGGGACATGCCCTAAGGCACACGCCCGTGTGAATCGTGGTCAAACCATGTTGAGTCCATTAGGGAGGCGTAGCCGTGTGGTCTTGGGCCCAGGCCGTGTCGATTTCGTGATTTGGCCCTTTTGGCCCATTTTAAGCTCGTTTCTCGTTCTTTTCATCCTCGGGTGCTTTCTTGAGTATAAAACATGAAAACAAAGGATTAAGAGCACCTATTTACATAATTCAGGGGATAAATCATCCAAAAGTATGCTAAATGTGGGATTAAAATATGTTACTTTTACGGTTTATCAAATACCCCCACACTTAAGCTTTTTCTTGTCCTCAAGCAAAATTCTCAACTTACAATTAAAAAGAACTTTCTATAATTAATAATTCTCATCAATAATATCTTATCATAATTCATAGATAAGTCATATATGGATAATTTAACTCAAAGAGTCCTGAAGATTCAAACAATCTAAGTCATACATTTGAAGCACGAAAACATTAGTGTCTACCTTCATCTAAATAATTACCTCTGATTCAAAATCGACAGGATTGACATCCTCACTAAGGATTCACTCAAATCACTCGAAGTGTTTAAGGTTCAGGCAAAAGCACACATAAGTCGAACATGAAAAGTTAATCTCATAAGCTTGCCTGAAAATTAAATCTCCACCACTGTAATATGAGATGATACACAAATCAAAAGGTCTTTAACAGGGTTGTAACGGGGCTTGGTTTAAAGGTGTGGATAAAGGCTGAATTAGAGGGTTAGAATCAAGATTGAATTGACAAATTACCTAACTAGAAACAACGAATAAATTACATCAATTGAAAACTTTTAATACTAATTAATAACACGAGCTTCTTCTAAAACAAGTGGAATTTAAACGTACAAGCTCTCTTTTCATAATACTAATACTGAATATACTTCAATTTTTTTTTTATTTTTTTAAGAACAAATCACAAGATAGATTCATATACTAAAATAAAATAGTCAGGCAATTGATCAAATCATATCCTGATATAAGGGAAGTCGAAAAAGAATGGTGGTAACAAATACAAAGGGTTTTGGTTTAAT
Source organism: Gossypium bickii (assembly GCA_025503065.1). NCBI lineage: Eukaryota > Viridiplantae > Streptophyta > Magnoliopsida > Malvales > Malvaceae > Gossypium > Gossypium bickii. The sequence continues at coordinate 2,859,314 of CP106714.1, read as the reverse complement.
ATTCGTGGCTGAGTCAGCAAAAAGGGTTGTTAGGATCAACGGGGTTCACTAGGGGTTAATTATGAAGGTAGGCTTTTTTTGGAGTAAGTGGGTTAAAACGTAGGTGCCTTTATCATCTTTGAATATCAAATCAAAAGTGTGGTCTTGACATGTATCATCGAAGCAAGTTCTAGAATAATAATTCAATGTTGGCACACTCATAATCAATAAGTGAGCACGAAAAAGAATATATGCTCTATAAGGCTCAAAATCTCACAAAAATTATGGGTATTTTGATATCAACCTCGTAAATTTCAAACTTTAAAGTAATATTCAGATTCAGTTCAACAACCTAAAAAATTTTTAATTCTAAAAATAGACTTATCATGCTTGACTCTCTAGTATCTTAAAGTTTAAAATCATCAATGCACAATTAACTATGACTTACTCTAAGACATATCAATAATAATCATAAATTAACAGAAATTTCATCCTAATTAGTAATATGAGAGACTTACTTAAAGACAGGTTATAATTCAGGGATTTGAGAATAATGCAAAAAGTGAGGCACTTTTACCTTCACACTTAATATGTACATTGCCCTCAATGTACAAAGATAAATAATAATTATGTAGTAATAAAATCAAAAGTGAAGGTGAGAAGTGACACTTCCTGAATTTTAGATAGATTCCTTGATTCGGAGGTGAAAGATAAGTTGGAGGAGGCATCTCTGGTGGTGGCTATGGTTGTGGTGAATGCCAATGGTCACTGTGCTAGATGAAGAAATTGGGAAACTCGTGGAGAATTGGCCATGAAATAATAAGAAAAAATCAAAACATACTAAATAAATATTTAAAGAAAAGCAAGCTAAAGTGAAAGAAAAGAGAAAGTAAAATAAAATTAAAAGAGAAGATCAATGGACTGAAAAGTCCTTATTATTGGATGATTCGCGAGGTGGGTGTGATTTCTAAGGCCGTGGTGTGTGATTCCCAAGCAGCCTGTAGAACCTAAAACCAAGAAACTAAACTAGAATAAGCTAGATTAAGCATAAGAGAGTCAAAGAGAAGGAAAATAAAGGAGAAGAGAAACAAAAAAGGAAAACAAAATGGTCTCAAAGACCCTTGGCTTGTCGAGTAGATGAAGCGGCCGGCATGAACTTATGTAGATCGGTCTCCCTCGGGGAGACTGTCTTGGCTCCTTCCGCTTCTTCGACATGGTTATTATGGATGTCAAGGGTTTGAAGAGTGAAAATGAAAGAAGATGAAAGGGAGGAACAAAGGAGGTGTGGGAGAAGAGAGGTTTAGGAGTAGGTGGAGAGGGGAGGTGGTGGTGATTTAAATAGAGTTTCAAGTCTGACACCTCCCCACGCCCGTGGACTGTGGGCATGTCAAGTCACACGGTTGCCTCGCACGGCCGTGTTGCCGGTCGTGTCATTTTTCCTACGCCCATGGGCAAGTCGCCACGCCCGTGGTTGATAAGTCAGTGTCGACCACGGCTGTATCACACGGCTGTGGTGTTCTATTGGTGCCCGTGACTCGAAAATATTATTCTTTCTGACTCATACCATCTCTACCATGTTAGTACAGAGATTCGGTGTATCCTCACGGCCACGGCCACAGCCGTGTGGAAGGCCGTGTGGTCTGGGAATCTGTACTTTTGGTTAGTTTATAGTTAGGTGCTAAAAAGGGGAAAATAACACTAAAAATTTAAACCTAAATGGGGTTAGTACTCGAGTTGCCTCCCGAGAAGCGCTCGTTTAAAGTCTTAAGCTAGGCTTTCCTTTTATTCACAAAATCAGGGTGGTTTGAAGGTTTGAACATCCTCCCTCATGCTATGAGTTTTACTATTATGATAGAGTTTAAGTCGAGAAGTGTTTACCTTAAAAGTGTCGAATGTAGGATTGCTTACCTCGACTGTTCCGTATGGGAAGATATTGCGTACCTCAAGAGGGATGTCTTCGTCTGTATTCAAGTTGATGTGGTGATTCAAGGGTCTGCTTTATTTAAAAGTACTTGATCTCTTATTTTGAAGTGGTTTGATGTCCCTATGAGCTCTTCTGGGGGCTCCTTCGATTTTACTTCGTGCGGTTGCAATTTTTCTTTGAAGTGTGTCTTCCACTTGTCTAGTTCATCGATATAAAGCCTTCAATCCTCATGAATTACTTTGTTATTGGCACAAGGTTTATGATCGGGCTCCGTTTTGTATTTTTGTGGTGCTTCCTACGATAAAGGTTGAACAAATTGGTTATCAACTGAATTTACTTTCTCACCTTTATCACTTGATGTTCTAGCTGAGTTAAGAGCCTGAAACCTGATTGATTCGTCACCTGCACAAAGTATGAGTTCTCCTATACCAACATCAATTTTAGTCCTAGCAGTTGCTAGAAAGAGTCTTCCTAAGATTAAAGGAATCGAATTGTCTTCATCCATGTCTAAGACATCAAAATCTACTGGGAATACGAATTTATCAATTTTTACGAGTACATCTTCAATAATACCCCTAGGAATTTTAATAGTTTTATCAGCTAATTGAATGCTCATCGTAGATTGATTGGTTTTCCCTAGACCTAGTTGTTTAAACATTTTATAAGGCATGACATTTATACCTGCCCCTAAATCGGCTAAAGCATTATCAATAGTTAAACTACCAATTAAATATGGAATTGTAAAACTCTCTAGATCTTTTAATTTTCATGGTAGTCTATTTCGTAGGATTGTTGAGCACATTGCGTTTAGCTCCACATGTGATGCTTCGTCTAACCTCCGTTTGTTTGTCAACAGTTCTTTTAAGAATTTCTTGGAATCTGGCATCTGTGAAAGAGCTTCGAGAAACTGTAAGTTAATATGTAATTTCTTTAAAAGTTTACAGAACTTACCAAACTGTTCCTCTGTGTTGTCTTTCTTCAACACTTCGGGATATGGTATGTGAGGTTGGTACTCTTTAATTACCAGTTTTGGTTTTTCTTGGCTAACCACATCCTTATATTCTTCTACCTCATTTTCTTATCTTGAATTGGGTTCATCTAACCCTACGCTATCATGAGCTGTTATGGCTTGGATTTGCTCCTTTGGGTTAGTCTCAGTGTTGCTAGGTAGGCTCCCTTGTGGTCGTTCAGAGATCAGCTTAGCAAGTTGCCCTAACTGGTTCTCGATCCCTTTGATCGATGCTTGTTGATTCTTAAGTGTTGTCTCGGTGTTTTGGAGATGGGTTTCTATGGTCGCCATGAATTTTGTCAGCATCTCCTCAAGGTTCGACTTCTTTTCCTGTGGGTAGGGCTGTTATTGGAAATTTTGAGGAGGTTGTTGTCTCTGATTTCTTTGATTTGCTTGACCTCCCACAAAAAATTGGGGTGATTCCTCCAACCTAGATTATAAGTGTTATTATAAGGGTTATTATTAGATCTAAAATTGTTACCCATATAGTTCATCTGTTCGCTCTCTGTACCCTGATTGTAAGGTGGGTACTCAGGATTCGCCACACTTCTACTTGCGTCGCACTGCATCATCAGATGTACCTGCGAAGAACACAAACTATCAAGCTTTTTATTCATCAACTCTACCTGATTTGATAGTATGGTTATTGCCTCGAGGTTGAAAACTCCGGCTGATTTTGTTGGCCTTGTCCTCGTAACTTACCACTGATAGTTATTCAGCGACATCTCCTCTATGAACTCGTAGGCCGCTTCAGGAGTTTTGTTATTGAGAGTTCCACCGGCGGTTGAATCAATTAGTTGTCTCGTTGAGGGGTTCACACCGTTATAGAAAGTTTGGACTTGTAGCCACAAGGGTAAACCATGGTGCGGGCACCTTCTCAAGAGATTCTTGTATCTCTCCCATGCATCGTATAATGTTTTTAAATCCATCTGCACAAAAGAAGAGATATCATTCCTTAGTTTAGCCGTTTTGGCCTGCAGAAAATATTTTAATAAAAATTTCTCGGTCATTTGGTCCCATGTAGTGATTGACCCTCGTGGTAACGAGTTCAACCACTATTTGGCTTTATTCCTTAGTGAAAAGGGAAATAACCGAAGACGTATGGCATCATCAGAAATGCCATTTATTTTGAAGGTATCACAGAATTCTAGAAAATTAGCGATATGAGTATTTGGGTCTTCGTCCTGCAAACCATCAAATTGAACAAATTGTTGAATCATTTGAATAGGGTTAGGCTTTAATTCAAAATTATTAGCAACTATAGTAGGCCTAACAATACTCGATTTAGCTCCTATTAAATTCGGTTTAGCATAATCATACATGGTACGAGGAGTGTGATTTTCTGCCACCTCTGGTGGTGGTGGATTATTTTCATCCATCCCTTCAGTAGGATTGGATCCGCCTTGTTGCTCTTCTTCTATGTAATTTAGGGTTCGCCTAATTTTTCTGTGATTTCTACGAGCGGTGCGTTCAATATCACTGCCGTAGACTAAGGGTCCTGTTGGGTTCCTTCTAGTCATAAACTAGAGGTACCTGCTAGGAAAAGATAAAAGAAATAGTTAGCAAAGTAGAAACTAAAATAAAAAAAAAAGTAAATTGCAAAAAAGTAAAAATGGCTAAAGTAATAAAAATTAAGTTTTTTTAATATTTCTGTTCCCCGGCAATGACGCCAAAAACTTGATCGTATCTGTCGAGTCTTAAAATTTATAAAGAGAATGATCGAACCTGGAAACTAACTAAGACAACGATTTGAGGCAAGAGCACCTATTGTGTGGTAGTATAGCTAAGGCAAGACCGGATTGTCGAACCCAAAAGAACCAAAAGTACTAATACTAACTTTCTTTCTATTATCTAGCCTAAGAATTAAAAGGAATTTCTATCTAATCTAAATTAACTAACTACTAAACTAAAGACGCAAAGACAAAGAGAATGAATTGGGAGAATACTTTTGGGAAAAATCAATTGATAAAGATGATACTCGAAGAAGAATCCACCTAGACTTCACTTGTTATCTAACACTAAACCAGAAGATTTATTCATTTGACTTGATCCATAGGATTCCCTAATTTATATTAATCCCTCTATTCAAGGCGACTAACGTCTAACCCTAGGTTGATTAATTGAAATCTCTTTCTAATTAAAACCCCCTAGAATTGCATTAACTCGATCTATGGACTCCCATATTAGGTTTAACCCTAATCTGGCAGATTTTTGTCACCCTATCTCTAGGCGCGCGAGCAACTCCGCTTAACTATGCTAGATCTACTCTTAGGCGGCGTCTATTCCTCCTCCACCTAAGCACATCAAACTTGGATCAATATCCCGGAAATATCAACACAAGAACTAAGAATACATAATTAAGAACAAATCAAATATTTATCATATAGTTCAGAAAACAATAACAAGATCCGTCTTAGGTTTCATCCCCCTCAGGTATCTGAAGGGTTTAGTTCATAATTGTAAAAGAAAACATCTCAGAAGAAAAGATAAAAAAAATAAGAAAACCCTAAAACCCCCTGAAGGAATCGAATGAGAGATCCTCCATCTTGAGTATGATTCCGGGTTCTTGAGATGGATAACCTGGCTATCCTCGAGTGAATCCCTAAATTTAACCTCTCTGGCTCGGTTCTTTGGCCTAGCTAACCGCCCCTTGAAGGTTGGCCTTTAGGGTCTTTATATAGGCTTTTGGAATAGGTTTCTTTGCCTCTAAGTATCCTAATCCGAATATAATTCTTCTTATCTGCGGTAGGGACACGCCCTAAATCATGGTCAGACTGTGTTGAGTCCATTAAGGAGGCGTGGCCATGTGGTCTTGGGCCCAGGCCACGTGGATTTCATGATTTGGCCCATTTGGCCCGTTTTAAGCCTATTTCTCATTCTTTTCATCCTTGGGTGCTTTCCTAAGTATAAAACATGAATACAAAGGATTAAGAGCACCTATTTACATAATTCAGGGGATAAATCATCCAAAAGTATGCTAAATGTGGGATTAAAATATGTTACTTTTACGATTTATCAACATTCAATAACTCATTTTAATCAAGGTAGAAAAACACCTATGGGCCTTAACCGATCTTACAGGACCCTAAAAATAGCTTGGGAATTTTTGGGGATCATTTTGAAAAAAATCAAAAAAGTTTGGAGAAATTGATAAGTTAGGGGTCACATGGCCTTGTGGCCAAGCCGTGTGACATAGCTCAGGCTGTGTGAGCATTCGATGTATGGGACACACGGCCATGTCTCAGCCTACGTGACCATCCGTGTGGGCATTAAAAGAGGGTAACATGGCTGTGTCACAGGCCGTGTGCCAAACTGTGTATGCATTCGAAGTCACATGGTCGTGCCGCCAGGCCGTGTAACTCTCTATGACTGTGTGTATATTTTAAATATGATCACATGGCCGTGCCGCGAGCCATGTACCAAACTGTGTGCCAGGCCGTGTGAAACCTGCACCTAAAATAATAATGACACACGGCCGTGTGGGGTGGCCATGTGTGGTAGCCCATATCCCAGACCGTGTGCACCTTAAAAAGCTTGCATTTCAAGGCATTTTTGCACCAAAACTTAAACGCCAAGCCAAGCTATTTTCAATTACAATTTTATGCACAAACACATTCAATCACACCCAAAAACATGTCAAGTTCACTCAACCTATGTCTAACCAATATGCTATCATTTGGCACCTCAATTTACTTTCCAAAACAAACTAAATTCAAGGCTATATTCCATATCACATTCATACACCAAACATATTAACAAGTATTCATTCAAACTCTCCAATCTTATATCATCTCATTTTAAAACTAACCATTACTCTTCTCATTCAAACATATACATTCATACCATAATTTCAAACACCTATATAAGGTTCATACCAAATGATCAAATAACATGACATGAACATGAACACATACAAGTTAATACTGAACATAAACATCATTAATCTTTTTCGCAATTACCACATAACATACAATCAAACATTTAAAAATTTCACCTATTACATGCCATATAACCCAAAAGTTAACTTTCAAAAACTACCTAAATGTGACTAGATAGTGTGATCTTCGAGTTGATCCATTTGCCCGGTTCCAAAAAATGCTATCTACAAGGAAATAAGAAAATAACACGAGTAAGCTTCTATAGAGATTAGTAAGTTTGACAGTTAAATTGATAAAGCTTATCGAAATAAACATAGCAATTTTAATAATAAGATTAATAGACAGTGCTTCCTGTCAACCACAATTATTTACAGGTGAGGTTATATAAGATCATATACGAGTTACGTATTAATACAACATGCTAACTCATTCAATATCAAGTCACAATGCTATTGGAAAATTCATGTACAACCTTTTACGATTCATTAACAAAACATTTAACACTGAAAAGCTTGGTGAATCGTGCTACGTATGATGATCAGTCGGGCAAAAGGTTCGCAACTGGTAAAGTGAATTTTACCAGCTCTCAAACACTGTACAGTTTAGTGCGGTGCACGCCGGACTTAACTGTACATTTATCGAGGTAAGTTCGTATAACTTAGCTATGCATGTTTTTATGCTTGAATTGAATTGTGTATGTGATTGTATAAATATATGTGTGAAATGATTACATATCTGATAAAGCCCAATAAATGATAATGTTTGAAATAAATCATAATTCCCGTAAAGTGATAAATGATAAAAATGTAATTTTTGTGCTTTAGTTGAATGTGAAAATGTAAATTACATAAATGCATAAATATAAGAGATTGAACATATACCCGATAATTGCCTGATAAATGTTAAATCCCGTTTAAATAAATGGAAGCCGATGGATAATGGTGATTTCCTTTATTGTATGAGGTCCTGCATTTGTTGCTGGAAGGATTTAGATCGGACGAGTAATCTTATTGATCTCATTATGGAAAGAATTTAACCAGACGGGTAATCCGAAATGAGCCTCTCGAGCATATGTTTCAATTAGGATTTAGCCTGGACTGATAATTCAAATCAGACTCTATAGGGGATTCTTTGTCATATAAAGGATTTAGCCTGGACTGGTAATTCGACAAAGCCTTTAGAGTATATGTTACAGTCATAATTTAGCCTGGACTGGTAATTCTGGTGTATGATAAGTGGCTTGAGAGTGTACCTAAAAAATACTACTGGATATGAATTGACGGACTATGGAATTGTACACCTCAAGTGTACTACCTGTGTATCCATCGATTTTTTCAATAATTCAACGGGTAAAATACTGATACGAAAAGAAAAGGGATTTTTACATGTATTTATTTGAAAAATATGAAATGATGTTACATGAAATGAAATGTAGAAGTATAAGATGTTTATATATGAACATGAAATGGTTTGATGAATAAGTTCATTTTTTAGAATAGATTTGTACACCTTGAATGTACTACCAGTGTGATTACCAATACTGTAATTGATTTTTTTTTTTTTGAATAAAGACCTGACATGAAATACACCAGAACTCGAGATAAATTAAGATGAAATATATTTGAAATACATGGAGATAATTTGTATATATGTTATGTGAATATATGTTGTAGAAAAATATGTGTATGAGAATCTGAATATTGTTGGATATGTACATGTGTTTCTGGATGTCTATACAAAATATGTGATTAATATGGATAATAAGAATATGTGTGAGGGCTTATGACCAAATGGTTTAGTAGTACCTTGTATGTTAACTTGAATAGGAACGGTTGGTAAGTCAATTACCAAGTTATATGGACTTACTAAGCATTAAATGCTTACTCCATTTTATTTTCCCTTGTTCTATAGTAAATCGGAAGCTCGTTGGATTGGAAGCTTGGTGGAGATCACTTACACTATCCAACAATTCATTTCAGCATATAAGGTAAAATAATTATGGTTATAATGGCATGTATAGGCTAATTTGACTAAATCTTGTCTTGTAAATTATGGTTTGAAACCTCGCCATTGGAATGGCTAGTGATGATTGGTTTGGTATATTGATCATGTCAAACAGTCGAGTTTTAATATTTATAACAAGAATGATCGAACCTAGAGACTACTATGACAATGATTGAGGCAAGCGTACCTATCGAACAGTAGTATAGTTAGGCAAGACCAGATTATCGAACCCAAAGGAACTAAAAGTATTAATAATAACCTTCTTTTTATTATTTAGCCTAAAATAAAGTGAAGTTGCTTTTAAATCTAAATTACGACTACTAAGCTAAAGACACTAAAACAAAAAGAACGAATTAGAAAATAACTTGAAGAAAAACTCAATTAATCACGACGATACCCTCAGGAAGAATCCACCTAGACTTCAATTGTTACTTAACCCTGAACCATATGATTTCTTTACTTAGCTTGATCCGTAGGACTCCCTAACCTATATTAAACCCTCTCTCGAGGCAAATAACGTCTAACCCTAGGTTAATTAGTAGAACTCTCGTTCGCTTATAATAACCCCCTAGAATAGCAGTAAATCGATCTGTAGATTCCCATATTAGGTTTCACCCTAATCCGGCAAAATCTCGTAACCCTATCTCTAGGCGTTCGATCAACTTCGCTTAGTTATATTAGATCTTCTCTTAAGTAGGGTCTATTTCTCCTCCACCTAAGCACATCAGATTTGGATTAAGCAACCTAGTTAAGGATAAACTAAGTACTTATCATATAATTCGGACATCAAATAACAATATTCATCTAGGCTTCATCCCCTTCAGGTATCTGAAGGGTTTAGTTCATAATGAAATAAGAAAACATCTCAAGAGAAAAGATAAAACAAAACATAAGAAATCCCTAAAACTCCCTGAAGGATTTTAAGGAGAAATCCGCCGTCTTGAGTAGAATTCCGGCTTCTCGAGATGGATCCACTGGCTATCTTCAAGTGATTCCCTAAATCTGACCTTTTCGGCTTAGCTCCTTGGCTTAGCTTCACGCCCCTTCAAAGGTGGTACTTAGGGGGTATTTATAGGCTCTTGGAATGCTATTCTTTCTCCCTAAGTATCCTTTTTCGACTGAAATTGTCTAAAGCCACGATAGAGGCACGGCCATGTCACACGCCCGTGTTTCTCGACTTCAAGTCGTGTTCAGATTTCTAAGTTGACGCACGACCGTGTAAATCAGGGTGAGGTCGTGTTCTAGATGCTTGACAAGGCACAGTCGTGTGGACTCTTGGGCTAGGCCGTGTCGATTTCGTGCTAAGGCCCATTTACTCTGTTTTGGGCCTGTTTTGTATTCTTTTCATCCTCGGGTGCTTTCCTGGGTATAAGACATGAAAAGAAAGGATTAAAAGCACCTTTTTATATAAATCAAAGAATAATTCATCCAAAAGTAAGCAAAATGTGGGATTAAAATATGTTATAATTACGGTTCATCATATATTTATTAAATTATGATATGGTGATTATGTATGTGTTAGCATAGTCTGACTTTGAAAATTTACCAAAAATTGTAGAAATTGAATTAGAGGTTGAATAAAATATTAAATTAAATTTTATTGAGTCTAGTTTTTCATAGAAGAAATGGTGTAAGGAATAGAGTTATAAATTATGAGATATAATAAATTTTGTGAGACAAGGTCTAAATGATTTTGGGTTCCCCTGTTTTGACTTTGGAAAATCATCAAAAATTGTAACAAAATAATTAGGGGTTCAAATTTATATTCTTAAATTATTAATGAGTCTATGATAAACCGTAAAAATAACATTTTTTAATCCCACTTTTAGCATGTTTTGATGATTTGTCCCTTCATTCATGTAAAAAGGTGCTCTTAATCCTTTCTTTTCATGTCTTATACCCAGGAGAGTACCCGAGGATGAAAAAGATAAGAAATGGGCCTAAAATGGGCCAATTTGGGCCAAAGAGGAAATCGACACGGCCTGGGCTTCAGCAACACGACCGTGCCTTGTGGATCACGACTCACACGGTCGTGCCACATCGACAGAATTGAAACATGGCTTGCCATCGATCCACACGGGCGTGTGACCTAGGGCGTGTCCGATACGTGGGCAAGAGGAATTTCACTCGGGAAAAGATACTTGGGGAGAAAGAAACGCATTCCAAGAGCTTATATAAAGACCCTAAGTACAAACTTGAAGAGGGCGGTCAGTTAGGCAGTCAGCTAGGCTAAAAGCTGAGCCAGAAGGTCAGATTCGTGGGAATTACTCAAAGATAGCCAGTTGATCCATCTCAAGAAGCCAGAATTCTACTCAAGACAGCGGACTTCTCTTTCAATTCTTTCAGGGGGTTTTAGGGATTTTCTATGTTTTGTGTTATCTTTTCTCTTGTGATGTTTTATTTTTCAGTTATGAACTAAACCCTTCAGATACCTGAAGGGGATGAAACCTATGATGAATTTTGTTACTGTTTTCTAAACTGTATGATAAATATTTAGTTTGTTCTTAATTATGTGAACTTAATCCAAATCGAATGTGCTTAGGTGGTGGAGCAAAAATCCCTGCTTAAGAGTAGATCGAGCATAGTTAAGCGGAGTTGATTGCGCGTCTAGAGATAGGGTGACGAGATTTTGTCGGATTAGGGTGAAACCTAAAATGGGAGTCCACAGATCGATTTACAGCTATTCTAGGGGGTTATTAATGTAAAAAGAGATTTTCGTTAATTAACCTAGGGTTAGACGTTATTCGCCTCGAGAGAGGGTTTAATATAAATCAGGGAGTCTTGCGGATCAAACTAAATGAATAAATCGTCCGGTTCAGTGTTAGATAGCAGAAGAAGTCATAGGTGGATTCCTTCTAGGGTATCGTCTAAGTCAACTGAGCTTTCCAACAAGTCTTTTCCCAAGTTTCATTCTTTTGTCTTTGCATCTAGTTTAGTGTTTCATTAGTTTTAGATTAAATCACCAATCACTTGATATTTAGGCTAAATAATAGAAAAAAATTTAGTATTAGTACTTTTAGTTCCTTTGGGTTCGATAATCCGGTCTTGCCTGAGCTATACTATTGTTTGATAGGTGCACTTGCCTCAATCGTGGTCATAGTAGTCTCTAGGTTCGATCATTCTTACTATCAATACTAAAACTCAATTTTTTGACACGATTAGTCTATTTTCAATAGAAGTAAAAAGAAGCATCGTCCAAACCCCGTACTAAGAGATAATTAGTTTTTAGTAAAGAACGGTCGAAGCTGTCAAACAGCAGAATTGGGGTAAATTTAAAGATTTTACTGTACTTATTGGATAAACAATAAATTCTGAAAATTTTATGGTAGAAAGATATTTGAGTCTAGTTTTGGAAAAATCAAGAGAATCTTAATTTAGAATTCTATAGCTCAAGATATAAATAATTTAGTGAATATGACTCAAGTGGACAGTTTTGCTATGAATAGTAATTTACTCGAATTATCTGAAAATATTCTATAGTTACCGGTAATGCTCTGTAACCTTGTTCCGGCGATGGATACGAGTTAGGGTGTTAACAAGCAGTCAAATGTGTATTCATTGGATACTCTTCCATATAGAAGGGTTACAAATGTTATCATCCACCATCTAGAAAGTATTCTATAAGTTTGAATGTAACATTTCATGAGAATGGACCCTACTTTTTTTCTTCACAACCATCTCTTCACGGGGAGGTTATTAAAAATGAAGAGATGATACCTTGTTCTGTTACTCTTCCAAGGGAGAATTTAGTTCCAGTAGAGACTTTGGTTCAAGAGAAGACTAGTGGATGGTTGTTGGATAGGTCTAATTTAAGGACATACATTAGAAAAGGCAAGAAAGAAGATGTCATCATACAATCTACTTTATGCCCTACTCTTCACTGTCAAGTGAGTCTTCTTTACCTCAGTTTGCTACTAATTTGGAATTACCAATAGCCCAACAAAAAGGTGTTAGAACTTGCACTTTACATGTTATCTCTGACTTTGTCGCTTATGATTCCTTACCCCCATCCTATAGAGCTTTTGCTTTGTCTTTGTTCTTTATGTCTATTCCACAAGATTGGAGAGAAGCAATCATTGTTGAATAAATGAGTGCTTTAGCAAAAAATGAGATGTGGGAACTAGTTAATCCTCCTGTGGGGCAGAAAATAGACGGCTGCAAATGGGAGTTTACCATCAAGTATAAGGTTAATAGTTTAATTAAAATTCTTAAAGCCAAATTAGTAGCATAAGGATTCACTCAGACATATGGAGTGGATTATCAAGAAACATTTGCTCCAGTTGCTAAATTGAACACAATTAGGATCCTTTTATCATGTGCAATAAATCTTGATTGGGACTTACAATAGTTTGATGTAAAGGATGCCTTCTTACATGAAGACATGGAAGAAGAAGTGTATATGAAAGTTCCTCCAAGATTCGAGGATAAAAATACTCAAGGGAAGGTATATAGACTGAAAAAGGTCCTATATGGATTAAAGAAATCTCCCAGAGCTTGGTTTGATAGATTTAGTAAGGTCGTGGTGTCGTTTGGCTATCAACAAAGTAATGTTGATCATACCCTCTTTATAAAACATCACAAGGGTAAGATTACTCTCCTTATAGTTTATGTTGATGACATAATTATGATAGAAGATGACAAGGAAGAAATGGCCAAGCTTAAGAAACAATTGGCTCAGGAATTTGAAATAAAAAACTTGGGAAAGTTACAATATTTCCTCGGAATAGAAGTGGCTAGATTGAAAGAGGGGATTTTTATTTCCCAAAGAAAGCATGTCTTAGATCTTCTAACAAGATTGACATGTTAGGTTGCAAACTAGCATAATCACCTATTGAGAGTAATCACAAATTACAAGCAGGAATCAGTGAAATTATGGATAAATGTGTTTGTGAGCTTTTATGACTGCAAAAGGTATTGAAAGAGCTAAAGTTGTTGAACGAAAATGGATCAACCTTGTACTATAACAACAAGGTAGCCATCAACATACTCAAAATCCAATATAGCACAATAGAACTAAGCACATTGAAATATATCACCATTTTATCAAGGAAAAAGTAGCCACTAGTGCCTTAAGTCTATCTTATCTAGCATCCGGAAAATAGTTGGTTGATGTTTTTACTAAACGGCTCAACTGTAAGACTTATCATAATCTTCTTTGCAAGTTAGGAACACGAGACATCTATGTACCAACTTGAGGGGGGAGTATTGAGAATCTTTGATTATTTGATAGCATTGAATAGTATCTTTATATACTACATCTTATTGTTTTAGAGATTCTAATTAATAGATATTCTTTCCTTAGTTGATTCAATATTACATGTATATATAGTTGTACATATTTCTAAGAAATATACTTTGTTTTTCCTCAATACATTAGAGTATTCATCTCTAATTTCATCAGGAATCCTAAACAATACTCTTGCACATAGCTTTTTCCACCATCTCTTTAGCTCAACTCTCTCATTCCTCCTCTTTCTTCCTTAATTCGACTCTTCTCTTGACTCAAGTGAATCGATCTCCTTATCACCATCACATTCTCCACTCTGCCCTTCCCTTGTTGAATACTTGTATCAACAACTGGTGTGGTGATTATTGATCAAACCATAGCTCTTTCTTCCACTGACACTCCTATTACCCCAGCAAACCTTACCAACCTTGAGCTTCCTCAAAATCAAACCCTATCACAACCACTTCTTACCTAACAAACACCTATGCAAACCCAGCCATCGATGCCAATTACTTAGCAGCCAAACCTTAACCCTAATCAGACTACTATACGCCAAACCAACCTCCACTTGGTGCTTCCTTTTCTCTCATCAAGGACACCTTGTTGGGATCTAATGCTCTTAGTGTAGTGATTTTGCCTATATGTACTTCTTTTTATAAGTTTTGTTGTGATATGGTGATTAGATTTTAATAAGTTGATATTGTTATTTTTTAAAAAAAATTATAATATTAAAATTTTTATAACTTCTAGCCTTATTAGTTTTAAAATTTTCTAATTTACTTCTAATAAAAGAGTAGGGGTCAAATTGAATAAATGTTGTCGTAACCATTTTTTTGCAAAACGGGAATCGACTTTAAAAATAGGGAGTCGCCACCGATCTTTGTTAGGTGTGATTGGATCACCTTTGTTTTAATAAAACATTTCAATTCACTAAAACAATATTTTCTTGGTCTACGAAATTTGAAAAAACGGGTTCGGGAGTCGGTTACGTGCGAGGAAGGGTTAGCACCCTCGGCACACCCAAAATTGGTACCAAATTGATTAATTGATGTCCCAATGTCGAAGATTTGAAAATTTTAAAAGAATTTAAAAAATTCGATCTCTTTTAGAAAGGTTTGAATTTCCTCGAATTGAACATCAAGATTTTATTGTTCCGAATGAATAAAATTATCACATCCAGTACATAGGACACGATGATTTTAATCTTCGAATCAATGATCATCTCTTAGCTCCCGAGGCTTATGCATAAAAAAAGTCAACAGAATATTCGATTGTTCGACCAAGCGAGAGAACCGAAACCCAACACATAGGGCACAGTCTCTCGAAATACCAAACATAGAATATTGTCTCATCTTTGGAAACTTTCGGAATCCACAATTTTAAAATTATCTCCGAGTACATTTTTTTAACCAATATCCGATAACGAAAAGGATATGGTGTCGAGTATGGAATAATGATGTGTGAACACAACATTGTAAAAACCAAATGACAAATATAACAATGCGAACACATAATTCGAAACGTGTATGCAAATGGATTTAAAGCAAGTATTATACAACCAAAAAAAATAAAAATAATTAGTATGCAAAAGAATAATAATGCATAAAAGTATTCGAAATATATTATGTAGATCTATAAATCAAAAAAAACATATATGAAAGTGAATTTTAAAATAAACAAATATATGAAACTTGAAATAAAATGACAGTTTAAAAACAAATGAATTTTAAGATAACATATAACATAGTTTTAGTTCAAATAATATGTGAAATTTAAAATGGATAACATAACTATAAATAATACATGATTTTGAAATAAATAATATGTGAAAGAAATTTAAAAAGCACTATGCGAAATATTTTTTTAAATGATCAGTATATGTAAATAATAAATAAGTAATATATGAGATAAACTAAAATGAATACTAAATAAAAAATAATAAAATAAAGATAAATATACATGAAGCGGTTTAAAATAAACAACCTAAAAAATCCAAACTGTGTGATGTATAACATTTAGAGTAAACAATATATGAAAGAGTTTTTAAATAACTAATACATGTATAATCAGTTTAAAATCAAAGGTCAGGGACCGATATGAATTCACCCCAAACGATTAGGGACTGAACCAGGAAATAACCCTCGTCACGAAGACGCAGCGTGTGGATTTGGACTAAATTAAAATGCGCTTTAAAATTTGAGGTAAAAATAGCAATAAACGACAGACACAGCCAAAAGGACTCAATCGAAATATCGTGAATGGGGAAGGGCTAACACAGCAAATGGCCCCTTTAACCCAAACACGCGGATCCCCCGGGTCACAAGTCGTGTCACGTGTGTGGGTCCAATCCCCTTAAACGGTGTCGTTCGGTTTAGCACTCAAAACCTTCTTTTGTGTTTTTTTTTTATTTTTTTTCTTCCAGAAATCAAAAACGCAGGTTCTCTCTCTCTCTCACCCCTCCATAACCGACGGCTAGGCTTTCTCCACCCAGCGCTAGCCATGCTGCCACCGCATCCGGTGGACTGCCACGAGCGGGGAGGGGATCTTAACCCCACTCGGAGCCCCTTTCGAAGACCCACGCCTTCGTCCCGACTACGATGCCGAAGAAAGGGGGTTCCGATCGCGGAGGGGCGTCGATTCAGGTACGGTCCTTCTCCTTTCTTTGTGATCTTGTTTTTGTTTAAAAAAAATTATTAAGAAAATAAATCGAGAGCCCCGTTTCCTTTTATTATTCGGTCCCTTTTTTTGTATCGAAAAGTAAGAAATAACGAAGATGAATAAATAACAGTTAATAACAAGAGATGAAAATGTGGAAACGACCTTGAAATTTTTATTTTCCTTTCTGATCTCTAAGCATTCGTAACGAAAAAAAAAAGCCCTCACAAGCGATTCGTTTCTGTGTTTTTATAATCGATTCCTCAAGATTCAATTTTGTCCTTTTGTTTTTCTGTTTCGTGCTGGTGCAGGTGATGGGCGAAGATTGTGGGAACTGACAGGGACGTGTGTGGGTTGCTGATACGAGGCGTGCGTGTGGAGTACGCGGTGATCAAGACGCCGGGTGTGGCAGCCGAAATGTCAGCGGCTAGTGGAGCAAACGAGGCTGCGGCGCCTAGGGTTTCCTAGAAACCCTAGGTCTCTGAACCTGTTAAGGTTCTGGGCCTTTTGGGCCATGTAATTTTTGGGCTTGCTTGTCCGATGGTGTGGGCTGGAACTGATTTGTTTTTTTTTGTTGTAATTGGGTTTAGGAGTAGATTTTGGGCTAGGATTGGTTTGGTTAAGGGTTTTGTAATTGGGTCTTAGTGGGCTGTTTATCTGGGTTAACTGGTCTTGTAGAAGTTGTTTGTACCTTTGGGCTTTGAGTTTCTGTAAATAGACATTTAAATGGAGTGATTTTATTTGGGTTTAATGGTCATCATTTTTGAACTGCTATTTGTATTTGGGCTTAATTTGTTTTATTTTTTGGTATCGGTTTCTTAATGGGTCCCGGGTTTGGGTTTTGGTTAAAGGCCCGGGCAAAATATGGTTATTACAAATGTGCAAAGGTTGATGGCTAAATTTGTTATTATACGTTATATATAAGCACCAAATTTTAACCAATGGATTATTTTTCTCACTCATGTAATGTATAATTTATCCATTTTTTTAATAAAAAGACTAAAATACAATCCATGATATAGTAAGGTAATTCTGTGGTACTTTTACCTAAATAAAATCATTATAAGAAATTATTTACAAATCATATCATATGAAATTTTAAAATATATATTAATGTCATAATCGTGTCATATTACAAGCATTAGACCTCTTTGACTTCTTTTGTAACACCCATACCCGATCTAGTCACCAGATCCAAGTTACAGAAATGCTACCACCAAAACAGAGAACATCACATGCAATTCAGACTTAAAATCAATTAATAATTTCATAATTCATACAAAACATAATTTACGAACCAATTCGAGTTCTAATCGAGCTTACAAAAGCTCTAAAAGAAGATTAGAATTGAATAAGGACCAAATTAAAACTTTTAAAACCAAGAAGGGCAAACATGAAAATAGATATCACACGGCCATGTGGCCAGGCCGTGTAAAAGACTGTACCCGTGTGTGCAAAAGTCACACAGTCGTGTGTCCAAGCCGTGTAACTAATTTTGTCCATGTGCTACAAAATTACCAAACCTACAATACCCACATGAGCGTGTGGCCAGACCATGTGAGGTACACGCCCGTGTGGAACAATTATATGCATTTTAAGTGTTCATCATGTACCAAGCAAACCTATGATTAATGTAATGCCTAAATGGCCACACAACTTGTACAAGAACCAATCAACAATCATGCCAAAACATGAATTAACCAATTACAATACTAATTATCCATATCACATAGAATTTCCTCTTCACCAAGTTTAATAACCTAAACATTAAAAATTAAATATTAATACAAACAAGTCACATACTTCATTATACCATTTCCAACTCAACTCAAAACATATCATATATCCATTTCCTAATCTTCTAACCAATATGTCTCAAGACACCATCACAAACATAAATCAATATCAAAGTACTTTCTATTTCATGCCAAGTTAAAACATAGCTATGCATATGTCATATGTACAAACAAAATGCCAAATTTCTATCACTTGTCATTAACCATCTTACCAATATAATTATAGATAAGTTTAACACCAAAAACCATTTTACATGTCATGCTTATAAAATCTAATTCAAACATTAATTTATTATTGTAACACCCCAAACCCGGTCTAAACGCTACAACCAGATCTGGAATGTCACTAGTGAAAAGGTTGTAAAAGGAAAAGGTCTTGTACATTGAAGATATCGTAAGTTTGAAAATTTGATCTAGGGTGATGTGTTGAAAACGGTGATTTGTGGTTTAAGAAAAATCCCTGAATTCAGTTTAACGATAATTTGTTATTCCTGGTGGCATTTAAGAGAAAAACGGTTGCTTATGTTATTTAGGGTTTGGAAAAACTCAACTTAATTATCAAGTTTGAAACCTATATTAAGGTCATAACAAAATTTAAATCATAATATAAAACCTGAAATAAAAATATTAGGAAGGCCTTATTACATAATAAAAACTCGAATTAAGTAAATACTAGAAAATAACAACTTTATGAAAAAGAACACTTTATGGCCCCCGCGAGTCTGCCTCGGCTCCCTGATCCACGATCTACTGATTACCTGCAAGATTTAGCAGAGGAGTGAGTCACCAAGACTCAGTGTGTAAATCCCCTTATGTCACACATACTGCTTTATGCCCATAATCGCATATTGGCCTCAGCCCACTCAGTATATCAAACACCATCATGAATGCAATATGTGTCCCATTCCAACCTAGTTTTTCCATCCTCTACACACCACCCGTACCAGCCCATCACACCGTGGGGATTTCTACAATCAACCCTCCACCCGCTACACACCTCATACGTGGCATTAGGCCACTCGTGGTCTTAGACCACCGTGATACAAGATCACCGTGACAAAGTCACTAATAATATACATAGGGTCAACCCACAGTGGTAACAACCACCGTGACAATCCCTGATAAATGTACGTGGGGCCAACCCACCGTGGTAACAACCACCGAGACAAGTCACTAATCATATATAATCGTGGTATTACACCACCGTGGCACCAAGCCACCGAGACATGGTCACTATTATCATATATGTATCCGTGGGGCTAACCCACCGTGGTAACAACCACCGTGACAGTCTCAAATACTTCCCCTTTCACATCATTTCCCAACCCATGTAGAACTTACAATCGTATGAATGCACATGCATAGTACAATGCTTATTTCATACCCATCAAGATATCCATAGAATCACATACCTGGTATTCCCCTCTCTATCCACAAGGGTATTACGCTGCTTTTCAGTCATTCCGGCTTTTCAGCCCAAACAGTAATAGTATAAACCAACAAACAATTAAGAAGGGTGAAGTTTACACACCTGATAACACGCAATACAACACTTTCTACGTCGACACTATCGCTAACAGGGACTACTGCTATTTGCCTACTATTCTGTTCTAAAGCTGGTCCACAACCTGGTAGCCAATCTCGAACCGCAGATACCGTTCGTTGTTTAGACTTAGGGGCTGGGACTACAGGTCCAACCCCCTCCTTAGATTGGCTGGCATTTGAGTCCATGAATGATCTTGGTCAGAAGATGCTATATTGAAACAGTGATTGCTTAACGTAACATTGGGTTAAGATAGCGAATAACGAAAGGAAAACCCGATCGAATAACTAGAGAAAAACCCTTACCTAGAGATTCCGAATGAGGGATAAGATTTGACTGATTCTCTGACTTGGAATTCAATTGATTCGGCTTAACAAGATTCCCCGGAAAAGGCGCCCCCGAAGAGAAAAGAAAAGGCAAAAGAGTGTAAATCACCACAATAGCATCACCAAGCCAATTAGCTATTCGGCTTTGGCTACCAAAAATCGAAAGAACAAAAAGAAAAGATGACAGTGCCCCTCTTACCTTAATTCGACAGAAACTGATTGTCCCTCAAGCCCCCTTCAATCGAAGGCCAGATGCCGGAAAAATATGAAGACAGAGCCCTACCTACATTCAGCCAAAACACCAAGGAACCAAGTTCATCCCTTCGGCCTAACAACTAATCAAGAGGAAGAAATACTGAACGAGGAGAAGAGTCTTACCACAATTAGGAAGAAGCCGAATGAGAAGGCTAGAAGAATAATGGGCGGCGATCCAAAAGAAAGAAAAGAGTAAGTGATTAAAGAAGGAAAAAGAAATCGAAATGGGGCTAGTTTCAGCTATAGTGAAAAGAACGATCCACTACAAAGAGAATGAGAAGTAAGTTTCGGCTTTGGAGTAGGGTTAGAGAAAAAGATGATTTTAACTTTTGCAGGAAAGTAGAGAAGGAAAGAATAAGGGTTTGATCGAAAGAAGAAATCGGTATGGTGCCTTCGGCTATAAAGCTTAAGAGTATGAGTGGAGAGAATGAGAGATTTTGTAGAGGCTAGAAAAGGTTACGGCTTAGAGGTCTTTGGTGAAAAGAGAAAGTGAAGGAAAAAAAGATGTACCAATCATCTCACCAATTCGGCCAAAGAGCAAAAGAAGGGAGAAAAGAAGTTGGCTTAGCAAATTCGGCACTCACCCCTAACAACTGAAAATGCACAATTGACAACAAAGCCTAAGACCTCTAGACCTTCGGCACACCCTCAACAAGCCAAAACCAATTCCCCCTCCCTACACCAAGTGCCCAAGATTCGGCCACCACCTTCACCCATGTGCTATCCCACATTTTCCTCCTAGTTTCACTTTGGTTTACATATTCAAACAATTTGAATAATTCAAATCTCCCAAATAGCTCTCCACCACTAGTTTGAATTGTTTGACCAGGTCTTGCCTCTCTCCTCCAGAGTCTGATTACCATCCAGCTACTTCCCCTGCTTGAGCCAAAAAAATAATACTCCCTTGCTTTCCATGAGTTTCGAACCCTCTCCCTCTTAGCTTATTTTGTGACGCCACTTCCCTGCATGATAGGTGGCGTCTCCCTGCCACTTTACCACTGCAAATCTTGTGTCTTCAACCACAAGCAAAAATTACTTAAGACCTGCCTCCGCTTGCTTTCCCCTAAAGGTACCCAAAATTGAAATTTTGACAAGGCTTCGGCTTAACCCCAAACCTTCCCGGGGACCCCAAACATATCCAAACAATAAATAAGGCAACCTAAACACACCTAATTAACACACAGAGCTTAGCCTATCCACCGAAACATATTAAATGCAAAGCCCCTAATTCAGGATGTTACAATTATGCTATATACTCCAACAAAATCTCATATATTCATTGCATAACATAATCAAATTTACCAAATACTCATTTTATTGCATCACATACCAAACTTAATAACAACCTTTAAGGATATTATTTCAAGCTTTGATCAAACACATTAACATACCAGCAAGTACACATACTTTTTGCAAAAGAAATCACATTTTACTTTTACAAAATACTTATACACAATTCAACTCCTATTAGATGCCACATAACCAAAATAAACATTTAAAAGACTATCGAAAGAGGAGGCTGGATAGTGTGATCTTCAAGATGATCTGACCGTTGAGTTTTGCAAAGAGGGTCAACTATAGACAACATAAAATGAAACGAAGTAAGCATTAAACATTCTTAGTAAGTTCATAGGTTTATAAACAACAACTTACCTCAGTTCACAATAACATATACTGAATTTAACTAATTTATCTATATCCCTATCACAACATGCCACATTTACAAATTGAGCATTTCATATATATATATATATATATATACACGATTAACCATCAATTCACTTAGTTCAATTCAATTTAGTATCATTTCTGAATAACTGTCAAACACATATACGTCATTTATTCGGTTCAATCTTATAACCTTTTAATAATCATATAAAGACATTCATTTCCATGCATAACATAGAATCAATCAATATATTTTCCTTTCAACAGTTAGCTCGATGAACCAAAATAATAAGATATAGATACATGGTTAACTACACCACACCAGATAGCTCAACAAAGCAATAACTACATCACACTAAAGCACCGTAGTGCAAAGCCCATAGACACAAATATCATATCATATAACATATCATCCCTCCACCACATCAAGGTCTCTATAGAGACAAAGCTCGGTAAATCGCAACAAATGCAGGATTCTGGCGTAAACAGTGATATCTCAATCAGATTTTTACTTCACATATCCCGTAATAGCATGCAATCAACCTATTGGCATGTCAATTATATCTTATCCTACGTTCATTCATGCTCTATTTCTAACCACAATTCAAAAAATATATGCACATATCATCAATTTAGTCCATTTGATGTCCAAACAATTTATAAATATATCTTTTTAACAATATAACATTTCTGTGTATATTTCATGCACTCGCATACCAAATTTTACATTCATCTAATACTGCACTTCTATCCGTATTGATAAAAAATCTCATATTTTCCGATATAAACCTTTTCTCACATTTTTATACAAATTTGTAAACAATTTTAAAGTGCATTCAATTATTATAATTTTACAATCCAACCAAAAGCATTACATAAATATACTTAATTATATCATATGAACTTACCAGGTATAAACAACAGTAGAAGAAAGGTCAGGGACTAATATGTAATTTTCTCTTTTCCTCGGTTATCTAGGATTGATTCGATTCTTGATTTATATAATAGTTAAGTTCAAAATATCAATTCTATATACTTTTAGTACTCAAATACATGCATATGAACTTTTAATTTTGTTTTATACAATTTTTCTAAACTTTATGTTTTATTCAATTTAGTCCCTAAAATTGAAACTATTATATCTTTCACAATTAAATTTCGTTTTTCAATCTATTTTCAATTCCATCCTTCTTTAACCCTATAGAAACAATATTTATAAAAAGTATATGTCAAATCTACACTATTTTTATTTTAGTCTCTAAACTCAAAACGAACCAAATTTACTTTACAAATAAATCATAATTCATTTCTAAGCTTCAAAATCTACCATTTAACATTCGAAAATGTAACGGCCTAATTTTCAGTGGTGTCGGAAATGGTGATATGAGATCACTAAATCTGACAGGTAAGATTAAATAAGATAGTAATTTAATATTTATGAGTCAAGTGAGAATTTAGAAGAATTTGCGGATTGGTGAATTTGGTGAATTAAAAGAATTTACTAGGTCAAATGGGTCAAAAACGAGGTATCGAGACCTCGAATTTGAAAATCGAGCCATAAATATTTTTAGAAATATTTATGGAGTGTTATTAAGTTAATATTAAAGTTTGGTTGAGAAATTTAAATGTTTGGGTAGTCAATTAAATAGAAAGGACTAAATTGTAACAAATGCAAAATTGCTACAAGAATTAAATAGCTCAAGTGTTAAAAGAAAAAGGATTTAAAGAGCAATTAAACTTAAAAGTGAGAAGGTTGGACTGCTAAGGCAAGGGAATCAAAGGAGATAAGGGAAATGGGGGCAAAATTGGAATTTTTGTGATTTTAACATGTATAATAAAGATAAAATTGAAAAACCTAGAGATATCTTCATATTTTCTCAGCCAAAACGCCATAAAAAGTTGGGAGAAAGCTGGTTTTCATATTTTTACACCATGTGAGTTTGATTCTTGCTTTTTCTTGATAATTTTTATGTTTTTATGACTTTTACAACTAGATCCACTTATAGAATTCATTAGTTTTTGATTTGGTGGGTAAAATTAAAAGTTACCCTTGCTGAGAAATGGAAGTTTATGGTGAATTATTATGAAAATTAAATTATAATTTCATATTAAGGTGGTTTTATTAAGTGATTTTGATAGGAAATGATATTTAGGACCTAATTGTGAAAAAGTTGTGAATTAGAGGTTGCTGTTGAAATTCAGAATATAAAAGGTTGTGAAATAGTTTGTAATGATAGAATAAAGTGTTAATTGAGAAAAATTAGTTCAATTGATGGCTGAATTGAGCAGGACTAAATTGTGAAAATCAGAATTTTGGGGTAAAAGTGCAATTTTGAAATTTAAAGAGCATAATTTGTGAAGTGAAATGGAAATGAAATATATGCTAATGAGTGAAAATATTTTATATTATAGATCAAGAAACCAAAGAAGAAAGAGGAAAAGAAAAAGTTGCAGAGTAGTCCCTAAATTTCAAAATCTTCTACAAATCAGCCGGGTAAGTTCATATGGTTGAATTTATATGTTTATTTGTGAATGATATAATGTGTTGTTAAATCTGAATTTGCTGTGGAATTATGAAAATTATGATTAAATGAAAGAATAAAGGCGGTAATTCAAATTAGGAAAAACGCAAAATTGAGTACGTTCGTATCGTGACATGTGATGAATTGACGGATAAGACCATGGTTAATCCATGGCAAAGTGTGAAATGTAGGTATGGTATCATCCATACTGAGTTATAAAATGTAGGTATGGTATCAACCATACTGAGATACGAAATGTAGGTATGGTATCATCCATACTGAGTTGTGAAATGTAGGTATGGTATTAACCATACTGAGATATGAAATGTAGGTATGGTATCATCCATACTGAGTTACGAAAAGTAGGTATGGTATCGCCCATACTGAGTTGTGAAATGTAGGTATGGAATCATCCATACTGAGTTGTGAAATGTAGGTATGGAATCATCCATACTGAGTTGTGAAACGTGGCACTGAGCAACGACGTACTCAAATTTGTAAGACGTTTCTTAATTTGATAAGAAGTAATATAAAATGAGTGAATCAAATGGAAGAGATTGAGTAGTTGTTAATGTTGAGCTCAACTATGTGAAGTATTTAACAATGGTTGTGAATGGCAGGGAACTTTAGTAAATATTTTGTTATTGTTTTGGAAATATTATGTGTGGTAAGTTACTTTTAAACCAATGAACTTACTAAGCTTCATCAAGCTTACTTGTGTGTGTTTGATATTTTTATGTAGATTGAATTAAAGAGAAGTGGTAGATCGGATCATCACAGCAAAGCTCACTATCCAGATCAATTCCGGTAGCTTTTGTTTTATGTTTGAAGATTTATATGGCATGTATAGAGTTTAAATGAGATGAAGTAAAGATGTTATAAACTAGTTAACAATATTTTGCAATGAAACAGTTTTTGAATTCCAGCAGTGACGTGAATTTGAAAAATCACCAAAAATAGAAGAAATGGAATTAGAAAGTGAAGGAGATATGAATTGAAAGCTCTTTGAGTCTATTTTCATATGAAAGAAATAGAGTAAGCAAAAGAAATGGAAATAATGAGATATTTAAATTTTAGTGAAACTGGTTCTGAATGAATTCGTGATCCCCTGTTCTGCATTTGAAAAATCATTAGAAATTGCACAAAAATAATTGTGGTTTAAAATTTATATGTATGAAATCCTGAATGAGTATAGTTTCAAATGAGCTAAACAATGAGGCCATCTAAATTCTGTACAAAGAGTACTTTGATTCGTAGTGAAGAGAGGTCAAAACAGTCAAACAGTAAAACAGGGGAAATTTTAAGAAAAATCTGGTATTGATTGGCCATACGAAAAATTCTGGAAAAATTATAGTAAAAAGATATATGAGTCTAGTTTCATAGAAAATTAACGGATCTTAATTTGGAGTCCCGTAGCTCCAGATATAAATATTTTAGTGACTATGACGCAGATGGGTAGTTTTAAATTTTATGCCGAATTAGTAGTAAAGTTTAGTAATGCCTCGTGCTCGACTCCGGCAACGGTCTCGGTAAGGGGTGTTACATTTATTGGTATCAGAGCTTTGGTTTAGATGATTCTCGGAACGGATGTGATGTATAAAATGTTTAGAAATACATGCCATATAAATCTGTGATAGTGAGATGTGAATGATCCGATCTAACTATTAATTTTTGTTATAGATTGTAAAGATGTCTGATAGACCCGAGGGTGCTGATCATGAAGAGGAAGTTAATAGTAGAGTACAAACTTCTGAGCAGAGAACAAGTAATAATGTTCCAATTTCTTTGATGAGAGAGGAAGAACTTAAAAATTTGATTTACGGGGTAATGAATCAGTGGTTTAGTGAAACAATACAAGGAAGAAGTCAGGCACAACAACCTCCTCCTCCCCCTACTGTACCACCAGTTACAGCCCCAGTTGCTCCTCCTTTAATAGATGAATCTATCAAAAGAACACCGATTGAGAAACTCAGAAAGTTCGGAGCTGAAGAATTTCGGGGAAGATCGGATGATGATCCAGTTAAAGCAGAGTATTGGCTAAAGAGTTTGGAGAGAGTTTTCAAACAGATGATTTGTTCTCCGGAGGACTATCTGAGGTGTGCAGTTTCATTATTGAAAGAAGAAGCGTATAATTGGTGGGAAACCATTGAGGCAGTGGTACCTGCAAATAAACTTACTTGGGAATTCTTCCAAAATGAGTTTAGAAAAAAGTATGTGGGAAGGAGATATTTAGATAAAAAGAAGAGGGAATTCATTGATCTTCGACAAGGGAATAAAACAGTGGCTGAATATGAAAGAGAATTTGTGTATCTCAGTAGGTATGCTCGGGATGTTGTATCGACAGAAGAAGAAATGTGCATTAGATTTGAAGAAGGGCTTAATGATGAAATCAGAATGATGATAGGAGGCACTGAGATTTGAGAATTTGTGGTTTTGTCTGATCGAGCTCCAAAGATGGAAGAAGTGTATAATAGAAAGATGCAAAGAGAAAGAAAAGGCAAAGAAGTATATAAAAGAAGTTTCTCTAGACCAACTTCGACTTTTCCGGCTAAAAAGTTCAGAGATGATTCTAGTCGATCTGTTACAATTCCGGAACGATCGAATAAAAGTAAAACAACTCAAAGAGATGTCGGAGTGACTAATAAACCAGCAGCTAGTACTGGTAGTGTACAAAATATTCCGAGACCTAGATGCAAAAATTGTGGTAGATTTCATATTGGTGAATGTTGGGGAAGAATCGGAGCTTGTTATAGATGTGGTGGAACTGATCATTTTATTCGGATCTCCTCAATCATTAAAAGAAAATAAAGAGCTAAGCGAGAAACAAACAAATACTCCTCAGAAAAGTAGACGTTCGGGTCAAAGTAGTGCTGCTGAGACTGCTCGTTCGGGAATGAGAGATACTGCAGCCCGATCAAAAATAAGGGCACCCGCGTACATATATGCTACTCGGGCAAGAGAGGAAGCTTCTGCTCCAGATGTGATAGCTGGTATTTTCCATCTTTTTAATGATTACTGTATACTTTAATTGATCCCGGATCTACGCATTCATATATTTGCACCGCATTAGTGTCGAAAAGAAAATGATCATTGAGTCCACCGACTTTGATATGCAAGTCACTAATCCGTTAGGGCAAAGTGTGTTAGTTAATTTAATATGTCTGAAGTGTCCACTTAAAATACAAGGTCATGTGAATTCTCTCACGATTTAATGTTGTTACCTTTCCGAGAATTTGATGTTATTCTTGGCATGGATTGGTTGATTAAACACGATGCCATAGTGAATTGTAGAGAAAAACGGGTTGATTTAAAATGTCGATGCGGGGAAATAGTTTCAATGAGTTTGGAGATAAAAAGAATGATGTCGAAATTATTTCAAAATTCTTACAAATGTAAATTGATTCGGAAGGGTAATGAAGCATTTTTAGCTTATATTCTTGATACCCGGGTTCTAAATTGAAGATGGAACAGTTGCCAGTTGTTAATGAGTTTACTGATGTGTTTCTTGAGGAATTACCTGGTTTACCCCCAGATCGTGAGGTTGAATTCGTAATTGATGTAATTTCGGGTACAGCTCCGATATCAATAGCTCCATATAGAATGGCACCAGCTGAGTTAAAAGAGTTGAAGACACAATTGCAAGAGTTATTGGATAAGGGGTTCATCAGACCGAGTACATCACCTTGGGGCGCACCTGTTTTATTTGTGAAAAAGAAAGATGGCTCGTTGCGATTGTGTATTGATTACAGACAGCTGACCAAGGTAATAATTAAAAATAAATATCCATTACCTCGTATCGATGATTTATTTGATCAACTGAAAAGTGTGCTGTGTTTTCAAAGATAGATCTTAGATCTGGGTATTATCAACTGAAGGTTAAAGAGCGTGATGTGCCAAAGACTGCTTTTCGAACTCGGTATGGTCACTACGAATTTCTGGTAATGCCTTTTGGTTTAACAAATGCCCCTGCTGCATTTATGGATTTAATGAATCGAATTTTTCAGCCTTATTTGGATAGATTTGTGGTGGTAATTATTGATGACATATTGGTCTATTCAAAGACAGAATCCGAGCATGCACAACACTTGAGAATTGTATTACAGACTTTGAGAGAAAAGCAGTTATATGCAAAATTTAGTAAATGTGAGTTTTGGCTTCATGAAGTTGGATTTCTGGGTCACATTGTATCAGCTGAAGGAATTCGTGTGGATCCAAGTAAAGTTTCAGCAGTGGTGAATTGGAAAACACCGAAGAATGTAACTGAAGTGCAAAGTTTTCTGGGACTAGCAGGGTATTATCGCCGTTTTGTAAAGAATTTTTCCATGATTGCTTCACCAATGACTCATTTGTTACAAAAGAATGTTGAGTTTGTATGGTCTGATGAATGTCAACAGAGCTTTGACCAATTGAAGAAAATGTTAATGAAGCTCCAGCTTTGACTCAACCGAATCGTATACCATATATTGTGTACAATGATGCATCTTTAAATGGTTTGGGTTGTGTGTTAATGCAGTCGGGAAAGGTAGTGGCTTATGCTTCACGGCAATTAAAACCACATGAAAAGAATTACCCTACACACGATCTTGAATTAGCTGCAATTGTTTTTGCTTTAAAAATTTGGAGACACTATTTATATGGTGAGAAGTGTTATATCTATACGGATCACAAAAGTCCAAATACTTAATGACTCGTATGAACCGAACTTAAGACGAGAGACGGTGGTTCGAGTTGCTTTGAAAGATTATGATTTGGTTATTGACTACCATCCAGGAAAAGCTAATGTAGTTGTTGATGCACTTAGTCGAAAGTCATCATTGTTTGCACTTCGGTTAATGAATGCTCATTTGACTCTTAATGAAGAAGGTGTTGTATTAGCGAGAATTGAAAGTGAAACCCATGTTTCTTCAACAAATTCGAAACTGCAGAATGAAGACCAAAATTGGTATTTAAACGACAAATGGTTCGAGATAATTTAGATTCGAGTTCAAAGATTGATGATGAAGGTATGTTGCGTTATCATAACAGTAATTTGTGTTCCAAACAATTCGATTTGAAGAATAATATTCTTCTCAAGCACATAATAGTATGTATTCTATTCATCCGCAAGATAAAATGTACGGTGATTTGAAAAAGATATATTGGTGGCTTTGGTATGAAAAGAGAAATTTCGTAATTTGTTGCAAAATGTTTGATTTGTCGCCAAGTTAAAGCGGAGCATCAAGTGCCAACGGGTTTATTACAACCCATTATGATTCCCGAATGGAAGTGGGAGCGTGTTACAATGGATTTTGTGTCGATTGCCTATGACTCCAAGAAAGAAAGATTCGATATGGGTGATTGTCGATAGATTGACAAAGTCGGCACACTTTATTCCAAATGAATGCATTTTTTCACTTGAGAAGTTAGCGTAATTGTATGTGTCGAGAGATTGTGAGACTACATGGAGTTCCAAAGATCTATCATTTCGCATCGGGATCCGAGGTTTACTTCGAGATTTTGGAATAAATTGCAAGAAGCTTTAGGTACAGTTAAATTTTAGTACAAACATTTCATCCTCAAACAGATGGACAGTCGAGCGAGTGATTCAAATTCTAGAAGATATGTTAAGATGTTGTATACTCGAGTTTGGTGACAGTTGGGAAAGGTATTTACCTTTGGCTGAGTTTGCTTATAATAATAGCTATCAGTCTAGTATAAAAATGGCACCATTTGAAGCTCTTTATGGTAGGAAATGCAAGACTCCATTGTGTTGGTCTGAATTGAGTGAATCAAAAATAGTTGGGGTTGATTTGATTCGGGAAACTGAAGAGAAAGTCCGGATTATTCGAGATAGTCTAAAAGTCGCTTGGATCGTCGCCGAAGTCATATGCAGATTTGAAACGAAGAGACATAGAATATGCAGTGGGTGATCGAGTATTTTTAAAAGTTTCACCATGGAAGAAGGTGTTACGGTTTGGTAGAAAAGGAAAATTGAGTCCGAGATTTATAGGGCCGTATGAAATTGTGGAAAGGGTTGGTCCTGTAGCTTATCGGTTGGCTTTACCTCCTAACTTGAGAAGATCCACAATGTGTTTCATGTGTCTATGTTAAGGCGGTATAGGTCGATCCTTCACACGTAATTCCTCATACTGAAATTGAGCTTCAACCAGATATGACTTATTCAGAAGAACCAATAAAGATTTTGGCTCGTGAAGTAAAAGAGTTGCGGAATAAGAAAATACCATTGGTTAAAGTATTATGGCATCGGCATGATATGGAGGAGGCAACCTGGGAAACAGAGGAGTCAATGAGATCACAGTATCCAAATCTATTTTCAGGTAACAAATTTCGAGGACGAAATTTTTAAGGGGGGGAGAGTTGTAATGGCCTAATTTTCAGTGGTGTCGGAAATGGTGATATGAGATCACTAAATCCGATAGGTAAGATTAAATAAGATAGTAATTTAATATTTATGAGTCAAGTGA
The DNA here is from genome assembly GCA_025503065.1 of Gossypium bickii. Classification (NCBI taxonomy): domain Eukaryota; kingdom Viridiplantae; phylum Streptophyta; class Magnoliopsida; order Malvales; family Malvaceae; genus Gossypium; species Gossypium bickii. The sequence continues at coordinate 2,828,064 of CP106714.1, read as the reverse complement.
GAATTTAGAAGAATTTGCGGATTGGTGAATTTGGTGAATTAAAAGAATTTACTAGGTCAAATGGGTCAAAAACGAGGTATCGAGACCTCGAATTTGGAAATCGAGCCATAAATATTTTTAGAAATATTTATGGAGTGTTATTAAGTTAATATTAAAGTTTGGTTGAGAAATTTAAATGTTTGGGTAGTCAATTAAATAAAAAGGACTAAATTGTAACAAATGCAAAATTGCTACAAGAATTAAATAGCTCAAGTGTTAAAAGAAAAAGGATTTAAAGAGCAATTAAACTTAAAAGTGAGAAGGTTGGACGGCTAAGGCAAGGGAATCAGCAGGAGATAAGGGAAATGGGGGCAAAATTGGAATTTTTTTGATTTTAACATGTATAATAAAGATAAAATTGAAAAACCTAGAGATATCTTCATATTTTCTCAGCCAAAACGCCATAAAAAGTTGGGAGAAAGCTGGTTTTCATATTTTTACACCATGTGAGTTTGATTCTTGCTTTTTCTTGATAATTTTTATGTTTTTATGACTTTTACAACTAGATCCACTTATAGAATTCATTAGTTTTTGATTTGGTGGGTAAAATTAAAAGTTACCCTTGCTGAGAAATGGAAGTTTATGGTGAATTATTATGAAAATTAAATTATAATTTCATATTAAGGTGGTTTTATTAAGTGATTTTGATAGGAAATGATATTTAGGACCTAATTGTGAAAAAGTTGTGAATTAGAGGTTGCTGTTGAAATTCAGAATATAAAAGGTTGTGAAATAGTTTGTAATGAGAGAATAAAGTGTTAATTGAGAAAAATTAGTTCAATTGATGGCTGAATTGAGCAGGGACTAAATTGTGAAAACTATAAATTTTGGGGTAAAAGTGCAATTTTGAAATTTAAAGAGCATAATTTGTGAAGTGAAATGGAAATGAAATATATGCTAATGAGTGAAAATATTTTATATTATAGATCAAGAAACCAAAGAAGAAAGAGGAAAAGAAAAAGTTGCAGAGTAGTCCCTAAATTTCAAAATCTTCTACAAATCAGCCGGGTAAGTTCATATGGTTGAATTTATATGTTTATTTGTGAATGATATAATGTGTTGTTAAATCTGAATTTGCTGTGGAATTATGAAAATTATGATTAAATGAAAGAATAAAGGCGGTAATTCAAATTAGGAAAAACACAAAATTGAGTACGTTCGTATCGTGACATGTGATGAATTGACGGATAAAACCATGGTTAATCCATGGCAAAGTGTGAAATGTAGGTATGGTATCATCCATACTGAGTTATAAAATGTAGGTATGGTATCAACCATACTGAGATACAAAATGTAGGTATGGTATCATCCATACTGAGTTGTGAAATGTAGGTATGGTATTAACCATACTGAGATATGAAATGTAGGTATGGTATCATCCATACCGAAGTTCTTAAAAGTAGGTATGGTATCGCCCATACTGAGTTGTGAAATGTAGGTATGGAATCATCCATACTGAGTTGTGAAACGTGGCACTGAGCAACGACGTACTCAAATTTGTAAGACGTTTCTTAATTTGATAAGAAGTAATATAAAATGAGTGAATCAAATGGAAGAGATTGAGTAGTTGTTAATGTTGAGCTCAACTATGTGAAGTATTTAACAATGGTTGTGAATGGCAGGGGAACTTTAGTAAATATTTTGTTATTGTTTTGGAAATATTATGTGTGGTAAGTTACTTTTAAACCAATGAACTTACTAAGCTTCATCAAGCTTACTTGTGTGTGTTTGATATTTTTATGTAGATTGAATTAAAGAGAAGTGGTAGATCGGATCATCACAGCAAAGCTCACTATCCAGATCAATTCCGGTAGCTTTTGTTTTATGTTTGAAGATTTATATGGCATGTATAGAGTTTAAATGAGATGAAGTAAAGATGTTATAAACTAGTTAACAATATTTTGCAATGAAACAGTTTTTGAATTCCAGCAGTGACGTGAATTTGAAAAATCACCAAAAATAGAAGAAATGGAATTAGAAAGTGAAGGAGATATGAATTGAAAGCTCTTTGAGTCTATTTTCATATGAAAGAAATAGAGTAAGCAAAAGAAATGGAAATAATGAGATATTTAAATTTTAGTGAAACTGGTTCTGAATGAATTCGTGATCCCCTGTTCTGCATTTGAAAAATCATTAGAAATTGCACAAAAATAATTGTGGTTTAAAATTTATATGTATGAAATCCTGAATGAGTATAGTTTCAAATGAGCTAAACAATGAGGCCATCTAAATTCTGTACAAAGAGTACTTTGATTCGTAGTGAAGAGAGGTCAGAACAGTCAAATAGTAAAACAGGTTAAATTTTAAGAAAAATCTGGTATTGATTGGCCATACGAAAAATTCTGGAAAAATTATAGTAAAAAGATATATGAGTCTAGTTTCATAGAAAATTAACGGATCTTAATTTGGAGTCCCGTAGCTCCAGATATAAATATTTTAGTGACTATGACGCAGATGGGTAGTTTTAAATTTTATGCCGAATTAGTAGTAAAGTTTAGTAATGCCTCGTGCTCGACTCCGGCAACGGTCTCGGTAAGGGGTGTTACATTTATTGGTATCAGAGCTTTGGTTTAGATGATTCTCGGAACAGATGTGATGTATAAAATGTTTAGAAATACATGCCATATAAATCTGTGATAGTGAGATGTGAATGATCCGATCTAACTATTAATTTTTGTTATAGATTGTAAAGATGTTTGATAGACCCGAGGGTGCTGATCATGAAGAGGAAGTTAATAGTAGAGTACAAACTTCTGAGCAGAGAACAAGTAATAATGTTCCAATTTCTTTGATGAGAGAGGAAGAACTTAAAAATTTGATTTACGGGGTAATGAATCAGTGGTTTAGTGAAACAATACAAGGAAGAAGTCAGGCACAACAACCTCCTCCTCCCCCTACTGTACCACCAGTTACAGCCCCAGTTGCTCCTCCTTTAATAGATGAATCTATCAAAAGAACACCGATTGAGAAACTCAGAAAGTTCGGAGCTGAAGAATTTCGGGGAAGATCGGATGATGATCCAGTTAAAGCAGAGTATTGGCTAAAGAGTTTGGAGAGAGTTTTCAAACAGATGATTTGTTCTCCGGAGGACTATCTGAGGTGTGCAGTTTCATTATTGAAAGAAGAAGCGTATAATTGGTGGGAAACCATTGAGGCAGTGGTACCTGCAAATAAACTTACTTGGGAATTCTTCCAAAATGAGTTTAGAAAAAAGTATGTGGGAAGGAGATATTTAGATAAAAAGAAGAGGGAATTCATTGATCTTCGACAAGGGAATAAAACAGTGGCTGAATATGAAAGAGAATTTGTGTATCTCAGTAGGTATGCTCGGGATGTTGTATCGACAGAAGAAGAAATGAGATGAAGTAAAGATGTTATAAACTAGTTAACAATATTTTGCAATGAAACAGTTCTTGAATTCCAGCAGTGACGTGATTTTGAAAAATCACCAAAAATAGAAGAAATGGAATTAGAAAGTGAAGGAGATATGAATTGAAATCTCTTTGAGTCTATTTTCATATGAAAGAAATAGAGTAAGCAAAAGAAATGTAAATAATGAGATATTTAAATTTTAGTGAAACTGGTTCTGAATGAATTCGTGATCCCCTGTTCTGCCTTTGAAAAATTATTAGAAATTGCAAAAAAATAATTGTGGTTTAAAATTTATATGTATGAAATCCTGAATGAGTATAGTTTCAAATGAGCTAAACAATGAGGCCATCTAAATTCTGTACAAAGAGTACTTTGATTCGTAGTGAAGAGAGGTCAAAACAGTCAAACTGTAAAACAGGGGAAACTTTAAGAAAAATCTGGTATTGATTGGCCATACCAAAAATTCTGGAAAAATTATAATAAAAAGATATATGAGTCTAGTTTCAGAGAAAATTAACGGATCTTAATTTGGAGTCCCGTAGCTCCAGATATAAATATTTTAGTGACTATGACGCAGATGGGCAGTTTTAAATTTTATGCCGAATTAGTAGTAAAGTTTAGTAACGCCTCGTGCTCGACTCCGGCAACGGTCTCGGTAAGGGGTGTTACAGAAAAACTTTAAAATCATCAATGAAAACTCTTAAAACCTTGAACAAGTTTACAATTTAACACCCAAACTAACTAGATTAAGTTACACTACAACAAAACAGTGCTAAGACGACAATTACTGGGCGACACTTTCCTAAGTGTTGGGATAGACTGGTCAACATATGGTTTGGCCAACTCTTTGTATAAGGGTTGGGATATGCATGCCTAAGGCAACGCTTAAATAAGAGTTGGCTTTGTCTAGTCCTAAGATGACACTTTTGCGGTGACACTTTCCTAAGTGTTGGGATAGAGTAATGAACATACGCTAAGTGTTGGGATGGACTATGCTTTAGCTAACTCTTTGTATAAGGGTTGGGATATGTATGCCTAAGGCAACGCTTGAATAATAGTTGGCTTTTGCGTAGTCCTAAGATGACACTTTTTTGGCGACACTTTCCTAAGTGTTGGGATAGACTATGCTTTGACCAACTCTTTGTATAAGGGTTGGGATATGTATGCCTAAGGCAATGCTTGAAAGAGTTGGCTTTTGTGTAGTCCTGAGACGACACTTTTGTGGCGACACTTTCCTAAGTGTTGGGATAGACTACGCTTTAGCCAACTCTTTGTATAAGGGTTGGGATATGTATGCCTAAGGCAACGCTTGAATAAGAGTTGGTTTTTGTCTAGTCCTAAGATGACAGTTTTGGGGCGACACTTTCCTAAGTGTTGGGATAGACTTGTCAACATACGCTCTGGCTAACTCTTTGTATAAAGGTGTAACGTCCCAAATTTCCTTAATTCCGGCTTTTTTTTGAATGTGTAGCACCAAAAAATTAGATTTACAATATGAATATTCTTAAAATTATACATCATCAGTTTGTGAATAATTATATATATTTAAACTAAAAATAACTTAACAGCTTCGAGTGTGAATAATGTTTTTAATAAAAATGCCGCAAAAAAATCAATTTAGTTTAAGGTTTAAGGTTTAAGGTTTAGAGTTTAAAGTTTAGGGTTTAGGGATTATAGTTTATTGTTTAAGGTCTTATGGTTTTGTGTTTATGGGTTTGGGGTTTAGGATTTTGTGATTATGGGTTTAGGGTTTAAGGTTTAAGGATAATATTAATATGAATATATTAAAATTATAATTATAGTTGAAATTATTTAAGAAATAATAGATAAACTTTATATATATTAAAATTTTAAAAATTGGTAACCCATGCATCTCTAGAGAAACAAAATTAATTAGTAAATTGAAAATGTTATTTAAATTTCCTAAAATATTGAAAGAATATATAATATTAAAATTTTATCTAATTAATTTAGGGTTTAAGGTTTGGAGTTAAAGGTTTAAGGGTTTGTAGGTTATGGGATATGGTTTTGAGTTTAGGGTTCCAATATTTAAGTGTTATGGCTTATGGTTTAGAGTGGGTGTTTTAGAGTTTGGGGTTTAAAATTGTAAGGTTTAGGGTTTAGGGTAGATTAAATGAAGACGTGAGTGAACGAAAGGCAAATGCTACTAAAGAACGGTTTGGTCTGTAAATCAGTTAACCGATGTCAATCGGAACTGAGCTATTTTTAATCAAGCCTTTTTCATCCTTATTTGTAGGGTTCTTAGAATGTCATATATTCATGCTTGTGTTAGAAATCGAACTAATCTAATTAGAATTAATCAGTTCGATTTGACCAGGTTTTTCGGTTTCTCATTCATTATTAGGCTGGATAATGATACCATTCTAGAAATTAATTTACTATTTAAGTGTTGGTCAATGATGTTTGAACCGGACAATATTGGCTGGTCGGATTGTGAGCTAGCTGGGGTTACTAGTCTGAAGAATGGCTTTGATTCGGTTAGACCAGTAACTGGCCATTTTATGTAAACATAAAATGATGATATATTAATAATTGTGTTAATAAATTATAATAATTGGATTGAATTAAAATTTTATGTATAAAATTACACAAAATCAAAGTTTATGTATACAATTGCACATTAAATCATAATTCATGTATAGTTTTAAGATTTCCCAATATTTTTTGGATTGAAACGTATTTTTGACGGATATTTCCTAAAAGTTACAAAACGATTTTTTTTTTTTTGTAAATTGTTAAAAATTTAGGGAAAATTCTTGGCAATTGTTTTGAATTTTTATACTTCTTTAACTTTTTGAAATTTAGACTTTTTTTATTTTATTTTTGTCTACCATTAAACTCATTAATTAAAATAACATGATTTTTTTGTCATATTATATAAAAATAATATTAATATATTTTTCAAAAATAACATAATTTAACTTAACAAATTTAACTTTTAGTACTTGATCAATACTAAAATTTTAAAATGTAGAAAGTACATAAACTAAAAATGATCAAATTATAATATAGAAATTAAATATGGCATAATACAATGACTAATAATAAAATTTAACTTTTATTTTATTATTCAAAATATATTAAATTCTATATTAATATTATATATTTTCATGATTATTTTAAGTAACCTTTCTCTTTTGTCAGTCGACTGTAATCTAACATGATACTATTTATTTTATATGTTAATTTAAAAATTATAAAAATCTTCAAAAATATTCAAAAATTTAAAATTTAATATTTTAGTCCATTTTTCTGTTAAAAAATTAAATATTCAAAATTTTTAAAAAAATGAAAAAAAATTAAAACAAAAACTTTTTACTATACACGCGGTTTTATTTTCACCCCCTCCCCTAAATCCCCAATTTTCACCCGAAATCCTTTTCTTTTTTTTCCCGTTCTATTTTCCCCAAAATCCCTAAAATTTTCCCCAATCCTCTGCATCAAAGTGCTGCATCTCTGTCGGCAGCCTTCTACTGCATCTCCGTTGGCATCTCCGTCGCCTTGTGGCTGCACCTCCGTTAAAATCCTCACACTTCAATGAATTTATTTAACCACAATTCCAAGTTTGTTTCACTTTCCGATATCACTAATTTTCTCTCTCATACTTCGACACAAACCCGACAGGGACTAAACGGTGCATTGGATCGTGCATTTAATGGGTATGTAGGAGGTGGTAAGTGATGCAGTAGTGTTAGGGAATTCACTAAACATTATGCACTTTGTTCATTGCATTTGGTATGAGAAGAATCAAAGACGAAACTTATGTAAGCTTCTGCAATTACATATGCGGTTGCTAAACCTCATGTTTTTTAGATTGGTTTTGTAACTTTTGTTCCAATGACTGTGATTTTGTTGAGCATTATGTTCTTGAAATTGTGTTTTGTTTTGGTGAATGCTTGATTTGGCTCTTGCTGGAAGTTTGAATTTGACCATTTCTGTTGCTTTTATTTTCATGTGCAGTTTTCTTCTAAGCTTTCTTTGTATGGTAGAGTGCCTTATACTAATAATACTACTGATAGTTATCACAATCTTCATCACCAGTATTGTGTGGAAGTTATTTCTTTCATGATGTATTTGATGTTTCTCTTCTGTAGATGCATTATGTTGGCTTCGTTGATACAGAAGACATGAATGCTATTTCTGGGAAAAGAAAATACTCAAGCTCTGTTGGGATATACTAGCCGCAAGCTAGCACAGTATAATCGAAGTCACTTCAATTTCCTTCTAACGACCAAATGGCTTTAAATTTTCATTGAATTATGATTTTTACATCACATCTTCGGCTTCACCTGTGGACACAAAATAGGCAGTTTACCTTGTAGTGCTTTTCACATGATTAAACTTGGGTTACATGGGTAAGTTTAACTGTCAAGCTAAGCCCTTTCCTTTATTCTTTAGCAGGCTTTAAGTATACTTATTTTACAGCTTTGCCCCTTAACAATAAAATATCTAGAATTGTACATTCTTAAAACTGAAATTGCATAGAAAGAGTAAATAAGTCTTCAATGATTTCCTTGTCAAACATGTTCTTGTTCCCTGCCCTTGGTTATTGCATCCCAATCCCTCTTTCTGTAAATCTCATTCAGCTTTCCACTAGTTGAAATTGAGACCCCCTAGTTAAATGTTTCAATACCAAATGATTGGGATGTTTCTTGGGGACAAAATCATTACAGTTAGGTCTGTAAATGATCCAATCCCAGCTGAGTTGAGTATCACTTGCTTATACTCAGCTCGACTAAATTTAGACAGGCCTGAACATGAATGAGCTCAAGCCAAATTGTTTGAACTGAGCTTGGTTGAGTTAACTGAGCATTTAACTAAACATTAGCTCATATCAAGCTCTCAATTGAAGTCATTTGCTAAAGATAGCTTCTAAAAAATAATATGGGTCTTATATGTGAAGCCATTTATGATACCCTTGGAATAAAGGTGAGTGCATTAGGTTTAAGGATGGATTTATATCGACAGCACCACTTGCTCCTTCACGCTGCCAGTTGAATTTGACAACTCCATTTAAGAAGTGGATTTCTTCTCTTGCTCATGTTTCCAGATTTATCTTTTGTGTGTGTGTGTGTGTGTTTTTTGTGCATAAAAAAAATAACTCTGCAATAATGTTTCACAAAATTTACAAATGAATTTCAATCTTTTTTATCCTACTTTCCAATAACATAAATGTTAAATCATAATTTGTTTGTGTAAGAAGATTACATCGACAATGGCTTATGAAAGTGGTGCCTTTGCTTGCAGGTCATGTTTAGCAGTGTCCTCCACAAACGGCTACCTGTTGAAGCTGGTGTTAACGTTGTGTGTGTATCACCTGGAATTTCGCACACAAATGTTGTAAGTCTATTAGAGCATTTCAGTTATTAGAAAGGTCATCACTTGAATGTTTGTTATATTTAATTTTATATACCAACATGTCATCTATGAAGACCACATGGTATATGTCATTCTCTGTGAGTTTTCCTGTGGTTTGGAAGGTCGAAGTGTTATTCATTATGTTAAGGTAAATTGAAGGGTACATGCAACAGAGCCATAAAATACTGAGAGAGTACTATCTGCTTTCAGAAAGATTGATTGGACAACATCTTGATGGCTGCAGACCATGGTTATTGTTAACAACATGACCCTTGTCCAGTATAAAGTTGGACATGGAATCTTTTACTGATGTGCACTCAATTAGCTATTAGGCTCGAAGTATGAATGTGTTATTCGCATGGTTCCTCATGTATATACATGCCCTATTTTTCTAACAAAAACCATTCTTGTAGAGAATATGTGTAAAGACAAATGGCTTTCTTGTCTATGTCTTGTAATAATAAAAGTGAACAATTTATTATTCAAAACTTATGTTTTTGAACTATGGTAACCTATGTTGCTCGAACTCGGTGGCGATTATCGGATAGATGTAGTGTCCCACACAAATATGTTCAATGTTTTCAAAGTTTCTCCTTATATTTTGAGTATCTTACCCCTATACACATGTTTGAGTTAGGGAAAATGAAAAGTCCTTACATAGATGGTAACTATTTTATTTATTTCTTTTTGAAAAATTTGTTTGCTAAGGTAATGTAAATTATTTGATGCATGTGCCTTCATTTATTACAAACAATATTTCGTTTCTCGTCATATCTCACTCAGCTGTGAGTTCTTATTTTTCGATTAATCATCCTTATCACATAATTCACAGTCTTTATGTTTCTGTCATTGACAATGTTAAACTTATTTTACTGTATCTTCTATGTTTGAATGCAGGCTTGGGATCTTCCCAGGATTGTTCAAGCTGCATATCATTTAATACCCTATTTTATCTTCAGTGCTCAAGAGGGTAAGTATTCACCAATGTTAGTTTAGTTGTGTTTTCTTAATTTTTTTTTTTTGTTAATGCATGTAGCACATTTCTCTTGGGAAGCATATCTATCGTTTGCCATAACTATCATCATCATATAAGTAATTGTCACATCAAGGTAATATTTTAGGGTTGTTTTCAGAACTTTTTCCTTTTCTTTTTATTTTGTTAAAAATTTAAAGTTTATAAAACCTTTTTGCAATTTATATTCTTTTTGGCATGCCAAATGAAATCTTGGTCTATGATGTCATGCATCTTTAAGAAACAAAGATGAACCGCCATGTGCTAGTGGATTTACAGATCATCTAGAGAGGGATTGGTTAAGTTTTCTCCTTATCCGTACAAGCCTTTACCCCTAGCTACAAGTTCCATCCATGAAATCAATACCAACTGTTTAAGCAAGTTAATAGAAAGGAACCGACTCCACACACAAGATATTGAAAATTTTCCCCATCAATAAATTCAGCTGAAGTAATCCATTCACTTTCCAAAATCTATTTATAGTCAAAAACCACTTTCAACACAAAATAATACAAGAAAGCTGTATCTCAAGCTTGCTAATCACATGCTTGTTACCCATCTTCAAGAAATTTTTTTAAAAAAATTCTGTTACAGGCTACAAAATATAGATCTTGTCATGTTTGTTCTAATTATTACTCCTTGTAGGATTAGAAAAGTAACCATTACCACCTTGAACCTTACTATGTTGCTCTATTTATTTTATAATGGTTAGCCAAGTTTTGAATGACTTCTTGTTGCACTCTTATTTGGAGGTCTTGGTTAACATTATTGAATGTTTTTTGATATCTGCAAATGGTCTGCATTTGAAGTTCTAAACTTTGATTTATCTTTAAAGGTTTCAAGGTTCGTTCATTTATCTTCATATAATTATATTCATTTATCTTCATACCAGGCTTTCTTGCAGGCTTACAATGTCTAACTTATTATTACTTTAATGCAGGCTGCAGGACAGGATTATGAGAAGGAAAAACTTAACGAAAGGAATTTAAGTTTCTTGGGGCTACCTTCGTAGAAATAAGAGATCAACAGAGTTTCTTGGAATTGAAGTTGCAGTTTCAAAATGCATTAGCTTTTATGTAGTACAACATCAATATCAATGTCCATCATCTTAGGTAGTTTTTTATTTGTTTACTTTTGTACGTTGAGTTGAATGTTAGTAGTATATATTTCAGCTAAATGTTAGTGTATTTTAATTGTTGGATCGATTCCTATAGTGAATATTCAATATTTATTTTAATTTTATTTTTATATTTTTTAGTTGTATTTAAAGCACAATTCCTATCATTATTCACTGTAAATATTTATAAAAATATATTAATATTGAAATAATAAAAAAATTACATTATACGTGTCTATTTCAATCTTTTTAAGGTATCGTAACCTTTTTAAGGTTGCTTTAAACGTGTCTATCCCAACCTTTTTTAAAGGTTGCCTTAGACAAGGTCTATCCCAACCTTTTTAAGGTTGCCTTAGACGGCTTTATCTCAACCGTTTTTTAAAGTTGCCTTAGACAAGGTCTATCCCAACCTTTTTAAGGTTGCCTTAGACGGTTCTATCCCAACCGTTTTTAAAAGTTGTCTTAGACAAGGTCTATTCTACTTTTTTAAGGTTGCCTTAGACGGTTCTATCTCAACCGTTTTTAAAAGTTGCCTTAGACAAGAACTATACCAACCTTTTTAAGGTTGCCTTAAACATGTCTATAACAACCTTCTATAACAACCTTTTTCAAAGGTTGGCCTTGACTAGGTCTTTCCCAACTTTTTTTAAAGGTCGGCATTGACCAAGTTTTTCACAACCCTTCAATAAGGGTCGGCTTATGTTGACTTATGGCGATGTTTTTTCAAAAGCGTCGTCATGCATATTCCAACTGTACTATAGACGACCATTTTGGAAGCGTCGCGAAACCTATGCCAACCTTTTTTGCGTCGTCTTAGGTCAAAAAAAGTGTCGCGGTAGGGTTGTTTTGTTGTAGTGTTATAACGATTTTAAAAACATAAAAATTATGAAAAATAGATCTCTAGAACACTTATATGCAAGGGCCAAAACTCAAGCTTCAAAATGGTTTCTTTCCCATGGAGGCTATGGTGAAGAAGAAAGAAAGATGATAAAATATTGACCACCTTTCTTTTGTTTTATGTTTTTCTTTTATTTTAATTAAAAGTTAATATTAATTTCTAACATGAAAAATCACTAATTTAATGGGAACTAACCGTCCATGATATTAAATTATGGTCTAATTACCCCATAAACCCTTACACATTCACTTTTTAAACTAATTTAACTAATAAAAATTTATAGCGATTAATTTTTATGATTTTTACAATTTAGTCCTTGTACCTTAATTAATTATCAAATCATCGAAATTTCTAAACCAAAATTCGATTCACCTATATAACAACTCTGTAAATATTTAATAATATTTACAAGCTCAATTTACAAAAACAAAATTCCTATACTTCATTTTTTAAAAATACTAACTTTAGCTTCAAATCATTTATACTGAAAATTACTGACCAATTAATAAAATTATCAATTCAAATTTCAATATAATATTATAATTGACTCATAAATATAATATTTACTTCCACAATTATTGAAAAATAGAATTCCAAAACTACTGTTTCTGATCTCGTTGAAAATGGAAATCTTTTTCCAATAGAAATTTCAAAGTCTCGCACTCAATACATCAGCGTGCTCTCTTTTGTCCATGGAGAATTTATTTCTTGCTTACTTTTCGTTCTTTTCACACAGCAATATGTTTTAAATGTTGAAAGGAGTTTTTCATATTTTTCTAAATTACTCTTTAATATGCATAATTAAAATTTTTGGATCAGTTAAGACATATGATAAATTGGATCAACATGAACACTAGAAGATAACTATAATGAAATATATCAAAAGAAACCTATAATGAAATATAATCATATAAATATATACAAAATACATAGAGTCTTGATTTAATTGGCATAAATATTATTATCAATATAAGAAAAAAATGATATGGATTTGAGTGTACAGTAATGCATTAACCTTCGGGTAAAATGGTATTTATTTCTTTATAAAAAAAATATTACAGATTATTGGTTGGTAAATAAAAATATATTAAAAATAGCAAAAAAGCGAGTTTCTATCTATATAAGCCCTTCCCAGTACCTAAAAGCCAGCAAGAGCTGATTAAGTAATAATGGTGTCATCTGATATCCCCAGGAACCTTTTATTTTACATCTTTATTTGCTTAATGCTGAGTCTGAGCAGTGAAGCAGCAGTTGTTTTCTTATATAATAACTGCAATCCAAATACGACTACTTACACTCGGAACAGCCCATATCGTCGAAACCTCAATATCCTCCTTTCCTCTTTTCAATCCAACTCTACTCGCCAAAGTGGATTCTACAACCTCACCGTCGGCCAAGCCCCTCCGGATATTGTTTACGGTCTCTTCCTCTGCCGTGGTGATGTCACCAAAGAAATCTGTCGAGAGTGTGTTAGAACCGCTTCTGGCCAAATACTTCAACGCTGCCCCAACCAGAAAACGGCTTTAGTTTACTACGACGAGTGCACCATACGTTACTCCAATAGTTCCTTCTTCTCTGAATGGGAACAGGAACCTGTTTTGGAACTGCTGAATACGGGGAATGTTTCGCAGCCAGAGCGGTTCATGCAGTTGCTTGGAAACACGATGAATGAGATAGCCACAAGGGCTGCTAAGGGTGACCAGTTGGGGAAAAAGTATGCCACTCAAGAAGTCAATTTCACCGCTTTCCAAACACTCTACACGCTTGCTCAGTGCACACCCGATTTATCTGTGTCTGACTGTCAAACCTGCTTAACAACAGCTATTTCTTTTCTCCCAAATTGTTGCCAAGGTAAACAAGGGGGCAGAGTTGCATTTGCGAGCTGTAATGTCAGATATGAATTGTACCCTTTTTACCGATTCACAACGCAACAACTGCCACCGCCACCACCAGTTCTTCATCCCCCTCCAGCACTGGAATCTAAAGGTATTTATCACAGTGGAATTTTAATGAAAGCATCAATTAATTATAGTATGCCTGATCATTTGTTTGTGGTGCAGGGAAAAACAAGAACTCATCCACAACTATAATCGCCATTGTTCTACCCGTTGTTGTCTCTGTGGTGATATTTGCGGGGGGATTGATCTGTATTCTTACTAGGAAATCCAAGAAGTACGATGCTGTGGAACAAGAAAATGGTAAAGAATGGTATCGTGTATTAGTCATTTATGATTCAATGCTGAGTATACAAAAGGTTAATATACAGTACTTGCTCTGTTTCTATATGGCAGGAAATGAAATTACGACAATGGAGTCCTCGCAATTCGATTTCAGCACAATTGAAGCTGCAACAAACAAGTTTTCGGTTGATAACAAGTTGGGAGAAGGTGGATTTGGTCCGGTTTACAAGGTAGAAATTTTCGCATGTAGAATTAATTAATTATGTGACTGTAGGTAATTGGAATTTGCTGAATTACCAGGGCAAACTTCCTAATGGACAACAAATAGCTGTGAAAAGGTTAGCAGTGAGCTCCAGCCAAGGTCTGGAGGAATATAAGAATGAGGTTGCATTGTTAGCCAAGCTTCAACATCGAAACCTTGTGAGGCTATTGGGATTTTGCTTGGAAGGAGCTGAAAAATTACTGGTCTACGAATTTGTCCCCAACAAGAGCCTGAACTATTTTCTATTTGGTAAGCCCATATTTAAATCATATTCATTTTTCTTAAATTATTCGTGCCCCACATATTTTATCGTCTAAAGACACTTAAAATACATCAAAAGCTTAAGTAATCAACACTAACTAGCCTTTATAATTTGTATTTTGTTGTATCCTTCTTGTAGATCCTGAAAAACAAGGAGAACTAACTTGGACAAAGAGATGCATGATAATTGGAGGAATAGCTCGAGGGATTCTTTATCTTCACGAGGATTCTAGACTTAAAATCATACATCGTGATCTCAAAATTAGCAACATTTTACTCGACAAGGATATGAATCCCAAAATTTCAGATTTTGGCATGGCAAGAATTTTTGGAGTTGATCAATCTAAAGCCAACACAAGTAGAATCGTTGGAACATAGTAAGTTTTTTTTTTTTTTTTAATTATTAAGCATTTAATTGTTTATCTCAAATGACAATATTTCTAGCTGACTTAAATAATTGTTTGGTTGTAGTGGTTATATGCCTCCAGAATATGCTATGCATGGGCATTTTTCTATCAAATCCGATGTTTTCAGTTTTGGAGTCATAATTCTAGAGATTATTACCGGAAAGAAAAGCAGTAATTTCCAACAATCAGATGAAGATGAGGACCTCTTAAGCCATGTGAGTTTGTATTTGTAATTAATATAACAAAAAGGTAAATTTGCAGAATCCTAAACATCTATCCATCCTTTTTCACATCTTTCAGGTATGGAAACACTGGAATAATGGAACACCATTGGAGTTGTTAGATCCAAGTTTGGGAAATTCGTATTCTAGAATTGAAGTGATTCGACGCATCCACATCGGTTTGCTATGCGTTCAGGAAGATCCAAGCCAGAGACCAACAATGGAAAATATAGTTCTCATGCTTAATAGCTACACTATTACTCTTGTAGCACCCCAACGTCCAGCAACTTTCCTTATCCCTACCACTGACTCCAATTTTACAGCAAATGAATTGGTATCGGATCAATCCGGTCCAAGCGAGTCAATTCCATGGTCTGTAAATCAAGTTTCCATTTCTGATATGGATCCTCGTTAGGGTTGAGACTTGGAGAGTACTATAACCAATCACAAAATGTAATATTAAAGTTATAAATTTGGTCCATGTATTTTTTAAATTTTCAATTATGACCTAAATAATAATAGTTAAATCTGTTAAATCAAATTTGTTATTAGTCTCTTACTATGTAGATTAAGCTATTGTTCTTCAATTTGATCTTTTCCGTCTTTATAATTTTTTAATTTTAAAATTTCAATCTTGACTCAACGATAGTTGTCTTTTTAATTTTATATGGATATAGGAAGCTAAATAATATATGTGACATACAAGATTTTAGGAGTAATGAAATTTAACTCAATGGATTTAATGTATACTATTTCGTCAAGATTGAATTTTAAAGGTAAAAAAATTTATAAAAATATCAAATTATAGTACATTAATCAAATCTGTAACTTACACAGACTAATAACAAATTTTACTTTGTTATTAAATAATTCCAAAGCCTACTCTAGGGCACCGTCATTGCCACCCATAGCCATTTGCACCCATCCCATCGGTGTCGCCTTGGGGAGCAATCAGTATTGATGATTAGAAGATACTAAAAATTTAACGCTGAATGTAAATAAAGGGAACCCCAATGAGAATACAAATTAAATACAATCCAATAATTAGAAAAAAATAAGCTTAGAAAAATAAATAAATACAGGGTAAATTATTAAAATAATCACTTTTATTTTCCTCAGGTTTCAGTTTAGTCACTTGTGTAACATTTTAGTCACTAAACCATTAATTGTTGGTAATGGTGTAATGATAAACTGATGTGGCACGTTAAATCATCATTTCAAACAAAAAATTTAGGTAAAATTGTACAATTACTCTCCATATTTTCTCGTTTTGAGCAATTTTTTTCTTTTATGTTCTTTGAACTTTCTCTTTTTTTTTTTCGTTTTTATCCATTCTTTTTTGCTTCTCTCTCTATTTTTCTCTCTTCTCCATCTTTTTTAACATAAAAGAAAAAAATTAAATTGTTCAAAATAAAAAAAATATAGGGACCAATTGTATAATTTAACTTAAATTTTTTGTTTAAAATGATGATTTAACATGTCATGTTAGCGTTACACAATTAACGGTAATGAACGTTCGGTAACTAAAATGTTATAACACAATAATGTAAGTGAGTAAAACATAATATTTTAAACATAAGTGACTAAAATGTAACTTGATGGAAACAAAAATAATTATTTTGATAGTTTACCCATAAATAAATAAGACAAAATGATAATTAATAATAGAATGGTTCACAACTTAAAAAATGGGAGATAAAAGTCATAAAGCTCAAGTATGAACTATAATAATACATGTTTGAGTGAAGAGTCTTGACTCAAGACTTTGTAGGCTTTGGGTCTTTGTATGTCCTCAACCAATCCAAACATGAGATCTAAATTTGAAGGAATTTTCCGCACTCCGGTCTTGTCCTTGTCTCGCTATCAAATTCTTGGCCTTATTTTCCACAAAGTTAGACAATCGCGTGTCTCCATCAGTCTTGACTTTATAAACTTTGGGACTGTATTCTTAACCAATCCGAACCTGGCGCATCTTTTCTAAATTAGACTTTTTTGGCACTCCAATCTTTGAGTCTTCTCCCTCTCCTATAGGATGAAAGCTGCTCCTTATTTATTTTCCATAGAAAAATCAACGTTAGCTTCTTGACTGGGGCAATGCATTACCGGATTTTCCACAAGGTAAACAATGAGCGATGCTTTAACTCTAAAACATTGGGACTTCATCTTAACCAATCCGAACATGGCAGATATTTCCTAAATTGGACTTCTTTTGGCACTCCATTCTTGAGCCTCGTCACCATTCTTTATTATGAAGTTGCTCCTCATTTACCACAGAAAACTTTACTTCTTTTTTTGCTGGGCTATTTCAGCAACTGTATCGGGCCATGAGTGTAGTCAAACTAAAAATATATATCTATATTGGTTTAGGTACAAATGCATTTGTGGGTGATAGAATTTGGGATGCTAATGAGGCCAAGCGTGATAAATTTTTCTTGATCTAGACTTGAACTTTTTCATCTCCCATAATACTGAATTCAACCCCCTTCAAGAAAAACCTCTTCACCTAACAACCCTTTCATCAGTGAGTACCTAAATTGATCAAAGTTAGTAGAAACATTTTTATATAAAATAAATTAATAAATAAACAAAAGAGAAAGTTTCACTTGGGAGAGCTCTCTAAAGAAACAATGATAAAAAAAGTTCAAAGTTCACCAAATATGGCTTCCCTTTACCCCCCCATAGTTTTCTTGTTTCTTTTCATGTTCCTTGGCCTTACCAGTCATGGCAAAGCAGCACCAGCATACACCTCCCATTACTGTGATAATACCACTTCCTTCACGCCCAATAGCACCTACCAAGCCAATATCAAAACCCTTTTATCCTCTCTTTCTTCCAGTACCAATAGCAGTAAAAATGGGTTTTACAATACAACCGCAGGGCGAGACCCCAACTTGGTCTACGGCACCTTTCTTTGCCGGGGCGATGTATCTGCTAATCTCTGTCAAAAATGCGTGGAAACTGCCAGCAACGATATAGCTCGACGGTGTGTTACGGAAAAACTAGGTGTGATTTGGTACGATGAGTGTACTGTTCGGTACTCTGATCAAAACATTTTTTCCATCATCCGTGAAGTACCGGGAATGGATAATAGCAGTTCAGTAAGCATCTCGGGCGACAAAGATCGTTTTGGTCAGTTATTATCGGACCTAATGAAAAGCTTGGTGAACCGTGCTGCGTATGATGATCAGTCGGGCAAAAGGTTCGCAACTGGTGAAGCGAATTTTACCAGCTCTCAAACACTGTACAGTTTAGTGCAGTGCACGCCGGACTTAACTGATGCACTTTGCTTTAGATGCTTACAAAGTGCCATTGCCGAGCTTCCAATGTGTTGTGATGGGAAACAAGGTGGACGAGTTTTGCTTCCCAGCTGCAACATCAGATATGATATGTTTCCCTTCTTCAGTCGTAATGGCACAGCCACCATAGGGCTTCCTTCGCCTTCCTCACCAAACTCTACTAATCAAGGTCAGTTCCTGTTTAATTGCTTGGCTAAACTATACTCTTCCCACATATATACTGATATGATTTAAGTTCAGGAAAAAGAAAGAACTCTTCTCCTATTATCATTACCATTGTTGCTCCAGTAGTTACCTCTTTGGTGCTATTGGCGTTAGGCCTACTTTTTATGAGAAAGAGGGCGACCAAGAAATACAATGCATTACCTGAAGAAAATGGTAACGATTATTTTTCAATAATCTCCAATTCTTAATATGATTTGACAATCTAGTCTTCAAGTAATGATATTTATGATTTTATTCTAATGGAAAGTTCCCTTTGATTATGTAGCTGTGGAGAACGTCATAGGTTTAGAATCCTTGCAATTTAATCTGGGCACAATTCAAGCCGCAGTGAACAATTTCTCTTCTGATAACAAAATAGGTGAAGGTGGATTTGGTGAGGTCTACAAGGTACATAACTTTTAAAGCTATTGCAATTTCAAGAACTCTGGAAATTTGCAAAATTTGAAGGGATGAAATGAAAAAACAATTATTAGTTTTTTTTTTTTTTTTTTTTTTTTTTTGTGTATATTATGCCAGGGAAAACTATGTAATGGCCAAGAAATAGCGGTGAAGAGGTTATCTAAGAGCTCTAACCAAGGAACAGAAGAATTCAAGAATGAGTTGGCACTGTTAACTAAGCTTCAACACAGGAATCTTGTGAGACTGCTGGGATTTTGCTTGGATGGTGAAGAAAAGCTACTGGTTTATGAATATGTGCCAAACAAAAGCCTCGACTTTTTTCTATTTGGTATAGTCATTTAAACAAACAATAATCTTCGTACTTCCTAAACTATGTGATTGAGTTTGATGGATTTTGCAGACCCTGAAACACAAGGGAATTTGGAGTGGTCAGCACGTTACAGAATTATTAAAGGGATCAGTAGAGGACTACTTTATCTTCATGAAGATTCTCGACTTAGGATCATCCACCGTGATCTTAAAGCTAGCAACATTTTGTTGGATGAAGATATGAATGCCAAAATTTCAGATTTCGGTATGGCTAGGATTTTCGGTGCTGATCAAACTCAAACAAACACTAGAAAAATCGTTGGGACATAGTAAGTCTGAAATCATCCTATGATTTGATGTTCCCCATATTTGAAAAGAATCAACATTTGCTTGGATTTAACAACAGATAATATTGCAGCATGAAACTCTGTACATATGTTTTTTTTATTTCAGACGCTTAATTTGTGCTTTACTTGTTTGTAGTGGTTATATGGCTCCAGAGTATGCAATGCATGGACAGTTTTCAATGAAATCTGATGTTTTCAGCTTTGGGGTTTTAGTACTAGAAATTATAAGCGGCAAAAAGAATAGTTCGTTTTATGAATCAGACGGCGGTGAAGACCTCCTACGTTATGTGAGTACATTTAATTTGCTCATCAATCTTTCTTTGGTTTAATCAAATGCAAAGAATGTGACATTGTTTAGCAAATTGTTGCAGTGTTGGAAGCAATGGAGGGATGGAAGTCCCTTGGAAATGATGGATCCCAAATTAAGAGCAAACTATTGTAGAAGTGAAGTAGTAGTTAAATGTATCCATGTAGGGTTATTATGTGTTCAAGAAGATCCAGCTAAAAGGCCTTCAATGACAAAGGTGGTTCTCATGCTCGACAGCAACTCGGTTTCGTTGCCGCAACCTCAGAAACAGGCATATTTCCTTAGTAGCAGAAATGAGTCGAGTCCTCCAGGAGCAAAGGGGCTTGAAGAAGTGTCTGTCAATGAAGTGTCGATAACTGAAATAGAGCCTCGATAGAGTAGCTCTGGATTGTACAAAATACGTACAAATTGGCAATGTTTCTGGGTCTTAGTTCATTATAGTTCGGAGCATCAACCACGCTCAATAATCAGTGCTAGGTTGATTAGCAAAATATGTAAATTCATGGCTGGAGTTTGGTCTAAAAAGAGTCCTGCCACATCACTAAATATTTTGACTTAAGCAAATCAAATAATTTGGTTTTCTCAAATCAATTCAAATAAAAAATTTAATTTTTGAGTTTAAGTGGGTTGAATTTTACAATTAAAATAATTTAAATTACTCGAATAATAAATTTATATAAATACCTCTCAATTCCTTAATAGTTTTTAAAAATGCAAATTGATTTCTCAAAAAAATTACAAAAGATTCAAAATAATCTTCAAAAATTTAAAATATTTATAAAATATTTTTCCAAAATTTTATATATATTAAAAAATTAATGTAATAGCCCATTTTGACCGGGCTAAACCAAATAATAATAATATTAAGGAGCCCATTTTACAAGTCCAGATTACAAAAAAATCCCGAGCCCATTAACCCATACAAACCCAACCCAATAACAGCCCAACACAAAAGACACACAAATCAAAATGGCAAACCCTAGGTGCGCCGCACCTAGGGTATCTGACTCTTCTAACTCCACTTATTCTGACCTCTGAGCACTGCTCCACCGGCCACCGCCCATGCGCAGCACCGCCACTTGCCTGCAAGAGCAATAAAAATGAAAGGACAGTATATAATAGTCCGAAAAATTGTGTAAAAAATGGCTATAAAGCCAAGCAAAAACTGTGTAAACGGGGACTTTTTTCGATTAAGAATTCTTTGTAAAAAAGGGCTTTTGATCTTCCGAATTCAAGAACACAAATACAAACAGAGAGAAATCAAAAAAAGCAAAAAAAGAACTTTGAAGGTTATTTTTTACTGTTCTTTGTTATTCAGTTTTGTTTTATTTGCTTTAAATCGTTTATAAACAAAAATCAAAAAAGAAAGGGAAAAAAGGCAAGGTTTTTACCTTTCCGGCCACCACGTGTGGTGGCCAGTGCGCCGGTGCGACGGACTGGACCATTGCTCCCCGGAAGCCCTCCCTCTCAAATCTGCAGAGGGAGAAAGGAGAGAAATCTCCCCTTTTTTAAGCAGGCAGCAGCAAAATGAAGAGAAATAGAGTAAAAACGGTTTTATAAAAAATGAAAACGACGTCGTTTCATGAGGGGGCTTCAGCGCCAAAACGGCACTGTTCTGGAGGCGACCCGCGAGCGACCCGACCCGCTCCTTGGGTCCGCGTGTTTTTCCCAAAAAAGGGGGGATTTGTGGGTGCAGTCCTTCCCTCTTTCCTGATTTCACAAATGAAGTTTCCTGTTATTTTTAATTTTGTCCCAAATTCTATTTCGATTTCATTTCGGCCCTTATGCTGCTGCGCGTTTCAGAAGGAATGGGCTATTATCCATTTTGGCCCCTCCTTCTTTTAACGCACTTCAGATGAGCCCCTTTTTTTATTTCAAATTGACCCCAAATTTTTGTTTTAAATCCGATTTACCCCTTCTTTATTTTAACGATTTTTTATTTTATTCACCTTATCATTGTTGTATTATATCACCATTATCAATATTATCATCATATATTATTATTATAATCATGTTATTTAACATCATTATTATTATCCTTTCAATTATATTTATTATTTTCTTTATTTTAACTACCTCATTATTATTCTTGTTTGTATATAGGTATCTATATATAAATATATTCCATTATTATTTTGTTTATTAGTTGTTATCATTACCATTCATTATTAATCTTATTATCATCATTTTCGTCATTATTATTACTAATATTTTATCAATATATTATTACTATTACCATATTATTATATAATGCATATATCTTGTTACTATCATATTGATTAACCGTTACTAATGTTATTATTATATTTATTTTCAATATTAACATATCCTTTTATATAAATATTTTACTATTATTTTATGTTATTTTTCTTTTCTCTAAAATTATCACTATTATTCTACTCCCTTTATTATTATTATTATTTTATCGTTATTTCTAGTACCGTTAATATACGTAATACTTTCACTATATTATATATCATCCTTACTTATATATGTATATGTGTATGTGTCTTTTTTATTATTCTTTTCATGTATAATATCGTGTTTTCATATTTTCACGCTACTTTTTCTCGATGCCTCATTTTTATAACGACCAACATTCCGTATTAGTGATTCGAGAAAATCGAGCCCTAACTTACTGGGTTCCGATTTTTCTCGTTTAAACTAAACAACAGAATACCCCCTTTAAATCGCAATACAAGTTTTGAATAAAATACATGTTCTCAGAAATTCGAAATGTTGTGCCCTAACTTACTGGACACGACATCTAGATACTTCGAGATAAGTTTTTTTTTAAATAAAGGCAATATTCCGAATTTGGAATTTCGAGAGATCGAGCCCTAACTTACTGGATTCTGGTTTCTCATTCGACAAATAACGGAATATCCTCTTCAAATCTAAAACCAAGTTTTAAAATCAAAAGGCAAGCTCAGTCTCGGGAGCCCAAAGTGTCGCACCCTAACTTATTGGGTATGATACTTTATCTCTTCGAAATAAGAGTCTTATCATCCATCTCGATTTGTTCAAGTTTTAAAAATAAAAAGTATCGTATTTTCAAATCATTTCAAAGTTTTCAACAATAGAACATCGATCAATCAGTTTGGTGCCAATTTGGGGCGTATCGAGGGTGCTAATCCTTCCTCACACGTAATTGACTTCCGAACCCATTTTTCTCAAATTTTCGTAGACCAAAAGCATCGTTTTAATAAACCGAGGCATTTTATTAAAACAAAGGTGATCCAATCACACCTAAATAAAGATCGGTGGCGACTCCCTTCCTTTTTATTTTCAAACCTCGAGTCGACCGCGTCGTTTACTATTTTATCAAAAAATGGTTACGACAACTTGGCGACTCCACGGGGACTTTGTAAGAGAGTCAGGCTACGAGTTGATTACTTTTTGTCTTTTTTGTCAAAAATTAAAAACTCGGTTTAAATGTACGATCCTTTTATTACATTTCGTTCGTCTTTGTTACGATTTTCATCATTGTGGTTTATAATTATCATGTTGGTTTAAGTTTTGGTATCTCGGCATTGCATTGCATGGCCACTGCAGTCGCACCGTTAAGTAGGAGTGAGAAATTATGCCTTCGTGAGGTTTTCACCTCTGCATGGGCTAGTGGACTGCTTCCGGGATACATCCGTACCTATGTCTTCGTGAGGTTTTCACCTCCGCATGGCCACAGGGACTGAATTGAACTTGATCTATATGAGCCTATAATGGGTGAGGATTGAGGAATCTGCTGGTTTAGGTACCCTTTCTTTAGAACCGAACCTCATATAGCAAGCCTTAAGAGCCCACCTTAGGTAGAACCACGCCAAACCCTAGTGGTTACCCGAGTAGGTGCTTTATTTCTTGCTTGCTTTAAGCTGTATGTGAAATACTGACTTGTTTTGTTTTATCTTGATTGAATAGCATTTTCATCACACCTAGTTCACTTTCGCGCATCATATTGCATAGAAGTCATTTTGGTCTTACCCCTTTAAGTGGGAGTGAGAAGCTACTCCTTCGTAAGGTTTTCACCTCCGTGCAGGATAGTGGTTCGCTTTCGGGATACATCCGTACCTATGTCTTCGTGAGATTCTCATCTCCATGCAGCCATAGGGAAATGTATTCCCCTGAACCGAACTCGGTCTATATGAGCCTATATTGGGTGAGGATCGAGGAATCTGCTGGTTCGGGTACCTCAAACCATAGAACTAAACCACATGTAGTGAACCATAGGAGCCCACCTTAGGTAAAACTATGTTAAACCCCTAGTGGTCACATGGATAGGTACTCTATTTTGTTTATTTCTCCTGTGCTAACATGTTTTGTTTTGTTTATGATTGCATTACACTGCATCACACCGCATCATCTTAGAAAGAAGGTGTTGATTCATATTCGATTGCTCAATAGAAGAGTTTGTCATAAGGAAATTTGTTACTTGATAAAGTGGATTATAATACGGTCGTTCGAACATAGTTCAGGTAAACAACGAGAAAGGGCTGATAGCCCACAGAAGAATACAAGACTTTGCCCAAGGATTTAAGTCGACAAAGATTATTCGAGAGTCATCATGTCTCTATTTTCTAAAAGAAGCTTATGAATATCGCGGAGGATAAGTGAGTGAAGAGGTACGACCTAGACCAAGCGACAATGAGCTAGAAGAGGCATCTATTGGGAAAGTTCACGGGACACGACCATAACATCCGGATGCGAAGAAGAGGATTGGTGTTTTCACCTAGACTATGAGGACAATGCCGTATATGCAATCCGTTTTATATAAAGAAACGTATTTTCTAGAAAAGTTCTTCTAATGGAATTGAATTCATAATCAATGCCTTTCTTTCTTTTTGCATTTATTCCATGCATTTGCATTGCATTTCATGCATTTGTATCACATCACATCATATGCATTTAAAACCATATAGAAAGCCTAATTAGTTAAAATTAACAGAGAGAGAGAAAGAGAAAGAAAATCTGGAAGCTGAACATCCTAAGAGAAAGAAAATCTGGAAGCTGAACATCCTTAAGAAACACGTGCTAAATCAAAGAAAATGGAACAATTCCAAAAAGATATGCAAGAACAGATGCAAGAGCAAATAACAAAATTCTAACAAGAGATGAGAGACCAGTTGTTGGAGGCTCAAAAGAACATGATAGCTCAAATAGCCCAATCACTGAGTGGGG
The DNA here is from genome assembly GCA_025503065.1 of Gossypium bickii. Classification (NCBI taxonomy): domain Eukaryota; kingdom Viridiplantae; phylum Streptophyta; class Magnoliopsida; order Malvales; family Malvaceae; genus Gossypium; species Gossypium bickii. The sequence continues at coordinate 2,802,861 of CP106714.1, read as the reverse complement.
CAATGGACGAAGGAAAATGTCCCATGGCAATTACAGGAGAAGAAAACGAAGGCATTCCTCTGGGCTCTACCCCACCGCATATGTAAGCGCGACCTCGAGTGACTTTACAAAGACTATCTGTCACAATCGGGCCTCAACAATTCCAAGTTGGTGCTTCAATAAATCTCTGGGCTGGCTCAAGTTCAGGAGATAATCCAATTGATACTAATGTCTCTGATTTGGATGAAATAGCTGAAGGAGAGAGGACAAAAATAGAATTACCAAAATAGCTAGAAGATAGATATAAACGGTTGGAGGAGAAGTTTAAGGCAATAGAAAAGCGCTGATAGTTGTTATGGGGTTGATACCAGAGACTTAAGTTTAGTCCCTAACTTGGTACTCCCACCGAAGTTTAAGGCTTTGGAGTTCGAGAAGTATAATGGGACGAGTTGCCCAAAAGCTCATATTACGATATTCTATCAGAGGATGACAGGATATGTCAACAATAACCAACTGCTAATCCACTGTTTCCAAGAAAGCCTGATTGGGTCTGCGGCTAAGTGGTATAACCAGTTGAGTCGTGCCCAAATTGGTTCATGGAAGGACTTGGCTCAAGCTTTCATGAAACAATATGGCCACGTAACAGACGTGGCACCTGACAGAATCATGCTAAAGAATATGGAAAAGAAATTAAGTGAGAGCTTTAGGCAGTATGCCCAACGATGGAGAGAGGTGGCAATGCAAGTCGAACCACCACTCTTAGAGAAAGAGACGACCATGCTCTTCATTAATACACTGAGGGCCCCGTTTATCACCTATATGCTAGGTAGCGCTACAAGGAGCTTCTCGGACATTGTAATGACTGGAGAAATGATTGAGAATGCCATAAATATAGAAGGATCAAGGCACGAGAAAATAACAAGAGAATAGACATAATAAAGAAAGAAAATAAAGTGAATAATACAAGTATGGGGCACTCAAAGTCGATTACCATTAATCAGCCAAAAACGGTGACTACCGGGTATTAGAGTCCATCAAGGAAAAAATCTCACACAAGGAAAAACACTGAAAAACTCAAATTTACGCCAATCCCAATGATGTATAAGGAGTTGTATCAAAATTTATTTGATGCGCACGTTGTGTCCCCCCACTATCCAAAGCCAATGCAACCTCTATATCCAAAATGGTATGACCCAAATGCTCAGTGTGAATACCACGTGGCGATCACAGGCCATTCGATAGAAAATTGCCTTACTTTCAAGAAATTGGTGGAAAATCTCATCAACATGGGTATTGTGAAGTTCGATGACGGAGCAATGGTAATTGAAATTGGGGGCAGGAGAGTTGCGTTTCCTTGAAAAAGTCATCATAAACCTAGAAATTTGGGGATCATAATGCCAATGGTATACTCGAAGAGAGAATCGAGGAATAAAAGTTTTTCGAGCATCTACCTTTATGTACTTGAGAGTGTTTGGAACAATGAGACTATGGAGGAAACATGTATTTTTAAAGCTAATCTAGAATAATGTGCAAAACACACTTGTTGCTTTAAGTTTAGAAGCAATAAGATTTCTTTTGAGAAGTAGGCTTGTGTCCAGAATTTTATTTCAATAAAATGCATCTTTCTAAGTAAATATTTTCATTCTTTACATTTCATACTGTATATTTTTTTCATTTTCTATTCATGACCATATCATACGAATAATCATCCTTAGAATCATTTATTCTTTGGATTTTCTGCCTTCATACCCACAATGGGTCCCCAGATATCAATGACATGAGCGACGCTGTTACTAACTCCCTTTTTAGTGAGATATGTGTCTAGAGGGATCTAAGGGCTTTGAAGATGACAAAGATTGCAACTTACTTCCCAATGGTAGATCCTACCCTATGAAGTGTCAGCAGACACTATGAACTAATGAAGGAGATGAAGATGGAAGCGTAGCTCCTCATAGGAATAAAGCAAGGCATCGTTGAGTTATTTTCAGAAATTCAAGATGTTTTCGCACGATCATATCAAGGCATGCCAAACTACTAAAACATGGGTATGCTGTTAAGGTTGGGGTTTAAAGAACCCATGTTTTACAACAGCGTAGCTAATCAAGAGGTTTGGGCTATTGGTTCACCAAGAAAAAGAAATTGCATCTGTTATGCCGTAAATGCCAAGTTGAGGAATACTATGCCTCCTTCATTTTTCCTATATGAAGCATGGATGTTAACAAGCCAGTTTTATCAAAAGCTTCTAGCCAACATCGATTCATTCTCGTGGATGTCAGTTACTTCACAAAATCTCGTGAAGGTCGGTTACTTCACAAGATGGCGAAGGTCGCTTCATATGCCAATCTTACAATGTTGACAGTCATCAAATCTCACTCTCTCTCAAAAAAAAAAAGAAGATTTGCTGCCGACAAAGAATGCCAAAAAGGACAATGTCAAAAGTTTGTAGTCTGTTCAAAGATCAGACACCATATCATAGAGCAACAAAGGCAACCAAAAGAAAAGAACAAAATAAAACAAGGATTGCAGGAAAGATGGCCGAGACTTATAAAGATTGGCATAAAGAAGTTACATTCTATGATTACCAAACGTTGGCCAGGGTCTTTGCCGGGGCAACACCTTATCCATTGGTTTATGGAATGGAAGTTTTTTTGCCAATTTAACCTAATTGAATGAGATGTTAAAAGTTATCCATCACGGTCAGATGATGCAAGCTTGCGATAAAAGGGAATTCCACGAAGGGGAACCTGATCTTTCTTTTACAGAAGGATTTCAGAGTAAAGCAAATGTCAATCTGGGAAGGACCTTATGCAACAAAGAAGGCATGTTCATGGGAAACATGGGTTATTGACTAAAATGGATAGCAATGACTTGCCCAATCCAGTGAGTTCAGATTCTTGAAAAAAAAACACACAAAAAAAAATAAAGACAAAGAAAAAAGGAGAGGCCAAGGCGAAAACTCGTAAAGGGCGCTTTGAGACTAAAGGGGGTTTGAGTTGAAAACCCAAAAGGGCGGCTCAAATTTTGTTTAAAAGTGTGGCATATAGTAGTCTTACTATGCTTGAAGTAACAATGAAGAAGTATGTTATGTCTTGGGGGATCGACAAAGAACCCCGGATCCCTTAAACACATATTGAGCTTAAAATGGTCCTCAAGAAGTTTGAACAGAGAAGTTCAAGCTGCGATATCTGGGGCATCTAGTTTCCATTTCACCCATTTTGAGTTTGCTATCTTTGATTACCTTATTCTTTTCAAAATACACTCTTAATAAACTATCTTCTTCATTGCATTTGCTAGCTTTGATTAACTTGTTTGTTTCGAGCTATGCTCCCAATAGATTTCTGTTTCGTCCATCATTATGATCTTTTTCAAGCATTTTGTATTGAAATAACGATTATTGGACTAATAATACTTTCATGAAAAAGTTTCGCATATTACTCTAGAAGTTTCTGAGTAATACAATGACCTAAAATAGGACTATTGTTTAGAACTCACTCAGCTTAAGGTTTGGAAATATTGGAGAAAGATTATTATCTCTTTGGGCCTTTTTGGTTGAACAAAAAACAAGACATTTTGTGGGTGATACAATCTCGATGAATAATGTCAACCCAGATGTATAAGGGGATTATTCTCAGAAAAGAAAAATGATACTTTGTCATTACACCCAGCAAATAGTGTAACAGATCAAATTAATCCTATACCTCGGAGTTGTAGCAAGGTGGATAGAAGAAACCAAATGTTATCCTGAAATTGCAAAGGGAAGTGCAAACTTTATGTCCCAGAAGGTACAGTGGAAGGAACTCTGAAATTACAACGGGGCAAGCTTGCGCAGCAGAATATGATCGTCTCTTTAGGTTTTCTGTTAAAGATACCTGTTGAACGAGAAAGCATGGCAATGCATCAGTGATAAAACCTCGATGAACTACGAGCAGTGACAACCCTAAGCATTTAAAAAGGAATCATTTCATTTTTCATTCATACATCATCATTCAAAGCACGTTTAGTTAGGAGCATTTGACTCATCTAATCATCGCATCCTAATCATCATAAAAAGACCATTCTCATGACATTCTGCATTCATGCAAATATCGTCCATAAGGCATTTAGTTAGGGGCATTAGGTCCCTTCTGATCATTGCATCCTAATCATTATACATTTAACAAAAGATCATTCTCATGACATTCTGCATTCATGACATTCTGCATTCATGCAGATATCATCCATAGTCATTTAGTTAGGAGCATTTGTTTCATTCTGATCATTGTTCCTAATCATTGTAAAAAGACCATTCTCATGACATTCTGCATTCATGCAAGTGTCGTCCATAACACATGTAGTTAGGAGGCTTTGAGTCATTCTGATCATAGCATCCTCATCATTTGTATAAGCATAAGCACATAATATTAATTCTACAGGACAGGTTCCTCAAAGAACGGTGCGGCAATATCAAATTCAGATTTTACTCCTTAGTGGAGCAGACAGAAGATTGAAGTCTTCCTGAAGATAGTAAGGAAGCAAATTGGAAAGTTTAGATTTTGTTTCTTAGTGGAGCAGGCTGAAGATTGAAGTCTTCCTGAAGACCATAAGGAAGCAAATTGGAAAGTTTAGATTTTGTTCCCTAGTGGAGCAGGCTGAAGATTGAAGTCTTCCTGAAGATAGTAAAGAAGCGAGTTGGAAAGTTCAGATCTTATTTCCTCAAAGTTCTAGTGGAGTAGGTTGAGATTACAAATCCCGTCTCCCTGAGTTAACAATAAGGATAAATCTTTATTTCTTTGGAATTTCAGTAGAGAAGATGGAGACTACGAATCTCTTCTCCCTGAATTCTTATTTCCTCGAAGTTCTCGTGGAGTAGGTTGAGATTACAAATCCCATCTATCTGAGTTAACAATGAGGATGAATCCTTATTCTTTAAAGTTTTAGTAGAGAAGATGGAGACTACGAATCTCTTCTCCCTGAATTCTTATTTCCTCGAAGTTCCCTCGGAGTAGGTTGAGATTACAAATCTCGTCTCCCTAAGTTAACAATGAGGATAAATCCTTATTTCTTTGAAGTTTCAGTAGAGAAGATAGAGACTACGAATCTCTTCTCCCTGAATCATTATTTCCTCAAAGTTCCAGAATAGTAGGTTGAGATTACAAATCTCATCTCCCTGAGTTTATAATGAGGATCAACCCTTATTTATTTGAAATTTCAGTAGAGAAGATGGAGACTACGAATCTCTTCTCCCTGAATTCTTATCCTGAAGTCACAGTGGAGCAAGTTAGAGATAAACAAATCTCATCCCCTCGAAGATGTTGCAGGAGCAGATCGAAGTTAACAAGTCTGGCATCATGATGTTGCAGGAGCAGATTAAAGATAGCAGGTCTGGTGTTCCTGATGTTGCAGGAGCAGATCGAAGTTACCAAATCTAGCAATCCTGATGTTGCAGGAGCATATCGAAAATGACAGATTTGGCTATTCCTGATGTTGCAGGAAGCAAATCAAAGAAATCAGTTTGACAATCCCTGAGTTTGCAGGGAGCAGATTAAAGATAGCGAGTATGGCGTTCCTGATGCTGCGAGAAGCAGATTAAAGATAGCAGATCTTATCTCCCTGAGTTTGCAGTGGAGCAGATCGAAGACAGCAGATTTTATCTCCCTGAGAGTACAGCGGAGAAGATCGAAGTTCACAAGTCTGGCGTACATGATGTTGTAGGAGCAGATTGAAGAAATCAGATCTTATCTCCCTGAATTTTCAGTGGAGTAGATCAAAGATAGCAAGTCTGGCATTCCTGATGTTGCAGGAGCAGATCAAAATTGGCAAGTCTGGTCTCCCTAAGTTTGCAGTGGAGCAGATCAAAAGATGGTGGATACTGCCTTTATGAAGTTGAAGCTATCAAACTCATAGAAATCAAGACGAAGTTCCAATAATAGTGAAGTTGCAGTGGATTGAAAGTCATTTGAAGTAAACGAAGATCGAGAAGTCGGGGCTTGGCCAAGCCCGGTCAAAATTGGTCCTTTTATGGTCTTTGCTCTATTCTTGTTTCACAACAATGAGCAAAGAGGGGCAGCTGTAATAGCCCATTTTGACCGGGCTAAACCAAATAATAATAATATTAAGGAGCCCATTTTACAAGTCCAGATTACAAAAAATCCTGTGCCCATTAACCCATACAAACCCAACCCAATAATGTTGACCCAACACAAAAGACACACAAATTAAAATGGCAAACCCTAGGTGCGCGCACCTAGGTATCGACTCTTCTAACTCCACTTGTTCGACCTCTCGAGCACCGCCTCCACCGCCACCGCCCATGTGCAAGACCGCCACTTGCTGCAAGAGCAATAAAAATGAAAGGACAAGTATATAATAGTCCTAAAAAAATTATGTAAAAATGGCTATAAAGCCAAGCAAAAAGCTGTAAACGGGGACTTTTTTCGATTAAGAATTCTTTGTAAAAAGGGCTTTTGATCTTCCGAATTCAAGAACACAAATACAAACAGAGAAAATCAAAAAAGTAAAAAGGAACTTTGAAGGTTATTTTTACTTCGTTCTTTGTTATTCGATTTTGTTTTATTTGCTTTAAATCGTTTATAAACAAAAATCAAAAAGAAAGGGAAAAAAGGCAAAATTTTTACCTTTCCGGCCACCGCGATGTGATGGCCAATGCACCGGCTGACGGATGGACCATTGCTCCCTAAGCCCTCCTCTCAAATCTGCAGAGGGAAAAAGGAGAGAAATCTCCCTTTTTAAGCAAGTGAAGCAAAAAATGAAGAGAAATAGAGTAAAAATGGTTTTATAAAAATGAAAGATGTCATTTCATGAGGGGGCTTCAGCGCAAAAACGTATTTGCTCGAGGAGAACAACCGAAGCGACCACCCAGCTCCTTGGGTTCGCGTGTTTTGCCCAAAAAGGGGGTATTTGTGGTATGATCCTTCCCCTTTCTGATTTCACAAATGAAGTTTCTGTTATTTTTCAATTTTGTCCCCAAATTCTATTTCGATTTCATTTCGCCTTTATGTCAAAAGCGCGTTTGAAGGAATGGGCTATTATCCATTTTGGCCCCTCCTTCTTTTAACGCACTTCGATGAGCCCCTTTTTATTTCAAATTGACCCCAAATTTTTGTTTTAAATCTGATTTACCCTTCTCTTTATTTTAACGATTTTTATTTTATTCACCTTATCATTGTTATATTATATCACCATTATCAATATTATCATCATATATTATTATTATAATCATGTTATTTAACATCATTGTTATTATCCTTTCAATTATATTTATTATTTTCTTTATTTTAACTACCTCATTATTATTCTTGTTTGTATATAGGTATCTATATATAAATATATTCCATTATTATTTTGTTTATTAGTTGTTATCATTACCATTCATTATTAATCTTATTATCATCATTTTCGTCATTGTTATTACTAATATTTTATCAATATATTATTACTATTACCATATTATTATATAATGCATATATCTTGTTACTATCATATTGATTAACCGTTACTAATGTTATTATTATATTTATTTTCAATATTAACATATCCTTTTATATAAATATTTTACTATTATTTTATGTTATTTTTCTTTTCTCTAAAATTATCACTATTATTCTACTCCCTTTATTATTATTATTATTATTATTATTATTATTATTATTATTATATCGTTATTTCTAGTACCGTTAATATACGTAATACTTTCACTATATTATATATCATCCTTACTTATATATGTATATGTGTATATGTCTTTTTTATTATTCTTTTCATGTATAACATCGTGTTTTCATATTTTCACGCTACTTTTTCTCGATGCCGCATTTTTATAACGACCAACATTCCGTATTAGTGATTCGAGAAAATCGAGCTCTAACTTACTGAGTTCCGATTTTTCTCGTTTAAACTAAACAACGGAATACCCCTTTAAATCACAATACAAGTTTTGAATAAAATACATGTTCTCAGAAATTTGATATGTTGTGCCCTAACTTACTGGACACGACATCTAGATACTTCGAGATAAGTTCTTTTCAAAATAAAGGCAATATTTTGAATTTGGAATTTCGAGAGATCGAGCCCTAACTTACTGGGTTATGGTTTCTCATTCAACAAATAACCGAATATCCTCTTCAAATTTAAAACCAAGTTTTAAAATCAAAAGGCAAGCTCAGTCTCGGGAACCCAAAGTGTCACACCCTAACTTATTGGGTATGATACTTTATCGCTTCGAAATAAGAGTCTTATCATCCATCTCGATTTGTTCAAGTTTTAAAAATAAAAAGTATCGTATTTTCAAATCATTTCAAAGTTTTCAACAATAGGACATCGATCAATCAGTTTGGTACCAATTTTGGGAGTGTCGAGGTTGCTAATCATTCCTCGCACGTAATTGACTTACGAACCCATTTTTCTCAAATTTTCGTAGACCAAAAGCATCGTTTTAATAAACCGAGGTGTTTTATTAAAACAAAGGTGATCCGATCACACCCAAATAAAGATCGATGGCGACTCCCTTCCTTTTCGTTTTCAAACCTTGAGTCGACCGTGTCGTTCACTGTTTTATCAAAAAATGGTTACAACAGCTTAGCGACTCCACTGGGGACTTTGTAAGAGAGTCAGGCCACCAGTTGATTACTTTTTGTCTTTTTGTCGAAAATTGAAAACTCGGTTTAAATGTACGATCCTTTTTATTACATTTCATTCATCTTTGTTACGATCTTCATCATTGTGGTTTATAATTGTCATGTTGGTTTAAGTTTTGGTATCTCGGCATTGCATTGCATGACCATTGCGGTCGCACCCTTAAGTAGGAGTGAGAAACTATGCATTCGTGAGGTTTTCACCTCCGCATGGGCTAGTGGACTGCTTCCAGGATACATCCGTACTTATTTCTTCGTGAAGTTTTCACCTCCGCATGGCCACAGGGAAATGCATTCCCCTGAACCGAACTTGACCCATATGAGCCTATAATGGGTGAGGATTGAGGAATCTGCTGGTTCAGGTATCCTTTCTTTAGAACTGAACCTCATATAGCAAGTCTTAAGAGCCCACCTTAGGTAGAACCACGCCAAACCCTAGTGGTTGACCGAGTAGGTGCTTTATTTCTTGCTTGTTTTATTAAAACAAAGGTGACTTGATCACACCTAATAAAGATCAGTGTCGACTCCCGTTTTGTTTTTAAAGTCGACCTCAAATTTCCAAAAAAACAGTTTTGACAGTTTTCATCTTAACTACCCAAATCTGGTAGTTTTCTCCAGTAAACACAGGTGGTGGTGGTGGTGTAAAACTCATGTTTCAGCAACAAAAACAAACAGACCAGTAACATCCCGAATTAGGGATTGTTTGAAATTATTTTAATTTCATGTATCGCCTGAATAAATGCCTTTGTTAGAGTTGTTTAAGGATTTAGTCTTAAACCCGAGGAAGTTCTGTCTTAGGGCTAAGGATTTATTTGAGTGCTTAAGGGGAAGGAGCTAGGCGAGATAAGGATTAAGAAAAAGTTTTGGAAGAGTTTGACATAAGAAAGCGAGTGGCAAAGTGGTTTGGGGCGCCACTTAAGGGTTTGGGGCGCCCAGCTCAGTTCGATTCAAGCGTGGGAGGAAGTTTTATTTTTGGCGTGAAGGAGGACTTAATGAGAAGGGTTTAAGAATAAATTTGTTGAGCTTATGGCACAAATAGACGCCCTGGCCGAATGGCTTGGAGCACTTAGGTGCATAGGGACTTCAGCAAGTCTGAAGTTCGAGTCATGGTGGCTGCATGTGGTATTTTATTTTAGGCTTTGGTGATATAAAAGAAGGGCCTAGCGAAGAAGACTTTAAAAGAAATTTGTGATGGGTACATGTCACAAATAAATGCCTTGGCATAGTGGCCAGGGGCGTAATGGTTCGTTACAGCTCGAGGTCGCGCGATCGAGCACCGTTGGGGACGCGCGAGCACTTTTATTTTTGCTTTAGCGTTAAAGCATAAGGGACCAGCGAAGCATAGGTTAAAAGAAATATGCAACGCGATTTTGTCATGAAAGTCAAGTCGGCCGAGCGGTTGAGGCGTGGGAGTTTCTGCCCCAGGTCTCGGGTTCGAGACTCAAGGGCAGCACGTGGATGAATTTGTGTTCCTTTTTAATTCTGGCGCAAATTTTTGGTCTGTGCATGGGCACATACACGTGGAGACCAAGCTTGATGGCTGCCCTATTTCTTTTTACTCATTTATTTATCATTTTGCTGCATGGGTATGGGGTGAAATTCCCTTATTTTATTAGGAGCATGGAATATTATTATTGTTTTTATAATTTTATATATTATATAGGAATGGGGGAGTAATGAGGGATGATTAAAATATAAGAATTTTCACCTCATGTGGCCGGCCTTGAGTTCGACAAAAGAGAAGCATGGCCTAAATTTATGATATTTTTGTTGTGTGTTCCTCTTTCTTTTACATTTTGTTTTGCCATTCTTTCAAACTCTCCTTGGCCGAATGAAGCATGCAATAGGGACCCCATGAAGGTTGTTCGAGTTGCGGTTTTGAATAGAGGAAGAGGGTGCCAAAAATTCTCCTTTTTCTCTCCTTGATTTCTTTTGAACTAGCCAACAACTCAATCCTTTCTTTTTACAAAGCTTGGCCGAATCCTCATGAAACTCTCCTATCCATTTTATTTCTTTTTCGCTCTTTGCATGGTCCTTTAAAGGAACCCCCATAGATGAATCCATCTTCTCAACTTGTGGCCTACTTCTCCATCTTATTTTGAAGGGCCTAGCCAAAACTCTTGGTAAGTGAACTCTCTCTTTCAACTTTTGGGTTGAACCATCTTTCTTAGTGCATGCCGAAAGCTTAAGTTAAAGCACTTGTAAGGTTGACCGATTTTGAATAGGACCTTATTAGTGTACGTTGTGTGTAGGCGCCACTAAGGAGCTAGAGGAGCCTTTCGAGAACTTATTCTTCGAGGTAAGGCAATATGCCATTCGGCCATAGGCCACTTTCCATGGATATGCTTTATAGTCGATTTTAACAAGGAACGTGTATGGGTTTTCGGCAGTTCAAAGAATAGGAGGGGCTTCCCGAGATTTCAAATTTCCTTTGGTAAGTGGTTGTTTATATTCAACTATGGACCAAGTATGGCATTTGAGTGATAACCGAAATTTGCACTATGATTTTAGGAGGGGACTAATCGGCTAGAAACCGTGAAGTTTGGGATTTCAATCACGTTGGTTCGTGTTGATAAAGGTTCGCCTAGGCCCTATTTTGGGTATGTTACGACGACAATAACTTTGGGATTTGTTAGTAAATCAAATGAGACCCCTAAATACTAACCTATAGTGACCGAATATAGGTGCAATACGGGATACGGTTCGAGACTTTTGTGATATCGGATAGATTCGCGATTTCTCTTTGGATCTCCGATTAAATAGGTGTGTAAGATCTTACACACTTTATTAGTATAAATTGTTATTATGATGATATTTATGACCTCTCATGTGGTAACTGTGCCTAGTGGGCATAAGCTTGGTTTTCGGGTAAGTCCCCTATTACTCGATCTATGATATATGCTGTGTATGCCATCATATGCTGTTAAATGCTATGCTATATACAAATGCATGATATATGGGATCATGATACTTGTTATGTGAGCATGATGATGGTGGGATTGATGAGAGGGAGTAATAATCGTGTCGACGGACACCAGTGGTTTGGTACCACATTTCGTAACTACGGTCACCAGCGGTTTGGCACCTCCAGAGGTTTGGCACCTCATAGCGTCTCGTCCCTGTGGATTAATTCCACCATCGGTTGGCCCCACATTTGAGATACGAGATCGACGCCAGTGATTTGGTATCACACGATAGATTGGCCCCATCATTTGATTGTGACTTCGGGTCACCAGTGGTTTGACACCACCAGTGGTTTGGTACCACACGGGGTAGAAAAAGGAGCATGGATGGCTAGGTTGGGTTGCATAATTGCATGTCATACTAATATCTTGTGTATGAGTGGTATTTTCGGGTTGGGGATTTATACACGGAGTCTTGGTGACTCACCCCTTCCCATATCATCTTGCAGGTGAGTAGAGCGCAGATACGGAGCCGGGGAGAACTCGAGGCGGCCATGTTTGTTTTGTGGACTTCAAATTTTATTTTGCCCCGCTTTAAGTTTATTATTCACTAAAATTCGATTGGGTTGTAATATGGCCGCTTATTATTTTGGATGTTTAGGTAGTTGTTTTTACTTTATTATATAACTGATGAACTTATGAACTGTTAAGCAAATCGGTTAAAGGTAACGTTTTCAAAATAAGTACTCGTATGCGTTTTCAAAAACGTTACCATCGGGTAACAAAATTTTCTAAGTTATTGATGATTCTAATGTTTTAAAAATCTAAATGATCAAACGGTTTCAAAGAAAAAGGAAAAGTTTTCAACTCAATCGTATTTATCAAACCAACTCATCTAAGTTGTAGCAAACACCATTTTATTACCCCAACAAATTGAAAATTTCCATTGAACCTTTCAAAACGTTTTTACTCCGTGACATACTAGATCCGGTCAAGACTTGTGGGCCGGGTTTGGGCTGTTACATTTTGGTATCAGAGCCCGGATTCAAAACTCGGCTGTGAGGGCCCAAGACCTAAAAATGTTTTCCTAGATAAGCTTTTGAGAACCTCTATGAAAATGGTTTTGTTTGAACAACATGGCATCGAGTCTCCGGCACCGATCCGCTCGTGTAAGTATTTCTAATCTATGTGTGAATGATTATCTGTAAAGGGACATAGATAGTATGAAAGGTATATGAACCCTAGGGCTAGTTTACCCCAAACAATCGCATAAGATTTATAATTGCCTAATTAAACAAACCCATGACTAAGTCACTAAGTTAGGGTATGGTAACCCTTGTATGCATGTCTAGGATTGGATCCGGAAGAGCTTGGTATTTAAGCGGTCCTAGTGACTCACCTCCTCTTCGCGGGAATCCTACCTGGTGCGTAGCTTCGGTTCACCCTAACCGTGAGGACTTATTCGTGGGCTAAACCCTATTATTAAAACTCGAAAGGGAATTAGCCGCGTTTTGATAAAAACACTAGTTTTAAAGACTTCCCTCAAACTTGTGAGATTTATAATGCCCTTAGTTTTAAAATTTTTGAGCTACTCTATGATTTATCAAATTTCCTTATTTTACAAACATACCCAAAATCCCTAAGTTGCAAATATCAAAAATACCACGATTTTGGAAAATTACAAAATTGCCCTAACTTGCAAAATCTCCAAAATAACCCGCAACACTGCCAAATTGGAAAAATAATTTCTCAAAAAGAACCCCAAGTTTTGTAAATTTTTAAATTTCCCTTGATTTGTCAAGATTTACAAATCTACTCTATTTTATTACCAAAATACCCCTGTAGGGTAAATGACGAAAATACCCCCGGGTTAGGAATTGGACAAAAAGGGTGATGGAATAAGTGAATGTGTATCTTCGAATTACGATAGAAGACTTGAAACTTGTTTGATCGAAAGAACAACTTCTTAACTTCGCCCATAAAATTCTTTGCTAATAGTCAGTGGAACATTGGCTAACTCATAAAACTTTTTAAGACAGATTGCGCTATAAGAAATGAGTTCTAGAGGTCGCGGCCGTCGGTGACGCAGTAGAGGTCGGATGGCCATGTCAGAACCAGTTAGGTCGGGCCAAGGATCAGATAATGAGATACCACCTCCACCACCACCCTCAACTTTTGGTGTTGGACATCAGGATCAGACGGGGGGTGAGTCGGTATCGCAGGCTATGCTGCGTGTTCTAAAAATGATGGCTGGGATCGGTAGAGGTACAGGAGCTCGGAAGTCTGTATCTGAGCGGCTCAGATCCAACAGAGCTGAAGTATTCCGGGGTGTATCAGGTGTCGCACCCAGTACGGCCGAATATTGGTTAGAATCGATGGAGAGGATCATGGATGATCTCGATTTAACAAATGAGGAGAAGCTGAAAGGAGCAGTATCACTTCTAAAAGATGAGTCATACCAGTGGTGGCTCACGGTTCGAGATGGTGCCACGGCAGATGACCTTACTTGGGAATACTTCAAAGCTACTTATCAGAAGAAGTATGTGGGCACCAGCTACACTGATACTCAGAGGAAAACTTCTCTGGGATTGGTACAAGGAAATAAGTCGGTATCTGAGTACGAGGCAGAATTCTTGAGGCTGAGCCGTTATGCTCGGGGAGTTGTGTCAACTAAGCATGATCGTTGTGTCCACTTTGAAGACGGACTTAGGGATGATTTAAGGTTGTTGATTGCTCCATAACAGGTGCGTGAGTTTGCTGTTCTGGTAGAAAAGGCTAAGGTAGCCGAAAGGGTCAAGGAGTCTGTGAGACAGAACTATGATAGGAACACGCAGAAAAGAGGTGTTGAGTCATCTGGATCGGGAAATAATGCACAAAAAAGAGCTAGGCAGAGTGGGCCGAATCAGGCTGGAAGGCCCATGGCTTCTAATTAGAGACCGGCTCAGTGTAATCGTTGTGGTAAGTCACATTGGGGAAGTTGTTGGACCGGTGAGAGGGGTTGCTTTGAATGTGGATCTTTGGATCACCGTGTAAGGGATTGTCCTCGAAAGTTGGCAAGGAATCAGCCAGAGGGTCAGAACCGTACTCAGGCAAGGAATGTGGGACCACCGCTGAGGGGTCGTGGTAATGGTAGAGGAGGCAATGGTCCTAATTGAGGTCGCGAAATTCAGGGCAGAGGTGCAGGCAACACAGAAGCTAGGCAGCCTGGCTTGGTCTACGCAGCGAGGCGTCGCGAGGAGGGTGACGCACCGGACGTCATAACCGGTACGTTCCTAATTTTTAGTCTTCCATATGTTGCATTAATTGATGTGGGTTCGACGCATTCATACGTTGCTAGTAGTGTGGTAGAGACTTTGAACTTGGACTTTGAGACTGCTTCTAGGGAGATGACTGTAATTAGCCCTCTAGGCCACTCTGTGGTAGTGAACAAGCTATATAGAGATATACCCCTAGAACTTCAAGGGGTAGTGTTTGTGGCTGATCTGATGGAGCTGCCGTTTGGGAAGTTCGATCTAATTCTTGGGATGGACTGGCTGGTTAAGTATCAGGCAAGGTTGGATTGCGCTGCTAAGCGCATGGTTCTAAAGACGGCTAAAGGTGATGAAGTGATCATGAGAGGTAACAGAAGAGATTATCTATCCAATGTGGTGTCTGCCTTGAAGGCCGAGAGACTGGTCAGAAAAGGTTGTGAGGCATTGTTGGTTCGAATTTGTGCCTTGGAGGCTAAGGAGTCAGCAGTTGAGAAGGTTCGAACTGTGGGGTAATTCGCTAATGTGTTTCCAGAAGAACTCCCGGGTCTGCCTCCAGATCGGGAAGTGGAGTTCGGTATAGACTTGTTGCCCGGAACGGCACCTGTGTCGATAGCACCTTACCGAATGGCACCAAAGGAGTTGGTGGAGCTGAAGGCTCAGGTTCAGGAGCTCTTGGACAGAGGGTTTATCCGACCAAGTATATCTCCGTGGGGAGCACCGGTGCTGTTTGTCAAGAAGAAAGACGGGTCAATGCGGATGTGTATCGATTATCGTCAGCTAAACAAGTTAACAATCAAAAACAAGTATCCGTCGCCTCGGATTGATGACCTGTTTGATCAACTGAAGGGTGCATAGGTGTTCTCAAAGATAGATCTTAGGTCGGGCTATCATCAACTTAAGGTGAAGGAGGTTGATGTGCACAAGACGGCATTTTATACCCGGTATGGGTATTACGAGTTCCTAGTGATGCCGTTTGGGTTGACCAACGCGCCGGCAGCGTTCATGGACTTAATGAATAGGGTGTTTCAGCAATACTTAGATCAATTTTTCGTGGTGTTTATAGACGACATATTGGTTTACTCAAAGATGGAGGAGGAGCATGATAGGCATTTGCGTATAGTTCTACAAGTACTGAGGGAGGAGCAGTTGTATGCCAAATTCAGTAAGTACGAATTTTGGCTTAGGGAGGTGACTTTCTTGGGTCACATGGTGTCAGCTGAAGGGATTAGAGTGGACCCTCACAAGGTTAAAGCGGTGTTGGATTGGAAACTGCCTAGGTCAGTGACGAAAATTCGAAGTTTTCTGGGTCTGGCCGGGTACTATCGAAGATTTGTGGAAGGATTCTCTTTAATCGCAGCACCGTTGACCAAGCTATTAAGGAAAGGAGTCCCATTTGTTTAGTCAGAGAAACAGTAAGAAAGTTTTGATAAGCTAAGGAAGATTCTGACGGAAGCTCCAGTCTTGGTACAGCCTGAGGCAGGGAAATTGTTCACGGTCTATTGTGATGCGTCCCATACTGGTTTGGGATGTGTGTTGATGCAGGAAGGGAAGGTAGTGGCCTATGCATCCCGTCAGCTAAGACCACATGAGGTTAACTATCCTACTCATGACTTGGAGTTAGCGGCAGTAGTCTTCGCTTTGAAAATATGGAGACACTACTTGTATGGGGAGAAATCGATAGTCTACACGGATCACAAAAGTTTGAGGTATCTCTTGACTCAGAAGGACTTAAATTTGAGACAGCGCCGATGGATTAAACTGTTGAAGGACTACGACTGTTCAATAGAGTACCATCCAGGCAAGGCTAACGTGGTGGCTGATGCGTTGAGCCGAAAGGTCGTGACAGACTTAAGGGCGATGTTTGCTCATCTCAGTTTATACGACGATGGAAGTCTTTTGGCAGAGCTGCAAGTTAAGCCAACTTGGGTCGAGAAGATTAAGGAAAAGCAATTAGGGGATGACAGTTTAAACGCGCGGAGGTTGCAAGTTCAAGATGGTGGTTTGGAAGGGTATAGTTTGACTGGTGATGGTGTGATGTGTTTTCAAGGGCGGCCTTGTATGCCGAATGATGTGGGATTGAGGCAAAGAATTCTTCAGGATGCACATAGCAGCCCATACGCTATGCATCCTGGAGGTAGCAAGATGTATGGAGATTTACTGAGCGATTACGTGGCGAGATTGAAGCGTGAGGTAACAGAATTCGTGGGAAGGTGTCTCACGTGTCAGCGAGTAAAAGTTGAACATCAGTTACCATCTGGGTTACTTCAACCAGTGAAGATTCCTCAGTGGAAATGGGAGAGGATCACTATGGACTTCGTCAGTGGGCTACCCCTCACGCCCAGCAAGAAGGACGCAGTTTGGGTGATTGTGGACCGTCTGACCAAGTCAGCTCACTTCATACCGGTAAGGGTGGATTATTCTCTTCAGAGGCTAGCAAAATTGTATGTGGCTGAGATAGTAAGATTGCATGGTGTGCCAGTATCAATCATCTCAGACAGAGATCCGAGGTTTACGTCGAGGTTTTGGAGAGCGTTGCATCAAGCTTTGGGTACACAGTTGGATTTCAGTACAGCATTCCATCCACAGTCTGACGGGCAGTCGGAAAGGGTTATTCAGATTTTAGAGGACATGTTAAGAGGCTGCGTTTTGGACTTCAGAGGTAGTTGGGAAGAATTTTTGCCATTAGCCGAGTTCGCATACAACAATAGTTATCAGGCAAGCATTAAGATGGCACCATATGAAGCGTTGTATGGTAGGAGGTGTCGCACACCTACTTGCTGGACAGAGTTGGGTGAGCGACGGATGTTAGGACCGAAATTGGTTGCAGAAACTGAGGATAAGGTGAAGAAGATCCAAGCTCGGTTGAAAGAAGCCTCGGATAGGCAAAAGTCATATGCCGATCTCAAGCGGAGGGACATAGAGTTTGCCGTGGGAGACGAAGTTTTTCTGAAGGTCTCGCCATGGAAGAAAGTGTTAAGATTTGGGAAAAAGGGCAAGTTAAGTCCAAGGTTCATTGGACCGTTTAAGGTGTTGAGACGAGTGGGACCAGTAGCTTATCGGCTCGAGTTACCTGCAGAACTGAGTCAGATTCACGATGTGTTCCATGTCTCCATGCTTAGACGCTTATCGCTCGATCCATCACACGTCTTGGCGCTTGAGGAAGTTGAGGTGAGTCCAGATTTAACGATGGAAGAGGAACCTGTGCAGATCCTAGATCGGGATGTAAAAGTTTTGCGTAGGAAGTCAGTTCCTTTAGTGAAGGTCCTATGGCGGCATCATGGCGTGGAGGAAGCTACGTGGGAGCCCGAGGATGCGATGCGACAGCAATACCCCCAACTCTTCTGATCCAGGTAATTTCGAGGACGAAATTATTTTAAGGGGGTAGAATTGTAACATCCCGAATTAGGGATTGTTTGAAATTATTTTAATTTCATGTATCGCCTGAATAAATGCCTTTGTTAGGGTTGTTTAAGGATTTAGTCTTAAACCCGAGGAAGTTCTGTCTTAGGGCTAAGAATTTATTTGAGTGCTTAAGGGGAAGGAGCTAGGCGAGATAAGGATTAAGAAAAAGTTTTGGAAGAGTTTGACATAAGAAAGCGAGTGGCAAAGTGGTTTGGGGCGCCACTTAAGGGTTTGGGGGCGCTGGGCTCAGGTTCGATTCGCGTGGGAGGAAGTTTTATTTTTGGCGTGAAGGAGGACTTAATGAGAAGGGTTTAAGAATAAATTTGTTGAGCTTATGGCACAAATGGACGCCCTGGCCGAATGGCTTGGGGCGCTAAGGTGCATAGGGACTTCAGCAAGTCTGAAGTTCGAGTCATGGTGGCTGCATGTGGTATTTTATTTTAGGCTTTGGTGATATAAAAGAAGGGCCTAGCGAAGAAGACTTTAAAACAAATTTGTGATGGGTACATGTCACAAATAAATGCCTTGGCATAGTGGCCAGGGGCGTAATGGTTTGTTGCAGCTCGAGGTCGCGCGATCGAGCACCGTTGGGGACGCGCGAGCACTTTTATTTTTGCTTTAGCGTTAAAGCATAAGGGACCAGCGAAGCATAGGTTAAAAGAAATATGCAACGCGATTTTGTCATGAAAGTCAAGTCGGTCGAGCGGTTGAGGCGTGGGAGTTTCTGCCCCAGGTCTCGGGTTCGAGACTCAAGGGCAGCACGTGGATGAATTTGTGTTCCTTTTTAATTCTGGCGCAAATTTTTGGTCTGTGCATGGGCACATGCACGTGGAGACCAAGCTTGATGGCTGCCCTATTTCTTTTTACTCATTTATTTATCATTTTGCTGCATGGGTATGGGGTGAAATTCCCTTATTTTATTAGGAGCATGGGATATTATTATTGTTTATATAATTTTTATATATTATATAGGAATGGGGGAGTAATGGGGGATGATTAAAATATAAGAATTTTCACCTCATGTGGCCGGCCTTGAGTTCGACAAAAGAGAAGCATGGCCTAAATTTATGATATTTTTGTTGTGTGTTCCTCTTTCTTTTACATTTTGTTTTGCCATCCTTTCAAACTCTCCTTGGCCGAATGAAGCATGCAATAGGGACCCCATGAATGTTGTTCGAGTTGCGGTTTTGAATAGAGGAAGAGGGTACCGAAAATTCTCCTTTTTCTCTCCTTGATTTCTTTTGAACTAGCCAACAACTCAATCCTTTCTTTTTACAAAGCTTGGCCGAATCCTCATGAAACTCTCCTATCCATTTTATTTCTTTTCCGCTCTTTGCATGGTCCTTTAAAGGAACCCCCATAGATGAATCCATCTTCTCCACTTGTGGCCTACTTCTCCATCTTATTTTGAAGGGCCTAGCCGAAACTCTTGGTAAGTGAACTCTCTCTTTCAACTTTCGGGTTGAACCATCTTTCTTAGTGCATGCCGAAAGCTTAAGTTAAAGCACTTGTAAGGTTGACCGATTTTGAATAGGACCTTATTAGTGTACGTTGTGTGTAGCCGCCACCAAGGAGCTAGAGGAGCCTTTCGAGGACTTATTCTTCGAGGTAAGGCAATATGCCATTCGGCCATAGGCCACTTTCCATGGATATGCTTTATAGTCGATTTTAACAAGGAACATGTATGGGTTTTCGGCAGTTCAAAGAATAGGAGGGGCTTCCCGAGATTTCAAATTTCCTTTGGTAAGTGGTTGTTTATATTCAACTATGGACCAAGTATGGCATTTGAGTGATAACCGAAATTTGCACTATGATTTTAGGAGGGGACTAATCGGCTAGAAACCAGAAGTTTCGGGATTTCAATCACGTTGGTTCGTGTTGATAAAGGTTCGGCCTAGGACCCTATTTTGGGTATGTTACGACCAATAACTTTGGGATTTGTTAGTAAATCAAATGAGACCCCTAAATACTAACCTATAGTGACCGAATATAGGTGCAATACGGGATACGGTTCGAGACTTTTGTGATATCGGATAGATTCGCGATTTCTCTTTGGATCTCCGATTAAATAGGTGTGTAAGCTCTTACACACTTTATTAGTATAAATTGTTATTATGATGATATTTATGACCTCTCATGTGGTAACTTTGCCTAGTGGGCATAAGCTTGGTTTTCGGGTAAGTCCCCTATTACTCGATCTATGATATATGCTGTGTATGCCATCATATGCTGTTAAATGCTATGCTATATACAAATGCATGATATATGTGATCATGATACTTGTTATGTGAGCATGATGATGGTGGGATTGATGAGAGGGAGTAATAATCGTGTCGACGGACACCAGTGGTTTGGTACCACATTTCGTGACTACGGTCACCAGAGGTTTGGCACCTCATAGCGTCTCTTCCTTGTGGATTAATTCCACTGTGGGTTGGGCCCACATTTGAGATACGGGATCGAGGCCAGTGATTTGGTATCACACGATGGGTTGGCCCCATCATTTGATTGTGACTTCGGGTCACCAGTGGTTTGGCACCACCAGTGGTTTGGCACCACAAGTATTGACGGATATCGTGACTTTAAGTCACCAGTGGTTTGGCACCACCAGTGGTTTGGTACCACACGGGGTAGAAAAAGGAGCATGGATGGCTAGGTTGGGTTGCATAATTGCATGTCATACTAATATCTTGTGTATGAGTGGTATTTTTCGGGTTGGGATTTATACACTCGAGTCTTGGTGACTCACCCTTCCCATATCATCTTGCAGTGAGTAGAGCGCGGATACGGAGCCGGGGAGAACTCGAGGCGGCCATGTTTGTTTTGTGGACTTCAAATTTTATTTTGCCCCGCTTTAAGTTTATTATTCACTAAAATTCGATTGGGTTGTAATATGGCCGCTTATTATTTTGGATGTTTAGGTAGTTGTTTTTACTTTATTATATAACTGATGAACTTATGAACTGTTAAGCAAATCGGTTAAAGGTAACGTTTTCAAAATAAGTACTCGTATGCGTTTTCAAAAACGTTACCATCGGGTAACAAAATTTTCTAAGTTATTGATGATTCTAATGTTTTAAAAATCTAAATGATCAAACGGTTTCAAAGAAAAAGGAAAAGTTTTCAACTCAATCGTATTTATCAAACCAACTCATCTGAGTTTTAGCAAACACCATTTTATTACCCCAACAAATTGAAAATTTCCATTGAACCTTTCAAAACGTTTTTACTCCGTGACATACCAGATCCGGTCAAGGCTTGTGGGCCGGGTTTGGGCTGTTACAAGACCAACAAAAAAAGGTTTCTTCTTTCTCAAGCTTTGTTTTCAAAGAAAAAACACCAACAACAAGGTCCTCAAAGAAGAAAGGCTCTGATTTCCAATTGTTGGAACAATGGCAGCAACTCAGCAACACTTTGCATGCAATTTGCATGCGATCACACGAGAAAACAAAACAAAGAAGAAAAGAGAAACCAGAAACTTATGCAAAGAAAACTTGAGCACATAAAATAATGGCTAAAAACATGTCATCCATTTCATTAAAAAATGTATGTATATACATGGATTACAAAGATGAATAGAGAGTTACCTAATGGCTTAACTACTCCCACTAAAATAACTAATACAACTTATGCAATACACAAAAGCAAAACTGATAAATGTCAGCTACTACATCTATCAAATTCAAATCTAAAATCTACTAACTTTGACATCAAGTTACAAGCCAACTTGTTCAAGTTACAAAAGAACAAAATGAAACTAAACCACCAAGCTGCTTTTGGTTCGGTTTCGATGGTGGCATGCTGAATGAGCTGCTGCTACTGCTGCTGGTTCAGTGTTGCATTGCAGGCCAAATCTTATCAGAATATCATGACTCACTGTTCTAATTTACTTTGAACATTGAATAAACATGGTGGATCGATAAGTAAAATGATGGAGAACCCACAAAATGCTTTAAAGAAATAACTCAATATCCCCACTAGGGACGAAGCTAGATAATTCACTTAGGAATCGAGACGATGAGAAATAGTTACGTTTTAAAAAAAATAAAAGTTAAGTAAAACAAAATATCAAAGTAAAAAATTTTAGAAAAGATTAAAAAAGTTTTGGTTCTCATATTTATATTAAAATTTTTTGTGATTCTTCTTTCAAATAAATAACTAAAGAGTTTCTTAGAAAATCATCTTTCATATTTTTTTAAAGTCGAATCTTCACAATTTTTATAGCATAAAAAAATGTCCTATAGATGTAGCTGAAACTAAAAGAATCAATATAAGATAATCAATCTATCAACGAAGTAATACGTAATTAACTTTTCACTCTCAACTAAGCTTCTACAAAGTAAATAAAGTTTTGATATTTTTCACAATTTAGGATGTTAACACACGTAAAATATCAAAACTTTATTTACTTTTTAGAAGCTTAGTTGAGCGTGGAAAGTTAATTACGTATTATTTCGTTGATAGATTAATTTATCTTATATTGATTCTTTCAGTTTCAACTACATCTATAGGGCATTTTTTTATGCTATAAAAATTGTGAAGATTCGACTTTAAAAAACTAAGAAAGATGATTTCTAAGAAACTCTTTAGAAGGAAAAATCACAAAAAAAATTTTAATATAAATATGGGAACCAAAACTTTTTTAATCTTTTCTAAATTTTTTACTTTGATATTTTGTTTTACTTAACTTTTGTTTTTAAAAAACGTAACTATTTCTCATCGTCTCGATTCCTAAGTGAATTATCTAGCTTCGTCCCTAGTGGGGATATTGCGTTATTTGCTTATTTCTTTAAAGCATTTTGTGGGTTCATCATTTTACTTATCGATCCATCATGTTTATTCAATGTTCAAAGTAAATTAGAAGAGTGACTCATGATATTCAACTTGACTGAGTCTCCCTTGTAAACAATGACACATCACTGGCAATTGAAAAAACAACTGGCTTGACCCACACTTTAGTGCTTTGGAAGCTAAAACCACCCATATCACCATCAAGTAGAAGAACCAAGTTTTGGGGAAAACAAAATCTATAGACTCTCTTGTCTTATGGTACACAGATCTTACAAGATTAATCAACCAAAAAAACTATCGGTTTCTTATTTGTCAAAATTTCAAGATTTCTCTTCCGAAAGCGTGGCTACACTTCCTTTTTTGTGTATGTGTGGCTAGACTTTTTTGTTTGACTTAAACTCGTTATTTCAAGTAGTCTTGCGAGCAATTTATTGCAGCGAAATTATCGTTTTTAGATTTTATAATTAAATTAATAGTATCTGATTTAGTGAAATGAAAAAATTTCGAGTTAGTTGAATTAGAAATTTTTATTTTATTATTTGAATTCAATTTGAGTAGAATCGAGTCGAGTTGAGTAATTTTTATTTCATATTAATATATATAATTACACACTATGAGTGGACTTGTTAGTTGGGTGGGTCAAGTTAGTTTTGGATCGGATCAATTCAGATTTTAAAATTTTTGAGTTACTTCAGGTGGGGTAATTTTGGGTTTGAATCATTTCGAATTCAAGTCATTTTGGATTTGAGGGTTGGGTTTTTTGAATTATAGTCATTTCATGTTTAGTCATTCGAGGTTAATTTAATAAACGGATTATAATAAATTTCATCATTTTAGATTCAAGTTATTTGTATTTCGTAGGTTTGTATATATTAAGGTCGATAAGGTTCAATTCCTTAATTTTAAAATAAAATAACATCAAAGTTAAATAAATTACATAATTGATTTAAATCTATTATAAAATTAATAATTATGAGAAATAATTTTTCAAATAAAATAAAATAAATAATTAAATTATAATATATATAAACCCAAAAAAATTAGAACTTTTTTGAATTTAGGAAAATAGTAATTGTTATTTAATTTATTTTTCGATTGTTATGTTGTGAGAAAGAAAAGGACCACCTTTTTGGGTAAGCTATTGTCAATGGAAAAGTTTGATTTGGGGCAACTTGGGAAGTTTTTGAAGGATGCTAAGACATATATACCATCCAAGGTTATTTCTACCATATCCTCCTCTGATTTTTCAGATGTTAATGAAAAATATTATGTATGAATGAGTGAGTTAATTGAGTTGGATTACTTTTACTAATTAAATAACACCTTTAAATATCAAAGTGGAAGATTGTTGGTATTTTAGCAACAATATAAAAATAGAAAATATGAATGAAAGATATATTGGAAGCCTGTTGTATTGTTCATATTATATAATAATAAAAAAATAACAAAAACCTGCAAAAATTACTCCTAAAAAACATGCCACAAATACTTAACTTCTAAAATCATGTAACATAAATTTAAATCCCTAAAGACTTGGTCTACAGACCTATTATTAAGCAAGTCTAAGACACATCCTCAACAGAGACTACGTATATTTATAGATAATGCTGTCGAGCTTCATCATGACCATCCATTACACGCTCATCGGATTTAACGAGGGAATAGTTCAGTAAGGGACGTCTCGTTAACTGTGGCCAAGGCACTACTTGTTGATTGATCAGATTTATAATTCATAATCGAAGGCTTTCCTTCAGTAATGGTGCCAAAATAGAATGCTGTTCTTTGAGGTGCTGGCAAAGTAACCGAGGAACTGCTGAGCATGAGAACAACTTTCGCCATTGGTGGCCTTGCTTCTGGATCTTCTTGAACGCACAACAAGGCGATGTGAATGCACCTTGCAACTTCATTGCCTACATAAGAATCTCCTAAGGCTGAATCCATCACTTCTATTGGTGTCCCATTTTTCCATTGTCTCCATACCTGCAAACAACCACCATATAACACTTCTCAGTACACAATTATTTGAAGTCGGGTGCAAGTGTTGGATCCTCTTAGACTTACGTAAGTTAGAAGGTTTTCGGCATGTGCAGAGTGACAGAAACTTGTATTCCTTTTGCCACATACAACTTCCAGCATCAAAATACCGAAACTATATATATCGGACTTTTCAGAGAATCGTCCATGCACAGCATATTCTGGAGACATGTAACCACTGCAACATAAAAGCGTCAGTAATTAACCCAGAACTTAGTAGATTTTTTGTCAATATAATGCAGCAATATCAAAACAGAGATTTGCGTGAGTGAAAGTAAAATGCAATTGAATGGAAATTAACTTACTATGTACCGGCGATTCTCTTGGTATGTTGTAGGCTTTTATTCTCCCCAACAATCTTTGCCATACCAAAATCAGAAATCTTTGGGGTCATGTCCTCGTCTAATAGAATATTACCAGCTTTAAGATCACGGTGTATGATTTTGAGACGCGAATCTGAGTGAAGGTATAAAAGCCCTCGAGCAATCCCTTTAATTATTTTGTATCGTTGGGGCCAAACTAACTGTCTTTGTTTTTCAAGATCTGAAATGAAAGAGCAAAAGAAAAAGTAAATGTTGTTTGTCATGATCAATAGGTCATAAACAGGTTATTTTTGGTGAAAATAAAAGCATGCATGTATATCTGTGTGTGAAAGGGCCAAACCAAATATGAAGTGATCAAGGCTTTTGTTGGGCACAAATTCATAGATAAGCATCCTCTCTTTTCTTTCTAGGCAATACCCTAATAGCTTCACAAGATTCCGATGCTGAAGTTTGGCTACCAATACAACTTCAGTCTGAAACTCATCAGCACCTTGACCCGAGCTTGTTGATAGTCTCTTCACAGCTATTTCTTGTCCATCAGTAAGTATACCCTAATCATGTCAAGCACAATAATTCTTTATGAAACAATCAACCTTGGGGTATATCTAAATCTTTAACCAAAAAGATTGGAGATAATTTTATACGATCATACCATTTTCCTCACCTTATATACACTGCCAAATCCACCAGCACCGATCTTGTTAACTTCAGCGAAGTTTTTTGTAGCAGCTTCAATTATACTCAAATCAAATCTCAGAGATTGCAAAGCCATGGCTTTGAGTCCATCTGCAAATTATGTAAATTGTGAAAGTCATTGGCTTCTAAGCAAACATAATGGTAATTTTTGAGTTGAATGGTCATATTACAGATTTTGGCTTACCATTTCTGGTTTTTCGCGCAGTTAGTTTCTTGGTTGCTTTCCAACCAAGAACACAACATATGAAACAGGACAAAACCAAGAAGCCAACTGTTGAAACAACAATTTTGATCACTGTCTGTGATGATATCCCCCTTTTACCTGAATAAAGAAGAATGGTTTGAAAATTATTGATAGAACTCGTTATAGTGATACAATGATACTCCGATTCACACTCACTACATGAAGAAAACCTATTCAATGTTCCCACAAAAGCAGAGGAGATTAAGTAAAGCGAATTTAAAACAAATTTTGAGTAACTGATGCATCGACTACACTACTTTGATATATTACACTGACCTGGAGGAGGAGGTGGAGGTGGAGGGAGTAGAAGAGGATGTTGAAACGAGACCGGGGGCTTAGCTAATCCAGTTTGGTTTAGACTATAGAAAGGGCTTGTCTGATATTGTGCAGTACAGCTAGGGTACATAGCAAATCCTGATTGTTTTCCACCGAAATAGAATTGCAAGTCTGCAATAGCGTCCTGGAAGCATCTGTAGCAATCCTCACTGGAAATGTCGGGTGTGCACTGTGCTAGGCTGTAAAGTGTTTGGAGCGCATTAAAAGTTGCCTCTTGCGTAGCAAACTTTTTAGTCCTGGATGTAGCGTTTGGAGCCCGACTTGCAATATCTTTCATCACAGTTGCAACCAGCCGGCTAAAGCGGTATGGTTCCGTGGCGTCTTCCAGGTACGACAAACTTACATTAGGTCTTTCAGCCATGGAGGAAAAGATGGACCGGTTAGAGTAACGTAGCATGCACTTGTTATACCAAATAATAGCCCAACTTTGGTTAGGACAAAGTTTAGCTACATCGGCAGCAGCACGGTTGATGCAGTCACGGCATATTTCAGGACGGGCATCCCCACGGCAGAGAAAGAGACCATACACCATGTTAGGCTCCTGTCCCGCGGTGGTGTTGAAGAATCCGTCGTGCTCCGTCGCGTTGGTTGAGAGATAAGAGAAGAGCTGATCGACATTCGCGGCATAGACGATGTTTCCGGTCAAAGTGGTTGCGTTGGAACAGAAGTAGTACCATTGCGTTGGATTCTCTAAACTGCCGAATCTAAAGGTTGAAAGACACACAGTCACAAGAAAGAGTTTGGTGAAGGAATCAACCATCATCATTTTTTTTTTTTTTAATTTCTCTATTAATTTTATTACGACAGGAATTTTTATTGCAATGTTCTAAAAAAATAGGGTAAACGAAATGGTCATCTCCTTTAACGTACTGGATTTAAAATTTTCTATTTTAATCACTAGCTTTATTAAAATTTAATATTTTGGCTACTCATATATTAAATCATTAAGGAAAACTTTTTATTAGAATAATAATAAATTTATTCCTCTAATATTTATAGATTTTATCAATTTAGTTTTAATTTTTAAAAATTCAACAAATTTAACTCTTAACTTTACACATTATATTATTTTAGTCTTTAATATTAAAAATTCAGAAATTAAAAAACTTTAAAATGTTATATATATAAGTTTATTTTTTGATAAGAATATATAAGGTTTTATAAAAATAGATACAAAATTATTAAAATATTTTTGAATAAATCAATACCCATTTTCTAACATTGAATTTATTTATAAAAATAATAATTTTATAAATAAAATTAACGATCTTATAAATAAAACAATTCTAGAGAAAATTCATGAAGAAGACTTAAGCAAATTCAATTTTTTCTCTTTTTTTAACATTAACAACCAGTGTGTTCAAGTTGGGTCAAAAACTACAGCTTGAAGGCGAACAAAATTGGAGATATACAAGTGAGGATAAAGTCTTAGAGACCCAGTAGGTGAAAAGTCATGCTGATAGCTCTATAGTTGATTTCTAGTTGGATGACACAACAATGAAAAGCCATGCTGATAGCTCTATAACTTGTTTCTAGTTGGATGGCACAACAATGAAGGATGTGGAAATCAAAAAATTCGAAGTAAGAGTTGTAATGGGCCATTTTTGCCTGGCCCACTAGAAAACTAAAAACAAAAACAAAATAAATAATATAACCCAAATCGACGCCCAATTTACAAGCAGCCCAATAGGCCCAAAACTAAAATGCTTTTCAGAAGAAACTAGGGTTTCTGAAACCCTAGCTCCGCAGCCCCCTCGAGCGCTTTGCCCGCGCTTCGTCCCAAGGCGCCTCGTCTGAAGGCCCCTCCTGACGCGCCTTCTGTCGCCTTGCACGGAAATGGCAAAATTGCCTTTTCTCTGCCTCCGTTGACCCTTCGAAGGTACCTGCAAAAGAACAAGATGACAGAGCAAAGAAAAACAGGAAAGCAGAGCAAGAAACAACAGAAAAAAATGTTGTATATTTTATCTTTTCAATCTCGGCTATAAAGAGACCGAAACACTTGTAATAAAAGGAGAGATTTTTTTCATAGAAGGGGAGAGATTCAAAGCATTGAAATAAAAAGAAAAATAGCAGTTAAAAAAAACGACTAAGGTCTTTATCTTCATTTTTTGATTGATTCTATTTCTTTTTTTTTTCTTTTTGTTTTTTTCTCTTTTGAATACACATATGTACATTGATATTTTTGCCATTTTTTCTTTTAAAAAATAGTATACGTATATATATAGCAAATAAAAAATAATTTTTTTACCTTTATGACTTTCCGGTCGCAGTATAGAGAGCACGACGGCGACTCATCAGAATCACGTCAAACCTCCGGTTGTAACATCCAAAAAAAAAGATATGAAAGATGATGATTGATTAGTAGAGTAGGTGAGGGAGTGATTATAGGAGACAAAAGGAAGGATGGGGAGTGAATTGGGGAGAAAAAAAATTTGGAAGTGGGAGACAAAAGGAAGGATGGAGAGTGAATTGGGGAAAAATTTGGCCAAAAATTTTGGATGTGTATGAGGGTGGTGTTGTTTTGGAAGGTGTTTTTGGTTTGGTTGAGGGGTATGCCAAATTCTCTTGTGTGGTTTTGAAGAAGAAAAAAAAAACATTTGCCAAGTGTGTAATTGTGACATTTTGGGTCTTTTCTCCCTTTGTTAGTCTTTCTTTCCTCCATTCTCAACTCTCTCCATTCTTCTTTCTTCTTGCCGGATCTCATATCCTTGTCTCATCCGTAGCCATAAGTCAATCAGTGGAAATTTGGATTATCATTGATTAAGGTAAAGAGTCTTTTCATAGTCCATTGATATCGCTATTCGGTTATGGTGTTAATCGGATTGAAAGGTTGGCTAATCGATTTTTTTTAGGGGCGAAATCACTCGATATTCTCTACTTGTTAATCCTTTGGAAATAGTGGTAAGCCGAATCTTACCCCTAAACAACTACTTTCTCTCATCCTGGTATTTTTCTAATCGAATGTTAGGGTGTCATAAGTGCCAACGATCAAGAAGGTTTAGTCCTTACCGAAATCAGATGTGTAATCTCATACCCTTCCAAATACATGTTTGAAATGGTGTGTAATCTCACACTTATCTGAAATTTTGCATGAATGTTCTGTGATTTGGTCGAAATACCAAAGAAAACCGGAAATCGGCATCCAGGATCACTCGGGCGGGCGTAGGTTCATAGTGGTAACCATGTTTTTGTAATAAAACAGTTTTGGTCAGTGACAGTGATGTAATTTCGAAAAATTATGAAAAATAGGAGAAAGGGAATTAGAAAGTGATTAAGATATCAAATTAAACCTTACTGTGTCTATTAATATGGAAGAAAGTGAGAAGAAAAAGGAATTTTATATTCTGAGATATGTTAATTTTAGTGAGACTAGTTCTAAATGACTTTGTGGTTCCCTGATTTGTTTTGGAAAAATCATATAAAACCGTACAAAGCGAATTATGAGTTATAGTTTATATGTAAAGATTCCTTAGTGAGTCTATTTTCATTAGAAGCAAGTGGGAGCAGTATATGAAAACCGTACAGTGAGATATTTGAAATTAAGGTAAGAGAGGTCAGAATCGTTGAACAGTGAAACAAGGGAAATTTTAAGGAATAAACTGTACTAAATGGCTAGGCCAAAAATTCTGGAAACCTTACAGTAAGAAGATATATGAGTCTAGTTCCAAGGAAAATTTACGAATCTAGAATTCGAGTTTTCTAACTCGAGTTATGGTCAATTTAGTCAGAATGACGCAGATGGACAGTTTAAATTTGTATGCCCCAAATTACTAGTTAAGTTTTAGTTACGAGATTACCGAATTATCCTTGGAGGGTAAATTATCGAAATATCCCTGGGCTGTGAAATTACTTAAATACCCTTGGAGGGTAAATTACCGAAATGCGCTTAGGTTGCGAAATTACGAAAATGCCCCTTATAGGCTGAATTACGAAAATGCCCCTAATGGGCCGAATTACGAAAATGCCCCTAATGGGTCGAATTGATAGATTGCCTTAATGGGTCGAATTGATAGATTGCCTTAATGGGCCGATTTGTAAAGTGTTACAATGGGCCGAATTTTTGTATTGAATCTTTGAATTAATTATTGTTGTTTATATTTATAAATATCATGATTTACTATGTATATTGCATTTGCATATTTTGCATGGGATGGGAATAATGTAAAAGAAGAGAAGTGTAGCCTGGTGGCTCTGCCACATTTTGATTCTGGTGGCTTTGCCACAAATTTTGATAATGGCTATATGCCAATTTAAATATGGCTTTGTGCCATAGTGATTAAGGTTGTGTGCCGATTATATTACCGTTTATGATTTTGGTGGCTCAGCCACAAATATTATAAATGGCCATTGGCCTGCAAATTATTATTAATGGCTTAATGCTTGCATATGGTGTGTTGGCGGGATGGGTTGACTGATGATCACCCACAGGTGTGTTGGTTGGTACGGGTGGTGTGTAGCGGATGGATAATTAGGATTGGGTTGGGAATTGCATTACATTCACATGATATTATAGATAAATTATTATGTAAATGGGCTTAGGCCCGAGATATTGTTAAATGGGCTTCGGCCCAAGTTATTGTTTAATGGGCTCAAGCCCAAGTTTTTGCTAAACAGGTTCAGACCCAGTGGATAATGGTGAGGGGATTATACACTGAGTTCTTGTAACTCACCCCCCTTTCTCTTAACCCTTGTAGGTAATGCTTGATGATATGGACTTGGGCTATGGATGACTCAAGGGAGGCCATACTTCAGAAATGGTTTATTTGGACTTTAGACTTCTTTCTCGTTTATTTTATTACTTTACTATTTTTGGTTAAATGTTGTAATAAGGCCTCTGGACTATTTTTATTTTGTTTTATGGTTGGGATGTTTTTATTATTTTTCTTAAATTGTTTAAAAAGGGAATTTTCTGAAAAACTTAAATAATGGTTTCTAAAATCGATTAACAAATGGATTTTCAAAATAAACATTTACAAATACTTTCATACATAGGAGATATTTCCTTCAAACTTTATTAAAATCAGTTTTACTTTATTTTTAATATTATTTTAATTTGGGTTTAACATTATGTAATAAGGCCAATGGGGTTTATTTTTCTTTAAAATTTTCATTTTCAGTTATATGCAAACTATAAATGATAAATTTCTAGATCTTCTTAAACAATGACAGCAATGGTTTTAAATTAAGCTTCCGCAACAAAAGGTTTTAAGGATAATAATGTCTTCCAAGGATGATTTCTAATAAACCACATTTTGAAATAAGCAAACGAAATCTGAGGTTTCAAATAGGAAAAAGTTTTAAATTCTTTAAGAAGAGTTTCCAATGAAAACATGGTTTTCGAAAAACTCTTCAATGTGACGCGTCAAATTCGGGCCTAACTTCTAGGCCGAGTTTGAGGTGTTTCATTTAATGGTATCAGAGCCCGGTTTCAAAACTCGGTTGTGGTTTGGGCTAAAAAAATATTTTCAAAGCTGTTTGAAATTTTAATTTATAATGCATGTTCTAAAAGAAGTATGGCACCACGGGTATCCGACACCAAGTCAAGTAAGTTATGTTTTCAATTTATGATTATTGTAGTATGACTACAGAAATACCCTAGAACTTTTAGTTTTAGGAACTGAAACTATAGAGATTGAGACTATAGGATCCGTTTTGCGGAAACGACTTTACTTTCTATATTTCATAAAACATTGAATAATATATTGATTTTTTTAATCAGATTAAATCGAGTTAGCAACCATGAGCACTAGAGGACATGGACGCGGTAGACGTGGCCGTGGTAGAGGCCGATGTGCTAGAGTTATACCCAAAGCATCAGGAAATATGCCAGAAATGGACGCACCTGCGTCACCCGTGACTGAAACTGGATCCCCTGACCATATGAGAGAGGACATCGCTCTGTCCCAAGTAATGCTGCGAGTCTTAGAGAGAGTTGCTGGGGTTAGAACTGGGCCAGCAGCTCGTGGATCAATTTCGGAATGACTTAGATCAAGCGGTGCCGAGGCTTTTAGGGGTGTCTCGAGTGTGGCCCCAAATGTAGCAGAATATTGGCTCGAGGAAGTGGAAGGATCATGGATGATTTGGAGTGCACCACTGAGCAGAAACTGAGAGGAGCTGTATCCTTGTTAAGAGACGAGGCATATCAATGGTGGCTTACTGTTCGAGAGGGCACTCAGGCTGATCGTGTTACGTGGGATTTCTTTAAAACTGCATTCCAAGGAAAGTATGTTGGGGCTAGTTATGTGGATGCCCGAAGGAAGGAATTCCTTAATTTGGCTCAAGAAAGTAAGACCGTGGCAGCTTACGAGGCAGAATTTCTGCGTCTGAGTCATTATGCCCGAGGTATTGTGCCAACTGACTATGAACGCTACGTGTGTTTTGAGGACGGGTTAAGTGATGAGTTGCGGGTATTGATAGCCCTACAACAAGTAAAGAATTTTACCACACTTGTGGAGAAAGCCAAGATAGCTGAGGAGGCTAAACACTCGGAACGGCGAAATCAAAAAAAAGATAGAGGCAAGAGCAATAGGGACTTTAAGTACTTAGGTCCTGCTAGAGGGTTTCAGAAGAGGCCCAGGAATGATGAACCAGCTCGAGCTAGAGTACCAGCTGCTTCCAATCAGTTACAACCATGTGTAGACTATGGAAAACATCACTTGGGTGAATGCTGGAAGAGGATCGATGGTTGTTTTAGATGTGGTTCCAAAGATCATCGGTTTAAAGATTGTCCTCGACAGCCTGCTCATACTCCGGGGGTTCGTAACGATTTTGCGCAGCCAGCTAGAGGCGCTCAGCAGCCACCGAGGGGCCGTGGCCCAGGTCAAGGTGGTAATAGCGTAGGACGAGGTCAGGGTGCACCGGTAGAGGTACTGGTAATAGGGGTAACGCAGAGGCGAGACAGCTAGGGGTAGTCTATGCGATCAGACGCCGAGAGGATGGCGATGCACCTGATGTGATAACCGGTACGTTCTTCATATCTGATGTACCTGTTACTACTTTGATAGATATCGGATCCACCCATTCATATGTTGCTAGTGCTGTATCTGGAAATCTGAACATTAGATTTGAGCTTACTGCTAGGGAGATGACGGTAATTAGTCCTTTAGGACAATCTGTGTTAGTGAATAAATTGTTTAGAGATGTGCCTCTAGAAGTTCAGGGAGAAACATTTTTGGCGGATTTGATGGAACCGCCTTTCGGCGAGTTCGACCTTATTTTGGGAATAGATTGGTTGGTGAAACACTATGCGAACTAGGATTGTGCTGCAAAGCAGATGACGATAAGAACTTCGGGAGATAAAGAAGTGGTGATGATAGGTGAAAGGAGAAATTATCTATCGAATGTGGTATCTACTTTAAAGGTAGAAAAGTTGATGCGAAAAGGGTGTGGAGCATTCCTAGTCTTCATTAGTGCGTTGGATGCCAAGGAATTGTCGGTGGAAGGTGTTAGAACAGTGAAAGAGTTTTCGAACGTCTTTCCTGAGAAACTTCCTAGATTGCCTCCAGATCGGGAGATAGAGTTTGGCATTGAGTTATTTCCAGGAACGGTTCCGGTGTCCATTACTCCTTATAGAATGGCGCCGAAAGAGTTAGCGAAACTTAAAGCTCAAATTTAGGAGTTATTGGATCGGGGATTCATTCGACCGAGTGTGTCGCCGTGGGGAGCACCAGTTTTGTTCGTAAAAAAGAAGGATGGGTCGATGCGTATGTGCATCGATTATAGGCAGTTGAATAAGTTGACGATCAAGAATAAGTATCCATTGCCGAGAATTGATGACCTGTTCGATCAATTGCGAAGAGCTTCGGTTTTCTCAAAAATAGATTTGAGATCTGGTTATCACCAACTTAAGGTCAAGGAGGCAGACATTCATAAGACTGCATTTCAAACTCGTTATGGGCAATATGAGTTTTTGGTGATGCCGTTCGGGTTGACTAACGCACCAGCCACATTTATGGACATGATGAATCGAGTCTTCCAACCCTATTTAGACCGGTTTGTAGTGGTGTTTATAGATGACATTCTGGTATACTCGAAGAATAAGGAAGAGCACGATTCGCATCTACGGGTAGTATTGCAGATATTGCGGGAAAAGTAACTTTATGCCAAATTCAGTAAGTGTGAATTTTGGCTAAAGGAAGTGACTTTCTTAGGGCATGTTGTGTCGGCCGAAGGAATTAGAGTTGATCCCCGAAAAGTAGAGGCTATGTTGGATTGGAAACTACCGAAGTTAGTGGCTGAAATTCAGAGTTTCTTAGGGTTGACTGGTTATTACCAGCGTTTTGTTGAGGGGTTTTCGTTAATTGCTGCACCCCTAACTAAATTGTTGCGCAAGAGAGTACCTTTTGTGTGGTCAGATCAGCTGCAAGAAAGTTTCGAGAAATTGAAGAAGATTCTGACAGAAGCGCCAGTACTGATTCAACCTGAGGCTGGAAAAGAGTTTGTTTTTTACTGCGATGCGTCACACACGGGCTTAGGATGTGTATTGATGCAAGGTGGGAAAGTGGTGGCTTATGCATCTCGTCAGTTAAGGCCGCATAAAGTGAATTATCCTACTCACGATTTGGAGTTGGCGGCAGCGGTGTTTGCTTTGAAGATTTGGAGGCACTACTTGTACGGTGAGAAGTCGATCATTTATATAGATCATAAGAGTCTAAAGTACCTCCTTACCCAAAAGGAATTGAACTTAAGACAGCGGAGATGGATAGAGCTTTTGAAGGATTATGACTTCTCAATCGAGTATCACCCCGAAAAGGCTAACGTGGTGGCAGACGCGTTGAGTCGTAAGGTGATATCAGAGTTGAGGGCAATGTTCGCTCATCTTGGTCTGTATGAAGATGGTAGTCTGCTAGCCGAACTTCAGGTGAAGCCTGTGTGGTTAGGTCAGATTAAAGAAAAGCAATTATCAGATGAAAAGTTGGGTTCCTTACTTCAGCAAGTGGAAAGCGGTGTGAAAGGGGATTTTGGATTGAATAGTGAGGGAGTATTGTGTTTTCGCGAAAGAATTTGTATGCCCAAAGATACGGAATTGAGACAGATGATTCTGCATCAGGTGCATAGTAGCCCATATGCTATGCACCCCGGGGGAAATAAGATGTATCGAGATCTCCGTGAGCAGTATTGGTGGCCAGGGTTGAAACGGGAGGTTACTGATTTCGTGGGTAAATGCTTGACATGTCAGCAAGTGAAGGCGGAACATCAATTGCCGTCAGGATTGCTACAATCATTAAAGATTCCATTATGAAAATGGGAACGGATAACGATGGACTTTGTTAGTGGGTTACCCTTAACGCCTACTAAGAAAGATTTTGTTTGGGTAATAGTGGATCGGTTGACGAAGACTACCCATTTTCTACCTGTTCGTATGGATTACTCATTGCAGAAGTTGGCCAAGTTATATGTAGCAGAGATCGTGAGGTTACATGGGGTACCAGTGTCTATTATATCAGACAGGGACCCTAGGTTTACATCACGATTTTGGAAAGCCTTACATGAAGCTTTGGGAACAAAGTTAAATTTCAGCACGGCATTTCATCCTCAGTCAAATGGTCAGTCGGAGAGAGTAATCCAAATTTTGGAAGACATGTTAAGGGGCTGTGTGATTGACTTTAAGGGTAGTTAGGAGGATTTCCTACCTTTGGCAGAGTTTGCTTATAACAATAGCTAGCAATCCAGCGTCTAGATGGCACCCTACGAGGCGTTGTATGGTCGTAGGTGTCGTACTTCTACTTGTTGGACTGAGCTGAGGGAGCGACAGTTATTGGGTCCTGAGCTGATTTCAGAGACGGAGGAAAAAGTAAAGGTAATTCGGGCACGATTAAAGGAAGCTTTGGATAGGCAAAAATCGTATGCGGATCTGAAGCATAAGGATATTGAGTTTGCGATAGGAGATCAAGTCTTTCTAAAGGTCTCACCCTGGAAGAAGATTTTGAGATTTGGACGAAAGGGCAAATTAAGCCCAAAGTTCATCGGGCCTTATCAGATAGTGAAGCATGTAGGACCAGTTGCCTATCAGCTTGAGTTGCCCCCGGAGTTGAATCGGATACATGATGTGTTCCATGTATCAATGCTGAGGCCCTACCGTTCTGATCCTTCTCATATAATATCGGTGGAAGAAATTGAGGTAAAACCTGATCTGTCTTTTGAAGAGGAATCCGTACAGGTTTTGAATCGAGATGTTAAGGTGCTGAGAAGGAGGTCGATACCGTTAGTCAAGGTTTTATGGCGCAATCAGAAGGCAGAGGAAGCTACATGGGAGCCTGAGGACATGATTCGGCAGCAATATCCTCATCTCTTCTAACCAGGTAAATTTCGAGGCCGAAATTTCTTTAAGGGGGTAGAACTGTAACATCTAAAAAAAAGATATGAATGATGATGATTGATTAGTAGAGTAGGTGAGGGAGTGATTATGGGAGACAAAAGGAAGGATGGAGAGTGAATTGGGGAGAAAAAAATTTGGAAGTGGGAGACAAAAGGAAGGATGGAGAGTGAATTGGGGAAAATTTTGGCCAAAAATTTTGGATGTGTATGGGGAGAGTTTCGGTCATGAGGGTGGTGTTATTTTGGAAGGTGTTTTTGGTTTGGTTGAGGGGTATGCCAAATTCTCTTGTGTGGTTTTGAAGAAGAAAAAATAATATTTGCCAAGTGTGTAATTGTGACATTTTGGGTCTTTTCTCCTTTTGTTAGTCTTTCTTTCCTCCATTCTCAACTCTCTCCATTCTTCTTTCTTCTTGCCGGATCTCATATCCTTGTCTCATCCGTAGCCATAAGTCAATCGGTGGAAATCGGGATTATCATCGATTAAGGTAAGGAGTCTTTTCATAGTCCATTTGATATCGCTATTCGGTTATGGTGTTAATCGGATTGAAAGGTTGGCTAATGGATTATTTTTAGGGACGAAATCACTCGATATTCTCTACTTGTTAATCCTTCGAAAATAGTGGTAAGCTAAATCTTACCCCTAAACAACTACTTTCTCTCATCGTGGTATTTTTCTAATCGAATGTTAGGGTGTCATAGGTGCCGACGACCAAGAAGGTTTAGTCCTTACCGAAATCAGGTGTGTAATCTCATACCCTTCCAAATACATGTTTGAAATGGTGTGTAATCTCACACTTCTCTGAAATTTTGCATGAATGTTCTGTGATTTGGTCAAAATACCAAAGAAAATCAGAAATCGACATCCGGGATCACTCGGGCGGGCGTAGGTTCATAGTGGTAACCATGTTTTTGTAATAAAACAGTTTTGGTCAGTGACAGTGACGTGAATTCGAAAAATCATGAAAAATAGGAGAAAGGGAATTAGAAAGTAATTAAGATATAAAATTAAATCTTACTGTGTCTATTTTAATATGGAAGAAAGTGAGAAGAAAAAGGAATTTTATATTCAGAGAGATGTTAATTTTAGTGAGACTGGTTCTGAATGACTTCGTGGTTCCCTGATTTGTTTTGGAAAAATAATATAAAATCGTACAAAGTGAATTATGAGTTATAGTTTATATCTAAAGATTCCTTAGTCTATTTTCATTAGAAACAAGTGGGAGCAGTATATGAAAACCGTACAGTGAGATATTTGAAATTAAGGTAAGAGAGGTCAGAATCGTTGGACAGTGAAACAAGGGAAATTTTAAGGAATAAACTGTTCTAAATGGATAGGCAAAAAAATCTGGAAAAATTACAGTAAGAAGATATATGAGTCTAGTTTCAAGGAAAATTTACGGATCTAGAATTCGAGTTTTCTAACTCGAGTTATGGTCAATTTAGTCAGAATGACGCAGATGGACAATTTAAATTTGTATGCCCCAAATTACTAGTTAAGTTTCAGTTATGAGATTACCGAATTATCCTTGGAGGGTAAATTACCGAAATATCCCTGGGCTGTGAAATTACTTAAATACCCTTGGAGGGTAAATTACCAAAATACCCATGGGTTGCAAAATTATGAAAATGCCCCTTATGGGCTGAATTACGAAAATGCCCCTAATGGGTCGAATTACAAAAATGCCCCTAATGGGTTGAATTGATAGATTGCCTTAATGGGCCGATTTGCAAAGTGTTACAATGGGCCGAATTTTTTTTTTGAATCTTTGAATTAATTATTGTTGTTTATATTTATAAATATCATGATTTACTATGTATATTGCATTTGCATATTTTGCATGGGATGGGAATAATGTAAAAGAAGAGAAGTGTAGCCTGGTGGCTCTGCCACATTTTGATTCTGGTGGCTCTGCCACAAATTTTGATAATGGCTATGTGCCAATTTAAATATGGCTTTGTGCCATAGTGATTAAGGCTGTGTGCCGATTATATTACCGTATATAATTTTGGTGGCTCAGCCACAAATATTATAAATGGCCATTGGCCTGCGAATTGTTATTAATGGCTTAATGCCTGCATATGGTGTGTTGGCGGGGTGGGTTGATTGATAATCATCCACAGGTGTGTTGGTTGGTACGGGTGGTGTGTAGCGGATGGATTATTAGGATTAGGTTGGGAATTGCATTACATTCACATGATATTATAGATACATTATTATGTAAATGGGCTTAGGCCCGAGATATTGTTAAATGGGCTTCGGCCCAAGTTATTGTTTAATGGGCTCAAGCCCAAGTTTTTGCTAAACGGGTTCAGACCTAGTGGATAATGGTAAGGGGATTATACACTGAGTTCTTGTAACTCACCCCCCCTTTCTCTTAACCCTTGTAGGTAATGCTTGATGATATGGACTTGGGCTATGGATGACTCAAGGGAGGCCATACTTCAAAAATGGTTTATTTGGACTTTAGACTTCTTTCTCGTTTATTTTATTACTTTACTATTTTGGGTTAAATGTTGTAATAAGGCCTCTGGACTATTTTTATTTTGCTTTATGGTTGGGATGTTTTTATAATTTTTCTTAAATTGTTTAAAAAGGGAATTTTCTGAAAAACTTAAGTAATGGTTTCCAAAATCGATTAACAAATGGATTTTCAAAATAAAATTTTTACAAGTACTTTCATACATCGGAGATATTTCCTTCGAACTTATTAAAATCAGTTTTACTTTATTTCTAATATTATTTTAATTTGGGTTTAACATTATGTAATAAGGCCAATGGGGTTTATTTTTCTTTAAAATTTCTATTTTCAGTTATATGCAAACTATAAACGATAAATTTCTGGATCTTCTTAAACAATGACAGCAACGGTTTTAAATTAAGCTTCCGCAACAAAAGGTTTTAAGGATAATAATGTGTTCCAAGGATGATTTCTAATAAACCACATTTTGAAATAAGCAAACGAAATCTGAGGGTTCAAATAGTAAAAAGTTTTAAATTCTTTAAGAAGAGTTTCTAATGAAAACATGGTTTTCGAAAAACTCTTCAATGTGACGCGTCAAATTCGGGCCTAACTTCTAGGCCGGGTTTGGGGTGTTTCACCGGTGGCCTCTGTGGCCGACTTCTAGGTCAAACCCAGAGAGAAATAAAGGGAGCAGCCCTTTTTCTTGAAAAAACAAGGAGTAAAATGGTTTTTTTTTCTCCAAAATTTTTATTTTTATAACAACACGAAACAATGTCATTTAGTTCTGGCAGTTTAAAGACAAAAACGGCGTCGTTTAAGCCTCAGACTTGCTTGTTGACCCGACCCGCCAGGGAGGATCTGCATGTTTTTGGCCTTAGGGTTTTATTGCCCTTTTGGCCCTTCCGCCTTTTTATTATTTTACAATCAAGTTCTTTTTTATCCTTAAATTCGACCCTATAATTTTCATCAGTTTCTTTTTTAACCCAATTTAAAACGCTGCGTTTCGAGGGGACGGGAATATTTCCCATCTGGTCCCTCCCTATTTTTGCGCGTTATACTGGAGCCCCGACTCGTTTTTTATTTTTAAAATTTGAACCTTTAACTTTATTTTTATTTTAATTTAGTCCATTTTAATGTTTTATTTATAATTTAGGGTTTCCAATTTTATTTCAATTGCAATTTGATACCTCATTCATTTATAGATTTATTTTTGTTTTATTTTTATTTTTATTCTTTTTGTATAATATTTTATTTGCTATTTATTTATTTGTATTCTGTTAATTTGTTATTTATTTATTACTCTTTACTTTTCAGCACTTTAAAGTAATTTATTTCTTTTATCGCATTTGTTACTTCATTTTATTATTGTTATTATAATTATTATTATTGTTATGATTATTTATCATCGTTATTATTTATTATTATGTATTATGCTTTCTTTTTCCACTTTCTTCATTTGTTTTATTTTTCCAATATTATTATTACCATTATCATTATTTTATTTTTACTACCATAATAATAATATTATTATTATTACTAGTACTATTATTTTCATTATTATTATCACTATTATTTATTTATTTTTTATTATCGTTATTCATTTATTATTATAATTATTAATATCATTATTTTAACTGTTTTATCCAATATTAATTTATTCGTTCACTATTAAATTTTAAATTATTTTTTAGTTTTTATTTATTTATTTACTCATTATTTTTTATATAATTAGTTTGTCTTATTTTTATTTTTTATTTTTTATCTTATTTTTATTTTTGCTCTTATTATTACTTTTATTTTTGGTTTGTTTTATTTTTACTTTTACCCTTATTTTTATTATTATTTCGATTTGCTTTATTTTAAATTTTTACACTTATTATTGCCATTTCATTATTTATTTATTTATGTATTTATATTTTGTTGCACATACTTTCAAATTTCGATCATTAATTATTGATATTTGTATTTATTATTGTCATCATCATTATTTTGTTACATATATTAGCACTGAAATTCACATCTTGCCATAAGATCGTATTCCATTTTATCCGATCCATTAAAATTTTTTGTTTTAAAATAAGCGAATACTCTGCGTTTTAAGGTTCGAAAGAAATCGCACCCTAACTTACTGGGTTTCGATTTTTCTCATCGAATCTAAAGAACCTATTATTTTCTTTTTAAAATCAAAGCATAAAAGTTAAATAAAAACTTATTCTCGAGAATTCAAAATGATATATCCTAATTAAATAAAAAATTTTTCTCGGGAATTCAAAATAATATTCCTAACTTATTGGATGTGACATTTTATTTTCTCGAGGTAAAGATTTCTAAAAAAGGTAGTATTTTGTATTTGGAACTTTAAGAAATCGTGCCCTAACTTATTGGGTTTCGGTTTTCATTTGACCCAAATAACTGAATATCTTCCTCAAGCTTAAATACACGAGTGTTAAAGGGCAAAAGTCAAGCTTAATTTCGAGGACTCGAAACGTCGTATCCAAAGCACGAAAATTTTCAAACACGAGAAGTTTTGAAAACACGAAAATTTTTTAAACTCGAGAATTTTTTGAAACCTGAGAATTTTTGAAAACAAGAAAACTTTGAAAACAAGAAAATTTAAAAAAAAACGAAAATTTTGAAACACGAGAAGTTTTGAACACGCGAAAATTTTTGAAACTCGAGAATTTTTGAAACACGAATTTTTTTTGAAACCCGAGAATTTTGAAACACGAGAATTATTTTTGAAAACACGAAAATTTTGAAATAAGAAAATTTTGATAAATTACATATTAATATAGTATAATCTAAAAATGAAATTTTGATAATTTAAAAATAACTACAAAAATAATCATTTTATTTTAAAACTCGATTTTTTTTAGATTTTTTATTTTTAAAAGGGCGTATCGTATTTAACATGAATCGATGATATTAACCCAACATAGCGATAAAATCAACAACTAGTGTTAAACCGATTCGTTGCCTTATTTATTAAAATTATTAAAATTAAAAGTAAAATAAATACAATTAAAAAAATAAAAGTGCTAAAAATATTAATAATATTAAAACGAGATGTCATTAAAATAGACGAATTGAATTAAAAGTCGATAAAGAAAAATTACCGAAAAGCCCAAAATACGGGCCTGATCGAATGGTTTATGCGGCTCGATTTTTTTCTTTTTTTCCTTTTTTTCTTTTTTCTTTTTCTCTTTTTTCTTCTTCTTTTTTTTTTTTTTTCTGTTGGGCTACTGGATCTGGGCCTGTGTTGGCTTGCTATTTTTTGTTAGGCTGTTTTTTTGGGGCTTGTTTCACTTTTTTTTTTCTTGGCCTATATCTTTTTTTTTTTATGACTTAGACTGCTTTGGGACGCGGAGTCGCCGCCACCACGTCACGGGTCGCGGAGTCGTGGAGGGTGTCGGTCGGGTCGGGTCGACCCGACTGATTTTGATTTTTGTTTTGCTTTTTCTTTTCTTTTTCTTTTTTCTTTCTTTCTT
Source organism: Gossypium bickii (assembly GCA_025503065.1). Classification (NCBI taxonomy): domain Eukaryota; kingdom Viridiplantae; phylum Streptophyta; class Magnoliopsida; order Malvales; family Malvaceae; genus Gossypium; species Gossypium bickii. Next base: position 2,760,005 of record CP106714.1, on the reverse strand, counting down.
CTTTCTTCCCTCTTCTTCTTCTTCCTTCTTCTCCTAGCCTGCCGCCGCCGTGGTTGTCGTCTCCTCCACCTGTGGTGCGACATCCCTTCTTCCTCTCATTTTCTTCTCCTTTTCTCTGTTTCTCTTCTTTTTCTTTCTCTTTTTTTTCTTTGTTGTGGGTTTTTTTTTGGATGTTGGGGTTTCTTTTCTTGGCCGATTTTGGGAGAATAAAAACCCCTCTTATGCTTGTTTTCTTGCAGGTAGCAGGTGGCTAGGGAGGAGGGAGGCCATGCCCTAGGCTGGTGGCCGGAAATCACGGAGGGTAGGTGCCCCAAATCACCTAATCTTCCAGAAGGACCAAATCGTAAATGTAGTGAAACTTTTGGGGCCAAAGTATATTTTTAAGAAAGATGAGGGGTCAAAATGTAATTTTGAAAAGATTAGGGGCTAAAATGCAATTTAAGGAAAGTTCAGAGGTCAAAATGCAATTTTTTTCAATTTTTTTAAATTAAATACATAGTTAAGTCGGGCAAAATTTAGTGCTCACATTTAATTCGGTTTATTTCTGAATTAATCCCTGCTAAATTTGTATATTTATGATTTAAATCTTGTCAATGATGCAATTGATCAAAAGCAAGCTGAAAAGGGCCAAATTAAAAGAAAATCATGGAAATGGGGCCAAATAAAAAAGATGAAGGAAGCCAAGGGCACATTAATCAATTTGACTTTGTAAAAAGCCAAATATGAAAAATCCTATTTTTAGTTTATTTTATTTTTATTTATTTTTAATTATTTAAAATTTTATATTAAATTAATTTAGCCTATTTTTAGTAAACCTCATGTATATAAATAGGGGTTATTTGTATTTGGAAAATCATCAATCAAATATTTCTTTTTCTATTTCTTTTTGGAGTTGAACTGGTCTCTTTCTTTGCCTTTTTCTACTTCAATTTGGAGTAGGATTTTTATTTTTCTTTTCAAGTTTGCATCAAACGTCCTGCCTATTTCAATCTCATTTGGTTGTTTTCCAAAATTGGTTTAATTGCCTTACAAACCCTTTCCCTTTCCCAAATTCCATCATCCTTTACAAAAACCCAAACACTTTCCACAACCTTCAAGCATGAGTAAAATCATGCCACACTAAACCCCTTTCAGCTTTAAGCCGGTATTAACCCCGTCACAGACCCGTGAGTTACGAACCTGAGCTATTTAACCCCTATTTTCCAATATTTACTATTTCTCCGGATTAAGAGTATGACTTCGTCAACTCACACAGTCAAGTCAATGCTAAGTCAAAAAAGACGTCGTTTGAGTTAGTGTGGCTAAACGTACAGTTAGAATTCCGAAAGGATCGATTGTCTAATTGGTCTTTCGTGGACACATTGGCGTGCCAAGTGGGGATTGCTGTTTGGTTCCATCAAGGGAAGTAGTAACCGGATTTAAATGTCCCAACATTTGAGGGCATTGGTTCGAGCTTGTAACATCCTAAAAATTAGGGTTCTGCATTTGCATAATTTCTTGTGTTTGGCTCATTAAGTATGTAGTGTTTATTTTTATTGTGCCGTCCACCATCTTTAAACCCATGGAATTGTTCAAGTGGGCACAACAAGCATGGTCATTTGAATATTAAGCCAAGGTTTACATGTCTTTGCCATCCACTATTGAAGTTATGGAGGCATGGGTTTTCATGTGGTCAAGACATAGTGGAATGGCCATGGTGGGGAACATAGAGAAGTGGAATTGGTAATTGTATTAATTTATTCCAAGCTATAAGCTTGTGCCGTCCATCAATGGCCATAAAGTTTTGTTTTTTTTTATTTTAATTGTTCACATGGGGCACTAAAAGAGTGGTCATGTGCTTGTATTTTTTTTAATTCCCATCTTTACCTCCCAAACATGAAATTATGGCATGTGATTGTCGTCTACACATAGGAGCGTAGGTTGGTGACTTCTTGGCTGAATGTGCACCTAGGAAGATTCCAAATATATAGCCATCTTTGTTCTTTTAAAAAAATAAAATAAATTATATACTCCACATTCGGTCAAGGGGAGTAAAGGAGAGGGGATCTTTGCTGTTGGGCATATTTGGTTTTGTTAGTAGGAGAGTGTGCTGTTTTGCCTTATTGGAAGAAGAGAAGAAGCCGTAACCCATTTTGAAGCTCTTTCTCCTTTTGTATTTGGGGTTGCATTTATTCTTTTTGTTTTTACCAAAACCTTAGCACCTTGGCTTCGGCTCTTTTTCTTTCTTTCATCTCTTCTTTCCTTCAACGGGCATCCTTTTCTCTCGAAGTACTCTAGCATAGCCGAATCCCCCTCCATCGTCCATTCGAAGCTTATTCTTTTTGTTTAGCCTCACTTTAGCCAAACCTAGAGTTGTTGTCTTGCTGCTAGTGTCGAATCTTGTTATCCCTTTCGGCTTATCCCTGTTATTAAGGTAAGGATTCTTTCTTCTTATTTTATGTTGTTTTTTTTTCTTTTTTTTTCTCTTGACTTGGCTAAGTCGAAACTCCCATCTCTCGGCTAAGCCGAACTTAGCCACTTGTTTTTATTTTAAACTCCTCTTGTTCTCTTTTAAGAAGGGCCGAATCAAGCCATCATTTGCTGCTACTTATTATGCTCTTAGCCTTGGTTTCGGAAGTTGATTGGTAAGTGGGTGATTAGGCCGAATATTGGTGGTAAGATGTTACTCTTTATTTCGATGTTTTGCGCCGCTCAGGTGATTCTATGTTGTGGTGATGATGTTAACTTCCTGCTCTTGTGGAAGGGTCGAATATTGGATGAAGGCTAAACTCTTTGGTACATCACTTATTTACTTTTAGGAACTCGTTGCAATAGCCAAGGTGCAAGGCCGAATTTTAGAACCTAGTAGGGAAGGATCACGATTGTGGTAAGTGACTCTTGTGAGTTAGTACTTTTGGGCTTTTGGAACCTTTAAGAAATCGAGGCTAACTTTTGATCGATTTTATTTTTAGGAGGCAACGAAGAGTGGTTCTTTAGGAAATCCAAATCAGGTGTGTAATCTCACACTCCGGTTTGTTCTGAAAAGATATGTTCTATGAATCGATAAAATTTTTGAATTTACCCTTAGAGGGTAAATTACTGAATTTACCTTTGGTGGGTAAATTACTGAATTACCCTTGGGGTAAAATTATCGAATTACCCTTAGTGGGTAAAATTACCGAATTACCCTTGGTTGGTAAAATTACCAAATTACCCTTGTTGGGTAAAATTTCTAAAATACCCTTGGAGGGTAAATTACTGAAATACCCCTGGGTTACAAAATTACTAAAATACCCTTGATGGGTCGAATAACCGTCTTACCCTTAGTGTTGTCTAGTAATGATTGTATGTTTATATTATATTTGCATATTATGATATGTTATTACATTATATTATGTTACATGGGTTTTGGGAGATGATAAAAGGGGAAGTGCTTTTATGTGACTCTGTCACAAGTGGTCTGGGACCACAATGGTTTGGAACCACGTATACATACGATTATCAGTGACTTGTCTCAGTGGTCTGGGACCACAGTAGGTTGGCCCCACGTATACATATCAGAGATCATCACAGTGGTCTGGGACCACAGTGGGTTGGCCCCACGTTTATATATTCTGTGACTCTGTCACAAGTGGTCTGGGACAACAGTGGCTTGATGCCACGGGTGTTTGGCGATTCAGGAGACCTAGAGGATGGAAAACTAGGTTGGGCTAGGCTGCATTGCGTACATCTTTAATATACTATGTTGTGTGGGCTAAGGCCCAATGTGCAATTGTGGGCCCTATTGCATTATAAGGGGAGTTACACACTGAGTCTCGGTGACTCACCTCTCTGTTTAATTTTGTAGGTAATAGCTAGATTTCGTATTTGGAGCTGAGGCGGAGTCGAGGTGGCCATGCAGTATTTTTCTAGCAAATTCGGTTTCTTTATTTAAACTCCCTATTAATTTTGGGTTTTCATTATGTAATAAGGCTGCTATAACTTTAAATTGGGTTTTAGATTTTAATGCTGATATTGGATGTTTTACAAACTGTCGAATATGAGGATTTTCAGAAAATTAAATATATAAATAAATAGTTTTCAAAGTACTTAATAAAAGATGGATTACAAGTAACTAATTAATTCGGAGTTTTTATTAAAACAGCAACATCATTTTAAAATGTCACTTTACAAAAATCCTTGATTTTGGCTTTCGTAAAATAACAGATTTGCTTACAACCTCTTTGATCTGATTAAAAAGAAGTCGGCACAAAACTTTCAAACACAACTGTAAAATGTTTTTCAACACAGACATTTAACAAAAATGGTTTCTAAGTCATGTTGTTTCATTAAAATTTCAAAACCTCCAATCTTGTAACATACCAAATTTGGTTGTAGCGTATTGACCGAGTTTGGAACGTTACAATTGTGGTATCTGAGCCAGGTTTAAAAAACTCGGCTGTGGGTTTGAGGTTCAAAATATTTTCAAAAGTTAGAAAATGGTTTAGAAAAATACATGTTTCTGAAAGCGTGGCACCCGAGTCTTCGACACCAATCCGCACGGTAAGTTCCCTGATTATTGCTTGGATTTTTACGAAATGTTGTGATGGATAGTTTTAAGAAATACAACTCTAAGAATAGAGACCCTTAAAAATATTTCTTGCGAAAACCTACTTCTGATACTAATTTCATAAGACTGTTTGGTAATAAACAGTGGAAGAAGTACTAATTCATAAAACTTATAATCAGATTAAGTCAAATCGGTAGTCATGAGCGGCCGTGGACATGGACATGGTATGCGCAACCGTGGTATCTTGCGACCGTGGGCGTGGTATCTGCGCGCCACGGCAGTAGGCCCGGTGTGTTAAGCTGCACACCTTCGAGAATCGGGGCATGGGCGGAAGGTGAAGTGCCGACATCACACCGATTGCGAGCGAGATTTGAGACCAAACCGGGGAGATGATGCTGTGTCTCAAGCTATGTTGCGATGTTTTGGAGCGGGTTGCTGGAGCAAGCACGGGATCAGTAGCTCGAAAATCTATTTCTAAGCGACTCCAAACTAATGGGGCTGAGATATTTAGGGGCATTTCTGGTGTAGCTCTAAATGTAGCTGAGTACTGGCTGGAAGCGGTGGAACGGATCATGGACGAGCTTGATTGTACCTCAGAGGAGAAGTTGAAAGGGGTTGTGTCCCTTCTCAGGGATGAGGCATACCAATGGTGGCTCACGGTAAGGGATGGTACGGCAGTTGACCATATTACCTGGGACTTTTTTAAGTCTGCGTTCCATGAAAAGTATATCGGGTCGAACTATGTGGATGCTCAGAGAAGGGCATTTTTAAACTTGATCCAGGGGCATAAGTCAGTGGCCGAATATGAGGCGAAATTCACGCATTTAAGCCGTTATGCCCGGGTATCATTGTAACAGATCACGAGCGTTGTGTCCGATTTGAGGATGGTTTGAGGGACGAGTTGCGAGTACTGATAGCTCCACAACGGGAAAGAGAGTTTGTTGTTCTAGTTGAGAAGGTTAAGATAGCCGAAGAGGTGAAGCGATCTGAGAGGCAGAACCAGGATAAGGACAGGGGTAGGAACAAGAGGAATTTTGGGTCATCAGGATCTGATAGAAATTTCTAGAAGAGGCCTAAGTTGGATGGGCCGAGTCGAGTTGCGAGGCCTGTTGCTGTTGGTCGGTCTCAGCAGTGTGCTAGATGTGGGAATCATCATTCAGAGGAATGTTGGGCAAAGAGTAAAGGATGTTTTAGGTGTGGATCTGTAGATCATCTGGTGAGGGACTGTCTACAAGAGCCAAACAGAGTAAGGCCAGTAGGTCAGGGTTATGTACAGCCTGGAAGAGGTGATCAGCAGCCACTGAGAGGTCGTGGTCCGGCTAGAGGAGGAAATGAATTTGGTCGAGGGCGAGAAGTACCGGGTAGAGGTGCTGAGAATACAGATACAAGACAGCCTGGGTTAGTCTATGCAGCTAGACACCGAGAGGACGGGGATACAGCGAACGTCATAACCGGTACGTTTCTTATTTTTGGTTTGCGCTTTACTGCACTGATAGATATTGGGCCTACACATTCGTATGTTGCTAGTACTGTGTCTAGAACTTTGAACATAGAATCTGAGGTTGCTTTTAGAGAGATGACTGTGATTAGCCCTTTAAGACAATCTGTAGTGGTGAACAAACTCTTTAGAGGTGTGCCTTTAGAAGTTCAAGGGATAGTTTTCTCGGCTGACTTGATGGAGTTGCCGTTCGGCAAGTTCGATCTGATCTTAGGCATGGACTGGTTAGTGAAGTATCGAGCAAACCTGGATTGTGCTGCTAAGCGCATGGTGTTGAAAACTCTCGAGGATAAGGAGGTGCTAGTGATAGGCGAAAGGAGGAGTTACCTGTCCAATGTGGTGTCTACTTTAAAGGCCGAAATGATGGTGTGGAAAGGGTGTGAGGCATTCTTAACTTTCATCAGTGCTCTGAAGGCCAAAGAGTTGACTGTAAAGGATGTTAGAACGGTGAAAGAGTTTTCAGATATTTTTTTCGAAGAGCTTTCAGGGTTACCTCCAGATCGCAAGGTAGAGTTCGGCGTTGATCTTTTTTCGGGGACAACTCTAGTTTCTATTGCCCTATATAGGATAGTGCTGAAGGAGCTAGTGGAACTTAAAGCCCAGATTCATGAACTGTTGGACCGGGGTTTTATCCGACCAAGTGTGTCATCGTGGGGAGCGCCGGTGTTATTTGTTAAGAAGAAGGATAGGTCGATACGAAGTTGCATTGACTACAGACAATTGAACAAGTTAACGATAAAAAACAAGTACCCATTGCCAAGGATTGACGACTTGTTTGATCAACTGCGAGGCACTTCGATCTTCTCGAAGATAGACTTAAGATCAAGGAGGTGGATATTCATAAGACAACTTTTCGAACTCATTACGGTCAATATGAGTTCTTAGTGATGCAGTTTGGGTTGACGAATATACCAGCCGTGTTTATGGATATGATGAACCGAGTATTCCAACCCTATCTGGATTGATTTGTCGTAGTGTTCATAGACGATATCTTGGTTTAATTAAGGATGGAAGAGAAGCATGATTCGCATCTTCGGGTGGTTCTACAGATTTTGAGAGAGAAGCAGTTGTACGATAAATTTAGTTAGTGTGAATTTTGGCTGAGGGAAGTTACTTTTCTGGGTCATGTTGTATCTGCTGAGGGGATTAGAGTCGATCCCAGAAAGATTGAAGCTGTGTTGGACTGGAAACTGCCAAAGTTTGTGGCGAAAATTCAAAGTTTCCTTGGGTTAGCTGGGTATTATAGAAGGTTTGTTGATGGATTCTCATTGATAGCTGCACCTTTAACCAAGTTGTTACGGAAAGGGATACCGTTTGTCTGAACAGATAAGCAGCAGGAAAGCTTTGAGAAATTGAAGAGAATTTTAATGGAGGCACCAGTATTAATTCAGCCTGAGGCTAGGAAGGAGTTTGTCGTCTACTGTGATGCGCCGCACACAGATTTAGGATGTATGTTGATGCAAGAATGGAAGGTGGTAGCATATGCGTCTCGGCAATTGAGACCACATGAAGTGAACTATCCCACGTATGATCTGGAGTTAGCTGCAATAGTATTTGCTCTGAAGATTTGGAGACACTATCTGTATGGAGAAAAGTTTATTATTTACGCCGATCATAAGAGCCTGAAATATCTCCTTACCTAGAAGGAGTTGAATTTAAGGCAACGGAGGTGGATTGAGTTGTTGAAGGATTATGACTGCTCAATCAAGTATCACCCAGGCAAAGCTAACGTAGTGGCGGATGCGTTGAGCCGTAAGGTAATATCGGACTTGAGGGCAATGTTTGCTCATCTCAGCTTGTACGATGATGGAAGTTTGCTAGCTGAACTTCAGGTGAAACCTTCATGGGTAAGTCAGATTAAAGAAAAATAGTTGTCAGATAAATCGTTGGGTTCTAAATTTCAGCTAGTGGAAGGTGGTAAGATAGAAGACTTTGGTTTGAACAGTGATGGGGTATTGTGCTTTCGTGGAAAGGCTTGTATGCCAAAGGATTCCGAGTTAAGGCAGAAGATTCTGCAGGAAGCACATAGTAGTCCATACGCTATGCATCCTGGTAGGAGTAAGATGTATCTGGATTTGCATGAACAATTCTGGTGGCCAGGTCTGAAGTAAGAAGTTATCGAGTTTGTGAGTAAGTGCTTGACGTGTCAACAGGTGAAGGTGGAACATCAGTTGCCTTTGGGGTTGCTATAGCCAGTGAAAATTCCACTTTGGAAGCGGGAGATGATAACGATGGATTTTGTTAGTGGGCTACCTCTTACGCCTACTAAGAAAGATTCAGTGTGGGTAGTTATCGATCGATTGACGAAGTCTACTCACTTCATACCGGTTCGAGTGAATTATTCACTTCAGAAGTTAGCTAAGCTGTATGTAGCAGAGATTGTGAGGTTACATGGGGTACCAGTGTCTATCATTTCAGACAGAGACCCTAGGTTGACGTAGTGATTCTGGAAGGCACTACATCAAGCATTGGGTACAAGACTAGATTTTAGCACGGTGTTTCATCCACAGACTGATGGCCAATCTGAGAGGGTAATCCAGATTCTGGAAGATATGTTGAGAGGGTGTGTGATCGATTTCAGGGGTAGTTGGGAGGATTTTCTACTGTTGGTAGAGTTTGCATACAATAATAGCTATCAATCCAGTATTAAAATGGCACCCTATGAAGCGTTGTATAGTCGTAAGTGTCGTACCCCTACCTGCTGGACAGAGTTGGGTGAGCGACAGTTGTTGGGTCCGGAATTGGTTTCAGAAGCAGAGGAAAAGGTTAATTTGATTCGAACTCAGTTGAAGGAAGCTTCCGACAGGCAGAAATCTTATGCGGATCTGAAGCATAAGGAGATAGAGTTCTCAGTGGGTGATCGGGTTTTTTTGAAAGTTTCGCCCTGGAAGAAAGTTTTAAGGTTTGGACGAAAGGGCAAGTTGAGCCCCAGGTTCATCGGGCCTTATCGGGTATTGAGACGTATGGGACCAGTGGCATATCAGCTTGAGTTACCTTCAGAATTGAGACAGATACATGATGTATCCCATGTCTCGATGTTAAGACGCTACCGTTCAGATCCATCTCACATAGTGCCGGTGGAAGAAATTGAAGTAAGACCTGATTTATCCTTTAAAGAAGAACCAGTTCAGATCTTGAACCGAGACATTAAAGTATTGAGAAGGAAGACAGTTCAATTGGTTAAAGTTTTGTGGCGGAATCACGGTTCTAATAAAGCCACATGGGAGCCAGAGGATGTGATACAACAACAATACCCTCACCTCTTCTGATCAGGTAAATTTCGAGGACGAAATTTCTTTAAGAGGGTAGAACTGTAACATCCTAAAAATTGGGGTTCTGCATTTGCATAATTTCTTGTGTTTGGCTCATTAAGTATGTAGTATTTATTTCCATTGTGCCGTCCATCATCTTTAAACCCATGGAATTGTTCAAGTGGGCACAACAAGCATAGTCATTTGAATATTAAGCCAAGGTTTACATGTCTTTGCCGTCCACTATTGAAGTTATGGAGGCATGGGTTTTCATGTGGTCAAAACATAGTGGAATGGCCATTGTGGAGAACATAGAGAAGTGGAATTGGTAATTGTATTAATTTATTCCAAGCCATAAGCTTGTGCCATCCATCAATGGCCATAAAGTTTTGTTTTTTTTTATTTTAATTGTTCACATGGGGCACTAAAAGAGTAGCCATGTGCTTGTATTTTTTTTTAATTCCTATCTTTACCTCCCAAACATGAAATTATGGCATGTGCTTGTCGTCCACACATAAGAGCATAGGTTGGTGATTTCTTGGCTGAATGTGCACCTAGGAAGATTCCAAATATACAGCCACCATACTTTGTTCTTTTAAAAAAATAAAATAAATTATATACTCCACATTCGGTCAATGAGAGTAAAAGAGAGGGGATATTTGCTGTTGGGCATTTTTGGTTTTGTTAGTAGGAGAGTGTGCCGTTTTGCCTTATTGGAAGAAGAGAAGAAGCTGTAACCCATTTTGAAGCTCTTTCTCCTTTTGCATTTAGGGTTGCATTTATTCTTTTTGTTTTTACCAAAACCTCAGCACCTTGGCTTCAACGGGCATCCTTTCTCTCGAAGTACTCTAGCATAGCCGAATCCCCCTCCATCGTCCATTCGAAACTTAATCTTTTTTTTTAGCTTCACTTTAGCCAAACCTAGAGTTGTTGTCTTGCTGCTAGTACCGAACCTTGTTATCCCTTTCGGCTCATCCCTGTTATTAAGGTAAGGATTCTTTCTTCTTATTTCATGTTGTTTTTTTTTCTTTTTTTTTTCTCTTGACTTGGCTAAGCCGACACTCTCATCTCTCAGCTAAGCTAAACTTAGCCACTTGTTTTTATTTTAAACTCCTCTTGTTCTCTTTTAATAAGGGCCAAATCAAGCCATCCTTTGCTGCTACTTATCATTCTCTTAGCCTTGGTTTCGGAAGTTGATTGGTAAGTGGGTGATTAGGCCGAATATTGGTGCTAAGATGTTACTCTTTATTTTGATGTTTTGCGCCGCTCATGTGATTCTATGTTGTGGTGATGATATTAACTTCCTGCTCTTGTGGAAGGGCCGAATATTGGATGAAGGCTAACCTCTTTGGTACATCACTTATTTACTTTTAGGAACTCGTTGCAATAGCCAAGGTGCAAGGCCGGATTTTAGAACCTAATAGGGAAGGATCACGATTGTGGTAAGTGACTCATGTGAGTTAGTACTTTTGGGCTTTTGGAACCTTTAAGAAATCGAGGCTAACTTTTGATCGATTTTATTTTTAGGAGGCAACGAAGAGTGGTTCTTTAGGAAATCCAAATCAGGTGTGTAATCTCACACTCCGGTTTGTTCTGAAATGCTATGTTCTGTGAATCGGTCAAATTTCTGAATTTACCCTTAGAGGGTAAATTATCGAATTTAACTTTGGTGGGTAAATTATCGAATTACCCTTGGGGTAAAATTATCGAATTACCCATAGTGGGTAAAATTACCGAATTACCCTTGGTTGGTAAAATTACCGAATTACCCTTGTTGGGTAAAATTTCCAAAATACCCCTGGAGGGTAAATTACTGAAATACCCCTGGGTTACAAAATTACTAAAATACCCTTGATGGGTCGAATAACCGTCTTACTCTTAGTGTTGTCTAGTAATGATTGTATGTTTATATTATATTTGCATATGATGATATGTTATTACATTATATTATGTTACATGGGTTTGGGGAGATGATAAAAGGGGAAGTGCTATTCTGTGACTCTGTCACAAGTGGTCTGGGACCACAGTGATTTGGAACCACGTATACATACGATTATCAATGACTTGTCTCAGTGGTTTGGGACCACAGTGGGTTGGCCCCACGTATACTTATCAGAGATCGTTACAGTGGTCTGGGACTACAGGGGGTTGGCCCCACGTTTATATATTCTGTGACTCTGTCACAAGTGGTCTGGGACCACAGTGGCTTGATGCCACAGGTGTTTGGCGATTCAGGAGACCTAGAGGATGGAAAACTAGGTTAGGCTGGGCTGCATTGCGTACATCTTTAATATACTATGTTGTGTGGGCTAAGGCCGAATGTGCAATTGTGGGCCCGACTGCATTATAAGGGGGAATTACACACTGAGTCTCGGTGACTCACCCTCTGTTTAATTTTGTAGGTAATAGCTAGATTTCGAATTTGGAGCTGGGGCGGAGTCGAGGTGGCCATGCAGTATTTTTCTAGCAAATTCGGTTTCTTTATTTAAACTCACTATTAATTTTGGGTTTTCATTATGTAATAAGGCTGCTATAACTTTAAATTGGGTTTTAGATTTTAATGTTAATATTGCATGTTTTATAAACTGTCGAATATGAGGATTTTCAGAAAATTAAAAATATAAATAAATAGTTTTCAAAGTACTTAATAAAAGATGGATTGCAAGTAACTAATTAATTCGGAGTTTTTATTAAAACAGTAACATCATTTTAAAATGTCACTTTACGAAAATCCTTGATTTTGGCTTTCGTAAAATAACAGATTTGCTTACAACCTTTTTGATCTGATTAAAAAGAAGTCGGCACAAAACTTTCAAACACAACTGTAAAACGTTTTTCAACACAGACATTTAACAAAAATGGTTTCTAAGTCACGTTGTTTCATTAAAATTTCAAAACCTCTAATCCTGTAACATACCAGATTTGGTTGTAGCGTATTGACCGGGTTTGGAATGTTACAGAGCTAGGCTCTTCTAGAACGCAAAGCTGCCGGAGTTCTAAATTACGAACGTTTCATAGGTTGTTCGATCGGTAAGGGTTAATTATAGGACGTTCCATAACTAATTTACACAAGGAAGAGTTGGTGTCTGAGGCGTCCTTGGTAGCTATAACTAGCTTATTGGAAAAGAGGAGTTCATCTAATTTTGAGGATCGGGTCAAAGACGAAAAAACCCGCGCTTAAGCTGAGCTAAGTTTAATTGATTTTTTTTTCAGATTACTTCATTGTTTTTTTCTATTTAGTCTTTTACTTTTTACATTTTTATTTTCTGTGTTTATTTCAGGTTTCATATTTTATTTCCCCCCAAACATCGTGTGTACAACAATTGCCCGGATATTAATCTGGTCGAGAGATAAACAATTTTTCAGTAAAACCAGTCTATGTGGGATCGACCCTACTCCCTATACTGCTTAAGTTTGCAAATTAGGTGTAGGTTTATATTGGTGGAATCGACAGCCATCAATGAAGCTGGCCCAACTTCACGATTACACATGCTTAAATGGTGCTTTAGATGCTACAAGAAATTCAAGCTTAAATGGTTTACTTTTTGTGCTTTATATGCTACTAGTAAAATTAAAACAGAACTTAACCCATCAGTTTTATATGCTACTAGTAAAATTAAAACAGAACTTAACCCATCAGTTTTCTTCAAAATTGGATCAAAAAATTAAACCAATTTTTTTTTTCCACATTGGGATTCAAACACAAGACTAAGAGTAAGATAAACACCTAACCACTAAACCACTAGGTTCATCATTAACTTTAATACTCAAAGAAAATATAAGAATCTAACCGAATCCATTTGACTAAACTAACATACTTTAATACTTCTAACTCTAATTTCGGGGTGTGACATGTTGATCAGACCAAGAATTGACTGGAAGATTAATCTAAAGATTAACTTTGAACCAGTTAGATTGGAAATTAAATCTGCATGAATCGATTAAAAACCAATTGAATTAGGTTTTTTTTAAAGTTTTTCAATTTTTAAAATTTTTAATAATTTTATAATTGAACCGACGAATCGATAAACTAATCAATGATTTGACCACCGATCTGAATTATAAAAAGAATTGATTTTTATCATCTACACTAAACGTAACGATAAATATATATATTTTTGACATTGTAGTTTACCTCCTGCATTGAAATTAACAGCTGACAGAGAAAATAGCCATGAATGTATATCAAGAACTTCAATAAACTTAATAAGTAAATGAGATTTACTTGTAAGATAGAAGGAAAGGAAAAACGAATCACAATTTATTGTTTTTAAAATAGTATTTATAATTTCCTTTTATAATTTTTACGTTCTTAATATTTCAATTTCGGTAAAAGCAGTCACTCCTATGATTTGAAGAATGCTCAATTACCCTTTTAGGTTTGAATAAAATTTCATAAACTTCTTTGAGATATATTACTAATTAAACCATTATACCCTTACTATTATTTATCTATATATTTTTATTTAGTTTATTTCTTCCTTTATTTTTAATTAAAATATATTGAGAATTTAATAATATATTGATGTGTTACAAAATTAAATACATTTGACTTCTTTAAAAAAAAGATAAACTATAAAAATAGTCATATTTGTTTGTTTCAGATTACATTTTAGTCATTTATAATATTTGAAATGTTATATGTTTCAGAATTTAATTTTTTCGATCATATTTTTTTAATAAATAACAACTAATTAATTTTATAGAAAACATTTAATGAATTCATCTCAACAACATTAATATATAACTAAATTAAATATTAATTTTATTGAAGTTAAACATATTTTTTTGGGTAAACTATAAAAATAATCACTTTTGTTTTTCTCTGAGTATATTTTAGTCACTTATGTTTGACATGTTACGTTTTAATCACCTACGTTATCATTTTGTTACGAAGTGGTCACTTTACTTTATCTATGTAATTTTTAAAGAGATTTTAACTTAAAGTGATGGCTTGTGAAATTACGAAATGGTTCTACTACTAAAGAAATTTAAACAAATAAACTATTATACCCTTACTATTATTTATCTATGTAATTTTCATTTTATAAATAAATTAGATATATTTGTCTTCTTAATTTTTAATTTCAATAAAAATAAAAATAAAAATAATATTTATTAGAAGTTGTAAAACAGTTATTAGAAGATGTAAATTGTTAGTTTGTTATAACTATTTCTGTTAAACAATTTACATATCTAGCTAATCTAGTTGTGTATAAATACATCACATTGGTGTTCATTAAGATGAAGCAATAATAATTTCAATTCATACATCTATACTGTTTCTATTTTCTATACTATTCTTTCAATATTTAATTTAATTATATATTAATTTTTAGATGAATTATCATCTTGAAGCCAACTAACCAACCACCACTTGGACCCCTTATCACTTCACCTACTGTTACTCTTGAACTACAATCATCCACGTTAACCTTGACCCATCCAATGTAAAAAGCTGCCAATGTGAGACCAAAGCTCCAAAGCCCCTTCAAAATGTAAGGACTTTGTCCATGCACTAGCCATGGAAATAACCTCCCGACTTTATTATTGACTAGTTTTAAATGTCACATATTGTATGTCCCGTGAATTGGTTGAAGAATGAAGTGGATACCATTTACTATGGGACTTTAACTCATTTGTATATTTGATGTTGACTTTAAACATTAACTCCATTCCACCTATAAGAAAATGATATAAGAGAAGAGGAAAACTTCCAAGTCAAGCTTTGTTTATATTACAAACGTATAAACCAAGTTTAAAATAACTAAATATATTAATATTCATAATTTGAATTTCATATATTTAAAATGTTTGATACTATATTTATGATGGTAACTTTCTTATGGAATTTTGTTTGAAGATGAAAATATGAACTTTTGTTCCAATAGATAGAATTGTTATTAAAGTGATGGCCACCAAATGGATGTATTACTAAATAAATCTAAATAAATAAATCTTTATACCCTTACTATTATTTATCTATGTATTTTTCATTTAGTTTATTTATAAGATTAAATATATTTGACTTCTTTTAACAAAAATCATGTTTAATTTTGAATTCCATGTGATGGCCTGATGGTTAGGGGTGTTTATTGTCCCAGGTGTGGTATGGGTTTGAGTCACACGCTAATATTCGAGCTTTGCCCTATTATTGTAATTCATCAAAAAGAAAATCATGTTTAACTTCAAAGTATTTTAAAATTATATTTAATTTAGTTATATATTGATGTTGAGATGAATTTATTAAATTATTTTATATAAAATGAATTAGTTACAATTATTAAAAATATTATAATTGAAAATTTTGATTAAAACATAAAATTTTAAAAATCATTAACCCCCTCGTGCTTCCAAGAAAGTCATTCCACAAAGGGTCCATTCATCCCTTAAATGGTTTACTTCTTTTTCCCCAGCTTTATTATTTATATTTTCCCTCTTATTTATCTCCTCTATTAATTTGGACGTGATAGAATATTAACATAATAACCCACCGCTTACGCCGGGGTTTAATAAAACAATTTAGATTATTTTATGAAATAATATGTGAAGGATAAAATCAGATTATGAAATTAGGTGAAGCTGGCGCAACTTCATTATTAGACATGTAAACTTTGTGCTTTCTACTCTACAAGAAATAGGAAGAACCCCTAATGCTTAAATGGTTTGCTTTTTGTGCTTTATATACTACTAGTAAAATAAAATGGGAACAAACGTTGAAGAATGCAAAAAAATGAGCGACTCCAGAGTCCAGAGGCATGGGCATCAACTCATGCTGCTTGAATGGCAGAATATGTTGGGTGTGGGTCCCACTATGTGGGGAACCCAGTATGTAGAGGAGATGGAAGACCAACCGGCCATGATTTCCAACTACTCCACCATACTATAATTCTTTTTCTTTTTCTTTTGGGTTTGACAAAAGCCATTTTCTTTGCCGTTTATTATTTTCTTTTTGTCTTGTACGTGGCTTTTGGGCAGCATTTATGGAGAGCCAAAATCAGATTTTAGAAGAGGAGAGAAAAAAAAACGTGAGAAACATAGAGCTTTGAAACAGAAGTTTTCTCTTGGAAGAAAAATTTGTAGCTGTGATCAACTCTTCGATCGGAGGTCCATCCGTGGTTCGATTGAGTTGATTTTTGATAGCAGCTAGACGACAAGGTCTTCTTGACTTTGTACGGTTTTCATCCGAGTCCTGTAGCGTCAGAAATACCCGTTTTACAGGAGCTACTATTTTTGGTGATGTTCTCTTAATTTTCTCTCTTTTGGTAAAGATTACATATTGTTAGCCTTGTTGGAGTTGAATGCTTGTTGTAGGCTTGATATTGTGATCTTGTAGCTGAACATTTGATAATAGCGGAGCTTTTTTGATCGGACTCTAAAGTCCCGTGGTTTTTACCCTTGATTTAGAGGGGTTTTCCACGTAAAAATACCGGTGTCTCTATTCTTCATTTTTGTTGTGGTTGCATTGGTTGATTTGTGGTTGATTAAGGTTGCTAGAGAACATATTTTTGTGCTATTGTGCTTGCCATAATATTTGACAGGAGTTATAGGGAGAGAAAGAACACTGGTTGTGCTTTGCTTCCGTTCGGTTGTTCGGTTTCTTCCCAACAAACTGGTATCAAGAGCTCGATTATTTTGTCAAATAATTATGGAAATCAATATGAGCAAGATGATTATGTTGAATGGCACAAATTATCAACTTTGGCAGAATAAAATGAAGGACTTGTTGTTTGTGAAGGCTATGCATCTTCCGGTATTTGCTACTCAAAAACCCGATTTGAAAGGTGATGAAGAATAAGAATTTGAGCATCAACAAGTGTGTGGCTTTATTCGGCAATTTGTTGAAGAAAATGTTTACAACCACATTGATCAGGAGACACATGCTCGAACATTGTGGGAAAAGCTTGAAAGCTTGTATGCTTCGAGGTCAGGCAATAACAAGTTGTTTTTGCTGAAGAAAATGATGGCGTTGAAATATAAAGAAGGAACGTCTATAGCTGACCATGTGAGTGAATTTCAGAGTGTGATGAATCAGTTGCTTAGTGTGGGTGTCAAATTTGATGACGAGATTTTAGGGCTTTGGTTGCTTGCTACTTTACCAGACTCTTGGGAGCCCTTTCGGGTTTCGCTCATTAATTCTGCCCCAAAGGGTATTATTACTTTGGATTAGGCTAAGAGTGGTGTGTTGAATGAAGAGGTCAGAAGACGATCTCAGGGTTCTACATCACAGTCCGAGGTGTTGGTTACCAAGAACAGGGGGAGGAACAGAGACAAAGATGGAAAGAGTAGAGATAAAGGCCGAAGCAAGTCAAGATCAAGATACAAGAATCTTGAGTGTCATCATTGTGGTAAGAAAGGCCATATCAAGAAATACTGCTTCAAGTGGAAGAAAGAGAACAAAGGTGGTGGTGATAAACATGATCAGAATGATGATGAAAAATCCGAGCGTGTTGCTAATGTTACTCGTGAAGATCTGTTGGTCATTTGTGATGAGAATTTGGTCAACCTAGTATGTGACGAGACCAGTTGGGTGATTGATACTGGTGCATCACTTCATGTCACGTCGAGGAAGTATTTCTTCACATCTTATACTCCTGGTGATTTTGGGGTATTAAAGATGGGTAATGACGGTTTGGTTCCAGTTATCGGTATGGGAGACATTAGCTTGGTGAGTAACAATGGAACAAAGTTAACTCTCAAGGATGTTAGACATGCACCGGATATACGTTTGAATTTGATTTCTGCAGGAAAGCTTGATAATGAGGGATTCTGTAACACCTTCAGTGATGGGCAGTGGAAGCTGACTAAAGGCTCCTTGGTTGTGGCTCGAGGAAAGAAGAGCTCAAATTTATATTTGATGCAAGCTTCAGCTTCTCGAGAGACGATAAATGTGACAGTGAATGATAGCTCAACAGAGTTGTGGCATAAAAGACTCAGTCACATGAGTGAAAAGGGGCTTAATTGTTTAGCGAAGAAGAATCAACTTTTGGGTTTGAAGAATGCTACGCTGAAGGATTGTGCTCATTGTCTAGCAGGAAAGCAGAGAAGAGTTTTATTTAGAAGCCGTCCTCCTCATAGAAGATCAGAGTTGCTAGAGTTGGTCCATTCATATGTTTGTGGTTTAATAAAAGTAAGGTCACTTGGCGGTGCACTTTATTTTGTGATTTTTATTGATGACTGTTCGAGAAAGTTATGGGTTTACACTTTAAAGTCTAAAAATCAAGTCTTTGAGGTGTTTAAACAGTTTCAAGCATCACTTGAAAGGGAAACAGGGAAGAAGTTGAAGTGCATTCGTACTGATAATGGTGGCGAGTACACAGGGCTGTTTCATGAGTATTGTCTATGACAGGGAATCAGACATCAAAGAACACCACCAAAGACTCCACAGTTAAATGGGTTAGCTGAAAGAATGAACCAAACATTGATCGAGAGAGTCAGATGTTTGTTGTCAGATTCAATGCTGCCAGGATCATTTTGGGCTGAAGCTTTGAATACGGTGACACATGTGATAAATTTGTCTCCTAGTGTTCCTTTGCGAGGTGATGTGCTAGATAGAGTTTGGTTTGGCAAAGACGTGTCATATGATCACCTACGTGTTTTCGATTGTAAAGCATTTGTTCATGTTCCAAAGGATGAAAGATCCAAGTTGGATGCCAAGACTCGACAATGCATTTTTATTGGTTATGGTCTAGATGGTGAGTTTGGTTATAGACTCTATGATCCAGTTCAGAAGAAACTCGTGAGAAGCAGAGATGTTGTCTTCATTGAGGATCAGACCATTGATGATATTGATAAGATGGAGAAAGCGAATTCACAAGACAATGATGATTTGATCGATGTGAATCCGGTTCCCCTAAACTCTTCACCAGGTCCTATACAGGATGATGAGCATGGTGATGTTACTGATGACCATCGGTGATATGGTTTGCCTTAGGTTTGAAACGAGTCGTAGATGTTGCCCAATCGTAAATTAGGTAGTTTTTCAATTAAATTGAACAAAAGGATAATTTTAATGGTAACAACTTGAAAATAAAGATAATCAAGTGGATGATAGGGATTTGAAACAAGAATGAACTTTAATAAAAATTAAAGACCCGAATCTTATAAGTTTCAAATGAATGAAAGGAAGTTGAATAAACTGAGACCCGCTATCTAACAAGATAGGAACCCACGGTAAAAAATTGAACGCCACACCCGAGAGGATGATAAGTTCGTAACAAAGTTAAAATTGATGCCACTAGAAACTAGATAAATCAATTCGAACCTTGAAGAATTTAGGAGAGTGAATTAAACTCACCAAAACGAGAATTCATTCAATAAAAATCAAGTGCCTACAATTGAAGTTTGACAAGCTATTTATAGGTAGCTTGTAGTGGCTATAAAAATAAATAAAAAATAAATAAAAAATAAACATAAATATTTAATTCCAATATGGCACATTAATTTCTTCAATCCAATTGATCTTGTCTTCCACCATATTCTTCAAGTTGCTAATGTTTTGTTTCCATTCATGCTTCCACTTCATTTATCTTCATTTGTTTATTTATACCTAATTCAATTATTCCCCCATTAGCTCTCCATTTAGCCATCCATAACCTAATACTCCACCCAAGTAGCTTGATTCCAACAATTGTCATCACATTCTCTTAAACTCATGGCATTTAAAAATTTTAGGTTGTTGCACCACTATATCTTTTATTATTTCCTATAAAACACAACCAAACATTAATTTAAATAAAAATTAAAATACTTTAATTTAAACACTAGATATATTAAATATTATACTAATTAAACAACTTAATTAATATGAAAATAACATGTAATAAAATAATAAATTAACATCCAAACTAGCTAATATATTCGGTCTTAAATAAATTGTAAATGTTCGACGTGTTCTTGGAGTACTTCCTTTCTTCGTTCCAAATTTGTGCAACTAAAACTGAAGTGGCCTCCTTAAATTGTTTAGCCCAGCTACGCGTAATTGGTCCATTGGGTAGTTCAAGGGTGTCTCGGTTTATCTCCGCCATAGGCGGGTCCGTATCAATCGGGATATAGGTGACTTTGATGCTCCCATGAATGATGTTGTGAATGATCAACAACAAGCACCTATAGCTCCACCAACAGTTCCACTTCGAAGGTCTTCCAGAGATCGACGATCTTCTGTCAGGTATTCTTCTGATGAATATGTTCTTTTGACTGACGGGGGAGAACCTGAATGTTATGAAGAGGCTATGGAGAGTGAATGCAAAGATCAGTGGGTTGAAGCGATGAAAGATGAACTTTAATCCTTGCATGAGAACCATACCTTTGAGTTGGTAAAATTGCCCAAAGGTAAAAGAGCCTTGAAGAATCGATGGGTTTACAGGTTGAAGCAAGAAGAGAAGTCTTCATCTCCATGATACAAGGCTAGATTGGTCGTTAAGGGTTATACTCAGAAAAACGGGGTTGATTTTGAAGAAATATTCTCTCCGGTTGTGAAGATGTCCTCTATCAGAACTATACCGAGTTTGGCAGCCTGTTAGGACTTAGAGGTTGAACAAATGGATGTGAAAACTGCTTTTCTTCATGGTGACTTGGAAGAAGAGCTTTATATGGAGCAGCCAGAGGGGTTTGTTGCACAAGGGAAAGAAGACTATGTGTGCAGATTGAAGAAGAGCTTGTATGGTTGAAGCAAGCTCCAAGGCAATGGTACAAGAAGTTTGAGTCTGTTATGGGGGAGCAAGGCTACAAGAAGACTACTTCTAATCATTGTGTGTTTGTTAAGAGATTCTCTGGTGATGATTTTATAATTTTTTTGCTCTATGTTGATGACATGCTTATTGTTGGTCAGAATACTTCTAGAATTGAGAAGTTGAAGCAAGAGTTGAGTAAATCCTTTGCAATTAAGGATTTGGGGCCAACAAAGCAAATTCTTGGCATAAAATTGACACGTGATAGAAAGGCCAAGAAATTATGGTTATCACAAGAGAGGTACATTGAGAAAGTACTTCAAAGGTTTAGCATGGACAAAGCTAAAGCGGTGAACACTCCCTTTGCTATGCACTTCAGATTGAGTGTTAAGCATAGTCCTTCCACAGAAAAGGAGAAGGAAGAGATGCAGAAAATTCCTTACTCTTGAGCCGTAGGGAGTCTGATATATGCAATGGTTTGCACGAGACCAGACTTGGCTTATGCCGTTGGTACAGTCAGTCGTTTTCTTTCTAATCCAGGCAAAGAGCATTGGAATTCAGTGAAGTGGATTATGAGATATCTTCGTGGCACTTCCAACATGAAACTTTGTTTCGGCAATGAAAAACCTGTTCTTGTTGGTTATACAGATTCAGACATGGCCGGAGATATTGACTCGAGGAGATCTACTTCAGGTTACTTGATCACTTATGCAGGAAGAGCTGTGGCATGGCAATCGAGATTACAAAAGTGTGTTGCATTGTCCACCACCGAATCAGAGTTCATTACAGCAACTGAAGCATGTAAGGAGATGCTTTGGATGAAGAAGTTTATGCATGAGCTTGGTTTTACTCAGGAAAAGTATGTCCTGTATTGTGATAGCCAAAATGCTATTCATCTTGGTAAGAACTCAACTTTTCATGCTAGATCTAAGCATATTGATGTGAGGTACCATTGGATACGAGATGTTCTTGAAGCTAAGCTGTTAGAGCTTGAGAAGATACATACTAATGATAATGGTGCTAATATGTTGACGAAGGCTTTACCAAGAGGAAAGTTTGAAGCATGTTGTTTAATTTCCGGTATTGAGGCATTCTCCACATAGTCGGAGGGGGAGATCTGTTGGGTGTAGGTCTCACTATGTGGGGAACCCACTATGTAGAGGAGATGGAAGACAAACCGGCCATGATTTCCAACTACTCCACCATACTGTAATTCTTTTTCTTTTTCTTTTGGGTTTGACAAAAGCCATTTTCTTTGTCTTTTATTATTTTCTTTTTGCCTTGTACGTGGCTTTTGGCCAGCATTTATGGAGAGCCAAAATCAGATTTTAGAAGAGGAGAGAAAAAAAAAAACGTGAGAAACATAGAGCTTTGAAGCAGAATTTTTCTCTTGAAAGAAAAATTTGCAGCTGTGATCAACTCTTCGATCGGAGGTCCATCCGTGGTTCGATTGAGCTAATTTTTTGACAGCAGCTAGACAACAAGGTGTTCTTGACTTTGTACGGTCGAATTTTTCATCTGAGTCCTGTACCGTCAGAAATACCTGTTTTACAGCAGCTACTATTTTTGGTGATGTTCTCTTAATTTCTCTCTTTTGCTAAAGATTACATATTGTTAGCCTTGTTGGAGTTGAATGCTTGTTGTAGGCTTGATATTATGATCTTGTAGCTAAACATTTGATAATAGTGGAGCTTTTTTGATCGGACTATAAAGTCCCGTGGTTTTTACTCTTGATTTAGAGGGGTTTTCCACATAAAAATACCGGTGTCTCTATTCTTCATTTTTGTTATGGTTGCATTGGTTTGTGGTTGATTAAGGTTGCTAGGGAACATATTTTTGTGTTATTGTGCTTGCCATAATATTTGACAGGAGTTATAGGGAGAGAAAGAACACTGGTTGTGCTTCGCTTCCGTTCGGTTGTTCGGTTTCTTCCCAACAGAATAGAAATGGAAGCGACAAATGTTTGGGTTTTATTTATTAAGGATTTGGACTTTGAGTTTGATCATGCTTGGGTTTGACTAAACAACTCAAGCCTTCTCTGAAATATTCCTCATGTTTCACTTGGTGCAGAGGAAATAAAAGGCTCTGCAGAAGTGGATGCTAAATTTCTTATAAATGTTGTCAGCAATTGTAAGATTTAGTTGAAAACACTTGTATGACACGCATTCATTCCTTCTTTAATTGTTGGAAGTCTTGTGGATTTTCACTTTCCTGATTGCATTAACTGATTCGGATTGGGAATTTTTCTGAAAATTTCTTTGCCATTAGGTCAAATTGAAACTTAATACTGCAGAATACAAAGATTTTGTGGGTTATACGAATGAAATAAAGTCAAATGTGATAAAAGATTGGTAATCCTCTACCATGCATTGTGGAGTTATTTTCAGGACCTGAGAGGCTTTCTCTACTTGAAAGGCATGCATCTACTCCGAAATAACATTAAATTTGAAGAATGTGAGCAATTACGTTACCTTGTCAGTAAGGCATTGTGAAAAATAGTTTAGTAGGCTTAACCTTGTATACATTGAGTAGACACTTTCTGATACTCATCCAGTTAATGCCATATTGTGCAGTTTTAGGTTTTATTGGAAGTGTGGCAAAATCAATTTGCTATTCTTAGCATGAGTTAATGATTTATAAAGCTAAGCCCAACATTGTCTAAAATCATCAAATATGTTAGAGCCTTAAAGGCTGCAAGTGCCATCAGAGGTCTTATCTGCAACACTATTAAAGTTTCAAATTGCCACTATTTTTTAGGCTGTCATTCATTTCCATCCCCCTTTTTAGCTTGGAACTATTATCGACTATTTTACTGGATCTTACCCTCTATTGTCATCTTTGATTCAAGGATTACGTGCCTGCAAGATATCGTTCTTTGTATGAGCAGTACCTCGAAACAAGTAAAAGAAATGCCTAAAAATCAGAGGAACCAAACTTATTTGGTCAAAACAGTAATTAGACGCTGCCGTTTGCCAATGTGATCGGTTAGAAGTGAAAGATTGAAACTTTGGCAGCATGGTACTTTCTAGATCAACAATCTTTGAAGAAACATACAAACATTATGGAAGGTTTGTATGTAGTAAACTGCAACTTTGCACAGCGTTTGGAAGCTTTTGTATGTGTAACCAAGCAGCCAAGTTGCTCATTTGTGTGTGGAGGAAAGAAACTCATTCAACATGAAGGTGGTGTTACACATAGCAAACAATATTTCCATAATTATTTGTTGCTACTACTGAGATTAGGAAGGACTAGACCTGGTGACAGCTAACATTTTGTACAAATTGAAATCAAACCAACTGAAAAAGCAGTGAAACTAAGAAATGGCTTGCGGGAGCTCTTATTCAGTTTCAAAAGAGCACTTTAAATCCACGTCGTAACACAGTTGCTACATATAAACATGGCATTGCAATCGACAAATTGCACAACAAAATTTTCTACATGTTTCCACTACAAAAATTTCTGGGAAAATTATCTACCACAAAATAGTAGCAGGAATCAACGGCCATTTGTATATAGTAAAACCATGCTTGCCTCCAATAAGGATTTATGTACAGCACAGCTGCGAAACACAATAGCACCATAACATAACATACAAAGAAGCATGCATAGAAGGCATCCATATCAATGAAGCCATGGTCTTCTTTGTTGCCAGCCGAAGCCTTTGGTGTCAATGGTGTTTCCATGGGCGAACAATTCTTCCCCACCAATGAGCCACAAAGAAAATGATTCCCAACGTAGTTGCTTTCGTCAAATGCTCCCAATTGTCCAATCCTTTCAGGTGTCTTTCCAGATAAATTGTTGTATGACACATTGAAGTATTCTAGGAAATGTAACACCGTAAATTCAGTAAGGATATTCCCTGTCAAATTATTGTAGGAAAGATCTAGACTTTCCATGTCCATGAGGTTAGAAAATGCTCGTGGCACTAGTCCGGTCAAGCTATTATGAGAAAGGTTCAATGTGAAGAGCTTCATAATGTTTTTCGTTTCAAAACTAATTTCACCGGTAAGCTTGTTGCAGGATAGATCAATTCCAGACATGTATTGAAGCATTCTTCTCTTGTAATTGTAGGATATGCTTTTTACTGTGTATTCTATTGGTTCTTCAATTGACATCGAGCTATCCATGTTGATATAAAAAAATTGATGCAAAATATATTGCTCCGTTACATGGTTCAGTGCAACAACTTTTAAACAAGAAGGAATACCACCAGAGAGATTGTTTTGAGAAAGATCAATCAAGCTTAAACGATTCAACTTGCATAATTGAATTAGAAATTCACCCTCAAAGTGGTTTCTTCTTAAGAGAAAATAACTTAATTCAGAAACATTGCTAATCCAATTTGGAATGTTACCTTTCAAATGGTTATAGCTGAGATCCAATGTCACCAACAAAGAACTATCATGAAAAGCATTTGGGAACGCTCCTTGTAGCTTATTTTTAAATAAATGAACTTCCCTCATCGATACCGGCTTGAAGCAAGACGGTAGAGTCCCAGATAAATTGTTCATAGAAAGGTCCAAAAATTGAAGTTTGAGATTGAGACTACAAATTGCCCTTGGTATTGAACCTTCAAGTTGATTATCTGACATAGCAACTTGTTCCAAATTCAAAGCTGTTAGAAGCTGGCCTTCCATGCAGCACCAAGAACACCACGTGAAGCAACAACGGTGACCATCCAGCAAAATTATTATTTTATGTGCAAAAATGTTCATTTTGTAAACTTTGGTTTGTGTAATGTAACCTAGTTTATTTTGAACTATATTAGGTTGATAATTGATGTGTTTAGGTGGTGATTGAGCTGACATATCAGCTTTAATAAAGCTTAAAAGTTAAACTTTGCTTACACTAATGTAATTAGTGGGATTAGGTAAGTGTTAGCTAATAGATTGCCTTGATGTGCATTGTCCCTTGCTGATATATGTAATGGCAGCATGCCAATGATGTTCTTGTAATGAAACACTTTGAATTTCATTCAAATTTTATGCTCCATTCTTACTTCTCGTTCTCTCCTTTGTAATTTCTGTTTGTTTCTTTCTTTCTTCTGCTACGAGCCTCGAGCCTTGCTGCTCAAGCTTAAGCTTCAGCTGCTTATTTGTTGATCAAAGTTCCAACAATTGGTATTAGAGCTACATTCTTAGTGGACCTGTTATATCTCAACTTTGAAAACAAATGGCTGCCAATTTTTCAATGGCTGCCAATTTTTCACCAGCTGCACCACCAGTCTTCAATAGTGAAGGTTTTCACATTTGGCAGGTCAAGATGAGAACTTACCTACAGGCTTTCGATCTATGGAAAGTTGTGACTTCAGATGTTGAGCCAGCACCTCTTCGAGCTAATCCAAAAGTGGCTCAGATGAGGCAGCATGCTGAAGAAAGAACCAAAAGGCACAAGGCCATGTCATGCATACAAAATTGTGTGACTGATGTGATCTTTACAAGGATCATGGCTTGTGAGACTCTAAGGCAGGCTTGGGACAAGCTTAAGAAGGAGTTCCAAGGCACTGAAAGAACTAAGCAACAACAGCTCTTGAACCTAAGAGGGACTTCGAGAATTTGAAGATGAAGGAAGAAGAGACAGTGAAGCAGTACTCAGATAGGATCATGGCTGTAGTTAACAGCATTAGGTTGCTAGGAGAAGAGTTCACTGAAGCAAGAATCGTGGAGAAGGTGCTCTCAATACTGCCTGAGAGATATGAAGCAAAAATCTCATCCCTAGAGGATTCGAGAGACCTAGCTACCATTTCGTTAACTGAGCTTATCAATGCCTTGTATGCTCAGGAACAAAGGAGAGCCAGTAGACAAGAAGAACACCAAGAAGGTGCCTTCCAAGTCAAAACAAAGCCATCCTCGAGCAATACTGCCTACAAAGGTAAAAAGATTTGGAAGAACAGGCCTAAGCCTGATGTTGCAAGAGGTGGTGAGCAACTTTGCAAGTTTTGCAAAAGACCAGGTCATCCTGAGGACAAATGCTGGTTCAGGCCAGATGCTACATGCCAATATTGCAAGAAGAAGGGCCATGTTGAAAAGGTTTACAAAAGCAAGGGCAAACCAAGACAACCTCAACCTCAACAGCCAAAGGCTGAGGCTCGAGTAGTTGAAGAAGGCAGTGAGCATGAAGAAGTTTTTGCTGTGACATGTTTAGATGAACAGAAGAAAAGCTCAAAAGGCTGGCTCCTAGACAGTGGCTGCACCAACCATATGTCATTTGATGCAACTATCTTCAAGACCTTGGATAGAAACTTTCAAACCAAGGTTAAGGTTGGAAATGGTCAATTCATCAGGGCTCAAGGCAAAGGAGATGTGTTGATATCCACTCCAACAGGTAACAAGCTCATTTCCAATGTGCTCCTTGTACCTGAGATTGATAAAAACTTGCTTAGCATTGCTCAACTGCTCGATAAGGACTACTCAGTAATGTTCAAAGGCAAGCAATGTCAAATTATTGATCCAAGTGGGTCAAAGATCATGGCAGTCACTATGACTGACAAATGTTTTGAAGTAAATTGGTCATGTACCTCAAGCTCAGCCTATACAGCTTCAATTGATGAGTCCAAACTTTAGCATCAAAGACTTGGACATACCAACTTTAAATCAATGACCAAGATGATCAGTGAAGGTCTAGTTGAAAACTTCACCAACTTAGTGATCAATGAAGGTGTTTGTGAAGTATGCTAGCTAGGAAAACAAGCCAGGCATCCATTTCCTTTGAATCAAGCCTGGAGAGCATCAGACAAGCTTCAACTGGTACACACTGATGTGTGTGGTCCTATGAAGACTGAATCACTCAGTGGAATCAGGTATTTCATCTTGTTCATTGATGACTACTCAAGATATTGCTGAATTTATTTCCTAAAACAAAAATCAGAAGTGGATCATGTGTTTTTGAAGTTTAAAGCACAGGCTGAAACAGAAACAGGTTGCAAGCTCAAGACAATTAGATCCAATAATAGAGCTGAGTACATCTCAGCTCAGTTCTAAGCCATTTGCACTGATGCTGGCATCAAACATCAGTTGACAAATGTCTATACTCCTCAGCAGAATGGGGTTAGTGAGAGGAAGAATAGGAGCTTGCTCAATATGGACAGATGTCTTTTGTTTGAGAAAAACATGCCAAAGTTCTTGTGGGCAGAAGCTGTAAACACAGCAGCCTATCTACAAAACAGGCTCCCAACAAAAGCCCTGGCTCATAAAACTCCATTTGAGCTATGGTTCGGGTTCAAGTCATCACTGGCTCACCTTAGAACCTTTGGTTGTTTATGCTATGCACAGGTTCCAGCAGTTAGGAGAAGCAAATTTGATGAAAGATCTCAACCAGGCATACTGGTGGGCTACAGCTCGATCAAAAAAGGCTATAAAGTCCTTCATCCCTCAACAAACAAAGTTCTAGTGAGTATAGATGTGATCTTTGATGAGAAGGCATGCTGGAACTGGGAGAAGAATGTGCCAGTGGCTACTTCAGAAGGAATCACAACAGACCAGATTGAATCTGATCGAGAAGGTCCAGAAATGGACTATGATGATGTGCCAGTTAGAGGAACGAGGTCTCTAGCAGATGTTTATGAAAGGGCACAAGTGGCTATTATTGAGCCAAGCTACTTTGAAGAGGCTCAAGCACACCAAGGCTGGCAGCAAGCCATGGATGATGAAATTCAAATGATCGAGAAGAATCAAACTTGGGAGCTGGTTGAAAGGTCTACAAACAGGAAGGTTATTGGTGTCAAGTGGGTTTATCGAGCTAAGAAAAATACAGATGAAAGTCTGAATAAGTTGAAGGCTAGGCTGGTTGTGAATGGGTTCAGCCAGAAATATGGGTTAGACTACATAGAGACATTTGCTCCAGTAGCCAGGCTCGATACAATAAGACTACTAGTTGCCTTAGCAGCTCAATTGAATTGGAAAATTCACCAACTTGATGTGAAATCAACCTTTCTTAATGGCTTCCTTGATGAAGAGATTTACATTAATCAGCCTCAAGGCTTTGTTGTGCCAGGCAAAGAGGACATGGTTTACAAGCTCAAAAAGGCCCTCTATGGCCTGAAACAAGCTCCTAGAGCTTGGTATGCCTGAATTGATAGTTATCTAGTCAGCTTGGGATTTGAAAGAAGTGTTGGTGAACCTACATTGCATATCGAGAAAAATGAAGCTGAAACACAGCTCATGGTGTCCCTATATGTTGATGATCTCTTGGTGACAGGTGGAGACCATAGCATAGTTGCTGACTTCAAGGACAAAATGAAGAAGATGTTTGAAATATCTGACTTGGGGCAGATGACATATTTTCTTGGAATGGAGGTGTCTCAAACAAGAAGTGGAATCTTCCTAAGTCAACAAACATTTGCCATGAAGATCTTAAAGAAATTCTCCATGGAGAATTGCAAGCCAACAAGCACACTTATGGTTGTTGGGGTGAAGCTGTCAAGCCAAGGAGCTTATGAACAAGTTGATGAATCCTCCTATAGAAGTTTAGTTGGCTGCTTGTTGTATTTAACAGCCACTAGGCCTGACATTATGTTTGCAGTTAGCATGTTGTCAAGATTTATGCATTGCTGCAATAAGCAACACCTACAAGCAGCAAAAAGAGTGCTCAGGTACATCAAAGGAACCCTGAGCTATGGATTGCAGTTTGGCAAAGCTGAAAACATAAAGCTAATGGGCTAAACTAATAGTGATTGGGCCGGATCAAGTGATGACATGAGGAGTACATCTGGATACGCATTCACCATTGGATCAGCAATGTTTTGCTGGTGCTCAAAGAAGCAAAGTCTGGTGGCTCAATCAACAGCAGAAGCTAAATATGTTGCTATTGCTGCTGCTATAAATCAAACTATATGGATGAGGAAAATTCTAGCTGATTTGAACCTACAACAAGAGGGAGCAACAGAGATCCTATGTGACAACAAGTCAGCTGTTGCAATTGCAAAGAACCCTGTCTTCCATGGTAGAACCAAACACTTTAATATAAAACTACATGTGATAAGGGAGATGGAGCAAATCGAGAAGTGGAGCTGATTCATTGCAATTCTGAGAGTCAGATTGCAGGCATTTTCACCAAGGCCCTCAATGCAACTAGGTTCATTAAATTGAGGAAGGGGCTAGGAGTTAGCAGCATGGAGACCAAGGAGGAGTGTTAGAAGCTGGCCTTCCATGCAACACCAAGAACACCACGTGAAGCAACAAAGGTGACCATGCAGCAAAGTTATTATTTTATGTGCAAAAATGTTCATTTTGTAAACTTTGGTTTGTGTAATGTAACCTAGTTTATTTTGAACTATATTAGGTTGATAATTGATGTGTTTAGGTGGTGATTGAGCTGACATATCAGCTTTGATAAAGCTTACAAGTTAAACTTTGCTTATACCAATGTAATTAGTGGGATTAGGTAAGTGTTAGGTAATAGATTGCCTTGATTTGCATTGTCCCTTGCTGATATATGTAATGGCAGCATGCCAATGATGTTCTTGTAATGAAACACTTTGAATTTCATTCAAATTTTATGCTCCATTCTTGCTTCTCGTTCTCTCCTTTACAATTTCTGTTTGTTTCTTTCTTTCTTCTACTGTAAGCCTCGAGCCTTGCTGCTCAAGCTTGAGATTCAGCTGCTCATTTGCTGATCAAAGTTCCAACACAAGCACATCTCCCCCATTGTGGCAACCTACCAAAGAGTTGGTTCCTGCTCACATCCAATGCTACCAGCTTTGACATATTCCAAATCCAACTTGAGACTTCACCATAGATATTGTTATTGTTAAGATCTAGTATATACAAGTAAGAGCAATTAGCTAAGACATTTGGGATCATCCCAGTGAAGTTATTTCAATTTAATTTGAGCTCCAACAAGCTCGTTAGATTAAAATTTCCATATAAAATTGATCCTTGTAACTTGTTATTTGATAATGCAATGACTGTTAATGAAGAGCAGCTCATAGCCATGTACTCAGGTATCTCTCCAGACAATTGGTTATTTGATAAGTCCAAAACTATTAGGGAACTTATATCACCAAATGAAAAGGGAACGCTACCATTGAAATAATTCTTTGACAAGTTCAAATAACCCAAAACTGGTAGGTGTGCTCCCATTTTTACTGGGATGTTGCCACCAAAGGCATTGTTGGAAATATCCAAATTCCATAAAGCTAAATGATAAATAATATATTTTGAATTAATTAGAATTATAATCAACTCAATATAAAATATTCAAGAGTGAAAATTAGAATTTAAAAATTGAGTCTTTCTACGTGCACAATTTGAAATTTAAAGATTAATTGGTGTATTGTTAATGAGTTTCCATTAAATTTGAATATATGTAGTTTAATATTCAAAGTAATGAAGCTACTTTTTTATTTATATATAAAATCAAAATTATAAAATGGATTTGAATAGCTTTCCTTTATTGCTTTATGTGAATAAGTAAAGTAAATTCATATGTATCTATCCATATCTATTTTAAATCCGAATATTTTCTGAATTTGTAACATTTGAATATAAAAAAAACTAATGAAATCTATGGATATCTGAATCTGTACTCCAAATTACCTCATTTAAGAGAAACTAAATTTTAAAAATTTAAAAATTCAACACAATTATATATTATATCTAGAGATATATAAAACTAAATTGATGAGTAACTAAAAATAGAATATTTACCATGCATAGGTAGAGTGTTGTTACCATCAATACGAAGGGCGGTCAATTTTTTAAGAGAAATGAGTGGTCCAAAAACTTGAATAAAGTTTGAAGGTAAAGATGATTCAACCAACTGCAAATCTTCCAAATTTCTCAAATTTAGCCCTTCTGTTCAATAAAATTAACTGCAAGTTATATTATGAAGAAGATATGGGAAACAAAATATTTTTATAAAACTACAAAGAAAATAAGGATTCAGAATTATGAATTTCATTCTTTTATTTTACAAAAACTGAGATGCTAGTTTTTTCTGTTTTAATTTGTCAAATTTTGATTCATGTACTTTGTGTAAATAAGGACTGAATGCAGAATTAGAGCTAGATGTATAAATTAATCCATAATATTTAATTTGTAAGAAAACATCAAAACTTACTATTGTGGGAATAAGAAGCCATTGTGGTTTCATTAATATTAAATCCTCCTAAAGAAAGTGTCTTCAAAGTGGGGAATAAGCCTAATGATTGTGATGAGAAGCTACAACCTGCTGCACGTGTATGTAAAACAATGCTCTTAATTAAGAAGTCCGGGCAAATAATTAAACATTTGCTTCAATGCTAAATTACTAACAAATCATGAAAATTAATTTATAAATCCAATTTTTTTTACTTCAATAGTAAAATGAGTATTTATTTTTTTGTCGATATCTATAAATTTTATAGTTTACCCCAAAGTAGAGTTTAACATTATCTGTATAGCAGGCCATATTCAGCACCTTCAAAGTGGGGAATAAGCCCAATGATTGTAATGAGAAGCTACAACCTGCATCTGCATCTGCATGTCAAACAATACTTTATTTCCTTTGAATATGTGTAATTAAGAAGTCAGGGCAAATAATTAAACATTTGCTTGAATGCTAAATTACTAACAAATCATGAAAATTGCTTCTTAGCTACAACCTGGATAGCAGGCCATATTCAGCTCCTCCAAAATGCTGAAACCATGTAAATCTGAGGAGAATCAGAAATTGAAAAATAGTTTAGTTCAAATAAAGCTTATGAATGTATATTACTCATTCAATACTTCTTTTTTCTTCTTAAGAAAAGAAAAACAGAGGATGGGGAGAAGGCTGATTTTTACCTTTCATATCTATTAATCCATTGCATTTAGGTATATCTATCCTCAAAGTCTTTAGATTTGAAAGTGTAGCAAGAGATGACATTATACTATTGTTGAAATCATTAACACTCAATTCAGCAACTTTCAAATTCATCAGCCTTAGCCCTGCACCATTATCAAGTAACAACATTTTTAGTTATTTTATATAAATTTAACAATAACAAAATTTTTTAAAAAATAATTTTTTTTAAAAAGTTAATGTAATTTCATCTTAAAAAAGATGATATGTTCCAACAACAATTAATTAAGCCAAGTGATTTACCATGGAATAGTGACTCAAGGCTCTCAATTTCATTGAACCCTAAATACAACTCCTTCAAGTTCATCCAATTATTACTGCTTTCTGTTCATGTGCAATGGAAATATATGTTAGTTAATCAAGTTATTTAAAAAGGGATAAGATAACATTTAGTCCCTGAATTTTGTAACTTTCTTCAACTTGGTTCTTGAATTGTTTTTTGTCCACATTAGTCTTGGAATTTAACATCTTTCCATACTTTTGGTCCATGAGATGATGTGGCACTATAAGATTGTGTCATGTCATCACCTAAATTCTTGAAAAATTGCTAAATTTTAGGACTAATGTGGACTAAAATAGTTTATTAGAAAAAATTACTAAATTCAAGGACTAAATGTTGCTTTACCCTTATAAAAACAACTAACTAATAAGCTTTCTATTTTTTTAAATCAAATTAAGCATGATATTCAAAAAGGAAACATGCCTTGTATATCAACGGTACCTTTTAATCCACAACCCTCCAAACACAATGATTTTAAAGAAGCAAAACCATCTAGTTGTGATAGGATGTTATTTCTTAAACTGTTGCCAGATAAATCCAAAGTTTTCAAATAGTTCAGCTATAATATCTCAATACCTATCAATAGTAATATTAAAAAAAAGGGACAAAGCTACTTTAAACTTGGATAAGCTCTGCATCATATATAATTAAATATTAATTTTACCGTTGGTAGGATTTGATCCTGTGAATATATTATCGTATAGATTTAAAGACTTGAGTGATGAAAGTTCACTTAAGGATGCTAAAATGCTATTGTTGAAATCATTTTTACTCAAGTCAAGATTCTCCAACTTGTCCAATTTCGATGACAACCTTTCAAAACCTACAAGGAATAAGGAAATTAGTAAATTAGCAATGTCGGGGAGAGGGTCTTGGCTCCAAAAAATATGGTAAATTTTTAGTTTAGTCCTTACCAAAACTATAATATTCATACAATATTCAACATAATTCTTAAATATATACACAATGAAATATACTAATATTCAACATAAGTTTGATGCTATCACATTTTGAGATTATGCCGCATCTTTACTTGAAAATTTAAAAAAGTATATATATTTTCAAGTGATAATGTGGTACAATCTCAGAGTATCACATTTAGTATTTTAACAATCAAATCGATGGTTGAATAGGTCAGACCGCCAGTTCTCAGTCAACCAATTCAACCGGTTCAATTATCGAACCAATAATAATTGAATAAATAATTAAAATTTCATAAAAATCTAAAACAGTTTTTAAAATTGTTAAATCGGTTCAACTATCTATTTTGTCTTACTTTTTATTTTTACTAATTTCAAGCCATTTTCGAGTCAACTCTTTTGTTTGGGCTATTATATCGATCAATTTTTGGTCTGTCCAATTTGATCATGTTCTAGTAGCACTATCATTTGGAGTAACATGATATAATTTAGGTGTTATTTATAACAAAAAAAAAAAAGATACCAACTTAAGAAAAAAATATAATTTATGTACCACTTTTATGGTTTAACCCAAAAAATTATAACAACAAGATACACATGTTAAGCACTGTAGCTGAGCTATGTGTCAAACAATTTCCTTTTAATGCTTTGAAGGAATAAGTCAAAAAGGAAAAGAAAAACAAAGGAAAGACACTTTTCTTCTTTTCTTTTTGCGCGTTTACTATTTATAAGTTATTATGATTGTACATTATAAAAATAGTCACTTTTATTTACTTTAAATTATATTTTAGTTATTTATATTTAAAATCTTACGTTTTAATTATTTACGTTATCATTTTGTTACAAAGTGCTCACTCTACTGTTAAACTCCGTTACCTCTTTAACGATATTCTTATGTCGCATTCCAAATGGGTTTTAAATGCCAACTTGGAAGTACAACTGTTGGGATGAAAATAAGCTTTTAATTAAATAAATTTAATTTGGGCTGCCACATAGGACTTTCAAGTTGGCATTTAAAATCTATTTGGACTGTCATGTAGGATTGCCGTTATGAAAGTAACAGAGTTTAATGGTAGAGTGACCCATTCGTAACAAAATGATAACATAAATGACTGAAATATAATCTGAGGCAAACAAAAATGACTATTTTTATCAAAAAGTTATGAAAATTTTAAATTGATTCATAAGTTACTTTATGCATAATTCATTTTAAATTCACCTTAAAATGAATATTCAAATCAACCTTGAGTATGGGTTGGGTGATTTACTCAGACCAAGAAATATTTATTGACCTATATTATATTTACGGTTGATTGAATTGAGGTATTTGGTTTATTAACAAGATGAGTAGCTTGCTTCTTGGTATTTAATATTTGGTTTACCGACAAGTAAGTTCTTCATCTTATTTGATATTGTTCTAATAACACAGGTTATTTTCGAGTCAACTCTTCATCCAGATAGTTATATCAATCAATTCTCAGTCTATTCAATTTAATCTTGTTCCAATAACATAGGTCATTTGAAGTAACATAATCTAGTCTAGATATTATTTATGACAAAAAATAGGTAAAAAAAAGTATAATTTAAATACATTTTTATGATTTAACCCAAAAATTATAAAAAATAAGATACACATGTTAGGCACAGTAGCTGACCATAACAATTTCTTTTTGTGCTATGATGATGGAAGAAAACAGAAATAAGGAAAAAGTCAAAAAAGGAAAAGGAAAAGATAAAAGAAAGGAAAGCGATTTTTCTTCTTTTTTTCTTTACTATTTATAAGTTTTCAGGATTGTTTAAGCAAAATATGATGCATTTTTTTGTGTCATTTTAATTAATGCTTTAAGGGTTTAAGCAAACTTTGAATTTTTTTCAAAAAAAAAAAGCCCCTAGCCCAATTAAATCCTCAAATGTTTAAAAGACATTAATTGAGAGCTTTCACTAATTAAGTTATTAGAAAATCAATGTCATAACAATTAGGTCTTGCATTTGTTTAACCTTCATATTGAGCATTAAAAGTTAGCTTGAATATAATGTGGAACATATTTAAAAAATGGTGATTAAATTTTAAATAAGCATGAACTTTATCGCATGGGCAACTTGAATCTAACATATTGAAAAAAGGAAGAAAATAGTTCTCTTAAATTTTAACGACATTGTTTTAATAGTACTTCATATCAAAGTAGTCCATACAATATGTATACACATGTTAAATTTGATCTAACTATTTTAAATATTCTTCACGTCAAATTTGAACCGACATTTAATTCTATTATGAAACACAATTCTTAAAGTAGGTAAATAAAAAAAGACTTTTATTCAACTTTCAACTTTCATATAATTTTAATGTTGGATACTATTTATTAATTGCATATTTCCTATGAAATTTGGTCTAAAGGTGGGAAATGTAGATTTTTGTTTTGATAGATTGAGTTATTAAGACTGTTATTTAGGTTATGACTTGTCAATTACGAAATGACTTAATAGGAAGGTCTTTGAAATGACAAGTTTGATTCTCAACTTGTATAAATTATGTATAGGATCTCTTCAGATTTATTCTAATTTAGTTTGAATGTATTAATAAATTCATTTGAAAATTGGGTTCGTATTTGATACACTAGTTGTGCATTTTGTTGATGGGTTAGGGTGGATGTGAAAGTTTGAGTGCATGATACTTTGTAGATCAATCATGTTGGAGTATCAGAAAAGAGATGGATCACATCAACCTTGTATTTTCGTCTTCTTTTTGTTGATAAGGGTAGGGGGGATTGGATTGTTTATATTGGAACCTTAGATGGGATTTTGGCTCTTGGTTGGGCAATTAAACGATGTTTTTGCTTTGGATTAAATGTTTAAGTGCACAATTTATTCGTTTTGTCTTCCACACCATTATTGAGCACTTCATTAAACATAACTGCTTTGGATTTTTGTTGCTAGATGATTCGTCAATCCAGTGTAAATACTCCTCAAGTCTTTTTAATGTGAAATCCGCTAGTAAATGCTAAACGAGTCCCATAAAGATTATGAACCAAAAACCAAAAAATGTTATGACTCTACATCGGCTAAAGCACATAGTAAGTGAAGGTCTTCATCTATTGCCTATTTGGCTCGTGGCCTTGTTAGTTACATATTCCGATGTAGGGGATATCTAAAAATCTTTGAAGAGCATCATTTAAACGAGATGCGTTCAACAAAAAAAAATGGGAAATATAGTGAAGCTTTTAAGACTGAAAATTGTAGGGCTTTACCCCGAAGACAGCCCTTCCAGAAATTCTCGAAGGCCAGAGCTGAACCCAGGCCTAAGAGGGGGATTGGAAGTAGTTTTCAACCAGCAATAGACGCGCCTCGGTTAGAACCTCACTAGCTGCGTCATTGCCCCAAGCGCAAAGATACCTTTACGTGCTTCATTTCCTCGCCTTTTATAACCGACGCTAGGGTCTCGTCTTATTCACCAAATGATGTGGGACTGACTCAACATAATCACTTCGAAGAATTCTAAGTATGTAACTATTGGTATAAAAGGATTTTATTTTACAATTCAATAGCTATAAAATTATATGAAAAATCCGGTTTATACATTTTAATCAATGCAATATTGACAACTTTGCAATCCCGTCCAATCCAATCCATGCATTCAAGTCCATTTTTGAATATATAAAACATCCAAATTAGCAAATAAGAGACTATAATAATACTATTTCCGGATATATTATTTGAATTAAGTTATGAGTTTTAAATATGATTACGTGTTCGTCACTGTATATTCAATTTAGAAAGTCTTTTGAAATTTCTATTCTCATATTTATATCTATATATGTGTCGAATATGCGTATTTTTATAAAAATCAAAGAATCGTAGGAACATAAATTTCTAGAAAATGCTTTGAATCCCAAAACAACTACACATATGGTGTAATTTGCAATCTAAAAATGTTGAGGAATAGATGCTTTTCCTGACTCTTCATTTCTTTTGTGAAGTATGTGTTTATGATATTCGTGTTTGACACATTTTTAAACATAAATATAGAGATATAATATTTCAAATGCATGAAAAAATATTTAAAAAATATTAAATACAATTTATGCTAAATACATATTGGTATCAAACACTTATAACTTATTCCCACGACAAAGTTGCAGAAATATATCCTCACCTGAGTAACAATTTTGACAAATAATAGGCCGATTGGTTCTATTTATCACAATTTTGCATTATACTTATCTGTTAAATAATCAAATTCAGTTTTAAAATTTAGGTACAAGGCAAAAGGAACATATATAATGATTTAAACGTTAAAATATGACATAAATTGCTATACTCTTCACAACTTCAGAATTTAATCATTATATTTTTATTTTTTAAGATTTAGTCCATCTACTTTTATATTTTAAAATTTAGGTCTAATTGTTAACACTGTTAAAAATTTAGTTATATTTATTAGTGTGACCTTTTAGAAAAACCCCATTTGATAGCAATTTAACTAAAAAATAACGTAATAAATCTGAATTTAATAAAATAATTGTAACGGTGTTAATAATTAAACTTGAATTTTGAAATTTGAAAAGTAGATGGACTAAAATCGTAAAAATGAAAATATAATGACTAAGTTTCAAATTTACAAAGTGTATAGAAACTTATATAGCATATTTTAACTTTATTTAAAATATGTAACTGATGCTGAAGTAGAGGTGTTTGTGGGTTAAATAGAATATTTTTTATTGCTGGAGAACAGATTACTAAAACATAAGTCGAATTGTTTTTGTTTCAGCTGGGCTCCTTCATTGGCTTCAATCAAATGACATCAAGACTTTCTATTCTGTTATAGGATGCACTCTCTGAATCATCTGGAAGGCTAGAAATGAACTCATTTTCAGGAAAATTGACCACAATCCTTTGAACGTGATCAATAGGATCAATGATTTGCATTCCTCTATTCAAACACTCCTACGGCCTCTCAACCAAGACTCCTTAGAGCACCAACTTTGGGAATCCAGACCCACTACAAATCGGCAAAGCAAACTACAAGCCAAGATCTTACAAATACGGTCTATTCTTTCGACTCTTAAGACTCACAATGTCACCTCTTACAGTTTTCTCAAGCTGGATTCAAAATGAGACAACATCATCCTTGAACGCACCACTATAGGATGAAAGCTTTTTCCAGCTATCAAGAGCTCGCTTACAATCCCCGACTCAGAAAGGTGTGTTATGCTTCTACAACTTTTATTAGTTCCTCCTACCCTTGACTTCTTTCTTTGACAATGTACCAAAAAAAAAAAAAGAACTGAACAACCAAACCGGAAAGAAAGTATCCATCGATTAAATTACGAAGTATTAGACTCGATGACAGCTGACAATTTAGTAGAAACCGAAATCTAAGCAACAGAGCAGAACTAGGAATTGTGCTTGGTGGAAGTCCAGATATGAAAACTTTCAATTGCTAAATGATTCCCACATCGCCTAAGAACCTACAAGGACAAGCATCTAAGAAAATCGCCATATAATCTCGTGCGGCGAGAAATATTTATTCATGATTCATATACTTGAAGAAAATAAAAAAACTCTGAAACTAGAAACTGTAGGGCTTTACCCCAAAAGGAGCCCTTCCAGAAATTCTCGAAGGCCAAGGCTGAACCCAGGCCTAAGAGGGGGTTTGGAAATAGTTTTCAACCAGCAATAGACGCGCCTCGGTTAGAACCTCACTAGCTGCGTCATTGCCCCAAGCGCAAAGATGCCTTCACCTTGCGCATTCTCTCTCCTTTTATAACAGGTGCAAGGGTTCTCATCTTATTCACTAATCTATGTGGGACTGACTCAACATAATTACTTAAGAAGAATTCAATCCATTTGGCATTTGTGATTGAAAAGGTAGTAATCCTTTGATTTAACTATGTAACTTTTGGAATAAATGGGATTCATTTTACTATTAAATACCCATAAAAATTATAGGAAAATCCAATTTATAAACATTAATCAATGCATCAAAATCATATATATATATATATTTATATGTGTATGTATGTATTCAAACACGCTTTCACTATTTACAGCTCTGCAACACTGATGAATCTTTCAGCTTTCACAGCACTGCTCTCATGCAAATCCAATCCGGTCCACATTCGAGTTCATTTCGGATATCCACCTACTGTTTCCGAATCCATTTCTGAATATATAAAACCCTCAAGTTAGCAAAATCAGGTGGTAGAA
Organism: Gossypium bickii; assembly: GCA_025503065.1. Taxonomy (NCBI): domain Eukaryota; kingdom Viridiplantae; phylum Streptophyta; class Magnoliopsida; order Malvales; family Malvaceae; genus Gossypium; species Gossypium bickii. Next base: position 2,719,832 of record CP106714.1, on the reverse strand, counting down.
CACTATTTCCGGATATGTTACATGGATTTGGTCATGAGTTTCGAGCATGGTTATATGCCGAATCATAATTTAAAGAGTCCTTTAAGAATTACATTTAATATCCTTATCTATATTTGTATCAGATACTAATACTTCAGAAAGATCAAACAGTAGGAGTAACATAAATTTTTGGGCATGAAGCTTTGAGTTCCCCTAAACAACTACACATATTGTGTTTTAATAGATGTTACATTTTCATTACGTTGCTCCAACTCATCGCTTTTTCTTTTGAAAAATTTGTATTTCTGATATTCATATTTGATACATATTCAGATATGATAAATATGAAAATACAACGATCCAATGAAAAAAATAAAATATATTTATCCTTACCTGAATGATAACAATTTTGACGGATGATAGCTTGATTGGCTCTATTTATCACAATTTCACATGATATTTTTGCCTGTTAAACATTCACAAAAAATAGAATTCACTTTAAAAAATTAGGGACAATGCAAAAGCAACTAGAATATGTAATTAGCATCATAATCAGAAGCTCAAAATAATATAGTTTGCTTCGATTAATCGAGCCAAAATAGGCCAATAATAAGAATTCTTCCAAAAATTCTTCCATTAACTTAATATTTTTTCTCTAGTTAATCGATTAATCAAACAAAAATAAATTTCCATCTATTAATTCGAAAAAAAATCAAATTAAAGGTCCTAAGAAAGCAAATATACCAAATTGAAAAGATTAAGCTTTTTATCTTTATTTACCTTCAAAGGGAATTTAACGAATGAAAAGCCAAGCCAGCCCACAACTTGCGTAACAGTATCAAAGGGAACAGTCCCTCTAGCCAAATCTTCCAGCATATAAACGACGTCGGAAAACACCTCAACCCCGTTAAGCTCAAGCACCGCCTCCACGTACGACGAACCCCTCGCCCTCACGTGACCGTGCTCCGATGTCACGTGCCCCAGTGTCTTCCCTCTGTACCCTACCGCCACCTCGAACCTGGTGATATCCATTGAATAGACATCCCAATTCCTCACTTTCAAAGTCATCACCAAAGATATATCCACTGCTACGATGGGCGCTGTGTGAACTTGCATGTGGTTTACGTGCAACCGTGCGATCTTAACTTCGGGATCGGACGGCCAGAAGATGAACAACAAGGCGGCTAATAACAAGAAGGAGGCCGTGTAAAGTACCCGACGGTCAAGCCAGTGGAGTCCACTCAGGTGGTGGTAGTATGGCAAAACGACGCAGTTTTGAATCGGCAGTTCGGGTGGCAAAACGGCTGCATGGTAGTGGGACGGCGATGGGGATTCATTTTGTGCCGATGATCGTCCGATTTTGAATTTGAAGAGAGCCATTAACATTGTGAGTGAAGAACAAAAGTTACTTGGAACTTAGAAGGCTGTGCTTGTAAAGTGTAAGGAAGGTGGGTTCCTTGTTTGCTTCCTCTTTATGATGTTTTTGTCTTTGATTGGTACCACCAAATTGGATTCCTATTTTCGTGTAGTGTTCATATAAGTACGTTAAAATTTTACCCTCGACTATTCTATTAAAAAGCAAGTTACTATACATTATCTCAAATAGGGAATTGATTTTTTTATTAAAAATTTTATTTATTTTTATTGTTAAAAATTAGTCTATGTTTATCAATAAAAGGTACACACGACACGTCATATATAGATGACCATAGGCTGGGTCAGGACTCAAAATAATTTTGGCCTATTTTTTAGGCTTGGATTGGGCTCGGCCTGAAAAATGAGCCTAAAATTTTATTTAATCCCAATCTAGATAAAAATATTAAAATTAGAGCTCTGCTCACTTATATTAAAAGTATTTATACTTAAATAACACTAAAACAGATGTAATTTAACAAACAAATATCTTTAAAATAATAGAAAAATTAACAATAAAATAATAATTATACAATATCTAAATAACAACAACAAAATAATAACACTATAATAACAAAATGACAGCAAAACAACAACAAAATATATTAGCAAAATAGTAGAAACTTCAGCAAAAACAACAAAACATAGAAGCAATTTTTTTCAAAAGTTGGGCTGACCCAAGTCAAAAAAGCTTATCAAAGGCCCAATCCATTTAGAAAATAGGGTTCCTTTTTTATCTAAGCTCATTTGTGCCTAAACTCTCCCAATTTTTAGGTTGAGTGGAGTGATTCAACCCATGATCAAGTCTAATCATATGTTATTATTATTCAATTACTTTATCAGCCGCATACTAATTTTTAACATAGAAAAGATTAATTTGTTCTTTCATCTAATACACGATAATTAATTTACTCATTTTTTAATAAAATAAACAAAATACAATTTAACACGTAATATAAAGATCTTTATAATACTTTTACTCGAACAATATAATTTTCACATGATAATTTATTCTTTATATATAACTTTCACGAGACTATCAAATTCTTTTAAAACATTATTAAATTCATGTTGACAACAATCACAATCACGTAATACACACGATATCCACAACCACGACACTATAATAACTCGCGACGAAATCCACAGTTGTAGGGAATGTAGTCCAGCTCGATCATTTTGATGGATCAAGCATTGGTTTGGCACCATTCTTCATGTCAATGCTATTGGCTGGCTTCACAAAAATAATTTTAAGTCTATGCATTATTAATTTGAATGCCAATTTTGCTAAAAGAAATGTTATTAAATAATACTAGTAAAACTTCCCCCGACACCGGGGATTTTTTAAAATTTTTATTTAATTAATAGTTAAATTTTAAAAATTAACTTTAAGTTAAATTTAATTAAACGATAGATATTTATTTAAATTTTTTAATTAAAATTATTTTTTATTATAATTATTTAGTATTAAATATAAATTTTAATTAATTCTAAATTTTAAATCAACTTGCAGATTAACGTACCAAAAACTTTTTAAATACTTAATTTTAAATTAAAACAAAAAGTAATTATTTAAATGATTTATTCTTAAAATTATTTTCTTAATTGTTCAAATTTAGTCTTAAATTTATTCATGACTCAACTTATGGATTAATTAGTTTAAATGTATCATTTAAAAATAAATAAAATTAAATGGTAAAATAAAATTTCTCTAAATCGAATTACCATAATAATTTATTTAAGTAACCTAAATAATTTGATATCTTAAATGTATATATAAATTGAGAGATCACAAACAATAATATAACACAATAAAAATATTCAAACATAATAAAAATTATAAAATACATTAATAATATGTAAAAGTGTACAAATAAAAAAACTCACACAAATTTTTTTTCTCTCCCATTTTACATTCTCTTTTTCTTTTCTTTCTCTCTTTCTTACCCAACCAGGAAAAAAAAACAGTAGTTAGCAGCTAGATATAAATTTATTATAATTTTTTTTTTGAATTATGAGTAAATGAGATAACCTGTAATGTTAAAGAGTATTTTTTTTTTTCATTTACCAAGAAAAAGAGTTATTTTTTTTAAATATGGTCAAACTGATACAATATGTAAATTTGTTATAACATCAATTTTTGAAAGGTCATGTCACTTTCCCCTCGAACACTTTAATGGAAAAATAAATAAGCTCAATTAATTCAATGAGTTACTAAACTATTTAAAAAAATTTATTTAAGTCCATGAGTTGTTAAGGTTTTTTTATTTATTTTAAAGTTGAGCTATTAGTGATGATTCGACAAATGGTACAGTGGATAAATAATCATTGATGAGTAAAAGAGCATACTTTAAATCCAAGTAAATTTGATAGTCACTGTTCAAGATAGGAGAAGAAGAAAATTGTTTAGATTTTAGATAGCAAATTCATAACATTCAAATTATTTCATGAAAAAAGAAACTAAACTAAAGGAGAGAAGAAGAAGAAGAAGAAGAAAAAATGTTTTTAATTGGTGCAAGTAGGCGAACAGAAAAAGTCATATACTAGCGATTTAAACAACATAATAACTTAAATGAAAAATTTTTAATTACTTATAATAATTTTGTAATTTTTTAAAGTTAGATGACCAGAATGTAAATTTACTAATAATTTACTGATACTTAATTGTTGAGGCGTGGGCACCCATGGGATCATTACATGCTTAGCCATCGATTCTGGAGTCAATATATACTAAAAAAGAATAAGGGGAAGGGATAAGAAAAACTGTTCCGAGAAGTTTTCAGACGATACCAGAATAAGGAAGGTGGGGGAAGAACCCGCTGAAGTTCGAGGATCGAGAGTTTGAAGGTTACTACCAAAATCTTAACTCTTAGCATTTTGGAACATTTTCTGCTAAAACGGAGGTCAGTCAACGACGCCGGAAAATAAAAAGGAGATCTTGGAGATGATCGGCAGTGTAAGAAAAGAAAGGAAGGCGCGAGTTCAGTTGGTGAAAAAGAAGAAAGGATCGTTGAACTTGGTCCACGCCTTCAAGTCCTCCTGAGGTAAACTCACTTCTCTTTTATTTTTTACTCTAATTTAGTAACTTTTTTGCTCTTATTTGTATGTTTGATCTATTTTATCACTGCTAGTATGTTAACTTTTTTAGAAAATAAGGTTGTTCTTCATTTTCTTTTCTTCCGTAATAATAGAACTATAGAAATGGTGTGCAGGTCTCACTCTGGCTCCTCTTTGTTATCTTTGGGTTTTCCATATTGTAGACCTTTATTTGTATTCTATTGGCAAATATATATTATGCATTATATATTTCTAGTTGTTCTTTAAGATCTTAAACAATTCAATTCACTCTTCATTCATCCACAACCTCATTTGTTTCCTCTGTTTTTATATTTTATTTAGCAGAATCATGGGCAATTGCTGCTCAATACAAATTGGTTTCGAGAATTTCCTCCTTCGTGGCTGGGTTTTCGCTGTTGGCCATGCCAATTACGTGTGCAAGCTTAAACAAACTCTTCCAACTTTATCTGCTGCTCTTCAAGAACTGAGGGCACAAAGGAACGACATGCAACGGGAGGTTGATGTGGCTGAACAACGACTATTGAAGCCATTTGAGCAAGTTCAACTATGGCTTTCAAAAGCGGAAACTATGATAACAAAGGCGGAAAAGTTGATTGAAGATGGCCCTCAACAAATGAACAACTGGTGTCTTGGCAGCTGTGCTTCCAAGAATTTCCTATCTAGCTACAAGTTTGGGAAAAATGTAACCAAAATGCTTCAAGAAATAAATGATCACGTGAGTAAAGGAGCTTTCAAGAAGGTAGCAGAGAGTCAGCCCTCAGCTTCAGTGGTGGTAAGACCCGAAGAACGGCCAATTGGTCTAGAATCCACAATCGAAAAGGTATGGAGCTGCATCGTGGACAAAGATGTGGGGATCATTGGCCTCTATGGCTTAGGGGGTGTTGGCAAGACAACACTCTTGACCCAAATCAACAACAAGTTCAGCACCACGCCAGACAAGTTTGATGTTGTAATTTGGGCCCATGTGTCTAAAGATTACAATGTCCCAAAAATTCAAGATAAGATTGGTGGAAATATTGGTTTTTGTGATACATCCTGGAAAAGTAAAAGTGTTGACGAGAAAGCTGTAGATATCTATGGGGTCCTGCGAAACAAGAGATTTGTTGTATTATTGGATAATTTATGGGAGAGGGTGGATTTGAACAAAGTTGGGTTACCAAAGCCAAGCCAAGTAAATGGTTCCAAACTTATTTTCACTGCTCGATCTTTGGACGTATGTGGTGAAATGGAAGCTAGAAAAAGAATCAAAGTGGAGTGCCTAGAACCTGAAAAGGCTTGGGAATTATTCCAAGTCAAGGTCGGAGATGAAACACTTAACAGCCATCCAAATATTTGGAAACTAGCTGAACAAGTAGCAGAAAGGTGTGGTGGGCTGCCTCTTGCATTAATTACAATTGGTCGTGCCATGGCATGTAAGACAACACCTATGGAATGGAAATATGCAATTGAGATGTTGAAACGATCAACATTACCAAAAATGAAAAATGAGGTATTTCCACTTTTGAAATTCAGCTATGATGATTTGCCTAATGCCACAATGAAATGTTGCCTCCTATATTGTTGTCTCTATCGTGATGATTATCGTATTCCCAGAAAGGGATTAGTGGAGCATTGGTTTTGTGAAGGGTTGTTGAATGAATTTGATAGATTTAGTGAAGCTCAAATACAAGGTGACCACATTATCAACTCTCTTCTTAATGCATGCCTATTGGAAAGAGTTGGAGAAGATTATGTGAAGATGCATGATGTGATCCGTGACTTGGCTTTATGGATAGCATGCGAGCTTGAAGTAAAAGAGTATTTTTTTGTAAAAGCAGGGGCTCAATTACTTGAAGAACCAGATGCTAAGACATGGGAAGGTGCAACAAGAATGTCAATAATGAGCAATCAGATTAAAGTTCTCAGAGAAACACCTAAATGCCCTAACCTTCGAACTCTGTTTCTTGGAGAAAATAATCTACAAGTGATCAGCGATGGCTTCTTCCACTTTATACCTCGTCTAACTGTTCTAAACTTGTCAAGAAACTATGGTTTAGAAGAATTGCCAAAGGGAATTTCACAATTGATTTCACTAGAATGTCTTGATCTATCCTCAACTGGCATAAGAGAGTTGCCAATAGAGTTGAAATCCTTGACAAAACTGAAAATGTTGGACTTGAGTAACATGCTATTTGTCGGGAAGATGAAAATCCCACGACAACTGATATCTAGTTTTTCCAAGTTGCAAATATTCAAATTGCGGCCGCTAATAAACAGAGATTATCCGGATGAAGAGGAAGACAATGTTCTAAATGGGGTTAATGAAAATCTTATAAAGGAATTGAAATGTTTGCAACATTTGAACGTACTAAGTATACCACCCATTAAGAGCGTGTTTGCTTTTGAAAGATTTCTAAGCTTCAACTTTTTTCGATGCTGCATCGAAACACTAGAGTTGGAGGAGTTTAGAGACTCAAATGTGTTTAATGTTTTATGCTTAGAAAACATGGAGCGTCTAGAGAAACTATGTTTCAGGGATTGTGCAAGTATGGAGGAGATAAAAATTGAAAAGCTACCGAGCTCAGTTTCTTCGAGTATTAATTATACTTCACGGTTTCACACATTGAGCCATGTTATAATTGATGGTTGTGGCAAATTGACAGACGCCACTTGGCTGATTTTCGTTCCAAATCTAAGGTTTCTTTCTATAAGTTGGTGTTTTAAAATGGAAGAAATATTGAGTGAGGGAAAACTTGGTGAAGTAGCAGGTAAGGTTGGAATTCCATATCCTAAGCCGTTTCTGAAGCTTGAAATGCTTAAGTTATGTGTTCTACCAGAATTGAAGAGCATATACTGGGATGCCCTACCCTTCCCATTTCTGAAACATTTTTGCGTATGGGGTGATTGCTCAAAACTGAAGAAACTTCCTCTCAATTCTGACAGTGCAAAAGGGAATCATATCACCATCGAAGGAAGAAAAGACTGGTGGGAAGAGGTAGAATGGGAGAATGAAGCCACTCGAGACATTTTTTTACCCTCTTTAAGATTTCCTCCTTACTGAAATGCACAAAATCATGAATACTGCAGAGTGTTTGATGCATGCGTCCTTTGACATTGTGAGTTGCTATCCATGTCTATCATTTTTTTTTTTTTCAATTGGTTGCTTCTATTTATGTTTATCTATGATTGCATTTGTCCAAAATTATATCAAATCTACTAGGCTTCGAAGTAATAGGTTTGTAATTTATTTAAACCTCTCTTTCGAGTCAACACCATTTGAAGTCGATGTTCCTCGAGTTAAGTATAGCCATGGCTATCCTATGGAACACAGTATAATTACAATCTTTGCTAAGCTACAATTTACATATATTACTCAGAAGGGGGAAAGAATATTATAGCATACCCGTATAATTCTCCTACATTTCGGAAGCAGAAGTTTTTGATTCTTTTGTGCTTCTGAATTTTGAGTAAATAAAGACCCCTGCAGCAATGCTCCAAAGCTTCTGTACATTTCTCGTGACAGGAATCTCATTATCTCAAGTTATCTACACATCGAAGCAAAAATAAGAAGACATGCTTCCGAGACTTAACAGTTCATTTGATGTTTTGAGTTAAGATTCGTATCCTAACTCCGTGTTTTACCTCGTATAACCTCGGAAGTGAGCCCACCTGACTTATTATACTTAAGTAATATAGATTCACAACATGAAACTTTTAAGTTCATGTCACGTATACTAGTTAACTTGATGAATGTATGAAATTAATTTGAGTTACTCTAGCAATGTAATGTGAAATGAAGTATTCGAATTCAATATTCAGGTTGGGTGTCACATGCTGACTCCAACATGGTTAAAATGAACTACAATTGGCTCAAAATGAACCAACAGCCGGGCCTTAAGGAACTTTCTGCTAAAGGAAGCCGTCAATTCTCAAAAGAAAACTGTTAATGGAGGTACTTTTCTAGGCATACAAATTAAGAAATTTTTTGCAGTGTTCAAATACAGAATAAACAAACTTCTTCTATACCTTTGTACCAAAAAAAATTCTTTTACACTCTCGCCTAGATACCATCCTCTAAAAACCCACACACAATTCAAAGAAAATATATTGAGAAAATCACCTCAAAAGCACTTGTCAATCTATCACATCGAGCATCCCATCCAATAAACTTATAGTTGGTCCTTCCAAATCAAGCCCAACAACACCTTAAACTAACATTTATCACCTTATAGTGATGCTAGACTCGGGGGATAGAGGCATATCTTCCCGCATAAATACCTTGAAAGAAAGGGAAAGGCAGACAAAAATACTTGGACCTTATTCTGCCCCAATTTCCATTTGGTGTGAACCAAACCAACCAACTACTCTCACTCTGTGTTGTAGCAAACTTAAAACTTTTTTAAAAAGTAAATATATTTGAATTCAAATGTGTGTGTAATATACATATTATGTATTGTTAAGCTAAAAATAAAACAACGCCATTATAAATGTGACAATTTGACAAAAGAAGGATTAATTTCCCCCAATCAAGTGGGGGTTCAAATTGATGCTTAAAAACAAAAGGCTTTGTTTTCTCAAACTATATTGTAACCCCCCACAGCTGCCATTTTTGTTGATATTCAAAGTGTACAATGCTCTTATCCAACTAAGTTACTGACTATGAGTTTTATATATGCTCAACGATGCTGGGGCCGTTTCATTGCCACAACGGGCTCACTACACCAGTGTTGTGCGGAAGCGTGTAAAAGAGTATAATTATTGTATTGAAAAATCACACTAAGTTCAATTCCCAGGAAAGAGAGGTGGATCACGAGGATCACTTAAGTACCAGATCTTTCCTATCCAGAATATCCATCTATCGTAATTTAATAGCACAATAAATAACTACAATCACACTCACAAGATATGAAAAATAAATAATAATGAACTCCAGAATTTTAACGAGGTTTAGCAAATTTTGCCTACGTCCTCGGGCACTACCAAATATATTTCACTCCAAAATTACAAGTGAAAATACACAAATAGGGAGAGAGAACAATGCCTTAAGTAGAGAATGGCAAATGTTGGGATGAAGAAAATGAGAGATGGTTAGGCCTATTTATAGTTGAGGTTCAGAGATCAACTTGCAAAGTACCTATACAAATAGGGACCAAAATAGCAATTATCCCATGCCAATTGTCACCCATTAACTTTCAGTGCTTATTTCCAACTATTTCCAACTTTGCTTACAGCCAACTATCTTTGACTTTTCAAAGATAATGGCTGCCAATAATCTCCACCTTGAAGATTTGATTAGGATAATCTTATTTTCACACAATTCTTTCTGCCCTTGCCAACAATATTTGATAGTGCCTTCTTCAATCATTAAACTTGCGGGATATTGATCAAGTTCAAACAATGTTCAAACTTGGTTGTCATGTTACCACCTTGGTCATCATATCTCATGGGATTATCTGCAGATTGATGATCTTCAAGACGAATTTTCCCTCATCAATAATTTCTCGCACAAAATGGAATCGAACGTCGATATGCTTTGTACGTGCATGATAGACTTGATTCTTTGCTAAGTGAATAACACATTGACTATCACAATACACGTTAACATGCTCCTGAACCAATCCCAAGGTTTTAACCATACCTTGTAACCAAATAGCTTCCTTCTGACCTCTTTCTCTTACACCCATGTATTCGCTTCGTGGTTGACAATGCAATCAGAGATCGCAGAGTAGACTTCCAACTGATTGGTCCTCCAGCAAGAGTAAACACGTAACCGGTGGTTGATCTTTGTTTATCCAAATCACCGGCATAGTCAGAATCAACGTACCCAATAACACCTTCACCAAGTGTATTATCCTCGCTCGAATGCAAAGGATCCAAAATCCACGCTTTTTGAATGTACCAGTAAATCTATTTCACGCTTGCCAATGTCCTTTTCGTGATTATGCATATACCGCTCACTATACTAACTGCCTGTGAAATGTCGGGTCTTGTACACACCATTGCATACATCAAGCTACCCACTGCATTAGAATACGGAGCTTGCAACATGTATTCTCGTTCTGTATTCGTCGAAAGAGATAGTTGTGCAGAAAGCTTGAAATGAGAAGCCAATGGGGTACTTACATATTTTGTCTGCTCGTTCATGCCAAACTATTGTAGTACCTTCTGCAAATACTGCTTCTGGGATAAGCTAACTCTGCCATGGGCTCTATCTCTACATATTTCCATGCCAAGAATCTTCTTAGCTTCACCAAGATCTTTCATCTCAAACTCGATATTGAGTTGAGTCTTCAATCTCCACTTTGCTCTTAGATGCTATTAGCATATCATCAACATATAAGAGCAAGTATATGAAAGTTCCTTCTTGTAGCTTCTGGAAATACACGCAATGGTCAAATTTACTTCTTGTGTACCTTTGCCCTTTCATGAACTGATCAAATCGCTTGTACCACTGCCTCGGAGATTGCTTCAATCTATAAAACAACTTTGTCAGTTTGCACACCCAGTTTTCTTTACTAGCAACCTTGAATCCATCTGGCTGAGTCATATAGATTTCCTCTTCCAAATCACCGTGTAAAAACGCGGTCTTCACATCAAGCTGAACTAGTTCAAGATCATATTGTGCAACCAAGGCTAGCAAAATTCGAATAGACGAATGCTCCACAACTGGAGAAAACACTTCATTGTAGTCTATTCCTTCTTTCTGAGCGTAACCCTTTGCTACCAATCTAGCCTTGTACCGAATTTCATTTTTACTAGGAAATCCTTCCTTCTTTGCATATATCCATTTGCATCCAATTGCCTTCTTTCCCTTGGGCAGTGTCATCAACTCCCAAGTCCTATTTTAATGAAGAGACTGCATTTCTTCATTCATTGTTTGCTTCCACTTTACACCATCAGGGTTACTTATTGCTTCTGTGTAAGTAGAAGGAGCATCATCATCTGCAATTGGAAGTACATAGGCCACTATATCATCAAAGCGAACAGGCTTTCGAATCTCTCTTCTTGGCCTCCTATATGCAATTGAATCTTGTTGCTGTAGAAGTTCTTGGGTCGGAACCTCTTCATCATCTGTTCTTTCAATATTAGCCGGATCACTATTAACCTTTTCAAGCTCCACCACTGCAAAGTACTCATCGGTTTTGTCATCCTTTTATGAATCCTTTAACATGGTTGATTCATTAAAAGTCACATCTCTGCTAAAGACAATCTTCCTTGTATCAGGACACCAGAGACGGTATCCTTTTACTCCACTAGTTATACCCAAGAATAATGCTTTCTTTGCTCTTGGGTCTAACTTCGATTCTTTTACATGATAATATGCAGTGGAACCAAAAACATGTAAAGAATCATAATCAGTAGCAGATTTACCAGTCCACATCTCCATAGAAGTTTTTCCATTTATTGCAGCTGATGGCAAACGGTTAATGATGTGGCATGCATATGTAACTGCCTCAGCCCAAAATTCTTTGCCCAATCCAGCATTGGACAACATACATCGAACTTTCTCCAGTATAGTTCGATTCATGCGTTCTGCCACCCTATTCTGCTGTGGTATATCTCAAACAGTGAAGTGACGCACGATGCCCTCATCTTGACATACTTGTAGAAATGGATCATTTTTGTACTCAGTACCATTATCTGATCGAAGTCGTTTGACCTTTTGACCAGTCTGAGTTTCCACCATCTTCTTCTATTTCAGAAATGCATCCAATACTTCACTTTTTCTTTTCATCAGATACACCCATACTTTTCTTGAATAATCATCAACAAAAGTAACAAAATAGTGCATACCTCCTAAAGAAGCCACTTTGGTAGGTCCTCACACATCACTGTGAATGTAGTCCAGGATTCCTTTCGTATTATAAATTGCTAAACCAAATTTTACCCTCGTCTGCTTGCCCAGAACACAATGTTCACAGAATTCCAATTTGCAAGAATTTGCACCTTTCAACAAGCCTTACTTCGCCAAAGTCTGCAAAGCTTTTTCACCAGTATGTCCCAATCGCATATGCCATAACCTGGTAGCCTCTGAATCTGCATCTTTCGCAGAAACTGTTGATGTTGATCCAATAACTGTACTTCAATTAAAAAGTACAAGTTATTTCTCCTTGTGCCTTTCATCACCGTCAAATTCCCAGCTGCTACCTTTAGTAATCCATCTCTCAAAGTGATTATGAGCCCTTTAGATTCTAAGGCCCCTAATGAGATGAGATTTTTCTTCAAGCTGGGTACGTAGGAAACATCAATCAAGACTTAGATTAAGCCGTCATGATTCTTCAATTGGATTGTACCTACTCCCATTGTCTTACAAGTACTACCATTGCCCATAAGAACAACTCCACCTTCTAGTTCTATAAGACTAGAAAACCAGTCCTTATTAGGACACATATGGTAAGTACATCCCGAATCCAAAATCCATTCATCTGTATGACATGCCATTGCTGTAAGCACCAATTTTGGCCCGGGTCTTTAACCCAGGGCCCAAAATCCAATAAAAAATAAATAGTCCAATACAAACAAAGCCCACTTACAAACCAAACAAAAAATAAACCCACTTACAAAATAAACTAATCCCACATTAAGCCCAAATATAACTAATCCCCTAACCCAATTTTGACCCAAAACATTAGGGTCCATTCAGAATAATTTAAGGTTTTGAAACCCTAAAGTAAACAGCGCCGCATGCCCCTCCACTGGTCCCCTGGTGCGCCGCATCTTGCTCCCACCTATCTCGGTCTGCCACCGCCACCTCCCCCCACTCTCCATGGTTCTCAAACACCTACAAAAGCAGACAAAACAACAGCAACACAAAAAAAAAGATGTTTTTTTGTTGTTATTTGGCTATAAAAGCCATTAGAAAACACTGTAATAAGGGCCTTTTTTTTTGGGGAGAAAAAAAAGGAACTCTGGTAGTTTCGCTCTTTTACGAAGATCAGAAATAGAAAGCAAAAGAACTTTGAAGGTTGATTCCGATTTTTACTTACTCCTTTTCTATTTTTTTTTAGTTATTTCATTTTGAATCTTTTATTAACAAAATAAAAAAAAAAAGAGGAAAGAGAACTTACCCAAATACTAGTCACGTCGTTTAACTTCTCTGTCATCGCAAATAGAGCCAAAAGCTCTCCTTTTTCTCCTCCTCGCATTTTGAGGCTTCAAAAGGGGGTTAATAGTCTGACCTCGAGCACCGCCGACCACCGAGACGGTGGTGGCGCGGTGGTGTGACGGATGGAGGAAGCTAGATCGTCTGGTGCATAAGGGGGAGGGGAGAAATGTTGAAGTTTTAGTTTTTTTAGAACAAAGATTGAAATGAAAATTGTCAAAAAAGGGGTTTTCTTTTTAACATTAAGTGAAAAAGTTGTCAAAAAGGGGTTTTTTTTTTTTAACATTAAGTGAAAAAGTTGTCTTAAAAGAAGGGGGTTTCTTTTTAAAAGCATTTAGATAAAAGAGTTGTCTGCAGTGGGGAGGAAAAGAAATCAGTGCATGCCTACCTTAAAAGGGGGATTTACTATTTTGGTCCCTCCCTTTTGTAGGGCCATTTGGTCAGGCCATATTCCTTTTTATTAATTTTTTTTATTTGGCCCAATAATTTATTCGGATTTCAATTGAGTCCCCATGTCGCATGTTTTGAAGGAAGGGATTATTGTCCATTTTGATCCTTCTCCTTCTACCCATGTTTCAAATAGATCCTTTTCCTTCTTTATTTTATTTCGAATTTACCCCAATTATTCCGCTTTCGTCCAGATTTAGTCATTTCTAATTACTTTGGTCATTTTATTTCTAAATTCACTAACCTTTTATTATTATTATATTATTATTATTATTATAATTGTCTACTTTATTCTATTCTTTTATATTATTATCCCTATTACTATTATTATTGTAATATTATCTGTATATATTAACTATGTTGATGTTACTACCATATGTGTATTATTATATTGTGTATATTTTGTAGCATTATTGTTATTTTATTATTATATGTTATATAATTACTACATATTATTATGTTGTATATGTTATATTATTTTATTATTATTACTACATTTATATTATTATATTGAACATATAGCGTATTAACTATTATTATTATTATATTATTATTATTACCACTATACTTATATTATTATTTTATGTATATACATCTCGTATTATTATTATTATCATTATTATTACTATTACTATTATTATCATATTTTTATGTATATATTTTACTATTATTTTGTCTAACTAACTTTATATTTGCTATTATTATTAGTATATTGTATATATTTTCAGTATCACTTGTCATTGTTATTTTATTTTTATACTCATTATTATTATTATTACTACTATTATTGTATTATTATATACTACCACCATATCTATATTATCTTTGTACATATTTTTGCATTATTATTATTATTATCATTATTATTGTTATCATTATTATTATTATTATTATTATTACTATTATTATTATACTTAATATTTTCCCTATAGCTACTAACATTTTTAGTTTATTTTTTTTTAATTTATTGTTACTATTTTTATATTATCTCTTCTTGTTTTTATTATTACTTCTTTTATCATCATATGTTGTAAATTTCTCGTCTTCGCCATTCCATGTGGATCAAAGGTTTTAAATCACAATCGACTCTTTTTATTTTATACAAAAGAGGTAATATTTGTGCATTTAGAAGGCCGAAAAATTACACCCTAACGTGTTGGGTGTCGATCTTTTCGTTCGACTAAATATTCAAATAATTTTTTTTTTTGAAGATGATTTTGATATCGAAATATAAGGGTGTTATATCCTAACGTGTTGGGTATGATACTTTTATTCCTTCGAAACGAGGTTATCTTAAGATTCAATCCCGATTTAATTAATCCATTCTTTTAATTCTTTTTTTTCTTAAATATTTTCAACTTTTCGACATTAGGACATTGATCAATCAATTTGGTACCGATTTTGGGCGCTATGAGGTGCTAATCCTTCCTCGCACGTAACCGACTCCCAACCTATTTTTCTCGAACATTCGTAGACCAAAAGTATCGCTTTTAGTAAACCAAAATGTTTTATTAAAACAAAGGTGGTCCGATCACACCTAATAAAAGATCGGTGGCGACTCCCGCTTTATCCGCTTTCAAAACCCAAGTTCGATTTTCGTTTTGTCAAAAAATGGTTGCGGCGACTTAGCGACTCCACTGGGGACATCTCGAGAGTCAGGCCATAAATTGATTGATTATGTCCTTTTGATTGAAAATTCTGAAAATTGTTTTGAAAAAATCTTGTTTCTCTCTGATTCGTTTGCTTGTGCTACAATACCGAGTCTCGTAAAATATATTGGCATTGCATTGCATGACCTTCGGTCACACCTTTAAGTGGGAGTAAGAAACTAAGCTTTCGTGAGGTTTTCACCTCCATGGGGCTAGTGGATTGCTTCCGGAGACATCCGTACCTACGTGTTTCGTGAGGTTTTCACCTCCGCATGGCAGTAGGGAAATGTATCCCCCTAAACCGAACTCAGTCCGTATGAGCCTATAATGGGTGAGGATCGAGGAATCTGCTAGTTCAGGTACCCCTTTGTAAAACCGAACCCCATATAGAAACCCTAGAGCCTACCATAGGCATAGTGTTGAAATAGTTACCTGGATAAGCGTTTAATGATATCTTACCTGTTTTGATTATGCGATATTAACTTGTGTTGGTTTGTGTGACTTGCATGACATTTCACATAAAAGGTGTCAATTTCTGACCGGTTGCCGAAATAGGAAGTTTGCTATGGAAAACGACTTTCTTGATAAAGTAGAGGACAATGTGGCCGTGCTCACGCGGTCAGAAAAGTCGCAATAGAAGAGCAGGGCTACTCCTGTAATCTGCTTTATGTAAAGAGCTTTGGTATCTAAGGAAGTTTTCTATGAGGAATTGAATCAGAGTTGACACTTTTTTGCATTCATACCACGCATTTATATTGCATTACATACATTAGCATTACATCACCATAATCATTTACTAAGACTGAAATCGTATAATCCGCAGTTACGATATTACGAACCTGGAATCACATCATCCCTATAGGACACGCTTAAAAACTAGAGCTATGGACGCCGAACTCAATGAGAGGATCGAAAGGATGGAAAAAAACCAGAAAGAGTTGCAAGAACAGTTAGCCAAGTCACAGCAAGAAGCGAAGGACTTGATGATGAAATCCCGCGAGGAATCACGAGGACATAAGGATCAAATGGATAGAATGTTGGAGATATTGACAGCCATGTCCAAAGGAAAAGGACTCGCACAAAGTCCTGACATTACGGAGCCCCACTCGAGGGATAATCAAGATCCGCTCTATCCCCGTGATTCACTCCACCTCACGCTTATGCAACACAAAGAGGATATCCTCAAGAGAACCTCAGAGGCTCGGAACAACAACCCATCCCACCTACCCATCCAGGGCAAGGTATATACGTATCAAACGTTGGAGATAATTCGCTAATCCGATTGTTCCGGATTTAGATGATCCGAGGAAATAGCCAAGTTAAAGAGGGATGACCATGATGTTTGAAGAAAAATATAAGAGTCTAGAGGAGAGACTCAAGGCGGTGGAAGGTACTAGAGTCTTCTGCGCACTAAATGCCAAAACCTTAGTTTGGTGCCCGATCTAGTCCTGCCTCCGAAGTTTAAGACACCAGATTTCGAAAAGTATGAGGGAACGAGATGCCCAAGGCCCATCTTATTATGTTCTGTTTAAAAATGGTCGATACTTGAATGAGGACAAGCCGCTAATACATCGCTTTCCAAGATAGCTTGATCGGATCACCTCGGATGGTATGATCACTTTAGCACGAGAGAAGATCCGGTCATGGAAGGACTCGCAATCGCATTTTGTGAACAATATAAGCATGTTTCGACGTGGCTCGCTCCCGACCGGTGATGCTACAAATGTTGGAAAAGAAGCCAACGGAGACCTTCAGACAATGACGCTCGAGAGATGGAGGATCTCTCTCCGTCCAAGTTGAGCCTCCACGACTAAAAGTGAGACAACGGTCCTTTTTATCAATACTTTGAGAGCTCCATTCTACGACAAGCTGGTGGGAAATGCCACAAAAGACTTCGCCGACCTCGTAATATCCGGGAACTCATCAAAACGGCATCAAAAGTGGAAGAATGGAGGTAGTGCTGAAGGTTCAAAAGGCCAAGACACTGTAAAAAGAAAGAACCCGGCCCATATGGTGGGGACGGGAGCCTCTATGCTCCTAACCCGCACCCAATTCAACCACCACCTCACCCCGCCCACCTCCAAACGTCTATTTTCCTCCTCAAAACCTCTACTATCAACCCCTCCTCCTTATCCCGTCTACGCCACCGATGTCCAAAGACCATTCACCATATTCTCACCAAATACCATGACCGCTCCAAGCCAACCCAAAAATGAACCAAGGCCGACGAAACCTAACCCCGAAAAACCTCAGTTTGCCCCTATTCCCATGACATACGGAGAATTATGCCCAAAATTATTGGAGAAACAATTAATAGCACCGCATTACATAGCACCATTGAAACCTCCATACCCTAAATGGTACGATCCTAATGCTAGTTGCATGTACCATGCTGGAAACCAGGGGCATTCCACGGACAATTGTCTAGCCTTTAAAAGGAAGGTTCAAAGCCTTATTGATGCGGGCATTCTGCGATTTGACGGGATCAGTACTGTGACTGGAAATCCGCTCTCAAACTATGCTGGAGGAAACGCAAATGCAGTGACGGAAGGATGATGCAATTAATGAGGTTTCACTGATACACCCTTATCCTCTCGAGTTTGTTTTGAACGATGGGACTGTGTAGGGATCTATGTATTTTAGCTAATCTAGAGTGATATGTGAAAAACGCTTGTTACTTCAAGCTTAGAGGCAACAAGAGTTCTTTCGTGAAATAGGCTTGTTTCCAGAATTGTTATTTCAATAAAAGTGCTTTTTTTTCACTCCTTTTCAAACTCTGCATCGTTTCATTCATGTCATGCTTTTAATTTTCTACCTCCAAGCCCACAATGGGTCCCCAGATATCAATGACATGAGCGACAATCATTCATCGACTCCTTTTTTAGAGAAATATGTGTCTAGAGGGTCTAAGAACTTGAAAGATGATGAGAGGTCGCAACTTGTTTCCTAAGTTGTCAAGAATGGTAGATCCCAACTTACGAAATGCTAGCAAACACTACAAGGGAGATGAAGATAGAAGCTTAGCTTTCCGAAGGAACAGGGCAAGGAATCATCGAATTATCCTTAAGAGTTCAAAGATATTTTTGTGTGATCACGTTAAGACGCACCGAGACTACATGAAAGTCGCAGAAGAAACCTATATTTGAAGACCACATGCTGATGGTATACTCAAAAAAAAAAAAAAAAAAAAAAAAAAAAAAAAAAGGGGGCAACAAAACGAAGATTGTCAGGAAGATAACCTAAAATGTTGGCATATAGAAGTTACGTACCCTTTTCAGGACCTCTGATGGGGCAACGCATTTTCGGGGCACGGGCCAAGCCCAAATTGGGTGAGGCGAAATGGACCCCAATATGATTAAGTGAATGTATAGAGAAGATGTCGAGAGATGTCCGTCACGATCAGATGAAGTGAGTTTTTAACAAAAAAGATCGCCTTAGAAAACTTCATGACAGGGTTTTGAAGAAGATCCCCATGCAACAAGAACTTCAGAAGAAAGAAGATGCCAAGCCAGGAAAGACTTTAGGTAGCAAAGAATGTCTGTTCTAGGGAAACAAAGATATTGTCTGAGGTAGGTGACAAGGACCTGTACAATCTGGTGAATTCAAAAAAAAAAAAAAGAAAGAAAGAAAGAAAGAAAGAAAAAGAAAAAAGAGAACCAAAAAAAAGGGAAAAAGAAGAGGCCAAAGTGAAAACCCATGAAAGGGCACTTTGAGACCAAAGGTGGGTTTGAGTTGAAAACCCCAAAAAAGGGCGGCTCAAATTTTGATAAAAATGGGGCATGCAGTAGTCTTGCTACGCTCGAAGTAACAAAGAGGAAGAATGTTGTACCTTGGGGCATCGACAAAGTACTCCGGATCCCCTGAACACATATTAAGTTTAGAAAGGTCTTTAAGAAGTTTGAACAGAGAAGCTCAGGCTGCGATATCTGGGGCACCTAGTTTCCATGTCACCCATTTTTGAGTCTGCTATCCCTGTCTTTTCAAAATTCACTCTAAATGAACCACTTCTTCATTGCATATGCTAGCTTTGATTAACCTGTTTGTTTTGAACTATGCTCCCAATAAATGCCCATCATTATGGTCCCTTTTGAGCATTTTGCATTGAAATAACGATTGTTGGACTAATAATACTTTCATGAAAGGAGTTTCGCATATTACTCTGGAAACCTTTAAACAATACAAGAGTCTGAAACAGGATTATTGCTTAAGATGCACCGAGTCTGAGGGATTGGAAATATCTGAGTCCAAATTATGTTGATGACAAGGTACCGTGCCAGTGACACAATCTTGACGGAAAATGGGCATTGTTAACCCAAGTACAAAACCAGGATCATTCTTGAAAAGAAATGACATTTCTGCATTCATGCGATCATCACGCACATACATCTAGTTGGGTCACCTAAAAGATTGATCGTTAGAAGGAAGCTGATACAGATCCTGTACCGTTGAATAACAAGAGGGTAGGTTGAAATCCTATGTTTTAGAGTCGCAATGGGACAAATGGAGGATATTCAAATCCTACACCCCCGGGTCACAATGAGATGAACCCTGAAGCTACAGTGGGGCAAAAGGGTGATATATGAGAAACGCAGATTACTCCTGAGATTTGAGGACGGGTACAAAGCCTGAAAGAAAAGTCAAGAGTCAAAGCAATGAAGGCAAAGCATCGTGGTAAGCCGTAACGAAAAGAGATACATGACAAACAAGCCCGGGGCACATGGCATAATCATGTAGGCATAAAAGCATTTAAGACAAAGCACGTGCGTATAATGATAGCATCATGCATGACGCATACAGATGCACCAGCGAAGTATGGAGTTTTGACGATAATTATACCAAACCCATGATAAAGAAGGCATCCAAATACCACCGATGATGATATATTTTGAGATTCCGTTGCAAATATCAACTTATATTCGAGAGAGGTGAGTTGAGCCTCGGGTCACACCACGAGGTGTCTTTTAATTTCTTTTCAAAATATCAATTCATATTCGAGAGAGGTGAGTTGAGCCTCTCTGGTCACACCCTCGAGGTGTCTTTTAATTTCTTTTCAAAATATCAACTCATATTCAGAGAGAGGTGGGTTGAGCCTCGTGTCACACCTCGAGGTGTCTTTTAATTTCTTTTCAAAATATCAACTCATATTCGAGAGAGGTGAGTTGAGCCTCAAGTCACACGCTGAGGTGTCTTTTAATTTCTTTTCAAAATATCAACTCATATTCGAGAGAGGTGGGTTGAGCCTCGTGTCACACCCCGAGGTGTCTTTTAATTTCTTTTCAAAATATCAACTCATATTCGAGAGAGGTGGGTTGAGCCTCGTGTCACACCTCGAGGTGTCTTTTAATTTCTTTTCAAAATATCAACTTGTATCGAGAGAGGTGAGTTGAGCGCGGGTCACACCCCGAGGTGTCTTTTAAATTTTTGTTCAAAATCAACTCATAATAGTTGAAGTGAGTTGGGCCTCGGGACACGTCGAGGTATTTAATTTCTGTCTTTAAATTTCTGCTCAAAATCAACTCATAATAGTTGAAGTGAGTTGGGCCTCGGGACATGTCGAGGTATTTAATTTACTGTCTTTAAATTTCTGTTCAAAATCAACTCATAATCCTTGAAGTGAGTTGGGCCTCGGGACACGTCGAGGTATTTAATTTCATCTTTTTTAATTTACTGTCTTTAAATTTCATTAAATCAAGTCGCCATGCGAGAGGAATGTTGAGCCTCGCCAAGGTATTTAAATTTCCGTATTTTAATTACTCGTTTCAAAAAAAAATCAACTCATATCGGAGAGAAGTGAGTTGAGCCTCAAGGTCACATCCTCGAGGTGTCTTTTAATTTCTTTTCAAAATGTCAACCCATATCAAAGAGAGGTGAGTTGAGTCTCAAGTTGTACGCCAAGGTATTTAAATTTCCGTATCTTAATTCTTGCTTCTAAAAAAAAAAAAAAAAAAACATGTGAATGTAGTCGAGCCTCGGGGCACACGCGGAGGTACTTATAGACGGGAGACTTACGAGAGACTGAAGTCGCTTTGAACAAATTTGACAAGGAAGTTCCAGCGGACAAAGAAAATTGAACAAGAGCAAGATGAAGCTATGGGCTATATCTCTCGAAGTAGCAGATGGAATAGAATGAAGATCAAGTCCCGCAGTAGTAAGGAAGCAATCAAAAAGTTCGATTTATTTCCTTGAAGTCCCGTGGAGTAGATCCAAGATGAGAATCTCTTCATTCAAATCATGGTTCCATTGCCGGAAATATTATCTCCCCAAGATACAACGAAACGGTGAAATGGATCAAAGCGACAAGTTACAGTTGAGTTTGAAGCTGATTGAAGAAGACGAGGACCAACAAGTCAAGGTTTGGCCAAGACCGGGCAAAATTGGTTCTTTTATTTGTCTTTGCTCTGTCATCGTTTCACGACAATGAGCAAAGAGGGGCAGCTGTAAGCACCAATTTTGGCCCGGGTCTTTAACCCAGGGCCCAAAATCCAATAAAAATAAATGATCAATACAAACAAAGCCCACTTACAAACCAAACAAAAATAAACCCACTTACAAAATAAACTAATCCCACATTAAGCCCAAATATAACTAATCCCCTAACCCAATTTTGACCCAAAACATTAGGGTCCATTCGAATAATTTAAGGTTTTGAAACCCTAAAGTAAACAGCGCCACGCATGCCCTCCATCTGGTCCCAGTGCGCGCATCTTGCTCCCACCTATCTCTGGTGCCACCGCCACCTCTCCCCACTCTCCATGGTTCTCAAACACCTACAAAAGCGCATACAAAACAACAAAGAACACAAAAAAAAGATGTTTTTTTGTTGTTATTTAGCTATAAAAGCCAATAGAAAACATCAGAATAAGGGCCTTTTTTTGGGGAGAAAAAAAAAAGGAACTCTGTAGTTTCGCTTTTTACGAAGATCAGAAATAGAAAGCAAAAGAACTTTGAAGGTTGATTCCGATTTTTACTTACTTCTTTTCTATTTTTTTTTTAGTTATTTCATTTTGAATCTTTTATTAACAAAATAAAAAAAAAAAAAAAGAGGAAAGAGAACTTACCCAAATACTAGTCACGTCGTCGGAACTTCTCCGTCATCGCAGCCGAGCCAAAAGCTCTCCTTTTTCTCCTCCCTTGCGTTTTGAGGCTTCAAAAGGGGGTTAATAGTCTGACCTCGAGCACCGCCGACCACCGAGACGGTGGTGGCGCGGTGGTGTGACGGATGGAGGAAGCTAGATCGTCTGGTGCATAAGGGGGAGGGGAGAAATGTTGAAGTTTTAGTTTTTTTAGAACAAAGATTGAAATGAAAGTTGTCAAAAAAGGGGTTTTCTTTTTTTAACATTAAGTGAAAAACTTGTCAAAAAAGGGGTTTTCTTTTTTTTTTTAACATTAAGTGAAAAAGTTGTCTTAAAAGAAGGGGGTTTTCTTTTTAAAAGCATTTAGATAAAAGAGTTGTCTGGTGGGGAGGAAAAGAAATTTGCGCATGCCTACCTTAAAAGGGGGATTTACTATTTTGGTCCCTCCCTTTTGTAGGGCCATTTGATCAGGCCATATTCCTTTTTATTAAATTTTTTTATTTGGCCCAATAATTTATTCGGTTTCAATTGAGTCCCCATGTTTGCATGTTTTGAAGGAAGGGATTATTGTCCATTTTGATCCTTCTCCTTCTACCCATGTTTCAAATAGATCCTTTTCCTTCTTTATTTTATTTCGAATTTACCCCAATTATTCCGCTTTCGTCCAGATTTAGTCATTTCTAATTACTTTGGTCATTTTATTTCTAAATTCACTAACCTTTTATTATTATTATATTATTATTATTATTATAATTGTCTACTTTATTCTATTCTTTTATATTATTATCCCTATTACTATTATTATTGTAATATTATCTGTATATATTAACTATGTTGATGTTACTACCATATGTGTATTATTATATTGTGTATATTTTGTAGCATTATTGTTATTTTATTATTATATGTTATATAATTACTACATATTATTATGTTGTATATGTTATATTATTTTATTATTATTACTACATTTATATTATTATATTGAACATATAGCGTATTAACTATTATTATTATTATATTATTATTATTACCACTATACTTATATTATTATTTTATGTATATACATCTCGTATTATTATTATTATCATTATTATTACTATTACTATTATTATCATATTTTTATGTATATATTTTACTATTATTTTGTCTAACTAGCTTTATATTTGCTATTATTATTAGTATATTGTATATATTTCGTATCACTGTCATTGTTATTTTATTTTTATACTGTTATTATTATTATTACTACTATTATTGTATTATTATATACTACCACCATATCTATATTATCTTTGTACATATTTTTGCATTATTATTATTATTATCATTATTATTGTTATCATTATTATTATTATTATTATTATTACTATTATTATTATACTTAATATTTTCCCTATAGCTACTAACATTTTTAGTTTATTTTTTTTAATTTATTGTTACTATTTTTATATTATCTCTTCTTGTTTTTATTATTACTTCTTTTATCATCATATGTTGTAAATTTCTCGTCTTCGCCATTCCATGTGGATCAAAGGTTTTAAATCACAATCGACTCTTTTTTATTTATACAAAAGAGGTAATATTTGTGCATTTAGAAGGTCGAAAAATTACACCCTAACGTGTTGGGTGTCGATCTTTTAGTTCGACTAAATATTCAAATAATTTTTTTTTTTGAAGATGATTTTGATATCGAAATATAAGGGTGTTATATCCTAACGTGTTGGGTATGATACTTTTATTCCTTCGAAACGAGGTTATCTTAAGATTCAATCCCGATTTAATTAATCCATTCTTTTAATTCTTTTTTTTTTCTTAAATATTTTCAACTTTTCGACATTAGGACATTGATCAATCAATTTGGTACCGATTTTGGGCGTTGCGAGGGTGCTAATCCTTCCTCGCACGTAACCGACTCCCGAACCTATTTTTCTCGAACATTCGTAGACCAAAAGTATCGTTTTAGTAAACCAAAATGTTTTATTAAAACAAAGGTGGTCCGATCACACCTAATAAAAGATCGGTGGCGACTCCCGTTTTATCCGTTTTCAAAACCCAAGTTCGATTTTCGTTTTGTCAAAAAATGGTTGCGACAATTGCCACGCCAACCAAACTAAAGTCTGACTCCTCATCATGCTCCGCTACACAAGCATTAGAAATAGCCTTGCCCTTTTGTAACTTAGGACAATTCTTTTTCTAATGCCCTTTCTCACCACAAAAGGCACACTCATCTTTCGCGGGTCTCCGTTTGGACTTTCCCTTTCTACCAGGTTTGCTGCTGCTTGAACGACCTCTTGCTGTTAAGACTTCTGCAGTTGTATCTCTGTGATCTCTTTTATCTTTCTTTCGAGTCTCAGATCTATACAACGCATTACAGACTGCATCAAATGTGATTGTATCCTTCCCATGAAGCAATGTAGTGGTAAGATGATCATATTCATCAGGAAGGGAATTCAACAACAATAATGCCTTGTCTTCGTCTCCAAATTTCTCATCAAATTTAGCAAGTCTGCTAAAATTTTATTGAATGAGTTCACATGGTCATTCATCGACATACCGGGTGTATACGTGAATCGAAAAAGTTTCTTTTTCATATAAAGCCTATTTTCAAGGCTTTTTGTTAGAAACTTTTCTTCCAATGTATCCCACAATTTCCTCGCTGATGTCTCTCTCATAACAGAGTACTTCTGCTCTTTGGCCAAACATAGACGAATTGTACCACAAGCTTGTCTATTAATCTTGGCCCACTCCTTGTCATCCATATTGTCAGGTTTTACTTCAAGGGCTCTATCTAGCTCTTGCTGACATAAGACATCCAGGATCTCACATTGCCACATACCAAAATTATTGGTACCATCAAATTTCTCTACTTCAAATTTTGCATTGGTCACTGTAGTCCTTGCTGATAACGATGCCTGTGCCATTTTTCTCCTCAATCCCAACTACTATATACGTGAACAGTACCGTATACGTGAATAGTGCCACAAACGATCGTACTCCCCAAGTACGAATCTAGCTCTGATACTAATTGTTGTACGGAAGCGTGTAAAAGAGTATAATTATTGTACTGAAAAATCACACTAAGTTCAGTTCCCAGGAAATAGAAGTGGATCACGAGGATCACTTAAGTACTAGATCTTTCCTAGCCAGAATATCCCTCTATCGTAATTTAATAGCACAATAAATAACTACAATCACACTCACAAGATATGAAAAATAAATAATAATGAACACCAGAATTTTAACGAGGTTCAGCAAATTTTGCCTACGTCCTCGGGCACTACCAAATATATTTCACTCCAAAATTACAAGTGAAAATACACAAATAGGGAGAGAGAACAATGCCTTAAATAGAGAATGGCAAATGTTGGGATGAAGAAAATGAGAGATAGTTAGGCCTATTTATAGTTGAGGTTTAGGGATCAACTTGCAAAGTACCTATACAAATAGAGACCAAAATAGCAATTATCCCATGCCAATTGTCACCCATTAACTTTCAATGCTTATTTCAAACTATTTCCAACTTTGCTTACAGCCAACTATCTTTGACTTTTCAAAGATAGTGGCTGCCAATAACCAGGAACATCGGAATGATGGAGCCACCACACATCGTGTTCGTAGGCAGTAGTCGCAATACCGGAATTATGCTATCTTATTATCTTTACATTTACAAGTGCAGGAGTAAAATTAGATGCTTGCTACATATCCCTAACCAAATAGGTTTAACTTAATAATAGTTGATTAGGATCGTAAAAGATATTTTGCGAAGTGAACAAATGCCACACACTAAATTTTAATAGCTGATGAATATGTTTAGTAAATTCTCTATGATATGTACCTCCGGCACTATCTTTTATTCTGTTCGAGACTAGCCTACAAACAACGTACATTTCGAGAAGAAAAATGTAATATATTCATTAAAAATATTAAATAAAAGACAAAATGGTGTGTTGTTCTCACACTCCGCTTTGTTCATCATTTTTGGGTTTTCCATATTATGTAACTTTTTTTGTATTCTACTGGCAACAGTGATATATACCATATGTTTTTAATAATTTGTAGTTGTTCCTAAACATATTAAAGTTATTCACTTTTCATCTATTCATAATATTTGTTCCCTCTGTTTTATTACCAGAAGAAGAATCATGGGCAATTGCTGCTTAATACAAATTGGTTTAAAGAATTTCCTCATTCGTGGTTGGGATTTCATTGTTGTTAATTACGTGTACAAGCTTAAACAAAATCTTCCAACTTTATCTGCTGCTCTTCAAGAATTGAGGGCACAAAGGAACGACGTGCAAAGATAGGTTGATGTGGCTGAACAACAACTATTTAAGCCATTTGAATAAGTTCAGCTTTGGCTTTCAAAAGCTGAAACTATGATAACAGAGGCAGAAAAGTTTATTGAAGATGGCCCTCAATAATTACAGAACTTGTGTCTATGCGGCTGTGCTTCCAAGAAATGCTTGTCTAGCCACAAATTTGGTAAAAATGTGGCCAAAATGCTTCAAGAAATAAATGATCACATCAGTAAAGGAGATTTTGAGAAAGTAGCGGAGAATCAACCCACAGCTTCAGTTGTAGTAAGACCTAAAGAGCGGCCAATTACTTTAGAATCCTCAATTGAACAGGTATGGAGCTGCATCGTGGACAAAAATGTGATGGGGATCATAGGCATCTATGGCTTGGGGGGCGTTGGCAAGACAATACTGTTGGTGTTATAATCAACTAGCAGCAAAAGTTAGTTGAAGCTTGAGCAGCAAGGCTCGAGACTTGCAGAAGAAACAAACAAGAAAGCAAACAGAAAAATGAAAAGAAAAGCTAAGAACAATGGAGCATATGGATGAAAACTTCAATGATTTCATTTAAAATGATCAATGGCATTATGCCAATACATAAACAGGTTGATAGCTGGTAATCACATGTCAAAGATCACCTAAACTTTCACCTAACACCACTAATTACATTGAAATAAGAAAAACTAAACTTGCACACATAAACAAAGCTGATTTGCCAGCTCAATCACCACCTAATTACATCAAATATCATCTTAACATAGTTCAAATGAAACTAGATTACATTACATTGACTAAGGATTACAAAACAAACAAAACAAATACTTGCTGCTCATGAAATAACAGCTTCTGCTTGGCTTGTTTGCATGGCCACCTTTTCTGCTGCATGTGCTGCTTCTTTGGTGCTGCATGGGCTGCATGGAAGGCCATCTTCTAACAATCCTCCTTAGTCTCCATGCTGCATACTCCCAACTCCTTCCTCAGTTTAATGAACCTAGTTACATTGAGGGCCTTTGTGAAAATATCAGCAATCTGATCTTCAAAATTGCAATGAATCAGCTCCACCTCTCGAGCTTGTTCCATCTCTCTTACTACATGTAGCTTGATGCTAAAGTGCTTGGTTCTACCATGGAAGACAGGGTTCTTTGCAATTGCAACAGTAGACTTGTTATCACAAAAGATCTCTGTTGCTCCCTCTTGATGTAGGTTCAAGTCAGCTAGGATTTTTCTTAGCCAAATGGCCTGATTAACAGCATTTGTAGTTGCAACATACTCAGCTTCTGCTGTTGATTGAGCTACTATCTATTGCTTCTTTGAGCACTAGCAAAACATTGCTGAACCAAGTGTAAATGCATAACCAAAAGTGCTCTTCATGTCATCTTTTGAACCAGCCCAATTATTGTCTGTATAGCCTATCAACTTCATGTTTTCAGTTTTGCTAAACTGTAAACCATAGCTCAAGGTGCCTTTGATGTACCTGAGCACTCTTTTTGCTGCTTGAAGATACTGCTTGTTGCAGCAATGCATGAATCTTGATAGCATACTAACAGCAAACATGATATCTGGTCTAGTTGCTATCAAATACAGTAGGCATCCCACTAGGCTTCTATAGGCAGATTCATCTACTCGATCATGGTCATCTTGGCTTGACAACTTCATTCCAACATCCATAGGTGTACTTGTTGGCTTGCTATTCTCCATAGAGAATTTGCTTAAGATCTTTTCAAAAAATGTCTTCTGTCCCAAGAAGATTCCACTTTGAGTTTGCAACACCTCCATTCCAAGGAAGTATGTCATCTGCCCCAAATCAGACATTTCAAACATGTCCTTTATTTTGACCTTAAAATCAGTCAACATGATCTGATCTCCTCCTATCACTAAGAGGTCATCAACATAGAGAGACACAATAAGCTGTGTTTCACCTTGTTCTTTTTTGACACAGAGTGTTGGCTCACTAACACTTCTTTCAAATCCCAAACTGATATTTGAGCATACCAGGCTTGAGGAGCCTGTTTCAGTCCATAGAGAGCCTTTTTGAGCCTGTACACCATGTGTTCTTTTCCTAGCACAACAAAGCCTTGAGACTATTCAATATAGATTTCTTCTTCAAGGAAGCCATTGAGGAAAGCAAACTTCACATCTAGTTGATGAATCATCCACTCCTTTTGTACAGCCAAAGCAACCAACAATCTTATGGTATCAAGCCTGACTACTGGTGCAAAAGTCTCCATGTAGTCTAGACCATATCTCTGACTGAACCCCTTGATAACTAGCCTAGCTTTTAGCTTGTTTAAACTGCCATCAGCATTTTGTTTGGCTCGATAGACCCATTTAACACTAATGGTCTTCCTGTTTGTAGGCCTTTCAACCAGCTCCCATGTCTGATTCTTCTCTATCATCTCGATTTCATCAAGCATGGCTTGTTTCCAGCCTTGCAGACTTTCAGCTTCTTCAAAGCAGTTTGGCTCTACTAAAGCCAATTGTGCTCTTTCATAAATTTCTGTCAAGGGCCTTGTTCCCCTGACTGGTTCATCATCAAAGTCCATTTCTAGACCAACTTGATTAGGTTCAATCTGACCTGCTATGAATTCTTCAGAAGTAGTCTCTGGCTCATTCTTCTCCCAATTTTAGCTTGCTTTTTCATTGAACACCAAATCTCTGCTTACTAGAACTTTGTTTGTTGAGGGATTCAAGATTTTATAGCCCTTTTTTTTATTGAGCTATAGCCTACCAATATGCCTGGTTGAGCTCTTTTGTCCAGCTTGCTTCTTTTCACAGCTGGGACTTGTGCATAACATATGCAACCAAAGGTTCTGAGGTGAGCCAGTGATGGCTTGAATCCGAACCAAGCTTCAAATAGAGTTTTGTGAGCTAAAGATTTAGTTAGAAGCCTATTTTGAATGTAGACAGCTGTGTTAATTGCTTCAGCCCACATGGTTTTGGGCATATTCTTCTCAAACAGTAGGCATCTGGCCATATCCATAAGGCTTCTATTCTTTCTTTCACTTACCCCATTCTGCTGAGGTGTGTAAACATTAGTCAGCTGATGTTTGATTCCTGCATTCTCATAGTGAGCTTGAAACTAAGCTGAGGTATACTCAATCCCATTATCTGACCTTATGGTCTTAAGCTTGCAACCTGTTTCTGTTTCAGCTTCAACTTTGAACTTCAGGAACACCTGAGCTATTTCAGACTTATGCTTCAAGAAATAAATCCAGTAATATCTGGTACAATCATCAATGAAAAGTATGAAGTACCTGTTTCTACTGAGTGATTCAGTCTTCATGGGACCACACACATCAGTGTGCACAAGCTGAAGTTTTTCTGAGGCTCTCCAGGCTTGATTCGAGGAAAATGGTTGCCTGGCCTACTTTCCAAGTTGACATACCTCACAGACATCATCATGCTTCACTAAGTTGGTGAAGTTTTCAACCAAATCTTCACTGACCATCTGAGCCATCGATCTAAAATTGGCATGACCAAGCCTTTTTGATGCCAAAGCTTGGATTCTTTAGCAGATGCAACACAAGCTGAGTGTGAGCCACTTGGCCAGTTTACTTTGAAGCATTTATCAGTCATTGTGACTGTCATGAAGCTTGATCCACTTAGATCAGCAATTTGGCACTCTTTGCCTTTGAACACCACTAAGTAGCCCTTGTCTAACAACTGAGCTATGCTGAGCAGATTTCTGTCAATTTCAGGTACAAGCAACACATTTGAAATGGGCTTGTTACTTGTGGAAGTGCATATCAACACATCCCCTTTGCCTTTAGCTTTGATAAACTAACCATTGTCAACTTTTACTTTGGTTTTGCAACTTCTGTACAAAGTCTTGAAGATGGTTGCATCTGGTGACATGTGGTTGGTGCAGCCACTATCCAGTAGACATCCTTTTGAGCCCTTTTCCTTTGCAGCTGAGCATGAGACTGCAAAGACATGTTCCTCATGATCACTGCCTTCTTCAGCTACTCGAGCTTCAGCCTTTGGTTGTTAATGTTGAGCCTGCCTTGTCTGCCATTGTTCTTACAAACCCTTTCAACATGGCCCTTTTTCTTGCAATATTGACATATTGCATCTGGCCTGAACCAGCATTTGTCTTTAGGATGACCTGGTCTTTTGCAATGCCTGTAGAGTTTCTCACCACCTCTTACAATATCAGGCTTAGGCCTGTTCTTCCAAGTCTTCTTACCTTTGTAGGCATTTGTGCTCGAGGCAGCCTTGGCCTTGGCTTGAAAAGCACCTTCTTGATGCTCCTCCATTCTGCTGGTCCTTCTTTATTCTTGTGCATAGAGAACATTGATCAGCTCTGTTAAAGAGATGCTGGCCAGGTCCATTGAGTCCTCGAGAGAGGATATTTTTGCCTCATATCTTTCTGGTAAGGTAGATAGCACTTTCTCCACTATTCTAGCTTCACTAAACTGCTCACCAAGGAGCCTTATTTTATTTACCACAACCATGATTCTGTCTGAATATTGCTTGACAGTTTCTTCCTCCTTCATCTTTAAATTCTCGAAGTCCCTCCTCAAGTTCAATAATTGCTGCTACCTGGTTCTCTCTATGTCTTGGAACTCCTCATTAAGTTTGTCTCAGGCATGCTTTGGTGTCTCACAAGCCATGATCCTTGTGAAGATCACATCAGACACACAGTTTTGTATGCATGACATGGCCTTGTGCCTCTTAGTCCTCTCATCTGCATGCTGCCTTATCTGAGCCACTGTTGGGTTAGCTTGAAGGGGTGCTGGCTCGACATCTGAGGTCACAACTTCCCACAGATCAAAGGCCTACAGGTAAGTCCTCATCTTGACCACCCATATGTGAAAGCCCTCTCCATTGAAGACTGGTGGTGCAGCTGGTGAGAAGCTTGATGAAGCCATTGGATTTCAAGTTTAACAGCAACAGGTCCTCTAAGGCAAAAGCTCTAGATACCAATTTTTGGTGTTATAATCAGCTAGCAGCAAAAGTTAGCTGAAGCTTGAGCAGCAAAGCTCGAGACTTGCAGAAGAAACAAGCAAGAAAGCAAACAGAAAAATGAAGAGAAAAGCTAAAAACAATGGAGCATATGGATGAAAACTTCAATGATTTCATTCAAAATGATCAATGGCATAATGCCAATACATAAACAGGTTGATAGCTGGTAATCACATGTCAAATATCACCTAAACTTTCACCTAACACCACTAATTCCATTGAAATAAGAAAAAGTAAACTTGCACACATAAACAAAGCTGATTTGTCAGCTCAATCACCACCTAATTACATCAAATATCATCCTAACATAGTTCAAATAAAACTAGATTACATTAAATTGACTAAGGATTACAAAATAAATAAAACAAATACTTGATGCTTATGAAATAACAGCTTCTGCTTGGCTTGTCTGCATGCCACCTTTTCTGCTGCATGGGCTGCATGGAAGGCCATCTTTTAACAAATACTCTTGACCCAAATCAACAACAAGTTTAGTACCACTCCCAATAGTTTTGATGTCGTAATTTGGGCATTGGTGTCTAAAGATTACGATGTTGGAAAGATTCAAGATAGCATTGGTGAAAACATTGGATTTTCTAATAACTCCTGGAAGAATAAAAGTGTTGACCAAAAAGCTACAGATATCTATAGGGTGTTGTGCGACAAGAAATTTGTTGTATTATTGGATAATTTATGGGAAAGGGTGAATTTGAACCAAGTTGGGATACCAAAACCAAGCCAAGATAATGGTTCCAAACTTATTTTTACTACTCGATATTTGGAGGTATGCGGCGAAATGGGAGCTCAAAAGAAAATCAAAGTAGAGTGCCTAGATACGGAGAAGGCTTGGGAATTGTTCCAAGACAATGTTGCAAATGAAACTCTCAACAGCCATCCAAATATTCAAAACCTAGCTAAACAAGTAGCGAAAAGGTTCTGCGGGCAGCCTCTTACACTAATTACAATCGGCCGTGCCATGGCTTGTAAGACAACAGTTGGAGAATGGAAATATGCAATTGAGATGTTGAACCGATGTACATTGCCAAAAATAGAAAATGATAATTTGCCTAATGCCACAATGAAATGTTTCTTCCTATATTATTGTCTATATCCCGAAGATTATTGTATTCCCAGAAAGAGATTAACGGAGTATTGGTTTTGTGAAGGGCTATTGAATGAATTTGATAGAATTGGTGAAGCTAAAATGCAAGGTAACAATATTATTATCTCTCTTGAGAGATAACAAATTGAGAGACGTGACTTGGCTGATTCTTGCTCCAAATTTAAGAACTCTTTCTATATTTGAGTGTGCAAAAATGGAAGAAATATTGAGTGAGGGAAAACTTGGTGAAGTTGTAGGTGTGCTTGGAATTCCATACTGATGCGTTGTTGAAAGCACCAAAAATATTCTATTCTCTATAAAATAATGAAAAAGAACAGTAAAGGGGAAGTAGGGTCGAATCCTCAGGGACCGGATTATACGAATGCTTGTTTCTCAAATCTGGCGCGAATCGTGCCCAAGAAAACCTCGCGTTCTGAAAAATAAAAATAACAAAATTAAAAGTTTTGATCTGGAAACGAAAATAAAATAAAAACAGAATTGAGAAGTCGAATTGGAATTGTAAAAATTAAAAATAGGAAATAGAGTTGAGTTAAGGAAATTTTTATGGGGAGACTCCAGCCTCCAGTTACCTCAATCCACCTTGGGTTCAATCCTTGACTTTTAGATGATCCTTCTCAAACCGAATAAGCCAGTTACAGTGGAAGAGGACGCCTACGACCACCAGCTCCAAGGATTTAGACTTCGATTTGGTGGAACCTGACTCTAGCCACCAATCACTCTTGTGGGATCATCTTATGCTAGATCAACGTTTCTAAATGGCGAATCCTACGGCATTTTGTCTCTTGGGCTCGCCAACCTCTGTCGCAGTAAGCTAACAAACCGACTGTGCAACCTTCTCAAAATATACAAAGCGGTCGTTCCTTGCACACGTTGAAAAGATCACTTTTTAAGAGACATGGACAGAAGCGTCAGCCCCGTAATGCGGAGAAACGATGAATACCCTGTTGAGAAGCCTAAGTACAGATTCTAAACCTCAAAAACCCTTTTTGGGGATTTTCGACAACCTTTGGCTAGATGGGTTTTAGTGGCTCATGGTTGTGGTGGAAAAGAAAATAAATATATAATAAAAATAGAGATTTTATTAAAAGGAAATATGGAAAGAACAAAAGGACTTTTGGGGAAAGAGTGTTTTTCAAAAAAAGAATAAGCATCAATTTGAGTCACTTCACCCCCTATTTATAGTGCTAGGGGAGATAGTCTAATCCTACTTAAACTCCCAAAAGATAAATATATTTAATTGAAAATAAATAAAGATAAAATCCTAAAATTAAATAATCCCTAATAATTATCTTAATATTAATTATCCTAATATAATCAAAATAGAGTCTAATAGAATAAAATCTATTCTTTTTGCATTTCAACCCTTGTGTCCTCCATGCTTGCACTTTTGGCACCAACTTTTTCCTGTGTCGCACATTGACCCATTTTATCTTTAATTTCACGCTTTTGGCCCTTAATTTCGCTTTTGCCTCCAATTTAGTCCCTATAAGATAAAATATCATAAATAGCTCAAATTAGCAGGATCATACTCAGAATAAATACATAATTAATACATAAAAATACGTTATTCTAGAGTATTATCACATACCCTAAACCATTTCTGAAGCTTGAATCACTTTGCTTAATTTGTCTACCAAAATTGAAGAGCATATATTGGGATGCCCTACCCTTCCCATGTCTGAAACATATTTCTATAAGTTATTGCAGAGAATTGAAGAAGCTTCCTCTCAATTTAGATAGTGCAAAAAGGAATCTGCTAACCATTGAAGGAAGGGAATATTGATGAAAATGAAGCGACTCGAGATGCTTTTCTCCCTTCTTTCAGGTCTTGTAATCATTTATTTTAATTGGCTGCTTCTATTTCTGTTTTGCTATCAATATTCCATTTGTCTTAAAGGATAATGAAATTTATTAGCACTTGAGTTTATCATGATCAAATATTTCATTTTATTCTAACAAGGTTTCAAATGGTCCCACACACACCCATTATATCTTCAACTTATGATGAAAGGCTCATTGAATCAATTCACATAGTTTTAAAGCTTTGAACCTAAACTCTAAATTGAAGAACCAAATATTTGTCATTCCTTTTTGTTGAAAATTAAAAAATTCCATCTTAGACATAAAAAAAAATTGAAATTTTCAACAATTTTAGACGATTGCAAGAGGGCCCATCACCTGGAGTCAATCAATTGACAATGCCCTTTGCTAATAGCTCTAATATAAGTGTGGGAACCTGCAATCTTGGCATGTATATGGATGTTGCTTACAGTCAATTGCTTGTTCGTAAGTTATTTGAATTTGATTAATAAAAAATTGAACTCAGTTTCTTCAAATGTGTAATGTGATATATGGGCTTTAGTGATGTGCAGTTTGATTCAATTTTCAAAAACCACTCAAAGTATTTGATAAGTGCTAAGAGTAACATGTTTTAACCTTATTCTTACTATGTTTTTGGATGATTATTCAGTGTTAATTGTGAATTTTATACTCCTAATTCTTTAAATTCATGTTCTTATGCTTAGGAGAGTATTTGAGAGTAAAAAGAGTAAAAAACGAGCGAAAATTGAAAAATCGGAGCAAGCTACAAGAGTCACACGGGCTGACTCACTCCACACGAGCTACCACACAACCATGTGGTAAACCGTTTCGATTTTTTGGATTTGCACTCTAAACTGCAGAAAATCATGATTTTTAGGTTTTTTGAGCATTCTAAGATGTATATATGACAAAAATAGCCGTCATAAAATACTCAAGAAAACAACTTGAAAAACACCATTGAAGTCTATTCTAAAGCAAATTTCTGTCAAAATTGAAGATTCCCAATTGATTTTTCAGGATATTATCATGAATTTATTTATTTCTTTCGTTATACTGTATTTTGGATGTTTTTATTTTCAAGCATGAACTAATTTTCTAAATACCTAAGGGAGATGAACCCTATGATAGATTCAGTCGTTTGATTTTTATTTTACGCAATAAATACTTAGTTTCTTATTCTCAATTATGTGTGCTTAATTCTTGGTTTAATATTTCTAAATTATTAATTCATGTTTGGTGTGCTTAAATCGGAGGTTGAATAGACCCTGTTTAAGAGTAAATCTTGCGTAATTTAGTTGAGTTACAAGCAATCCTAGACATAAGACAACATAAATCTGCTGGATTAGAGTCAAATCTAATAAGAGAATCTATAGCACGAGTTAATGCGATAATAGGAGTTATTATTAACCTAGAGTCAGTTGCTCTTATTCTTGGAAGAGATATTAGCATAATTTAGGGATTTTCTACGGATCAAGATACTAAGTAAATAAATTGCATAATTTAGATTGATAGTGGTAGATGTAATCTAGGTGAATTTTTTCTTGGGTATTGTTTTTCTTCTTGATTGTCATTTGATTGCTTTCGTGTTTTGTTCTTTGTTGTGTTCATTAGTTAATTAATTTAGTTCATTTTAGTTTTTAATACATCACTCAAATTATTCGGTTAAATAATAGAAGGATGGTAAATTCTAGTACTTTTAGTCTTCGTGGGAACGATATCTTTACTCACCATAGCTATATTATTAATTGATAGATATACTTGCCTTAGTCAAATTTTTAGTTAGTTCTGACGCGTCAATATTATCAATATAACACTATTTTACGTTTACATATTATATATAAACAACAATGTTTCATTTAATATATTAAATTTTTTAAACGTGTACAACTGAATAAAAATTAAAATTATATATATAACTAAACCAAAATCAATATTTCGTGTAATGTAATTACTTTAAATCAAAGTTTATATATCACATTGCAAGTGTAAATTTAAAAATTATCCCTTAGTGTAAATTTAAAAATTATCCCTTTTTAACTCTATTAAGCAAAATCAAATTATCAAATATAGTAAATAAATATAAATAATACAATTTATAATTTTAATAAATTTAAAAAATTAAATTAAATTAAATTGATATGACATGATATTTATACATTAAGTACAAACTCGAAAAGAAAAAAAAAAGAACACACCAGCAACATTCTTTTACTTTATACATTTCTAGTGCAAAAGGAAATTAGTGGGAAATAATAAAATGGGAGAACGAAGTTATTCGAGATGCCTTTTTGCCAGATCTTTTTCTCTCTAAATTGCACAAAATCTTGAACAAATGCTTCACTGTTGTGTGATGTTTGGTTCCATGGAGAGAGTTGCTATCGTAATGATCAAATAGGTTTAACTTAGTAATCGAGTTGAGTTGATTTTCACAGTTAAACGGATACATGGCCCTACTGCCGCCATATAGATTAGGATCGTAATGAACAAATGCCATCAGGGCCAGATCTTGATGTAGAAAGGCAGTCTTGACTTTGGTCTTAAGGCAAGCTAACTCTTGAAGTAGATCAATTCCTTTGTATCGAGGGACTGGTGATTGTAGTATCTTCGCATCCCTGTAGCGGTGAAGCTCTCTCTTGTTCTGGTTGAAAGTGAAGGCGAAGGAGAGTGAAGTGAATCGGTCCCGTCTACAGAGCATGCCACTCTGCTTGACACATGCAATTGCTTTACTTGGAACTCTAGTTAGTGACTTCTCTCCCCTCTCCCTCGGTGACCTACTTGAAGAGCTAACTGCAAAGAAGGAAGAACTACTTTTTTTCTTCTTCAACACTCACTATTAGAGTCGGCAAGAGGAAGAAGAGTTTATGAAAGCATTTCCATAGAGGAGGAGCATTCGTTAGCTAATTCATATTAGCCCTTTTTCTTCTTTTATTCTCTTTCTAGTGACTTTGAAAGAAGGACTTTTCACTAGCTTAGAGTAAGCCGGGAACCCAAAAGAATTAGAATCCGGAAGTTCCTTCATAGCCTAGTTAAGATCTTCCACTACTATGTTCCTAGCCAAAGGCTTCCTTCTAGGGTTATAGAAAGAATAACTATTGATTGAGTGAGTTGCTCACCCACTAAACCACCTTTCGAGAAGACCGAGCTACCTTCCTTTCTACCCTTTGTGTTGAGTTATATCAACATCCAAAGATCAAAAACAATAAAATTTGTGTTTGAAAGATTAAAAACAGAAGCAAAAATAGGCATTAGTTGGGAGAAGATTTGAAAATTCTCATTACTTATATATGCAACATTACAATGTACATAAGTAGCTTCTTTACATTGGAAGAAAACAAAACATTGCTTGTGCTAGTACCCAAGCTGTAAAATCAGCTTAACTAAGAGGCTACTAAATCAACTAAGTACATGACTAATCCTTAGCAAAACAAAAATTACAATCAAACTAAACATAAGTCACATGTTACAAAAAGTTTTAACAACCAATTACACATTGGACATTTGCTTGCTGCTACTTTCAACACTCCTCCTTGGCTACTAAGCAGCAGACTCCAATTCTTTTCCTCAAAAATTCAAACCTTGCATTAGCTAGAGGCTTGGTTAGAATGTCTAGCTGAACTTCCAAATTGCAATGATTCAAATTGATTTCTTTTGATAGTTCTGCCTCCTTTACAAAGTGATACTCATCTTGAAGTGCTTGGTCTTACCATGAAATATAGGATTTTTGGCAATAGCAATAGCAACAGCTGAATGGTTGTCCACCTTGATTCCTGTTGTTTCCTCTTGATCATCATTCAAGTCACTCAAAAGTTTTCTAAGCCAAATAGCTTGATTAACAGCAGTAGCAATTGCAATGTACTCTGCCTCTGCTGTGGATTAAGCTACTGTTTATTGTTTCTTAGAACTCTAACAAAATACCCTTGAACCTAGAGTGAAAAAGTAGCCCGATGTGCTCTTCATTTTATCAACTAAGCCTGCCCAGTCACTATCTGAATAGCTAACCAGTTCCAGCTCCTCGGTCTTCACAAACTTCACCCTATAGTTTAAGGTTCATTTGACATATCTTAAGACTCTTTTAGTAGCCTTGAAATGAGCAACATTGCAGCACTGCATAAACCTTGATTAAAGTTTGATTATATACATGATGTCTGGTCTTGTTACTGTCAAATAGAGCAGACAACCTGCAAGGCTTCTGTAGCCCTTCTCATCCACTCGTTCATGCTCACTACTGCTGGAAAGTTTTTCTCCTTGTGCCACATGAGTGCTGGCAAGTTTACTGTTTGTCATGCAAAACTTGCTTAAAATCTTTAGAGCAAAAGCCTGTTGGCTTATGAAGATGCCATGCTCATTTTGATTTACTTCCATGCCAAGAAAGTAGGTCATCAAACCTAGATCAATCATCTCAAAAACATCTTGCATCTGTTTCTTGAATTCTTCAATCAGTTCATTTTTACAACTAGTAACTAGTAAATCATCCACATACAATAACACAATCAGCAAGGTTTCTTTCTCAAATTTCTTCACACTGAGTGTAGGCTCATTAATGCTCTTTTCAAACCCCACCTTTGATAAATAATCATCAATTCTGTCATACCAGGCCCTTGGAGCCTGTTTTAGACCATACAAAGCCTTCTTGAGCTTGTAAACCTTGTGCTCTTCACCAAGAACCTTGAATATTTCTGGCTGCTCAACAAAGATCTCTTTCTTGAGAAATTCATTCAAGAAAGAAGATTTGACATCCAACCTTTTGAGCAACTAAGGCAAATAACAGCCTTATGGTGTCCAACCTTGCAACTGGTGCAAAGGTTTCAGAAAAATCAATGCCATACTATTGACTATGCCCCTTCACAACTAGCCTCGCTTTATGCTTTTTCAGTGACCCATTTGTTTGGTTTTGGTCCTGAACACCCATTTCACACCAATAAATTTTCTGTGTGTTGGCCTATCAATTAGCTCCCATGTACCATTCTTGTGAATCATTTCCATTTCTGCCTCCATTGTTTCTTTCCAGCAGCCTTCCTTTACAGCCTCATCAAAGTTGGAAGACTCAACAATGGTCATATCACATCTTTCATAGATGTTCATGATAGTCCTTGTACCTCTGATAGGTACAGCATAACATTCTTCCTCAATTTTGGCTTCATTCTCAACATGTTACAAGTCAAGCTCTTGCTAGTCTTACTCAGACAAGCTTGCATTTGTTCCATCCCATTTCCAACCGTTGCCTTCTTAAATTTCACATCTCTGCTCACAGTAATCCTTTTAATGGATGGACCAAAGACCCTATACCCTTTCTTTATGTTGCTATAGCCAACAAAAACTCTAGCATGGACCTTCTTTCCAATTTGGTTCTCTTTTCAGCTGGTACGAGTGTGTAGCATAAACAACCAAACATTTTCAAGTATGAGACAGTAGGCTTGTGTCCAACAAGTTTCAAATGGTATTTTTCCTTTTACTGCATTTGTTGGCAGTTTATTGAGTAAATACACTAAGGTATTTACTGCCTCAACCCAAAAAATGTTAGGCATTTTCCCTTCAAACAACAGACACCTGGCCATATCAAGAATAGTTCTGTTCTTTCTCTCACAAACACCATTCTACTGTGGTGTGTAGATGGTGGTTAACTGATGCTGAATTTTAGCTTCATCACGAATCTTCTAAAATTTTTGAGACACATATTTAGTCACATTGTCTAACCTCAACACCTTCAGCTTACAACTTGCTTGATTCTCAGCTAAGGCCTTAAACTTGCAAAAGAAATCAACCACTTCTGACTTCTGTTTCAAAAATCTCACCCAACAGAATCTGGTGCAATCATCAACGAACAATACAAAATACCTACTACCAATTAATAAAGAGGTCTTCATAGGTCCACAAATATCAGTATGGACCAGTTGGAGCCTCTCTTGAGCTCTCTAAGCTTCGTTAACTGGAAAAGGTAGCCTGGTCTTCTTGGCAAGCTGACAAACCTCTCAGACTTCATTTTTAGGCTCAATTCTAGACATGTCTTCAACTAGACTCATCTTATGTAGCAAACCAAGTGACTTTTAGTTGACATGCCCCAACCTTTTGTGCCATAAACATGATTCATCAGTCAGAGTAGTGTAAGCCTTTACGTCTAACTAATTCATATCTAAAGTGAAGGATCTGTCATGCATAGCTACAGTCACAAGCTCTTGACCAAAAAGATCCTTAATTACACAAGTTTTACCTTTAAAGATAAGGGAGTAACCCTTCTCTAACAACTGACCAACACTAAGTAAATTCTGGTCAATATTAGATACAAAAAGAACTTCTAAAATTGTTTTGTTACCTGATTGAGTGCAGATCATAGCTTTGCCTTTGCCTTTGGCCTCAATGAACTCACCATTCCCAATTCTGACCTTGGATACAAAGCTAGTATCTAGTTACCTAAACATGCCTTCATCTGATGCC
Source organism: Gossypium bickii (assembly GCA_025503065.1). Classification (NCBI taxonomy): domain Eukaryota; kingdom Viridiplantae; phylum Streptophyta; class Magnoliopsida; order Malvales; family Malvaceae; genus Gossypium; species Gossypium bickii. The sequence goes on along the minus strand of CP106714.1, from coordinate 2,678,472 downwards.
ATGTGATGAGTGTAGCCACTGTCAATCAACCAATTCTTTCTGACCTTGCTCGAACTTGCAAAACAAGAAGCAATAAAAACATGCTCCTCCTGAGCTTGAACATCCTCAGCAGCTTGAGCTTGATTCTGCTGCTGTGGTTGTGTTTTTACCTTGTTTTTACAGACTTTTTCCATGTGACCAAGTTGCTTGCAACTTCTACATTGAATGTCAGGCCTAATCCAACAATACTTTCTAAATGAGTGGACTTCTTGCAGTGAATGCATGTTGGAAACTTCCTATTGGCAGCATCCTTCTTTGCCTTTTTCTTTCTTTTCAGTCCAAGGCTTTTTACCCTTGTAGCTTGAGCTTGAGCTTGAGCTTTCTTTACTTCTGGCCTGAAAGGCTCCTTTAGACTGCTCTTCCATCCTATTTGCCCTTCTTTACTCTTGTGCATAAAGAGCATTTATTAGCTCTGCCAAGGATATAGTTGATAGGTCTCTAGAGTCCTCCAAGGAAGAAATTTTTTACTCGTACTTCTCTAGAAGGGTTGTAATAACCTTTTCAACTATTCTTTTGTCACTGAAATCATTCCCAAGAAGCCTAATATTATTAACTGTAGCCATAATCCTGTCAGAATACTACTTGATGGATTCAGACTCCTTCATCTTTAGATTTTCGAAGTCCCTCCTTAAGTTGATCAACTGTTGCTGCCTGGTTTTATCTGATCCTTGAAACTCTTCCTTGAGTCGTCCTAGGCCTGCTTAGGAGTGTCACAAGCCATTATCCTTGTGAAGATTACATCTAAAACTTTATTTTAAAGGCATGACATAGCCTTATATTTTTTGGCACAGTCCTCATTGTGCTGCCTAATTTGAGCTATGGTAGGATTAGCTCTCAAAGGTGGTGGCTCTGTGTCAGCTTGAACAACACTCCACAGATCATGAGCCTACAGTTATGTTTTCATTTTCACAGCCCAAATGTTGTAGTTTTCACCAGCAAAAATAGGTGGTGGTGGTGGTGAGAAAGTCATTCTTTTGCAGCAACTAAAAAAAACAACAAAAACAACTTCTGTTTCTTTTCTTCCAAGCACAGAACACTCAAAATGAACAACACACAGCAAAAGGCCCTCAAAGATAACAGGCTCTTGATACCGTTTGTTGAGTTATATAAGCATCCAAAGATCAAAAACAATAAAATTTGTGTTTGAAAGATGAAAAACAAAAGCAAAAACAGGCGTTGATTGGGAGAAAAGTTGACAATTCTCGTTACTTCTATAAGCAACATTACAATGTACTTAAGTAGCTTCTTTACATTGGAAGAAAACAAAACATTACTTGTGCTAGTATCCAAGCTATAAAATCAACTTAATGATAACCTAAGAGGCTACTAAATCAGCTAAGTACATGACTAATCCTTAGCAAAACAAAAATTACAATCAAACTAAACATAAGTCACATGTTACAAAAAGTTTTAACAACCAATTACACATTGGACATTTGCTTGCTGCATCATTGTTGCCAACTTTCAACTCTTTGTCCCGACACTAAATTTTAATAGCTGATGAATATGTTTAGTAAACTCTCCATGAGATGTACCTCCGGCACTGTCTTTTATTCTGTTAGAGACTAGCCTAAAAACAACGCACATTTCGAGAAGTAAAATTTAATATATTCATTAAAAATATTAAATAAAAGACAAATGGTGTGCAGGCCTTGCACTCCGCTTTGTTCATCGTCTTTGGGTTTTCCGTAGTATGTAGCTTTATTTGTAGTCTATTGGCAACAATGATATATACATATGTTTTTAATAATTTGTACTTGTTCCTAAACATCTTAAAATTATTCACTTTTCATCTATTCATAATATTTGTTCCCTCTGTTTTATTAACTGAAGAAGGATCATGGGCAATTGCTGCTCAATACAATGTAGTTTCGAGAATTTCCTCCTTCGTGGCTGGGATTTCATTGTCGGCCATGCTAATCACGTATGCAAGCTTAAAGAAACTCTTGCAACTTTATCTGCTGCTCTTCAAGAATTGAGTGCACAAAGGAACGACGTGCGAAGACAGGTTGATGTGGCTGAACAGCAACTATTGAAGCCATTCCAGCAAGTTCAGCTATGGCTTTCAAAAGCTGAAACTATGATAACAGAGGCAGCAAAGCTAATTGAAGATGGCCCCCAAGAATTAAAGAACTTGTATCTATGCGGCTGTGCTTCCAAGAAATGCTTGTCTAGATACAAATTTGGTAAAAAGGTGGTCAAAATGTTTCAAGAAATAAATGATCACATCAGTAAAGGAGCTTTTGAGAAAGTAGCGGAGAATCAACCCACAGCTTCAGTTGTGGTAAGACCAGAAGAGCGGCCAATTGCTCTAGAATCCTCAATCGAACAGGTATGGAGCTGCATCGTGGACAAAGATGTGATAGGAATCATAGGCATCTATGGCTTGGGGGGCGTTGGCAAGACAACACTGTTGACCCAAATCAACAACAAGTTCAGCACCACACCGAATGGTTTCGATGTTGTAATTTGGGCACTGGTGTCTAAAGATTACGATGTTGGAAAGGTTCAAGATAGGATTGGTGGAAATCTTGGGTTTTCAGACGACTCATGGAAGAATAAAAGTGTTGACCAAAAAGCTACAGATATATATAGAGTGTTGTGCTACAAGAAGTTTGTTGTATTATTGGATGATCTATGGGAGAGGGTGGATTTGAACCAAGTTGGAATACCCAAACCAAGCCAAGAAAATGGTTCCAAACTTATTTTCACTACTAGGTCTTTGGAGGTATGTGGCGAAATGGAAGCTCGAAAGAAAATAAAAGTGGAGTGCTTAAAACCAGAAGAGGCTTGGAAACTGTTTCAAGACAAGGTTGGAGATGAAACCCTCAACAGCCATCCAGATATTCGGGAACTTGCTAAACAACTAGCCGAAAGGTGTGGTGGGCTGCCTCTTGCAGTAATTACAATGGGTCGTGCCATGGCTTGTAAGACAACACCTGTAGAATGGAAATATGCAATTGAAAAGTTGAAGCGATCTTCATTAACGAAAATGAAAAATGAGGTATTTCCACTTTTAAAATTCAGTTTTGATAATTTTCCTTTCACAACGCAATCTTGCTTCCTATATTGTTGCATGTATCCTGAAGATTATAGTATTCCCAAAAAGAGATTAGTGGAGTATTGGTTTTGTGAAGGATTGTTGAATGAATTTGATAGATTTAGTGAAGCTCAAATGCAAGGTGACTGCATTATCAGCTCTCTTCTTAGTGCCTGTTTATTGGAAAGAGATGGAGAAGATTTTGTGAAAATGCATGATGTGATCCGTGACATGGCTTTATGGATAACATGCGAGCTTAAATCAGAAGGGAACTTCTTTTTCGTAAAAGCAGGGTGTCAATTATTTGAATTAGAACCAAATGTTAGGGCATGGGAACGTGTAAAAAGAATGTCAGTAATGAAAAATCGGATTGAGATTCTTAGAGAACCACCTTGTAACTTCCATAACCTTCGAACTTTGTTTCTTAGTAAAAACAAGTTGGAGGCGATCAGATATAACTACTTCCGGTTTGCACGTAATCTAACTGTTCTAAACTTGTCAGAAAATAGAGGTTTACGAACATTGCCTATGGGAATTTCAGATTTGGTTTCACTGGAATGTCTTGATCTGTCCTATACGGGTATAAGAGAGTTGTCAATAAATCTGAAAACCTTGAAAAAACTGAAAATGTTGGAGTTGAGTCATATGGAAGATCTCAGAAGAATTGCACGACATCTGATATCTAGTTTTTCCAAGTTGCAAATATTCAGAATGAATTGTCTGACAAACGGAGATGACGAGGACGCAGGCAATGTTTTGAATGGGGGTATTGAAAATCTTATAGAGGAATTGAAGTGTTTGCAAGATTTGAATATATTAAGGATACCACCAATAGAAAGTGTCTCTGTCCTAGAAAGATTTTCGAGCTTCAACTTGTTTCGACGTTGCACCGAAGCATTAGAGTTGAGACATTTTAGTGAGTCAGATGTGTTTAATGTTTTATGTTTAGCAAATATGGAGCGTTTAGAGGAAATATTCTTTTGTGATTGTGCAATCATGGAGATGAAAATGGAAAAGCTGCATATCGAGGTTCCTCCAAGTCCCTTTCACGCATTGAGCCAAGTTACAATTGGTCGTTGTAATGAATTGAAGGATGCGACCTGGCTGGTTCTTGTTCCAAATCTAAGGTTTCTTTGGATAAATAAGTGTAGAAAAATGGAAGAAATATTGAATGAAGTTGCAGATGTGGTAGGAATTCCATACTCTCAACCATTTCTCAAGTTGGAATCACTTCATTTAGCAGAACTACAAAAATTAAAGAGCATACATCGGGATGCACTACCCTTCCCATGTCTAAACAATATTTTTATAGATACATGCCCAGAACTGAAGAAGCTTCCTCTCAACTCTGACAGTGCAAAAGGGAATCAGATCACCATTTGGGGAGAGAGTGATTGGTGGGAGACAGTAGAATGGGAGAATGAAGCTACTCGAGATGTCTTTTTGCCCTCTTTCAGACCTGTTTCTCTCTGAAATGCACAAAATCTTGAACAAATGCTTCACTGTTGTGTGATGTTTGGTTCCATGGAGAGAGATGCTATCTTTATCATATACATTTTTTCCTTTTTCTTTTTTCAATTTGCAGCTTCCATTAATGTTTCTGTATCCTTCCATTTGTAGAGTGGGCATTCTCCTTATTCTCTAACACGTCCAAAAACAAACAAAGCTCTTTCTTTTCTTTTCTTTTTCTTTTTAGATTTTAAAACAATGGTATAATTTCAATTTTAGTCCCTATAACATGCTCAAAATCTATATATTTACATATAAAAGAAGGTCTTGCTAACACTTGGCCTACCATGCTTTTTCTATTTTATAAAAATGATTAATTTTTTTATTTTGGTCCTTTTAATATGCTCAAAATTGAAATTTAATATTTATTCTTTAATTTCTAACATAATTTGGCCTCTATATTTTTATAATATTATTAATTAGTTTAATACTTTTATAAATTTATTAATTAGTTCAAATAGTTAATACCATTAACTTTTCATTTAAAATGTTACGTGATTATAAATAATTTAAAAGCATATTTTTAAATCCAAAAGTTAGAGGGATTAAATGCTTGAAAATAAAAGTAAGAGGACTAAATTACATATGTACGAAGTGTAGAGACTTGAAATCATGGTTGTTTAAATCAGACTGGCCGGTTAAACAAGAAATTGATTGGGGTATTGATTATGAGAGACATCAAATCAGTCGGTCCACAAACCTATACGACGAGAATGGGTAGAAGAGAATGTCATGAGCCGCGGTTCAAAGCTCGTGACCAAAGCACAAAGAGAGTCTCATGGAAGTCTACATATTAAATGGGATTCACTTGACCCACATGAATTGACCCGATTTAAAGAACAAGTGACAAAGCCCATCTACTTGAAGCCTTGGTGGCCTAATGAAGCACTTATGGAAAATTAGAGTTAAGCTTGGTAAATAGGTAAAGTAATTAATAAGTGATAAAAGTAATATATTTTAATCCCGTTCTTAATGCGTTTTGAATGATTATTTATGCAAATTGGTGAATTTTATGCTCCTAATACTTTAAATTCATATTTCTATACATAGGAGAGCATTTGGGAGCAAAATGAGTGAAAAATGAGCAAAATTAAACAAATAGAGCAAATTTTAGGAGCCATATGGGCTAGGCCTTCCCATATGGGCTAGACACACGACCGTGTGAACCACACCGGTTGGCATACGACCATGTGCAAGACTGTGTCGATTTCACGATTTGCATCCCAAACATGTGGAAAAACACAACTTTTCTAAAGTCTAAAAATACCAAATAGAAGAAGAGAAGAGGGAGCCATCAGAGATTATTGAAGAAAACAACTCGATGAACACTATTGGAGCCAACTCTGAAGTAGATTTCGATCAAGATTAAAGACCTCTTTTTAATTTCTTTTGAAGTTTTTATGAGTTTCTTTATTTCCTATGGTTATTCTGTCTTTAAGATGTTTTTATTCACAATTATGAACTAATTCTCTAGATACCTAGGGGAGATGAATCCTATGATGAATTCTATTATTTGATTTTTGTCACATGCGATAAATACTTGATTCTTGTTTTCAGTTATGTGTGCTTATCTCTTGTTTTAATATTTCCAGGATATTAATTCATGTTCAATGTGCTTAAATCAGAGGAGGAAAAGTCCTTGTTTAAGAGTAGATATAATTAAGTGGAGTTGCATGCAATCCTGGAAATAGGACGACATAAATTTACTGGATCAGAGTCAAATCTAATAGGGGAATCCATATATCGAGTTAATGCGATAATAGGGGTTTTAATTAGAAAGAAATTTCAATTAATCAACTTAGATTCAGTTGCTCTTGGTCTTGAAAAAGATATTAGCATAATTTAAGGATTCCTACAAATCAAGATACCAAGTGAATAAACTGTTTAATTGAATTTTATAATGATAGATGAAGTCTAGGTGGATTCTTTCCTGGGTATTTTTTAGTTTCTTGGCTATTATTCAATTATTTTCCTGATTTATTCTCTGTTGAGTTCTTTAGTTAATTAATTTAGTAGATTTCAGTTTAAACTAATCACTCCAATTTATCGATTAAATAATAAGAAAATAGTAATTACTAGTACTTTTAGTTCTCGTAACCAATCACTCCAATTTATCGATTAAATAATAGGAAAATAGTAATTACTAGTACTTTTAGTTCTCCTAAATACGATATCTCTACTCACCGTAGCTATACTATTTATCGATAGGTGCACTTATTTTTAGTTAGTTTCGTGACACATCAGTAATCTTAGAAGATTTGTAATCTGATAAGATTTTATTTTGTAATCTTAAGGATTTTGTAAACCCTTAATTGTAGATATGTTTTGACCTCATTCATCAATGTAAAGCTAGTTGTACCATTGGATTTGGGGGAGCTTAACTATAAATAGAAGACCTCCCCTCATTTGTAATCACCCATTGATGATGATTCACTTAACTAACTAAAATCACGACAAATGCAAGAGCATCTATCGAATACCAGTATAGTTATGGTGAGTCAGGAATATCATATCCACGAGGACTAAAAGTACTAGTAATTACTATCTTTTTATTATCTAGACGATAAATTGAAGGAATTGTTTTTAATCTAAATTTATCTAAACTAATTATTAAGACGCAACAGAGAATCAAGTAAGAAAATATTCGAATGAACCAATGAGAGAGACAATACCCAGGAAAGAATCCACCTAGATTTCACTTATTATTTTGAATCTGAATCAAACGATTTATTCACTTGCCTTGATTCGTAGAAATCCCTAAATTATATTAATATCTCTTTCGAGAGTAAAAATAATTGACTCTAGGTTGATTAATTGAAATCTCTTTAAAATTAAAACCTCTATTGTCGTATTAACTCGATTTATAGATTCCCTTATTAGATTTGACTCTAATCCGGTAGATTTATGTCGTCCTATTTCTAAGATTGCCCGCAACTCCACTCAATTATGGCATATCTACTCTTAAACAGGGACTTTTGCTCCACTGAAATAAGCACATCAATCATGAATTAATATCCTGAAAACATTAAAACATGGAATAAGTACACATAATTGAGATCAAGAAATCAAGTATTTATCATATAATTTAGAAATTAAATAGCAAGATCCATCATAGGTTTCATTTTCCCTAGGTATCTAGGGAATTTAGTTCATACTTTGGGTGGAAAACATCTCAAAATTAGGAAAACAACAAAACATAAAGAAACCCAAAAACTTCTAGAAAAGTTGACTGGAGATCTTCAATCTTGAAGCAGATCCCGCTTCTAAGTTGATTCCGTTGGCATTCTTCTAGTAAATTCTTCGTTCTTCTCTGCGTCCTCCCTTAAGTCCTCTTCTAGTGTGTATTTATAAACTTTAGAATGCTCAGAAACCCTAAAAATTGGCTTTTTCTGCGTGTTATGGAAACAGGGTTCGAAATCGACACGAGCTGGCACATGGGCGTGTAGCCAGACCGTGTGGCTCACACGTGCGTGTGTTCAGCCCGTGTGGGAACGGATTGGCCATGTGGATCCTTAAAATATCCCGTTTTGTCCGATTTTGGCCCATTTTTCGCTCATTTTGCTCCCATATGCTCTTCTAAGAATAGAAACGTGAAATTAAAAGATTAGGAGCATCAAATTCACTAAATTATATAATAAATCATCCAAAAACATGTCAAGCATGGGATTAAAACATGTTACTTTTGTAACATCCCGAAATAAGGCCTAAACGGAACAGTGGTTGCGAGACCACAAATCCGAGTATGAAAAATATTTTAAATATTATTTTCCGTGTTAATTATGTGTGAATTATTATGTGTGAAATTTTCGTGATTTAATTTTATTGTTTGGGTGTTGAATTATTAAAAAGGGCTTAATCGCGTAAAATGTAAAAGTTACAAATTAAAGTGTAAAGTGCTTATTTGATAGTGGATTTTTAATATGAGGTCCTTAAAGGGAAATTAGCCTGTTTAAGGAGATAGTGGACGGCACTAAGCTTATATTATATGGTTTTCATATTAATGATAAAGGTTATAATAATAAATAAAATATTATAATATTGTTATAATAAGACAAACATAAAATAATTAAAAGCCATGTTCATCTATTTTCTTTCTTATGATCGAAACACAAAGAAAAGAAATAGAAATAAATAAGCTTAGGGTTCGGCACTTTTGAAGCTTGATTCAAGGTGAGTTCTAGCTCGGGTTTTGATAATTTTTATGTTTTTGAGATCGTTGCTTTGAGTGCTACAAAACCCATGTTTGAATTTTGAATTTTGATGAATATTTTGAGTTATGCCATTGATGAGAACTTGTGATTTTTGATAATTGATGGTAGATTATGCATGTTTATGAGTAGAGGAATGATTTTTACTAAGTGATTTTCGGTGAAAACGAGTAAAACGAGCTAATTAGTAAAAGTTGTTATTATTCATAAGTATGTGTTATAGTAAGAATTTGAAGTTGCTATAGAAGGGAAAAATGTTCAGCATGTTAGAAAACATAAGAATAAGGGCTGAAGTTTAATTTTCGAGCCTAGGGGCAAAATCATAATTATGTAAAAGTTTAGGGGTAAAATTGTAATTTTTCCAAAGTTAGAGTTAAGGACTGTTTTAGTAAATGTGAGTATTAAATAAGCTAAATTTGCTATTATAGATCAAGAAGAATGAAATCCAGAGTTAGATCGGGGAAAGAAAAAGATAGTGGACTAAATCGATATAGTTTATCGTATTTTGTTTCGAGGTAAGTTTGCGGTAAATAAATGCAATATTCTGTTATTTTACATCTAACACTATTAAATTCCAGCAATTACATTTTATTCTGTAAATTTATTATTTAAAGACTCAAGCATGAATTGACGGAGAAGCAATCTCAGAAAATTCCGGTTGAACCTTAGGAATGTGTAGGATACAAATGTCATGACATTAGAGTTTAAGGAAATCATGTAAGACCATGTCAAGACATGGCATTGATATGTTACTATAAGGCAAAGGTCCCATGTAAGACCATGCCAAGGCGTGGCATTGGTGAGTTCATAAGGCAAGGATACCACGTAAGACCTTGTCAATACATGGCAATGGTTAAGTTTCATAAGGAAAGGTACCCGCGTATCCTTAGTATTACAAGTGGTTCAACGGGAAAATTCAAAGAGTATACCAAAGTAAAGGTAAGACAAGTTCAAGCTAAAAAGGTAAGGTAAGACAAATTCATGTTAAAAGGTACAGGTAAGAATACAAGTTTAAGTATATTGAGTTAAAAGTTTAAGTGATCTTGATAAGAAAAGCATAAGATAATTCATTAAGAATGTTGTCATCTATTTACATGTAAACTTACTAAGCTTTATGCTTACTCCCATTCTTTAATTTTTTTTTTTATAGTATTACAAGCCAACTCGGGGATCGAAAGGACGTCGGAGATCGTTACACACTATCAAAAGATTATATTGGTATTTTGTGATTTGAACGTTTTTAAGTTATGGCATGTATAGGGACTTAGCCATTTTGTGTGTATGACCTTATGATATGGCTTAATATTGGCTTGTAAATGCTTGGTAATGATTAGCCATTAAAATGGTTAATTAAGAACATGTTTTGGATGTTATGAAATGCCTAGTTAATAGTTATTTTAAAGAAATTATGTAATTATATGCAGGGGAATAGTTGGACAGCAGCAGTGATGTGATTTTGAAAAATCACCAAAAATAGTAGAAATGGAATTAGGTTGTTCATGAGATATAGAATTAAAGCTTATTGAGTCTATTTTCATATAAAGAAAACGATGTAGGAAAAAGAGTTGTATATTATGAGATAATTGATTTTTAGTGAAGAGAGGTCAGAACTGTCAAACTGTGTAATAGGGGAGACTTTAACTAATAAACTGTACTAATTGGCCACACCAAAAATTCTGGAAAAATTACAGTAAGAAGATATATGAGTCTAGTTTCAAGGAAAATTTACGGATCTAGATTTCAAGTTTCGTAACTCAAGTTATAATTAATTTAGTGGACATGACGCAGACGGACAGTTTCAATTTTTATGCCCAGAACTAGTAAGTTAAGTCTAGTAATGCCTCGTGCTCGACTCCGGCAACGGTCTCGGGTAAGGGGTGTTACAACTTTTATGGTTTATCACCCATTGTATTCCATTCTTTAGTAGTGAATACTAATTAAGAACATTTACTGAAACACCTTGTGTGCTTTACTTTTTTGTGGCTATTTTTGTTTTTGAGTTGTTTTCGCTTATTTTCGGTGCCTTAAGAGAATTTCTATTGAGAATTCTCACTTTGCAAGAGTTAAACTAACTTAAACACATTTGAAGTGAAGAAATCGCCTAAGGCCGCATAGATTGCAAGATGAAAAGTGTAGCCCCGTGACACTAGTACCTATATATAAAAGGAAAGACCTTTGTACCTTCCTTGATTGACATGTGTGACGACCTTCTTTTTTCTTATTTTTTTATTATATAAAAATGGTAAATTTTTAATTTTGGTCCCTTGCTCTCAATTTTAAGATTAACAATTGTCAATTTTTAATTTTGGTATGTGGTACACTCAAATTTAAAATCTAATCTTTGTATCTTTTTTTATATAATTTGGTACCTCAACTTTTACAATATCTTTTATTAGTGATAAGTGTTAAAAGTAACATGTTTTAGGGTCCGTTTGTTTATACGTAAAAGGTTGTATGAAAAATGATTTCTACATTTTCCTGTATTTGTTTCACAGAAAACAGCTTGGTCAACGTAAAATGACTTACAGGTTAACATAAAATAAGCCCTTTTTCTTATAAAATGACTTAACATTTTGAAAAGCGCAAGTCATTTTCCGGAAAAGAGCTCCTCTATAAGTAATTTTATTTTTATATAAAAATTAATTTAAATTAAGCTTAACATTATTATATTGATAATAATTTTTATTTTTAAAAATATTTAAAATATTTACAATATTATATTTTTCAATATTATTCAACATACATATTTAATAATTATATTTAGTCATATAATGACGTTGTAATGAACTTGAATTTAATAAAATATTTTTAATATATGCAAAGACAATGTAAAATATAAATTTATAGATATAAAATAAACTCAATTAAATAATTAAAAGATAAGAAAAATCTCAAATGTATGTTTGTTTCATTGAAAAAAACTTTCATGAAATATTTTAAAGGAATTTGTCAAACAATAGAAAATATTAACTTTTTTAGGAAAATAAGTCATTTTCCAGAAATTATTTTCCGGAAGTCATTTTCAGTAAAACAAACAGACCATTAACCTCATTTTTAACATGTTTGGGTGATTATTCGATGTTAGTTGTGAATTTTATATTTCTAATCCTTTAAATTCATGTTTTAATGCTTAATAGAGCACTTGGAAGCAAAATAATCGAAAAATGAGTGCGAAAGTCGGAACGTCAAAGCAAATTGATGGAGCCACACAGGCTACACCTTTTCACACGGGCATGTGGTAGGCCGTGTCAATTTTAAGAGATTGCGCATTAAATAGCGAAAAAAAACACGATTTTTAGGTTTTTCAAGAATTCGAAGACTTATATATGACAAAAATAAGAATATATGAGAGAGTCGTCAAATAATACTCAAGAAAACGACTCGAAAAATATCATTAAAGCCGGCTTTAAAGCAGATTTCCTTCAAGATTGAAGATTCCCAATTGATTCTTAGGAAGTTATCATGAGTTTATTTTATTCTTTCGATTATATTATATCTTTTATGTTTCTCCTTTCGAGCATAAACTAATTTTCTAAATAATTAAGGGAGATGAACCCTATGATTAATTTTATCTTTTCTGGTTGATACTTGATTGTTTTTGTGTTTCATTCTTTGGTGCATTCATCAGTTAATTTAGCTAGTTTATTTTATTTTCAATTAATCCTTTGAACTGTTAGTTTAAATAATAGAAGAGTGATAATTACTAGTAATTATAGTCCTCGAGGGAACAATATCAATCTAGAATCAGTTGCTCTTATACTCGAAAGAAATATTAACATAATTTAGAGATTTCTACGAATCAATGTGCTAAGTAAAGAAATTGTATAATTTAAATTAATAAGTGCAGATGAAAACTAGATGGATTCTTACCTGATTATTGTCTCAACACTGAAGATTAATTTTCAATACTGTGCAAATGCATACGGGAGCAATCGACATGATGGAAACATCTTCGTATATGTTTCGAGCTGCTCAACGCGTAAGGCAAGTATGGTGAACAAAGACTAGAAGGATATCCAGAGAATAAGACAAAAATTAGTTAACTTACCTGTGCTGACAAGGGAGAGCCAGATTATGAGTTTTATATATGCTCAACGATGCTGCTGTGCCGTTTCATTGCCACAACGGGCTCACTGCACCGGGAATGCCGGAATGATGGAACCGCTGCACATAGTGTTCATAGGCAGTAGTAGCAATACCGGAATTATACTATCCTATTATCCTTACATTTACAAGTGCAGGAATAAAATTGGATCCTAGCTACTGTTGTGCGGAAGCGTGTAAAAGAGTAAAATTATTGTACTGAAAAATCACACCGAGTTCAATTCCCAGGGAAGAGAGGTGGATCACGAGGATCACTTAAGTACCAAATCTTTCCTAGCCAGAATATCCCTCTATCGTAATTTAATAGCACAATAAATAACTACAATCACACTCACAAGATATGAAAAATAAATAATAAAGAACACCAGAATTTTAACGAGGTTCGGCAAATTTCGCCTACGTCCTCGGGCACTAAAAATATATTTCACTCCAAAAATACAAGTGAAAAATTTACAAATAGGGAGAGAGAACAATGCCTTAAGTAGAGAATGGCAAATTGTGGGATGAAGAAAATGAGAAATGATTAGGCCTATTTATAGTTGAGGTTCAGGGATCAATCTTGCAAAGTACCTATTCAAATAGGGACCAAAATTGCAATTATCCCTTTCCAAAAAAAAACTTTCGGTGCCTAACAAAGCCATTTGCTTCAACTTGCTATAGCCACCATCTTTGAAAAGTCAAAGATGGGCTATAGCCAATGGTTTCCCACATAGGGGACCCAACAAATCTCCCCCTCCAACTATGTGGGGAATGCCTCCATCCCTGAGATCAAACAACATGCTTCAAACTTTCCTCTTGGTAAAGCCTTCGTCAACATATCAGCACCATTATCATCAGTATGTATCTTCTCAAGCTCTAGTAGCTTAGCTTCAAGAACATTTCGTATCCAATGGTACCGAACATCAATATGCTTAGATCTAGCATGAAAAGTTGGGTTCTTACCAAGATGAATAGCACTCTGGCTATCACAGTACAGGACATACTTTTCCTGAGTAAAACCGAGCTCATGCATAAACTTCTTCATCCAAAGCATCTCCTTGCACGCTTCGGTTGCTGCAATGAACTCTGATTCAGTGGTGGACAATGCAACACACTTTTGCAATCTCGATTGCCATGCCACGCCTCCCCGCATAAGTGATCAAGTAACTTTGAAGTAGATCTCCTCGAGTCAATATCTCCTACCATGCGAATCAGTATAACCAACAAGAACAGGTTTCATTGCTTGCGAAACAAAGTTTCATGTTGGAAGTGCCACGAAGATATCTCATAATCCACTTCACGCATTCCAATGCTCTCTGCTCAGGTTAGAAAGAAAACGATCGATCAGACCAACAAAGATAAGCCAAGTCCGCCTCGTACAAACCATTGCATACATCGACTCCCCACGGTGAAGAGTAAGGAATTTTCTCGCATCTCTTCCTTTTCCTTTTCTGTATGGAAGGACTATGCTTAATACTCAATTTAAAGTGCGTAGCAAAGGAGTGCTCACCGCTTTAGCTTTGTCCATGCTGAACCTTTGAAGTACTTTCTCAATGTACCTCTCTTGTGATAACCATAATTTCTTGGCCTTTCTATCACGTGTCAACTTTATGCCAAGAATTTGCTTTGTTGGCCCCAAATCCTTCATTGCAAAGGATTTACTCAACTTTTGCTTCAACTTCTCAATTCTAGAAGCATTCGACCAACAATAAGCATGTCATCAACATAGAGCAAAAGAATTATAAAATCATCACCAGAAAATCTCTTAACAAATACACAATGATCAGAAGTAGTCTTCTTGTAGCCTTGCTCCCCCATAACAGACTCAAACTTCTTGTACCATTGCCTTGGAGCTTGTTTCAAACCATACAAGCTCTTCTTCAATCTGCACACATAGTCCTCTTTCCCTTGTGCAACAAACCCTCTGTCTGCTCCATGTAAAGCTCTTCTTCCAAGTCACCATGAAGAAAAGCGGTTTTCACATCCATTTGTTCAACCTCTAAGTCATAACAGTCGCCAAACTCGGTATGGTTCGATAGAAGACATCTTCACAACTGGAGAAAATATTTCTTCAAAATCAATCCCCTTTTTCTGAGTATAACCCTTGACGACCAATCTAGCCTTGTATCGTGGAGATGAAGACTTTTCTTCTTGCTTCATCCTGTAAACCCACCGATTCTTCAAGGCTCTTTTGCCCTTGGGCAGTTTCACCAACTCAAAGGTATGGTTTTCATGCAAGGATTGAAGTTCATCTTTCATCGCTTCAACCCACTGATTTTTGCATTCACTCTCCATAGCCTCTTCATAACATTCAGGTTCTCCTCCGTCAGTTAAAAGAACATATTCATCAGAAGAATACCTGACAGAAGATCTTCGATCTCTAGAAGACCTTCGAAGTGGAACTGCTGGTGGAGCTATAGGTGCTTGTTGTTGATCGTTCACAACATCATCAATGGGAGCATCAAAGTCACCTATATTCTGATGGTCATCAGTAACATCACTATACATATTATCCTGTATAGGAGCTGGTGAAGAGTTTAGGGGAACCGGATTCACATCGACCAAATCACCATTGTCTTGTGAATTCGCTTTCTCCGTCTCATCAATGTCATCAATGGTCTGATCCTCAATGAAGACAACATCTCTGCTTCTCACGAGTTTCTTCTGAACTGGATCATAGAGTCTGTAACCAAACTCACCATCTAGACCATAACCAATAAAAATGCATTGTCGAGTCTTGACATCCAACTTGGATCTTTCATCCTTTGGAACATGAACAAATACTTTACAACCGAACACACGTAGGTGATCATATGACACGTCTTTGCCAAACCAAACTCTATCTGGCACATCACCTCGCAAAGGAACACTAGGAGACAGATTTATCACATGTGTTACAGTATTCAAAGCTTCAGCCCAAAATGATCTTGGCAGCTTTGCATCTGACAACAAACATCTGACTCTCTCAATCAGTGTTCGGTTCATTCTTTCAGTAACCCCATTAACTGTGGAGTCTTTGGTGGTGTTCTCGATGTCTGATTCCCTGTCCGGCAGACAATACTCATGAAACGGGCCTGTGTACTCGCCTCCATTATCAGTACGAATGCACTTCAACTTCTTCCCCGTTTCTCTTTCAACTGATGCATGAAACTGTTTAAACACCTCAAAGACTTGATCTTTAGACTTCAAAGTGTAAACCCATAGCTTTCTCGAACAGTCATCAATGAAAGTCACAAAATAAAGTGCACCGCCAAGTGACCTTACTTTTATCGGACCACAGACATCTGAATGGACCAACTCTAGTAACTCTGATCTTCTATGAGGAGGATGGCTCCCGAATGAAACTCTTCTCTGCTTTCCTGCTAGACAATGAGCACAATCCTTCAGTGAAGCATTCTTCAAACCTGAAAGTTGATTCTTCCTTGCTAAATAGTTAAGCCCCTTTTCACTCATGTGACTGAGTCTTTTATGCCACAACTCAGTTGAGTTTGTCATTTCTTCGTCACATTCACCGCCTCTCGAGAAGTCAAGCTTGCATCAAATATAAATTTGAGCTCTTCTTTCCTCGAGCCACAACCAAGGAGCCTTTAGTCGACTTCCATCGCCTTCATCAAGGTGTTACGAGAATCCTCATCATCAAGCTTTCTGCAGAGATCAAATTCAAACGGATATCCGGTGCGTGTCTGACATCCTTGAGAGTTAACTTTGTTCCATTGATACTCACCAAGTGAACATCTCCCATACCAACAACCGGAACCAAACCGTCATTACCCATCTTCAATACCCCAAAATCACCAGGAGTATAAGATGTGAAGAAATCCTTCCTCGACGTGACATGAAGTGATGCACCAATCAATCACCCAACTAGCCTCGTCACATGCTAAGTTGACCAAATTCTCATCACGAATGACCAACAGATCTTCACGAGTAGCAGTAGCAACACGCTCGGATTTTTCATCATCGTTCCGATCGTGTTTATCACCACCTTTGTTCTCTTTCTTCCACTTGAAGCAATATTTTTTGATATGGCCTTTCTTGCCACAATAATTGCACTCAAGATTCTTGTATCTCGGTCTTGACTTGCTTCGCTTTTATCTCTACCCTTTCCATCTTTGTCTCTGTTCCTCCCCTGCTCTCGGTAACTAGCACCTCGGATCGTGATGTAGAACCCCGAGATCGCCTTCGACCTCTTCATTCAACACACCACTCTTGGCCAAATCCAAGGTAATAATACCACAAGGGCGAGAATTAATGAGCGAAACCCGAAAGTCTCCCAAGAGTCCGGTAGAGTAGCAAGCAACCAAAGCCCTAAGATCTCGTCATCAAATTGGACACCCATACCAAGCAAGCGATTCATCACGCTCAAAATTCGCTTATGGTCACCAGAGGCGTTCCTTCTTTGTATTTCAACGCCATCATTTTCTTCAGCAAAAACAACTTGTTATTGCCCGACCTCGAAGCATACAAGCTTTCAAGCTTCTCCCACAATGTTCGAGCATGTGTCTCCTGATCAATGTGATTGTAAACATTTTCTTCAACAAATTGCCGAATAAAGCCACACACTTGTTGATGCTCAAATTCCCATTCTTCATCACTTTTCGAATCGGGTTTTTGAGTAGCAAAGACCGGAAGATGCAGGGCCTTCACAAATAACAAGTCCTTCATTTTATTCCGCCAAAGTTGATAATTTGTGCCATTCAACATAATCATCTTGCTCGTATTGATTTCCATAATTATTTGAAACAATAACCGAGCTTTGCTATTTTTCTCCTCAATCCCAACTACTGTATACGTGAACAGTGTCGTATACTTAAATAGTGCCGCAAACGATCGTACTCCCAGGTACGAATCTAGCTCTGGTACCAATTGTTGTGCGGAAGCGTGTAAAAGAGTAAAATTATTGTACTGAAAAATCACACCGAGTTCAATTCCCAGGGAAGAGAGGTGGATCACGAGGATCACTTAAGTACCAAATCTTTCCTAGCCAGAATATCCCTCTATCGTAATTTAATAGCACAATAAATAACTACAATCACACTCACAAGATATGAAAAATAAATAATAAAGAACACCAGAATTTTAACGAGGTTCGCAAAATTTCGCCACGCCCCTGGGCACTAAAAATATATTTCACTCCAAAAATACAAGTGAAAAATTTACAAATAGGAGAGAGAAACAATGCCTTAAGTAGAGAATGGCAAATTGTGGGATGAAGAAAATGAGAAATGATTAGGCCTATTTATAGTTGAGGTTCAGGGATCAATCTTGCAAAGTACCTATTCAAATAGGGACCAAAATTGCAATTATCCCTTTCCAAAAAAAACTTTCGGTGCCTAACAAAGCCATTTGCTTCAACTTGCTATAGCCACCATCTTTGAAAAGTCAAAGATGGGCTATAGCCAATGGTTTCCCACATAGGGGACCCAACAAATCTCCCCCTCCAACTATGTGGGGAATGCCTCCATCCCTGAGATCAAACAACATGCTTCAAACTTTCCTCTTGGTAAAGCCTTCGTCAACATATCAGCACCATTATCATCAGTATGTATCTTCTCAAGCTCTAGTAGCTTAGCTTCAAGAACATTTCGTATCCAATGGTACCGAACATCAATATGCTTAGATCTAGCATGAAAAGTTGGGTTCTTACCAAGATGAATAGCACTCTGGCTATCACAGTACAGGACATACTTTTCCTGAGTAAAACCGAGCTCATGCATAAACTTCTTCATCCAAAGCATCTCTTTTACACGCTTCCGCACAACAGCTACATATTCCTAACCAAATAGGTTTAACTTGGTAATCGAGCTGAGTTTATTTTCAGAGTTAAACGTATACGAGGCCCGACTGCCGGCATATAGATTAGGATCGTAAAATATATTTTCCGCAATGAACGAATGCCACACACTAAATTTTAACAGCTGATGAATATGCTTAGTAAATTCTCCATGATATGTACCTCCGGCACCGTCTTTTATTCTGTTCGAGACTAGCCTACAAACAACGTACATTTCGAGAACTAAAACATTAAATAAAAGACAAAATGGTGTGCAGGCCTCGCACTCCGCTTTGTTCATCGTCTTTGGGTTTCCGTATTATGTAACTTTATTTGTAGTCTATTGGCAACAATAATATATACATATGTTTTTAATAATTTGTAGTTGTTCCTAAACATCTTAATATCATTCACTTTTCAACTATTCACAATATTTGTTCCCTCTGTTTTATTATCAGAAGAGGAATCATGGGCAATTGCTGCTCAGTACAATGTAGTTTCGAGAATTTCCTCCTCGTGGCTGGGATTTCATTATCGGCCATGCTAATTACCTGTGCGAGCTTAAACAAACTCTTGCAACTTTATCTGCTGCTCTTCAAGAATTGAGTGCACAAAGGAACGACGTGCAAAGACAGGTGGATGTGGCTGAACAGCAACTATTGAAGCCATTTGAGCAAGTTCAGCTATGGCTTTCAAAAGCTGAAACTATGATAACAGAGGCAGCAAAGCTTATTGAAGATAGCCCTCAAGAATTAAAGAACTTGTGTCTATGCGGCTGTACTTCCAAGAAATGCTTGCCTAGATACAAATTTGGTAAAAAGGTGGTCAAAATGCTTCAAGAACTAAATAATCACATCAGTAAAGGAGCTTTTGAAAAAGTAGCGGAGAATCAGCCCACAGCTTCAGTTGTGGTAAGACCTGAAGAGCGGCCAATTGCTCTAGAATCCTCAATTGAACAGGTATGGAGCTGCATCGTGGACAAAGATGTGATGGGGACCATTGGCATCTATGGCTTGGGGGGCGTTGGCAAGACAACACTCTTGACCCAAATCAACAACAAGTTCAGTACCACACCGAATGGTTTCGATATTGTAATTTGGGCACTAGTGTCTAAAGATTACGATGTTTGGAAGATTCAAGATAGCATTGGTGAAAACATTGGATTTTCAAATGACTCCTCGAAGAATAAAAGTGTTGATCAAAAAGCTACAGATATCTATAGGGTGTTGTGCAAGAAGAAATTTGTTGTATTATTGGATGATTTATGGGAAAGGGTGAATTTGAACCAAGTTGGGATACCAAAACCAAGCCAAGATAATGGTTCCAAACTTATTTTTACTACTCGATATTTGGAGGTATGCGGCGAAATGGGAGCTCAAAAGAAAATCAAAGTAGAGTGCCTGGATACGGAGAAGGCTTGGGAATTGTTCCAAGACAATGTTGGAAATGAAACTCTCAACTGCCATCCAAATATTCAAAACCTAGCTAAACAAGTAGCGGAAAGGTGCGGTGGGCCGCCTCTTGCACTAATAACAATCGGTCGTGCCATGGCTTGCAAGACAACAGTTGGGGAATGGAAATATGCAATTGAGATGTTGAAGCGATGTGCGTTGCCAAAAATGGAAAATGAGGTATTTCCGCTTATAAAATTCAGTTATGATAGTTTGCCTAATGCCACAGTGAAATGTTGCCTCCTATATTGTTGTCTATATCCTGAAGATTATTGTATTCCGAAAAAGAGATTAGTAGAGTATTGGTTTTGCGAAGGGCTATTGAATGAATTTGATAGAATTAGTGAAGCTCAAATGCAAGGTAACGACATTATCAGCTCTCTTCTGAATGCTTGTTTATTGGAAAATGATGGTGCAATAGATAGAGAAGATTGTGTGAATATGCATGATGTGATTCGTGACATGACTTTATGGATTACACGCGAATTCGAAGCAACAGAGAATAAATTTTTTGTAAAAGCAGGGGCTCAATTATTTGAAGAACCAGATGTTAAGATATGGGAAAGTGGAAAAAGAATGCCAGTGATGAAAAATAAGATTGCAAGGCTCAAAGAAACACCCAAATGCCCTAACCTTCGAACATTGTTCCTTAGCCAAAATGAGTTGGAAGTGATCAGCAATGATTTCTTCCAATTTATACCTCATCTAACTGTGTTGGATTTGTCAAGAAACGTTGGATTACAAGCGTTGCCTGAGGGGATTTCACAATTGGTTTCACTAGAATGTTTTGATCTATCTTGGACTAGTATAGAAGAGTTGCCAATAGAGTTGAAATTGTTCACGAAACTAAAAATGTTGGACTTGAGTTATATGGGCAATCTCAGAAAAATCCCACAACATTTGATATCTAGTTTTTCCAAGTTGCAAATATTCAGAATGTGGCCGTTTAGAATTACAGACTATCCTAATGAAGACAATGTTTTGAATGGGGGTAATGAAAAGCTTATAGAGGAGTTGAAAGGTTTGAAACATTTGAATATACTATGGGTACAGATAAAAAGCATGTTTTGTCTAGAAAGATTCCTGAGCTTTAACTTGTTTCGATGTTGGACCCAAGCGCTTCAACTTAGATATTTTAGAGAATCAAAAGTGTTTAATGTTTTATGCTTAGAAATTTTGGAGTGTCTCGAAACACTAGAATTCTTGGACTGTGACAGTATGGAGGAGATGAAGATGGAAAAGCTACATACCTGGGTTTTGTTAAGTACTAATTATACTTCATGCTTTCACACATTGAGCAAAGTTGACATTAGGGTATGTGACAAATTGAAAGACATGACTTGTCTAATTCTTGCTCCAAATCTAAGGCACATTCGTATGTTTATGTGTGACAAAATCGAAGAAATAGTGAGTGAGCGAAATTTTGGTGAAGTTGCTGGTGTGATAGGAATTCCATACCCTAAACCATTTATGAAGCTTGAATCACTTGAATAACTCAGTCTACCGAAATTGAAGAGCATATACTGGGATGCCCTACCTTTCCCATGTCTGAAACTTATTCGTATAATTGATTGCCGAGAACTGAAGAAGCTTCCTCTCAACTCAGACAGTACAAAGGGGAATCAGCTCACCATTAAGGGAAGTAAAGATTGGTGGGCAAGAGTAGAATGGGAAAATGAATTCACTCGAGATGCTTTTCTCCCTTCTTTTGTTGGATGAAATGTGCAAAATTCTAAAAATTGCAAAGTGCTTCATTGTTGTGTGATGTTTGAATTTAGAAAAAACGCTCATGCTTAGTGGTTCATGCTTAGTGGCAATATTTGTAATAATTTATTTTAATTAGCTGCTTCTATTTCTGTTTTGGTATCAAATGTTCCATTTGTCCTAAACTATATGAAATGTATTAGCACTTGAGTTTATCATTATCAAATATTTTTATTTTAGTCTAAATTATGATGAAAGATTCATTGGATCAATTGACATAGTTTTAAAGCTTTGAACTTAAACTCTAAATTGAAGAACTGGAGTCAAATGTTTTTCATCCCTTTTTGTTGAAAGTTAGCAAATTCCGTTTTAGATTTATAAAAAAAAATTGTAATCTTCAACCATCTTATACGATTACAAGAGGCCCCATCACCCGGAGTCAATCAATAGACAATGTTCTTTGCTCACAACTCTAAGATAAGTGTGGGAACCTGTGTTGAACTTTGGCCTGCAATGCAACAGGAAACCAGCAGCAGACCAGCATTGAAGCTGAACCAAGTGTAGCAGCATCATTTTGTTCATTTTGTTCATTTGTAACTTGTCTTAGTTATCTTGTAATTTGACTTTAAAGTTAGTAGGATTTGTTGTTGATTTGAATTTGATGTAAAAGCTGATATGTCAGCTTCTTTTGTGTGTAATTTAAGCTAAGTTATAGTCATATATTAGTGGGAGCAGTTATACATATTCTTAGCTTTCAGCTAAAAAACCCAACAACCTGCAATCTTGACATGTATATGAATGTTGCTTACAGTTATTGTTTGTTGGTAAGTTATTTGAATTCAATTAATAAAACTTGAACTCAATTTGTTCTAATGTTCTAATGTTAAATGTGATATATGAACCTTAGTGATGTACCATTTGATTCAATTTTCAAAAATCACTAACAGTGTTATCGATGAAACACTATTTTACGTTTACATATTATATATATAAAGAACAATGTTTTAATTATTTTTACGTGTACAATTGAATAAAAATCAAAATTTTATGTGCATAATTGAACCAAAATCAAGGTTTAGTGTAATGTAATTACTCTAAATCCAAGTTTCTATACCACATTGCAAATGTGTAAATGTAAAATTTATCCCCGTTTAACACTATTAAGCAAAACCAATTCTTTATTAATTATTAATTAATCTAATATTTGTTTAGTATTAAATATAGTATATAAATAATACAATTTATATTAGTCTAACATAACTTGGTCTTTACATTTTTATAAAATTATTAATTAGTTCAATATTTTTATAATTTTATTAATTAGTTTAAATAGTTTATACCGTTAACTTTTCATTTAAAATGTCAAATGGTTATATACAATTTGAAAGCAAATTTTTAAATCCAAAAGGTAGAGGGATTAAATGCTTACAAATAAAAGTAGGAAGACTAAATTCCAAATGTACAAAATGTAGAGGCTTGGAGTCATGGTTGTTTAAGTCAAGCTGGTTGACCAAACAAGGAATCGATCGAGTTTTGATTCAAGGAGAGACATCAGATCAACTGATCCACGAATTAGAAAATACCAATTGAACCAAATTTAAAAATTGATTGAACAATTTTTGTTAAATATTTTTATTTTTATGATTTTTTTAATGAGTTCTTTAATATACCCATACAAACAGGCCAGATCGGTGGCTAGTACAGTTTTGGAAATTTTTGTTAGAATATATTTTAATCTTCATATTTTTACTCTATAATTTGATACAAAGAAATAATCAACCTGATGCATAGTAGACCATACTAGTACCTATATATAAAGAAAGGTTCTTTGGACCTTCTTTGATTGACACATGTAACATCCTTCTTTTTCTTTTTATTATATAAAAATGGTAAAATTTTAATTTTGGTCCCTATGTGTTGAAAAGTGGCCAACCATGCTGTTATGATGATTCTGTTGAGTGCATCCAGCTTCTATGCATGCTGCAACGATTGTGCATGCTACAGTAACATATTTTCCATTTTAGTTGCAATGTAATTTAGTTTGATTGAAAATGAACAAGCTTGATGACAGCTTGATGTGTTTAGGTAGCTGAATGACTTATTTGGTTGGTTTGTTTTAATGTACAAGCAATGTATTACAACTTACTAAGCTGAGTAGTTGTGTTTGATAGAGAAGATTGTCTATAAAAGTCATGTATTGCTTTATTAATGGTAATGAAAATTAGTTTTTCATTCCTTGTTACACGTTTGTAAGCAAGTAAATTATATCAAGCTTCTTATTGCTTTGTTCTTTGTCTTGTTCTGTGCTTTTATTACTACAAAACCCCCCAACAAATGGTATCAGACCCTAAGTATTTAAAGGTCATTGATTTTGCTTTTGTTGCTCGTTAAAAAAGATAGAAGTTGTCAAAGCCTGACATATTTGAGGGTTGCTTGTTAAGGTAGCAACAACTCACCCTTGTATCACTTCCAAACAAACTTGGGATAAACTGAAAGAGGAGTTTCAGGTATTTGAGAAAACAAGGCAGCAACAATTGATCAATTTGAGGAGAGACATTGAAAATTTAAAGATGAAAGAGTCTGAATTGATCGAATAGTTCTCTGATAGGATAGTGGCCCCAGTTAATAATATCAGATTGTTTGGAGAAGAATTCAATGATAGAAGGATTGTTGAGAAAGTAATCACAACCCTTCCAAAGAAGTATGAATCAAAGTTTCTTCATTGGAGGACTTGATGGATTTAACAACCATTTCATTGTCAGAGTTGATCAATGCCATTTATGCACAAGAGCAAAAAAGAGCTACCAGGTTGGAAGAGCATCTTGAAGGAGCTTTTCAAGCTAAAAGCAAGGAAGGCTCAAGCACAAGTTATAAAGGAAATAAACCATGGTCAGAAAAGAAGAAGAAGCCAAAAAGAGATGATAGAAAGAAGTTCCCACCATACACTCACTGCAAGAAGTCTGAAAATGAAACTTTTCTAATTGTCTCACTATATGTAGATAATATGTTTGTGACTGGCAGTAGAAAAGAGTTGATTGCTGAGTTCAAGAAGCAGATGCAAGTTGTATTCGAGATTTCTGACTTAGGGAGATGACCTACTTTCTTGGCATGGAAGTGATCTAGACTCAACATACCATTTTTATAAGTTAAAAGCATTTTCCTTAAAGATTTTGAGCAAGTCTTGTATGACAAATTGCAAACCAGCTAGCACTTTAGTGGCACAAAGTGAGAAGCTCACTAGCGAAGGTAACCATGAGAAAGTAGATGAAAAAAAGTCTAGAAGCCTTGTTGGTTGTTTGTTTTACTTGACAACATCAAGGCATGACATTATATTTGCAATCACCTTTTTATTAAGGTTTATGCATTGTTGTAATGTAGTTCACTTTAAAGCAGCTAAGATGGTCCTAAGATATGTCAAGGGAACTCTTAGTTATGGGGTGAAATTTGTGAAATCTAAAGAGCTTAAGCTGGTTAGGTATTCAGACAGTGACTATAACGCTTCGAATTTGGGCCTAGTAGAATTAGGCCTATTAGGCTTTGGGCTTTGGGTCTCATAAAATTTTTAAGTGAGCAAGAAAATGACAAATGACATGATGGCTTTAAGGGTTTAATGAATTTGGAGTGTCTAGGTATGTTGGAGAAGCTCTGGGTTCGAGTTTTGTGGTGGAGGATTCTTAATTTAATTAATTAAGGAATCAGGGTTATGAGTAGTGGGCTTTTAAATAAAAATAAGTGAAAATGGCAAAAAGAAGCCTATGGTGAAGTGGCTAAGTGACGCCACTAGGGTGTAGGGAGGTGGCGACATATGCATGCAGGGAGGTTTGAGATTCGAGTGCTAGCTTAGTTTTATTTTGAAGTTTAATTTTAGGCTTCTAGAAAGCTAGAAGTGGCGTGTAGAGGGACTATAAGGAGAAGTGATCAGTAGAGAGAATTTAGGAGAAGGATAAAGGAGTTATCACGGAGAAAAGTTAGGAGATGAGGAGTGTGGATGAGGTGGTGCCGAATGGGACTCTAGGAGAAGGCATTTTTGGCTTGTGGCTATAAAAGGAGAGTGCCGAATCTTTTGAAGGGTTATTTGAGTTGCCATTATTCTTTTTTCTTTCTTTTCTTCCCCTCAATCGGTTCCTCCCATAGCCAAATTCTCCCAGTGTCGAAATCTCCTATAGCCGAATCCCTTTGTGCCGAATTCTTTTGAAGGGCTCTTTCGGTTTCCAATACTTTTCTCTTCTCTCCCATTCTATTCTCCCATAGCCGAATTCTCTAATTGCCGAATTACCACCATCTTTTTCCTTGCCGAAATTCCTATTAGTGCCAAATCTTTGTGGTTGTTCCTCCATCACAAATTGATTGTTACCTACTCTCAGTCAAGTGTTAAAAGCCGAATCTAGTTTAGTAGCTATCTAGGCCGCAGGATCAAAAAGGGATTTGGTAAGTATTCGGTTAACCTCTTTTGTGCGTTTTGTTAAAAGCCAAAGGGCTATCTAACTTCTCATTGTCATTAATCTTGTATTAATAAGGGTAAGATTTAGAGATCACAAGCGTGGTAAGGATCGTTAGCAAAGTGTAAGTGTACTCAACTCGATTATAGTTTAAGTAAATGGTCGAACGTGAATATGATCTATAGGACTTGTGTGGATTATGAGTCACTCGAATTTTGATGGTGTATGTGTGAGTGCAGATCTAGGGGACACTTAGTAGCTAAAAAAGGGCTATTAGAACTCGGTGGCACACGGTAAGGTTACAGTAAGGCTTCGGCTTTTTGGTGAATATTTTGATTAAGTATGGGTGATTGATTGGAGGTTGGTTGGTTGTAGGTTCAAGGCTAAAGATAGTAAAGCACATCGCAGTTACGAGGTGTGTTCAAACACTACACACACATGATATCGGCAAGGCCGGAAAGCCAAAAAGCCAAAAGTGGCTAAATGGGCCCGGTGGGCCCTGAGGCTAAGTTTGATGAAATTGATTGATTTGGTTATATGAATTGAGTTAGTCATGCATGTTACATGATCTGGAATTGTTTTGGGCCTAATAGGCCATATGAGTGAGATCTAGGCCTAATGGGCCATAAAGATGTGATTTGGGCTATATGAACGTGAAATGGGCTTAATGGGCCTTATGGGTCGTAGAAAAGTATGCTAGGGTTTTAATAGACTTTAGGCCTAGTTCTAAACAACTCTTAAACCACATAAGACTTAATCTAATAATTAAACATGTCCGTGGACAAGTCGCAAGGTTAAAGTGTGGTAATGGACATATGCATGTCTAGGATTGGATCTAGGGAGAGCTTGGTACTTAAGCGGTCCTAGTGGCCCACCTCCTCTTCTCTGGAATCTTACCTGGTGCATAGTGTCTGTTCACTTTAGCCGCAAGAACTTGTTAATGGGCCAAAGTTTATAACTAAAACCCGAGAGGGACCAAATACCCTTAGTTTGAAAATTTCTAAAATATCCTTAAATTTGCAAAATTACTAAAATACCCTTGATTTGTAAAATTACTAAAATACCCTTGATTTGTAAAATTACTAAAATACCTTTGATTTGTAAAATTACTAAACTACCCCTAATTAGTGAAATTACCAAAATACCCCTCATTTGTAGAATTACCAAAATACCCTCGATTTGGGAAAATTACGAAAAACCCATATAAGGCAGAATTACGAAAACACCCCTGTAGGGCAGAATTACGAAAACACCCCTATAAGGCAGAATTACGAAAACACCCCTATAGGGTAAAATTACGAAAATACCCCTAGGTAGTAAAATGACTATAATACCCCTAAGTGCTTAATGTGTGAAAATGTGTGTTGCATTCATGAAATATATGTTGCACTTGGGTGGGTTTGATGATACGGAGGAAGATTTGAGGATCGCATAGTCGCTTGACGACCGTGGATCCACCGGTGGCTTTAAGCCCAATATATGCTTAGCAGCCTTGCTGCAACGTGAATAGTGCCATTGTTGGTGTTACCTTTGGAGTGTAGGGATGGGTGGGTTGATATTCATATCCCCACAGGAGTGTAGGGTTGGAAGGGAAATGGAGTGCAGGGTTGGATTTGGGATGGGTGTATTGCATTCATATGATACTGATGTGATATGAGGTCATTGTGGGCTAAGGCCCAAGACCACCATTTTTTATAGGGCTTAGGCCCAATGTGATAATTGTATGTTGATTGGATTACCAAGGGCCGTACACACTGAGTTTCGAAACTCACACCCTTTTTATTAAATGTTTCAGGTGATCCTCAGTAGACGGCTCGACGTGGAAGAGGACTCAGAGGTGGCCACACCGCAAGCAGTTTTTAATTAGTTTGAAAGACTTAATTTTAATTACTTTGTTTCTGTTGGATTGTGATAAGGCCCTGTATCTCCTATTTGACTTTAGCTTTTGAGTTTTGTTATTATTGTTTCAACTGTTGGGTTATTAAACTTGAATAAATTAATTTTTTTTAAAGTCTAAACATGGTTTTCGAAATGGCTATAATTTAAAAACATAGGCTTTCAATCTAACTTAACAAGATTCAAGGATTTTGGGCTTTTAGGCCTTAAATTTTAACTTAGCAAAAATCGTTTTGAACTATTCCTTTGATGTGACATTCCCAGATTCGGCCATAACGTCTGGGCCGGGTCTGGGGGTGTTACAATGACTGGGCTAATTCAGTTAAAGATATGAAGTGTACTTCAGGGTGGATTTTCACTCTAGGCTTAAGAGTTTTTTGTTGGAGCTTGAAGAAGAAACAAATAATGGCACAACCAATAGCTGAACAAAGTATATGCAGCTTCTGTAGCTATTAACCAAGCCATTTGATTAAGAAAGCTTTTGAAAGATTTGAACTTGAGTCAAAGGAAAGCAATAGAGATCAAAGTTGATAATCAGTCTGCTGTTGCAATTGCAAAGAACCCAGTGTTTCATGGAAAAAAAAACACTTCAAGATTAAATATTACTTTGTAAGAGAAGTTAAACAACCAAAGGAAGTCAACCTGATTCATTGCAGTTCAGAAAACCAGTTTGCTAACATTTTAACTAAGCCCATTAGGACTATTAGGTTCGAGAGCTTGAGAAGAAATATTGGTGTCTGCTGCATACAGGCCAAGGAGGAGTGTTGCATATTGGCCAGCCATACATAACAAGAACTCTTGATGCACAACCATGCAACTGAAGCATTGTTACATGCATGTACGACAGAATTGCATGGTAAACTAGTCTAGTTCAATTGTAACTTGTTTTGATTATGTATAAATGCTAGTTAGTTGATATGTTTATGTTTAGGTACTGATTTGGTTGATAAGTCAATATGTTTAAGTTTACAAGTAATGTTTTGTAAGTTTCAATGTTGTTAGTGAGTAGGGGCGAAGCCAGAAGAAATTTTTAGGGGGGCGGATAAAATTTTAATTTTTTATAGTTTATATCTTTATAATTTGTAAATGATTAAATTGAATTTTTATAATTTTAGGGGGGCCAAAGTGTAATTTTACGTTTACTAATTTAAAATTTTTTAAAAATTTTAAGGGCCAAAATAGCAGTTTTGTATTTTAGGGGGGACTGGAGCCCATGCCAGCCCCCCTAGCTACGCCCCTGTTAATGAGAGTTGGTAATGCTTGTCACTTAAAGGCAACAATTCCTTTTGAAATGGATAATGAAAAACATTTTCAGCTTCTTCTTGTTTGGCTTCTGATTTTTCTTCTTTATTTTTTGTTTTTTATTATTGCAAAACCCCAAAAATGGTATCATAGGCCTAAGTCTTTGAGGGCCATTGGGTTTGCTTCTACTGCTTGTTAAGAAAGACAGAAGCTGTCAAAGCTTGATATCTTTGAGGGCTACTTGTTAAGATAGCAGTAGCTCACCCTTGTAAGACTCCCAAACAAGCTTGGGATAAGCTGAAGGAAGAGGAGTTCCAAGGTAAAGCAGCAGCCTCCTACCCCTATGATACTCCCAAACAAGCTTAGGATAAGTTGAAGAAGGAGTTGATGGAGTATGTGCATGAATACACTCCACAACAGAAAAGAGTATGTGCAAGAAGAAACAATACTATAATGAATAAAGGAACAAGGTAAGATGTGTTTGAAGGCAAGTTGCCAACCAAGGCTGTGAAGGAGGAGAAGACTCCATTTGAAGAACAAATCTTTGGTACGAAAGATTGGGCTAGTCAAGTGTGTGAGTCAGATTTGGTTGAGAATAAGGCCAAGGTTGAAGATGAATTGCTTGAGAAGGGTCAGCTTGAAACAAAGCATCTTGGGTTAATTTTTTATCAACATTTTTTTTACAATGTCCTTAATTAGCCCATTCCAACATTGTTTTTGTTACATGGCTATAAGTGATTAGTTTTTTAATTTAGTAGTATTAACAATTGGATTTGAATTTTAAAATTTAAAAAATAAAAAAACTAAATTCCTGAAAATATAAATACAAAGACTATAAAAATATAAAGTATATTTTAATCTTCAAATATTTACTCTATAATTTGATCTAAAAATAATTAGCCAACATTAAGAGTAGTAAGAACCATGCTAATTGAATTTGATAGTGCTTTGAACCAACTTCATCATTAAGAGTGCTTTGAATTATCTGGTTCTAATCACATAATCAAGTTCTAATCCCATAATAATGCCTACAAATTTAAAGTTTTTTTTAAAAAAATAAAAATAAATTAATCTCAATGTCACAAAAGAATGATTAATTTTCCCAATCAAGTGGGCTTTAAAACAGAAGGCTTTGTTTTCTCAAACTATATTGTACCCCCATTAGGCATTTTTGTTTGATATTCTAAGTGTACAATGCTCTTATCCAACTAAGTTATACTGATTATGAGTCTGATCCTCAACGATGCTGCCATGCTGTTGCATTGCCACAACAGGCTCACTGCACTGGAACGATGGAGCCGCCGCACATTGTGTTCGTAGGCAGTAGTAGCATTACTTGTCAATACGAAATTTTAACCATTCATACGCAAGCAATACCTGAAGATTAATCTTCAACACTGTGTGCAGATGCATACGGTAGCAATTGACATGAAGAAAACAAAAATCTGATAATTATCTCTAAAAATTAATACTTCAATCATTAAAGAAAGAATAAGACTTCTATTCTTATCAAACCATCTCAAAGAAAATCGATTCCCTGATTAAGTCTTACTCGGAGAGTTCATCGATTTTGTTAAAACCAAAATCTACTTAGATAGGGCTCACACTTAGAGTTTAGGCACTTTACATCTCTATGAAGAATTGCAGGTACGCAATCATGATGAAGATAAGCTTACACCTTGAGTTGATCCACTAGTAATCTTGCACCGGCTTTCCCAATCCAAGTTCAGATTCCTTCTAAAATTCTTTCTATATTATCAAGTTTTGAGTTTGAATCGAGTTAAATTTTATAATTTGAATAATTTAAATAATTTAAATAAATCGAAAAAGTGTAAATATCCCCATTAGTTTCCTTCAGCTTTAAAAAAAAAAAAACAAATTGATCTCTATCTCAACAAAAATTACAAAAAAAATTTAAAATATTTAAAAAAATTCAAAATTTATATTTTTAAAAAAAATTTAAAGAATATATAAAGAAAATTTAATTTTTTCTAATATAGTAATTTTGGACCTAAATTAATTAATTAACAATTTAAGTTTATTATACTAAAGTATATTTTTTTCCTATTTTACTTTGAAAAGTTTTCAAATATATATGGTTTTAAATTTATGTGCTCTAAAATAAAATTAATTATATTATAATAAATTTTAATTTGATATGTTTAATTTTTTTAATTTAATTAAAATAATTTCACTCGATTCTACTCGACTCGATTTGTAAAAACTTCAAATCGAATTAAAATAACAAAAAAAACTCATCAATTCAACTAACTCAAAACTTTTTACTTAATTTGACTCGATTCAATCGAAATACTCACCTACCTTTACACGATGAATAGCCTAATAACTCCATGATATTATGTGCCCAAGATTTGGAATTTCTACTGCAAAAGTTGCCACCACAGGCTCCTTATCTCGTTTAGTTTTCCAATGCTTTTTTACCGCAATTAGCCTGCAATTGAGCATTTCAGATTTATAAACAACTCCTAAACAATCTTTGTAGTTATCATATTTATTAAAATTTCATCAAATATGTTTATTGACCGTAATTAAGAATTAATAGCATTAATTTGGAAAAAATAATCAAATAAATTGAAAACACTAAAAAATTGTTACAGATGAATAAAAATCTATAGTTGAAATAATAAGATAAAAATCTCATAGGCATGATGAATCACATAAAAAGAATAAAAAAATCTTAAAAATAAAAATGGAAAACAATATATAATTTAAGAAGAGAAAAAAATATTTGAAAACCATAAGAATAAAATAAAAAATTAATTAAATAGAAATGAACCAAAATGATGAAAGAAAAACAACTAAAACGACTTGTCAAAAATGTTTTTATACATATCATAATATTGTAACTACAAAGTATTTTAATACAAAAAAAATATATGTACCATTTTAAAACAATAAATATTTTATTGTAACCTTCAAAACAATTTATGACATAATTTTAAGTTTATAATATATAAGTGGATGGTGTATTAACTCGATTAGTATATGCATTGCTGTCAATAAAAAAGAACGTGAATTTGAGTGCATTGAAGCGCATTATCCTCCTATTTATGGATTGAGAAAAGGTAATAGGTGGTTTTAAAAATTGTGCTTAAAAAACAAATATAATCGAAATCTATAATAAGATTATTCAAAAAAAAAATTATAATATGTAACATGTAAGATGATTTACCAAAAGCTAACAATCTCTTGACCCAAGTGGCAAAAGCATTATATGATACGCATAAGAACTTAGATTTGATCCCAAACAACTTCGTTTTCTTTCCCACTTATCAAAAATAAAAATGATTTAACAAAAAATTTGAAACCTCTTAAAATAATTTAATGCATATGGATTTAATTCGAATAAATGTAAAATATTGAAAACTATTCATTCATTTAAATAAAAATAAAAATTCCAACATTTACTCAAAAAAAATTTATTTCTTAGATTATAATTTCTTTTTAAGATGTGTAATTTAAAAGTTTTCACAAAACTATTATTAACAATATATATTGTTCTTTTTTAGAGATTAGAATTTAAAAAAAAAAATTGAGAAAAAAAATATAGAAAACAGAAGCAAAAGAAAAGAAGAGATGAAAAGTGATTGGGGTTAAAAAATATATTAAAGAAAATGGAGCAATTATCAATTATGCCCTTACAATTTTTTATAAATAAAAAATCAAAATGACAATTATGATTGCTCTCAAGAGAGCTGGTTATATATATACATAGATAAATAGATAGATAAATATATCTGTATCCACCAAATATCTTTAAAATCTCAAATTTTTTCCAAGCTAAAAAAAAAAAAAAAAACACATTATGAATGCGTGACAATTTGACAAAAGAATGATTAATTTCCCCCCAGTCAAGTGGGGGGTCAAAACAGAAGGCAATTGTTTTCTCAAACTATATTGTATCCCCACATCAGGCAATTTTGTTCCATATTCTAAGTGTACAATGCTCTTATCCAACTAAATTACTGATTATGAGTTTTATGTTCCACGATGCTGCCATGCCGTTGCATTGCCACAACAGGCTCACTGCACCGGGAACACCGGAACGATGGAGCTGCTGCACATCGTGTTCTTAGGCAGTAGTAGCAATACCTGTCAATATGAAAATTTAACCACTTACAGGCAAGCAATACTTGAAAATTAATCTTCAACACTGTAAATGCATAAACTTCGTGGAAACCGGTATACAAGGCAAGTATGGTAAACAAAGACTAGAAGAATATCCAGAGAATAGGATAGGAATCAGTTAACTTACCTATGCTGACAAGGGAGAGCAAGATACGCAAGTGTCGGACTTGCCCGGCAAATGGGACAAGTCGAATCGTCCTCTGTAGAACTTGAAGATTTGTTCTTCGAGAACGGGTGAAGAAAGCTTTTAACTGTTGAAGAGTTTAGAAGAGGGAGAAGCAGCAACAGCATCTCCTGCTTAATAGCAAAGCAAATGTAAGTACGAAAATACATTCATCGCAACAGAAACTCCCAGCAGCCAGCCCTTCCTATTCATTCTAGGTGAGGTTTTCAAGTCGTGGTTGTTTGAACCAGACTGAACGGGGTGGTCAGACCAGGAACCAGCCAGGGCACCAGTTCGTTAAAAGGCATTTGACTGATTGAACAGGATTTTTAAATTATTTTTTATGAATTTTTAATCAAACCGGTGGCCTGACCAGTTTGACCAGCAGTTGGGTTCTAAAAACCTTGTTTCGAGTATCAAAAATGAATAATGCCAAACACTAATTAACAGCTGATAAATAGGTTTTCCATAAAGTACTGTCTTTTACTCTGTTACAAACTAGGCTACAGACAACTAAGGTACATTTCGAGAAGTAAAAGGAAACATTACCGAGAACTCATTCCACACTAACTGGCGATTCATGTACTCAAAGCTAACTGCTCGATTCATATTAGGACTTTCATAGACAAGCCTTGCTCTTAAAGCTCTTTCAATGAGGTTCCTATACCTGCATTAGAAACAACAGATGAAATTGGATCAATGTGAGAGGTGGTTAAAGAAAAACAGGTTTTTCAGAACCACCTAAAAGTTCCCTAATCATCAAGCATTCATGTTTATGGAATATGGTAATGCATATCAACCCAAAAACCATACAAACTGATCAATTTTGAACAGTAAAGATGAAAAATCGAAAACTTGGTACAAAATCTAGTAAGTTAAATCACTATGCTTGTTATCCGTGCTTGTGTCCTTTTGCGTGTACTTATTTTCCTAATGACATTCAAGAATACGTTTTTCAACAATTAAAACCTACCTTCCTGTGTAAAGAAATAAGAGTAGGTTGCCAAATGACGCAGCCTTATAAAGCCCTTCAATACGTTGCATCAAACCCCAAACTCGCCGTGCCAATGGCCTCTGAAGACAGAAAGTCAGTATCGACTTCAGACCATGTCCAAACTCTTCCCAAGGAAGAACATGAAGAAAAGGAAAACATAAAAGAAAGGATAAAAACAATGAATCGGCACCTGTTCAGAATCACCCCATCGACGAAAAGCAGAGAATGACTGTAAACGAGCCCAAATGTACTGACCACCAACTGCGGCAATGCAATACCACATCTTCTGAGCAACGGTTAGCCCGGGCCCTTCCAAACCCGTTCTTACTGCAGAAAGATTAGGAGTAGCACAATGTAAGGCCATTGGTAAGGCTACACGAGACTAGAGAAGGGAACGAGTAAAGAAAAGACAATGTTAAATAACATAAAGGGTGTAAACACCATTCAAAACTGAAAATATTAACTAAGGTAAACTGCTCCATCATCTAAAATACACTAAAATAGATTGTTCCGATAAGGAGTAGACATAATTTTCATATAATAACACTGATACTTGCAGTCATAAGTAGAGTAACAATGATCATAAATAAAGTCTAAATAACACTGATACCAGAGCATGATTTGGTTGGCAAACTAACATGCCATTTTACTCAGACTCAAGTGTGTTGGATATGCATCAAACACAGGCATGTTTAATTTTTTTCCCCAAGGTTTTTCATGTATTTGAAGGGTTCGCAGAGGGTTATTTCCTCATATCCATGTCCAAAAATGTTTCAAACATGGATATTTCAAGAAAATGATGAACCAGAGCAATATATGTAGCACAAAAATAAAAAGAAGTCCAGACCTTCTTACCATTTTCTCTTATTTCCACGGCACGTTCATCTCGGTACCTCAAATTCATAAGAGCAATTCCTGGAGTAGGTTTATCTACCCAAATTGAGAACCTCCAAATGAGAAACTCGAGGAAAGCATCGAGTTCAGGTTCATATTGAAATAACATTCCTGGCTAACCCCAATAAAACAAAGAAACAAACTCAGACAATCGGTTTGCGCAACTTCATTTACAATTAAACCATTAATGGATGCAATAACAAAAACAAGAAGAACATTACCTTCATCAAGGAGAAAACTTTAACCAACTGTTCTTTCAACATAGCTGACATCTCAATATCCAATCTGGCGGCATCAAACTGATTGACCCTAGATATTGATATTGGTAGCGTCGAATGCTGCAACAATTGACCAAGAACAGTTAATAAAAGAGTCTCCAAAAGTTAAAAAACAGCAAAATTGGAACAAAACAGAAAAAATCCCATCTTGAAATTGTGTATAGTTTTAACCTATTCACCAAAAGATCAAAACTTTTCTATAGAAGTCTTCCATATTTATAACTAGAGAACTAGGGGAGTGCTTGGTTGAGAGGGAAAATGGAAGGATGAAAGGAGGCTGTGGAAAAGTGAAAAGAATATAAATTTTAAGTGTGTTTGGTAGGAAAGAAAATTGAGAGGAAAGAAAACAAGAGATACCTATTTTCCATCCTAATGTGAAAAAACAAATCATTATAAATTAGAATGATAAGAGAAGAGAAAATAAGGGATGCACCCATGGTAATTCAAAATTGTGCATTTTACAAAGGTTTTATTTTATTTCTTCTTATTTTCAACTCTACCAAACAATGAATTGAATGACAATTATTTTTTTCATTCAACTTTTCCATCTTTCCTACCAAGCACACCAGTGAAAATTCATCTTTTCCATCTTCCTATTTTTCTACTTTTTCAATTTTCTATCATTCCAAATTTCTATCTCCTCTACCAAGCAAAACCTAAAACGTCATTTCTTTTTGCCATTACATAATGCAATCCCATTCAACATTAGCAAGATTATACCTTGATACCAAAAATTCATAATCAAACAAGTTCCCACGCATTCTCAAGGCCAGTAATCATTAATCAAACTGTTAAAAGGAAAATCAACAAAGGGTAATGTCTTTTATTGTTCAACTTAAACTAAATTTTCGCCAAAAAGATTTAAAAAATTAACCTGATGAGAAAGAGAAACAGAGTGCCAGTGAGGAAGTTACCCAAAAATTCTCCAGATAGATTAAAAGTTGTCACTTTTTTTTCCCCAATTTTAATAATGCAATTCCATTCAACATTAGCAAATTAATACCTTGATACCCAAAATTCAAAATCCTCGTATAAAAATGAAAAGAAAAAGTTACCCAGAAATTTCTCAGATAGATTTCAATAAATAAAAACACCCCATGAATTCTTAAGGCCAGTAATCAATAATTGAACAGATAAAAAGAAAATCAACAAAGGGCAACCTCTTTTATTGCTTAATTTCAACAAAATAATATTCATAGCCACCTCTTTTATTGCTTAATTTCAACAAAATAATATTCATAGCCACATCTTTTATTGCTTAATTTCAACAAAATAATATTCATAGCCAAAAAAAAAAAAAAAAACTTAAAAGAGTGTGAACCTGATGAGAAAGAGAAACAGAGTGCCAGTGAGGAAGTAGCTTTTGATAAGAAGTAATCCATGCATCTTCTCGTGGCGGTGGTGCTGTTGATGGATTGCTTCTAAAACTAATCATTTGATGAAAATTAAATTATGGTTTTCTTTCTTCTTCTTTTTTTGGCGCAAATTTTATATGATTGAGATTTGTTTGTTGTCGAAATCTTGGAGATGGGGTTATTTAATTTATTTATTTATTCTGGACTCGGCTGCCCTGTTTCTGAAAATGATGCTAAAAGCTTCGGGAGGTGGACTTGAGTAAACGCGCAACTTGCAACTCATTTATTGCATTTATAAATAAATAATAGGGAAAATTGCACCTAATGTCATTAAAATTATTAGTAATTTTATATTTTGATCACTTAACTTTAAAAACTTATAAAATGGTCATTAAGCTATTCCACAATTCTCATTTAAGTCACTGGTGAACTATTTCATTGGGTTAGTAAGGTTTTCTTTAAACTTTGATTGTGAGTTTTAAGTGATGATTCGACAATAGATACGGTGGATCAGTATTCATCGATAAGTAGAAAAACATTCATTAGATCCAAATCGATCTGACAGTCAATGTCGAATATTAGAGAAAAAACAATTTGAGTTTTGGTTTGTAAATTCGTGATATTTAAAGTTGTTTCATGAAAAAAATATGAGTTATAGAAGAAAAGAAAAGGAAAACTTTCGATTGGTATAGGTAGTACGAAGAAAGAAAATAATATGACAATGATTTTAATAACCTAATTACTTAAATGAAAACTTTCGAATAATTAAATTATTATTTTATAACTTTTTAAAATTGAATGATCGAAACGTAAATTTATTAATAGCTGATAACCTAAACAATAAAAACTTAAATTTGGGATTGGACGGTAAATTTGTCTATTTTGTAAGATTTTAGGCACGCCCACAAAACGATAAAAGAACAAATAATTGTCTAATATAATTGTTTAAGATGGAAAAAAAATATTAAAAAAGGGGGGTAATATTAAAGTTTTGAGTAAAAGAATGCATGTGAAATTTAGTTTTGAAGTTTTAATTTGAGAATTTTCGAATAATAAAGTTAATCATATAACAATTATAATTAAACTATTTTGTATTTGTACAAATTATTAATATTTTTAGGTCTTTATCGTTTCCATTTTACTGTGTTTGTTTTGTTGGAAAATGAATCCTTAAGGAAAACATTTTTCAAAACACGGATAAATCATTTCATCATTTCCGAAAAACCTCTTACCGATTTCTAAGGGCTAAGACATTTTTCACAGCTCCTCTCTTCGCTCTCTTCACCCTAACGAAGAATTCCTCTTCTCTATTGGTTCATCATCTCTGCCTCGTCTTCTCTGTTGATTCATCGAAGGTAAATTTCTACTCACATTCTTGATTGCAAGCTCTAGGATTTAATTGTTAGGGGTTTCTGCATGTTTGTATTCTACTCGAGTTTGGTTTGTAGTGAATGTGTGGGTTTCTGCAAGTTTTTGAATCTGGATGTGTTAGGGCTTCTGCATATTTAATTTAGATGGAAGAGTGAAGTGGGCATCTGAAACACATCATAATTTTGTAGATAAAAGAACAGTGAACAGACTTCAATTCATTCACCAAAGTATCACCTGACAAAATCATTTCCAGTTTTCCATTTTTCATTTTCTTCCAAAACAAAAACCCCATTGTTGCAAACTGGAATTTTGTGGAAACTGAGTCTCTCCCTTTTCTTTTTCTCTTCTTTTGACTCTGGAATTTGAAAAACGAAAAAAGAAAGAAACGGGATGAGTACTGAAGCAGCTAAGAGAAGCACCACCAGAGCTCTTACGGTGAAACAACGGAAAATCGATGAATTGAAGCCTTCTCCGGCACTTACTTGGCATTGCATTGTTGGTCGCAAT
This sequence comes from Gossypium bickii, assembly GCA_025503065.1. NCBI lineage: Eukaryota > Viridiplantae > Streptophyta > Magnoliopsida > Malvales > Malvaceae > Gossypium > Gossypium bickii. The sequence goes on along the minus strand of CP106714.1, from coordinate 2,639,377 downwards.
TTTGGTAAACCCAAATTTCAATTAGATTCAATTTTCATGGAAAATACAGTCCAAGATATTTGTTATTTTTAAGTGATGTTGTTGTTTTTACTTGAAAGCAAGCATATCATAGCTTAAATGAGCTATCATTTCCATCGTGCGTTAAGCTATCATAACTGCCATTGATGTTAGATTGGATTGTCTTAAGCTTAGACCTTATGATTTTTCAGTGTGTGATTCATCAATGTGCTTAATTACCTGTTTGAAACCTTCTCAGGAAATAGCTATAATGGCAGTTGTTCTTGTTTGGTTTATATTTAGTTCATGCCATTAAGGTTGGACCTCTATTCAAGGTTTGAGCTTGGAACTTTCGGTTTCGAGGTCTTAAGCTTAAAACTCCAATCTATGTTAGATGCTCATTACTAAAGAAACACATTATATAAGTGGATCGTGTATTACATACTTAGGGAACATGTAACACTACTATATTAGATACTAATTCAAGTAGAAGTTGGGTCGTTTGGTGTAAGTAAGTAGGATCTATACCGGCATTTCCCTTCTTCACAAACTCTTATGGATGCAATCTTTCTTCACCATATACAATTATGTTTGATCACGCGGCCTGCTTGCTCCTAGTTTTGTGGTTTATATGCTATAACTAGACATTCCTAATTGGTGGAGACTGGAGACAACCTAAGATAAATTACTGATAATTATTAGTTGGATTAATCCTTTGAATGTTGTTTGAATGCAGGTTCGTACGTAACCCACGAGACGAACCACTTTGTTTATTTCTATTTGGATCAAAAAGCAATTCTTCAAATCGGGTCAATCATGGAGAGATGAGAGGCTTCTACTTAATCTACCTGTTGCGGTTAGCAAACTGTATGTACTAGTCCAAGCATATGCTTGTATATCCTAAAATTCATCTGCCTGACTTGTATAAATAATTTTGTCAAACACACACCCGAGTTGATATTTTAAAAAAGATTATTTCTTTATTACTGTATGAATAATTTTAGAACATTTATTAAAATTAACATCAATAATATTTAAAAAAAAATGACCCTATTTAATATGGATTCGTCTCATTGAAAACAATTAGCTGTCACTAGTGTTAAATTATCGATGTGCCTGCATCAAAACAAATTTGTAAATATTGTTACTACATATCTTCTTTTTTTGCAGCTTAATAATTCAGTATTATTATATACTTAATTTAATTTATTTATTTATAAATAAACCATTGCAATATATGTAAAAACAATTTAAAATATAAAAATTTATTAATATGTATATAAATTTATTAATATATATAAAAACAACTTTTTCAGAAAATATTTTCAGGAAATCTGCGAAACAACAGAAAATATTTTACACAGATCCATCTAAACACCAGAAAATATTTTCAGTAAATCATTTTTCAGAAAACATTTTACTAGCAAACAAACAGACCCTATAAGTAGATAAAATCTACTTATCATTTTAATGTGAAAGTTCCTTTAATTCTTTTATTTTATTTCTTTTAATATTATCTTTTAATTATATTAGAAATATATTAAACAAATTTTATAAATTAAATTCAATTAGTCAAATATCACCTACTGTCACAATCATAATGTATATTATAATTTTTAAATATCCATATTATCCTTGTATTATTTTTATAGGTGTCTATGTATAAAACCCATATTCAATCTTACTTGAGCATTCAAATATATCAAATCCATATGACCTTACTTCAATTTTATGATCCTTTTCTAACTTCTAAAGTACAAACTTTATATTGAAAAGATATTCAAGTGAACTTACAAACGCTTTGCACTACATCTTTCAATACTAAGTTCAAAGTTCGTGTTCGGAGTTCGAATCTCAACATCTACGATTTTTTTCTTAGTTCCCAAACTACAACCTTCGTTTTCATAAATATATAGAGAGAGAGACCAAATATGATTCAAGCAAACTTCAAAAAACTTTGCACTGCATCATTTAACAAAACACTAAAGAAAAAGAAACCCACAAGACCATCCAGTAAAATCTTCCCCTTCCAGCAACACCACTGATTTATCACCAATATTCTTGATCCAGTCAGTCATCTCTTTTGGACCACACCAAATTTCGGACGATCCGATTCTTCGCCAATGCTTGCTCTTGACAGTCATCTAATAAGAGGATTAATATAGTACCAGGTAAAGGACTAATCAAGAACATATTCTGGAGAATACAACTATTGCAAACCCAACAAGGCAAATAGGTTGTGTTGCATATGCAAAAGTCATTGCAGCATGGCGGAAGATAAGAACCTCGAAATTGGGTCAAAAGGGTCACAATGCAAAACCCTGTATATCAAATGAAATTAGTTTCACAAACCCAGAAAGAAGACTGAGGTATAGAATCCTAATGGGATTGGATACAAAACCGGCTTACCGGTTTAACATAGATTCTCTAAGAACCAGAGGATGATTTCTGAACCCAAACTTGTTTCTGCAAGTAGATAAAGAGGAAATGAACATGAGAACCAAAGGTGAACAAAAGATGACAGATTCTGCAGTTGATTCTTCATGGGATTTACTGACCTCATGGGCTCCGGAGCTAGTAGCACCTCCTCTTTTTGAAGGCTTGACCTCACTTGATACGACAGATCCATCGGCTGCAGGGCCCCGACCGAATTGTCGATTGGAACCTGCATGAATGTATCAATTAATATGACACATTCTAGTACTACAGTATGAGACAACGATGCTGAATTGATCAAATTATAGATATGGACTATAACAGATTTCTGACGCAATATTACATCAATAGCTATGTCTCATTTAATTTCTCATTGGGTAATAACCGGAGGATCATAGGCAGAAAACGAGGTAAATTAGCTTCCCTCATTTCTAGCAAATTCAAATAGGATGACCACTTGATACAAGAACTATATACCAAATTCATCCACACTAGCAAAAACCAGATATTCATGTGCAGAAGCATTAATACCTTCCATGGATCGAGAGGCCTGCGCTGATTGTATCAAACGCTCCTCGCTGGATTGTGAAACATCAGAACGATGAAGAGGGGCCCATACACCACGATCAGGTCTATCCTTATTTCTTGTACGTTTTTCATGCTTCTCACTTCCAGAACCTGAACCATGCAGTCCCTTTTTGATGAACTTATCATCTGAAACTCTTTTTGTATCACCATCAGATTTCAATGCAGGCATTTCATTAGGGACATGACCATTCATACCCGATCGTGTATTAGTTGGCTGGGGAGGTCTTTTGACAGTGTCCGGACTTTGAGTTTTCTGCTGAGGCTGGATTGCTGCTGAAGATTGATTTTGGCCCGCTTCATTTCTCAAAAGCATGCTCCTTATTAACTTTCCACCAGCCTTGCGTCTTTGACCCTGTCTTGAAGCAGATGAACCAGGTGAATTTACTGCAGAAGATGATGCACCCTGCTGTTCAGATGCACCCTCTGGCACCTAGGAATCCAAAAGGAGATCATCATAATATGCATCCATAAAATTGAAAGAACCAATTCAAAAGTCAACTCCATAAGCAAATATAAAACGATTCTCAGCCCAGTAAATATCAAACTTAAATATAGCTAACAATGGACACCGTGAGGAATAAAAATGAGACAAATTAAATGAAAATATCTTACATTAGGTGCCTCTCGATCTTTTGGTTTTAGGAGAAGGATCTTTTTCTTCCCAGAATCAGCAGAAAAAGTAATTCCAGTTACAGGACCATCAATGCCACAGACTGCAATGCAATTCGTTATAAAGCAAAAATACAAGGGAAGGAAATACAATGAAAAGGAAAAATTAAGAACCAAATGAAAAGGAGATAATTCAAACAAGTCCAGAGACAACAAAGCATCAACTTAAACATATATATGCAGAGACAATCAAAATTAACTGCAAATAGAATGGCAAGCGGCTCTTGCACTTGTTCCGGTATAATAAATGATAACAGGAAGAAAAAAGAAAAAAAAAGGTCAGCATTATTTCACACCTTCACCCAGCCATATGAAATATAGAGATAATTTGTATTCTAAAGTATGAACTCAAGTTGACATAAAGATCCATCATGGGGGCTCCATTAAACAGAACTTCAATGTATTCCCTTTAAAGGCACTATAAGAAACTAGCAGCAGCAGCATATCAGTGTTACATGGGTCAGCTATATCTATAAAATGTATATAATCTCTCTGGTCTCCAAGTTATAAGGGAAGGGTCATCACAGGTAAAATTAAATGCAGAATAACAGGTGGCATTGGCATTGATAGCAGGTAAAGAGTACAAAAGTCCTTTTTCAGAAGCATATAGAATTAGCTTCGCAATAAAACACATTCATAGAACATGCTAAGCCTTCTGGTTAGCCATTTAATGAGATGTGTTAGCAGACAACTTTGAGCACTCACAGATTTATATTAATTTAATCCAGTAACAAACACGAGAACAGCATGAGCCATTTTTATGTGCAAAAATAAGCAATAACTTAGTTTCTTTCACTAGACCTGCATCTTGCAAACATTCATTATTATAACACTAACAAGTTGGTATAAATGCTAACACAGATCTATGCGGATCATAACCTCTGCTAAGACTGTTTAAACCCTTACCAGTTCCATTCTCTCTTATTTCTTTCGCAACAGAAGTCACTAATTGATCCCCTTGCTTGGATGCTACAAAATAATTGGATTTTTTCGCACCTTTTGCACTGTCTTTTTGAATATACTGCCAATCAAACAAGTTTCATCGAATGAGAAAATAACAAGCTATCCACCTTCAAAAATCAAACGCGCACATAAAGTAACACGTGATCATTGGAAAGGATCATTTAGAATAACTTCATATGAAAGAGAGTCGATGAATACAATATTTTAGGATACCAAAACTTCATGCAAAATTTGCTCCAATGATTTGTAAAATATTAAAAGCATCCTACAAGCATTTCCAAAGGACTTTCAAGGTGCTTTAAATTTTAGAAACCAGCCAATTTTGACATCTTATTCAACCGCAAGTGCCTCAATAAGTTGCTTCCTAATAATCTTTACATGCAAGGAGAAAGCAAGAATAAATATCAACTAAGAACAGTCTCACAATTATAAAGCAGATGATCCAGATAAGCAAAAGCTATGCTCTTGTACAAACAAAAGGCCCCTGATTCACCAGTAGGACGATTTTATAAGAGAAGTCCACAAAAATGCAAATATACTAATTTTCGGAAATACTGAAAGGTTTACATTCATGTAGCAAAAGTACCATATGCTCAAATATCCAGCAATGAAATAAATAATAAAGCTATTGACACAGACCTTTTTCTTCTCAGAGCCCTTGCCACTTGATCCAGGCTTGCCTGTAGACCCAGCAGCAATTTTTCTGCCAACCTTTCTTATAGTGATTGACCCCTGTCATAAAAACAAACCAAAATGTGGTCACTGAAGGACTGCTTATTAATTCATTTCTGTTTCCATTTCCTTTTCGTGGGACAATTTTAAACATAAGGATCTCAAGAAAATAGTGACCCAATGAGGCATTAGTAAATATTAGACTGCAGCATGTGTGACAGACATCTCATGGACACTTTCTGGTCAAATTGGATTCTAATAATTCAAGTGGAAATTTAAGAGGAAAAGAAACCACGCAAATACCTTCTGTCAACGATATGCCCATCATGTTTTAATAAAGTTGGATCACACAGATGCAAGCGCAATGAACTAAAAATAACAAAATGATATAAACTTGCATCTCTTCCAAGGTAAAATACCTGAGTTCCACTCTTGGCAGCTCGTTTCTGACGCACAAATTCCATTAGTGGTGTAACAACAGGAGCTTCTTTTGGAGCACCTAGAAAAGAATAAAGTACAGCCAAGGAAATCACACTCATATTAGGGTGGCAAAAACTCATAACTAGATTTAACAATTTTTTATTCCTTCTATCATAACTAACCAGATAGTTCTGCTTCTTTTCTCTCCAACTGAATTTCAGCACTGGGAAGATTCTCAACAGGTTTTGCAATCAATTTGAGAAATTCCAGATAATCAGGATCTAGTTTCATAAAAGAATAAGAAGATTTAGTACAAGATAAAAAGCTATAACTATCATTTCAATGTTAGTTAGAAAAGCTTCTGTTAAATATATGTGCCTAACAATAAACTCCTTTTCTTTGTATTAAAAAAATGCACCTTTGAAAATGGTCCCTTCACGACCATCCTTTTTAGAGCTGGGCTTTGGTACACGCTGTGAAGGAGCATATTCAACAATGGCCTTAAATTGAGTACCTGAAATAAGGGGCATCAAAATGATAAATTAGAATAGAAGGACCAATGGGTATATTAAACTCAGAGACAAAGAAATTAACATATTGCAATCAAATTGAACAAATGCAAACAACACTTGTATTTCACATTTTTAGAAAGAATTCCGTAAGCTGTCCTCTAAACCAACAGTTCATAAGCATCGTAAAGGATCAACCATTTAACCATAACGTACCCTTCTCATTAACAAATATATGCCCATCAAAGAACTCAGCAAACTCAAAGACATCTTCAGGCCTATTGAAGTTTATGTAGGCTCGGGAGTAACTCTGTTGCTTATGGCTGCAAGTGTTTCAAGAACCAACCAAAAAAAATCCATAAGGATCAAAAAATGGAGTAAAAGGAAAATAACTAAATAAAAGCATGTTCAAATTAAAATTTCAAAAGTTTCTTAATTTTCCATAATTTTCAATCATATCTTAGTTAAATTCATCTTCTTCCCAAGCCTTCTACTATGACCAACATTTAGTTGGCCAAAATATATATATGACTAGCATTTACAGGATTGAAAATTATGATAATTTCTTTTAATTCCATGCAGTTCTCCAAGAAGCAAAGAAAGGAAACATAGTAAAGAAAACCATATTCCTAGCTTAAAAAATACATAAAAGAATAACCTTAGCTCTGAAATTAGTTTCAAATTTTAACTTTCAATTATTCCAACCTACCCCCCCCCCCCGGGCTTCTTCCCAGCTGCTAAAGAACAAGAAATTACTGTCTTAATACAAACAACAAAACTAAATCTTATCAAATACCAATCCTTAAAGGCATAAACAAGAAATTCAAAAGTGCAATCACAAATTGTGCCTAATTGGATACCCTAGGAACTAAACTAGGAAACAAAATACAAATAACCCCCCCCCAAAAAAAAAAGAAACGAAATAAGGCATATTAAGAGGATATTAGAAACCGGGCAAATTAAAAGTTGGAAACCCTAACCTGGACTTGCCGAGACGGATAGAGAACCAATTATAACGATCGGAGAAACGATCGTCGATTTGAGAAATTATAAAGGGTTCGGTGACGGACGGTGGTAGATGCCTTATCACCACTTTCGTTTTACGCAACGGCTCCTTCATCTCGATTTCTCTTCCTCAAATTCCTTCGGGTTTTTTAGGGATTCAATTTCCAGTTTCTTTTATTTCTAAAGTCTTAACGCAAAAGTTTTTCGTACGAGAGTCTCTTTTTTGCACAGGGATTTTTATTTTCTTTTTCCCTTTTTTATAATTTATTTATTATTTTTATTTTATTATTAAAATACTAAAAGTTATAATTAATTTGTAGATAATCTCTACTAATACTTAATTAAATAATTAATTATAAAATCAAATTAATTTATTTAAATTTAGGTATACTTTTTTTTAATTTCAATACTTCTCCTATCTAAACATTAAGATTAGTCTCTATACTTTAATTTATTAAGATTTGCTCCTTATTCTCTACAAAATTTATGAAGAATCTAATTAGGCAGCACTACTAAACCTTCATGTTAAATCGATAGTCTAGAAATTAGTTGTTCCATAATTTATATTAGGAAACACTTCATCGAATTATATGCAACAAAATAGAAAAATAGTAGTGTAAGTTCAAGTGTTTACCAACAATTAGATTGATTTCTTAATTTTTGTACAGGAGAATGACCAAAGGTGGAGCTAGTGAGCTGGTAGGGCCCCAACCCCTCTAAAATGAAATTTTATTCATTTAAAATTTTTTATAATTAGTAATAATAAAATTACACTTTGACCCCTTAAATATGATAAAAATTTTATTTAATCCTTTAAAGATTATAAAGATATAGACTATTAAAATAGTGAAATTACATTTTTACTATCATAAAAAATATACAATTTAATTCCACCAAAAAAAAATTCATAATTAAGTCAAATTAATTTCACCAAATGTCCTCGAATTATAATTCAGAATCTAAACTGGTTCCCAACTTAAAATTGTTTTAATTGTGTCATCAGTATTTTAATATCATATCAATTAAGTCCTTCCGTTAGCTTAGCCATTAGCTTGGGCATTAAATGTCAGCTTTAAATTTGATGTGAAACATATTTAAAATACATAGACCAAATTATAAACACATGAATACCTATTGCATAGGCATCTTTAATCTATCCGGTATAAAAAGGCTTACATTTTATTGACATTCCTTTTTTATGGTACAATTTATATTGCTTTTTTTTTAAATCTCAAAATCAAGTTGTTCGTACAATAAATACACACGTGTTTATAATTTAATCAATGTATTTTAATATGATTCATGTTAGATCCAAACTAGCAATTAAGATCTAAATTGACAACTATACCAATAAAAAGGCTAATTGAGAATACTAATACTTTAAGGATTCAAGTATAATATTTTGATGTTTAGGGATTAATTTATATATAATAATTTGAGGATGCTTGGTTAATTAACCCAAGTTTATTTTAATAAAAACAATAATTTCATAATTTAAATATAAAAACCTTTTTTTTTTTGTATTTCCATTCAAGTTCAAGTCGTATATGCAATAAGTATATACATATTTATAATTTAATCCACATAGTTTACATATATTTCGTCTTAGATTGAGTTGTCATTTAGCACTCAAACTCAAAGACAAAAGCAAAGGGGCAGGTAGTAGCCTTGCTCTGTAATAACCCGAAAATTACTATAGTAAGAAAGTAAGATATTATCCTTGATATAGTTAAGTAAGCAAATAAAGTGACAAAAAGGGAAATTTCGGATTATGTCAACATTGGGAAGTATATTATGATATATTACATTATTAATTCAAGAAAGGACTAAATTGTAAAAGTGAGAAAAATTTTACTGCCTAAAAGTAAAGACTCAAAATTTGAAGGTTAAAGTGTAAATATGAAAAAGTTGAAGGACTAATAGTGTAAATATTTTAGGGGTGGAATAATCTAAAAACTAAGGAAAATGGATGAATTAGGACCAAATTGAATAGGTGAAGAATTATGAGGGACTAAATTACAATTTTTCCAAATTAAGTGATGACTCAATGATGGAATTTTAAAAGATCAAATTTTGAGTATTTACTCTTAGGCAACAAAACTTTTCTCACTTTTACAATTTAGTCCTTTCTTGAATTAATAATGTAATATATCATAATATACTTCTCAATGTTGACATAATCCAAAATTTCCCTTTTTGTCACTTTATTTACTTACTTAACTATATCAAGGATAATATCTTACTTTCTTACTATAGTAATTTTCGGGTTATTACATGCTCCCCCTAAAAATGATAGATTTGTGATTTAATCACTTAAAATTTAAAGAAATTACATATTAGTAAAATGGTAAAATTGTATTTTAGCCTTGATAATTTATAATTCATCCGTGGCCCTCCTAAAGCAATTTTCTAGGTTCATCCCTACTCAAACAAATAGTTAAACTAACGTAAAGACTTATTGATACAACATGAATACTTTGAGAACTCAATTAATAACATCTTGAAGTTCGAAACCAATTTAAAATTTGAACGAAATGTTTAATAAAATTGTCCTAAAATGTAATTTTGAAACATTTAAAAAAAAGTTAAATTTGAATTTCACCCTTATACTTTAATAAAAATTGAATACTTTAAAAAAATTGAAAATTTAGTCTATATATTTTAATTCTTCATAACTTGGTCCTCGTACTTTACAAAAGCCAATAAATTACTATAGTTGTTGGAAAACACTTGAACTTATACGGTTAATTTTTACTAATCTATTGTATACAATTTGTTGAACACTTAATTTTTGATAATATTTTGCATATAAATTATTAAACATTTAACTTTCAAGGCATCGAATTTAAGGCGAAGGTTTAATATAATACAAAATAATTAAATTAATTTCTTAATTTTCCTTAAATATAAAAATTAAATCAATGATAACTTAAAATAAACGTATGAATTTTTATAAAATAAAAAGGTAAAATTGGAAGTTAAGAAAACAATAAAAAGGACAAAACAACAAAATATTGTCTTTGCTGTCACCTTTTACTAAGTGAAGAAATCAAATAAGAAAAAAAGGACGAAACCCTAATTGGATTGCATTCAATCAAAATTCAACAATTGTCTCAATCCTTTTTCAATCAAGCAAGTCGATCGATTTTGATATCTTCAATTTCAATCAATTTATTTTAATTAATATTTATATATATATATTAGGATTGTTCCCAAATCGATCAGTAAATTATACCAAATATCATTAAATTATTGATGTTTTGGTCATTCAATTTCAAAATATTGCAACATAGTTATTGAATTATTCGAAAAATTTTATTTAAGTTACTGAGTTATTTGAAAATTTTTATTTAAGTCACTGGACTGTTAAGTTTTTTATTTTAAAAGTTCGCTTAGCGAGCTCCGATTGGCAATTTAATGATCGGTACAGTGAATCAATACTATCAGCGAGTAAAATAACATACCTTAGATCAAAATTAATTTGACGATTAATGTCAGAGATCAGAGAGAAAGTTATTTAGATTTTGGTTCGCAAACTCATGACGTTTAAAGCTATTCCTTAAAAAAAAAAAAAACCTTAACTGTAGAAGCGAAGGATAATGAGAGCTTTCGATTGATGTAGATGGTGCAAACAAGGAAGACCATGCAATAATGATTTTTTAGTTCAGTGACTTAGATAAAAACTTTTTAATAGCTTATTGACCATTTTTTAAACTTTTTTAAGTTGAATGGCCTAAATATAAACTTACTGATAGTTTAGTAACCTTCAGTATACTTTACCTCTAAAATATATTAATAGATTTTTGAAATTGAAGAATCAATTTAAAATTTAGTCCATTATTTAAGAATGTGCAATGAAATTAACCCAATAATATAAAAAGAATTTTAATTTTTTACAATAGCTAAATTACCATATTGGTATCTCGAAATTCTTACTCATTGTTTTTTTATATAATGTTTAGAACTAACGATAGTTCTTCTATAACCTTTAAATAAAAGGATAACACTTTTCAATGCTATCAAACTCACATTCTCTTATACTGATAACAATGTCGATACCAACTAAATTAAGACTCAATCGGTCATTTTTTTATTTAAAAAAACTTTTCATTTTCTCCCAAGTGTAGTGCGTTTTAATTTTTTTTAGATTTATTTTTATTTTTCATGTTTTTCATTCATCTCTATTCTTCTTCATTTTGCCCTTTCTCTCTTTAAAGAGAACAGAATAAAACAGAGTTAAAACGAAAATTTACCTTCATTTTTCATTCATTTTTACAATTCGGCTCCTCTAACCTCCTTCCCTGCAACCCTTCGGAGTTTTCAAAATTAGATTGAGAATTACCTGAGACATTAATTCCAATAAAAATAAAAAGAATTAATTAATTTACAAATTGGTTGAATCAAAATTTATAAATTTTTATTTTTTTATAATATTTATAATAATTTGTTTAATTTATTTCAAACAGATTAGGCACATTTAATCACTTATCCAATTTCTTGAAATATAATATTATTTATTTAAAAAATTATAAAATATTAATATTCAAAATTAAGTATCTATAATTTAAAATTTTAATAAATGAAAAAAATGTAACTATAAAAAAATTGTATATATAAACACTAAATACTAAATGAGGGCTAAAAATTAAATTAATAAAATAATACCAATCAACTTAAATAGACTTAACTCTTAAGTTAATCATTTTAAATATGGAAGAGTTTATATAAAATTTGAAGAAGAAAAAACTTTTGAGTTAAATTTATGTATAGACTTAATTATGTATAGTTGGATTAAAATTAAAAGTGTTCATGGATTGAGTCGAACTAAATATAATATTAACATACTTTATGTTTGTTTAAGCTTAACCCAATTCAAAATATAATTATAAAATTTTATTCAAACCCGTTCATATTTATAAAAAACTAATCCAAACTCATTTTAAGCCTGTCCATATTAATTTTAATTTTTTTAAATATTTATATTATATTATTTAATAATTATATATTTTTTTATTTATTGAAAGTTTTTATATAGTTATCTTAACATTATTTTAATATTTATATTAGAGTAGTATTATATATTTAGTATAAGTTTAATTTTTTAATGTGTTTTAAATTACATAATATAAAATATTATAAACTTAAAAACAAACCAGATTAGGATCGGGCCCAAGCTTGAACATTCAAAACTCGATCCATATTTTAAACAAGTATAATTTTTTTCTCAAACTCATTTTTTGGGCTTAATAATTTTTACTCAAATCCTCTAAAATTTCGAGTGTATCTTCGGATCTAGACAGATAACTCAACTCAACCCACCAACAGGTCTAATCCAAACCTGACATAGTCTCGCATATGAACAACTCAAGCTGGGTGAAATGGAATTACATGTATCAAATTGACACAAAAATAAAATATAAAGGAAAAAACTGAGAATTTATCTATTGCACAGGGGCTAAATTAGCTATTAAGCCAAAAATAATTGAAACGTTTAAGAAAGCTATAAAAGCCAAAACAACCAAATCATGTCTTCGGCTCTTCGCTCTCTTCCTTTTCCCTCTGTTTACGTTTTGAAGTTTTCAGATTATGGTTTTTACCTATTTTTCCATTTCTTAAAGGCTAAGAAATCAAATAACAAACGGACGATACCCTAATTGGATCGCATTCAAATTCCGCTATTAATCGCAATCAAATCGAAAATTCAACAACATTTTTTTCATCATTTTCAATCAAAACGATCAAAGCGAATAGATCAAATATTGAACTCTTCAAATTCAATCAAATTTTGAATTTAAGAAATATTTTTGTTTTCTTTTCTTCAATTTTCGGAATGGATTCCAGCAGGCGAGCTGTGGAATGGTATTGGAGATCGCGGATGATCGATGCGGCAACCTCTAATGAAGACAAAGTAGCACCCGTTTATAAGTTAGATGAGATCGCCGAACTCTTGAGATCTTCGCATGTTAGTATCGTGAAAGAGGTCGCCGAGTTTATCTTGAAACGACTCGATCACAAAAGTCCGATCGTTAAACAAAAGGTGATTTCATCCAATTCGCTTCGAATTTGTTTCATTTTGCTTAAATGTAGTACATTATGAGAAAATTTTTGTCTAGTAGTTAAGTAATGGTCGTATAATTTAACCAAAGTTCAATGTGGTTCTAAAATGTAAAGGCAACTGATTAAAAAGCAAGGAAAGGAGCAGGGGCGAAAGAAGAAATTTTTTTTTAGCCGGAATTAAATTATATATTTTTACAATGTTAAATTTATGTCGGAGAAAAGTATAATTTTATCATTATTAATTTAAAAATTTATAAACTATAAAGGCTTTTATGAGAAATTTTCCACTGGAGAGGAGTCTAATTATTCAAAAGCGATGAAGTTTTGTCATGTGGATGTTGTGAGTTACTGCATGGTTACGTGCGGGCGAATTGTATCCTAAGATTATAAATTATCAAAACATGTTGATACTTGGTTGTTAGTGATATTTTGCAGGCTTTGAGGTTGATAAAATATGTTGTGGGAAGGTGTGGTGTGGAGTTTAGGAGAGAGATGCAGAGGAACTCAATCGCCGTGCGTCAGTTACTTCATTACAAGGGGGAGCCTGATCCTTTGAAGGGGGATGCACTCAATAAGGCTGTAAGGGACAATGCTCAAGAGACTATTTCTGCTATATTTGCAGAGGACAATAGTAGCAGCAAGCCTTCGCCTGCTGATGATCTGAATAAACGAATACAAGGATTTGGAAATACAAACTTTGAAACGCCTGTAGATGATAAGAAATCAATTCTCAGTGAGTTTGTTGGTATTGGATGTGCATCTATCAAGCAGGGAATTAGTAGTTTCACTCAGGTTCATTCGTTTAGAAAGAATGACAACGGAAATAACAAGGGTCCTACGCTTCGAAGGTCATTGACTACAGAAATTGACAATTCTGATAGGTATGAACCAGTTGTATTGCCCAATGACACTCAAGGAGTTTCCATGAATACTGCCAGTGGACCTTGGGGGCAGGACTTAGGAGAATTCAAGACAGAAGCAAAAAATAGGGAATCCAGCTCAAATCATTCAGAGACTAAAACTCATGAAGAGAGATTATTGGAAACCATAGTGACATCTGGTGGTGTTCGTCTACAGCCTACTCGAGATGCCATTCAATCTTTTCTAGTGGAGGCTGCAAAGCTTGATGCATTAGCTTTAAGTCATGCGCTTGAATCTAAGCTTCTATCGGCAATATGGCAGGTAACTCTTTGCTCTAATCATGAGATGACAAGTCCACTGGCAGTGATAGTGGGGGAGGGAGGTGCTTAGCTGAAACGTTGGCTATCTACCCTAACGCATAACACCTATTCATTCAGGCACCCTGTTCTGATTAGATGATCATGTGTCATATTTCTGATAATTTTATATTGATTTTTCCTCCTCCACCCCCCCCCAAAAAAAATAGTGGAAGTATTTATGTTTTATTTTTTAATTTTAACTAGAATTATTGATGATCAGGTTCGCATGAAAGCTGTGTGTGTGCTTGAGTCCATTCTGAGGAAAAAAGATGAGCATTTTCTAATTGTGGCTTCTTATTTTACCGAGAACAAAGATGCTGTTTTGAGATGTTCTGAGTCTCCCCAAACTTCTCTCAGAGAAAAGGCTAACAAGGTAAATGTACAACCCATTGCTTTACGTTTAAACCGAAAGATAATATATCTTCTTTCTTATGATTTAAGATCCAGCATAGAGCACTATTTTTGTTGGCATGCTTTTTGAGGGGTTTTCCCCCTGTTGTTTTACTAAACAGCTATATTAAGCTCTAATTCAGTAATCTGATGTCATTGAAATATAGGAAAATTCATCCAACTCATTCTTGAGAACTTCCTTTTAGGGACAGGAAATTTTCTTTTGGTTTCATGATAAAGTGTAGGAAGACTAATTGAACTTTCCCTCTTATTGAGTTCATTAAAGTCTTGCATTGAATTGGTGGCATATTTATGCATATCCAAGTTGATTAGTGTACTAGTTTCTTCTTATAAAATAATATATATTTATCTAGGAAATTTTTGCTATCGTCGAGAAATGGAAATAGACCCTTCAGGTTGATTTGTTTGTGGTTTTCTTTTTTTTTTATTATTGTGGAAAACTTTCTCGTTACTTTTTGATCCAACTTACAAATTCAGACATTCTAACGGTTGATTCTTGACGGTTGTCACATTACGTTTCAGTTCCTTTCTTTTGGTTACTCTTCTGCATAAATGAATATATTCATGATCTTTGTACGATCATTGTGTTTTATCTTTAGTGCTTTGGTTCTTAATGTTGGACGACTTTGAGTAGTTATTATGTACACTAAATGCTAATTTAGAGCTGGTAGGGATACTCGTTTTCTGAGTTAATGAAGTACATGTTACAGTCGAGTGGTTGAGTTTGACATATATATGGTATTGGTAAACAGGTGTTGATCCTTTTGAATGGGGAACAGATAGGAGGTTTGGCAAGTCATTCAGAAAAGTCTTTGAACGCGGAGACGACACCTGTTCAAATGCCTGACCTGATAGACACTGGTGACCAGGATGATTCCACAAAAAACCAACATGATCAAAAGACTCCGAATCTGACTGTAAACCCACTTATGGATGAGTTATTAGTAGATGACCTGGTTGCTGGACTCAGCACCAGGGAACAGAAAAATGATGATGACCCCTTTGCAGATGTCTCATTTCACACTGGTGAGGATAGAGAAAATGTGGGTGATCTCTTCTCTGGGATAACTATAAATGACAAGTCAGTTGTCAATGGTAATTCTATGGCTGCAAATAGAAAATCTGAAGTAATTGATATCTTTGGAACCAATTCTGAAGCTCTGCCAGAGAATCAAAAAAAATCTGTTAGTGGTATAATGACTGGCTTGTCAATGAATGAGAATTCATCTAATTTGAAACAGAAAGGAATCTCTTCTGAGACACGCCCTCAAAATATATTTTCCAATTTCAACAATCAAGCTTCTAGTGATGCTTTGAGTGGTTTCCATGGTTCCCAAGCCGCTGGGATGAATGCAAATATGATGCTTCCTTTAGGGACCATGCCATATGCCGTTCCTCCTGGAATAATGGTGAACCCAGCCTTTTCTTCTCAACCTATGAATTACGGTGCTATGGGTAGTTTCATTGCTCAGCAGCAATTACTTGCAACAATGTCTAACTTACAACACTTTGGTAATTGTAATGCAAAAAACGCTGGCATCAATAATGTTTCCAGTGGATCTAACGGAGGACCACCTCTGCCTGACATATTCCAGTCAAATTTTACAACTCAAATGCCTAGTTCAATGATAAATAGTTCAAAGAACGAGGACACAAGAGCATTTGATTTCATTTCGGTAAGTTTAAGTTCTAGCATATGCTATTTAAGGTAGTCTTACATGAATTTCCTCCTTTCGTAATAAGTTATACGTTTGAAGTAATTGTTCCATGATGAGTCGAAATTTTATGAGATCCCACCCCAGAATGTCTTGTATTGGATATGCCTGCTCCGTAGGAATTTGCCTTATCGGCAGCTGGAAAATTGAAGAAGCAAAATTTTAGAACCTTTAGCTTCCTATCAATCCTATCTTTGTTTTGAATGACTTCTGCTGTTTGTCTTGTGATTTGAAGTAATAACTTGCTATTAAACTTGTGCAATCTAACATGGAAAAAATGCAGCTTCGTTATATAAATATATTACGGTTCTCTGTTGTGTTTTCTCTGGAGCTCAGTTACTTGTACATACGTTAAAAGGTTCTAATACCACCCGGTTGAGTAACTCGTCCAGTTTCATGGGTCAAACCAGTTTGAACCTGGGGATGCTTTCCTTTTCTTTATGCTATATGCCAAATCATGCCATAATTCACTTCATGACTGTGCATATAACCTTCTGCAAATAGGTCATACAACACGAGTCTCTTATTGCAGCAGTTTTCTGCGAAGTTCCTTCAGGCAAATCATTTTCTCCATGGTGCCATAATTTAAGTCATCAATTTGCATCTTATATGCTGGTTATACACGCCAAAACTAGCTTGGCAACATGCCTCTGCTTCGCTTTCTTTGTTTTCTCATATCTTGTATCTGGTTTCTGTTTCGCAGGATCATCTCGCGGCAGCTCGTGATCCAAAAAGGACGGTGTAAGGTTTGTGCTTGCACCCTACATACCGTCTTATAGAATATTACGACACTTAAATAATAGTACTGTTCTTTTGGAACAATGAAGCTTTGCCATTACATGCATCGTTGACCATTGCTTTGCATGTAGCTGGGGGGGGGGGGTAACATCCTTATAATTAAAATGTATAGGCTATGAATCTTTTAGGCTTTGTATTCGAGATGAAAGAAAATTGGAAAAAATCTTTGTGCAGTTAATTGTTCCAAACAAAAAAAGAGTAGAACGAAAAAAATATTTAAATAAATGATGCCTCTAAGAGACGGTGTAAGGATAGAAGATGCTGAGATTCGAATTCCAAATTTGTTGAATACCATTTTTTTACCATGGTTACATTAATCAATTAAGATGAGTTATGTATTTAATTGTTTTTTAATTTAATAATTAAGATTTATAATCGTATTTGTTATTTCTAGCTCAACTTTTGGAATTTTTCTCTCCCCCCCCCCTTTTTTCTTTATCTTTGTTAGTGTAAAATAGGATCACTTAATAGTTCTGAATGTACGATATTTATTTATGCCTCGTATCTATATAAGAAGTACTTTTACAATTTTCATATTTAATATATATTTCAAGTATAATTAATGTTTGGTTTAAACCATTCCGGTTGAATTAAAACCGAAATTCAATTAGTTTAGTTGGTTTAATTTCTTAATTGATTACTAAATTAGCATTACTTTAATTTCATATGAAAGTAAAAGTATGTATTTTTTTTGTTTTGAATGAATGTTGATAGTTTAATTGGAAAAAAAGTATTTAAAATAATTATAAACATATTACTAAGCTTTAATCAAATATAAGAAAAATACCACTAATTGAAATTTAAATATCACACAACAACAAAACACTGCAATTTTTAGAATTTTCTACATTCCATTCAAAATAAGGAGGCTTCAAAGAAGGGAGAAGAGACGTGAAAGAAGGGACATGATTGAATTATGGGGTTTGATTTCTACCTTTTACTTTTTCCAATTTCCTTATTGGGACAGGCAAAACCAAAACCAAAACCAAAACAGCTATAATTGAAGTTTTATATTAAAGATCACACCGATTTGTATTGATTGATGCTGTGTGGGTGATGGGGCCTGTATTAACTAAATTATTGGGTTTATACTTCATACCCCTTTTACTTTAATTTCCCATTTCCCTACCACTTAATAAAATTGTTGTTAGGCGACTAATTCGGAAAGGACCTTAGGCATTATTCGTATAGCCTTGAGCCTGAAAGACCAACTTTAAACATTGCATTATCCCTAGTTCCCAAATTTGAGCCTTACATTGCCTTTCTTAATGAACTTTTTTTGTTTGAAACCTTGAGCCTAAATTGAGTTTGAAACTCAACCCTTCACTGTCCCTGAAATTTGCAATGCACTATTGAATGGACGTCAGGCCACCTTCTATTTTTTTACTTTCACTATTACCGATTCAATATATTTTTTCAATTATAATGTAGAATTAAATCATTATAAATCGGATGAAAAATAGGTTAAATAGAAAAGAATTAAACAAAAATTACATATGGTATACTCATATAGTAAAATTAAAATTCACCCATTATAGTTGCACATAATAAAATTCGAACCTAAATATTCAAAGACTCAAGAGATCATTCGTTCTATTTTTTGTTTTGGATGGGGTGGTTTATATCATTTTTCAATCTTAAACAAACTAACAAGCACTACAATGAGCTCTTGATTCTGGCTCAATTCTTCGCTTCAATATAGGCCCTTGTTTAATTATGGAATTATGAAGTAGTTGATTCATTTGAAACGCGAAGTATGTGATTTAAAATTCAAATAAAAAATTCTTGTAGTAAATTATCGGTTTTAGATCAATTTTCGATAAAATTGTGAGTAATACAATTGGTCTAAAATGAATTTATAAAATTACAAATAAACATAAGAGATAAATCTCAAAATTATATGTGAAACTCTAATTGTAGTTCAAATGTATACTTGAAACTTTACTTTTGATTTAATCATACACATTTAAAGAAATAAATACACCAATTTATTATTATATTGTGATTCAAATGCATGCAATATACACCGATTTATCTTTTTTTATTTTCTATTTTTAGAATTAATTTTAGTTAAACTATAAGAGAGAAAACCTTGGATTTTATAAAAAGTTCCTTGGGTTTTTATAGGAAAATGATGGCTGTCGATTCCACCAATATAAACCTACACCTAGTGCAAATTTCAGCAGTATAGGGAGTAGGGTCGATCCCATAGAGACTGGATTTTTACTGAAAAATCGTCTATCTCTTGACCAGGTTAGTGTCTGGGCAATTGTCGTGCCCGCGACGTTTGGGGGGAGTAAAATGTTAAACCTAAAACAGACACAGAAAATAAAAACGTAAAAAGCAACAGATTAAATAAGAAAATAAATTGAAATAGTCTGAAAAGAAATCGATAAAACTTAGCTCAGCCTCAAGCACGGGATTTTCCGTCTTTGACCAGATCCTCGAAATTAGATGAACTCGTCTTTTCCGATAAGCTAGTTATAGCTACCAAGGACGCCTTGGGAACCAACTCTTCCTTGTGTAAATTAGCTATGGAACGTCCTATAATTAACCCTTACCGATCGAACAACCTACGAAACATTCGTGGTTTAGAACTCCGGCAGCTTTGCGTTCTAGAAGAGCCTAGCTCGAACCAATGCCCTCAAACGTTGGGACATTTAAATCCGGTTACTATTTCTCTTGACGGAACCAAACAGCAATCCCCACTTGGCACGCCAATGTGTTCACGGAAGACCAATTAGACAATCGATCCTTTCTCGAATTCCAATCAGACGCGTCTAGTCGCGCTAACTCAAACGACATCTTTTTTGACTTAGTACGACTTGACTTTATGAGCTGACGAAGTCATACTCTTAATCCGGAGAAATAATAAGTATCGAAAATCGAGAGTTGAATAGCTCGGGTTCGTAATTCACAGGTTTTTTTGACGGGGTTAATACCGGCTTAAGGCTGAAAGGGGTTTAGTGTGGCATGATTTCACTCATGCTTGAAGGTTGTGTTTTGGCTTGGTTTGAAGGATGATGGATTTTTAGGAAGGAAGGGGGACTTGGAAGGTAATTAAACCAATTTTGGAAAAACCAACAATTGGATTGGAAAATGGCAGAATGTTGACGGCTTGAAGGAAAAATAAAAGAAATCCTATTCTAATTTGCAATAGGAAAAGAGAGAAAAACAACTCCAAATAGGAATAGAAAAGAGAGAATTGATTGATTATCATCCAATTACAAATAACCCCTATTTATACTAATAGATTTACTAAAAATAGGCTTAATTAAATTAATATAAAATCTTAAATAAAAAATAAAAATAAATAAATAAAAATAAAATAAACTAAAAATAGGATTTTCTATTCTTGGCTTTTTACAAAGTCAAATTACTTAATGAGTCCTTGGCTTCCTCCATCTTTTTAATTTGGCCCAATTTCCATGATTTTCTTTCAATTTAGCCCTTTTCAGCATGTTTCCGATCAATTACGTCCCTAACAAGAATTAAATCATAAAAATGCAAATTAGCAGGGATTAATTTCAGAAATACACCGAATTAAATACAAGAAATCATGCAAAATAATCATGTTATCAAATCCCCCCTACTTAGCTCATGCTTGCCCTCAAGCATGTTGTTCTTTCAAACATTAAAATTAATTCCACAATTTATTAAGAATCGAGCCTATTTTCCTCATCCATACTCAATATAGACAACATAGGTAAAAATAATTAAATAAATGCTTAGAACATATAGTTTAATCAACAAAACTAGTGTCATAAAAATCGAAGTATGCGAACTAGATAATTAAACTGAGTTTGAATCCAGTAAATTGCAAGGCATTTAGAAAAAAAAATAATAAACTAGACATGGTCAAACCTTTTTACGCGAACTAGGATGACAACCCAAGCACCCTATCCCGGTTACTCAGTTCAAGCAGCCTTTATTATTGGGCTCCGTTAGCGGAGTGTTATTAAGCCATCGACTCGTCACTCGAACCTTTTTACGCGAGATGAGATGACAACCCAAGCACCTCACCCCGGTTACTCAATTCGGTCACATTTTCGAGACTTTCACTCATAACTTGAGCCTTTATTTATTTATTTAATTTTCTTTTTTTCTTTTTTTCTCTCTTTTTTTTCCGTGCACAAGCAAATATTTTTCAAACAATCAATTCATGAAAAACTAGTTACATACATCAACCTTAAAACACAAGTGACGATTAATCTATATACTTGAGCATTTAAATTCAAAAAAAAATTTTACCCAATTGTCCAAGTGGACTAAGTATGAGATTAAAGGCTCATCATCAAAATAAACTGCTGAATGAATTCAATGCAAGATTGAACATATGCAAAAGACAATCATGTAGCAAAAATCAATCAACCATCCATGCATACTTACTATATTCATCCCCCCTACTTATTCTATGCTTGTCCTCAAGCATGCATCATATAATAGAAAAGAAAAACAGCAGCTCAAATAACAAGTAAAAATGAAAAGTTAGGAGTACTCCCCATGTGTGGCTTCAATGATTTTGTCGATGTTGGGGGTAACGGGTTTGTAGGATATCAAGGATTATGGAGACTTGGTTAAAGTGAACAGATACTATGCACCAGGTAGGATTCCAGAGAAGAGGAGGTGGGTCATTAAGACCGCTTAAGTTCCAAGCTCTCCCTAGATCCAGTCCTAGACATGCATATACCCATTGCCACACCTTAACCTTATAGAAAAGGGGGGGAAACGGCGATGGTAGTGCAGTGGCATCGGTGATGGTAGTGTGATAGCGACGGAGATGGTGAAGGCAGCATAGGTTGGTTGTGGGGGAGAGGGTTTGTTTTGAGGGTGTTTTTGGGTAAGTGTGGATGGGTTTTTTTTTAGGTAAAAATTTGTCACCAAATTAGCATGTTGTGCCCGCGCCACCACTGTTATCCGACTTTCGGGAAAAATTCATGCTCTCCATTGTTTCCCTGAAAACATCAAAAATTGAACTAAGTAAAAATTTATTTATCTACCCTAGATTTACTAAAAATTTAAAATTAAATAAATAAGAAGAAATTTGGGTTGCCTCCCAAAAAGAGCTTTTGTTTAACGTCGTTAGCTCGACGACCTTATATGTTATCCGTTTGGCTTATTGAGAATTAATTTCTCCATTTTGTGCACTTGGATGTCATTGCAGAAAGGTTTCGACCTCTTTCCACTATCCTTGAAGTCCTCTCAGGTTCCTTTATCATTAGTGGATTTTGAGCTTCTTCATTCAAGTATGCATTTTTCTCTGTTGGAATACTTGTACGTTCTAGAAATGATTTCAGCTCTAATCTCGAGGCTTTCATGACAGCTTCACGTATTGGTTTTTGAATTATCGATAATTCCTCTTGCTTAACATCAAGATCAGCATTCCTGCAAGGCACAGTTTGTAACTAATCATTGGGATGTCCCATATCATCATAAACATTAAACCTAACCACTTCGCCATCAAATTTCATGGTGAGTGTTCCACTCCAAACGTCAATTTTCGTTCGCGCAGTACTCAAGAATGGTCTTCCAAGCAAAATGTTAGACGAATTAGTTGAGTTATCATCTTTCATATTAATAATGTAGAAATCTCCAGGGAAAACTAATTCGTTAACTTTAACAAGGACGTCTTCAAGTAACCCTTCGGGATAGACGACTGACCTGTCTGCCAATTGGATTATTACTCCTGTTTCTTTTAAAGGACCCGCGTTAATCAACTTATAAGTAGTATAAGGCATAACATTAATGGAAGCCCCTAAATCACACATGGCTTTCTTAATGCCTACATTACCTATCTCACAAGAAATAACAAACATACCTTGGTCCTTAGATTTGGGAGGAACTTTCTTTTGCAGAACTGCGGAGACATTTTCTCCTACATTTACTCTTTCATTCCCTATCAACCTTCTCTTGCTAGTACACAATTCTTTAAGAAATTTCGCGTAACGAGGGATTTGTTTGATAGCGTCGAGTAAAGGAATATTTACCTCCACCTTCCTGAATGTCTCGAGGATTTCTTTTTCCTCCTTCTCTTTTTTATCCTTTGCAAGCCTTCCTGGAAAAGGAGGTGGCATCACAATTGGTTTCTGAATTTCCGATTCTGGCCTCGCTGTTGAATCCGAGGTTTGCTTTTCCCGTTTTTTATCTTGCCCACGACTTTTGGCTGGCACTGTTTCCAAAACCTTTTTGCTACGAAGAGTTATTGCACTTATATTCTGTCGAGGATTCGGCTCTGTCTAGGAAGGTAATTTACCTTGAGATTCCAAACGATTAACTGCCAGCGAGAGTTTACTAACCTGATTAGTCAACTCCTGTATTGATACGCCTGTCATCTGTTGATATTTTGTAGCATCGGCAGCAAGTCTTTCCACAATAACTTCTAGAGATGTGCTCGGCTTGGGTTGCTGTTGTGGTGGTTGCAGAGGTCTCGGTTGGTGCAATTGATTATATCGGGGATTACCTCCATAACTCAAGTTGGGGTAATCCTTCCACCCAGGATTGTAGGTGTTGGAGAAAGGATCATAACGTCTTTGAGGAGGTCCCGGAAAACCTCCGACAGCATCAACATGTGCCATTGAATTGTCGTTAAGGAATGGGCACGAATCCGTCGGATGTTCAGATGTAGCGCAAATTCCGCATAGTTGGGTCGGATTCTTTTTCTCTGTAAGCAAACATTGAACAACAATGGTAAGCTTATCCAACTTATCTTCTAAAGATGAAACGTTTACCCCATGAACTCGTCTTGTGGGTTCCGAATTTGGCCGATATTGTTGCGAATTCGCCGCCATGGTGGATATCAGTTCTCTCGCCCTTTGAGGAGTCATATTGACAAGCGCCCCTCCACTAGCAGCATCGATCATTTTCATTTCCATAGGAAGCAATCCCTCGTAGAAATACTGAAGGAGTGATTGTTCGGTCAACCCGTGTTGAGGACAACTTGCACATAATTTTTTGTACTGCTCCCAATAGTCGTAGAGCGATTCATTCTCCGTTTGGAGAATTCCCACTATGTCCCTCCGAAGTTCAGCTGCTCGTGATGCTGGGAAGAACCTGTCAAGAAAGACACGAGATAAGTCATCCCACGTTGTGATAGAACCAGGGGGTAAGTAAAATAACCATTCTTTTGCTGTATCAACTAAAGAAAAAGGAAAGGCCCGAAGTTTGATTTCATCTTCGGGTACTCCTTGCGGTTTCATGCTTGAGCAGACCATGTGGAATTCTCTCAAGTGGGTGTGCGGATTTTCATTCTTCACGCCTCGAAAGGTGGGCAAAAGGTGAATCAAGCCTGATTTCAGCTCGAACGGGGTTCTTTCGGTAGGATAATTGATGCATAACGGTGTTTGCTCGTTGGGAGCAGCGGCTAGTTGACGAATGGTTTGGTTCGCCATCCTTACTTGTTCATCGAGGTTGCCTTTTTCTTCTGTTGTTTCAAGAAGTGATTCGGTCTCAGTTCCAACCACTTCGACTTGTTTCCCACGTCGAATTGCCTCTGTACAAATTGCTTCGCTCAATTTTTAGACGTCAGATTCTAGGATCCCTTATCCTAGTTCAGCTTTTGCTTTACCTGCGCGTTTAAGAGCTTCTGTCTCCTTTCATCGCGCTCGCGCTGATTTCTCGATCTCTGGGTCGTATTTGAGATCTCTTGATGAAGAACTGGTCATGAAGACAATTTAACAATTCTAAATGTTGCCAGTCCCCGGCAACGGCGCCAAAATTGATGGCTGTCTATTCCACCAATATAAACCTACACCTAGTGCAAATTTCAGCAGTATAGGGAGTAGGGTCGATCCCACAGAGACTGGATTTTTACTGAAAAATCGTCTATCTCTTGACCAGGTTAGTGTCTGGGCAATTGTCGTGCCCGCGACGTTTGGGGGGAGTAAAATGTTAAACCTGAAACAGACACAGAAAATAAAAACGTAAAAAGCAACAGATTAAATAAGAAAATAAATTGAAATAGTCTGAAAAGAAATCGATAAAACTTAGCTCAACCTCAAGCACGGGATTTTCCGTCTTTGACCAGATCCTCGAAATTAGATGAACTCGTCTTTTCCGATAAGCTAGTTATAGCTACCAAGGACGCCTTGGGAACCAACTATTCCTTGTGTAAATTAGCTATGGAACGTCCTATAACTAACCCTTACCGATCGAACAACCTACGAAACGTTCGTGGTTAGAACTCCGGCAGCTTTGCGTTCTAGAAGAGCCTAGCTCAAACCAATGCCCTCAAGCGTTGGGACATTTAAATCCGGTTACTATTTCCCTTGACGGAACCAAACAGCAATCCCCACTTGGCATGCCAATGTGTTCACGGAAGACCAATTAGACAATCGATCCTTTCGGAATTCCAACTGTACGTCTAGTCGCGCTGACTCAAACGACGTCTTTTTTGACTTAGTACGACTTGACTTTATGAGCTGACGAAGTCATACTCTTAATCCGGAGAAATAATAAGTATCAGAAATTGAGAGTTGAATAGCTTGGGTTCGTAACTCACGGGTTTTTTTGACGGGGATAATACCGGCTTAAGGCTGAAAGGGGTTTAGTGTGGCATGATTTCACTCATGCTTGAAGGTTGTGTTTTGGCTTGGTTTGAAGGATGATGGATTTTTAGGAAGGAAGGGGACTTGGAAGGTAATTAAACCAATTTTGGAAAAACCAACAATTGGATTGGAAAATGGCAGAATGTTGATGGCTTGAAGGAAAAATAAAAGAAATCCTATTCTAATTTGCAATAGGAAAAGAGAGAAAAACAACTCCAAATAGGAATAGAAAAGAGAGAATTGATTGATTATCATCCAATTACAAATAACCCCTATTTATACTAATAGATTTACTAAAAATAGGCTTAATTAAATTAATATAAAATCTTAAATAAAAAATAAAAATAAATAAACAAAAATAAAATAAACTAAAAATAGGATTTTCTATTCTTGGCTTTTTACAAAGTCAAATTACTTGATGAGTCCTTGGCTTCCTCCATCTTTTTAATTTGGCCCAATTTCCATGGTTTTCTTTCAATTTAGCCCTTTTCAGCATGTTTCCGATCAATTGCGTCCCTAACAAGGATTAAATCATAAAAATGCAAATTAGCAGGGATTAATTTCAGAAATACACTGAATTAAATACAAGAAATCATGCAAAATAATCATGTTATCAGAAAAACTATTTCATCTTTTTAATTTCTTTTATATTTTAGAATTAGTATCTGTTTTTTTAGTATAAGAGAAAAATTTGGGGTTTTTACAGGGAATTACCTAGGTTTTTATAGGAAAAAATTTAAGTTTTTACATGGAATTGAGTTACATATGAAACCTTATGTTTTATCTTAGCAAGTGAATAACTCAATTTCTTGTAAAAACTCATGTTTTTTTTAAGAAAAATAAAATTAATTATAAAAAAGAAAATGAGAGACCAAAATGAAAACTTACTAAAGTTGGGTGACTAAAATGAGTATTTGAAATGACAAATTAACGACTAGTGACCAAAATGATAAAAATATGTAACGATAGTAACAAAAATTTTAAAAGTATGTAGCAACAATGTCTATATTGTAAATTTTTTTTATATTTTTGATGTCTAAAATGAAAATTTATGAAAATTGGGTGACCTATTATTATGTAAGTTATGTTCGATTTATAATTTTTAATAATTAATTTGCTTGTAGTGAATCAAGAAACCCTCTAATATATTTTATGGTTTACAAGGATAAACCTTTCGAAACTCATAATTGTCTCTCTTTATAACGAGATATCCAAGATTCAAACCTAAGTCTCCTTAATAGTAGCTGTGCCTTGCCACTTCAACACTTGTTAGTTTTATTTTTGCTCTTTGATCCTGTACTTTTATTCCCTACATCAGTGACGTTGTTAGAAAGTTTAGTATCAAGTCTCTCTTCACTTTTATGTTAGTAAACCAATATTTTTGTAATCGGATCGATGGTCAGATTAATTAAGTCACCGTTTACCAGTTCGATTGGTTGATCCGGTTTGATTAAATATATTATTAAAAAAAACTCGATTGAATTGATTTTTAGCTCGTTTCATTCGATCTATACTAGTTTATGGATCAATAGATTTAACCTCTTTTTTTGAATCGGTGTACCGGTCGGTCCAATCCGATCTCATTCCAATAACCTTGTTGTAAACGTACCACCAACCTTGATGTGTAGCCAAAATGCAAATTAACCATGAAACTGCCCACAACCAACAAAAAAAAAAGGCAGCAAAACATGATGGTTGATGAAATTACAGAGAGAAAATGATATTTTGGGTGTTACCAATAATTTGATTTTCTTGGAATTTAACCATAATTACAACGTATAAGGTAAAAGAGTTTTTTTTTCTTTCTTTAATACAGATATTGCAAATGGCAACTTAAGTAGCGTTATTTTCTCAAATTCAAGCATCACACCACAATCAACCACTTTACAATTTTTACCATTTTCTACATTTCATGCATAGACAGATTTGAAAGAAGGGAGAAAAGCATTTCGAGTGGCTTTATTTTCCCATTCTATTGCTGCCCACCAATCTTTGCTTCCCTCAATGCTGAGCCGGTTCCCTTTTGCACTGTCTGAGTTGAGAGGAAGGCTTCTTCAATTCTCGGCAGCCATGTAGATGAAGAAGTTTCAGACATGGGAAGGGTAGCGCATCCCAGTATATGCTCTTCAATTTCGCTAGAACAAATAAGTGAAGTGTTTCAAGCTTCAGAAATGGTTTAGGGCATGGAATTCCAATCACATCAACAACTTCACTAAGTTTTCCCTCACTCAATATTTCTTCCCTTTTTGCACACCCAGTTATCCAGAGAGTCCTTAGATTTGGAGCAAGCATCAGCCAAGTCACGTCTTTCAATTTCTTACATCCCATAATTATAACTTCGCTCAAAGAGTGAAAGCATGAAGTTTCTTTAGAAGAAACCCACGTATGCAGCTTTTCCATTTTTATCTCCTTCATGCTTTCACAATCGCAGAATTGTAGACGCTCCAAATTTTCTAAGCATAAAACATTGAACACATTTGATTCTCTAAAATCACGAAGTTCTACTGCTTCGGTGCAACATCGAAACAAGTTAAAGCTTAGGAATCTTTCTAAACAAAACATGCTTTTTATCTGTATCCTTAATATATTCAAACGTTGCAAACCTTTCAACTCCTCTATAAGCTTTTCATTACCCCCTTTCAAAACATTGTCTTAATTAGGATAATCTATCAGATACATTCTGAACCACATTCTGAATATTTGCAACTTGGAAAAACTACATATCAAATGTTGTGGGATTTTTCTGAGATTGTCCATACAACTCAAGTCAAACATTTTTAGTTTTGTCCAGGATTTCAACTCTATTGGCAACTCTTCTATACCAGTAAATGATAGATCAAAACATTCTAGAGAAACCAATTGTGAAATTCCCTCGGGCAATGCTCGTAATTCTTTATTTCCTGACAAATCCAAAAGAGTTAGACGAGGTATAAATTGGAAGAAACCATCGCTGATCACTTGCAACTCATTTTCGCTAAGAGACAAGGTTCGAAGGTTAGGGCATTTGGGTGTTTCTTTGAGAACTTTAATCTTATTTTTCATCACTGACATTCGTTTTGCACTTTCCCATTCTTTAGCATCTGGTTCTTCAAATAATTGAGCCCCTGCTTTTACAAAAAAATTATTTTCTGTTGCATCGAACTCGCGTGGAATCCATAAACCCATGTCACGAATCACATCATGCATCTTCACACAATCTTCTCCAACCCTTTCCAATAAACAAGCATTCAGAAAAGAGCTGATAACGTCGCCACCTTGCATTTGAGCTTCACTAATTCTGTCAAATTTATTCAATAGTCCTTCACGAAACCAATGCTCCACCAATCTCTTTTTGGGAATACAATAATCTTCAGGATATAGACAACAATATAGGAGACAACATTTCATTGTGGCATCAGGCAAATTATCATAACTGAATTTTAAAAGCGGAAATACCTCATTTTCCATTTTTGGCAATGCAAATCTCTTCAACATCTCAATTGCATATTTCCGATCCTCAAGTGTTGTCTTGCAAGCCATGGCACGACCGATTGTAATTAGTGCAAGAGGCAGCCCACCGCACCTTTCAGCTACTTGTTTAGCTAGGTTTCGAATATCTGGATGGCTATTGAGAGCTTCATCTCCAACCTTGTCTTGGAACAATTCCCAAGCTTTCTCCGGTTCCAGGCACTCTACTTTGATTGTTTTCTGAGCTTCCATTTCGCCACATACCCCCAATCATCGAGTTGTGAAAATAAGTTTGGAACCCTTTGTTTGGCTTGGTTGTGGTATCCCAACTTGTTTCAAATCTACCCTCTTCCATAAATCGTCCAGTAATACAACAAATTTCTTGTTCAGCAACACCCCATAGATATCTACAGCTTTCTCTTCAACACTTTTAGTCTTCCATGAGTCATCTGAAAACCCAAGATTTCCACCAATCCTATCTTGAATCTTTCCAGCATCGTAATCTTTAGACAACAACGCCCAGATAACTTTAAAATCATTCGGTGTGGTGCTGAACTTGTTGTTGAGTTTGGTCAAGAGTGTTGTCTTGCCAACACCCCCTAAGCCATAGAGGCCAATGATCCCCACATCTTCGTCCTCGATGCAACTCCATACCTTTTGGATTGTGGATTCTAGAGCAACCGGCTGCTCTACAGGCATTACTACCACTGAAGCTGCGGGCTGATTCTCCGCTACTTTCCCAAAAGCTCCTTTACTCTTATGATCACTTATTTCTTGAAACATTTTGGCCACTTTTTTACCAAACTTGTAGCTAGACAGGTATTGGCTACAACCCGTTCTTTGAAAAGTCAAAGATGGAGGGCTAGAGCACATTGGAAGCAAATGGCCTTGGTTGGCAATAGTTGGCGCACCAAAATTAATGGGTGACAATTGGCATGGGATAATTGCAATTTTGGTCCCTATTTTTATAGGTACTTTGCAAGTTGATCCTCAACCTCAACTATAAATAGGCCTAACCATTGCTCATTTTCTTCATCCCACAATTTGCCATTCTCTACTTAAGGCATTGTTCTCTCTCCTATTTGTATATTTTTCACTTGTAATTTTGGAGTGAAATATATTTGGTAGTGCCTTGGGACGTAGGTGAAATTTGCCAACCTCGTTAAAATTCTCGTGTTCTTTATTATTTATTTTTCATATCTTGTGAGTGTGATTGTAGTTATTTATTGTGCTATTAAATTACGATAGAGGATATTCTGCTAGGAAAGATCTCGGTACTTAAGCGATCCTCGTGATCCACCTCTCTTTCTCGGGAATTGAACTCGGTGTGATTTTTCAAGACAATAATTATACTCTTTACACGCTTCCGCACAACAATTGGTACGAGCTAGATTCGTACTTGGGGAGTACGATAGTTTGCGCGCACTATTCACGATACGATGGTTGGGATTGAGGAGAAAATGGCACGAGCATCGCCATCGCCAGCGGACTACGGTGACCAATGCAAAATTTGAAGTAGAGAAATTTGATGGTACCAATAATTTTGGTATGTGGCAATGTGAGATCTGGATGTCTTATGTCGCAAGAGTCGGATATAGCCCTTGAAGTAAAACCTCGACAATATGGATGACAAGGAGTGGGCCAAGATTAATAGACAAGCTTGTGGTACAATTGTCTATGTTTGGCCAAAGAGCGTATACTCATCATGAGAGACATCAACAGGAAATTGTGGAATACATTGGAAGAAAAGTTTCTAACGAAAAGCCTTGAAAATAGGCTTTATATGAAAAAGAAACTTTTTCGATTCACGTATGCACCTTGTATGTCGATGAATGACCATGTGAACTCATTCAATAAAATTTTAGCAGACTTGCTAAATTTGGATGAGAAATTTGAAGACGAAGACAAGGCATTATTGTTGTTGAATTCCTTCCGATGAATATGATCATCTTACCACCACATTGCTTCATGGGAAGGATACAATCACATTTGATGCACGATCTGCGGTCGCGCTGTATAGATCCGAGACTCGAAAGAAAGATAAAAGAGATCACAGAGATACAACCGTAGAAGTCTTAACAAAGAAGAGGTCGCTCAAGCAAAGCAGCAAGCCTGGTAGAAGGGGAAAGTCCAAAGGGAGACCCGCCAAAGATGAGTGTGCCTTTTGTCGTGAAAAAGGGCATTGGAAAAAGAATTGTCCTAAGTTACAAAAGGGCAAGGCTATTTCTAATGCATGTGTAGCAGAACATGATGAGGAGTCAGACTTTAGCTTGGTTGGCATGGCAATGGCATGTCATACTGATGAGTGGATTTTGGATTCGGGATGTACTTACCATATGTGTCCTAATAAGGACTGGTTTTCTAGTCTTACAGAACTAGAAGGTGGAGTTGTTCTTATGGGCAATGACAGTGCTTGTAAGACAATGGGAGTAGGTACAATCCAATTGAAGAATCACGAAGGCTCAATCCAAGTCTTGACTGATGTGCGCTTACGTACTCCAATTTGAAGAAAAATCTCATCTCATTAGGGGCCTTAGAATCTAAAGGGCTCAAAATCACTTTGAGAGATGGATTACTAAAGGTAGCAGCTGGGAATTTGACGGTGATGAAAGGCACAAGAAGAAATAACTTGTACTTTTTAAATGGAAGTACAGTTATTGGATCAACATCAATAGTTTCTGCGAAAGATGTAGATTCAGAGGCTACCAGGTTATGGCATATGCGTTTGGGACATGCTGGTGAAAAAGCTTTGCAGACTTTGGCGAAGCAAGGCTTGTTGAAAGGTGCAAATTCTTGCAAATTGGAATTCTGTGAACATTGTGTTCTGGGCAAGCAGACGAGGGTAAAGTTTGGTTCAAAGAATTCACAATACGAAAGGAATTCGGACTACGCTCACGATGATGTGTGGGACCTACCAAAGTGGCTTCTTTGGGAGGTATGCACTATTTTTGTTACTTTTGTTGATGATTATTCAAGAAAAGTATGGGTGTATCTAATGAAAAGAAAAAGTGAAGTATTGGATGCATTTAAAAATGGAAGAAGATGGTGGAAACTCGGATCGTCGAAAGGTCAAACGACTTCGATCGATAATGGTACTTGAAGTACAAAAACGATCCATTTCTTCAAGTATGTCAAGATGAGGGCATCATGCGACACTTCACTGTTCGGGATACACCACAGCAGAATGGGGTGGCAGAACGCATGAATCGAACTATACTGGAGAAAGTTCGATGTATGTTGTCCAATGCTGGATTGGGCAAGGAATTTTGGGCCGAGGTCATTATATATATGCGTGCCATCTAATTAACCGCTTGCCATCACCGCAATAAATGGCAAAACTCCTATGGAGATGTGGACTGGTAAATCTGCTACTGACTATGATTCTTTACATGTTTTTGGTTCCACTGCATATTATCATGTAAAAGAATCGAAGTTAGACCCAAGAGCAAAGAAAGCATTATTCTTGGGTATAACTAGTGGAGTAAAAGGATATCATCTCTGGTGTCCTGATACAAGGAAGATTGTCTTTAGCAGAGATGTGACTTTTGATGAATCAACCATGTTAAAGGATTCACAAAAGGATGACAAAACCAGATAGTACTTTGCAAAAGCAGTGGAGCTTGAAAAGGTTAATAATGATCCAAATTGATATTGGAACAACAAATGATGAAGAAGTTCCAACCCAAGAACTTCTACAGCAACAAGATTCAATTGCATATAGGAGGCCAAGAAGAGAGATTCGTAAGCCTGCTCGCTTTGATGATATAGTGGCCTATGCACTTCCAATTGCAGATGATGATGCTCCTTCTACTTACACAGAAGCAATAAGTAACCCTGATGGTGTAAAGTGGAAGGAAGCCATGAATGAAGAAATGCAATCTCTTCATCAAAAATAAGACTTGGGAGTTGATGACACTACCCAAGGGAAAGAAAGCAATTGGATGCAAATGGGTATATGCAAAGAAGGAAGGATTTCTGGTAAAAATGAAATTCGCACAAGGCTAGATTGGTAGCAAAGGGTTATGCTCGTAAGGAAGGAATATGAGACTACAATGAAGTGTTTTCTCCAGGTTGTGAAGCATTCGTCTATTCGGATTTTGCTAGCCTTGGTTGCGCAATATGATCTTGAACTAGTTCAGCTTGATGTGAAGACCGCATTTTTACACGGTGATTTGGAAGAGGAAATCTATATGACTCAGCCAGATGGATTCGAGGTTGCTGGTAAAGAGAATTGGGTTTGCAAACTGACAAAGTCGCTTTATGGATTGAAACAATCCCCGAGGCAGTGGTACAAGCGATTTGATCAGTTCATGAAAGGGCAAAGGTACACAAGAAGTAAATTTGACCATTGCGTGTATTTCCAGAAGCTACAAGAAGGAACTTTCATATACTTGCTCTTATATGTTGATGATATGCTAATAGCATCTAAGAGCAAAGTTGAGATTGAGAGATTGAAGACTCAACTCAATCTCGAGTTTGAAATGAAAGATCTTGGTGAAGCTAAGAAGATTCTTGGCATGGAAATATGTAGAGATAGAGCCCATGGCAGAGTGAGTTAGCTTGTCTCGAAGCGATGATTTGAAGAAGGTACTACAAACAATTTGGCATGAACGAAGCGGACAAAACCTGTAAGTACCCCGTTGGCTTCTCATTTCAAGCTTTCTGCACAACTATCTCCTTCGACGAATACGGAACGAGAATAC
The DNA here is from genome assembly GCA_025503065.1 of Gossypium bickii. NCBI lineage: Eukaryota > Viridiplantae > Streptophyta > Magnoliopsida > Malvales > Malvaceae > Gossypium > Gossypium bickii. The sequence goes on along the minus strand of CP106714.1, from coordinate 2,605,224 downwards.
ATGTTGCAAGTTCCGTACTCCAATGCAGTGGGTAGCTTGATGTATGCAATGGTGTGTACAAGACCCGACATTTCACAGGCAGTTAGTATAGTGAGCAGGTATATGCATAATCCTGGAAAAGGACATTGGCAAGCTGTGAAATGGATTCTACGGTATATTCAAAAGACCGTGGATGTTGGATTACTGTTTGAGCAGGATAATACACTTGGTGAAGGTGTTATTGGGTACGTTGATTCTGATTATGCCGGTGATTTGGATAAACGAAGATCAACCACCGGTTATGTGTTTACACTTGCTGGAGGACCAATCAGTTGGAAGTCTACTCTACAGTCTACAGTTGCGTTGTCAACCACAGAAGCCGAAATACATGGTCAGAATGAGAGGTCAGAAAGGAAGCTATTTGGTTACAAGGTATGGTTAAAACTCGGGATTGGCTCGAGAGCATATTAACGTGTATTGTGATAGTCAAAGTGCTATTCATTTAGCAAAGAATCAAGTCTATCATGCACGTACAAAACACATCGACGTACGATTCCATTTTGTGCGGGAAATTATTGATGAAGGAAAGATTCGCCTTCAGAAGATTAAGACTGCAGATAATCCCGCAGATATGATGACCAAGGTGGTAACAGCAACCAAGTTCGAACATTGTTTGAACTTGATCAATATCCTGCAAGTTTAACAGTTGAAGAAGGCACTATCAAATATTGTTGGCAAAGGCAGAAAGAATTGTGTGAAGATAAGATTATCCTAATCAAATCTTCAAGGTGGAGATTATTGGCTACAACCCATTCTTTGAAAAGTCAAAGATGGAGGGCTGGAGCACATTGGAAGCAAATGGCCTTGGTTGGCAATAGTTGGCGCACCAAAATTAATGGGTGACAATTGGCATGGGATAATTGCAATTTTGGTCCCTATTTTTATAGGTACTTTGCAAGTTGATCCCTGAACCTCAACTATAAATAGGCCTAACCATTGCTCATTTTCTTCATCCCACAATTTGCCATTCTCTACTTAAGGCATTGTTCTCTCTCCTATTTGTATATTTTTCACTTGTAATTTTGGAGTGAAATATATTTGGTAGTGCCCAGGGACGTAGGTGAAATTTGCGAACCTCGTTAAAATTCTCGTGTTCTTTATTATTTATTTTTCATATCTTGTGAGTGTGATTGTAGTTATTTATTGTGCTATTAAATTACGATAGAGGATATTCGCTAGGAAAGATCTGGTACTTAAGCGATCCTCGTGATCCACCTCTTTTCCCGGAATTGAACTCGATGTGTGATTTTTCAGTACAATAATTATACTCTTTTACACGCTTCCGCACAACAACAGGCAACTCCTGGAAGCACAGCCTCCGAGACACAAGTTATTCATTTGTCGAGGGCCATCTGCAATCAACTTTTCCGCCTCTGTTATCATAGTTTCTGCTTTTGAAAGCCATAGCTGAACTTGCTCAAATGGCTTCAATAGTCGTTGTTCTGCAAGATCAACCTGCCTTAGCAGGTCGTTCCTTTGTGCCCTCAGTTCTTGAAGAGCAGCAGATAAAGTTGGAAGGGTTTGTTGAAGCTTGCAGACATAATTAGCATGGCCAACAATGAAATCCCAGCCACGAAGAAGGAAATTCTCCAAACTACATTGTACGGAGCAGCAATTGCCCATGATTCTGGTAAATGAAAGATAAAATAAAGGAAACAGATGAGATGTGGATGCAAAGTGAATTGTTTGTGAATGATTTAAAAAAAAAGTTACGTAATGTGGAAAAGTGGAAGAAAAATAAAGTTAAAGAAGATGGGGTTTGAACAGATTTAGGTGGAAGGCGATTGTGGCACAGTTATGAAGAGGATGCTCATCAAATAAAGTTAATGAAGATGGGGTTTCAACCATTAGAGCTTTCATTATGGACAGTATAGATAAAGCAAGCAGATTCACAGAGTGTATACCCAGAGAAGGAAATCCAAGTGGCCAACTTTTTTAGCCAAAGATGGAGCAAGATACGAAGAAGACAGGTACTGGTCTCGACTCTTTTGTTTAGTTGTAGGCTGGTAGCTGATACAGTCGCAGAATTCTGGTAGTTTCCTGGTGAAAAATAGTTGGAATTTGAGTGGATCAGGCTTGCTGTGATTATCAAAGTCTTGTGCTCGGAAATCAGGAAATTTTTGTTATTTGCTCCAGCCCTACTATAGCTTAGGTATGCTGTGATTCTCTCTAGCTTTGCTTCTTCCTCTGCTACCATCTTTTCTCTATGATTGTCGTAACTGTGGCTTAACTTTTATTCGTAGGATCACAGCTGGCTTTTTAAGTTTTTTTTTTTTAAGTCTTAATAACTATTATTTCTAAAAGAATAGGTTAAAACCTGCTGTTAGTCCTTGTACTTCTATAAAATTTGAGATCTAGCCCTTGTACTTCAAAAGTTAAAAAAATTCAATCCTCCTACTTTTTTAATTTTAAAATACGAGTCTAGTTATTATCATCATTGGTAGTTTCTGGCAAAAATTGTTAACTTAACATGTTTAGTTTCTATCAATCATATGTCATATAATGTGAAGATAGCCTAAGAAACATGTTAAGTTAATAAATTTTGACATAAAATATTAACATTATTAATAATTGGACTGAGATTTTTAAATAAAAAAAGTAAAACTACTTAATTGACATTAAAATAATAATATTATTGGTTTAAATCTCATCATTAGTAAGGTTTTACTTATTTATCTATAATATATATATAAAAGTAAGAGTTCGAAAAAACTTTTGAATCGACGACAATACCTTATAATGCTCATTTAACTATTAAACTGACATTAAACAAATAAGTTTTTTTTAAATAATATTTTTTTTCCCATCTGAGCTATTAAGTTAAGAAAATTAGTATTGGTAAGTTAGAAATCTCTAAAAATTAATAGAGTATTGAATTAATGTTTTTCAAAGAGAAACTTTCAAGTTATAGTCAAATGAGAACGACACCCGAAAAAGATAAAAAGAATCATTTTAATTAAAGACGAGATAAAATTATAATAGACATTAATCCATCACCACAGAATTATTTAGTTTTAAACTCACTCTTGTTTACTTTTCCCTATCATTACTCAATTTGAAAGCTCTACTTTATAATTTTATGTTCTTAATTTTTAAATTTACTATAATACTATGTTTCTAATTAGTATTATAATTGTAATTTCATTAAAATATGTCACAAGTTCCTATACTCATCACAAATTTAGAATTTACTCTCTGTAATTTTATTTCTAACAATTTAGTCCTTTTACTTTTTAGATTTCAAAATTCAGGTTCAATTGGTAAAACTATTTAAATTATTTTTTATTAAATTTGTTGATGTGACATGATGCGAGTTGCAAGGCCCAATTTTAGGCCTATGGACGTGACGGGCTTAGTTTCCCTCAATGCCAAATCACGAGATTCAAATCGAAGCAGTTGAAGTCAAAAGTCAACTTATTCATTCAAAACTTTATCATGAAGAAATTTCGAAAAAAAGAGTTTAAGCTTCAAGAAGGACTTTGGTGTTGAATATAGAGCGAGGATGAATTAGAAGGGACCAATTTTGTTTTAGGACTTAAAATATCAATCCATAATGACACTTATGTGGAATATGTTAACAAGCTTAGGCGTTACATTTTCAAGGACCTCAATCAAGCTCACACGCCTAGCTATGTTATAATCAGTTGACTTGCGGTGCATTTTTGGAAGGGATCCACACATTTATGGGTCAATATGTCTTTATATTGATTGGAGATTTGTCTCTTAGCTTTGCAATGCACTTTGAATCACTCAATTTTGCAGTTAAAATTGCCAAATCGGATACATGTGGTCAAGCCATTAAATTGTAGCTAAACTGCCAGAATAGAAAAGTGGATAAACCACCAGATAATGCAGATAATCAAACTGCCAGAAACTTCCTCTTTTCACATCATCCCAAGTCCCATACAATGTGTCATGGCATGCATATACAGAAGCAGAGTGCTAAGCATGTAAGTCATGCTACTGTACAGTAACAAAGTCAATAGGCACGGTAGTCCACGCGTTATAAAGTTAAAAAATAATATCAGATTTACCATTAAGTCACATGCATGGTTATAAATCAGAATTAGTACCAATCAATTCAACATATCCGGATATCAAATGTTCTTAAGCAACAGACAATAGCACATTACGCTCTGACAGATCCAGCTTACTTAGGTTCAAACATAGCAGACATACGAACATATCACAAGTTGTTCATCATCAGATAATCAGATATCAAGTTAAAATAAAAAGAAAAAGAAAAAGAAAGAAACTTAAAAATAAAAAAAGAATTAAATTACTCTGAAAATAAAAATATAAGGATTAGTTATGTAATTTGATATGAAGTTTTCATCTAAAATAATGATATAATGTGTCACGTCTACTTATTACATTGCTAACAACAATTAAATCGAAAGCATTAGTAATTATATTATAATTTCTAATTAAAACTCCTATTATTGCATTAATTCGCTTTATGGATCCCCTATTAGATTTGACTCTAATCTGTTAGATTTATATCGTCTTATTTCTAGGATTGCATGCAACTCCATTCAATCATGCGAGATCTAATCACAAGAATGGTCTATTCAACCTCAAAACTTATGCACATCAAACATGGATCAACACTCTAGAATTATCAACCCAAGAACAATTAAGCGTTCATATTGCAATAGTAAACTCCAAAAATACAATATAACCACTAAAATAGAATAAATCCATGATAACTCCCTTGGAAACCAGCTTGGACTCTTGAATCTTGATGGAGAATTGCTTGGAAATCAGCTTCAGTGATATTCTTTGAGTAATTTCCATGCTATCCAATGACGATTGCTTTCCTTCTCTTTTATATCATTATTTATACCTTCTTAGATTTCCAAAAACCCTAAAAATCGTAACTTTCTTGAGATTGAAACACCCCTGGACACATAGCCGTGTGGGTCACGTGGCCATGTGGCATGCCCGTGTGAAACTCTGTTGCATGTGTTCAGCTTCCAGACTGCTCCAACGTTCTAATTCCTACCTGTTTTTCACTCATTCCCAAGTGCTCTATTAAGCATCAAAACAAGAATATAAAGGATTGGGAGTATATAATTCACAATTAACACCAAATAATCACACAAAAAAACGTGCTAAAAATGAGACTAAAACATGTTACTTTTGACACTTACCACTAAGAAAATGTGAGCATTTGAAGTAGGCAATTTTGAGCTTGAGCCCAAAGGCATAAGCTATCGCTTGGGGTGGCTCTATAGGCAGCTTCAGGTACTCCAACTCTCCACAAAGTGAGAAGACAAAACCTTGACCTACTAACCAATTGAAGGGTTTGTCGACTCCAATAAAAGCGATAAATTCGAAAACTTTTTTGAAACAGTCATTCTCCCTTCAAAACACACATACATATAAGAGCAGTGTGGGAAAACAATAGATTTTGGGGGGACAAAAATCATATGCTTAAGAAATAACATGGGCAGTAGGCCATTCTGAAAATATATAGATATATGTATATACATATATATAATATTAAACAGCAGCTATTAGAAGCATCTAGTCATGCACGTCAGGTACTCATGCATGTGCTGATCTATTTCTTTTTTATGATCACATTCATGTTTTTTAAACGTTTTTCCATTTTACTTTCGTTGTATTTTTAATTTATTGATATTAAACATAAAACAAAATAATTAAAATATAACAAAAATATTAGAATAGCATGGTTCCTCTACGTACGTTGCTTCACCTTCCCATCTTCCAATTAATTATACTCGTTTTTAGATGTTTCAGATATGTCCTGGGCAATCTGTCTCCTGTGTAGCGACATCCAACCTTCAGTGTCGAGTAATTTGTTCTCAGTGTCACCACATCAAAAGATTAGTGTCTCGACATCAGGAAATCAGTGTCATGACATCAGTACAGTGTCGTGACACCCATTTCCCAGTGTCGCGACATCCTTTTTCCAATGTCGCAACATTGATCCTGTTACCCTATTGTGACTCGAAAAAGCCCCAAAAGACCCCCGTTTGTATCCAAATTTTAAAAAGTTCCTAGAAATGACTTGACTAAATTCAAAAAGTCTATTTATGTTAAAGTAAAGTCTTGAATTTGATGATTGGATTAACTTAGTTCTAGCATCCAAATGTGACATCTCTTGCTCAAAACGTGTTTGTTCATCCCGATTAAGGGGTGTTACAAATAAGGAGAAGAAAAGAAGAGAAAGTAAAATAATGAAATATAAAAGAAAAAAGGAAAAGGAAGAAACTTAAAAGACAAAAAGAATTAAATTACTCAGAAAATAAAAATATAAGGACTAGTTGTGTAATTTGATATGAAGTTTTCATCTAAAATGATGATATAATGTGTCAAGTCTACTTATTACATTGCTAACAACAATTAAATCAAAAGCGTTAATAACTGTATTATAACTTTGTTGAAGTATAGTTACAAAAAAAAAAAAAGTAAGTTAAACCATACATAAGTGATAAAATTTTGTAGTTTAGCCTAATAACATTTCACTCACAAAAAAATTTGCCAAATTGACTATAGCATGTAAAAACTTACAATAATTTGACTCAATCCCGTTGTTTTTAATATCAGTATAGCCACTCGAAATGTGGGGTTGGACCGGCTAACCCGCAAACCAGTTGAATTGGCCAATCGTACAGGTTGAACAAGCTTGATTTATTTATATTATTTTTAATGATTTATTCAATTAAAGTGGATAAATTAATTGGACCGGTCGGATTGGAACGGGTGGTCTAACCAATTCAACCACCATCCCAACTTTGAAAAACTTGTTCAACCACAAAATTGTTAAAAACAATTGAAGTACGGAATTGAGATTTAATGTTTTGAGATAAATATTTTTTATTAGTTTTATCCCTAAGAAAAACTAAATCATTTTTAAAGGAACGTTGAATAAAATTAAAAAGTTAATGAAAAATTTAAGTAGTGTGTATGAGAAAAATCAATTAAATAAACTATATTTAAAAAAAAAAAAGTAAAATGGTGGTAATCAATTCTAAACTAATTTTCAAAATCAATAATTTTAAAATTGAGAATCAAATTAGTTAGATTAGTTTAAAAACTAGATTATTTGGATTTGGATTTAAATAAATAAATTTAAAACATATATTTAAAAAAATAATGTTTAAATTTGACAAACTTATCTTTCGTATAGTATAGTAAGGAAAGGAAGCCTATGTTTTTCTCCTATATATACTGCCATGTACTGTTTTATTATTCAGAATCAAATATTCAGAATGATTAATATGGGTTTAAAACTGTTGTTTTCTATCTCTTTCTTTCAATGGGTTTTATTGGTTCAATCCGTGGAACCATTTGTTTATGACGTCAACTTTGCTGGAGCCGTTGGAGATGGAGAGAGTGATGATACAGAGGTTTATTTTCTTCTTAAATGCTATAGTTGGGAAGTTTATGATATTCTGATTGTTTATTTATTTAACTGTTTTAGGCCTTCAAGAATGCATGGGATGTTGTCTGTAGTTCGCATATCCCTTCAGGGATATTTCGTGTTCCTTATGGACAAAAGTTTTTGGTGCAACCCTTGACTTTTAATGGTGAATGTCGACCAAAAAATATCACTATTCAGGTAATAATTATTATTATTTTCATCTTTTCTTTACTTCTATTAATTAATGATATTATTTACAAAAGTTTTGGGTTGGGTCAGATTGATGGAATACTCGTTGCCCCAAGTGATCCATCTTCATGGAAATGCAATGATGCAAACTGTAACAATTGGATAACCTTTCAACATTTTGATGGCCTCATCATTCAAGGAACCGGAAGCCTCCATGGCCAAGGACAAAAATGGTGGCAAATGGGTTGCATGCAAAATAAAGTGGTATACTATTGTTTTGGATTTTTTGCAGCTTCTTAATGCTTGCTTCAACACGATTTTATATATTTTCTGATTACATTTCTCATATTTCCTATGTTCACAGCTTTGTTCATCCCAAAAAGCAGCGGTATGCCTTGACTTATTAAAAAATAGGAGAATTTTTCATTTAGTCTCCAATTTTATTTGTCTTTTTATTGTTTGTTTTGTTTAGGGTTTTGCCATTTTAGACTCTAAGAATGTGCATATTAGTGGCTTAACTTCCGTGGACAGTCGAAAATGGCATAATCAAGTACTTGTTTTAGTTTTCTCTTCAAACAAAATCAAGTACTTGTTTTAGTAAGAAACCCAATCAGTTATGGTTTCCAGCCATTGTATTATATAAGCAATTTCATGGATTGCATTAAGGCATTCGAGCTTACTTTGCTTTCGAATTAGCAGGGTTGATAATTTCAAAGAGACTTTAGTCATTTTGCTTCACCTAAAGCGAATTTGTTAGGTTAAAATTTAAGTTTGTGATAGTTGTATTTGCAAACACTTACCAATCATGGCAGATACAAGCTTTCACATTGCAATGTACCCATGGTTTGCCCTTGGTCATATCACTCCATATGTTCATATGGCCAACAAACTAGCAGAGAGAGGCCATAAAATTTCCTTCTTTTTACCGGCCAAAACACAACATAAGGTTGAGGCTTTCAATCTCCGTCCGTCCACATCTCATATCCTTTAATCCAATCATTGTTCCGCATGTTGAAGGTTTACCTCTCGGCGCCGAAACAACAAATGATGTCCCTTTCCCTTTGCATCCTCTCATTATGACCGCAATGGACCTCACGCAACCTGATATCGAAGCTTACCTTCGTGAACTCAAACCCCATTTTGCTTTCTATGATTTCACTTGTTGGTTGCCAGCCTTGACTCATAGGTTAGGCATCAAGTCCGTGGTTTATTGTATCATTAGCTCTGCCACCATTGGCTATCTTCTTAGTCCAGCAAGAAAGACTCTTGAGAAAGGTATGATGGGGTCCGATCTTTTAGAGCCTCCAGAAGGTTTCCCTTCTTCAAGTATTAAGTTACGCGCACATGAAGCCCAAGCATTAGCCGCTGTAACAACTATGGATTATGGAAGCGGCCTTTCATTTGTAGAACGCCAATTGATGTCTTTAAGTGATTGCGATATTATTGGTTTCAAGACATGCAGGGAAATCGAAGGGCCTTATGGTGAATATATTGGGAGCCAATTTGGAAAGCCAGTCATTTTCGCAGTCCAGTAGTGCCAAATCCACCTAAAACAGCGCTAGAAAAACAATGGGAAAAGTTATTAAGCAAGTTTCAACCGAAGACTCTGATTTTTTGTGCATTCGGAAGTGAGTGTGTTTTGAAAAAGGATCGATTTCAAGAATTGGTTTTAGGCCTTGAGTTAACAGGTTTGCCATTTCTAGTTGCCCTAAAACCACCGATGGGAGCTGAAACAATCGAGTCAGCCTTGCCAGAAGGATTCCAAGAAAGATTAAAAGGAAGGGGATACTTTATGGAGGTTGGGTACCACAACAACTAATCTTAAGGCATCGCTCTGTAGGGTATTTCGTCACTCATTGCGGCTCGGGCTCTTTAGCAGAGGCCATGGTGAGTGATTGCCAATTGGTGCTGCTACCCCATGTCGGAGATCAAATAATTAATGCAAGATTGATGGCTGAAGACGTAAAAATCAGAGTAGAGGTTGAGAAAGGTGATGAAGATGGAGTATTTACAAAATATGATGTTTGCAAAGCAGTAGGAAGATTAATGGATCATGATAATGAGCTGGCGAACGAGGTAAGGACCAACCATGCTAAATGGAAGGAGTTCCTTTTAAAACCAGGACTTGAAAACTCTTACATGGATGATTTTGTTATGCAACTGCACGCCTTGGTGTGATGATTTCTAATGTAAATTCGTTTCTAAATTGCAATGTTTTTTTTTTTTTTTTTTGAATGTATTATTGACATTATCTTGGTAATGGAATTCGACGTCGATAACTCAATATATTTAAAGGATTTTACTCAATTTGAGATTTAACTCTATTTTCATTTTTTATAAATTTTAATTCAGTTTATGTTACAAATAACACTAAATTTAGATGATTTGGGCAATTTGTCTCCTGTGTAGCGACATCCAACCTTCATTATCGAGTAATTTGTTCTCGGTGTCGCCACATCGAGAGAGATTAGAGTCGCGACATCAGGAAATCATTATCATGACATCAGTACAGTGTCGTGACACCCATTTCCCAGTGTCGCGACATCCTTTTCCCAATGTCGCAACATTGACCCTGTTACCTTATTGTGACTCGAAAAAGCCCCAAAAGACCCCCGTTTGTGTCCAAATTTTAAAAAATCCTAGAAATGACTTGACTAAATTCAAAAATCTATTTATGTTCAAGTAAAGTCTTGAATTTGATGATTGGATTAACTTAGTTCTAGCATCCAAATGTGACATCTCTTACTCAAAACATGTCATTCATCCCGGTTAAGGGGGTGTGACAAAGAAAGGAAAAGAAAAGAAGAGAAAGTAAAATAATGGAATATAAAAGAAAAAAGGAAAAGAAAGAAACTTAAAATGACAAAGAATTAAATTACTCAAAATAAAAATATAAGGACTAGTTCTGTAACTTGATCTGAAGTTTTCACCTAAAATGATGGTATAATGTGTCAAGTCTACTTATTGCATTGTTAACAACAATTAAATCGAAAGCATTAGTAACTATATTATAACTTTGTTGAAGTATAATTACAAAAAAAAAAAAAAATTAAATTAAACCATACATAAGTGATAAAATTTTGTAGTTTAGCCGAATATCATTTCACTCACAAAAAAATTGCCAAATTGACTATAGCATGTAAAAACTTATAATAATTTGACTCAATCCCATTGTTTTCAATATCGGTATAGCCACTCGAAATGTGGGGTTAGACCGGCAGACCCTCAAACCAGTTGAATTGGCCAATTGTACAGGTTGAACTAGTTTGATTTATTTATATTATTTTTAATGATTTATTCAATTATAGTGGATAAATCAATTGGACGGTCGGATTGGAACGGGTGGTCTAACCAATTCAACCACCATCCCAACTTTGAAAAACTTGTTCAACCACAAAATTGTTAAAAACAATTGAAGTAATGCGAATTGAGATTTAATGTTTTGAGATAAATATTTTTATTAGTTTTATCCTAAGAAAAACTAAATCATTTTTAAAGGAACGTTGAATAAAATTAAAAAGTTAATGAAAAATTTAAGTAGTGTGTATGAGAAAATCAATTAAATAAACTATATTTAAAAAAAAAGTAAAATGGTGGTAATCAATTCTAAACTAATTTTCAAAATCAATAATTTTAAAATTGAGAATCAAATTAGTTAGATTAGTTTAAAAACTAGATTATTTGGATTTGGATTTAAATAAATAAATTTAAAACATATATTTAAAAAATAATGTTTAAATTTGACAAACTTATCTTGTATAGTATAGTAAGGAAGCCTATGTTTTTCTCCTATATATACTGCCATGTACTGTTTTATTATTCAGAATCAAATATTCAGAATGATTAATATGGGTTTAAAACTGTTGTTTTCTATCTCTTTCTTTCAATGGGTTTTATTGGTTCAATCCGTGGAACCATTTGTTTATGACGTCAACTTTGCTGGAGCCGTTGGAGATGGAGAGAGTGATGATACAGAGGTTTATTTTCTTCTTAAATGCTATAGTTGGGAAGTTTATGATATTCTGATTGTTTATTTATTTAACTGTTTTAGGCCTTCAAGAATGCATGGGATGTTGTCTGTAGTTCGCATATCCCTTCAGGGATATTTCGTGTTCCTTATGGACAAAAGTTTTGGTGCAACCCTTGACTTTTAATGGTGAATGTCGACCAAAAAATATCACTATTCAGGTAATAATTATTATTATTTTCATCTTTTCTTTACTTCTATTAATTAATGATATTATTTACAAAAGTTTTGGGTTGGGTCAGATTGATGGAATACTCGTTGCCCCAAGTGATCCATCTTCATGGAAATGCAATGATGCAAACTGTAACAATTGGATAACCTTTCAACATTTTGATGGCCTCATCATTCAAGGAACCGGAAGCCTCCATGGCCAAGGACAAAAATGGTGGCAAATGGGTTGCATGCAAAATAAAGTGGTATACTATTGTTTTGGATTTTTTGCAGCTTCTTAATGCTTGCTTCAACACGATTTTATATATTTTCTGATTACATTTCTCATATTTCCTATGTTCACAGCTTTGTTCATCCCAAAAAGCAGCGGTATGCCTTGACTTATTAAAAAATAGGAGAATTTTTCATTTAGTCTCCAATTTTATTTGTCTTTTTATTGTTTGTTTTGTTTAGGTTTTGCCATTTTAGACTCTAAGAATGTGCATATTAGTGGCTTAACTTCCGTGGACAGTCGAAAATGGCATAATCAAGTACTTGTTTTAGTTTTCTCTTCAAACAAAATCAAGTACTTGTTTTAGTAAGAAACCCAATCAGTTATGGTTTCCAGCCATTGTATTATATAAGCAATTTCATGGATTGCATTAAGGCATTCGAGCTTACTTTGCTTTCGAATTAGCAGGGTTGATAATTTCAAAGAGACTTTAGTCATTTTGCTTCACCTAAAGCGAATTTGTTAGGTTAAAATTTAAGTTTGTGATAGTTGTATTTGCAAACACTTACCAATCATGGCAGATACAAGCTTTCACATTGCAATGTACCCATGGTTTGCCCTTGGTCATATCACTCCATATGTTCATATGGCCAACAAACTAGCAGAGAGAGGCCATAAAATTTCCTTCTTTTTACCGGCCAAAACACAACATAAGGTTGAGGCTTTCAATCTCCGTCCGTCCACATCTCATATCCTTTAATCCAATCATTGTTCCGCATGTTGAAGGTTTACCTCTCGGCGCCGAAACAACAAATGATGTCCCTTTCCCTTGCATCCTCTCATTATGACCGCAATGGACCTCACGCAACCTGATATCGAAGCTTACCTTCGTGAACTCAAACCCCATTTTGCTTTCTATGATTTCACTTGTTGGTTGCCAGCCTTGACTCATAGGTTAGGCATCAAGTCCGTGGTTTATTGTATCATTAGCTCTGCCACCATTGGCTATCTTCTTAGTCCAGCAAGAAAGACTCTTGAGAAAGGTATGATGGGGTCCGATCTTTTAGAGCCTCCAGAAGGTTTCCCTTCTTCAAGTATTAAGTTACGCGCACATGAAGCCCAAGCATTAGCCGCTGTAACAACTATGGATTATGGAAGCGGCCTTTCATTTGTAGAACGCCAATTGATGTCTTTAAGTGATTGCGATATTATTGGTTTCAAGACATGCAGGGAAATCGAAGGGCCTTATGGTGAATATATTGGGAGCCAATTTGGAAAGCCAGTCATTTTCGCAGTCCAGTAGTGCCAAATCCACCTAAAACAGCGCTAGAAAAACAATGGGAAAAGTTATTAAGCAAGTTTCAACCGAAGACTCTGATTTTTTGTGCATTCGGAAGTGAGTGTGTTTTGAAAAAGGATCGATTTCAAGAATTGGTTTTAGGCCTTGAGTTAACAGGTTTGCCATTTCTAGTTGCCCTAAAACCACCGATGGGAGCTGAAACAATCGAGTCAGCCTTGCCAGAAGGATTCCAAGAAAGATTAAAAGGAAGGGGATACTTTATGGAGGTTGGGTACCACAACAACTAATCTTAAGGCATCGCTCTGTAGGGTATTTCGTCACTCATTGCGGCTCGGGCTCTTTAGCAGAGGCCATGGTGAGTGATTGCCAATTGGTGCTGCTACCCCATGTCGGAGATCAAATAATTAATGCAAGATTGATGGCTGAAGACGTAAAAATCAGAGTAGAGGTTGAGAAAGGTGATGAAGATGGAGTATTTACAAAATATGATGTTTGCAAAGCAGTAGGAAGATTAATGGATCATGATAATGAGCTGGCGAACGAGGTAAGGACCAACCATGCTAAATGGAAGGAGTTCCTTTTAAAACCAGGACTTGAAAACTCTTACATGGATGATTTTGTTATGCAACTGCACGCCTTGGTGTGATGATTTCTAATGTAAATTCGTTTCTAAATTGCAATGTTTTTTTTTTTTTTTTTTGAATGTATTATTGACATTATCTTGGTAATGGAATTCGACGTCGATAACTCAATATATTTAAAGGATTTTACTCAATTTGAGATTTAACTCTATTTTCATTTTTTATAAATTTTAATTCAGTTTATGTTACAAATAACACTAAATTTAGATGATTTGGGCAATTTGTCTCCTGTGTAGCGACATCCAACCTTCAGTGTCGAGTAATTTGTTCTCGGTGTCGCCACATCAGGAGATTAGAGTCGCGACATCAGGAAATCATTATCATGACATCAGTACAGTGTCGTGACACCCATTTCCCAGTGTCGCGACATCCTTTTCCCAATGTCGCAACATTGACCCTGTTACCTTATTGTGACTCGAAAAAGCCCCAAAAGACCCCCGTTTGTGTCCAAATTTTAAAAAAATCCTAGAAATGACTTGACTAAATTCAAAAAATCTATTTATGTTCAAGTAAAGTCTTGAATTTGATGATTGGATTAACTTAGTTCTAGCATCCAAATGTGACATCTCTTACTCAAAACATGTCAGTTCATCCCGGTTAAGGGGTGTGACAAAGAAAGGAAAAGAAAAGAAGAGAAAGTAAAATAATGGAATATAAAAGAAAAAAGGAAAAGAAAGAAACTTAAAATGACAAAGAATTAAATTACTCGAAAATAAAAATATAAGGACTAGTTCTGTAACTTGATCTGAAGTTTTCACCTAAAATGATGGTATAATGTGTCAAGTCTACTTATTGCATTGTTAACAACAATTAAATCGAAAGCATTAGTAACTATATTATAACTTTGTTGAAGTATAATTACAAAAAAAAAAAAAAAGTAAATTAAACCATACATAAGTGATAAAATTTTGTAGTTTAGCCGAATATCATTTCACTCACAAAAAAATTGCCAAATTGACTATAGCATGTAAAAACTTATAATAATTTGACTCAATCCCATTGTTTTCAATATCGGTATAGCCACTCGAAATGTGGGGTTAGACCGGCAGACCCGCAAACCAGTTGAATTGGCCAATTGTACAGGTTGAACTAGTTTGATTTATTTATATTATTTTTAATGATTTATTCAATTATAGTGGATAAATCAATTGGACCGGTCGGATTGGAACGGGTGGTCTAACCAATTCAACCACCATCCCAACTTTGAAAAACTTGTTCAACCACAAAATTGTTAAAAACAATTGAAGTAATGGAATTGAGATTTAATGTTTTGAGATAAATATTTTTATTAGTTTTATCCTAAGAAAAACTAAATCATTTTTAAAGGAACGTTGAATAAAATTAAAAAGTTAATGAAAAATTTAAGTAGTGTGTATGAGAAAAATCAATTAAATAAACTATATTTAAAAAAAAAAGTAAAATGGTGGTAATCAATTCTAAACTAATTTTCAAAATCAATAATTTTAAAATTGAGAATCAAATTAGTTAGATTAGTTTAAAAACTAGATTATTTGGATTTGGATTTAAATAAATAAATTTAAAACATATATTTAAAAAATAATGTTTAAATTTGACAAACTTATCTTTCGTATAGTATAGTAAGGAAGCCTATGTTTTTCTCCTATATATACTGCCATGTACTGTTTTATTATTCAGAATCAAATATTCAGAATGATTAATATGGGTTTAAAACTGTTGTTTTCTATCTCTTTCTTTCAATGGGTTTTATTGGTTCAATCCGTGGAACCATTTGTTTATGACGTCAACTTTGCTGGAGCCGTTGGAGATGGAGAGAGTGATGATACAGAGGTTTATTTTCTTCTTAAATGCTATAGTTGGGAAGTTTATGATATTCTGATTGTTTATTTATTTAACTGTTTTAGGCCTTCAAGAATGCATGGGATGTTGTCTGTAGTTCGCATATCCCTTCAGGGATATTTCGTGTTCCTTATGGACAAAAGTTTTTGGTGCAACCCTTGACTTTTAATGGTGAATGTCGACCAAAAAATATCACTATTCAGGTAATAATTATTATTATTTTCATCTTTTCTTTACTTCTATTAATTAATGATATTATTTACAAAAGTTTTGGGTTGGGTCAGATTGATGGAATACTCGTTGCCCCAAGTGATCCATCTTCATGGAAATGCAATGATGCAAACTGTAACAATTGGATAACCTTTCAACATTTTGATGGCCTCATCATTCAAGGAACCGGAAGCCTCCATGGCCAAGGACAAAAATGGTGGCAAATGGGTTGCATGCAAAATAAAGTGGTATACTATTGTTTTGGATTTTTTGCAGCTTCTTAATGCTTGCTTCAACACGATTTTATATATTTTCTGATTACATTTCTCATATTTCCTATGTTCACAGCTTTGTTCATCCCAAAAGCAAATGCGGTATGCCTTGACTTATTAAAAATAGGAGAATTTTTCATTTAGTCTCCAATTTTATTTGTCTTTTTATTGTTTGTTTTGTTTAGGGTTTTGCCATTTTAGACTCTAAGAATGTGCATATTAGTGGCTTAACTTCCGTGGACAGTCGAAAATGGCATATTTCAATTGAAAGATCTTCATCCGTTCATGCCTCTAAACTCAATATCAAAGCTCCAAAAGATAGCCCCAACACTGATGGCATTCGTATCCAACATTCCACCAATGTTTCCATAGCCTCCTCAACCATTAAGACTGGTATATAAGTATTTATTTTCATAACATAATATATATGTAGACAAGTATTGGGTTTGACATTCTTTTTTTTCATTTTTCTTTTTAAGGTGATGATTGTATAGGAATTGGAGATGGGTCAAAATATATTAACATTAATCGGATTTTTTGTGGTCCAGGTCATGGAATTAGGTATTTTTTTATTATTCTTATAAAAAAAATTCACTTATTTGTTTGATTTTGTTTCTCACTCTTATAGAATTAGATATTTTGATTTAAAAAATTTTATTTTTTACTTCTCTAGTTTTTATTTTTCACTTTTTATATGAAGTATTGGAAGTCTTGGTGAAAATGGAAGGAGGGAGACAGTTGAATATGTTACGGTAAGGAGAGCTCACTTTTATACTACAGAGAATGGAGTTAGAATAAAAACATGGCAGGTAATTAAAAATTCCATTAAATGTATTTTATGATTAATTCTTTTACATTATATTTATATTTAACTAATTATCATGTTATGTGTATAGGGAGGACATGGATATGCAAGACATATAAGATTTGAACGTATATCGTTTAGTAAAGTAATTAGACCTATTATTATTGATCAATACAGTTGTCCTCCTCATCAACATTGCAAGAATTATGTAAGTTTCATTTTAAATTCTTCACGAATTCAATCGAATCAATTTAACATATATATTGTAATGATATTTTTGTATTTTGTTTTTAATTCCACAGAGTACAAATAGTGGAGGTTAGCAATATCTTGTATAATGATTTAAGAGGGACAACAAATGGTGAAATTAAGGTGGAACTTTCATGCGAGTGAGTCAGTTCCATGCAAAAATATCCGCATGAAAGACATACAATTGGATTACGGAATAAATGATAAAATATATGATGGGCACCCCAAATCTCATTGTTTGAGTGTTGTTGAAAGTTGGGATGAAGGAAATGTTTATCCAAATGTTCCTTGTTTAACAAGAAAATTAAGTTATTAACTTTTTTTATTATTTTGGATGTAATAATTAGGTTATATTTTCCTTGGGACTAAGGAAATGATTATCCAAATGTCCCTTCATGTTGCATATATAAAATAAATAAATGCATCTTTTTTATATCACATTTTTCTACCATAATCTTCTCTTAATATGATTGGTTATTATTTGTACTAATCAAACAAAGAACCATTGAACTAGATCAGTTTTAGATTTGAAAACTTGTTTTCTTTAACAAATATTTTGGTACACTTACTTTAAAGATTTGGGTATAATTTGGTTTTTAGTTTTCTCTTCAAACAAAATCAAGTACTTGTTTTAGTAAGAAACCCAATCAGTTATGGTTTCCAGCCATTGTATTATATAAGCAATTTCATGGATTGCATTAAGGCATTCGAGCTTACTTTGCTTTCGAATTAGCAGGGTTGATAATTTCAAAGAGACTTTAGTCATTTTGCTTCACCTAAAGCGAATTTGTTAGGTTAAAATTTAAGTTTGTGATAGTTGTATTTGCAAACACTTACCAATCATGGCAGATACAAGCTTTCACATTGCAATGTACCCATGGTTTGCCCTTGGTCATATCACTCCATATGTTCATATGGCCAACAAACTAGCAGAGAGAGGCCATAAAATTTCCTTCTTTTACCGGCCAAAACACAACATAAGGTTGAGGCTTTCAATCTCCGTCCGTCCACATCTCATATCCTTTAATCCAATCATTGTTCCGCATGTTGAAGGTTTACCTCTCGGCGCCGAAACAACAAATGATGTCCCTTTCCCTTTGCATCCTCTCATTATGACCGCAATGGACCTCACGCAACCTGATATCGAAGCTTACCTTCGTGAACTCAAACCCCATTTTGCTTTCTATGATTTCACTTGTTGGTTGCCAGCCTTGACTCATAGGTTAGGCATCAAGTCCGTGGTTTATTGTATCATTAGCTCTGCCACCATTGGCTATCTTCTTAGTCCAGCAAGAAAGACTCTTGAGAAAGGTATGATGGGGTCCGATCTTTTAGAGCCTCCAGAAGGTTTCCCTTCTTCAAGTATTAAGTTACGCGCACATGAAGCCCAAGCATTAGCCGCTGTAACAACTATGGATTATGGAAGCGGCCTTTCATTTGTAGAACGCCAATTGATGTCTTTAAGTGATTGCGATATTATTGGTTTCAAGACATGCAGGAAATCGACGGGCCTTATGGTGAATATATTGGGAGCCAATTTGGAAAGCCAGTCATTTTCGCAGTCCAGTAGTGCCAAATCCACCTAAAACAGCGCTAGAAAAACAATGGGAAAAGTTATTAAGCAAGTTTCAACCGAAGACTCTGATTTTTTGTGCATTCGGAAGTGAGTGTGTTTTGAAAAAGGATCGATTTCAAGAATTGGTTTTAGGCCTTGAGTTAACAGGTTTGCCATTTCTAGTTGCCCTAAAACCACCGATGGGAGCTGAAACAATCGAGTCAGCCTTGCCAGAAGGATTCCAAGAAAGATTAAAAGGAAGGGGATACTTTATGGAGGTTGGGTACCACAACAACTAATCTTAAGGCATCGCTCTGTAGGGTATTTCGTCACTCATTGCGGCTCGGGCTCTTTAGCAGAGGCCATGGTGAGTGATTGCCAATTGGTGCTGCTACCCCATGTCGGAGATCAAATAATTAATGCAAGATTGATGGCTGAAGACGTAAAAATCAGAGTAGAGGTTGAGAAAGGTGATGAAGATGGAGTATTTACAAAATATGATGTTTGCAAAGCAGTAGGAAGATTAATGGATCATGATAATGAGCTGGCGAACGAGGTAAGGACCAACCATGCTAAATGGAAGGAGTTCCTTTTAAAACCAGGACTTGAAAACTCTTACATGGATGATTTTGTTATGCAACTGCACGCCTTGGTGTGATGATTTCTAATGTAAATTCGTTTCTAAATTGCAATGTTTTTTTTTTTTTTTTTGAATGTATTATTGACATTATCTTGGTAATGGAATTCGACG
Organism: Gossypium bickii; assembly: GCA_025503065.1. Classification (NCBI taxonomy): domain Eukaryota; kingdom Viridiplantae; phylum Streptophyta; class Magnoliopsida; order Malvales; family Malvaceae; genus Gossypium; species Gossypium bickii. The sequence goes on along the minus strand of CP106714.1, from coordinate 2,585,593 downwards.
TCGATAACTCAATATATTTAAAGGATTTTACTCAATTTGAGATTTAACTCTATTTTCATTTTTTATAAATTTTAATTCAGTTTATGTTACAAATAACACTAAATTTAGATGATTTGGGCAATTTGTCTCCTGTGTAGCGACATCCAACCTTCAGTGTCGAGTAATTTGTTCTCGGTGTCGCCACATCAGGAGATTAGAGTCGCGACATCAGGAAATCATTATCATGACATCAGTACAGTGTCGTGACACCCATTTCCCAGTGTCGCGACATCCTTTTCCCAATGTCGCAACATTGACCCTGTTACCTTATTGTGACTCGAAAAAGCCCCAAAAGACCCCCGTTTGTGTCCAAATTTTAAAAAAATCCTAGAAATGACTTGACTAAATTCAAAAAATCTATTTATGTTCAAGTAAAGTCTTGAATTTGATGATTGGATTAACTTAGTTCTAGCATCCAAATGTGACATCTCTTACTCAAAACATGTCAGTTCATCCCGGTTAAGGGGTGTGACAAAGAAAGGAAAAGAAAAGAAGAGAAAGTAAAATAATGGAATTAAAAGAAAAAAGGAAAAGAAAGAAACTTAAAATGACAAAGAATTAAATTACTCAAAATAAAAATATAAGGACTAGTTCTCAGAACTTGATCTCAAGTTTTCACCTAAAATGATGGTATAATGTGTCAAGTCTACTTATTGCATTGTTAACAACAATTAAATCGAAAGCATTAGTAACTATATTATAACTTTGTTGAAGTATAATTACAAAAAAAAAAAAAAAAAATTAAACCATACATAAGTGATAAAATTTTGTAGTTTAGCTTGAATATCATTTCACTCACAAAAAATTGCCAAATTGACTATAGCATGTAAAAACTTATAATAATTTGACTCAATCCCATTGTTTTCAATATCGGTATAGCCACTCGAAATGTGGGGTTAGACCGCGACTCATAAAACCATTGAATTGGCCAATTGTACAGGTTGAACTAGTTTGATTTATTTATATTATTTTTAATGATTTATTCAATTATAGTGGATAAATCAATTGGACCGGTCGGATTGGAACGGGTGGTCTAACCAATTCAACCACCATCCCAACTTTGAAAAACTTGTTCAACCACAAAATTGTTAAAAACAATTGAAGTAATGAATTGAGATTTAATGTTTTGAGATAAATATTTTTATTAGTTTTATCCTAAGAAAAACTAAATCATTTTTAAAGGAACGTTGAATAAAATTAAAAGTTAATGAAAAATTTAAGTAGTGTGTATGAGAAAAATCAATTAAATAAACTATATTTAAAAAAAAAGTAAAATGGTGGTAATCAATTCTAAACTAATTTTCAAAATCAATAATTTTAAAATTGAGAATCAAATTAGTTAGATTAGTTTAAAAACTAGATTATTTGGATTTGGATTTAAATAAATAAATTTAAAACATATATTTAAAAAAATAATGTTTAAATTTGACAAACTTATCTTTCGTATAGTATAGTAAGGAAGCCTATGTTTTTCTCCTATATATACTGCCATGTACTGTTTTATTATTCAGAATCAAATATTCAGAATGATTAATATGGGTTTAAAACTGTTGTTTTCTATCTCTTTCTTTCAATGGGTTTTATTGGTTCAATCCGTGGAACCATTTGTTTATGACGTCAACTTTGCTGGAGCCGTTGGAGATGGAGAGAGTGATGATACAGAGGTTTATTTTCTTCTTAAATGCTATAGTTGGGAAGTTTATGATATTCTGATTGTTTATTTATTTAACTGTTTTAGGCCTTCAAGAATGCATGGGATGTTGTCTGTAGTTCGCATATCCCTTCAGGGATATTTCGTGTTCCTTATGGACAAAAGTTTTTGGTGCAACCCTTGACTTTTAATGGTGAATGTCGACCAAAAAATATCACTATTCAGGTAATAATTATTATTATTTTCATCTTTTCTTTACTTCTATTAATTAATGATATTATTTACAAAAGTTTTGGGTTGGGTCAGATTGATGGAATACTCGTTGCCCCAAGTGATCCATCTTCATGGAAATGCAATGATGCAAACTGTAACAATTGGATAACCTTTCAACATTTTGATGGCCTCATCATTCAAGGAACCGGAAGCCTCCATGGCCAAGGACAAAAATGGTGGCAAATGGGTTGCATGCAAAATAAAGTGGTATACTATTGTTTTGGATTTTTTGCAGCTTCTTAATGCTTGCTTCAACACGATTTTATATATTTTCTGATTACATTTCTCATATTTCCTATGTTCACAGCTTTGTTCATCCCAAAAAGCAGCGGTATGCCTTGACTTATTAAAAAATAGGAGAATTTTTCATTTAGTCTCCAATTTTATTTGTCTTTTTATTGTTTGTTTTGTTTAGGGTTTTGCCATTTTAGACTCTAAGAATGTGCATATTAGTGGCTTAACTTCCGTGGACAATCGAAAATGGCATATTTCAATTGAAAGATCTTCATCCGTTCATGCCTCTAAACTCAATATCAAAGCTCCAAAAGATAGCCCCAACACTGATGGCATTCGTATCCAACATTCCACCAATGTTTCCATAGCCTCCTCAACCATTAAGACTGGTATATAAGTATTTATTTTCATAACATAATATATATGTAGACAAGTATTGGGTTTGACATTCTTTTTTTCATTTTTCTTTTAAGGTGATGATTGTATAGGAATTGGAGATGGGTCAAAATATATTAACATTAATCGGATTTTTGTGGTCCAGTCATGGAATTAGGTATTTTTTATTATTCTTATAAAAAAATTCACTTATTTGTTTGATTTTGTTTCTCACTCTTATAGAATTAGATATTTTGATTTAAAAATTTTATTTTTACTTCTCTAGTTTTTATTTTTCACTTTTTATGAAGTATTGGAAGTCTTGGTGAAAATGGAAGGAGGGAGACAGTTGAATATGTTACACAGGTAAGGAGAGCTCACTTTTATACTACAGAGAATGGAGTTAGAATAAAAACATGGCAGTAATTAAAAATTCCATTAAATGTATTTTATGATTAATTCTTTTACATTATATTTATATTTAACTAATTATCATGTTATGTGTATAGGGAGGACATGGATATGCAAGACATATAAGATTTGAACGTATATCGTTTAGTAAAGTAATTAGACCTATTATTATTGATCAATACAGTTGTCCTCCTCATCAACATTGCAAGAATTATGTAAGTTTCATTTCAAATTCTTCACGAATTCAATCGAATCAATTTAACATATATATTGTAATGATATTTTTGTATTTTGTTTTTAATTCCACAGTACAGTAGTGGAGGTTAGCAATATCTTGTATAATGATTTAAGAGGGACAACAAATGGTGAAATTGCGGTGGAACTTTCATGCAAATGAGTCGAGTTCCATGCAAAAATATCCGCATGAAAGACATACAATTGGATTACGGAATAAATGATAAAATATATGATGGGCACCCCAAATCTCATTGTTTGAGTGTTGTTGAAAGTTGGGATGAAGGAAATGTTTATCCAAATGTTCCTTGTTTAACAAGAAAATTAAGTTATTAACTTTTTTATTATTTTGGATGTAATAATTAGGTTATATTTTCCTTGGGACTAAGGAAATGATTATCCAAATGTCCCTTCATGTTGCATATATAAAATAAATAAATGCATCTTTTTATATCACATTTTTCTACCATAATCTTCTCTTAATATGATTGGTTATTATTTGTACTAATCAAACAAAGAACCATTGAACTAGATCAGTTTTAGATTTGAAAACTTGTTTTCTTTAACAAATATTTTGGTACACTTACTTTAAAGATTTGGGTATAATTTGGTTTTAGTTTTCTCTTCAAACAAAATCAAGTACTTGTTTTAGTAAGAAACCCAATCAGTTATGGTTTCCAGCCATTGTATTATATAAGCAATTTCATGGATTGCATTAAGGCATTCGAGCTTACTTTGCTTTCGAATTAGCAGGGTTGATAATTTCAAAGAGACTTTAGTCATTTTGCTTCACCTAAAGCGAATTTGTTAGGTTAAAATTTAAGTTTGTGATAGTTGTATTTGCAAACACTTACCAATCATGGCAGATACAAGCTTTCACATTGCAATGTACCCATGGTTTGCCCTTGGTCATATCACTCCATATGTTCATATGGCCAACAAACTAGCAGAGAGAGGCCATAAAATTTCCTTCTTTTTACCGGCCAAAACACAACATAAGGTTGAGGCTTTCAATCTCCGTCCGTCCACATCTCATATCCTTTAATCCAATCATTGTTCCGCATGTTGAAGGTTTACCTCTCGGCGCCGAAACAACAAATGATGTCCCTTTCCCTTTGCATCCTCTCATTATGACCGCAATGGACCTCACGCAACCTGATATCGAAGCTTACCTTCGTGAACTCAAACCCCATTTTGCTTTCTATGATTTCACTTGTTGGTTGCCAGCCTTGACTCATAGGTTAGGCATCAAGTCCGTGGTTTATTGTATCATTAGCTCTGCCACCATTGGCTATCTTCTTAGTCCAGCAAGAAAGACTCTTGAGAAAGGTATGATGGGGTCCGATCTTTTAGAGCCTCCAGAAGGTTTCCCTTCTTCAAGTATTAAGTTACGCGCACATGAAGCCCAAGCATTAGCCGCTGTAACAACTATGGATTATGGAAGCGGCCTTTCATTTGTAGAACGCCAATTGATGTCTTTAAGTGATTGCGATATTATTGGTTTCAAGACATGCAGGGAAATCGACGGGCCTTATGGTGAATATATTGGGAGCCAATTTGGAAAGCCAGTCATTTTCGCAGTCCAGTAGTGCCAAATCCACCTAAAACAGCGCTAGAAAAACAATGGGAAAAGTTATTAAGCAAGTTTCAACCGAAGACTCTGATTTTTTGTGCATTCGGAAGTGAGTGTGTTTTGAAAAAGGATCGATTTCAAGAATTGGTTTTAGGCCTTGAGTTAACAGGTTTGCCATTTCTAGTTGCCCTAAAACCACCGATGGGAGCTGAAACAATCGAGTCAGCCTTGCCAGAAGGATTCCAAGAAAGATTAAAAGGAAGGGGGATACTTTATGGAGGTTGGGTACCACAACAACTAATCTTAAGGCATCGCTCTGTAGGGTATTTCGTCACTCATTGCGGCTCGGGCTCTTTAGCAGAGGCCATGGTGAGTGATTGCCAATTGGTGCTGCTACCCCATGTCGGAGATCAAATAATTAATGCAAGATTGATGGCTGAAGACGTAAAAATCAGAGTAGAGGTTGAGAAAGGTGATGAAGATGGAGTATTTACAAAATATGATGTTTGCAAAGCAGTAGGAAGATTAATGGATCATGATAATGAGCTGGCGAACGAGGTAAGGACCAACCATGCTAAATGGAAGGAGTTCCTTTTAAAACCAGGACTTGAAAACTCTTACATGGATGATTTTGTTATGCAACTGCACGCCTTGGTGTGATGATTTCTAATGTAAATTCGTTTCTAAATTGCAATGTTTTTTTTTTTTTTTTTTTGAATGTATTATTGACATTATCTTGGTAATGGAATTCGACGTAGATAACTCAATATATTTAAAGGATTTTACTCAATTTGAGATTTAACTCTATTTTCATTTTTTATAAATTTTAATTCAGTTTATGTTACAAATAACACTAAATTTAGATGATTTGGGCAATTTGTCTCCTGTGTAGCGACATCCAACCTTCAGTGTCGAGTAATTTGTTCTCGGTGTCGCCACATCAGGAGATTAGAGTCGCGACATCAGGAAATCATTATCATGACATCAGTACAGTGTCGTGACACCCATTTCCCAAAGTCGCGACATCCTTTTCCCAATGTCGCAACATTGACCCTGTTACCTTATTGTGACTCGAAAAAGCCCCAAAAGACCCCCGTTTGTGTCCAAATTTTAAAAAAATCCTAGAAATGACTTGACTAAATTCAAAAAATCTATTTATGTTCAAGTAAAGTCTTGAATTTGATGATTGGATTAACTTAGTTCTAGCATCCAAATGTGACATCTCTTACTCAAAACATGTCAGTTCATCCCGGTTAAGGGGTGTGACAAAGAAAGGAAAAGAAAAGAAGAGAAAGTAAAATAATGGAATATAAAAGAAAAAAGGAAAAGAAAGAAACTTAAAATGACAAAGAATTAAATTACTCGAAAATAAAAATATAAGGACTAGTTCTGTAACTTGATCTGAAGTTTTCACCTAAAATGATGGTATAATGTGTCAAGTCTACTTATTGCATTGTTAACAACAATTAAATCGAAAGCATTAGTAACTATATTATAACTTTGTTGAAGTATAATTACAAAAAAAAAAAAAAAAAGTAAATTAAACCATACATAAGTGATAAAATTTTGTAGTTTAGCCGAATATCATTTCACTCACAAAAAAATTGCCAAATTGACTATAGCATGTAAAAACTTATAATAATTTGACTCAATCCCATTGTTTTCAATATCGGTATAGCCACTCGAAATGTGGGGTTAGACCGGCAGACCCGCAAACCAGTTGAATTGGCCAATTGTACAGGTTGAACTAGTTTGATTTATTTATATTATTTTTAATGATTTATTCAATTATAGTGGATAAATCAATTGGACCGGTCGGATTGGAACGGGTGGTCTAACCAATTCAACCACCATCCCAACTTTGAAAAACTTGTTCAACCACAAAATTGTTAAAAACAATTGAAGTACGGAATTGAGATTTAATGTTTTGAGATAAATATTTTTTATTAGTTTTATCCCTAAGAAAAACTAAATCATTTTTAAAGGAACGTTGAATAAAATTAAAAAGTTAATGAAAAATTTAAGTAGTGTGTATGAGAAAAATCAATTAAATAAACTATATTTAAAAAAAAAAAGTAAAATGGTGGTAATCAATTCTAAACTAATTTTCAAAATCAATAATTTTAAAATTGAGAATCAAATTAGTTAGATTAGTTTAAAAACTAGATTATTTGGATTTGGATTTAAATAAATAAATTTAAAACATATATTTAAAAAAATAATGTTTAAATTTGACAAACTTATCTTTCGTATAGTATAGTAAGGAAGCCTATGTTTTTCTCCTATATATACTGCCATGTACTGTTTTATTATTCAGAATCAAATATTCAGAATGATTAATATGGGTTTAAAACTGTTGTTTTCTATCTCTTTCTTTCAATGGGTTTTATTGGTTCAATCCGTGGAACCATTTGTTTATGACGTCAACTTTGCTGGAGCCGTTGGAGATGGAGAGAGTGATGATACAGAGGTTTATTTTCTTCTTAAATGCTATAGTTGGGAAGTTTATGATATTCTGATTGTTTATTTATTTAACTGTTTTAGGCCTTCAAGAATGCATGGGATGTTGTCTGTAGTTCGCATATCCCTTCAGGGATATTTCGTGTTCCTTATGGACAAAAGTTTTTGGTGCAACCCTTGACTTTTAATGGTGAATGTCGACCAAAAAATATCACTATTCAGGTAATAATTATTATTATTTTCATCTTTTCTTTACTTCTATTAATTAATGATATTATTTACAAAAGTTTTGGGTTGGGTCAGATTGATGGAATACTCGTTGCCCCAAGTGATCCATCTTCATGGAAATGCAATGATGCAAACTGTAACAATTGGATAACCTTTCAACATTTTGATGGCCTCATCATTCAAGGAACCGGAAGCCTCCATGGCCAAGGACAAAAATGGTGGCAAATGGGTTGCATGCAAAATAAAGTGGTATACTATTGTTTTGGATTTTTTGCAGCTTCTTAATGCTTGCTTCAACACGATTTTATATATTTTCTGATTACATTTCTCATATTTCCTATGTTCACACTTTGTTCATCCCAAAAAGCAGCGGTATGCCTTGACTTATTAAAAATAGGAGAATTTTTCATTTAGTCTCCAATTTTATTTGTCTTTTTATTGTTTGTTTTGTTTAGGTTTTGCCATTTTAGACTCTAAGAATGTGCATATTAGTGGCTTAACTTCCGTGGACAGTCGAAAATGGCATATTTCAATTGAAAGATCTTCATCCGCTCATGCCTCTAAACTCAATATCAAAGCTCCAAAAGATAGCCCCAACACCGATGGCATTCGTATCCAACATTCCACCAATGTTTCCATAGCCTCCTCAACCATTAAGACTGGTATATAAGTATTTATTTTCATAACATAATATATATGTAGACAAGTATTGGGTTTGACATTCTTTTTTTTCATTTTTCTTTTTAAGGTGATGATTGTATAGGAATTGGAGATGGGTCAAAATATATTAACATTAATCGGATTTTTTGTGGTCCAGGTCATGGAATTAGGTATTTTTTTATTATTCTTATAAAAAAAATTCACTTATTTGTTTGATTTTGTTTCTCACTCTTATAGAATTAGATATTTTGATTTAAAAATTTTATTTTTACTTCTCTAGTTTTTATTTTTCACTTTTTATATGAAGTATTGGAAGTCTTGGTGAAAATGGAAGGAGGGAGACAGTTGAATATGTTACGGTAAGGAGAGCTCACTTTTATACTACAGAGAATGGAGTTAGAATAAAAACATGGCAGGTAATTAAAAATTCCATTAAATGTATTTTATGATTAATTCTTTTACATTATATTTATATTTAACTAATTATCATGTTATGTGTATAGGGAGGACATGGATATGCAAGACATATAAGATTTGAACGTATATCGTTTAGTAAAGTAATTAGACCTATTATTATTGATCAATACAGTTGTCCTCCTCATCAACATTGCAAGAATTATGTAAGTTTCATTTCAAATTCTTCACGAATTCAATCGAATCAATTTAACATATATATTGTAATGATATTTTTGTATTTTGTTTTTTAATTCCACAGAGTACAGCCGTGGAGGTTAGCAATATCTTGTATAATGATTTAAGAGGGACAACAAATGGTGAAATTGCGGTGGAACTTTCATGCAGTGAGTCAGTTCCATGCAAAAATATCCGCATGAAAGACATACAATTGGATTACGGAATAAATGATAAAATATATGATGGGCACCCCAAATCTCATTGTTTGAGTGTTGTTGAAAGTTGGGATGAAGGAAATGTTTATCCAAATGTTCCTTGTTTAACAAGAAAATTAAGTTATTAACTTTTTTTATTATTTTGGATGTAATAATTAGGTTATATTTTCCTTGGGACTAAGGAAATGATTATCCAAATGTCCCTTCATGTTGCATATATAAAATAAATAAATGCATCTTTTTTATATCACATTTTTCTACCATAATCTTCTCTTAATATGATTGGTTATTATTTGTACTAATCAAACAAAGAACCATTGAACTAGATCAGTTTTAGATTTGAAAACTTGTTTTCTTTAACAAATATTTTGGTACACTTACTTTAAAGATTTGGGTATAATTTGGTTTTTAGTTTCTCTTCAAACAAAATCAAGTACTTGTTTTAGTAAGAAACCCAATCAGTTATGGTTTCCAGCCATTGTATTATATAAGCAATTTCATGGATTGCATTAAGGCATTCGAGCTTACTTTGCTTTCGAATTAGCAGGGTTGATAATTTCAAAGAGACTTTAGTCATTTTGCTTCACCTAAAGCGAATTTGTTAGGTTAAAATTTAAGTTTGTGATAGTTGTATTTGCAAACACTTACCAATCATGGCAGATACAAGCTTTCACATTGCAATGTACCCATGGTTTGCCCTTGGTCATATCACTCCATATGTTCATATGGCCAACAAACTAGCAGAGAGAGGCCATAAAATTTCCTTCTTTTTACCGGCCAAAACACAACATAAGGTTGAGGCTTTCAATCTCCGTCCGTCCACATCTCATATCCTTTAATCCAATCATTGTTCCGCATGTTGAAGGTTTACCTCTCGGCGCCGAAACAACAAATGATGTCCCTTTCCCTTTGCATCCTCTCATTATGACCGCAATGGACCTCACGCAACCTGATATCGAAGCTTACCTTCGTGAACTCAAACCCCATTTTGCTTTCTATGATTTCACTTGTTGGTTGCCAGCCTTGACTCATAGGTTAGGCATCAAGTCCGTGGTTTATTGTATCATTAGCTCTGCCACCATTGGCTATCTTCTTAGTCCAGCAAGAAAGACTCTTGAGAAAGGTATGATGGGGTCCGATCTTTTAGAGCCTCCAGAAGGTTTCCCTTCTTCAAGTATTAAGTTACGCGCACATGAAGCCCAAGCATTAGCCGCTGTAACAACTATGGATTATGGAAGCGGCCTTTCATTTGTAGAACGCCAATTGATGTCTTTAAGTGATTGCGATATTATTGGTTTCAAGACATGCAGGGAAATCGACGGGCCTTATGGTGAATATATTGGGAGCCAATTTGGAAAGCCAGTCATTTTCGCAGTCCAGTAGTGCCAAATCCACCTAAAACAGCGCTAGAAAAACAATGGGAAAAGTTATTAAGCAAGTTTCAACCGAAGACTCTGATTTTTTGTGCATTCGGAAGTGAGTGTGTTTTGAAAAAGGATCGATTTCAAGAATTGGTTTTAGGCCTTGAGTTAACAGGTTTGCCATTTCTAGTTGCCCTAAAACCACCGATGGGAGCTGAAACAATCGAGTCAGCCTTGCCAGAAGGATTCCAAGAAAGATTAAAAGGAAGGGGATACTTTATGGAGGTTGGGTACCACAACAACTAATCTTAAGGCATCGCTCTGTAGGGTATTTCGTCACTCATTGCGGCTCGGGCTCTTTAGCAGAGGCCATGGTGAGTGATTGCCAATTGGTGCTGCTACCCCATGTCGGAGATCAAATAATTAATGCAAGATTGATGGCTGAAGACGTAAAAATCAGAGTAGAGGTTGAGAAAGGTGATGAAGATGGAGTATTTACAAAATATGATGTTTGCAAAGCAGTAGGAAGATTAATGGATCATGATAATGAGCTGGCGAACGAGGTAAGGACCAACCATGCTAAATGGAAGGAGTTCCTTTTAAAACCAGGACTTGAAAACTCTTACATGGATGATTTTGTTATGCAACTGCACGCCTTGGTGTGATGATTTCTAATGTAAATTCGTTTCTAAATTGCAATGTTTTTTTTTTTTTGAATGTATTATTGACATTATCTTGGTAATGGAATTCGACGTAGATAACTCAATATATTTAAAGGATTTTACTCAATTTGAGATTTAACTCTATTTTCATTTTTTATAAATTTTAATTCAGTTTATGTTACAAATAACACTAAATTTAGATGATTTGGGCAATTTGTCTCCTGTGTAGCGACATCCAACCTTCAGTGTCGAGTAATTTGTTCTCGGTGTCGCCACATCAGGAGATTAGAGTCGCGACATCAGGAAATCATTATCATGACATCGAGATGCGAGTGTCGTGACACCCATTTCCCAAAGTCATCGCGACATCCTTTTCCCAATGTCGCAACATTGACCTCTCATTACCTTATTGTGACTCGAAAAAGCCCCAAAAGACCCCGTTTGTGTCCAAATTTTAAAAATCCTAGAAATGACTTGACTAAATTCAAAAATCTATTTATGTTCAAGTAAAGTCTTGAATTTGATGATTGGATTAACTTAGTTCTAGCATCCAAATGTGACATCTCTTACTCAAAACATGTCATTCATCCCGGTTAAGGGTGTGACAAAGAAAGGAAAAGAAAAGAAGAGAAAGTAAAATAATGGAATATAAAAGAAAAAAGGAAAAGAAAGAAACTTAAAATGACAAAGAATTAAATTACTCGAAAATAAAAATATAAGGACTAGTTCTGTAACTTGATCTGAAGTTTTCACCTAAAATGATGGTATAATGTGTCAAGTCTACTTATTGCATTGTTAACAACAATTAAATCGAAAGCATTAGTAACTATATTATAACTTTGTTGAAGTATAATTACAAAAAAAAAAAAAAAAGTAAATTAAACCATACATAAGTGATAAAATTTTGTAGTTTAGCCGAATATCATTTCACTCACAAAAAAATTGCCAAATTGACTATAGCATGTAAAAACTTATAATAATTTGACTCAATCCCATTGTTTTCAATATCGGTATAGCCACTCGAAATGTGGGGTTAGACCGGCAGACCCGCAAACCAGTTGAATTGGCCAATTGTACAGGTTGAACTAGTTTGATTTATTTATATTATTTTTAATGATTTATTCAATTATAGTGGATAAATCAATTGGACCGGTCGGATTGGAACGGGTGGTCTAACCAATTCAACCACCATCCCAACTTTGAAAAACTTGTTCAACCACAAAATTGTTAAAAACAATTGAAGTACGGAATTGAGATTTAATGTTTTGAGATAAATATTTTTTATTAGTTTTATCCCTAAGAAAAACTAAATCATTTTTAAAGGAACGTTGAATAAAATTAAAAAGTTAATGAAAAATTTAAGTAGTGTGTATGAGAAAAATCAATTAAATAAACTATATTTAAAAAAAAAAAGTAAAATGGTGGTAATCAATTCTAAACTAATTTTCAAAATCAATAATTTTAAAATTGAGAATCAAATTAGTTAGATTAGTTTAAAAACTAGATTATTTGGATTTGATTTAAATAAATAAATTTAAAACATATATTTAAAAAAATAATGTTTAAATTTGACAAACTTATCTTTCGTATAGTATAGTAAGGAAGCCTATGTTTTTCTCCTATATATACTGCCATGTACTGTTTTATTATTCAGAATCAAATATTCAGAATGATTAATATGGGTTTAAAACTGTTGTTTTCTATCTCTTTCTTTCAATGGGTTTTATTGGTTCAATCCGTGGAACCATTTGTTTATGACGTCAACTTTGCTGGAGCCGTTGGAGATGGAGAGAGTGATGATACAGAGGTTTATTTTCTTCTTAAATGCTATAGTTGGGAAGTTTATGATATTCTGATTGTTTATTTATTTAACTGTTTTAGGCCTTCAAGAATGCATGGGATGTTGTCTGTAGTTCGCATATCCCTTCAGGGATATTTCGTGTTCCTTATGGACAAAAGTTTTTGGTGCAACCCTTGACTTTTAATGGTGAATGTCGACCAAAAAATATCACTATTCAGGTAATAATTATTATTATTTTCATCTTTTCTTTACTTCTATTAATTAATGATATTATTTACAAAAGTTTTGGGTTGGGTCAGATTGATGGAATACTCGTTGCCCCAAGTGATCCATCTTCATGGAAATGCAATGATGCAAACTGTAACAATTGGATAACCTTTCAACATTTTGATGGCCTCATCATTCAAGGAACCGGAAGCCTCCATGGCCAAGGACAAAAATGGTGGCAAATGGGTTGCATGCAAAATAAAGTGGTATACTATTGTTTTGGATTTTTTGCAGCTTCTTAATGCTTGCTTCAACACGATTTTATATATTTTCTGATTACATTTCTCATATTTCCTATGTTCACAGCTTTGTTCATCCCAAAAAGCAGCGGTATGCCTTGACTTATTAAAAAATAGGAGAATTTTTCATTTAGTCTCCAATTTTATTTGTCTTTTTATTGTTTGTTTTGTTTAGGGTTTTGCCATTTTAGACTCTAAGAATGTGCATATTAGTGGCTTAACTTCCGTGGACAGTCGAAAATGGCATATTTCAATTGAAAGATCTTCATCCGTTCATGCCTCTAAACTCAATATCAAAGCTCCAAAAGATAGCCCCAACACTGATGGCATTCGTATCCAACATTCCACCAATGTTTCCATAGCCTCCTCAACCATTAAGACTGGTATATAAGTATTTATTTTCATAACATAATATATATGTAGACAAGTATTGGGTTTGACATTCTTTTTTTTCATTTTTCTTTTTAAGGTGATGATTGTATAGGAATTGGAGATGGGTCAAAATATATTAACATTAATCGGATTTTTTGTGGTCCAGGTCATGGAATTAGGTATTTTTTTATTATTCTTATAAAAAAAATTCACTTATTTGTTTGATTTTGTTTCTCACTCTTATAGAATTAGATATTTTGATTTAAAAAATTTTATTTTTTACTTCTCTAGTTTTTATTTTTCACTTTTTATATGAAGTATTGGAAGTCTTGGTGAAAATGGAAGGAGGGAGACAGTTGAATATGTTACGGTAAGGAGAGCTCACTTTTATACTACAGAGAATGGAGTTAGAATAAAAACATGGCAGGTAATTAAAAATTCCATTAAATGTATTTTATGATTAATTCTTTTACATTATATTTATATTTAACTAATTATCATGTTATGTGTATAGGGAGGACATGGATATGCAAGACATATAAGATTTGAACGTATATCGTTTAGTAAAGTAATTAGACCTATTATTATTGATCAATACAGTTGTCCTCCTCATCAACATTGCAAGAATTATGTAAGTTTCATTTTAAATTCTTCACGAATTCAATCGAATCAATTTAACATATATATTGTAATGATATTTTTGTATTTTGTTTTTTAATTCCACAGAGTACAGCCGTGGAGGTTAGCAATATCTTGTATAATGATTTAAGAGGGACAACAAATGGTGAAATTGCGGTGGAACTTTCATGCAGTGAGTCAGTTCCATGCAAAAATATCCGCATGAAAGACATACAATTGGATTACGGAATAAATGATAAAATATATGATGGGCACCCCAAATCTCATTGTTTGAGTGTTGTTGAAAGTTGGGATGAAGGAAATGTTTATCCAAATGTTCCTTGTTTAACAAGAAAATTAAGTTATTAACTTTTTTTATTATTTTGGATGTAATAATTAGGTTATATTTTCCTTGGGACTAAGGAAATGATTATCCAAATGTCCCTTCATGTTGCATATATAAAATAAATAAATGCATCTTTTTTATATCACATTTTTCTACCATAATCTTCTCTTAATATGATTGGTTATTATTTGTACTAATCAAACAAAGAACCATTGAACTAGATCAGTTTTAGATTTGAAAACTTGTTTTCTTTAACAAATATTTTGGTACACTTACATTAAAGATTTGGGTATAATTTGGTTTTTAGTTTTCTCTTCAAACAAAATCAAGTACTTGTTTTAGTAAGAAACCCAATCAGTTATGGTTTCCAGCCATTGTATTATATAAGCAATTTCATGGATTGCATTAAGGCATTCGAGCTTACTTTGCTTTCGAATTAGCAGGGTTGATAATTTCAAAGAGACTTTAGTCATTTTGCTTCACCTAAAGCGAATTTGTTAGGTTAAAATTTAAGTTTGTGATAGTTGTATTTGCAAACACTTACCAATCATGGCAGATACAAGCTTTCACATTGCAATGTACCCATGGTTTGCCCTTGGTCATATCACTCCATATGTTCATATGGCCAACAAACTAGCAGAGAGAGGCCATAAAATTTCCTTCTTTTTACCGGCCAAAACACAACATAAGGTTGAGGCTTTCAATCTCCGTCCGTCCACATCTCATATCCTTTAATCCAATCATTGTTCCGCATGTTGAAGGTTTACCTCTCGGCGCCGAAACAACAAATGATGTCCCTTTCCCTTTGCATCCTCTCATTATGACCGCAATGGACCTTACGCAACCTGATATCGAAGCTTACCTTCGTGAACTCGAACCCCATTTTGCTTTCTATGATTTCACTTGTTGGTTGCCAGCCTTGACTCGTAGGTTAGGCATCAAGTCCGTGGTTTATTGTATCATTAGCTCTGCCACCATTGGCTATCTTCTTAGTCCAGCAAGAAAGACTCTTGAGAAAGGTATGATGGGGTCCGATCTTTTAGAGCCTCCAGAAGGTTTCCCTTCTTCAAGTATTAAGTTACGCGCACATGAAGCCCAAGCATTAGCCGCTGTAACAACTATGGATTATGGAAGCGGCCTTTCATTTGTAGAACGCCAATTGATGTCTTTAAGTGATTGCGATATTATTGGTTTCAAGACATGCAGGGAAATCGAAGGGCCTTATGGTGAATATATTGGGAGCCAATTTGGAAAGCCAGTCATTTTCGCAGTCCAGTAGTGCCAAATCCACCTAAAACAGCGCTAGAAAAACAATGGGAAAAGTTATTAAGCAAGTTTCAACCGAAGACTCTGATTTTTTGTGCATTCGGAAGTGAGTGTGTTTTGAAAAAGGATCGATTTCAAGAATTGGTTTTAGGCCTTGAGTTAACAGGTTTGCCATTTCTAGTTGCCCTAAAACCACCGATGGGAGCTGAAACAATCGAGTCAGCCTTGCCAGAAGGATTCCAAGAAAGATTAAAAGGAAGGGGATACTTTATGGAGGTTGGGTACCACAACAACTAATCTTAAGGCATCGCTCTGTAGGGTATTTCGTCACTCATTGCGGCTCGGGCTCTTTAGCAGAGGCCATGGTGAGTGATTGCCAATTGGTGCTGCTACCCCATGTCGGAGATCAAATAATTAATGCAAGATTGATGGCTGAAGACGTAAAAATCAGAGTAGAGGTTGAGAAAGGTGATGAAGATGGAGTATTTACAAAATATGATGTTTGCAAAGCAGTAGGAAGATTAATGGATCATGATAATGAGCTGGCGAACGAGGTAAGGACCAACCATGCTAAATGGAAGGAGTTCCTTTTAAAACCAGGACTTGAAAACTCTTACATGGATGATTTTGTTATGCAACTGCACGCCTTGGTGTGATGATTTCTAATGTAAATTCGTTTCTAAATTGCAATGTTTTTTTTTTTTTTGAATGTATTATTGACATTATCTTGGTAATGGAATTCGACGTCGATAACTCAATATATTTAAAGGATTTTACTCAATTTGAGATTTAACTCTATTTTCATTTTTTATAAATTTTAATTCAGTTTATGTTACAAATAACACTAAATTTAGATGATTTGGGCAATTTGTCTCCTGTGTAGCTGACATCCAAATTTCTTCAAGGTCGAGTAATTTGTTCTCGGTGTCGCCACATCGGGAGATTAGAGTCGCGACATCAGAAATCATTATCATGACATCGATGCAAATTGTCGTGACACCCATTTCCCAAGATGTCGCGACATCCTTTCCCAATGTCGCAACATTGACCACAAGTTACCTTATTGTGACTCGAAAAAGCCCCAAAAGACCCCGTTTGTGTCCAAATTTTAAAAAAATCCTAGAAATGACTTGACTAAATTCAAAAAATCTATTTATGTTAAAGTAAAGTCTTGAATTTGATGATTGGATTAACTTAGTTCTAGCATCCAAATGTGACATCTCTTACTCAAAACATGTCGGTTCATCCCGGTTAAGGGGTGTGACAAAGAAAGGAAAAGAAAAGAAGAGAAAGTAAAATAATGAAATATAAAAGAAAAAAGGAAAAGAAAGAAACTTAAAATGACAAAGAATTAAATTACTCGAAAATAAAAATATAAGGACTAGTTGTGTAACTTGATCTGAAGTTTTCACCTAAAATGATGGTATAATGTGTCAAGTCTACTTATTGCATTGTTAACAACAATTAAATCGAAAGCATTAGTAACTATATTATAACTTTGTTGAAGTATAATTACAAAGAAAAAAAAAAAGTAAATTAAACCATACATAAGTGATAAAATTTTGTAGTTTAGCCGAATATCATTTCACTCACAAAAAAATTGCCAAATTGACTATAGCATGTAAAAACTTATAATAATTTGACTCAATCCCATTGTTTTCAATATCGGTATAGCCACTCGAAATGTGGGGTTAGACCGGCAGACCCGCAAACCAGTTGAATTGAACAATCGTACAGGTTAAACTAGTTTGGTTTATTTATATTATTTTTAATGATTTATTCAATTAAAGTGGATAAATCAATTGGACCGGTCGGATTGGAACGGGTGGTCTAACCAATTCAGCCACCATCCCAACTTTGAAAAACTTGTTCAACCACAAAATTGTTAAAAACAATTGAAGTACGGAATTGAGATTTAGTGTTTTGAGATAAATATTTTTTATTAGTTTTATCCCTAAGAAAAACTAAATCATTTTTAAAGGAACGTTGAATAAAATTAAAAAGTTAATGGAAAATTTAAGTAGTGTGTATGAGAAAAATCAATTAAATAAACTATATTTTAAAAAAAGTAAAATGGTGGTAACCAATTCTAAACTAATTTTCAAAATCAATAATTTTAAAATTGAGAATCAAATTTGTTAGATTAGTTTAAAAACTAGATTATTTGGATTTGGATTTAAATAAATAAATTTAAAACATATATTTAAAAAAATAATGTTTAAATTTGAAAAACTTATCTTTCGTATAGTATAGTAAGGAAGCCTATGTTTTTCTCCTGGAACACCGCTATTACACTCGGAAAAAAACGAAAGCTATGGATCAAAGGATAGAAAAGTTAGAGCAGATGCAGAAAGAGATGCAAGACCAACTGCAAACTCAGATGCAATAACAGTTGGCTAAAATCCAGCAGGACATGAGGGATCAAATGCTGGAATCCCAGAGAAGTATGATGAGCCAGTTAACACATTTGTTGACTGGAGGGCATGATAAAGGAAAGGGCCTAATGGTCGACACCAGAGACGATAATAAAGATTCTACTCATCATCCAGGCTTGGCCCCAGTTAATTCCCAGATTCAACCACCAAGAGTGTCCGTTAACATTAAACCTCAGTATCAATCTGGTACCCCAGCACCAGTAAACTTCTCGACAGGCTCGAGCTCCAACCCTGGAGGTAATTTGGTAAAATCGATGGTCCCTGATTTTGATGACGCAGAAGAGGAGGAAAAAGCAAGGGCGGAACTCTCAAAAGAGTTTGAGGATCAATGCAAATGGCTGGAAGAGAAGTTCAGAGCATTGGAAAGTGCTGATTACCAATGCGAGGTAGATCCTAAGAAGTTAAGTTTGGTCCCCGATTTGGTACTCCCACCAAAGTTCAAGATGCCAGAATTCAGAAAATATAACGGGACTAGCTACCCTGAGGCCCACATTACAATATTCTGTAGGAGAATGATGGGATATGTTAGTAACGACCAGTTGTTGATCCATTGTTTCCAGGATAGCTTGACTGGGGCCGCAGCAAAATGGTACAATCAGCTGAGTCGAACTCAAATCAAATCATGGAAGGATTTAGCACAGGCTTTCATGAAACATTATGGCCATATGATTGATATAGCGCCTGACAGGATCACGCTACAAAACCTGGAGAAGAAGTCGGGCGAAAGTTTCAGGAAATATTCCCAGATGTGGAGGGAAGTCGCTATACAAGTCCAACCACCGCTGTTGGAGAAAGAAATGACCATGCTCTTCATTAATACCCTGAAAGCACCTTTCATCAATCATATGTTAGAAAGCATGACTAAAAGTTTCGCAGACATAGTGATGTCCGGCGAAATGATAGAGAACGCGATAAGGTGTAGAAAAATAGAAGCTAGAGAGTACACGAAAAGATCGGCTCTGAAAAAAAAAGGGAAAA
Source organism: Gossypium bickii (assembly GCA_025503065.1). NCBI lineage: Eukaryota > Viridiplantae > Streptophyta > Magnoliopsida > Malvales > Malvaceae > Gossypium > Gossypium bickii. Next base: position 2,566,262 of record CP106714.1, on the reverse strand, counting down.
TGAAGTAGGTAATATAAGCTCGGGTTATCCAAAACCCATTACTTTCAGTCAACCGAGAGTGGTAGCTGCGGGCCAGCAGGCCTCACCAAGACAAAAGCCTAACACGAGGCAGAATATCGAGAAATTCCAGTTTACTCCCATACTTTTGACGTATAGGGAGTTGTATAAAACTCTGTTCAATGCACACGTTGTAGCCCGATTCTACTTAGAACCGTTGCAACCCCCATATCCTAAGTGGTATGACACGAATGTTCAGTGTGAATACCATGCAGGAATAGTAGGTCACTTGATAGAAAACTGCACCTCATTCAAAAGGCTAGTCGAAAGGCTTATTAAGGCGGGTGTTGTGAAATTCGATGACGCACTAAGTGTGGGAAATCCGTTGCCCAGTCATACCGAGAAAGGGGTAAACGCAATAATCGAGTGCATGGGGAGGAGAATCCAACCGAATGTTGCTGAAGTAAGAACCCCATTGAGGGAGGTTTGGAAGGAAATACGGAAAAGAGGTCTAGTTTCGCAAGAGTTGGGGAGCAAATCCCGAGATGCGAGGAACTACTGTGAGTTCCATAGCAAGGAAGACCATGATATCCAGCAGTGCAACGAATTCAGAGCCCTGGTACAAGGGTTAATGGATAATAAAGAGCTGGAGTTCTTTGACTCTGTAGAAAGAGATGACGTATGCACTACAGAAGGAGGGTCTGCAGAGAAGGTCCTTAGGGTCAATCACCTGGTAGTGATTATCACACGTCCAAAGACTAAAAAAGCAGGAGTGAAAACAGCACCGAGAGTTTTAATTCAAAAACCCATGACTTTTCCTTATAAAGATAACAAGAGGGTAACTTGGGATTACAATTGCACCGTGACAGTTTCAGGGAAAAAGAGTTCGGCCGACATGTCAAACTCAGAAGCCAAACACACTGAAAAGAAATCCTCCATGGTCAGAGGGGGAGACGAGAAGACAGAGCCATTGGTTAATGAACCAGTAACGGAGAACGAAGCCAAGGAGTTTCTGAAATTCCTGAAGTACAGTGAATACAGTGTGGTGGAACAATTACATAAACAACCGACACGTATATCGGTACTGGCTTTACTCTTAAACTCAGAGATGCACCAAAACGCGCTGATAAAGGTGTTGAATGAGACCTATGTCACCGATGATATTTCGGTAAACAAGTTAGATCGCCTCGTTAGTAACATAAGCGCAGACAATTTCATCTCTTTCAGTGACGATGAAATACCACCAGGGGGCATGGGATCCACCAAGGCTTTACACATCACAACCTGATGCAAAGGGTATACGCTTCCAGGGGTGTTAATTGACAACGGGTCGACACTGAATGTCTTGCCCTTATCTATGTTGAACAGGTTACCAGTAGACAGCTCTCATATGAAAACATGCCAAAATATAGTGAGGGCATTCGATGGCACCGAAAGGAAAGTGATGGGGAGGATTGAAATACCCCTCTTGATTGGGCCAAATACATACGAGGTAGACTTCCTTGTGATGGACATCAAGCCTTCTTATAATTGTTTATTGGGGAGGCCTTAAATCCACTCAGCGGGAGCCGTACTGTAACAGCCCAATTTCAATAGTGTCGGAACAGTGATTCGAGATTACTAAATCTGACGAAAAAGTTAGAAAACTTTGTTAATCGATAATTATAAGTTAAGTGTGATTTTAGAAATATTTTAAAATTAGTGAATTTTGTGAACTAAAAGAATTAATTAAAAAAAAATTGGGCCAAAAACGAGGTATTGAGACCTCGAATTCATACAGTGAGCCATAAATATTTCTAAAAATATTTATGGAGTATCATTAAGTTATTATTAAAGTTTAGTTAAGAAATTTTAACGTTTAGATATGTAATTAAATAAAAAGACTAAATTGAAAAAGGTATAAAAGTTTAATTATAGATTAAAGAAAATAAAAAGGACTAAAAAGGTAATTATGCCATTTTAAAATGTTGAGGCGGTTTGTATGAATAAAATCTGAGATTTTTTTTCAGTTAAAATGTATATATATTATATTATTATATTATTATATTATTATATATATAAACAAACTAAAAAAAAAGAAGAAGAAGAGAAAGGAGAGAAGAAAAGAAACAAAATAAAGAAACAGAGAGCATACGAAACAGGGGAGAAGGAAAGAAAAGAAAAAGGAAAAACTAGGGATTTAAAGCTTGAAGTTTAAATTGGTAAGTCAATCAAGTCCTATTCTCTTAATTTTGATGTTTTTGAAGCTTTAAAGCTAGATTTTGATGAAACTAAGTTGATATTTTGAGAGTTTTTAGGTTTTCAGGTGTAGTTGATGTTGAAGAAAAAGATGAATCAGGGATTAAATTGAATGAAATTTAAGTTAGAATTAGTAAGAGGATTAAATTGTAAAGTATGCTATAAGCTGTGTTAGAGGGATTAATTTGGAAGAAATTAGAAATTAAAGTTTTAATATGAATATTAGATAGTCAAGTTGAATATGGAAGGAATTTAAGAAGAAACAAAGTATGAATTAAGTTAAGAAAATAAGTAAACTTAATTAGGATTAAATTGTAAAATGAGTTATAAGAAAACAGTTTTGGGATAGCAGCAGTAAGGTAACTTTGAAAAATCACCAAAAATGATAGAAATGGAATTAGAAGTTGAGTGAGATATGAAATTAAATCTTATTGAGTCTATTTTCATATGAAAGAAATAGAGAAAGAAAAGAAATTCTTTATTTTGAGATATTTAGATTTTGGTAAGACTGGTTCAGAGTGATTTCGAGATCCCCTGTTCTGACTTGGAAAAATCATCAAAAATTGTATAAAAATAATTTGGGAACATAATTTATATGGTTAGATTCCATTGTGTCTAGTTTTATAAGAAATAAACTATAACATCATATTAATTCTATATAAAAAGATAATTAATTTTTAGTGAAGAAGGGTCGGAACTGCCAGACAGCAGAACAGGGGTGATTTTAAAAAATAAACTGTACTAATTGGCTAAATCAAAAATTCTAAAAATTTTATGGCAAGAAGATATGTGAGTCTAGTTTCAGGAAAAATTAACGGTTATTCATTTGGAGTTTTGTAGCTCTGGAAATAAATAATTTAGTGACTATAACTCAAATGGACAGTTTTGAATATACTTATGAGTAATTAATGAAATTATTGATAATGTTACTTATAGCATGTTATATACATTAAGGATGTGGAATGGAGAGGAGGATGAGGAAAATATGTATGAATATTTAGGTAGTATAGCTAATTTGAAATGTTTTAGGCTCAGGGACTAAATTGAATAAAAGTAAAACTTTGTGATTAATTTTGTAAAAATGTGGAAATGACCAATTTGCATGAAATGGATTATTTTATTATTTAAAATTGCAAAATTGAATGAAATTATTAATTTAGATTAAGATCGATTGAAAAATCGATGAAAATAAAAAATTTCCAAAGTGCCCCTGAATCTTGATATTTCTACAAATTTAACCAGGTAAGTTCGTGTAACTTAATTATGTGATATAAGGAAATATAAGTTGATGGTATGTGAAATATTGATATGATGAATTAACTGTTTTATGTTTATGAAGAAACGGCAAGTGAATGATATTTATCATGACATGTAAATATGTGATTATCTTTAATATGTTAATACAAGGTAATTAAGTATGATGAAACGAATAATAAATTCAAGTAAGACATGTCGATAAAAATAAATATATTTAAGGGACAATATGTTTGATTTTGATTGATTTCAAATATAGATGCTAGATGAAATAAAATGTCGACTAAAAAAATTTGTAATTCCGATAATGCCTCGTACCCTATTCTGGCGTCAAATACGGATAAGGGGTGTTACACGTACCATCATCGTTACACCAAAAGCTAAAATTCGTGGCAGAGGGTCGGCTGGTAACCATAAATGCGGAGGAAGACATCATTGCATCTGTCACTAGTGGTGCGCCGTACATAGAGAATGATACTGAGGCGATAGAGTGTTCCTTTCGATCACTAGAGTTCGTAAATACGACTTTCATCAGTGATGGTGGCAATGTCCCGGTGCCAAAAATATCCGAAGCTACGTGGATGAGCCTACGTCTGATGGTAGAAAGTGGAGCATTGCCTGGAAGGGGACTCTGTAACACCCTGGTTTAGGGGCTAGGCAATTTGGGTAGAATTCATGTGTTGGAAGGTTTTGGGGTGTTTCTGGATGTGTTTTAAAGGTTTAAGAATGCTTGGATGAAAGGGGAAGGCTTTGGAAAATTTTAGATTTTTGGTGTAAAAAGGGGAATAGGGCAGGAAGGCCTTAAAATAAATTGGTGGAGTTTAGGACACAAGAAAGGAATTGGCAAAGTGGCATGGAGGAGCGGCTTAGAGCCTTGGAAGGGGCCCCAAGGGTCAAGGGTTCGAGTGTAGAAGGCAGCACTTTTGTTTTTATTTTGCGCTAATTAAGGACTGGGCTGTATGCCTTAAAATTAAATGGCTAGGTTGATGGACATGAAAGTCCAGTTGGCAAAGTGGCACTCATGCGGTACTTAGGCGCTGGAGGAAGAGAGAGCGCTAGTTCGAGTGGGGCAATGGCATTTTGGCATTTTATTTTTGTTATTTGGTGATGGGCTGGAGTAGGAAGGATTTAAAAATAATTGTTGGGGCTATTTGACATGAAAGTCAAGTTGGCCTAATGGCCCAGGGCGTGGAAGAGGGGTTGGTGCTAGGTTCAAACCCAAGGTCAGTGCAATTGGAGTTTTATTTTTATTTTACTCTTATTTTTGCAGCGACTTTGGTAAACGGTGGACTGCACATGGAACCTTTAATTGGGGATAAGGATTGAGTTATTTTTTTGCTTTTAAATTCGTGGGATAATGGTTTATTATTATTTTTATATTTTATTTTATTTTAAATTGAAGAGGTGATATAGGATAAAGGTGGGTTTAATTTTAGTTTAAGTTGAATTGGTTTTAAATGGTCTACTGGAAGGAGTGATAAGGGTTTGTTATTTTGTTATTTTAGATAAATATAGAATTATTTTAGTTGGTTTTAAATTGGAAATAAGGGATAATGGTCTGCTAGTGGATTGTTTTTTTAATAGGAGTAGGAGATAAAATATGAGTTTAAAATAGGAAGGGAATTTGGATTGGAATTAAAAGAATTGGTGGCCGCCAAGGAGTGGTCTTTGCTTCGATTAAAGTGGTGATATTGGATATAGTTTTATTAGTAGTTTATTTATTTATCTACTTAGTTATTGTAAGTATAAGATTATTATTATTTATTGGATTAAGTGAGGATAATTCAACTATTTGAAGGATTAATATAGGAGGTGGACTAATTCAAATTAAATTGAATTAGTGGCCATAGGTGGTGGCCGCATGTTGGCTTCTTCACGTGGGAGTGGTGACCGAATGCTATAAATAGGAGAGCACCTTTTAGAAATTCTTTTTCTCCTTTTGTTCTCCAAGCCAAATTCTTCCCCCATCCCTCTCCCGCACTTTTTGCAAAAATCCATAATAACACCTTTGTTAGCCTAACACTCCAACTTCATTGGGAAGCCTAGCCAAACCTTTAGCCTCTCTATCTCCCTTCTATTTTATCAAGTCCCCGGTTTAATCTTATTCCTTGAAGTGGCCAATTATTGGTTGGGCAAAGGTTGGAGCGTTGGGGCTTTTCGTTAGTCGTTGTGTAAGGTAAGAGACTTGTAATATTCGGCCTTAGGCCATAGTATGAGCACTTTAGTGTTAACCTATATTGACTATGGTGTATAGGGGCAAATCGATGTGAGCAAAGAAGGCCTTCTGGATCTCGAGTTATTTCGTAAGGATATTAGTAAGTGACCTAGACTCGTTAATAAGTAGATTATGACTTGTTGATTAATGGTGTGATTCTGATTAAGCTTTTTGATGGAGACCAATACCAGTCAAGGAGGGCAAGAGAAAGCCCCTGTCCCGAAGTTTAAGAAAAGAGCCGTCTCGGCAGTTCGGGATTGGCCACCGGGGTGTGGACGTGCAGCAGAAAACGTTAGGCAAATAGCTGTAGTCTCGCTAAACGATAGCGTCGGGATCGAGGGTTTAGAGCTTCAAGTTATAAGGTGTGTAGTTAGCCATTGTTTCCTGGATTTGCGTGATATTTGCCTGTTTTATATGTTTGCTAACAAGTGCAGTAAATGTGAAAAAGATACCCTTGAAGGGGGTATGGTGATGACCAGGTAAGTAGTAAATTTGTTAATATGTGATAATTGATTTTAAATATGTGAGTATGCCTATATTTGTGAATATCATGCACACGCATCATCTCAAAGATTATATTACATTACATGTGCATGGGTGGGTTATGAAAGAAGGCACGTGTACTTCGAGTGCGTGGTTGATGTCGACTTTGTGCTACATCGTGGATTGGCGCTGACTGAGGTCGTGTTGTGGATCTTTGCGATTTAGTTCGCGTGGTTACCTTAATTGATATCGGCTTTATGCCATATCGTGGCTTGATGGGTTGCTATGTGCTCCATCGCGGTTGATGTTAGCTACGTGCTACATCATGGATGGCATTGGTTGCCTTTTTGGAGGGAAAAGGAGAGAGTGACTCGATAGTCCCCTGGTGTGTGGTAGGCTGGATAAGGGGGTGTGTAGCGGATGGACCTTAGGTTTGGGTTGGGTTCATGATTGCATTATTCCGTTTAGGAAATGGTATCAAAATGGGCCAAGCCCAATATGACATGTGGATAGGTATGTTTTGGGAACATACGTGGAAATGGGCCAAGCCCGGTGATCGATGGATTGATGAGAAAGGGGCCTAGCCCAAAGATTTGTTATAATTTGATTGTGGGCCAAGCCCGGATCGTGGTAATGTCTATATGATTATGTTTACACGTTGCATTTGATAACCGGGTTGATTTGTGGCTAACATGTGGGTGGATATCGCGGTTTAATTACACACCGAGTCATTATGACTCACCCAACTTTTTAAACATCGCAGTGACATGTTGATCGGACCGGTCGGAGAGGATGCAAGGTGGCCCATGCGATGAGATTGATTTAATTACTTTTAGGAAATTTTTAATATTAAGTGTTTTGTTTAATATTGGTTGTAATAAGGGCCACCTTCTATTTAAAGTATTCTAGTTACGATTATTGAAGTTTATATTATACTTAGATATATTTTCTTCAAATGGTTTATAATATAATAAATTATAATAAAGTTTTAATTCACATAATTCAAACCAAGCTTATATTATTTAATAATTTTTAATGGACACACTTTCCAAGTTTAATAAAATTTTCAAGTTCTTATTCTAAAGTCAAAGATTTTTCAAACGGTTTTCACAGTGACATAACCAGATCCGGTCAGGACTTGTGGGCCGGGTTTGGGGGTGTTACAGTTTGGTATCAGAGCCCGGTTCAAAACTCGGCTTTGAGGGTTTTGGGCCCAAAAACATTTTCAAAATGGGATTTTCAAAAATATGGGTTTTCATTTATGAAATATTTTCAGGTTATTCTGGCATGGCACCTGTACCTCCGGCCCGAGTCCACCAGGTAAGTACCCTGACTTTTGAATTGATTTGTTTATATGAAGTATTATGGGTTTCATGGGAAACGTAGATTAGTGAACTAGGATCTGTTGAACCCTAGGACTAGTCTACTCAAACATATGCATAAAACTTAAGGTTACTAAACAAACCTACGACTAAATCGCCGAGTTAGGGTGTGGTAACCCCTGTGCGCATGTCAAGGATTGGATCCGGAAGAGCTTGGTACTTAAGCAGTCCTCGTGACTCACCTCCTCTTCGCGGGATTCCTACAGTGCGTAGCTTCGGTTCTCACCCTAACCAAGAGGACTCGATCATAAAGCTAAACAATAAATAAAACCCGAAAGGGATTGGCCTTGCTTTGCTTTAAAACCCTTAATTTTTAAAATTTTCAAACTTACCCTTTATTTGTAAACCCTAAATTTGATTTTGAAAAACGATTTCTCAATTTACCAAAATTACCAAAATGCCCTAGCGGCAAAATTACAAAAAATACCCTTGTGTTGTAAAATTACCGCACTACCCTCAACTTTTGTTAAAATAATTTTTACTTTGTAAAATACCAAAATCTTTAGTTTTCAAAATATCGAGATACTCCGATTTGCATAAATTTACTAAAAATACCCCTATGTTGAAAATTACTAAAATGCCCCCGACGCTTAAAATTTCCGGTTTAACCCCAAGTTTAATAAAATTTTCTTACTTTGCAAAAGTATCCAATCTTTAGTATTTCAAAATAATACCCCGACTTTGGGAATTTACAAAATTACCCTGATTGACAAAATTACCAAAATACCCCTAGTTTCCAAACTTCTACCAGTACTTTCAAATTGAAGAATTTTCAAAATACCTCTTAAAGGTTTGGAATATCCAAATATCCTGATTTATTAAGGCTTTCAAAATTTTTCTCGATTATTCACGAAAAATACCGGTAGGAAAATGACTAAAATACCCCTGTGGGTAGAAACGAGCGAAAGGTCCGAATAGTGGATGTGTGTGGTGGATACCATCAATGTGCCTCTACCGAGGAGAAATGTGTTCTTGTGGATAAAGGAACGTGTGTGTAAATGTGATTCTTTGAATTAGGGTAGCAAACTTGAATCGAGACTTTGTGTGGTCGAAAGAACTACTTTAAAATACCCTTCTTTCATAAAAATTTGCTCGCGATTAAATAGTGGAACAAAATTTCTAATGCATAAAATTTCTTAAATCGATTAAATCGCGACAATAGAGATGAGTTCTAGGGACGCGGTAGAGGTAGGATGGCGCCTTCGAACTCGTAGGTCCGACCATGGGTCGTGAAATGAAGTCTGCCGCCGATGTGGCCGCGGAAGATCAAGATCGAGCAGGGAGGGACGACGACGCAGTTGTCACAAGCTATGTTACGCGTGCTCCCGAAGCAAGTGGCAAGAGCTGGTATGGAAAACGGAGCTCTAAGTCGCTGTGTCCAGAGGCTCTCAGTCGAACGAGGCTAAAGTTTTTAGAGGAGTGTCGGGAGTGGCTCCGAATGTAGCAGAATATTGGCTGGAAGGAGTTGAAATAATTATGGACGACTTGGATTGTACCCCTAAGAAATGTCGAAAGGTGCTTTGTTTATTTCTTCGACGAGACTTATCGATGGTGGCTCACAGTTAGGCAAGGTGCTCCGGCAGATCAATTGGATTGGGATTACTTTAAGGCTAAGTTTGAAGGGAAGTATGTAGAAGCCAGTTACTTAGACGCGCAAAGGAAGGCGTTTCTGAATTTAGTACAATGGAATAAATCGGTAGTGGAGTATGAAGCGGAATTCGTGCGACTAAGTTAGTACGCCAAAGGAACCGTGGCTACTGATTATGAAAGGAGTGTTCGATTCGAAGATGGGCTGCGAGATGAGTTGCGGGAGTTGATCACTCAAGAAGAGAAAGGGACTTCGCCATTCTGGTAGAGAAAGCTCGGATCGCTGAAGAGGTTAAAAAGACTATAAGAGAAAACTGAGAGAAGAATAGGAACGAGAATAAGAGAAGGGTTGAGCCGTCAGCATCGTTTGGAGATGCTCAGAAAAGACCAAGGATTGAGATCCTGTGCGTGCACTTGCCCCAGTGGATCGGAATCGTTCTTGTGTTCAATGTGGAAGACCTCACACAGGAGAGTGTTGGGGGAATAGTAAAGAATACTTTCGGTGCGGATCTAAGGCACATCTGGTTAAGAATTGTCCTCGAGCGACGAGGGGTCGTGGTTCAAGCCATGGAGGGAATGGTTCTAGTCAAAGTCACCCAAGGATGTGATAGCGGGTAAGCTCCTTTCTTTTGGAATGTTCTTTAATTATTTTCCTTGTTTGTAAGTTAGCTCTTTCTTGTGTGATTTGGATCCTGAGTGAGAACTTAGGGACAGTGTCGGGAAGTATGATAGACTAAGATCAGAGTGCGCAGCAGAGGCATAGAATAGCGAGTTATGATTGTTCGGTAATAAGTAATTTCGAGGACGAAATTATTTTAAGGAGGGTAGAATTGTAACACCCTGGTTTAGGGGCTAGGCAATTTGGGTAGAATTCATGTGTTGGAAGGTTTTGGGGTGTTTCTGGATGTGTTTTAAAGGTTTAAAAATGCTTGGATGAAAGGGGAAGGCTTTGGAAAATTTTGGATTTTTGGTGTAAAAAGGGGAATAGGGCAGGAAGGCCTTAAAATAAATTGGTGGAGTTTAGGACACAAGAAAGGAATTGGCAAAGTGGCATGGAGGAGCGGCTTGGAGCCTTGGAAGGGGACTTGAGGGGTCAAGGGTTCGAGTCAGAAAGCGCAAAGACTTTTGTTTTTATTTTGCGCTAATTAAGGATCGGGCAGTATGCCTTAAAATTAAATGGCTAGGTTGATAGACATGAAAGTCTAGTTGGCAAAGTGGCACTCATGCGGCACTTAGGCGCTGGAGGGAAGAGAGAGCGTTGGTTCGAGTGGGGGTAGCGGCATTTTGGCATTTTATTTTTGTTATTTGGTGATGGGCTGGAGTAGGAAGGATTTAAAAATAATTGTTGGGGCTATTTGACATGAAAGTCAAGTTGGCCGAATGGCCTGGGGCGTGGAAGAGGGGGTTGGTGCTAGGTTCGAACCCAAGGTCATGCAATTGGAGTTTTATTTTTATTTTACTCTTATTTTTGCAGCAGCTTGGTAAACGGTGGACGGCACATGGAACCTTTAATTGGGGATAAGGATTGAGTTATTTTTTTTGCTTTTAAATTCGGTGGGATAATGGTTTATTATTATTTTTATATTTTGTTTTATTTTAAATTGAAGAGGTGATATAGGATAAAGGTGGGTTTAATTCTAGTTTAAGTTGAATTGGTTTTAAATAGTCGGCTGGAAGGAGTGATAAGGGTTTGTTATTTTATTATTTTAGATAAATATAGAATTATTTTAGTTGGTTTTAAATTGGAAATAAGGGATAATGGCTGCTAGTAGATTGTTTTTTTAATAGGAGTAGGAGATAAAATATGAGTTTAAAATAGGAAGGGAATTTGGATTGGAATTAAAAAGAATTAGTGGCCGGCCAAGGGGTGGTCTTTTGCTTCGATTAAAGTTGTGATATTGGATATAGTTTTATTAGTAGTTTATTTATTTATCTACTTAGTTATTGTAAGTATAAGATTATTATTTATTGGATTAAGTGAGGATAATTCAACTATTTGAAGGATTAATATAGGGAGGTGGACTTATTCAAATTAAATTGAATTAGTGGCCATAGGTGGTGGCCGCATGTTGGCTTCTTCACGTGGGAGTGGTGACCGAATGCTATAAATAGGGAGAGCACCCTTTTAGAAATTATTTTTCTCCTTTTGTTCTCCAAGCCGAAATTCTTCCCCCATCCCTCTCCCAGACTTTTTGCAAAAATCCATAATAACACCTTTGTTAGCCGAACACTCCAACTTCATTGGGAAGCCTAGCCAAAAACCTTTAGCCTCTCTATCTCCTTCTATTTTATCAAGTCCCTGGCCGAATCTTATTCCTTGAAGTGGCCAATTATTGGTTGGGCAAAGGTTGGAGCGTTGGGGCTTTTCGTTAGTCGTTGTGTAAGGTAAGAGACTTGTAATATTCGGCCTTAGGCCATAGTATGAGCACTTTAGTGTTAACCTATATTGACTATGGTGTATAGGGCAAATCGATGTAAGCAAAGAAGGCCTTCGGGATCTCGATTATTTCGGTAAGGATATTAGTAAGTGACCTAGACTCATTAATAAGTAGATTATGACTTGTTGATTAATGGTGTGATTCTGATTAAGCTTTTGATGGAGACCAATACCACCAAGGAGGGCAAGAGAAAGCCCTTGTCCCGGTTTAAGAAAAGAGCCGCCTCGGCGATTCGGGATTGGCCACCGGGTGTGGACGTGCAGCAGTAAAACGTTAGGCAAATAGTCGTAGTCTCGTTAAACGATAAGCGTCGGGATCGGGGTTTAGAGCTTCAGTTTATAAGGTGTGTAGTTAGCCATTGTTTTCGGATTTGCATGATATTTGCCTGTTTTATATGTTTGCTAACAAGTGCAGTAAATGTGAAAAAGATACCCTTGAAGGGGGTATGGTGATGACCAGGTAAGTAGTAAATTTGTTAATATGTGATAATTGATTTTAAATATGTGAGTATGCCTATATTTGTGAATATCATGCACACGCATCATCTCAGCATTATATTACATTACATGTGCATGGGTGGGTTATGAAAGAAGGTACGGGTGTACTTCGAGTACGTGGTTGATGTCAGCTTTGTGCTACATCGTGGATTGGCGCTGACTAAGGTCGCGTTGTGGATCTTTGCGATTTAGTTCGCGTGGTTACCTTAATTGATATCGGCTTTATGCCATATCGTGGCTTGATGGGTTGCTATGTGCTCCATCGCGGTTGATGTTAGCTACGTGCTACATCGTGGATGGCATTGGTTGCCTTTTTGGAGGAAAAGGAGAGGGTGACTCGATAGTCCCCGGTGTGTGGTAAATTTGGATAAGGGGGTGTAGCGGATGGACCTTAGGTTTGGGTTGGGTTCATGATTGCATTATTCCGTTTAGGAAATTGTATCAAAATGGGCCAAGCCCAATATGACATGTGGATAGGTATGTTTTGGGAACATACGTGGAAATGGGCCAAGCCCGAAGGATCGATGGATTGATGAGAAAAGGGCCTAGCCCAAATTTGTTATAATTTGATTGTGGGCCAAGCCCGCATCGTGGTAATGTCTATATGATTATGTTTACACGCTGCATTTGATAACCGGGTTGATTTGTGGCTAACATGTGGGTGGATATCGGTGGTTTAATTACACACCGAATCATTATGACTCACCCAACTTTTTAAACATCGCAGTGACATGTTGATCGGACCAAGGTCGGAGAGGATGCAAGGTGGCCCATGCGAAGAGATTGATTTAATTACTTTTAGGAAATTTTTAATATTAAGTGTTTTGTTTAATATTGGTTGTAATAAGGGCCACCTTTTATTTAAAGTATTCTAGTTACGATTATTGAAGTTTATATTATACTTAGATATATTTTCTTCAAATGGTTTATAATATAATAAATTATAATAAAGTTTTAATTCACATAATTCAAACCAAGCTTATATTATTTAATAATTTTTAATGGACACACTTTCCAAGTTTAATAAAATTTTCAAGTTCTTATTCTAAAGTCAAAGATTTTTCAAACGGTTTTCACAGTGACATAACCAGATCCGGTCAGGACTTGTGGGCCGGGTTTGGGGGTGTTACAGACTCGAAAAATACCTCCAGGGGCCGGTCAAAGTACCAGGTTTAGTTGACAAGCGTGATCGTTTTGGCTTGGTGCATAGGCCAGATGCCCAGCAGAGAAGGGAAGAACTGGAAAGAAAGCGTGAGGGACGATGGGCACGGTTGACTGGTGCTGAAGTCAAATGGAGATCAATGACTTTTCCCCATATATCTAATACATTCATGTCGGGAGGAATTATTCATTCAGGACCAGAAAATATGAATAGAGAAATGGCTGAAGACATGATGAGAGCTTTGAGTATCAATGCTGTGTCTGAAGAAAGTCCGAAGGAAGGAAATTTAGAGGGTATTCGCCCTTATGAGCCTGGAAGTGTTCTGGGCAACTAGACTGCGGAAGAAATTCCTATAGTTTTTAGGACTAAAACAGAGTAATATTCAAAACAAACTTGTTATTTCAAGCCTAGGAACAATAAGAATCTTTTGTGAAATAGCCTCATGTTCAGCCATCTTTACTTTCAATAAAAGTGCATTTTTATTTCATACCGTGCAATTATTCTTTTACTTCATTTCCATTCCATTCATAATCATAACGCATAAATAAGTTATTCTTAAATTCATTTCATTGAATATTCTTTCATACCTACCATAGGTTCCTAGGTATCGATGTCATGAACAACGCTATTACGGACCCGGAATTCCCTGATAAACAGGACATGTGCCTAGAAGGACCTCAAGACTTTACAAACGACGGAGATTGTAGTGTATCTCGAGATTTGTTAAGGATAGTAGAGCGGGAAGAGAAGCTAATCATACCTCACAAAGAGACAATTGAGAGTGTGGTTCTGGAAGAGGGGAAAGAGGTGAAAATTAGAACCCTTATAACCAAGGAAATAAGGCATGATCTCGTTAGACTTCTGCTAGAGTTTAAAGATGTCTTTGCATAGTCATATCAAGACATGCTGGGGTTAAGCGCTGATATTGCGTTACATCGTATTCCCATAAGAGAAGAATGCAAGCCGGTTCAACAGAAGCTTCGAAGGATGAGACCCGATGTTGCAGTCAGAATAAGAGAAGAGGTCAAGAAGCAATTTGATGTTGGATTCTTACAAGTGGTGAATTAATCAGAATAGGTAGCCAATGTCGTCCCTATTCCAAAGAAGGATGGAAAAGTACGAATGTGTGTCGATTACAGGGACCTAAACAAAGCCAGCCCAAAAGAGAACTTCCCACTGCCTCACATCGACACTTTGGTAGATAACACGGCAGGGTATTCATTGTTCTCCTTTATGGATGGTTTCTCTGGATACAATCAGATCAAGATGCATCTTGAAGACATGGAAAAAAACCACATTCATAACCTTGTGGGGAACTTTTTGTTACAAGGTGATGCCATTTGGGTTGAAAAATGCGGGAGCCACATACCAAAGAGCCATGGTGACCTTGTTTCATGACATGATGCACAAGAAAATCGAGGTCTACGTTGACGACATGATCGTGAAATCTCAAACGGAAAAGGAGCATGTGCAGGTTTTGAGAAAACTGTTCTTGAGGTTAAGGAAATTTCAGCTAAAGCTTAATCCAACCAAATGCACTTTCAGGGCTAGATCAGGGAAACTGCTTGGTTTCATGGTCAGTAAAAAAGGGATTGAGGTCGACCCGGATAAAGTCAGGGCTGTACAAGAATTACCTCTGCCACGCACTCAAAAGGAAGTCTGAGGTTTTCTAGGAAGACTAAACTATATTGCTCGGTTCATTTCACAATTGACGGAAAAATGTGACCCCATATTTCGTCTTCTTAAGAAGTACAACTCGGGCATTTGGGATGACGAATGCCAGAAGACTTTTGAAAGGATTAAACAATACTTGTCCAATACTCCAGTATTAATGCCACCTAGTCTTGATAGACCATCAATTTTGTATTTGACGGTATTTGATAATTCAATGGGATGTGTGCTCGGCCAGCATGATGAGACAGGAAAGAAAGAAAAGGCAATATATTACCTCAGTAAGAAATTTACTGAGTGTGAAATGAGATACTCACCAATTGAGCAATTATGCTGCGCGTTGGTCTAGACAACTCAGAGGTTAAGGCAATACATGTTGTAAAATACGACTTGGTTAATCTCAAAACTAGACCCTCTTAAGTACATATTGGAGTCGACCACTCTGAATGGAAGAATGGCCCGGTGGCAAATTTTGCTATCCTAATTTGACATAGTCAATGTGAATCAGAAGGTTGTGAAGGGGAGTGCAATTGCTAATTTTCTAGCCAGTAGAGTGCTAGACGACTATGAGCCCTTGAATTTTGATTTCCCCAATGAAGATCTGATGTTTGTAGCGACAACTGAAGAAGGTACCTTAGAAGGTTGTCCTTGGAAATTGAACTTCAACGGAGCGTAAAGTACCGTTGGTAATAGAATTGGGGCAGTCTTGGTATCCCCAAATGGAGATCATTATCCATTCACTTGCAAGTTAGATTTCGACTTCACGAACAATATGACAGAATACGAAGCATGTATCATGGAAATTCGAGAAGCCATAGATCTCAAAGTTAAGATGCTAAAGGTATATGGAGATTCTGTGTTGGTAATATATCAGTTCAAAGGAGAATGGGAAACAAGAGATCCCAAATTGATCAGTTTCCTCTTTTACCTCCTGCGTGATGAAAACCAGATGGCTGACGCTTTGGCCACATTAGCTTCTATGATCAAAGTAAATGAGTAAGAAGGTATGAAGCCCATCCAAATGAGTATCTATGAGACCCCGGCTCACTGCTGCAATATCGACGAAGAGGAGAAGAAAGATGATCATCCTTGGTATCATGATATTCTGCGATATGTGAAAAACTGTGAATACCCTGATCAAGCAATATAAAATGACAAGAGAACATTGAGAAGACTGGCCAATGACTATGTCTTAGACGGAGAGATCCTGTATAAAAAGAGGAAAGATCAGGTGTTGTTAAGATGTGTCGATGCTATTGAGGCTAGAAAAATCTTGAAAGAAGTCCATGAGGGTGTCTGTGGGACGCATGCCAATGGCTTTACAATGGCCAGGCAAATCATGATATTTGGGTATTACTTGTCCATAATGGAAGGAGATTGTATCCGCTACGCCAAGAAATGCCATAAGTGTCAAATTTATGGAGACAGGATCCATGTGCCTCCTTCACATATTCATGTTATGACTTCTCCGTGGCCTTTCTCAATGTGGGGCATGGACGTCATTGGGATGATCTCACTGAAGGCTTCTAATGGACATCGATTCATTTTCGTGGTCATTGATTACTTCACCAAATGGATAGAGGCAGCTTCATATGCCAATGTCACGAAAATGGCAGTTAACAAGTTTTTAAAAAATGAGATCATATGTCGCTACGATATGCCGGAAAGGATCGTATCTGACAACGTCTTGACCTTGAATAACAGCGCGATAGCGAAAGTCTGCAGTCAATTCAACATTAAACACCATAACTCGTCACCATATCGCCCAAAAATGAATGGCGCCGTTAGGGCAGCTAATAAAAATATCAAGAAAATTGTGGAGAAAATGACTGAGACCTGCAAGGATTGGCATGAAAAGTTACCGCTTGCCCTCTACGCCTATCAAACATCGGTTAGAACCTGCACCGGGGCAACACCTTTTTCATTGGTTTATGGGATGGAGGCAGTTTTGCCCATTGAAGTCAAAATTCCCTCTCTCCGGGTTCTATCAGAATTGAAGTTAGACGAAGCGGAGTAGATTCAGTCTCGGTATGATCAACTAAATCTGATCGAGGAAAAAAGGTTAAGAGCCATCCGTCATGGTCAAATGTACCAGAAAAGAATGATGCGGGCTTACAACAAAAAGGTTCACCCCAGAGTAATCCATGAGGGAGACTTGGTATTGAAACAAATCCTCCCTATGCAAAAAGACTTCAGAGGAAAGTGGATGCCTAATTAGGAGGGACCTTATGTTGTAAGGAAGGCTTTTTCTAGAGGAGTACTAATACTAGCTGAGATGGACGGAAAAAGTCTACCAAATCCAATTAATGCAGACTCAGTCAAGAGATACTTTGCTTAGGAAGGGAAAGGGGCCAAGGCGAAAACCCGCAAAGGGCGTCTTGAGTTCAAAAAAAAAAACGGAGAGGCCAAGATGAAAACTCGCAAAGGGCACTTTGAATTGAAAACCCGTAAAGGGCGATCCAAATATTTGGGGGAAATAGGGCATGCGCTAGCCATCCTATACCTAAATTAACAAGGAAGAGATATGCTACATCTTCGGAGCATTGACAAAGTACCACATATCTCCTAGACACATATTGAACTCAGAATGGTCTTCAAGAAGTACGTACAGAGAAGCTCAGGCTGTGATATCTGGGGCACCAATTCCACCCTTACTCATTTTTTGTACCTTAGTAAAATTTGCCTTATTTGCTCAATCCACTCTTTGTAGACTTTGTCCCGAATAAATTCTCAATTTTATTCATCTCTATAATCTTTTCCAAGCATTTCATATTGAAGTAATGATTACTGAACTAATAATGCTTTCCCAAAAGAGGTTTTGCATATTACTCTAAAAGTCTCTAAATAATGCAAGGATCCGAAACAGGACAATTATTTAGAACTCACCAGGTCTAAAGGGCTCAGAGTACTTAAGAAAAGGGTCTAAGCAGTAACGACATCTTCGAATTCTTTTTTAAAAGTTCAACTGAATGAGAAGACATACATCAGGGATATCATCTTAATAAACAGTAAGCAATGACGGCCCAAGTTTTAAAAATGGATCATTCTCATGACATTTTGTATTCATTCATGACATTCATAATACATATGGTTAGGAGCATTTTTCACGACATCTTAATCATTTGGCATAAGCATAGACTCAAAAAATCAATTCTACAGGTAGGCTCCCTAGAGGACAATGTAGCAAAATTGATCAGAACTACAGATTTTGGCAAATCTTATCTCCGTGTATCAACAATGGAGCAGATTTAGACCAATGAGCCTTAATTCCCTAAGCAGTAGGGTAACAAGCTGAAGATTACAGATCTTATCCCACTGAGCAGGAGTTGAACAGATCAAAAACAATGAGCCTTAATTCCCTAAGCAGTAGGGTAACAGGCTGAAAATTACAGATCTTATCCCACTGAGCAGGAGTGTAACAGATCGAAGACAATGAACCTTAATTCCCTAAGCAGTAGGGTAACAGGTTGGAAGATTACAGATCTTATCCCACTGAGCAGGAGTGGAGCAGATCGAAGACGATGAGCCTTAATTCCCTAAGCAGTAGGGTAATAGGTTGGAAGATTACAGATCTTATCCCACTGAGCAGGAGTGGAATAGATCGAAGACAATGAACCTTAATTTCCTAAGCAGTAGGGTAACAGGTTGGAAGATTACAAATCTTATCCCACTGAGCAGGAGTGGAACAGATCGAAGACAATGAACCTTAATTCCCTAAGCAGTAGGGTAATAGGTTGGAAAATTACAGATCTTATCCCACTGAGCAGGAGTGGAACAGATCGAAAATGATGAACCTTAATTCCCTAAGCAGTAGGGTAATAGGTTGGAAAATTACAGATCTTATCCGACTGAGTAGAAGTGGAACAGATCGAAAATGATGAGCCTTAATCCCCTAAGAAGTAGGGTAACAGGCTGAAGATTACAGATCTTATCCCACTGAGCAGGAGTGGAACAGATCGAAAACGATGAGTCTTAATTCCATAAGCAGTAGGGTGGCAGGCTGAAGATTACAGATCTTATCCCACTGAGAAGGAGTGGAACAGATCGAAGACGATGAGCCTTAATTCCCTAAGCAATAGGGTAATAGGTTAGAAGATTACAGATCTTATCCCACTGAGCAGGAGTGGAACAGATCGAAGACAATGAGCTTTAATCCCCTAAGCAGTAGGGTAACAGGCTGAAGATTACAGATCTTATCCCACTGAGCAGGAATGGTACAGATCGAAGACGATGAACCTTAATTCCCTAAGCAGTAGGGTAACAGGTTGGAAGATTATAGATCTTATCCCACTGAGCAGGAGTGGAACAGATCGAAGATGATGAGCCTTAATCCCCTAAGCAGTAGGGTAACAGGCTGAAGATTACAAATCTTATCCCACTGAGCAGGAGTGGAGCAGATCGAAGACGACGAGCCTTAATTCCCTAAGTAGTAGGGTAATAGGCCGAAAATTACAGATCTTAATTCCCTAAGCAGTAGGGTAACAGATCGAAGACAGTAAGTCTTATCTCCATGTATCAGCAATGGTGCAGACTGAAGATTACGAATCTCCCTAAGCAGGAGTGGAGCAGGCTAAGGATAGCAGACCTTATCTCCACTGAGCAATAATAGAGCAGATCGAAACAAAATTCCTATACCCCTGAAGATGCAGTGGATGGAATGAAGCTATCTGAAGAAATGAAGCATCAAAAAGTCAAGATTCAACTAAACGAGGCAAAATTGGCCCTTTTAAAGTCTTTGCTCTATTCTCGTTACACGACAATAAGCAAAGAGGGGCAGCTGTAAGGCTCAATTTTAAAACTCGGGGCCCAAACTAGAAAAAATAAAGCCCAAAGTTAAAAACAGTCCAATAAGCAGTCCAAAATACAAAACAGCCCAAACCAACATTGAAACCCAAACCAAATCCTAACAGCCCGAAACAGAATAGCAAAAGAAACCTAGCAGTAGCCTTGCGCAGCCACGACAACCCCCCAAGCCGCACGTCTCCAAACAGCTCTACATCGTGCGTCTCCACGTTGCTTATACCTGCAAAACAAAACAACAGAAAGGGGGCCAGCATAAAGAAAGGGGGTTGTATTTTGTTTTTGGGGGATTTTAGGCTATAAAAGCCAAAATAAATATTATAAAAGGGGTGGATTTTTTTTTTACAGAATACAAAAAGAATACAGAGGTTTTTTTATACCAGTACACAATATCAGTCAAATAGCGCAAACTTTTGGCAAGGATAGACGAACGTTTGGATATAAAACAATTTTCAAAGGTGATTTTCGCAGATCTCTTTTCTATATGATTTTCTTTTTACCCTTCTTTTTTTAAAAAAATTTCGAAAACAAATAAAGAAAAGGGGTAAGAAGCTTACCCGACCGTCGTTCTTGCGCGTGTTGGTTGCCTGACCGTTGGTGACGAGCGACGAAGGAGGGACTTGGGGGTTCAAACCCTAATAAAGATTAATGGAAAGGGGTTCTTTTTTTTCCTTTTTGAAACAGAATGATAGAAATGAAAGGAAAATTTGTTTTTTTATGTTTTAAAGCATTAATAAAACGGCGCTGTGTAAAAAGGGGTGGATTTGCGCAATTTTACCCTAAATGGGTAAATTGCACAGTTGGTCCTCTCTTTTGCGCCCCTGTTTTGATTGCGCCCCCTGCAGTTTTTTTTATTATTTAAATTTGCCCCTGTAATTTTACTTATTTTTCATTTTAATCCTTGATAAAGAGGGGTGCATAATGGGCGAGGGATATTTCCCTTTTCACCCCCGCATATCTTTAGCGCATTTCAATTTAGCCCGTTTTCTTTCTTTTTATTTATAATTCGCCCCAAACTTTTATTTTGAGTTTAATTTCGTCCTTTTTTCATTTTTCTTGTGATTTTCTTTTGTTATTTATTATTATTATTACAACCATATTCTTTCTGTTATGTTTACTTTTATTATATATTATTGTTTACTTTAATTTTTTCCACCATTATATATTATTATTATCTATTATTTTTGTTATTATCAATATAATTTTATTTTTTTTACTACTACTATCTTTTTATTAATACTACTATTATTCCTACCACTACTTTATTTTATTTTTATAATTATTTTTATTTTTATTATTAATATATCATTTTCATTACTGTTAACATTATTATACTATTCTATTACTAATATTTTTTTACCACTATTATTTTATTACTATCACTATTTTATTATACATATTATTATTCTAATAACTATATTTATTATTATTCCTTTTTATTTTTTTATTATCAACATTACTGCTGTTATTTTCATTTTTTTATATTTTTTTACTATTAATGGTTTATTAATATATTCTATCATTATTATCGCATTCTTTGTTACTATTATGATTATTCTATGGTTTTGTTATTGTATATACAATTTTTGACACCGTTCGCCAAATATGACCATTTTTACGTCTAAACCGATTTTTGTTTGATAACACTCTAGAATGACATGTTTTTATGTGCTAATTGTATATTAATTTTGAATGTGATTCTACTAATTTGGGCTATTTATGGACTTTATCTCGTAGGGACTAAATTGGAGACCAATGTAAAATTGAGGGCCAAAATTGTGAAATTAAAGATAAAAATGGACCAATGTGCAACAAAGGGAAAAGATGGTGCCAAAAGTGCAAACATGGAGGGGAGAGGGATTGAAATGCAAAAAGAAGAGACATTGCTTTATCAAACTCTATTTTTTATTATATTAGGATAATTATCTAGGATTATTTAATTTCTTTATTTATCTCTATTTATCTTTAATTAAATTGTAATTATCTTTAGGAGTTTGAGTAGGACTAGTCCATCTACCTTAAGCACTATAAATAGGGGATGGAGTGACTCATTTTGGTTGTTCATCTTTTTCTGTACACTCCTCTCCCATACATTTTTGTGCTTCCTTTATTTTCTTTTCAATAAAAACTCTCTTTTCCATATTTTTATATTTTATTTATTTTTCCATCAAAATTATGAGCCACTAAAAACCATCTAATCGAAGGTTATCGAATGCCCCAAAAGGTTCTTGAGGCTTAGAACCCGCACTTAACTTTCTCACCCAGGTATTCATCGTTTCTCCGCATTACGGGTTTGACGCTTCCGTCTAGATCCCTTTAAAAGTAACCCTTTCAACTTATGCAAAGCGGCCGCTTTGTGTGTTTTTTGGGAGGATTGCACCGTCGGTTCGTGAGCTTCTTTGCGTCGAGGTTAGCGAGCCCCCCCAAGAGACAAAATGGCGTGGGATTCGCCATTGAGAAACATTGATCTAGCGTAAATGACTCCACAAGAGCAATAGCAGGCTGAAGTCGCTCCCTAAATTCGTAAGGTAAAACTCTTGGAGTTGGTGGCGTGGCGCGCCCTCTTCCACTATAACCGCTTACTTGGGCGAGAAGGGTCATCCAAAAGCCGAAGATTGAACCCAAGGAGGAACGAGACAACCGGAGGCTAGAATCTCGCCAAATAAGAAAACTCACTCTTCTTTAAACTCTCTTATTTTCCTTTTTATTTTCGCAATTTACTTTCACGATTTCAATTCATTTTATATTCTGTTTTATTCCAAATCGAAATTATTAATTCTGTTTTTTTATTTTTCCAGGATCGCAGGTTTTCTTGGGCACGATTCTGCCCAGGATCTCGAGAAACAAGCATTTGTATAATCCGATCCCTGTGGATTCGACCCTACTTACCCTTTACTGTTATTTTTACTCTTTTGCAGGGAATAGGATATATTTGGTGCTTTTAACGACGCATCATTGTTATTTTAAAAGGTTACATCGTTTTTACTTTTTACCCAAGCTCATAAAAAGATTTTTTTAACAAGGCAATGTTTCGTGTTTGGAAGTTCGAGAGATCGTGCCCTAATGTGCTGGGTTTCGATTTTTCGTTCGTCCAAATGACCAAATATCCTTTAGAGATTTTGACCGTGCCCTCTTAAATAAGGCAATTTCATGTTTGAAAATTCAGGGAATCTTGCCCTAACGTGCTGGGTTTCGGTTTCTGTTTGACCAAATCATTAAATATCCTTTAAGATTGTGGCCATGTTTTCTAAAATTAAAAATAATGCAATATTTTGTGCTTGGAAGCTTTGAGAAATTGTGTCCTAACGTGCTGGGTTTTAATTTTCCGTTCGTCCAAAGGACTAAATATCCTTTTAATTTTTTTATTGTGTTTTCTCAACTTCAAAAATAAGGCAATATTCCATGTTTGGAAATTTGAGGAATTGTGCCCTAACGTGCTGGGTTTCGGTTTCTTCATTTGGCCGAATAATAGAATACCCTTTTTTTTAAATTTGCAACGCATGAATTTTGGAAATCATGAAATGATCTTGGTGATAAGGGCTTGAAACATCGTATCCTAACGTGCTGGATGTGATGTTTCATTCTCTCGGAACTAGAAAATTTCGATATCCATTTTGAATTATCCAAACATTTTTAAAAGATTCATATTTTAAACTCTCTTCTAATTTTCGATATTAGGACATTAATCAATCAATAAGGTACCACTTTTGGGCGTTGCGAGGATGCTGATCCTTCCTCGTGCGTAACCGACTCCCGGACCCCTTTTCTTAAAATTCGTAGACCAAAATATTTTCTAAAGTGACCCAATCACACTTCAAAAAAAGATCGGTGGCGACTCTGTTTTCCTTTTTAAAGTCGGCCCGTTTTCCAAACAAAAAAATAGTTTCGACTATAACACTTTTGATTTTTTTTATTTTATATCTTTTTTAAATAAAAGAATAAAAATTACAAATCTAAAGATTAAATACATATTCGATAATATTAAAATTCAGATTGATTATCACTACATGTATTCATTATTAAATAAATTTTAACATAAAATATCTTCTCAACCACGATGTAGGTATGACAAAAGCTAATATATATAATATTATAAATTGCAATTAAGAAAAATAAAATCAAATCTAAAACCTACCAATTGAGGAAGAAAGAAAATTATCATGTTTTTTAGCTTTACGTGCTCAAAAATAAAACTACAAAATCGAAATTTCTTTCTTTTTTTTATTATTTTAGTTTAATTCTTTAATTTCTTTTTTATGATTTTTTTTTTTAAATTCAAGATTTAAGAAATGGGCTACAAATAAGATCTTTGTTCAGCTCTTCTCTTTTTTTTTTTTAACCCTATTTTATTTGATACTCTAACTAAATCATGCACTAAAATCGTGGCCCACCATGATGATGGATCAAAAAATCATCAACAACATCACCACCGTTGGATATGGGGAAAACTGAAGTTTGACTAAGAAACCGTGTACCCTGTCCCCCTCGTTGCATATCCTTTTGCCTCCTAATCTCCAAAACCTTCCTATGCGAATTCGAATGCTCCGTTGACATAAACGTCGGGCTCGCAGCGGGTCGGTATTCGGGTACCAACCGACCCGATTTGTACCTCACACCACACGCATTACACAGCGTTTTCGGACCCATCGGTCCCGTCCTCCATTGTGGTGTCTTCTCCGACGCACAGTGTAAACATTTCCGACCCGAATACTCCGAATTTCCGTTCGGGTTATCCCTATTCTTATGACCCGTGGGTTTCGGGTTTAAGTGGAGGACTCGGGTCGACCAATCGCACGCTGCCGCCATTGAACGCTTGGATCGGGCCTTCCCTGGTAACGGAGCCCCGTGTTGGAAAATCGGGTCGGTCGAGCTCCGAGGTAATGAATCAGATCGGGTTGAGGAAGATGAGGATTCGGGTGTGGGTAAAGCAAAAATTTGGTGGTTGCTTTGTAAATTCGGGACTGTTGAAAATGAATCTTCAACAAAATTTGAAAGCCATTCAAGTTCCGCCAATTCATCGTACTGTAAATAAAAAAAAAAAATCAAATTCGTTCAATTATTTTGGTTTAATTATAAATTTCATATTTTTCACATCACAAAATTTATTTTTTTAATTTTAATTTATGAAACTTTAATTTTTATACTTTAAAAAGATAATTTATCAAATTTTGTCCTTTGTAAAATATTAATCTATAGACATTATTGTCAGGGGTGGACAGTAATGGTAGTTAAGAGGGACCTTAACCTCTAAAATTTTGAAAATTTAAATTTTCTTTTTTAAAAAATTTAAAATTTTAATTAAAACACTCGAATTTTTGAAATTTTTATAAAAAAAATTCATTAATTTCATAAAATTTTAGAAAATTTCATTAGACCCCAATTTTTTTAAAAATTTTAATTAGATCCGAAATCTTAATCTCAACATATCCCACAGCTAATCAACAAAATATGTAGAAATTTACAGTTTTGTTTAATAAACAACTCATATCGTGAAATTCATAATTAAGTTAATTATTTCCAAATTTCGATTAGTCTAAAAAAATTACACGGATTTTGATTTCAAAAACATGTAATTGGTTACAATTTATTCGAAAATTATTTGAAGTTGATGTTTAATTTTTTAAAATTAAAAAATGGTGTTAATTTCACGTGAATCGTTGTTTTTTTAGTTTCACCATGCAAAAAGAAAAGGAAAATAAACTATTTCATTACCGGGACGCCGATTTCGCCGGAGAACTGAGAGGAGTGAGTGAAATTAGCGGAAGAGAAGTGATTTTCGCCACCGGACACTGAAGAATTGCAAGTGACGGTGGATAAATCGGTGGAATTACCCACGACATTATCGAACAACAAGCCGTCGCCGATAACGGCGTCTTCGTTAGAGAAGTCGAGGAGGTCGTCGACGATGAAATTCTCCCCCAGCTTTTCCTCCACCATGGACATCCTTTTCTCCGGCGAGAAATCACCTGTAGCTCCGCCGCCGTAATAACCTCCGACGAAGAAGTCCCCCATCTCCATTACAAAAATTACAATGCACGACGACTTCCTATACACAAAATATATCAAAAATCTTGTGGTTTTTTAGAGAGAGAAAATAAGAAAAGAAAAGAAAAAAGTTGAACAGATTTTAGAGAGAGAAAGCTTTGGAGTCTGTGAAAGAGAAAGAGACTGAAGAGTGAAGAGAAAGAGTTGGGTTATGAGGAGAGAAGGGAATGGCAAAAGTGTAAATATGTGGAAATTGGAGTGTTTTTTTTTTTTTTTTTCCATGTAAAGCATACAAGTAATTTAATAATAAAGAGACTGGGAACTCATTTGCAAGTTCTTTTTACAGTACTCAGAATTTTTAATTGTATTTATTTAAAATGAATTAAAATAGTTACCGGTAAAATATGTCTAATATCACTAAATTATTGATAAGTTTATGTTTTATTCACTTAACTTTAAAAGGTTACAAAATGATCACTGAACTATTTGAAAGTTTTTTATTTAAATTATTAAACTATTCAAAAGTTTTTATTTAAGTCATTAGGTTATTACTCTATTAATTTTTTTTTAATTGTCCCACTAGCGAGCTCCAAGCGATGATTCGACGATCGGTATGGTGGATTAGTACCCATCA
The DNA here is from genome assembly GCA_025503065.1 of Gossypium bickii. NCBI lineage: Eukaryota > Viridiplantae > Streptophyta > Magnoliopsida > Malvales > Malvaceae > Gossypium > Gossypium bickii. The sequence continues at coordinate 2,539,919 of CP106714.1, read as the reverse complement.
AATAGTAGAAAAACATAGCTTAAATCCAAGTTGATCCGAAAATTGGTATCAAAGATCAGATAAGAAAGTTATTTGGATTTTGGTTCGTAGATTTGTGACATTCAAAGTTGTTTCATGAAAAAATAAACTATAAAAGAGAATGGTATGAAGAGTTTTCGATTAGTGTAGGTAGTGCAAATAAAGAAGGCCATACAACAATGATTTTAATAACACAATAACTTAATTGGAAACTATTGAATAGTTCAATGACCATTTATAATTTTTTAAAGTCGAATGACCAAATTTTATTTATTTTGTTTCTAGAATGTAAAGATATTTTATGGTAGGTTAAAAATATACTTTTTATTCAATGTAATATTCAAATAGTTGGAATTTAGTTTTTTATTTTCAAAAATCAATTTATCTAATTTTTTTCAAATTTCAAAATTGAAATTCAATAAATAATAAATACTTGATAGACATGTAATAAAAAATGGTGTTATAGTGAAATTGAATTTAAAAAAAAAATTTAACAGTATTAACAACTAGACTTGCATTTTAAAATTTAAAAAGTAGAGGAACTGAATTTTAAATGTACGAGGAGTATATGGGCTTGGAGCATATTTTAACATTTGTGTTATGCCATTCAAGGTTTAAATGTGCTTTTAAGTCCCTATACTCTTCTTACATTTGAAATTTAATCCCCTTACAAATTTAGTCCCTCTACTTTTTTTAATTTAAAAAATACAAGTTCAATTATTAATATCATTAAAATTATTTTTTAAAATTCAAATATATTATTAATGTTTTTTTTTTGTTACATAACTAGCAACGAAGTATTTTTTTTATATCAAAATGTGACACCAATAAATTTAATAAAAACATCATAATGTTATTAACAATTGGACATAAATATTTAAAATTGAAAAGTGGAGTATTATATTTTTGAAAAATAAAAGTAGAAAGTTAAATTCCAAGTGTACGAAGAATATAAAAACTTTGAGCATATTTTAACCTTCGTTGAAAGTATCTATAATTTTAAAAATATTTGGGATTTATTTTTATGAAAAAAACTAAAAATGCAAAAATAGACACCAACTATGATGTTTTAACTGTTTTAAGAGCGACTCAAATCAAATTGAATTCTATTTGTTTATTTAGTTTATAACTAATTTTAATTTTTTATGATGTGAAAATAAATATTTTCACACTTTTTTTCAAACAAATATTTTATATTTAAATAGTGAATTTTTAAAAAAAAATACTATTATTTTTTAAAAAAAATTACTATATAATAGTTAATGATTTCTTTTATTCACTTGAAAAATTATTTTTTAAAAATAGTTATTAAAAAATATTTTTAAATTTTATCAAAAATAGTGTCCAAAAGTCATTAAAAAAACCAATTTTATCAAAAATAAAAATAAAAAACCCTCAAAACCAAAATTTAATGTTGAAAAAAGAGAACTAAATCAAACCGAATTATTATGAATGATTCGAACATTCTATAAAAGATCGATCAAACCAAACCAAACTCAACTTAGGAATATATTATTACATATAATAACATTATATCATTAAACAAAGGAATCCTTTTAATTTTTTTTAAAAAAATTAAACAATATATTATCTTATAATAACAGCATATTAAATATAATAATTGATATCATTATTCATCATTTTTAATGCAATAGGTGAATATATTATTACATATAATAACTTCAAATAAATATCATTGTAGTATTAGTTAGTAAAATCCATATTACTTTCTTTTTTAAAGCTTTGAATTTTAATTTGTTCATTTAACATAAAATGTGGCCACATTCATTCATTTCAACCATCAAAGCATATTGGGAAATTTTTATGATTCATAATTTAATTAATTTGTAAAAAGAAATACCCATCAAAACAAAAATGGAAAAAAAGAAGAAGCTTGTTTAACATGATCAAACAGGAAAAAAAAAATACATCCCAAAGCTCCAAATTCATTGATTACACAAAAACATTGTAACATAATTGTTAATTGTGGAATTTATTGAATGTTTTAGTTAGATTTATAATCAGGGGTGAAGCCAGCGGGGATGGCATGGGTCCCGGCTCTCCCTAAAATGTAAAATTATTATTTTTGCCTTTAAAATTTTTTAAAAATTTTAAATTAGTAAAGGTAAAATTACACTTTGGCCCCCCTAAAATTATAAAAATTCGATTTAATCTTTTACAAATTATAAAGATATAAACTATAAAAAAATTAAAATTTCATCTGACCCGTATTTATAACAATAATGAAAAATAATAAAAAAAGCATTAAAGGATTGTAATAATAATAATTTAATAACTAAAAATATGTTGAAGATATCAATCACGTCATTGGTTCAGTTGCGATAAATTTATGTAATTTGAAGTATTTGTTGACACTAAATTTAAAGTTGGAATATAAATGACCAATCTCTTTTATCTTAAAAAAAAATTGAATGTGCAATATCAAAACTGGTTTAGGGATTTACGTCTCAAAATTAAAGTATAAGGATTAAATTTTAAATTTTTAAAAATTTAGGGATCTCTTACATGTTTAAACCTAAAAAAAAATTTAAAGTTAAAGTGTAATAAAAAAAAAAGGAATACTTGTGGAATAAATAATGTATCAAATATAGCCCATAGCAATAAAGACATTAAAAATTCAATAATAAAAGTACAAATATAATGTACTGGAAATCTAAATAAACACAATGAGACTTAAACTTAAAATAATTTTAAAAAATTCCACATACGATATTCATAGGAAATCCTACTATTGACCATTCGTAAAATTTTAATGATAAAATTTTAATTTAATAATTTAAAAATTATAAAAATATATAATTTAATTCCGATTTTTTTAAAAAAAAAATATTGCTTCCTTAGTTATCCTGTTTTGAAGATAAATATTTTAAAGGGAAGAGAAATAAAAAAATGGGTAAAAGTAAAAATGATCCCAAGGAGACAAAGCAACAAAGTGTAAGGTGTAGCCAACCATAATGGTGGCAGCTGTCACATAAAAGGGTAACAGCTATATAGGCCTAACACAACTATATTGCCATTCCTCTTTCAAAATTCAAAGCTACCTTCCTTCATGGGAGCTTTTAATGCACCCTCCCTTACTTCAAACCCACCCATCTTCATTGTTATTTATTGACCTTATATATATATATTCAACAATTAAATAAGCAATGTTATTGGTTTCGAATTAAACCGATTGAATCAATAATCGATAAATATATTAGTTCTGATATTAGGGTTGAATCGACTTATAAATGAATAGTTTAAAATTGATAAAATCGAAAAAAAATTTGATAATTTTAATAATTCTTAAGATTGAATCTGTGTGTCAACTTATATTAAGATTGAATCAATCTATAAATAAATCGTTTGAAATTATTAAAAAAAATTGAGATTCCGAATTACTAAAACATTGAATATAAGATAATATTTTATATTTATAATTTTAGTAAATAAATTCAAATTATTTCAAGTAAATGTCAAAATAAATATAAATATAGAAAACTCTATTAAATTTAGTCTTATCCAAAGATAAGCATTGAATGAGGATTTTTATTGTTTTTTAACTTTTAAAAATTACTTAAATTTAACTATATAAATATTTTTTTAAATAATAAACGAGTTTACTCAAGCATAAATTGATTTAAGTTAAAAAAATCGAATCATAATTTGATTTACTCGACCTATAGATAGATTTATTTAATCAAAACTCGAATAGACTTAAACATAACAATCCAATGATTCAAATTGATTGGATTCGATTTTTTTTAAAATGAAGAGAAAAAACTTTTATTTTTTTAAAAAAATGCATGTATTGATTATTTTATATATTAAAATTTTGAAAATCAATAAACACTAATATAATTGTAATTAATTAATCAAATAAAAATTATTTATTTCTTTTCTGCATTCTTCTAATAAAAATATTTTTATTTTAATTAATTGTGCCTTTTTTTTCCCTACTTTCTTCCCTATTGGTAATGATTAATTATTGCTATGTTTTTCTATTTTTATTCCTTCTTCACGTTTAAACACAGTGGTTAGAGCTCTATTTAATCAAAATTAACGGTCACGATCTCATCCACGTGGCTACAATATGTTTTTTTTCAACTCATTTCCCATTTCCCCGCAAATATATATTTATTGAAAATTAAATTTTAATTTTATAAGTGATATTTATAAAAAGTTACACACCTCTGTTGAAAATATAAAAATTAAATCCGTCTTTACAATATTGATAAATGTTGCATTTCCGAGATTTTGAACTCTCGAATTTAAGTCCAGTCGTATATAAATATTATAAGTGAGTTTTTTCATACTATACAAACTCTAATCATATTTATTTTTATTATATGTTCTGATCATATTTGTCCTTTTTGACATAATACCTAAAACTACTCATAATCTCTTTTAACTCATAAATAGAAGGATAATGCATTTCAGCTCACTCGAACCTATATCTTTTTGCACCGGTAACAATGCACATACCAATTAAGTTAAAACTCAATCAAAAAATAAATAATAAACTAATTGCAAGAAATCCTTCTATTTTTAACTTTGCAAATTTTCCATGTTGAAAAAAAGAGCTAATTTAGTGAAAAATAAATAGTCCTATTTTCTGCCTTTTATTAAAATGAAATCGTCTATTATCCAATCATTATAATTTTTGAAAATTTTATTATATATATATTTTAAAAAAATAGTCATCAATTAATTAGAATTAAAATAAAATCAAAACAAAGGGACTGCAAATCAATATATATATTTTTTAGAATAATCTCGAAACTTTAAATATTTATTATTATTCTTTTATTAAGGTTAAGAAAACATATATGTGTTTTGATTAATGTAATTAAAATATTTTTAAAGGGGGTGAGTGGGAACCACAGCGCACGTGACGGAGGAGGTGGAGGTGTCAGCGATCATGTGACTTTCCTTTTCTAAAGTTTTTAATAAGCAACGGGGGGAGTGACGGAAGTTGTGGGGTCAAAAATCACGTGGCGTTAATTAATTGAATTTTTGAACGTGGGACCCACTTTTGCTTTGGATGCTTCTCCCGACACGTGCCATATTCCTTTGTTAAGAATATCCATCGAAAAACTAACATGGTAGCACGTGCAAACTTCTATCACGTGAATGGCAACCTTCGCACGTGTCTCTCACTCTCCACCTTTGATTTTTGGGTAATTTGCAGTATTAGTAAATTTACCTTTTGGTTACTCTATTTCAAAAATTTTAAAAAATTATCATTAAACTATATAAAGTTTTCATTTAAATCATTGAACTATTAAAATCGATATTGTAGGACTTTTTTTGTTTGCATCGCTTAGATCAATTGAAAGTTCCTTTCCTCTTCTCTTCTACAATTTATTTATTTTTAATGAAATAACTTTGAACATTATGAATCTTCAATCTCTGAGCCATATTGAGTTAAATCAAAAATATGTTTTTTTTCTACTCATCGATGAATACTTATTCACTAAACTGATTGTCAAATTATTTCTTAGAGCTCACTACCCTAACTTTAAAAAGGAAGAAGCATATCAACCTAATGATCTAAATAAAAATTTTACAATAATTTAATAACTTATATAAAAAATTTGAACAATTTGAAGAGCATTTTGTATCTTTTTAAAGTTAAATGACCAAAACGTAAACTTATTAATAATTTAGTGACTTCTGGTATAATTTACCTTCATTATTTTAGGCATCGTCTTCTATAATATAAAAATACAATTTCTGAGTGAAATTTCAATACCAAATGAGAATATTATTTATTTTTCATAAAATAAAATTAGTATTAATTTAAACCATAAAATTTAATTAAATATGAATTCAACTAAGTAATTTTAATTCATTATTGATAATAAATAAAATTATATCAATATTATTTGCTTTTTTATTCACCAACACCGGTGGATTATTCTCAATTTTCTCAAAAGCCTTATACCGATTCCGAAATTCTCAAATATACAGAAGATTTGTTGAAAAAACAACAAACCTCTGAGTTCTCGAATCTAAAGGATTTTTATAATCCAGGCTTACCCCTAGAATATTACATTTCATAAACAAGATATGGAAAAACCATATTTTGAAACAAAGAGCTAGTTTCAGAAAGGCTCTTACCCAATTCTCAGAATTCTTAGTTGAAAAAACAATCAAGAAAAATCAAGAATTATTATTAAAAAAAGTATATTATACAGAGATTGGGACGATGTTCTAATTGAATATATGGAGATTAAGGAGATAAACAATCTTCTTGATATATTTTAATATTTTATTGATAAAGGGAGAAATACTCCTATTATTAATAAGATGTTTAGAAAATGTCTATATAACAAGTGTAGACAAATTTTACCCTCGAAATATTTTCAAAAATAAAAAGAGCCATTTGCAAACAAAGAAGCTCTATTTTTAGAAAAATTTTCTAAATATTTTACTCAAGCTTATATTTTTGTAAATGATATAGGAGAAAAAACTCCTGCTATCAAATTTCGTTTAAATCATGAGCCGTTCGATATAACAAGTATTGAATGAGGATTTGTTAAAGAAATAACAAATCAAAATCTCTCTTTTGATTTATTAAAAGATTTTCCAAATGATAGTCAAATCTCTAGCTATCAAACTTTGTAAATATAGACGATTTTGTCTATTATTTCCATATTGAGATAAACAGTCTCATTGGTATTCTTTGAAGAAGAAAAATTTCATCACCTTATCGATTTGGAATATAAATACTATGTTTTCCTAAAAAGCCCGAAAGCGACAAAAAGAAGATCCAGAGCATTTATCAAAAATCATTGATGAGTGCTATAATAATTTCAACAAGTATCAAGTCCAAGCGAGAAATTGATCTTATGAGCATGGCTCGGCACCTTCTCCATCAAGACACTTATATGTTTTTATTATTTAAATTATACAAATTGAGTTGAATTCAAGGTAATTGAATTCAAGGTATTACCAATAAGTAATATTAGTTAATTATTATTAGATAAATAATAAAATTTATCACTATACTTTATTTTGATTGATATTTACAATGAAATTTTTAAAATTAAAAAATATTTAAAAGATAATGATAAAAGGAATAAAAAATAGAAAAAAATCCTACCCATCAATCGTTCTTAAAAAATTAAAGCACTAAAAATATTAATTCTCTACATAAAACAAGGCCTAAAATTTTCAATTTTATAGTGAAAAATTAACTCCAGAGCTTATATAGTATACATACGATAAGGTGATTCTCAATTCAAACCGACCTAGCTCAGATCGAATTATTATTTAAATATAATTATAGAATATACAAATATCAAACTAAATATTAATTTTTTAAATAGAAAAAAAAAAGGAGAATTTTTCAAACCAGTCCAATCAATAAGAGATTCAAAATATTTCATGAAAACCTATTATAGTCCAAACAAGGCTTTCAAATCTAAGTTCTGAATTAATAGATGCCACAAATATCTTTGTTACAGGCCTGTGCCTTTCAAGCTAAAAATATACCACCAATCTACCTGTATCCAGTTAATAAATGCATAAAACATAAATTTAAATTTTGTACAATATGAGGTATGAACAAGGAATTTTACATTTTTAATTAATTACAAAAATGTCTTGTAAATGTTAAAAAGTTGAAAGACAGTTTTTCTTAACCGTGCCAAATGATCATAAAGAATATGTAGAGCAATATTTACTGTACCTGGCTAAAGCTATGGAAGGAATTAGAAATGGAGACTTCTTGATGCAATTGATGCCCTGTTTTGATAAATGAATAAGAAAAAAGAATATAGTTATGAATTTCAAATGATGAAAATGAAAAGTTGTGGTGAAGAGAATACAGCACTCTGAAAACACTGACCATGCTTGTCTGCATCGGACAGCTTCACGACGGACAGCTCTCTTCGGATCATCAAGAGCCTTTATTACAGCTTGTAGTACCTGATAAAGAACGAAGATACAGATTTCAATGCATATACAGAAGGGGGCGGGAACTACACAAACAAGTCTCGATGACTTAGAAATATCGTGTTTTGAAAGATATGCCAAACAGGTAGTAAAATATTCTGGAAAAGAAAACCCAACTCCTTAACAGTCGACTTACCTGCATTCTCATTGGATAAATCCTTGCATGGGATAGCCCAGAAATGGCAATGAGACACTGCATGGCTGTCTCACGAACAAGCTTAAGACGCCGAGAGAGAAAAGAACAATTTCAAAACCGACAGTATATGTAATCAGTATTTTATGGATTGAATGAAAATGGAATTGCAGTGGTAAATTTCATGGTAGCTGAATAGCATACTATATATAAGGGCATTGCAACTATCAATAGTCCACTTATTTTTTTCTTCTGTTCCGAATGTTATTTGATATAATAACATGTACTAACAAGCACAAGAAACATAAAATATATATACATATTTTCCTCGAAAAGATTTCCATTACCGTCATATGAGGGTATCGTGTAAGATCAACAAGACAATTGATGACTGTATGCGCACTATCAGAAACAGCTTCTTGACCTGCATGCATTCACAATATTTATAGAACTAGGAAACTCGAGTAGATGCTCGCTCTAAATGTAAAATCGCAATAGAAAAGTTCAGACAAATGACAACAGTCTACCAATGTATAGTTAAGCTCACCATTTTTGTCCATCAATATTCCAGACAAGACCAGTAGGAGACTATAAAGAACATCTTTATCCACAACATCATTGCTTAATGCAGATAAACCATCCAGTAGCATTGGAATTATCTACATTAAAAAAATTTGGGCAAGTGAAATAAAAAACTTTCTCAAAAGAGTATAATATATTCGAGAAATAGCCATAACCTTTTGCAGAAAGTTTGATACTAAATTCCAATACTAACCTTCTTGGTGTCACTTAAGACAACAATTAGTGGAGTATCTATAACAACATGTGCAGAAGCCCGAAATAGAAAAGACCTGAAATCACATTGCAGTTTAGTGAGAAATCAACCCAAATTGACCAATAAACTTTCATACTATATCACGGGGTCAATAACAATGTCATCAGTGCACGAGAAAAATGTAGCTACTAAGTAGCTCAATAAGAAGATATATCTTGGCATAAATCATTCAACTGGACAAAATGAAAATAGGTACTATACATATAGGCATAAGCGCACAAAAATATAAACATCACAAAACCATTAATGAAGATAGATCATTTTTACCTTGAGAGTGGTTCCAATTTCATAACTAGAGATTGCAAAACAGGCATTATTGCTGAGAAAAATCGTTGCTTATATAAAGGTCGTATTATTGCATGGAATTCCCGATTCAAACACTGTTCACAGTCACCTATAAGGATCTGAAACGCATCTGCTGCAGTTTTCATCACAGAACTATGCAAATCAAGCTTATAATTGTTCTCCGAGATACTCTTTTCCTGATGAGATATACCTGCTCTTCCACTTGACTGTAAACACCGTAAAAAGATCATAGTAATGTCATTAACCTTTTCATGGCCCCGCATAAGCAAACCTTTTCCTATCCATGCAAGTCCCAAAATGGCATGAATTTGAAGGGAGGTACAACTTCCAACACCATTAGATAAATCATTTAAACCTGTATCATGAACACTGATCATTTTGGATTGAATACTGGAGGAGCTATTCTTGTCGAAAATCCACAAACTCAAGTTAAGAATTATATCCATTGCTTCCTCCAAGGTACAATCACTTGAAGTTTGTCCTCTCGTGGATTTTAGATCCAATTTGTTAACCATAGAGCCCAATGCTTGGGCTGCTACAATATTACCCTTGAGAAGGGTTCTCATGAACAGAGAAACTATTGATCTTGTATTCGGAATGTGGGTTTGAGAATGAACTGCTATAGTCACTGCAGCAAAAAGTGAAAGAACCCATTCATCTCTACTGGAATTATTATCCACTTCTTGAGCAATTTGAAACCTTTCCTGCAGCAACAGCTCCTCCAATGGAAAAGAAATGCTTGATGAAAGTATGTTGTAACTCTTTTGCACAATTATGTTTTGCTTTTCCTCTGAACAATTTGCAACAGCAAGTTTCATTGCTTTCATCATCACATCAAGAACTCCCTTAGATTAAAAAGTAATAATAATAATAATAATTAGTGCCATGTAATCCCAAAGGACTGACGCAGAGTTCTAATACAAACTCGAAAAAGCTTACCTTTTTGTTGGTTTGACTAGCATTGAAGTGCGTGCTATTCTCAATTTGGTTCCAAATATTAATAGCAAATTGCAATAGAACTTCTTCAAAACCCTTTTCACAATGTATCCTGCATCCATGCCAGTAAATATATTATACCAAATAGAGAAAAAAATTTGGGTGGAACAAAGAGGGACAAGAAAGAAACCATTTTACAACCTCCACCACCAAAATAAAAATTAATTAATTAACAAAAAGGAGCAAAAGCATGTAAGGTAGAGTTATTTACCATGGAATCACCTTATCAGAATAGCAATTCAAAAGGTGAGTAACAATTTCTGCTGAATTTGTACTTCCATGGACCTAAGCAAAACAGGGGGAAAACTTGAATTATGAAATGGAAAAAAAACCCATAGAAAAACAACCAGGGAAAGCTTATAATATGGTGCAGTAGAGTTGGTCATGTTAAGAAGAGTGAAATGTCATAACCTATCCAGATATTACCAGAAAACCATCTATGAAAAAGAAAATGAAGATGATGAAACCATCATCTTCCACAACAAGGATATTTGATGTTATGGTCTTTCACATGATAGTTATCTTTTAGGATGAGCAATAACTTATTGGCCATACATACATAAACCTCATATAAATTGGCATATATGGCTTCTTCCAACCCGTGAACAACTTTCAGCATATAACTTCGCCCACTTGTGCCAATGTCTGAGAGTGCTTCCAGTCTGAGTGGAAACGGTATGCCAAAATCTCCCACAAAAGCCAATGAAAGAATTTTTTCAACAACAATGTCCATATAGCTTGGTTCCTTTTCAGATTCATGGTATCTTTCTATAAATGAGCCAATCTCCACCAGTGCTTTAAGTGCCAGTTTCCATGATAGACTCTTGCTATACTCCTCATTAATAATGGATACAAATGTAACTAAGATCTTCTCAAACACAGTTTTTGATATCAGCGAATAGCCTCCAGGGAAGGTAGCCAAAATCAGCAACCCCTTTACTGCATTTAAAATCAAAACAAAAACAAAACAAATCAATGATTTTGATCTTGGTTTTGCTGATTAAATTGAACAGGAGCTTAAAGGTGGACCCAAACCAGAATATTCTACACAGCCAATCATTGAAAAACATTATAGGTAGCACAAATTAAAAAGCATACGATAAAAATTATAGATTCTTCTAATCTCTGTATGTGTGTGTTAGAGAGAGTGGGAACCAAAGTGATTGAAGGGGACAAAACCAACTTCAGTCAAAACAGACAAGCTTTTTGAAATGATAATTTTACACTTCTATATCAATCACAAATCAAAGCCAGAAGCTTTTACTAAAACCTCAGGCAAAAAGATTGACAGGAGTAAGAATGTAACATGAATGCAATAGGCACCACAGATAAGAATGCAAGCCTGTGGTGAAGACTGAAGTTAAGCACAGAAATCATATCAACTGCATTGAAAGACAAAAAGCATTTACCTCCAATGTATGTAGCGGCATCATGAGTACCTTCACTATTGCAAATGAAGGCAGAACAGAAGCCCATAGTAAGTGCAGGAGAAAAGCTTTGAAGCAAATACTTCCATGTTTCTTCTGTATGAGAAGTAGCAGCTAAGATTGTTTCAGAACTAGCAATCATATCTCGGCATGCTGAAAGGATCTCAATGTTAAGATAGAGAGCTCCGTGATTACATCTTTTGGAAATCAAAATACTCTCATCAAAATATGGTTGTCCAGATGAGTTTCTAGCAGAAAGACCCAGAATATCCATCAATCGGCTGAAGAAACATTCAAAAACTCTATTGCATGACATTTGTGAAGCCTTAGCAGTAGTAAAAAGGATACAACCAACTGCATTCAGTCTCTGCTTCCTCTCTAAAGGAATTTCATGGTAATTCTTATAATCAGATATCGTATTGAAGATCATACTTATGTCTTCATCACCAACAATTAAATCCAAAAACAATTTTGAGTTCTGCACAATAAGCTTCTGTAAAAGACTTAGAGCCTCTGCTGCAATTTCATTTTTTGGAAGATCCGGACCTTCAAGGGATTCTGAAGTAAACAATAAAACACTGTCAAGTGAAGTAAATATTGCTTCTTTTAATGAAGACCAAATAGCTTTAACGTGTTTTGCCGTTCTGTCTGCTCCATACTTCATTGTGCAATCAGTTAGATACCTCAAAGAATCAAGCTGCAAACAAGCATACTTAACATTCAACAGATTTGACATTTTAAGAGACACTCCTATAGCCAGAATATGAAGATTATGATTAGCTTCAAACAGCAAAAATAATTCATTTGCACTGACCTTTGCTGATGGAAGTGAAGATGAAAGCTTTTCAAGTAGTAATGGAATGGCATATGGCTCAAAAAGTGGTGTGGATGAAAATGCTAGCTGCAAGAATAAAAAAAATCAATAAACAGATCAGATACATAACGCATTAACATAGTAATGTTATATAAGAAAAGAAATAATGGCATACAAGCATATTTTAGCAAATTTACGAATTCAAATTACTGTTCAGTTGAGATATTTTTCGACCTGATACACAAACACACTGTATAACGAATAAGATAATTTCACTAAATTTTTAGGTGGCAAACAATTCTAATTGTATGACAAATAATGAAACAATCTGTTATGCTGGTGGGAACAAGTAATACAAAGTAAGCTACACGGAATTTTTAAGAATGCCTCTTTATTAAATAATGGTGGTATTATCCAAAATCCGAAAACAGGTTTCAACCACATTGTTGTGTTTCCATACATTCTTTTTCTACAATTACATGATGTGTTATATCTATTAAAAAAATAAAGAAGTAAATTGTATTTTCACTACAAGAATTAGAAATTTGGGGAAAAAAAGAAAGAAAGAAAATGTGCATATAGAAGTGATCACATAGGGAGGCATTAAGGAGAAGAAAATCCAAGGTTGCTGAAATTTTGGAATCAGTAGAAATGAACATAAGCAGAAAAAAAACAAAAGAAAAGGGCAGAGGTGTATGTCGTATATCAGATGAAGCAAAGTGAATACAACAATGTATCTTTCCAAAGAATCTTAGCTGCATGTCGAGGAATTAACTACTAGCAACAGTTACAAGACAACTTCAAATATTTGGGTATAGTTTTGTGCCCAACTGAAAGTCAAAAGTGTATGACAGCATTCTTAACAACAAATAACCCTATGTTGGATAAGAAAATAGGTGCACAACCCCTAGCGAGAGAAGTTTCAACAGCATAATTACATACCATCAATGCTCTTGCGAGATCATCCCTTTTGATAGTCATATCTTCATCTTTTTGCTGGAAAACACAAGAAAGAGAACCAAATATCATAAATCAAAGCCTCTTATCGGTACATATTCCAATAGGTTTCATACACACACAGTTTTATACTTTCAGCACTACTCTATGAGCATATAGCTGCTTCCTTTTAAAATTCTGTTCATATTTAACAAGAGAGCACTGGCTAGAACATTGGGCAATAACTAAATTCCAGCTTTCATAGGGTTTGAAAATAAGAACAATATTGATAACAGTGATGCATGTATTTAAAATTAGAAAGAAAAGGAATACACATCAAAATATGAACCTTTGTTTAAATAAAGTTCGTCACATTTAGGGCATTTACTTTGTCCAAACATTATCTAAATTAAAATAATGATCTCAGGGCAAACAGAAGAGCAAAACCAAGTTAGCTAATTATTTTTAATAAGTAGATAAAAAAAACAATTATTACTGACATTTGATTCAAAGGCCTAGAAAGAAACTCCACGTGTTATTCAAAAGTTCCGAAGAAAAATTGTATTGACAGTTTAAATTTTATCAGATATATATTGCAGTTTTCCACACTCATTTGAATTGTATATAACAACTCATTAATATAGCAGAGTAGATAGTCATGCATAAAACTTACATGAGTGAAATGAATGGGAAAATAACAGCCCAAAATCTCAAAAAGTTCGTGAGCAAATCCAGCAAGGGCATCAGATGGATCAGGGAATAGTTGCGATAGAACCTCAATAATGTGAAATGTTAACATCAAACAGTGAGGATCCTTTTCTCCGTCAACAGATTCACAGATTCCATATATAAGGGTATCACCCTGGACCATAAATGAGAAATCAGAATATTATCAACAGTAAAAAGAAAAGATAAAAGTGAAAATTGAGACATTGCTTTGAAATTGTGGATGGAAGCATAGATGCTGGTAGTTATGACACAAAGACAAAAGGGAGCGAGAAAACTAGAACAGTTGAACATTTTCTTTTATAAAACTGAAATTCTATGTTTTCTCATTCTTCTTTCCTTGTGCAAAGCATCAAAATTGTGTCATATTACCATGCTCTTTTCTTGCATATCACATAATTAGCACAGTTTCATTATATACAATTGACTTTTTGGTGATATACAGTGATCTAGAAATTAAAATACATAACCCTCTTGCTTTTTTTTTCCTGGTTAGTCTTAATAGAGATTGCATCAATCACTTCCTTTATTCTTCATTAAACTCATTACATTATATGACTTTAACATGAAAAAATAATACATTAAAAAGACACAAGAAAATCAGTCCAATAAAGTATGAACTGAAGAAACAAGAACAGAAAACATACAAGTGAAGCAACAGCATTGGGGTAGCGTTCTAGCAGGCATTCCATAAGTTCAAAGCTAAGCTGCAAAACAATCCATTTAAAAGTTAAAATGAAATTGCTAAAACTGAGAATATATATTATACGATAATATGGCAAATAACTATTTCGGGCAAAGCACTCAGATAAAGGTATGCATATGATCATTTATTATAGGAATAACAGATTATCTTTACCTTCCGTTCATATTGCCCAAGAGACTGAACTTGTAGGTTCTGTAAATAGGACTCTGCAACTGCTTTTGCATCACTTCCACTGACCATACCACCACTGTTTTTCCTTCTCATCAGGGCCAAACAGCCAACAAGCGCTCCCCGTAAAGCTCTCCAGTCTGCCTGATGTGGTAAAATTATCATCAATCTAATTCTAAAATTAGAATGTAATACATAACATAGAGATTACGAACAAAGCAATAAAGGAAGCCCAGGTCTGCTTGGTGGCACGAAACTGTGACTAACTTATGGAAAGCACTAAAGGTAAAGAAATAAATTTCAGATTTATTTATGGAGCTATCATCCAGATATAGAATGGTTAAAACTCTTAATTGTCAAGCAGAAATTTTAATGAGATGCAAAAAATAAACAAGAAAACCTATCAAATAAAGTAAAATGTCGATTCAAAATCATGTAAAATGTGTCATCATTTGTATTAATTAAAACTATAGTGTTTATTGTAAATGCAAGACTCACCAATCTGTCCGTGAAAAATCCTATCAAGCTATGAATAGTAGCATCATCCAATGGCTTTGATGCAAGGCGCACAAGAACTTGTCCAAGAAGGAGGATGCCTGGAAAAGACACCATGTAACAAGAAGCTTAATAATCGTTTATTTATGGTTCCAAACAAAATCTAAATGTATAAGAAAGAATTGAATAAAAAATAAGGTAACTTACCAATAAGGCTACAGGCATCAAGTTATAGATTAAGCAATTTAATGAGCATGAAATCCAGAAATTCTCCAAAAAAAAAAACCAACATAACAAAATCATACTGACAACAAGCTGAATCTTAGTACCTCTTGCACGAACAATGTTGTCCACTGTGGTCAAATATCCTTCCATCTCTCTAACCTTTAAATGGAAATGAAAGAAGAAAGTAAGCAATAAATACCCAAAAGAAATAAACGAACAAAATAAAATTAAATACACAATAAATAAGTCAAGTAAAAGACCCAAAATAAGAAAAATAAAAAATGTAAAAGCAATTTTTTTGCAACCTGAGTTCAACTGAAGCATACCAGTGTTTCTATTGTTAACTGATTATTCTTCAACAATGAAGCAATGGCCTCCAAACTTGCAGCCTATATATAGCACATATAAACATAAAAATTCAAATATATTCGAATTAATATATCAGAGACTTAGGAGCTTAAAATATTAAATTTAAGTGAAACGAGATCAGTTTTTAACCAATTATTATTCTCAGTAAGATAAATTGTGTTGAAATCAATAAAAAATTTAAAGAAATTGAGAGAACCGAGAGTGAACCTGCTGAGTCGGAGAACGAGACGAATCAACAAATGATTCAATGTACTGACTGAGTTGACTCGGCTCCGCCATTGTTTTTAGCGAATCTTCAGTATTAGGGTTTTAGAACTGAAAGAAAAGACAAGAGAGCGAAGAGGGGTTTAGAGTAGAAATTGTTATTTGTTGTGACCCCAATATTCCATTAGGCAAATTGTTTTTGTATTTTAGTTTTCTCTTTTGGAAAACTATAGTCACTAAATTATAAAATATTTCATTTTAGGTACCTAAATAAAAATTTACAACCAATTTAAATATTTCCCTCAAAATCACAAACTTTATGGCAGTTAAAAATTTTGATATAATAATAAATTTAATCCTTAACTTTTACATATCATATTAATTTAGTCATAATTTTAAAAAATTAATACTCAAAATTTACAAATATTCTCAATTGATCTTAATTCTAAAAATTTTTTAAAAAATTTATAAAATACATAAATATTTTTTTAAAATATATATAACAATAAATTAAAATTTTATATTAATACTAAATAAATATAATTATATTAATATAAATAAAATAAAAATCCTCCCTAAAAAAATCATCAGCTTTATTTTTTTTAAAAATCAGTACTTTTTTGCTATATCTGTAAACATATTTTAAATCTTATTACATAAATAAAATTTAAAACTTCCAAAATATTTGAAAAAAAATCATATATTTTGTCAAACAAACCCAAATAAATTAGATTTTAAATAAAAATAACTGGCATGGGTTTACTACACCTTAGGATTTTAACATTAAATAAATAGTATTTATGATTAAAATTTTGAGATTTTCGAAATATTTATAAATACTTTATTATTCATTTTATATTTTCAGTTTTATTTTATTTTTAATTTTTACTTTTAAAATTTATATTGCAATGTGTTATTTTTTCTATAAAAATTTATTTTAAATTTTGATTATATAAGATACCTATCGTTAAATAATTTTAATAATAAATTTTAATAAATTAAGGATGTAATTAAAATATTTTAAAATTTAAAGATTAATTTAAAAAAAAAATCATAATTTGGAAATGTTGGGTAAAAATATGGATGATGCTTCCATAACTCCTAGTCTTACATATAATAATACGATGAACAAAAATCAGCACATTAAGATATGTATATTTTTGGTGGTATTTAGTTGGTAAAATTCTCAAAAAAAAAAGAGGAAAAAACACTAACACATAACAATGATTTAAGGAACAAAAAATCAGCAAAACACCACCACTTACATATAAACAATGACAGCATTTTGATGACATAAGGATACTGTTATCATCATCTTCTCAAACTGTATATGGGAATTCGACCATCAATCTTCATCACATGAGGCCTCATCCAACATGTCCAGAAACCCTTTCCTGGCCGTCCGTTGAATCGCCGATGCGTTATAACGAAGCCCAAATGTCGACACAGCTTCGAACTTCGTCCATAACTCTTTCTTTAACGTACTCTCACCGGCACGTTTGCCTGTTCGTACCGTGCTCTCCGGTTCATTCCACATCGGAGTGTTTTCCACGAGTGCCGTGTTGTTGCGGGTATTTTCTGCAGAAAACATGGCAATTTTTATTTGACTTACTAAGGAAAAAACATCAATATACGCCATACATAGATGGTAAAAGTACCGTGAAGACTTTTGTATTAGGAGTCCGATTGCATTTTGTACAATAACTAATTTGCTTATTTTTTTGAGTAAAAAGATAAGATGCAATTTGACTCTAATATAAAGATATTCATGATACTTTTACCTATACCGATATATAAAATTCAACCCCGAGTTCAAGTAACATAGTGGGAAGATACCTTGGTTAATAATCTTGTTTTGTTGGCTTATTCCACTAGGAAGGTTGTGATCAGTGGCAACATTGTGCAGGGATTTCTCATCTGGTGGTTCTAACAAAATGCAACTTTTAGGAGGCGAGAATAGCCACATCGGTGAGGAATCAAGCTCTTTCTTCTCAAATTCGGATTTGAAAGTTCGTTGTATGCCTAGTAGTTCGGGGTACTTCGATGTCAAATCCTCGGAAGCTTCACTGCCCGAGGAATCAGATAACTCACCATTGTTGATTCCGCGGGGAAACGGGGTAGACTTGCGAACTCTGTCATTGTCTCGTGGCAAGGACTCGTGAATCGGTTCAAGTAACACGCAGGATTTAGGCGGCGACATTTTTAAGCATGGAGTCGTCATGACAAGCATGGAATGTTCGGTGTTCGAAAATGCAGCCGAAGAAACAACCACTGAATGAGAAGGCTTAATTGGAGTTTGGTTTATAGCAACACCTTCAAGCAAATCATCATTTTCATCCTCATGAAAGTTGATAAAAGGTAACTCAACCATCGATTTCGAAGTAACCCTTTGGAATACCGATTTAGACGAATCACGCATCTTGGAAGACAATGCTTTCGACATCGGAAGAGGCGTAAGCAAAAACAGCTGCCTGCCTCTCTCGACATTACATTCGGCAGCAGCACGCCAAGACACGAGTGGAGAAGGCGAGATTAACGAGTCCAATGTAGATTCATCTTCCGGATTCCCAACATCAAAGCATTCATTTTCGTTTACATTAACATTAACAAAAGGAACAACTTCAGTTCCCAAACATTCTCCGGACTTATCTTCGACACCCGAAGGACTCGAAAGAGCCTTCTGAAATCTGGGAACCCATGGCTGCAATTGTAGAAACACAACCATCCATGTTAAATATGTAACAAATACATTGAAATTTAAGTGATAAATATATAGTTTAGATAATAAACCTAAAAAAGGATTAACCTTTAAAGAAGAAAGCATTCCGGAGATGACATTGGTGAAAGATTCAATTTCATTTGTCTCCACTTTTGTTGCCTTAAGCTTAAAAGCTTGCGCAACAAGTTCATCAATCTGCCATTTCAAAGCATAAATTGGTCAATATCAAGTGCAAAAGCACTAAAAGAACTCATATTTTAAGAGAGAGGAGGAATAATTAGGCAATTAGATCCCAATACTATTACCCTTTTTCTAAATTGGTCCCAAACTTCAACTCATTCTTACTATATCCTCTAACTAAAATTGTTAATTGAAGTGTTAAATGATACATCAAATCTTATACAACAAAATCTAAAATGAAAATTTAAAAAAAAATGAATATTGTTAAAATAGATAATGTAAAAGTCATGGTTTTTAAGTTTCCAAAATTTTTATATAGCTCACCCTCTTTTTTAGTTTTACTTTATTTTTAATTTTTACTTTTAAATAATATTTTATTTTAAAAAAATCATTTTGAAATTTAAGGAAAAATTAACAATAAAAGTCATAATTTATAAATGTCTCCTGCAATTAACTCTTACAATATCAAAAAAATCTATCCAATTAAGAAAAAAAACAAGAAGTACAAAATGAAAAAGAAAAAGCTTATATAAAAATTGGGCTTGTTAGGCATATCTTCCCAGCAGCCAAACACAAGCTAAACCCTAACCAAGTAGATTATAATCAAAATTTGGTAGCTTACAAGCATAAAATGGTGAATACCATGTTCAAAATTACTCAAGCAACTCATATTTTAGGGGGAAAAAGAATTCAGCAATTAGATTCCAAAATCAACGAAATTAAATGAAAAAGAAAATGCTTATATAAACTAGGATATGTTAGGCATATTTTCTTAGCAACCAGACAAATGATAAACTCTAACCAATAGCATTTTAATAAAAATTTGGTAGCTTCTATCCTTAAATTGGTTAATATCAAGCACGATACAAAATTACTAAAACAACTCAGATTTTAGGGGAAAAGAATAATTCATCAATTATATCTATCAAACACAAAAAAAGAGAAAAACATAATTAAAGAAGAAAAAAAAGGAAGTAATAAAATGAAAATGAAAAATCTTACTTAAACTCGAATATATCTCAGCCATATTTTCTTAGCAACCAAACAGAATATAAACCTTAAACAAATGCATTTGATAGCTTCCAAGCATAAATTGCTGAATATCAAGCTAAGTAACTCATATTTTAGGGGAAAAATAATTCAGCAATTAGATTCCAAAATCAAAGAAATCTATCAAACACAAAAACATAATTAAAGGAAAAAAAACAAGTAACAAATTGAAAAAGAAAAATCTTATATAAACTCGGATATATGTTAGCCATATTTTCTTAGCAACCAAACAGGCGATAAACCTTAACCAAATATATTTAAACAAAATCTGGTAGTTCTCAAGCATAAAGTGGTGAATATCAAGCTAAGTACTAAACTACTCAAGTAACTAACATTTTAGGGGACAAAAATTAATTCAGCAATTAGATTACAAAATCAAAGGAATCTATCAAGAAGTAATAAAATGAAAAAGAAAAACCTTATATAAACTCGAATACATGTTTAGGCATACTTTCTTAGCAACCAAACAGAAGCTAAACCTTAACCAAACACATTAAATAAAAAATAAGCGAAAAGAAAAAGAAACTAAACCTTGAGTTTGTCATACCTGGCGAAGGAGAGAAGAAAGATCGGATTGAAGGAGAAGAAGGCGATCGAGGGAAGCGTGGTTTCGATGATTATTATCATCTTTGTCGATCAATTTCTTCTTCGGAATCTCTGATTTGGAGAAAAAATTCTTTGTGCTATTATTGTTTGATAAATCTCTCAGCGGCTTCCGTGTCGATTTCGCCTTCGATTTCGATCTTTGCATTTTTTTTTCTCGGGAAAATTTTCCTTTTTCCTTTCTTTTTTTTTTTCTCTAGATTTTGTGCCGTTTGGTTTTTGAATTTCTGGTCAGGCTCTCCTCACGGCGGGCTGTCTGTCTTATTTTTATTCTCATTTATTTATTTATTCATTCATTATATTTGGACCCAAATGTTGAGAGGTGATGGGCTTGGCTTGTTTTTTTAAAAGGATTAAAAACTAACAATTTTACATTTTTTTAAATTTGTAATTTAAATTAATTTTTTTCCACATTAATCCTAGAATTTATTTTTTAAAATTAAATCTTTAAAATTAGTTTCTGTAATAGTATGATAACATGGTCCTCTAAAATTATATATATTGTTATATCTAAGATTATATATCCTCGTCGCTCCAAAATTTAAAAAAAATTATATAAATCTAAAATTACAAAAAATTTTATATTTAAAAAAAAGGCATAATGACGTATGTAGACTTTTAACTTTGTAAAAAATTCATTTTAACTCTCTATTTAATTTTTCGTTTCTTTTAACTTGTAAACTTGCGTTATTTGTCAAATCATTTTAAAATAGATGGAAAATTTGATATTTTTTAACTTAGCTGACATGACATACATTAGTAATTAATTAATATTTTAAATTTTAAAAATTAAAAAAATGATAAGAATATTTTTAAAAATAAAAAATATTAAACTTATTATAAAATTATAAAAAAATTGTTTTTTAAGTTTTTAAAAATTAATTAATTGTTAACTTAATATATACATGGATGTCACATCAGCAATTTAATAGGCATTAATTTTTCATCCATTTTAGGGTGATTTTACAAACAATGCAAGTTTAATGGTTAAAAGAGACGAAAATTTAAATAATTTTTTTGTGAAGTTGAGAGTGTCAAATAAGTTATTATGCCAAAAACAATAATCTACTTGTTTTTTTTGCGGATTGTATGTGTATATTGAATTCTCGACAACAACAATGCGTTTTACCGGTGAGTTGAGAAATGAAAGGTGGAACTAAGATATTTTCGACAATCTAGCTAGCTAAGGATGATCATTATAGTAAACATATTAACTTGGTAGATTGGAGTGTTACGAAGACTTCCTTAAAAATACTAAAGGTGCGACAAACTGATATGAAGCCTGTTAAGTTAACAATGGGTTACCATCTATGAGATAAGTAAGTTGTGCATCAAATTTTGGGAGAAACATGGTGATGCAAAATGGGCAATTGAACCGAGCAAATGCAATGAGCGATGTACATCTCAAACACTTATCTAATGATTTACATTATGATTTACCGTTGGCTTGGTAAGTACATAAGGACCTTTTCAAAGTTCTAAAGCAGGTAAGCCGAGGGAGTTATAAATTGGAGTTGACAACTATACTCAAGATTAACCACTGTAATTCGATTTGTATTGTTGGATCCAGGGGAATTTAATTATAAATAAAAACATTCCCTCTCAATTGTAATCATTTATTGAGAGCATTTACTCAAACACTTGGCGTGTTTTTACTTCCTTATTCTTTTGTTGCTCTTTTGTTTTTAAGTTACTTTCGCTTTATTTTCGATGCATTGAAAAATTACTATCGAGAATTCTCACTTTATAATAATTAGGTGGATTTAAAATTGAAATATTGTCTAAAACTACACGAATTACAAGATTAAAATTCTAACCCTGTAACACTAGTATCACCATACACAATTTTAATACGTCACTCTTCAATCTCACCTAATACAGTAATTATAAAAATCATTTTTATTTAATTAATTTGATTTGATTGGTTAAATTTTAAAAATCAAATAAATTGACTAAACTTTGTATAAGTAATAGAAATAAAAAAATTGCACCTTGATAATACTTTAGAATAAAAAAAGTGATTATCTATCTAAATTCTTATTAACTAACCGCACAAAATTCTTATTTACAAAAAAGCCATCTTATATTTCACAGGTACAAATATAATTCAACATCTTACATATAGTTCAATATCTGAAAACAAATAAAGTACAATTTGGACACCCTTAGAAAAAAGTGATTACACACCCATACACTGATACACATACATACATACATACATAAGTATAGACATTCTATGATAGTTTTGGCGTGGATGAAGCATGAAAAAAGAAAGGCATCAAATTTAAAGATTTGATCACCTTGGTAGAGGAATTATGTCAGAATCACAATTCAATGATGCCATGGCCATCATGTCTCTTGATTCATCGTCATCTACTCCCCTTGTTCGGTTTATCTCGGCTACCAAACACTCGCTCAATTCGGTCACGACGTGGTTCATAGTTGGCCTTTTCATGGAAGCCGGAGATAAACAAGCCATTGCCACTTCGATTGCTCTCCATACAGAATTTATCTCGAAATCTCCTTTCAACCTCGAATCCACAATGTTCTCAATGTCTCCATTCAACAACATCAAACCGACCCAACGACTTATGTGAGTAGGCTCATCTATGGTTCTTGCTATTACCGGCCGGTTTGTAATGATTTCAAGAAGAACTACCCCGAAGCTATAAACGTCACTTTTCTCGGTCAACCTGTTTGTAGTAGAATACCTGCATTCCCAAGCATCGAAACCAACATATTTTCAGAATTTCAAGCGGAAAACGAATTGAAATTAACGATCATCTCAAGATAAGGTGTACGTACTCGGGATCAAGGTATCCGGGGGTACCGGCAACGACTGTGGAGACATGAGAGCCACCTTCAAAGCTTTTCGATAACCCAAAATCGGATAGCTTCGCTTGCAAGTTATCAGTTAATAAGATGTTGCTAGACTTCACATCTCTATGGATTATAGGTGGTTTGCAACCATGGTGTAAATATTCCAACCCTGCATTTTCGTTCGTTTTTTGGTACATCAGTCAATGAAATTAACTGGTAAAAATGAACTATTATTGGTGAACTCGGGCTAACCTTGTGCTGCCTCCAGTGCTATTCCGAGTCTTCCTTCCCAGTTCAAGACACTGATACTACTATCTGAAAACCGAAAGAATCTCATATAATATACTGATATATGAAATCTGATTAATCAATGAAAGTATATGGTATTTGATTGAATGATTGAAACCTGAGAGATACTCTGCTAAGTTTCCTTTGGCCATGAACTCGTAAATTAGCCCTGTTTCGGTGCCATCATCGCAATATCCAACAAGGGCGGTCAAATTTCTATGATGAACTCTCAAAAGAAGCTCCACCTACATATAACCATAAATTTAAAACCCAAATTCTCAATGAGTTCAAATATCAGTATTAGTTGGTCTGTCATCGGATTATACCTCAGCTTCAAATTGCTTATACCCTTGGAAAGATGTTTTCGATAACATCTTAACTGCTACTTGATTGTCATCCAAGAAACCATGGTAAACTGTTCCGAATCCTCCTTTTCCAATAACTTTCTCGAAGTTGTTTGTGATCCTTTCGATATCGGAGTATGTAAATTGTCGATTCTTTAACTCTTGGTATAGTTTTCGAGGCGTTACAACCAGTTTCCCTGCCAATGATAACATCAAAACAAGTTCAATAGGGTCGATTTTATGCTACTTAATTCCGTGGTATGTAAGTTTCGTTCTACTCTACCTGATGTTTTTGTCCGTTTAAACCACCATAAGAGAGCTGAAACAATTATGACAACAGACAGCACCGATGCAACCGATGCTACTACTGTAACCACTACACTGTTCTCCGACGTTTTAGTCCCCGTGGTACATGGTTCCCATGTGCACGGAATTTGATTTCCTTCCACACTAATCAATTAAATTGACAAAAGTGAAATGAAGTAAGATTTGGAGAAAAGGGCTAATCCGATCCCAATTTCTAGATATTCACAATCATAGATCAAAGAAAGCAAAGCATACTTCAATTGCAGAAAACCTCTGTTTATCCTATCGATTAGTCCCGCAGGAACCGAACCATTCAATGCATTTCCTTGCAAGTTTCTAAAAAAAAAGAAAAGTTAAAAACTTCCTTAAATTCTTATTCAGGAGTTGATTTTTTTTTAGGCTAATTCGTGAGTTAACTTACATCTGAGTCAAAAATTGCAGTCGAGTTAGAAACTCAGGCACTCCTCCTGTCAAGTTATTGTTCGACAGGTCCCTGACATCGATATTAAAACCAGTAACATTGTTATTTCTACACCATCATCCTCACATAGGGCTATAATTATTTCATTTCGTATGAGATGAAGACACTTACAGATACTGTAATTGAGTGAGATTCCCGATATACAGCGATATCTCTCCACTTAAACCACTAGAGGACAGATTTCTGATTTCATGAACAATAGCTTCATCAACAATGATTATGAAATCATTTAATGAAAATTAGTAGCTAACTTGCATTACAAGGCATACACTTACAAAGATATGATCCTAGGCGGATCCGAATCCTCGTAGCTGCAATCAAGGCCTTCCCATGAATATGTTCTTGGAGCACAAGGATCACCTTCCCAGTTTTTCTTCAATCCATACATCGATTTTATATTCATCATCGCATTAACTACAAAAGACACACATGTAAGAACCGGAAAATCAAGAACAATTGACCAAAGAAAATCATTCATTAGTTTTCGAGACAACCTACCCTCTATTTCAAGTGTTTGTGATTCAACAAGTTCCTTCACCTTATAAGCCTCAAAGGCATTTATGATGGGCGGATGAGTCGAACTTCTGGTACTTTCCATCCAAAACTCGCCTCCTTTTGCAGATTGTGAGTTTCCGAGAGTTCTTCCACGCAAATACGTGGGAATAAAAGGTTCAGACCAGAGATTATCATTACAATAGATGCTGAACTCTCTGGTCTGGTTAGCTTGTAGCTCTTCAAGTTCCACAAAGTGCATGTAGAAATAAAATTCAACATCAGGATCGGAATCCCGAACCGTAAAATTCAAAGTTTGGCTACCGTTCATCGGTGTGCTAGCAGTCCTCATGGCCACCAATGGTGGATTAAAACTGTTACTTATCAAGGAGGAAGAGCTATTTATTGTTGCCAAATCATTTCTTCTATAAGGTTGCCAAATACGATCATAAATATCTTCAGGAAACCTGAGATAAACATTACAGGCATAACGAATGCTGTTACAGTTAATATGCTATGAAAATCGATAGCGAAAAGAACAGAAACTTACCGGAAACTCGAATTTAATGATGAACCAAAATCGAT
Organism: Gossypium bickii; assembly: GCA_025503065.1. NCBI lineage: Eukaryota > Viridiplantae > Streptophyta > Magnoliopsida > Malvales > Malvaceae > Gossypium > Gossypium bickii. The sequence goes on along the minus strand of CP106714.1, from coordinate 2,513,731 downwards.
CCTTAAGAAAAACTCCATAGCTTTTGTTTCGGAACCAGTGTTATAAGTAAAATTACTCAAAAGCCTTGACTCTAAAACTGATATAAAAGGTATCCCTTTCCCAGTATTAACAACACAAACATGAAGATACCTTGCTTTAACAACATGAATGATTTCCTTAACAACAACACTTGTTGAATTCTCAAACACCATTGAAGCCCACAGATTAGGCCCTAAATACAAATCAAATTCTGGATTTTCATCCTTTTCATCATAGTTACCATACATGAAACTTGCTCTGATCAAATATTTTTCTCCTTTTGTGAGGTTCAGCTGGTAGCAATGCCGTACACCTTGTGGGAAACTTCTAAGATTTTCGAGAAACTGTTGTTGAATGCTTGAATTGAATCGAGATAAACTATGGGTTGTTCCTGTTTGAATGTATGGTTCATCTGAAGTGTAGTTTATGCCAGTGATGGAATCAATGTAGCTTGAACCTGCTGGTAATCCACAATCTAAGCTGATGAACCCTAAAAGAACCATGGGGAAGAGCTTGATTAGCTGTTTTGTTTAGTTTTTCTTAAAAGAAAAAAAAAAAGAATTGAATAGCCAACCTGTTTGATTTTGTGCATGAACAAGAACTGCTAGAGTAAAGCTGATGAACAATTTTATGAAATAATGCTTTGTCTTCACCATTTTTTCTTTTTGTGTTCTTCTTCGCTCTAAATTTTCATGGTTGAGAGCAAAGAAATAGTTACGTATATTATCTTAGTTCACAAACAATATTGATTAAAAAACATGTTTTTTCTAAGATACTATTTTGTTTGTTGAATCTTACTTTCTTTTTTCTTTATCTAAAATGGTATTTATACTATTTATTTCATATAATTTTATCCTGAAATATTATATCATTCAATAAAAACTTAGAACGTTGCATGTTTTTATTGAAAGATGTATACTTTTTTGATAAAATAAAACGAAATAAATAATTTAAATATTTTTTAATTAAAAAAAACTTCATTTAATTAAGTGTAAAAATGGGTATAATTTAAAAGAGAATTTTATAGTTAAGTTAATCTTAAAGTATGTAGGCAGTTCATCTACTTAAAAGTCAAAATTGCTATACAATAAAGATTGGGTCAGTTAATTAAACCGGTTCAACATGAAAATAAAATTAAAAAAAAATCATGAAACCTGATTTAATTTTTTTTAAAATATGAAAAGGGATGAAATTTTTAATATTTAAATTTATATTAAAACTTATATCATTTTATTAAATATTTATTATATTAAATATTTAATTTTTTTTAAAATACGATGGATTGATTAAACTGGTTAAATAGGTAATTAAAATGTTTTCAGTAAATTTTTTAAAAATAAATATATATCTTTTGAGGGTTTTAAATAATTATATTTAGACTATATTTTGCACCAGGAAAAAGAAAAGGCTGCCAATTTTATAATAATTTTTAGAAAAGACTGCCAATTTTATAATAAATTTTATTTAGACTTTTTTTTTTCAGTTTTGAATTTTGAATTTTGATTGTAATTAAAAAAGAAATTGCATTGACAAAGTAAAAGGTGAAATGATGTCTTGATTGTTACTATATTATATACAACTAAGATTATGAAGTATTCTTTAAAATTAAATAATGAAATATTATAAATTTTAAGATTTTCTAAAAGTTGATCAAGTACTAGATTCATCAAATGATGTGACCTATTTTTTTTAATTTATATATATTATGTATATAAGTGATAAACTAATTTTTTTTAATTTATATATATTATGTATATAAATGATTTATCACGAGATAATTTTTTATTACATATTTATGGAGGTCTAAGAGTTAAATTGTATTTTGTCTTTTTTGTTCGGAAAATGGGTAAATTAATTTACGTACATTAGATCAAGTAGCAAATTTATTCTTTCTATTAAAAATATCGTCTATTTTTACTATTAAAAATTGGCTTGGTTGATAAAATAACCAAATAGTATCACGTGTATTTTATGCTAACGTACAATGACCAATTTTTAACAGTAAAAATAGATGTAATTTTTAATAAAATAACTATTTTGTTATTTGATCTAACGTATAGGAACTATTTTGTCTTTTTTAATAAAGGGAGAAAATACAATCTAACTCTCAGTGCAAGGGCCTCAATGATACTTTTACCAACATATATATTTATAGAAATTTAATATAAATATTAATTGAGGCTTTAATTGTATAGTAAGTATAAATGTTTAAGACTATAAAAGCTTGGGTTCAAATCCTATTATATGTGTATATTTTAATTTGGGTAAACTACAAAAATAGTCATTTTTGTTTGACTCATATTACAATTTAGTCACTTATATTTGAAATGTTATGTTTTAGTCACTTATGTTATCATTTTATTACGAAGCGGTCACTCCTTTACCTCCCTAACGGCAGTCCTACGTGGCAGTCCAAATGGGTTTTAAATGTCAACTTGGATGTCCTACGTGATAGTCCAAATTAAATTTATTTAATTAAAAATCTATTTTCATCCCAACAACTGGACATACAAGTTGGTATTTAAAACTCATTTGGATTGTCACGTAGGACTGTCGTTAGGGAGGTAACAAAGTTTAACAGTAGAGTGACCACTTCGTAACATTTCAAACATAAATAACTAAAATGTAATCAGTGGCAAACAAAAATGACTATTTTTATAGTTTACCCTTTTAATTTTTATGGATACTTTATTATTTTCTATATAAAAGAAATAAAATGACAAAAACACTCCTAAAATAATATAATTTACTTTGTAAAATAAATTTTTTTTCGCCATTTCCATTAAATTAGTGCTCAATTAAAGCTTTAACAGTTCACATCAAACTTTATTTAATATTAATAGAGATAAAAAAAATTAGACACATATCACCCTTTATAAAATGATTATTCATTAATAAAAAAAATATGTAATGATAATCATATTTATAATTTTAAAAAAATTTATAAATAGTTATCTAAATCAAGTCTCTATTATAATAGGCTAATTTCGGCCTGGCCCAATTTAATAACTAAAATCAAATAGAAACAAAAAAAAATAATAAAGTCCAGTACAAAAAGTCTATTTTACAAATGCCAATCCTAAATTACAAACAACAGGCTCAATTGATAAATGGCCCAAACCACAACCCAAAATTCCCAACCTAATTCCTACTAGCCTAATTGGCCCCAAAAAACTAAACCAACTCCGGAACCATAGGGTTTTTGAGCCTTCAGTGCCTCTTTTGACCTCTTCCAAAGCCTGCTGCCACCGCCGTCTGACACCTGCGAAAGGAGACAAAAACAAAGCAGAAAGCAAACCAACAGTAGCAAAATAAAAACTAATATGTTGTAATATTCTTTTTTTTTGATTAAAATATGTTGTAATATTCATTGGCTATAAAAGTCATTCAAAAACCAATGTAAGGGACCGATTTTCAGATAAAAAAATACAGACAATAAATCAAATAAAAAAACTTAAAAGTGGTTCATTTTATGTTTTTTTTTTTATATTTTATTTAGTGCTTTAAAGCAAAATAACGAGAAAATACAAAGAAAAAGGGAGGCGACATCACTGACGGCAGCCGAGGTTGGCTGTTTTCGATGAAAAATGACGTCTTGGGGGTTCGAATTCAAAAAGCCGAGAAAAATAGCTCTTTTTGAATTTTTCTGCCACCGTGGACGGCGGCGCCGTCGCCAATGACTAGCGGCCGCCACGGTGGCCGATGGTCGGAAACCCGACCGGAGCATGGCCGGAACTCGGGCCAATGAGTGAGAGGAAAGAGAGGTTTTGTGTTTTTTTTTTTTTTTTTTTTGAGAAGCTAAAAATGAAGTCTTAAAACCTTTTTTTGGTTTAAATAGAAGTGCGAAACGATGTCATTTCGTTGTGGCTCTTTCAAGGCCAAAACAACGCCGTTTCTCTCCTTAACTCGGGCGTCGACCCGACCCGATACTAGGATCAGCGTGTTTTCATTTTAAGGGATATTTGCAACTTTAGTCCTTCCGCTTTTTAAACCTATTTCAATTAAATCTATTCGGTTCTTTAAATCTGGCCCGATAGTTTCACATTTGCTTCATTTTAGTCCTTATTGAAACGTTGTGTTTTATGAATAGGGGGTAATTTCTCAACTGGTCCCCCTATTTTTATGCGCGTTACATTGGGCCCTAACTATTTTTTCCTCTTTTTAAATTCTGTTCTTTAATTTTATTTCTCTTTTAATTTAATCCTTTTTAATGTTTTTTTATTTATAATTTGGGTTCTTAATTTTATTTTAATTGTAATTTAATAAGGTATTCATTTAATATCAGTTTTTCTATATATTTTTATGTATTGTTTTCATCTATTTATTTATTTGTTTGCATGTACATATATTCTTTATTATTATTATTATTATTATATTATTATTATTATTATTATTATTATATGTATTTTTTTACTTCCTTTTTTTTCACATTTTTTATTTTGTGTATTTTACTTTATTTCATTTATTTTATTATTAATTTAACATTCCTATTACTATTATTATTATTTCTATTGTTATTATTATTATTATTATTAACGTATTATTACGATTATTTACGTATCATTATTAATTAACTATTGTTTTTATTACTATTATTTCTTTAATATTTATCTAGTATTTGTAAATACGTTTATCATATTATTATTTATATCCTCTTAAATAATTTCCAACTTTAGATCCTTTATTATTTGTATTATTACTTTTAACATTATTTTCATCATTGTTAGTATTTTTAAACTATCCAATATTTCTATATTTTTAATTCATTAGTACTTATTATTAAATTTTAAATTAAATTTTAGTTTTTATTTGATTACTTACTTTTCTTATTATTTTATTTTATATACCGTTGGTTTGTTTTATTATTTTATTACTATTTACCTTTTTACTTATTTTTGCTTTTATTATTGTCATTTATTGCGTTCATTGTTATCTTTTTTTAAATCAAAGCATATAAGTTAAATAAAAGCTTATTCTCGAAAATTTAAAATGTTGTGTCCTAACTCACTGGATGTGACATTTTGTTATCTCGAGGTGAGGATTTCTAAAAATAAAGGCAATATTCTGTATTTGGAATTTTGAGAAATTGTGCCCTAACTTATTGGGTTTCGATTTTTCATTTGACCCAAATAACCGAATATCCTTCTTAAGCTTAAATGCATGAGTTTTAAAAGTCAAAGACAAACTTAGTTTTGAGGATTGGAAATGTCGTATCATAACTTACTAGACGTGATATTTTACTTCTTCAAAATAAGAGGGTCTTAGCATCCGATTTAATTTATTCAAGGTTTCTTTTAAAGAGGATCATATTTTAAAATCTTTTCAAATTTTTGATATTAAGACGTTAATTAATAAATTAGGTACCAATTTTGGGCGTTAGAGGGTGCTAATCTTTCCTCGTGTGTAACTGACTCTCGAACCCATTTTCTCGAATTTTGTAGTCCAAAATCATTATTTTAATAAATCAAAATGTTTTAACGATCAATCTCAAGGTTATTCGATCACACTTCGAAAAAAATTGGTGGCGACTCCATGTTCGTTTCTAAAGTCGATATTGTTTATTTTTTTAAAAAAAATGGTTTCAATATCCATACTAACAGTGGCGAATCCAGGGGGCTGGCATGGGCCCCGGCCCCCCCTAAAAGGTAAAATTTCCATTTAGGCCCTTCAAATTTTTTAAAAATTTTAAATTAGTAAAGGTAAAATTTCACTTTGGCCCCCCTTAAAATTATAAAAATTCGATTTAATTCTTTACAAATTAGAAAGATATAAACTATTAAAAATTAAAATTTCATCCGGCCCCCCTAAAAAATTGTCCTGGCTTCGCACCTGCATACTAATGATTAAATTTAGAACAATAAATTATTAAAGTATAGAAAACAAAATCAAGAAGATGGAAATAATTTTGGATTAAATTAATGCATCGTGGAACAAATTTTCAAATTTGACTAACTTTATTGATTAAAAAAAATCTAGAATGGCAGCCCAACCACATTCGGCGCGTGACTCTACGTTTCCATCATTTTTTTAAAAGATAAATCGCATAGTTTAACACAAAGAAGTAACTAAAACCTCCCAAAGCTTTTAACAATGGCAGCCCAAGCCGAGTCCTTCATCGAAACTCAACTTCCCAATCACCAAAAACACTACGGTTCCTGCGCTTTCCCTTCGATTCTATCTCCGAACCCTAAATCGAGCCCTTCTTCACTCTCCGTTTTCACCGAAACCATCAAATCTCATAAACCTTTTCTCGATTCTTTGTTGCTCAAATCCGGAGCTTTGCTCTTCAGGGGATATTCCCAGTGAAAACGGCCAAAATTTCAACGACGTCGTCGAGGCTTTCGGCTTCGAAGAGTTGCCGTACGTCGGCGGGGCAGCTCCTCGGACTAACGTCGTCGGTCGTGTTTTTACTGCAAATGAATCGCCGCCTGATCAAAATATTCACTTTCATCATGAGATGGCTCAGGTAATTTACTCAAATTTGACTATATCATGAATTCATGATGATAATGATATTTATAAAATAAATTATCAAAAAAATTGACTAAATTTGACTAAATTATGTTTTTTCTACATTAATTCTAGAATTTATTTTTTAAAATTCAATCTTTAAAATTAGTTTATGTAATAGTATGATAACATGGTCTCTAACATTATATATTGTCATCGCTCCAAAATTTTTTAAAAAAATTATATAAATCTAAAATTACTAAAAATTTTATATTTTAAAAAAAACATAATGATTTATGTGGCCTTTTAACTTTGTAAAAAAATTATTTTAACTCTCTATTTAATTTTTCGTTTCTTTTTAACTTATAAATTTGTGTTATTTATCAAACCATTTTAAAATGAATGGAAAAATTAATATTTTTTTAACTTAGCTGACATGACATAGTAATTAATTAATATTTTAAATTTTCAAAAATTAAAAAAATGATAAGAATATTTTTTTAAAAATTAAAAAATATTAAATTTATTATAAAATTATAAAAAAATTATTTTTTAAGTTTTTAAAAATTAATTAATTGTTAACTTGATATACTCATAGATGTCACATCATTAAATTTAATAGGCATTAATTTTTCCATCTATTTTAAAATGATTTTACAAACAATGCAAGTTCAATTGTTAAAAGAGACAAAAATTTAAATGATTTTTTTATGAAGTTGAGAGGATCAAATAAGTTATTATGCCAAAAATAATGCTCTACTGGTTTTTTTTTTGTCGATTGTATGTGTATATTGGATTCTCGACAACAACAATGCGTTCTACCAGTGAGTTGAGAAATGAAAGGTGGAACTAAGGTATTTTCGACAATCTAGCTAGCTGAGAATGTTCATTATGGTAAAGATATTAACTTGGTAGATCGGAGTGTTACGAAGAATTCCTTAAAAATACTAAAGGTGTGACAAATCGATATGAAGCCTGTTAAGTTAACAATGGGTTATCATCTATGAGATAAGTAAGTTGTGCATCAAATTTTGGGAGAAACATTATGATGCAAAATGGACAATTGAACCGAGCAAATGCAATAAGTGATGTACATCTCAAACACTTATTTAATGTTTTACATTATGATTTATCGTGGGCTTGGTAAGTACGTAAGGACCTTTTCAAAGTTCTAAAGCAGGTAAGCCGAGGGACTTATAAATTGGAGTTGATAATTATACTCAAGATTCACCAATGTAATTCGATTTGCATTGTTGGATCCAGGGGAACCCAACTATCAATAAAGACATTACCTCTCAATTATAATCCTTTATTGAGAGCATTTACTCAAAGACTTGCGTGTTTTTACTTTCTTATTCTTTTGTTGCTCATTTGCTTTTAAGTTACTTTCGCTTAATTTTCGATTCATTGAAAAATTACTATAGAGAATTCTCACTTTATAATAATTAGGTGAATTTAAAATTAAAATATTGTCTAAAACTACACAAATTACGAGATTAAAGTTCTAACCCTGTAACACTAATACTACCATACACAATTTTGATACGTGAGTCTTCAATCTCACCTAATAAGTTATTATAAAAATTATTTTTATTTAATTAATTTGATTTGATTGGTTAAATCTTAAAAATCAAATAAATTGACTAAACTTTGTATAAGAAATAGAAAGAAAAAAGAATAAAAAAAGTGATTATAGATATTGAAACTCGATCTAAATTTACGGGATGCTCCGTTTAAATAAAAAAACAATATTAACTAACCGCATTAAATTCTTATTTACAAAAAAACTATCTTTTATTTCAAAGTTATCAATCTAATTCAACATCTTACATATAGTTCAATATCTGAAAACAAATAAAGCTACAATTTGAACACCCTTAGAAAAAAGTGATTACACACCCATACACATACATACATACATACATACATACATACATACATACATAAGTATAGACATTCTATGATAGTTTTGGCGTGGATGAAGCATGAAAAAAGAGAGGCATCAAATTTAAATATTTGATCACCTTGGTAGAGGAGTTATGTCAGAATCACAATTCAATGATGCCATGGCCATCATGTCTCTTGTTTCATCGTCATCTACTCCCCTTGTTCGGTTTATCTCGGCTACCAAACACTCGTTCAATTCGATCATGACGTGGTTCATAGTTGGCCTTTTCATGGAAGCCGGAGATAAACAAGCCATTGCCACTTCGATTGCTCTCCATACAAAATTTATCTCGAAATCTCCTTTCAACCTCGGATCCACGATGTTCTCAATGTCTCCATTCGGCAACATCAAACCGACCCAACGACTTATGTGAGTAGGCTCATCTATGGTTCTTGCTATTACCGGCCGGTTTGTAATGATTTCAAGAAGAACTACCCCGAAGCTATAAACGTCACTTTTCTCGGTCAACCTGTTTGTAGTAGAATACCTGCATTCCCAAACATCGAAACCAACATATTTTCAGAATTTCAAGCGGAAAACGAATTGAAATTAATGATCATCTCAAGATAAGGTGTACGTACTCGGGATCAAGGTATCCGGGGTACCGCAACGACTGTGGAGACATGAGAGCCACCTTCAAAGCTTTTCGATAACCCAAAATCGGATAGCTTCGCTTGCAAGTTATCAGTTAATAAGATGTTGCTAGACTTCACATCTCTATGGATTATAGGTGGTTTGCAACCATGGTGTAAATATTCCAACCCTGCATTTTCGTTCGTTTTTTGGTACATCAGTCAATGAAATTAACTGGTAAAAATGAACTATTATTGGTGAACTCGGGCTAACCTTGTGCTGCCTCCAGTGCTATTCCGAGTCTTCCTTCCCAGTTCAAGACACTGATACTACAATCTGAAAACCGAAAGAATCTCATATAATATACTGATATATGAAATCTGATTAATCAATGAAAGTATATGGTATTTGATTGAATGATTGAAACCTGAGAGATACTCTGCTAAGTTTCCTTTGGCCATGAACTCGTAAATTAGCCCTGTTTCGGTGCCATCATCGCAATATCCAACAAGGGCGGTCAAATTTCTATGATGAACTCTCAAAAGAAGCTCCACCTACATATAACCATAAATTTAAAACCCAAATTCTCAATGAGTTCAAATATCAGTATTAGTTGGTCTGTCATCGGATTATACCTCAGCTTCAAACTGCTTATACCCTTGGAAAGATGTTTTCGATAACATCTTAACTGCTACTTGATTGTCATCCAAGAAACCATGGTAAACTGTTCCGAATCCTCCTTTTCCAATAACTTTTCGAAGTTGTTTGTGATCCTTTGGATATCGGAGTATGTAAATTGTCGATTCTTTAACTCTTGGTATAGTTTTCGAGGCGTTACAACCAGTTTCCCTGCCAATGATAACATCAAAACAAGTTCAATAGGGTCGATTTTATGCTACTTAAGTCCGTGGTATGTAAGTTTCGTTCTACTCTACCTGATGTTTTTGTCCGTTTAAACCACCATAAGAGAGCTGAAACAATTATGATAACAGACAGCACCGATGCAACCGATGCTACTACTGTAACCACTACACTGTTCTCCGACATTTTAGTCCCCGTGGTACATGGTTCCCATGTGCACGGAATTTGATTTCCTTCCACACTAATCAATTAAATTGACAAAACTGAACTGAAGTAAGATTTGGAGAAAAGGGCTAATCCGATCCCAATTTCTAGATATTCACAATCTTAGATCAAAGAAAGCAAAGCATACTTCAATTGCAGAAAACCTCTGTTTATCCTAGCGATTAGTCCCGCAGGAACCGAACCATCCAATGCATTTCCTTGCAAGTTTCTAAAAAAAAAAAAAAAAAAAGAAAGTTAAGAACTTCCTTAAATTCTTATTCAGGAGTTGATTTTTTTTAGACTAATTCGTGAGTTAACTTACATCAGAGTCAAAAATTGCAGTCGAGTTAGAACCTCAGGCACTCCTCCTGTCAAGTTATTGTTCGACAGGTCCCTGACATCGATATCAAAACCAGTAACATTGTTATTTCTACACCATCATCCTCACATAGGGCTATAATTATTTTATTTCGTATAAGATGGAGACACTTACAGATACTGTAATTGAGTGAGATTCCCGATATACGGCGATATCTCTCCACTTAAACCACTAGAGGACAGATTCCTGATTCCATGAACAATAGCTTCATCAACAATGATTATGAAATCATTTAATGAAAATTAGTAGCTAACTTGCACTCCAAGGCATACACTTACAAAGATATGATCCTAGGCGGATCCGAATCCTCGTAGCTGCAATCAAGGCCTTCCCATGAATATGTTCTTGGAGCACAAGGATCACCTTCCCAGTTTTTCTTCAATCCATACATCGATTTTATATTCATCATCGCATTAACTACAAAAGACACACATGTAAGAACCGGAAAATCAATAACAATTGACCAAAGAAAATCATTCATTAGTTTTCGAGACAACCTACCCTCTCTTTCAAGTGTTTGTGATTCAACAAGTTCCTTCACCTTATAAGTCTCAAAGGCATTTATGATGGGCGGATGAGTCGAACTTCTGGTACTTTCCATCGAAAACTGGCCTTCTTTTCCAGATTGTGAGCCTCGGAGCATGCTTCCACGCAAATACGTGGGACTAAAAGGTCCAAACCAGAGATTATCATTACTATAGATGTTGAACTCTCTGGTCTCGTTAGCTTGTAGCTCTTCAAGTTCCGCAAAGTGCATGTAGAAATAAAATTCAACATCAGGATCGGAATACCGAACCGCAAAATTCAAAGTTTGGCTACCGTTCATCGGTATGCTAGCAGTCATCATGGCCACCAATGGTGGATTAAAACTGTTACTTATCAAGGAGGAAGAGCTATTTATTGTTGCCAAATCATTTCTTCTATAAGGTTGCCATATACGATCATAAATATCTTCAGGAAACCTGAGATAAACATTACAGGCATAACGAATGCTATTACAGTTAATATGCTATGAAAATCGGTAGCGAAAAGAACAGAAACTTACCGGAAACTCGAATTTAATGATGAACCAAAATCGATCCTTAAGAAAAACTCCAAAGCTTGTGTTTCGGAATTAGTGCTATAAGTAAAATTATTCAAAAGCCTTGACTCTAAAACTGATATAAAAGGTATCCCTTTCCCAGTATTAACAACACAAACATGAAGATACCTTGCTTTAACAAAATGAATGATTTCCTTAACAACAACACTTGTTGAATTCTCAAACACCATTGAAGCCCACAGATTAGGTCCTAAATACAAATCAAATTCTGGGTTTTCATCCTTTTCATCATAGTTACCATACATGAAACTTGCTCTGATCAAATATGTTTCTCCTTTTGTGAGGTTCAGCTGGTAGCAATGTCGTACACCTTGTGGGAAACTTCTAAGATTTTCAAGAAACTGTTGTTGAATGCTTGAATTGAATCGAGATAAACTATGGGTTGTTCCTGTTTGAATGTATGGTTCATCTGAAGTGTAGTTTATGCCAGTGATGGAATCAATGTAGCTTGAACCTGCTGGTAATCCACAATCTAAGCTGATGAACCCTAAAAGAACCATGGGGAAGAGCTTGATTAGCTGTTTTGTTTAGTTTTTCTTAATAACAAAAAAGAATTGGATAGCCAACCTGTTTGATTTTGTGCATGAACAAGAACTGCTAGAGTAAAGCTGATGAACAATTTTATGAAATAATGCTTTGTCTTCACCATTTTTTCTTTTTTGTTCTTCTTCGCTCTAAATTGTCATGGTTGAGAGCAAAGAAAGAGTTACGTATATTATCTTAGTTCACAAACAATATTGATTAAAAAACATGTTTTTTCTAGGATACTATTTTGTTTGTTGAATCTTACTCTTTTTTTTTTAATCTAAAATGGTATTTATACTATTTATTTCATATAATTTTATCCTGAAATATTATATCAATCAATAAAAACATAGAACGTTGTATGTTTTTATTGAAAGATGTATATTTTTTTGATAAAATAAAACGAAATAAATAATTTAAATATTTTTTAATTAAAAAAAAACTTCATTTACTTAAGTGTTAAAATGGGTATAATTTAAAAGAGAATTTTATAGTTAAGTCAATCTTAAAGTATGTAGGCAGTTCATCTACTTAAAAGTCAAAATTGCTATACAAGAAAGATTGCGTCAGTTAATTAAACCGGTTCAACATGAAAATAAAATTAAAAAAAGTCATGAAACCCGATTTAAATTTTTTTAAATATGAAAAGTGATGAAATTTTTAATATTTAAATTTATATTAAAACTTTTTTTTTTGATAATAAATACTGGATTTTCATAAATATGGGCCAAAACTTCAAAGTCCAAACAAAAATCAAGAAAACTAACTTAAAACAATACTCCTAAGCCCAGAGCAGAACACGACAGGAGCAAAACTTAAAGAACTAAACAAAAAGATTGATGGGGATGCTATAGGGAATTTGCGTCCCAACTGTTGTCCACATTTACCCCATCTTGAAATGCACAAAGAGTGTTGGAGAAGTTATCAGCACCATATTTAATGGCTTTCATCATTTCCAAAAGAAACCCCCAGATTTCACAATCTCTTTTCGAAAATTTTCAAAACTTTTCAGCAAAGGAAAACTCCCAAACACCAGCAGTACCTCTCAAAAAAACTGTTCATCTTCTTCTTCAAACATCTTCGCCTGTTTCTTCTTACTCCTCTTTCGTTCGCCTGCGATCTTCCATCACTGCTGATTCAACACCAGTCGGAACTCTTCCTGTCAAATAAGTACTTTCTCTCCTCTTTAAGCCCTCTGAGGCAATTTTATGCACAACCTCATTTGCTTCCCTATTTAGAAACAAAAAAACACAATTTCTGAACTGCAAAGCCATTTCCTTCGAATCTTTTATATATACCGCGATTTTCGATCTGTCTTCCTCCTTTCCTTGCAGTTTCTTGATCACTGTCCTGGCATCTCCCTCGATTTCCACCTCCCGTAGCCCAAGTTGGAGTCCCAGTTCGATAGCCTGATATCATGCTAACGCTTCGGCAGCGAACGTAGACGGTATACTCTTATTCATAATGGACTTTTAACACAAAACTTCTCCTCTTTCATTTCTAAGCACTAACCCAGGGCACGATTCGTTTCTTTGTCTGTCAAAAGCCGCATCAAAGTTAATCCGCAAGCACATTTCATCCGGTGCTTTCCAAAAGCTTGTGTATGCGTTTCTACCAGGTAAGATTTGCTTTACCCCATCAAGCTCCCTTAAATAGTTTGAAACGAACTCTGCAATTTGGACCCTTGTTTTTATTTCATTCTCATGAATGAGTTTGTTCCTGAAAGTTCAAATCCCCCATAATGCACAAACAAATTTTCTGCACTTGCTCAGTGAGTTTACTTCAAAAAAAGTTCGTAACCATTCATTAAACTCCATGCTTTCTTCTGATACAGACGCAGTAATATCTAAGCTTTCCCATGTTTCTTTTGTAACAGGACAGTCCCTGAATAAATGCTCCCTCGTCTCCGCTTCTATATAGCATCTGCGGCAGTTGACAGCTCCCATTAACCTTCTGTAATATAAATTACTATAGTTAGGCAAATAGTTACAAGAGCTTTGCCAAACTGTAATCTTAATTTTAGCTGGTAGATCTAGGTTCCATAATCGTTTGTAAAATTTGTTGAAATTGTCCTGTATTTGAGTCTGTCCAATTTGTGCAAGAAGTCGATGTCCACTGCGAACTGAGAACTTCTATAACATCCGGGATTTAGGGGCTTTGCATTTTTATGATTTCTGCATATTGATGGGGTATGTTGTTGTTTGGTTGTGTTTGGGGGCCTCGGGGAGGCTCGGGGCTGAGTAGAAGCCTTGGCAAAATTTTAGTTTTGGGCATCTAAGAGGAGATAGCCGAATAGGGGTAGGACTTAAGGGATTTTAGTTCGTGTTTGGGGGCACAAAGGAGTGCAGTGGAAGAGTGGCAAGGGGACGCTACTCAGCATGAAGGGTGATGGCGTCTCAAGGAGTGGGGAGAGTAGGGGTTCGAATTACTCAAGCAACAAGGGAGTATTATTTTTGGCTCAGACAAGGGAAGTGATTGGATGACAATCAAACTCTGAAGGAGAGAGGTTGGACTTGGTCAAATATTTTAAATGAAAGGTGAGGAGAAATTTAAGGAGTTTGAACAATTCAAACTGGTTTGAATGGGTGGAGGAGAGGAAAATGGGGAGAGATGGAGGGGATGACTTAAAGAGGGAGTGTTAGCCGAATTCTTGAGGAACTTTGAGAGAGGGGAGCATTCGGTCTTGGCATTAGGAGTGGGTGCCGAATTTTGGTGGTATTGGGTAACTTATGTGTGTAAAATTTCAGCTTAGGTGTGTACCTTCATTTTAGTTGTTCATTCATTCTCTTTTTGCCGAAATTAGCTTAGCCGGTATACATTCTTTTCTCCCTAAAAGACCTATAGCCGAATCTAAGAAGACCCTTTTTCTCTCATTCTCTTTTCTTGCTCATTATCTATAGCTTCAGCCGAAAAATATCACTCTCCTCCCATCTTTTCTATTTCCTTTTCCTCTCACAAACTTTTTCTCTTGCCGAATCCTGTTGATCCCCATTATCGTGAGTTTGCTTCTTTCTCCATTCATCAAAAGCCGAAACTACACTCTACTCTTTCTCTTGCCAAAATCTCTCAAACTCGGCAGCACTTCATTGGTTTTCTTTGAGTCGTTCTTTTAGCCGAATCATCATTCCATATCTTGGTAAGTGCCCTATTATTTCTTATGTCTTTTTCCGTTCTTCTCTTGGCCGAATCTTCTCTTAAGACTCCAGTAAGTTGCTTCATTTTTTATCCTTTTAAAAGTCGAACCCCTGATCATCTTGATTGTCTATTCTTTTAGAGTGCCATCTTCGAGCTGAATCTCCACTGCTGTAACTGTTTGTGCCGAATCCTGAAGAGAGTCGAAGGTAAGTAGATGATGATATTGTGGTTGGCCGAATGGTGGGGGCTTATGTTCCCTGTTTGGCCGAAAGGCCACCTTCTTTAACCCATTTTCTTTCAAATCGAATCTCATACGGGTATTTGGTTAGGTGCGATCGACGTTGTAATCCAAGACTGCTAACTTCAGGATTTTATCGATTTAGGAAAGAAGATTTGATCTGGTCGTTCTATTATCTGATTTACTTTCTATCTGTCGTTTAGCCTTGTTGGGGAAATACTCAAATCGTACCTCTCGTAGTGAGTTATTGACCGAAGCTTTTGATGGATGCAAGCAATACGTAGTTTGGCGAGGGAAGCAGACCTTCGGGTTCGATCCCTAAGTTCAAGAAGAGGGCTGTGTCTACTGTTCATGATTGGCCACCTGAGTATGGGCCAGCTTCTGAGCAGGCTAGTAGGCAAATAGCCGTGATTTTCGCTAATGAGAGCAACGGCGTAGATAGTCTAGGGTTGCACGTAATCAGGTGTGTAACTCCTCACACCATTGGTATTGTTCTATTTCGTAGCATTCTGTATATATTTGCATATGTGTAACCTGTTAAATGCCGAAAATGTGATATGGGTATTGAAATCTCTGTGGAGGGTAAAGGCGACTCATCAGGTTAGTGGCTCTTGTGATATCATCGTAAAAGATTTGATGAAATGATATGATATGTGTTATGAGTATGCCATATATGCATGTTGAAATCTGTGATAACTCAACATGAAAAGTAACATGTTTGTTGGGGGCATGGGTTATTAATGAAAGGGAAAGTGTATAGTGGCTCTGCCATGATCTGTTGTAGTAGCTCTGCCACGATCTGTTCTGGTGACTATGTCACAACTTTGCCGATGAGCAGCTAACTACAGCAAGACTGCCATCGTTGGTGTGTAGCGGTGAGGGTTGATTGTAGAAATCCTCATTAGTGTGATTGGCAGGTACGGGAGGTGTGTAGCGGATGGAAATTAGGTTGGGATGAGTTTGCATTATTTTCTGTACATGCGATATTCTGGTATTATGTTCTGTAGGGCTAAGGCCCAATCTGATGGTGCACGAGTGTTGCACACTGAGTCCTATGACTCACCCCGTTGTTTAACCTTTTCAGGTAGCACGTAGTGCATTGGACCGGGCTGGAGAGGAGCACGAGGTGGCCATGCATAGTTTCTATTCGGTTTCCGTAAAGGACTTAAATTTTATTTTTATTCATAACTGTTTTGGGATTTCATTGTAATAAGGCCACTGGTAATCATTTTCTTTTGTTGTTTTTGTTTTTGGGTTTTAAGTTTTAGATACTCAAGTCAACATTTTGGGTTCATGATATGTTTTAAAAAGATAACGCAAAGGCAACAAAGTTTTCGAACGACCAAATTACTGAATGAACCACTATTTTGAAATTAAACTTTTATAACCTAATTGGATAACATGGATTGCTATCAGACACTCGATTGTTTTCTTTCACTACAGCAAAACAGACTTTTAGCGGCGTTTTTTTGGTCTTTAGCGGCGTTTATAAGCGCCACTAAAAGTGTTTGCGGCTCTTCTGTAAGCGCCCTAAAAAACGCTGCTATTACAACCGCCGCAAAATTTTACGGCGTTTATGTGGAAAAAACGCCGCTAAAGACCATGACTTTTAGCGGCGTTTATTTTTAAAACGCCGCTAAAAGTCGTGGTCTTTAGTGGCGCTTTTCCAAAAAACACCGCTAAAAGTAAACGCCGCTAAAAGTCGTGGTCTTTAGTGGCGCTTTTCCAAAAAACACCGCTAAAAGTCGTGGTCTTTAGCGGCGCTTTTCCAAAAAACGCCGCTAATTTGTACAGATTTCTGTAGTACAATTTTTTCAATATTATACCCCTCCTGCACTAAAACCAACCAATAACAGTAAATATAGCATATAATTCCATCGCAAAACAGCAAATTTAGCATAAAAATCACACCAAATACATTAATTCTAAATAATACTTGAAATTTAATAAATTAAATGAATGATAATCAAAATATTGTAACAATAATGTTAAATGTAATAATGTCAAAACATTCTTACAACGAAAACTAAATGTGTCTAAGATGGCGGTTTCTGCGATCACAAACATCTGCATCATATCTTTGAAAAGCATTCTTCGGAGCTCTTCGTACTTTTCGTTTCGCTTCGCTAGCATCGATCGCCGCCTCTGCCTCCTCGCATTCTTTGCGCTCGCATCCGCTCTAAGTCGCTGTTCTTGGAGTTCTTCATATTTTCTTTGAACATCGCAATTTGTTGACTCTGCTCAACCGCGTTTCTCTTGCATCCGAGCTATCTGGTCTTGTAGCCTCGAACTTCAAAGACGAGATTGACTCCTAAGGCATGTATCGCTGGGAGCCGGACCCAAAATATTGGGTCGGGGTAACACCGGATCCTTTAAATCGAACCCGACCATACCTTTCAAGTCCAAAACATCGGTGATAATTCTATTAAAAATATACTAAAGATTAACGAACTATCACCAAAGCGATGCGTACCTTCAGACCCCAAAACATCTCAGTAATAATTACATTATCAATCTCTCAAGATTAACAGAACTATCGATCGAAGCAAATAGCTTCATACTCCGCCTTTTTCTCCTTTAGTTTATCCTAATAAATCAATAAAAGAGTTAGAAACGAAATCTATAAATAAGAAAGAATGCAATTTAACATTATAAATTTAAAACTATAAACGATGAATTAAACTATTATAATTAAATATTATAAATATTTATAAAAATAAAATTTTATTAAGTAAATATACCAAAATTTCTGCAGACTTTCTGATGTCATCTGAGATCCATCCTTCTTTCTATATAAGCGTAATGTCAAAAAGTCAAACGCGTCCAACTTTTTGACCAAATTGAAGTTTCCTACATTTTAGCGAGAAAAATATAATTTAATAGTATAAAGTAATTAATATTTGACAGAAATAATAAATTATAATACCTCGGCCTCAATTACACAAGCAAAACTTCTAGAACTCGCTGCATGTGTGAATTTCTACATTTTCATCTGCTTATTCCAACTCGCTCACGGTCCTACATAATGCAATTTGAATTATATATATAGTAAATACTATAAACCAAATAATTTATAAGATTTTAGAAATACGTAATACCTCTCCTTTTTTTTAATTCCAAAATCTAATTTGATCTTCCCATTGGTACCTCAACATTCCCGGTGGAACATTTCTTAATTTTTCATCGGGGCTTATATCTTTCTTAAAATATTGTTTTTTGAGCGTGCTTTTATTGTCTCTCCATTTTTTACCCAATGTCTTCTTAACGTAGTCATCAGAGACCTCTAAATTAAATCTAGCATGAAGAAAAAAAGTATAAAAAGTTAATATAAATGAAAATTAAATTAAAGTATTATAAATTACATTCACGTTTTGTTACCTTAATATTATCGAGAGCCTGATTTTTGTTGGCATCAGGCATGTGATGCCATGATTCGTAGTTAATGGGCAACATATTGGCATTTCGTGCAATAATGCCCAATAGCTTCCTAACAGTCGAGCTTCAGATCCAACAGGCTGGCCATGATTGTTTCTCCTTACTTTAACACGATCGGTAGGCTCTAAGTCGTATAAATCTTTAAGTAGTGTACGTCCCCGAGCTCTGCGCGTCCCACCACCTTCAGCTGAAAAATGATATATTATTATATTAAAATTGAAAAATGAATCAATAATAAAATTCAACATGCATGTAAAATAAACTTAACATTACTTTCAAATTCTCCAGGCTCATCATCTATGTCCGGCAGAGTAGAAGATCCAACAATTGTTTGCTGTTCACTATTTGCTTCTTCTGGATTTGGAGTATCGCGAACAATATTGAAATCTCGTAATAATCGTCTTCTAGGCATTTTTCCTACAATACACGTAAAATAGTTCAAAATTTTAGTAACAAATAACAACAATAATAGGACATTTAAAATAGTTAAATTATATAACATGCCCAACATTAAAATTATAATATTACATATAAATAATAAATCGTAAAATCTTACTAAATCATATTTTGTAAATATCTTCGTCCACATCTTGACGAACCCATTGAAATTATTGACTAGTACTAGGGATATTTTCATTTAAGTTTTGTTCTGGAAAAGGTAATGTTTCTGGTCTTTCGACTACGTCATCTCTACTTCCACTGCCAATGTCGAAGAAGTCTCTAGGGGTGTTTCGAAGTACAACGTGCCAACCCTCATCAATTGGATCTTCCGAGTAAAAAACTTGTTTAACTTGAGAAGAAAACACATACGGCTCGTCCATCAGTTGTTCTCCGGTGTGAATCAATCGAGAGAAATTCACCATTGTAAAGCCATATTGATCGACTTTAATTCCGCGAGCCGTATTCACATCAGCCCAATCACCTCGAAATAAGACAACTTTGCGATTCTTTGTAATAATCCAACTCAATGATGTCGTGAATAAGTCCGTAATACTCCAGATTCCCCTCGACCGAATTACTGTCCCTAGCACTAGCATAACTTGTAATCGAAGAATTAACAACAATTCCGCAATTTTGGGTTCTCCTTAATCTCTCGCGATACTTCGTATGAAATCTATATCCGTTGATAAGGAAGCCATTATATCTTTTAACTAATCTATTTGGACCTTGTGAAAGCCATTTAACGTCGTCATTTACTTCATTCCGACTCCAAACCTATCGAGTCGAAAGTAAATCGAGTAATTATTATGAGAAAACCTTATTACTTGTTAATGAAAACTTAAATTGCATACCATTTGGCGTAACCATTCATGGAATGATTCTGCGAACAACTTATTAATTTTTCGTCATTTAATCTTCGAGATCGTGAACGAGCTCTCAATATTTGTTTGTACTCACTACGGTAAAAAAAGTTTTACTTTGTTAGAAGACAAACAAATCATAATTGATGAGTATTTATCAAATTATAGAACTTACTTCCGAAATGGTTCCATTGAATCGTGATGAAAAAGAACGTATCGATGTGCTTGGACCCACGATCTATCGTCTAATTCTGTAATTTCGACTTTGTCGATCGGTTCTTCGAAACTTTGAAATAAATAAGTTTCAGCCAAATTATGATTTGTGAGCCCAGCATTTCTACTTGGTCTGCTCATTCTTGTTTCAACATCTTCCAAATACCTCGAACAGAAAGTCATACATTCCTCTGCCAAGTAGCCCTCGGCAATTGATCTTTCCGGATAACGCTTATTGCGGCAGTATGACTTTAATTTGGAAAGGAACCTAAACACGATATACAACATTATCAAAAGTTGCAACTAAAGGCATTGAGCTGAATGAAGGAATATTTTGCAAATAAAGTAAGACCTTTCAATGGGTCCACCAAGAAGTGCTTCACGCGGGAGATGAATTAACAAGTGCACCATAATAATGAAGAAGGAAGGCGGGAATATCTTCTCCAGATTGCATAAAGTCAATGCGGCTCGATCTTGTAGTCTCTCAAGTTCTTGAACATTCAAAACTTTACCACAAATGCCTTTCATTATATTTGACAGTTCAATTACAGGAGCCGTCACCTTTTTCGACATACAACACCGCATAGCAACTGGCAGTAAGTCTTGCATCAATATGTGATAGTCATACGATTTTAAGCCATATAATCTTCGATCCTTAAGACTCACACATCGCGATATATTTGATGCATATGCATCCGGGACCTTTATATCCTTCAACACCGTACAGAACACTTCTTTCTCCGTCTTCGACATTGAAAAAATAGCAGGCGGCAACCGATATTTCATATTCGGAAGTGCTCGGGGATGAAGCTCATGCTGAATTCCCATGTGGACTAAATCAAGTTGACTCTGAAGATTATCTTTCGATTTTCCATCGACATTCAAAATAGTCCCAATGATGTTCTCGCAGACATTTTTCTCTATGTGCATGACATCAAGATTATGGCGTAAAATCTGATGCTCCCAATAAGGCAACTCGAAAAAAATACTTCTTTTTTTCCACAAGTCCGCCTCATTAGGATCATCCTCTTCATCAGATTCATCATCAGATTCATCCCTAGATTTTGTATTTCTATGTGGGTTTGCCGGTTGATTCATCTTGCCATAAATGAAATTCATATCTTTCAACATTAAGAATATTTGGATGCACTTGGTCATGGAAGAGCTGGTCTGAACTCTTCAGTACCATCAAACTGAGCACTCTGAAATCTAAATGTATGATTTTCCGGTAACCACCGACGATGCCCCATGTAAGAGAACTTCTTCCCATTATATAACCATTGCGAACAAGTGCATGCAAAGACAACACGGACAAGCATAACGTCCTCGGTACTCCAACCGATAAATTAGCGTAAAGTTTGGAAGTCTTTAATAGTCCACATTAAAGCCGCACGTAAATTAAAGTTCTCTTTTCTCATTGCATCGTATAACCGAACACCAGCCCATAGTTGTTTTAACTCGTCAACAAGTGGTCTGCAAATAGACGCCAATATCATTCCCCCCTTTTCTCTCCGTGTATAATCATAGACAAGATAAAAGAAGATTGTTTCATACAAACCCATGGAGGCAAATTGTAGGGAACAAGTACCACAGGCCAAGTACTGTACGTTGTGCTCATGAGTTTGTAAGGGTTAAATCCATCGGATGCTAGCCCAAGCCTCACACTCCGAGGATCACTTGCAAAGCTTGAAAATTTGGAGTCAAAAGATTTCCAAGCTAAAGAATCTGCAGGATGTCTTAACAACCCATCATCTGTTCGTCCATCACGGTGCCACGTCATTGATTCGGCTGTCTTTGACGACATGAAAAGCAGTTGAAGCCTTGATATTAGCGGAAAATACCGTAAAATCTTAACTGGCTACTTCCTTGACTGTGTATCGTGTTCATCCTCGTTACCATCCTCTGTATTTCTATTAATCCAACGAGATTGACCGCATACATGACAAAGATCGTTGGTTTATCCGGTCGCCCCAGTACAACATGCAGTCATTTGGGCAACTATGGATTTTGTTGTAGCCAAGGCCCAAATCCTTTATCAGTTTCTTCATATCTTTCGAAGATTGAGGGATTTTCGCAAACGGAAACATTTCTTGCAAAAACTCTAACAGCATTGTCAACGAGTTTACGGTCCATCCTCCCAAACATTTCAAGTGAAAAAGACGAATACAAAAGACGGTTTGGAAAATTTTGACCCCTCATACAGTTCTTCATTCATTTCACCAAGTAACGTATAGAACCTCGCCGCTTCTTCATTTGGCTATTCATCAGGTAACTTCTTCCCCCTTCAGTGAAAGTATTTCCACCAAAATTATAAGCATCAGTTGCACCCAAGTCAGGTGGAAACGACCCGAAACCATCACTACGCATATTAAAAGCATCCTGCAACATGCCTTCCATATTATCATCTCTAACATTCTGATTGTAAGCAGTATGAGGATAACCCATATTCATCGATGCAGATGCTCCACTAGATGTACACTCTCCATGGAAAATCCATTTTTTGTACCCCCGGACAAAACCATCAACAACTAGATGTTCGTAGACAACTTCACGACAATGCCAATTGATATTGCAACACTTCTTACACGGGCAAAGAATCATATTCTCTTGGCTTGCATTTTGAAATGCGAAATTCAGAAAAGTTTCTACTCCATTTCGATAGCCGTTGCTTACCCTTGACAATTTCATCCAACTCCTATCCATTTCGTAGTTGTTGAAGTCTAAAGTTGGCAATAAATTACACGACTAAATTGTTAATTTATAATTAAGTAATGATATGATCATATATATAATTGAATACTATGTAAGTTATGTATTCTTTAAGATTCATCATACGTGGCATTGTTACACCTAGGGAGGATCCATTATATCTAACAGTGAGGTATAAGGCAACCCGTCAGGTTTCCAGCCTATATACTTTGAATCTCCTTTTTTTTTCTATACAAGTATTATGTAAGTTAAATAATGTGATAAAAGCTATGTAAGTTATGTACATGTAAGTTAAATAATTTTATCTTAGTTATGTATTATGAATTATGTAAGTTAAAATAAAATTTTAAATCGAGAATCAGTTAAGGCTGGAAAATGTTATTATATGGTTTTTTATAATTGAAATTTGCTGTGAGGTTGTTAAGTTTACAAAGTTTTTAACTTACTTCTTTTAAAAAAAAGTTATTTTCTATATTAAAACATATTTCAATAATGATCTATATTATTATATTGATAACAATATTAAATTTAAAAAGTTTTTAAATTACTTCTTATAAAAAATAATTTACTTTTCGTAATTAAAACATATTTAAGTAATGATCAATATTATTATTATACTGATAACAAAATATTATTACCATTTTGGAAAACATTGAAAATATTAAATATTAAAAGCAAACATTATTAATATAAAAAATTAGTAATTAGTAATTAGTAATAAACCAAAAAGCCATATAAATGTAAGTATTCTTAAAAAAATTGTTTATTTTAAGGGAAGATAAAGTAAAAAAATTCTTTAATATAATATATAATATATGTAGTGACAAGTTTGTATTAAAATATGTTAATATCTTCTTAACTTGCAAATATTTATTAAAATATGACATTTATGTTAAAAAATTATAACATATTTTAACAATTTACTTTTATATTTTGTTTATGTTATTTTTTATATCGTACCGTTCCCTAAATTTTAAAAAATAATACACGGGAGCTTGTAAAAATTCTAAGCGGCATGAGTAGATAGCAAATTGGAGGTTGTTCAAACATTATTAATAATAAACAGAAATAATAAACAGCAATTTAGACAGAAATTCTTTAAGATTCATCATACGTGGCATTGTTACACCTAGGGAGGATCCGATATAAGGCAACCCGTTAGGTTTCCAGCCTATATACTTTGAATCTTTTTTTTTGGACAGCAATAGAACAAACAGCATATATACCAACCACGCAAGATAATAATCCGCAATTTGGACAGCAATTTAGCAAATTAAATATACATGCTTACAAATTGTAAATTGGATGGCAGAGTCGATTCCAGCAACTACTGTTGTGTTGAGCAAAGGACGCCCGAGATTTTTGAGAAGCTACAAGAAGAATAAAAAAGAAACTCCATAAAATTTAATAAAATAAATGAAAAATAAAACGGTATAAATAGCAAAAGTACGATATGGAGTTGTGGAAACTCCAAATCAGCTTCAAGTCTCTTTTGAACCACGTAAACAAGCAATTAACCACAACAATTAAGTTTCAACCCGACTATATATTCATCCAGCTAAAGTTTCAAAGAACAGAATATATTAATTCCTAACTTTCATATTAATTATTAAAAATTCATGTTTACAAAAGGAAACTGAGATGAGCAAAGAAATCTGCAGCCTATAGATGATCATGCCTTGAAAACGGATGTAAATGTGATAAACATGCAACCTAGTCACCTATTGCTAGCACATCACATGCCCATCCAACATAATTTAGACAAAAACAAGTCAAAGTAAAATTGAAGTTCCCACAACAATATCAAGCGACAAAATATATTACCCGATTTGCGAAAATGTTCTACTTCTTCCTATTCTGAAACAGTGCTAATTGAAACTCTTCCTGCAAATACAGCAGAAGAGATAGAAGGGCATCAAACTTTGCATTTAAAAAAGAACAAAGAGAACCATGACCACATGAAAACCATATAGACAAGATCTTGCACTTTGTTGATCACCCCATCATCAATCACAGAACTGCTTATGCTCTTGAATAGCTCAAAGAGTGCTTCAACTTCACTAACACTAACTGCCAAAAAAAAAAAAACAATCAAGTAGTCAAATTTTAGCAAAGTTAGCAAACTTTATAATCTATTCCAAGCTGACCCAAATAATCCAAATCTTTTAGGAAACTAATACCAATAACAATTTTGGAAATTTTCCTTATTAATGGAATGAAAAGCCATGTTTCTTGACTAAAAATGTTTCACAAAAAATAAAAAGATAGTAAATTATTAAAAACCTCACAATGTATGAAGATTTCTTACAATGAACTGTTTCTCACAATAAAAAAATTATCAGTCAAAAGTGATAGTGCAGTAGTGAAAGGGCAGGGTATTTTCAACATATATCCCAAAAGACTACATTTATGATAAACTAAACTAAACTCACTTTAATGGTTTTTCATCGTTTAAAAAGATAGTCTTTTAGCTCTTCTTGAAGGCCAACTAAACCTTAGACCTCATGAAGGACTCCCAAATTTCTTCTCATATCTTACTAACAATATGGATACCTATATATATATAGGTATAAGATCCTAATCAGTTGAGGCCTAATATAGAATAATTTAAATCATTTAACACTGGTGATGATGTTAGACACATCTAATTGAAACCAACAGCTAGGAACACAAATACTCACACAAGTTTAAAAACCCAAAATAACTATAAGACAATGATGCTTTGAACCCCTGTGAAATTATCAAAACGAAAGACAAGAGCAATATTTGCAAAAGAACAAAATTTCGTTACTTCCAAATATAGATTTGTCAAAACAACATAAATGAATCATAATTTCAGAAACCCAAATAAAGCAAAGCAAAACAATCCGCAATACCGCTTTCACCACGGACACCCAATGATTTCACTTGTTTCTACCCAATGAACTTTCTGAATAGTGAATACTATACAAATTTCCCTTCCATGTATATATATATATTAGTTACTTCAGTTTCTTCCACCATATGCTTTTTCTTCTTTTACTCATTTATCTTTAGATTTCTTATCACAAGATCAAGAAAATAAAAAAACGCGATGGCGACTTACAAGTTGGTCGATGGCGACGGCGACTGGCGACGAGGCAGATGAAGGCCGACGCGGTGAGAAATGATGGACAATCGACGGTAAACCAATAACAATTTGAGGAGGATTCTGATAATTGGGAATTTAGGGATTGTGAAAATAAGGTGAAGACACTAAGGATCGGGTGATGGAACTGAATAAAACCAAACAGAAAGAAACGACGTCGTTTTGATAAAAAAATTTTAAAGTTTGTGGCGTTTTTAAACTAGCGCCGCTATTGCCTACTTATAGCGGCGCTTTTACCCTAGCGCCGCTAATACTAAAACTTAATATAAAATTGATTTTTTACAATTTTTTAAAATTTTATTATACATAATATCTCTTAAATGTTTTAAAATACAATGACAATTTTAATATATTAAAATTAAATTTATCTCTTTTACCATTATATAGAAAATTATTTAATATATAATTTAAACAATAATAAGTCATATACCTAACAAAATTTTAAAAGTATTTTAAATAATAATATTTTAATTTTTTCATTTTTAACATATATTTTTCAATGTTATTAGTTTTAAATTTTTTCTACGTGTCATTAGTTTTTTTGAATATTTTAAAAATTAAATTACAGATAAATTTTAATTTAATTAATATAAAAAATAATTACTTAAATAATAGATCGAAGAGGAAAAAAGAGTGCATGAGTTTTCAAAATAATACATGATGGCCACTTGGATGATGGATCGAATGCAATGAGCAAATACAACATCGATTCTAAAAATTTTTAATTTTTAATTTTTAACATATACTTTTTAATGTTATTACTTCTAAATTTTTTGTACAAGTCATTAATTTTTTTGAATATTTTAAAAATTAAATTACAAATAAATTTTATTTTAATTAATTAATATAAAAAAATAGTTAAATAATAATAGATCGAAGAGGATGAAAGAGTACTGCATGAGTTTTCGAAATTAATACATGATGGCAACTTGGATGATGGATCAGATTGTAAGGAGCAATACAACACCGGTTTGTTTAAACCTTAAACCCTAAACCCTAAAACCCTAAAACCCTAAACCCTGGACCCTAAACCCTTAAAACCTATAAAACCCTAAACACATAACCACGAACTCTAAACCCTAAAATATTATAAACCTCGAAACTCTAAACCATAAACCTTTATAAACTCTATAAACCCTGAAACATCATAAATCACGAAACCCTGAATTATAAACCCTTATAAAACATATAAACCATAAATACTAAACCTTAAATCAAAAACTCTAAACCCCTAAACCCTTAAACTATAAACATTAACCCCTAAACCCTATGACCCACACCTTACACCCTAAATGCTAAACCCTTAACACTAAGGCAAAAAAATTAAACAGTAAACGTAAATTAAAAATGAATTATTATACAATGATCAAAACAACGCTTTTTTTTTTTTGTTTTCAAATAGGTTGAATAAGGCTACCCTTAGTGACGTTTTTGATAAAAACACCGCAAATTTTTTATACTTTTTATATTTACATGAAAAAGATGTCATTTTTGTTTTGAAATAAAAAATATTGTTATTAAAAAGACGTAGTTTTTTGTTTTGAAATGAAAAAACTATTTTGTGGCGTTTTTATAAAAAACACCGCTATAAGTCATCTTTAGCGGCGTTTTTTAAACAAGCGCTGCTAACTTTTTCCAAATTTTATATTGTTATTGAAACGACGTAGTTTTTGTTTTGAAAAAAAAATTATTTTGTGGCGTTATCTTTAGCGGCGTTTTTTAAACAAGCGCCGCTAACTTTTTCCAAATTTTGTATTGTTATTGAAACGACGTAGTTTTTGTTTTGAAAAAAAATTATTTTGTGGCGTTTTTCCCAAAAACGCCGCTATAAGTCATCTTTAGCGGCGTTTTTTAAACAAGCGCCGCTAACTTTTTCCAAATTTTATATTGTTATTGAAACGACGTAGTTTTTGTTTTGGAAAAAAAAATTATTTTGTGGTGTTTTTCTCACAAACGCCGCTATAAGTCATCTTTAGCGGCGTTTGTTAAAAAAGCGCCGCTAACTTTTTCCAAATTTTATATTCTTATTGAAACGACGTAGTTTTTGTTTTGAAATTGAAAAATTATTTTGTGGCGTTTTTCTCACAAACGCCGCTATAAGTTATCTTTAGCGACGTTTTTTATAATCGCGCCGCTAACTTTTTCCAAATTTTGTCTTGTTATTGAAACGACGTAGTTTTTGTTTTGAAATAAAAAAATTATTTTGTGGCGTTTTCCTCACAAACGCCGCTGTAAGTCATCTTTAGCGGCGTTTGTTAAAAAAGCGCCGCTAACTTTTTCCAAATTTTATATTGTTATTGAAACGACGTAGTTTTTATTTTGAAATAAAAAAATTATTTTGTGGCGTTTTTCCCACAAACGCCGTTATAAGTCATATTTAGCGGCGTTTTTTAAAAAAGCGCCGCTAACTTTTTCCAAATTTTATATTGTTACTGAAACGACGTAGTTTTTGTTTTGAAATAAAAAAATTATTTTGTGGCGTTTTCTTAAAAACGCCGCTATAAGTCATCTTTCGCGGCGTTTTTTAAAAAAGTGCCGCTAAGATTTTCCAATTTTTATATTTTTATTGAAACGGTGCCGTTTCTGTGTTGAAATAAAAAAATATTTTGTGGCATTTTCTAACAAACGCCGCTATAAGTCATCTGTAGCGGCGTTTTTATAAAAAACGCCGCTATAGCCCAATCTTTTCCGGCGTTTTCCACTTAGCGCCGCTAAAGTCTAAATTTTGCGGCGTTTTTGTCCAAAACGCCACTAAAAACGCCGCTATAAGTCAGTTTTATTGTAGTGTTTAGAACTTGGCATAATTAAACTCGGATAACCTAAGACCACTATGTTTTCTAGACAACCACTATACTCGGTATTCTGATATTTCCCTTAAAAATGCACGGTGTTTTTATAAATTTTTCCTCAGTGACATGCCAGATCCAGTCGTGGTGTTTGGGCCGGGTTTGGGGTGTTACAACTCTCCAGTTGGTTCTTCTCACCAAATAACAATGTCTTCATGTGGAGTCTTGGACAACGGAATACATAAGATCTTCTCAGCATATCTTTCAGTGAAGGTATTACGCACCAAGTCTTCATTTCATTTCCTTGTGTTCGATTCTAACAGATCTGCAACTTTTTCTAGACTTAAAATCGTACTTGAGTTCTGACCATTGATCACTTCATTTCCAAAGATCCATTTGTCCTCTCAAATAGAGACCTTCTTTCTATCTCCAATCCTCCAGCCCACCCCTTGCAACAGAAGCCCCTTTGCCATCCACAAGCTCTTCCAGGTAAGAGAAGGTAAGTTACCCAATACAGATTTGAGGAAATCTATATCTTTGTAATATTTTGCCTTCAAAGTCCTCACTAGTAACGAATTAGGGTTTCGTAATAAATGCCAACCCTGTTTGGCAAGCAAAGCAACATTAAAGGAATTTAAATCACGAAAACCCATACCACCTACTTCCTTTGACACACTCAGCGCTTTCCAATTACACCAATGCATTACTCTCTTTCCATTGCTTTTGTTCCACCAAAATGAACTCATTATATTTTCTAATTCTGAACACAAAGATTTTGGCAAAAGAAAACAAGACATCGCATATGTAGGAATAGCCTACAAAACAGCTTTTATAAAAACTTCTTTACCTCCTTGCGAGATATACTTGGTACTCCAGTTGTTAATTCTCTGTTTCATCCTATCTTTTAAAACTTGGAAAGCCAATTTTCTTTTACGTCCCACCATGTTTGGAAGTCCTAAATATCTCTCGGGATCATTCGAACATCGAACCCTAAGAACCTGAACCACCAAATTCCTATTCTGGTCAGTTACATTCGGGCTGAAGAAAATCGTCGATTTTTCGAAATTAACACACTGCCCCGAACATGCTTCATATTCCAAGAGAATATTTTTAAAAATGTTAACTCCTCTATTCGAAACTTCCTCAAAAAGGATGCAGTCATCTGCAAACATAAGATGAGTAACTGTTGGAGCACCTCTACATACCTTTACGCCACTGATCTTTTTCTCTTGACAAGCCAATCTCATTAGTGCTGATAATCCTTCTCCACAAAACAAAAACAGATAGGGACTTAAAGGATCTCCTTGACGCAAACCCCTCGTGAACCTAAAACTCAAGCCCTCTTCCCCGTTAATTAAAATAGAGTACCGGACAGAATTAAGGCAGTGTTTAATGAGTTCAATAAAATTTTCTTTAAAACCCAACTTGTACATTACTCCTTCAATAAAATCTTCTTTAAAACCCAACTTGTACATTACTCCTTCTATAAAAGGCCATTCCACTCGATCATAGGCCTTGCTCATGTCAAGCTTTAGCGCCATAAAACCTTTCCTCCCTGATCTTTTGTTCTTGAGAGAATAAAGTATCTCGTAAGCTAGCAATACATTATTAGTAAAGAGTCTTCCAGAAACAAATGCGCTTTAAGAGTCGTCAATACATTCTTTCAATACCTTTTTTAACCGATTAGCGACTAAATTTGTAATGATTTTATATATCACAGTACATAGGCTTATAGGGTGAAAATTCTTCATATTTGTGGGAGATGCGGTTTTCGAAATCAGCATCACTATTGTTCTATTGATATCATCTAGCGAAATCCCATTATTCAACACCTCCAAGCAAAAATCGCTGGTGTCCCTACCTAAAATATGCCAATATTTTTTATAAAAGATCGCCGGAAAACCATCATAACTAGCAGCCTTTGTCGGTCACATTCCTTTCAATGACTCAATAATCTCTGTCTCCGTTAAAGGTGCCAGGAATTCTTGATTCACACTTTCTGATATGCAAGATTGTACTCTTGATAAAACGTGCGTTACATCACCAACTCCCCTTGATTCAAATAATTCAACAAAATAGTTTCGTGCAATCTCCTCCATCTCCTTCTCGTTTGTTGCGACAGACCCATCAGTTCTTTGTGAGGCACTCTTATGAAAGAAAGAAGTGTTCTTATCCCCCATTTGTAGCCAATTAACTCGTGCACGTTGTTCCCAGTATCTTTCTTCTTTGTCTATTTCTATATTTAAGTGAAGTTTCACCTCCAAGAGTTCCGCTAGCGTTTCTTCCGAGATCTCTTCATCGTTCAACTCTTCAATTCTTCTATTTAACCTTTGTATTTCACCCTTGCATTTGAACTGTAATTTTTTCCCCCAGGCTTTCAATCCAGTTGCCAAGAAACTCATACGATTCAAATATGGCCCAGAGCTTTCCTCCCAAAGCTTCCGTATTTTCTCCTCACACGTTTCTTCAAGGACCTACCATGATTCAGAACGAAAACGACTAGATATTCTCCCTTTCCTTTCTACCTCTGTTTCTATAAGCAAAGGACAATGATCCAAAAAAGAATGTGGGAGATGCCTCAGTGAATAATTTGGAAAACTTTGAAGCTAATAATTCGTCGCAACCCCTCTATCAATTCTTTCCCTAATATTTCGCTCTAGAATTCGTCCTCTCTCCCAAGTGAACCAGGTACCCGAAAAACCGATATCACATAAAGAACAATCCTCCAACGTTCTACGGAAAGCCTCCATCCTCGCCTCCACCCCTGGGTTCCCACCTTTTTTCTCATGAGCAAAAAGGATATCACTAAAATCACCGCCAACCAGCCAAGGTAACCTGTTGTTCCCCCTTAATTGTCTAAGTAGATCCCAAGTTTCCACTTTATTTCTAACATCTAGACTCTCGTAAAAACCTGTGAACCTCCATTGAGGGTTTTCTTCTTCTCGAATCTCCACATCAATGTGATTTTTTGAAAAACTCTTCAAGTTGACTAATTGGCCTCCATTCCAACCTAAGCTTAACCTTCCACGAAAACCTTCAGCCGCCACATCAATACTATTGAAAAAACCACATCGTCTCCTAACTCTTTCTATTCTAATAGCATTCAATTTTGTCTCCATGAAGAAGACATTTTGGGGATGATAAAATTTCAACATGTGTTGAAGTCTTTTAACTGCTCGCAGACTCCCCAATCCATGAACATTTCAGCAAAGAATCTTCATTACTTCTGGTCGGCTTGCCCCGAGGCAACCGCCGATACTTGATAATTGTGGCCAAAAGACCCCACACCAACCCCCATCGAATCTTGTTCCTTAGAAACGTTGAAAGTTAAAAAATCAAATCGTTGTCTTTTATTTCCCTCTTCATTACTGATTGGATCGTCCTCTAAGTCACATTCCATATTTGACAACTCCATTTCATTTGTCTTCCCCTTACTCACTGAAACATTTCTGATAACTTTGTTAATTTGCGCTGATCCTATCATTTGACCCGCCCTATTGTCCACCGCTTTTCCCACTACATGACAAAATTGCTTCCCTTCCTGATGAACAAGTGACTCCTCCATAGATTTGTGTCCCTCCAAATTTATCCCAGACTACGTTGCTCTCCCAACCAAGCCTTTCCACCAGAACCGCTGTCTCTCTCATCTCTTAACCATATGCTATTTGCCGTTGAGGCCTTTCTCGACGATGCCCTCAGTGACAAGTCCCATCCAAACTCTACCTCCCGCATTCCAATTCGTAATCTAACCAGGCAAAAATTCTCACCATGTCCCAGGCATCCACATAAAAAGCAAAACAAAGTTAATTTTTCATACCGAAAT
Source organism: Gossypium bickii (assembly GCA_025503065.1). NCBI lineage: Eukaryota > Viridiplantae > Streptophyta > Magnoliopsida > Malvales > Malvaceae > Gossypium > Gossypium bickii. The sequence continues at coordinate 2,480,903 of CP106714.1, read as the reverse complement.
TTTGCATATAAGAACTTTGTTTCAGAGATCATAACTTTTTTCCTTCTCTTCAAAGGCTTCCGGACATCCAACTACACACGAATACACATAAAGTTCCTGTATCCATTAATAATCTGCTTCGTATCATATTCTAAAAATTTACCTAGAAAGTTTCCAAACTGAACTACCATTGTCTCCCTAAAAAATCCAGAAGGTAAATCATGAATTTGAACCCACCAGTCAGCACACACAAGCGGGATAGACATCGAATCTTCATTATCCTAAACTCGTTTAAAAATTAAAAGATGATTATTAAAAGTCCACGGAGCCCCTGTGATCACCCGAGTAATATCTATTTCATTGAAAAATTTAAACAGAAACTGTTTTTCTCCCAGATCTAAAATTTGCACTCCTTCCAGAGGATGCCAAATGTTTGCCAAAGTATTCCTCATGGCTGGAAAGTGAACCACACTAGCTGTAAGAAAACAACCCACCAAACATAGACTATTCGCAGAAAGTTGTTCTTCAAATTCCTCTGGCAAGGCAAACGCTTCATCTTCCCCCTCTTCTAAATTTTGATCTTCAATACCCCTCTCCATTATTTAACAAGAGAGAACATTTCCCACACCACAAAACTGAAATCAGAGATTCACCAGCAAGGATGATTAAATTTTTGAAAAAGCTAGGCAAACCTAAAAACCTAAAACGTGCGAAGGGCGACAGAGAGAAAACGTGCCAAAGACGACAGACTCTTTTATCCCTAATTTATATTAAAACTTATATCATTTTGTTAAATATTTATTATATTTTATATTTAATTTTTTTAAAAATATGATGGATCGATTAAACTGGTTAAATAGGTAATTAAAATGTTTTCAGTCAATTTTTTAAAATAATTATATATTTTTTGAGGATTTTAAATAATTATATTTAGACTATATTTTCTACCAGGAAAAAGAAAAGACTGCCAATTTATTAAAGTTTTTTTTTAGACTTTTTTTTGAGTTTTGAATTTTAAAATTTGAATTTTGATTGTAATTAAAAAAGAAATTGCATTGACAAAGTAAAAGGTGAAATGATGTTTTGATTGTTACTATATTAATATAGAACTAATATTATGAAATATTCTTTAAAATTAAATAATGAAATATTATAAATTTTAAGATTTTCCAAAAGTTGAACATGTACTAGATCCATATTCATCAAATGATGTCACCTAATTTTCTTAATTTATATATACTATGTATATAAATGATTTATCACCAGATAATTTTTTATTACATATTTACGGAGGTTTAAAAGTTAAACTGTATTTTGTCATTTTTATTCGAAAAATGGGTAAATTAATTCATGTACATTAGATTAAATAGCAAATTGATTCTTTCTATTAAAAATTTCGTCTATTTTTACCATTAAAAATTGGCTTGGTTGATAAAATAACCAAATACTACCACATGTATTTTATGCTAACATATAATGATCAATTTTTAACAGTAAAATAGATGTAATTTTTAACAAAATAACTAATTTGTTATTTGATCTAACGTATAGGGACTATTTTGTCTTTTTTTTTTAATATAGGGAGAAAATACAATCTAACTCTTAGTGCAAAGACCTCCATGATACTTTTACCAACATATATATTTATAGAAATTTAATATAAATATTAATTGAGGCTTTAATTGTATAGTAAAGTATAAATGTTTAAGACTATAAAAGCTCGGGTTCAAATCCTATTATATATGTATATTTTAGGGCTACTTTGGCAATGCTTTTAAAAAGTACTTTTGAAAAGTGTTGTGGAAAAGTGCTTTTGAGAAGTACTTTTGAAAAGTTTACTTTAAAATTTGAGTGTTTAGTATTGCTGTCAAAAAATGCTTTTGAAAAATAAAATGTCCATTTTAGACATGTTATTATCAAGTAACAAATATACATTTAAATAAAATTTAAATTAGTTAATATTATTATATTTTAGTAAGAATATAAAAAAAATTACTATAACTTGTTTATATTTTAATATATTTTAATATAAATTTTAAATATTTTTAAGTAATAAATATTAATTACTTATAAAATTTAATTAGAATATATAAACTATATTTTAAATATTTAAATATAACCATTAAATATTTGTAATTAATATTTTAAAAAAATATTTTTTATTTTTAATTAATGATTTTAACACATTTGTAATTAAGCACCATGAAAAAAAAGGGGGAAGTACTATGTTATTAGAGGGATAAAAAAGTAATTAAGCATTAAAAGTGCTTTTGGGAGAGAAAAAGCTAAAAATTTTAGCTTCTCATTTTCAGAAGTGCTTTTGAAAAGCACTTCTGAAAAGCCAAAAATTCCAGCCAAAAGTAGCTTGTTCTGCACAGCTTTTCTTCCAAAAGTGCTTTTGGAGCCAGAAGTGCTTTTGAAAAGCAATGAAGAACTGGCCCTTAATTTGGGTAAACTATAAAAATAGTCACTTTTGTTTGACTCATATTACAATTTAATCACTTATATTTGAAATGTTACGTTTTAGTCACTTATGTTATCATTTTATTACGAAGTGTTCACTCTACCGTTAAGCTCCATTACCTGTCTAACGGCAGTCCTACGTGGCAGCCCAAATGGGTTTTAAATGTCAACTTGGAGTGTCTTAGGTGATACTCCAAATTAAATTTATTTAATTAAAAAATCTATTTTCATCCCAACAACTAGACATACAAGTTGGCATTTAAAACTCATTTGGACTGCTACGTAGGACTGTCGTTAGGGTGGTAACAGAGTTTAACAGTAAAATGACCACTCGTAACAAAATGATACCATAAGTGACTAAAACGTAACATTTCAAACATAAATGACTAAAATGTAATCTGTAGCAAACAAAAATGACTATTTTTATAGTTTACTCTTTTAATTTTTATGAATACTTTACTATTTTCTATATAAAAAAATAAAATGACAAAAACACTCTTAAAATAATATAATTTACTTTGTAAAAAAAAAAACTTTTCGTCATTTCCATTAAATTAGTGCTCCACCAAAGCTTTTAATAGTTGACATCAAACTTTATTTAATATTAATAGAGATAAAAAAAAATTAGACACATATCACCCTTTATAAAATGATTATTCATTAATAAATAAAAATATGTGATGATAATGATATTTATAATTTTTAAAAAAAATTACAAACGGTTATCTAAATCAAGTCTCTATACCAAAGATTAAATTTATAACAATAATTTATGAAAGAATAGAAAACAAAATCAATAAGGTGGAAATATATTTGGATTAAATTAATGCATTGTGGAACAAATTTTCAAATTTGACTAATTTTATTAATTAAAAAAAATCTAGAATGTCAACTTTACATATGCCAATGAAATAAAATTGATTGTTACTTTTAATAGTATTTGGAATAATTTTTTGAATTGGGTTAAATTATTTTTAGGGTTTGAATTTAGTAACTATTTTCATATTGGGTTTTAAGTATAATATCGTCTAAACTCTAATGTGAGAATAATTATCAAGTTCAAGCTTCAATATAGAAATAATTGTGAAGTTTAGGGTTGACTTGGATAAAAAATAGTTCAAGCCCAAATGTGGGAATAGTTGCTTCGTTCAGCCCTGATATAAGAACAATTATCAAGTTTAGGACCTAATATAAGAATAGTTGTCAAATTCAAACACTAGATAGTGATTTAATCCTTTTGAATTTCTACAACTTTAAACATGCTTTAATAATTTCAAATAATACCAATTTTGCTAAAGAAGTTGGTGCCCTAGATTAAAGTCGGTTAAAATATGCTATAAATCCTTATATTTATCAAAAATTTAAAGTTTAAAAAGACTAAATTTTTTAAAATAAAAATACAGGGGATAAAATTTAAATTTTTGAAAAATACAGACACTTATGAAAAAATTTAACCATTAGACTCTTTTGAAGGACTCAAGTGTGTAGGTGGCGGACAGAAACTCTTTAGTAAATTTATGTAGTATCAGAATGTGCTTGTTTTCGCGTTGCATGGGTTTTTCTTAGCAACCAAACAGAAGAGAAACCCTAACCAAATATATTTAGGACAAACTACACTTAAGGTCATTAACTATTAGTAAGTTTATAATTTGGTTAATCAACTTCAAAAAGTTACAAAATGCTCACTAAACTATTTGAAAGTTTTAATTTAAATCACTAAGTTGTTAAAATTATTGTTGAATTGCATTCTTTGTTTGCACCGCCTACACTAATTGAAGCTTTCTTTTCGCTCCTCTTCTATAGTTCAATTTATTTTCATAAAATAATTTTAAATGTTTCGAATCTGCAAGTCAAAATCCAAACAACTTTCTTTTTTTTTTTTATGTAAAACATTTGTCGCCAAATCAACTTGGATATAAGGTATGCTCTTCTACTCGCCGATGAGTACTGATCCATTGTACTGATCATCGAATCATCACTTGTAGCTTACTAGTCGGGCTTTTTTAAAAAGAAAACTTAACAACTAGTGGCTTAAATAAAAGCTTTCTAACAGTTCAGTGACTTGAATGAAAATTTTCTAGTTCAATGACCATTTTGTAACATTTTGAAGTTGAGTAACCAAATCATAAACGTAATATTAATTTAATGACATTGGGTGTAATTTATCTATATATTTAATCAAAATTGGAGCTTCCAATCATAAATTGGTAATTATCAAGTACAAAATTATTAAAACAACTCATATTTTAGGAGAAAAGAGTAATTCAGCACTTTTTTATTAAAAATATCAAAGAAATTTATCTAACACAAAAAAAAAAATTAAAGAGAAAACAATAAATAATGAAGTAAAAGGAATTTTATATATATATATATATAAAATAAGCTCTTGTGGAGAATATTAACAGTTTAAATGCATTTAAATTCATGTCTTTTCAACATCTTATAACAATAATAATAACAACTAAATTAAATTTTAATTAGCGAGAAAAAGAAGATAAAACAATATTTTAATCCTTAAACTTGATAATTTTTTTTGACTTGCTCTCTGATTTTTTATCTATATTAGTTATAAAATTTAATTTTTGTTTATAGTTTGATTTTGAACTTGGATTTTTCATTAAGGTGTGATGATATGTCATTTAGGATGTAATCGAGCCAAGCTGAGTTCGAATATTGTCAAGTTCGAGCTCCACTAGAAATTTGGAGCTTGAACTCGATCAAATATTTATTTTTAAGCTTGAGCTCGGCTCGAGATATAATTGAACTACTCGAGTTCGAGCTCGAGCTTGGCTCCATAATCAAGCTTAGTGTTGATAATATATATTAAGGACAATAATATAATTTAATAATATAAAAATGTGAAAAGCTCAATAAGGCTCGCGGGTTGTTTGAGTCAAGTATTACTAAGTTCGAATTCGGCTCGATCAATAGCTTAAGCTTGAATGGTAATTACCAAATCGAGTTTAAATTTTTTTGAGTCGAACTCAAGTAGCTTACAATTACCAATGTGTCATTTACACCCTATGTGGTACTCTAAAATTGTGCCACATTATCACCTACAATTTTAAAAAATACAAAAAAATATAAAATATAAATTATAAAAATATTTTATAAAAAATTCAAGGGATATTGTCCTAGTCTGACCTAGTTCGGCCCAACTCTATTAAATTATTAAATTACTAAATTAATTATATATGTTAAATAATAATTATATATATGTATTTATATATATTAAATCAAACCTAATAACAATTTAAAAAAAATTATCTAACTAAATAACCAAACCCAAATATAAAATTTTAAAAATTTATATATAATACAATAAAATATTTATTATATTTATTTGTGTTTTTTAATATAATAAAACATTTATTATATTTATGATAGTGTTTATTAAGATAAATATTTTTTGATGTCATTTTAATGTGTTAAAAAACTTTCATTTTAGTGTGTTTAGTGTATTATATATTTTTATAAATTTATTTTTAAATAAAAATTAATTTCAAAAAGTTAAACATGAGCGGGAAGGGTCATGTCTAAGTTTATCTTTTTAAAACTAAACTAAGTTCGGACAAAAATAAATAAATTTATTTTTCAAATTAAATTGAATTCGAACTTAAAAAAATTGATCTAAATATCTTATATGGGATCGGATATCACCACCTCTACGTTAAACTAGAGGTGTTCATGGGTCGGGACGGGTCGGATTCGGGTCGGGCTCAACTAAAAATTTAGGCCCATTCATCGGGCTCGGGTCCGACCCGACCCGCCCGTATTAAATTTATATTATTTTATATAATTTTTAAATATATATAATACATCAAAAACCACAACCACATTCGGCGCGTGACTCTACTTTCCCACCATTTTTTTAAAGATAAACCGCATAGTTTAACACAAAGAAGTAACTAAAACCTCCCAAAGCTTTTAACAATGGCAGCCCAAGCCGAGTACTTCATCGAAACTCAACTTCCCAATCACCAAAAACACTACGGTTCCTGCGCTTTCCCTTCGGTTCTATCTCCGAACCCTAAATCGAGCCCTTCTTCACTCTCCGTTTTCACCGAAGCCATCAAATCTCATAAACCTTTTCTCGATTCTTTGTTGCTCAAATCCGGAGCTTTGCTCTTCAGGGGATTCCCAGTGAAAACGGCCAAAGATTTCAACGACGTCGTCGAGGCTTTCGGCTTCGAAGAGTTGCCGTACGTCGGCGGGGCAGCTCCTCGGACTAACGTCGTCGGTCGTGTTTTTACTGCAAATGAATCGCCGCCTGATCAAAAGATTCCTTTTCATCATGAGATGGCTCAGGTAATTTACTCAAATTTGACTAAATTATGAATTCATGATTGAATGGTTTTGTATTAGTGTATTCTTTTTTTATACATTATCCAATTTATATTTATGTGAAATTTTAATAAATAGGTATAGTTATGGTTTTAGTCCTCTATTATGCTGAAATTTGAAATTTAATTTGATTTAATTTAGTCCTATTTTTATAATGTCATTAAATCACTCCTGCAATAGAGTGTATTTAGCTCTCCTTAAACTAGTGTGTCATCGTTCCCTTTGGCTCACAGTACACTTTGCATCTGCTATCTTAGGATATGGATGTCGTCCAGTAATGGTTTGAGTGTCCAATGGATTGAGTAGTGCTTTTTTCCAAGGATGCTACCAATCAGTTTGCCTTTCATTTTAAATATGCATGAGGAAATGCCTGCTTTCAGGGACGTTACTAGTGCTGCTCCATTTCCGTGCCAAATCCTTCCTTCGAATGTTGACCCTGTTCTTCCATCTGATATGTGTTGAAGGTCATTGACCTTACCCTAATTATTTCTCTAACCCTATCTTTTGCTTTGGTGTTACCCCAACCAGCTTATGCTTTCTTGATCTGTTTAATATATTCATCTGCTTCCTTGACTACTTTGAAAGGATTTGGATTGGCTCCTTTGTAGAAAACTTTGTTTCTGTGCACCCAGATTTTCCATAGTATAATCGCAGAACCTATAAGCTCATTTACCGTAAAATCTTTACCTACTAGTGCCAGTTCCATTAATCCATTCCTTAATCGAACTTATGTTGAGCTCCCTGATGCGAATTTCATATGATGAACCAAGCCACACTGCTCTAGCAAAATTGCATCCCAGAGCAGATGTTTTGCGTCCATTTGACAGAATGTGCACTCAGTACATATGGAATGTATTCTCTTTTGTATCTCAGTTTTGCAAGGTAGAGGTAGAGCCCCGTTAAGAATTTTCCAAAGAAAAGTGATCACCTTGTATGGTAACTTGAATGACCATAGAAATTACGATATTTTCTTTGGGATGTTGGAGCTGTGTGTACTGGTGCCCTTTGGTTGTATACTATTAAATACCTGAAAATATGCTGATCTAACCAAGAATTTTCATCCGGAGTGTGCTTCCAATTTGGTTTAATAGGACCCTCAATCATGGTCTTTAAATTACTCAACACTTGCACATCCAAGTTAGAAATTTCATTCCGAATCAATATCTGGTTGGGTGCCTCTGTTGAGTTCAGTGTACTCCATCTGTTGATGTTTTGTCAGGCGATATTGCGCTTGATGACCTCTTTCCCCATCATTATTCTCCTTCATGCCCGTGAATCACCTAGTTTCTCCTGTATTTTCATCAATTATTTACGATGTTTATGGTCTTATGTGATTTCAGGTTCCTGAATTTCCATCAAAGTTGTTCTTCTTTTGTGAAGTTGAACCAGGCAGTGGGGGAGAAACCCCCATAGTTCTAAGCCACATTGTGTATGAGAAAATGAAAGAGAAATACCCAGAATTTGTTAATCGATTGGAGACGCATGGATTGCTGTATACCAGGGTATTAGGGGAAGATGATGATCCTTCATCTCCCATTGGTCGTGGCTGGAAATCAACATTCTTGACGTCCGACAAGGCAGTGGCCGAGGAAAGGTCAGTGATTTCATCATTATCGACTCAATGAAGTAGCTTCGATTTTGATTTAGTTCAATCAAATCCTTCCGTCAGCCTAACCAAAGGCTGAGACGGTAAATGCTACTAAATCAGATTGATATAAAAACATATTTAAAACGCATGGATTATATTTTAAATACAACGCAGTATAGTTTTGAATCTTTTGATATAACATGCTAAAATATATATATCATATTCCAGTTGTCCATGCAGCAGGTGTATACATATTTAAAATTTGATTAATGCGTTTTAAACATGCTTTGCGTTAGATCTGAGGTGGCATTTAGCACTTAAGTTGACGTGTAGACTAATGAAAGGACCTAGTCGACATGGTACTGATAAGTACTCAATTAGAATTCAGAACATTTTTTAAGTTTGAGATCAATTTAGAATTTAGTTCATAGTTTAAGGACATGTCGTGTAATCAACCCAATTATTGACCCAATTTTGAAAATTGATTTTCAGAAAAAATTATATTACTTCTTTTTTAAGTTAATCCATGTTAATGACTTATTGATTTTTGGTGTAGGGTTTAAGGACTTAATTTTGTAATTAACGCAATTATTGACTTAAATGAGAATAAAGTTGTTAATGCAACAAGTATACACGTGAATGAAATTTGATCAATATGTTTTAAACATGCTGTACATTATATATGAGTTCATTTAATGCTTAAGCTGACTTGTAGACTTAACAGAAGAATTTGATTGATATGATACTGACTTTTCAAGACTCAATTAGAATTTAGGACATTTTTAAGTTCGCGGGTCATAGTTTATGGACATATGGTGTAATTAACCCAATTTTAAACTTTTTAAGTGGGACTAATTCAGACCTGAGTCATAGTTTAGGGACGTATAGTGTGATTAACCCAATTTAAAAATACGGGCCATAGTTCTAGGACCTTATGGTGCAATTAACCCAATTATTAATTACAAAACTTGTCGCAGGGCTGCAAAGCTAGGAATGAAGCTAGAATGGCTTAGCAATGGAGTGAAAACAGTAATGGGACCAATACCAGCCATTAAGTACGACGAATCAAGGCAACGCAAAATCTGGTTCAACAGCATGGTGGCAGCATATACGGGGTGGGAAGACGAAAGAAACGACCCAGTGAAAGCCGTCACATTCGGGGATGGCCAACCGTTACCGGCCGATGTCATCTACGATTGCTTGAAAATCCTTGAAGATGAATGTGTTCCCATCCCGTGGAAGAAAGGAGATGTTATGTTGATAGATAATTTGGCCACTCTTCATTCTCGACGTTCATTCGATCCGCCCCGACGTGTGCTAGCTTCACTTTGCAAATAGGGTTGCAGACATAAGTTGAGCATACACGTGTTGGACATATGCTTATATCGACACACATTAATATAAGTATATAAAAGTTGGAACAAGTGTAAGGGCATAAGTATGTGTTTGATACAGGTATACTCAATATTGTTCATATATTTGGAGGAATATATGTTCATATATGTGTCAAATATGAATTGGACATGGGTATTTTTAAATATAAATAATGCTTAAAATAATAGCATTACCATGGATAATAGGCTTACAGTTTAAATTTGGAACCCCCAAAGTCCATACCTTCTAAAATGACCCATTCATTTTGAAAAGCTGCCATTTCCACCAAAAGATAGCCCAAAAAACCAACATAAAAAAAACAAATTCCAGTATTTTACTACTTAATTTAGCAAACACATTATTTAGTAGAGGTTTTCATGACACACGTCGGGTTGGATTTGACCCAGACTTAATAACGCTATTAAATTTATATATAATTGTTTAAATTCAATCGGATTAGAAATATGAATCTCTAAAATATGTCTATATTTATAAATAATTTATTGAAACAATTTAAGTCCACCGATATTATTTTTTATTTTAAAAAATATAACTATTTTATTTATATTTTAGTAATTATATATAATTTTACTGCCATTATATATATTTCTTTTATTAAATGTCTAATCATAAACAATATATATTTTAATATTTACATTACAGTACAATATATTTAGTTTAATATTATATAAGTTATAAAAGAAAAGAAAAGAAATCATATTATAAACTTGAAAATAAGTTGGACTTGGGTTTTGGATATTAAAGCTTAAGTCCGACTTTTTTTTTGTTCAAGCTCATTATTTTGGACTTAATATTTTTCTTAAAGGACCTAAGCCCTCTTGAATATCAGATGAGCTTTCGACTTTAGATGGATTGCACAACTCTTAAACAAGTTTATTAGTTAGTGTTGATACGAGTATTCAACAAGGAGAGCGGCAAATAGGAGAAAATAGTGGTACTAATAAGGCCAGTTCACCTAAACAAGCAAAGTGTCAAAAAAGTGAGTGAAGTAGAGGAGATGGTGAAGACAAGGAAGCCATAATGCTAAGGATATTGCCCAGAGTTGCTGATGGGGAAAGATCATTTCTTTATCTTTCCTCTGACTATATATAAAAGAATGATCTCTTATCCATAAATGCCACATAACTGACAGATCCCGAATATGGCGATTGTGAGGTTGGCCTAGTGGTAAGGTCATTCTACACAAGCTATTGTCAAACATAATATTGAGCTGACATTCTCCTTGTTAAGTTTGTATAAAATTATTACGCTTTAATGATCCCACTTGAAGATAGAAGTGTTCTTGCTAAAAGCGGGTGGCTTGGTGAAAGATGAGATGCAAAAATAACTAATTCCTTAGTGGTCAATCAGACGATGTGAGATAGAGCACTATCCATAGATACTTCTCAAGTAATTTCTTACGATACCACATATTCAAACTAAATAAAAGTAATATCAAATAATTTATTTTTAATTATCATTAAAAATTCTCAATTCGAGTTGGAAATTAATCATGAAAACCAAAGATATATTTTATTAAATAAACAATTTAATATTTTAATTTTCATCTCGAATGAAAATTAAAAAAAAAAAAACTTTTTTTTTCGCAGCCTTAAAATTTGCAATTCAGGATATGGGTTTTGTTTGGAATGGGACGAAAAAACATAAAGATATGTTTGGTTTGATCCCCCTTTCTTAGCCTTTATGAAACTATGACATCCCAACTAAATTCTTTTAATATTTGTCCAAATTCATTGACCACGTTTTTCATTTCTATTTATTTTTTCAAATATTTTATAATCCTTGTTTATGATCTATCACTATCTTCTTATGATTCTTTTTATCCAAACAAATCTTCTCTGTAAATGCATGTTCTTTTTTTTAAATCGAACCAATCAAATCAAAATCGTCCTCAACAATCGAAGGTATTATTCTAATACAAGGTTTTGTCTCCCAACTTTGAGGACAGTTCTATATGTTCGCTTGGTTCAACCCATCTAGATAGTTCAATTAAATGAAACATTAAAAAAATTATAAAAATAAAAAATATTAAAACTCAATTCAACCAAGTCTTTTAGCTCAACCTGTACCGGTTCACGGTTCAACTAATTCAAAACTTTTCTAAATTAGTATTTCATCTAATCTCCGATTCAATCAATTTTCGTTAAGATAAAAGTCAATTTAAGTCCCACTTAAATTCTACTAAAAGGCTCAAATTGTTGTCATTAAATAATAATTAAATCCAACTCATGAAAACTACCCATTACATGCAACTTGCAACCATAAAACAAATATAAATATTCTTATTTTCTTAATTAAGTATAAACTTGACCTAATCCAAAATCAAGGGGGACAAAGAAGGTCTTACTAAATTCAAAGCATTTAAACCTTACTCTTTTGAATGCATTGCATCACAGCCACCCATTTAACCCACAAATAAATATAAGAGAGTGTGTATTGTATAGTGTCACGTTTTCACTTAAAAATTAATATATATAATCTAAAAAATTATAAATAAATTATATAGTTTAAGAAAAAATTCAAATAATGATGTGGATCAATCTCGCAACGTCACATCACTGCACTTTAATAAAATTAAATTTTTAAAGACTGAATTGGGAAAAAATCCCAAATTCCAAGATTAACGTGGACAAAAAAAAAGGACTAAAACAAAAAAAATACTAAATTTAAGGACTAAATGTTATTTATTAATTTATTTTTGATGGTTGTTATCAACATCTTTGCCTTTTAGCTAGCAAGCTCCATGCTTGTAATAATCACACTCATATTCTCCCAATTTAAATAATTAAAATTGCCTTTTTATTTTGGTTTATTGCATTAAATAATTAATATAATAATAGTAAAAGCTTTGCCAAAAATAATGTATGCTTTTAATAACTTTAAAAGAGATAGGGCCCAAAGCAGAGGAGAAAATCCGGTCCGGAATTGGGTCCAACAAGTGATCTTGTAGCGGCGCATGAACATATTATATGCAAACACAAACTAAAAGGGTAGATTTGGAAATACAAATAAATTTAGACACGACATAAATATTATTTTTTGTTTTTGTATATTTCATGTCCATTTTACGATACATGTTCGAGGTTTGTGGTTGCTCCTCCTGATAATATCGTCTCCGAAGTTTGAATTTGTATTCTCTCATAGAAAGTACATTGTTTCTTATCACTACAACCAACACTTGTTGGTATGATATAAACAATATATGTAAAAATTTACATTTTGACGTACTAAAATTTATATAAATTGGCCTTCAAACTATCATTTTTCTCGTTTGGGTATTTAATTTTTGGGTAAACTACATTGAAGATCACTAAATTATTAGTAAGTTTACATTTTTGTCACTTAACTTCAAAAAGCTACAAAATACTCATTCAACTATTCAAAAGTTTTTGTTTAAGTTATTGAACTATTCAAATTTTAATTTAAGTTTTTGGGTCGTTAAGATTTTTTTTTTTTTAAGTTCAACTACTGAGTTCCAAGTGACAATTTAATATCATTACAATTGATCAGTACCTATCGACGAGGGAAAAAAAACAAACATTAGATCCAAGTCGATATGATGGTCAATGTCAGATATCATAGAAAAAAACAGTTTGGATTTTGGTTTGTAGATTCATGACATTAAAAGTTGTTTCATGAAGAAAAAAACCAAAATGTAAAAGAGAAAGGGAATAAGAGTTTTCGATTGATGCAGGCAATGCAAACATAGAAGGCCATATAACAACGATTTTAACAATCTAATGACTTAAATGAAAACTTTCAAATAGTTTAGTGACAATTTTGAAAAAATTTAAAGTTAAGTGATCAAAACATAAATTAACTGTAGTTTTTACCCTTTATTTTTAGTGAGGTCAAAAGTAATAATGAAACTATCAATATCATCTTGTTTTACTCAAAAAAAATGTATAACGTTTAATAAGAACATGCCACATGTCATTACTTTATTAGTTGATATGGTGTTTTGAGTTTAAACGAGACAAAAATCATAGTTTAGGTCTCATGTTTGATAAAAAATTTTAGGTACTTAAGTGAAAAAAGTTTATACATTTTAAGGCCAATAATGCATTTAGGGCAAAAGATACTTAAACTCGATTCAAATCAAACCCTCAAATTTTAAAATAACTGAATCAGAGAATATTACAAATTTAAATGTGCCCGAATGAATATCTTCAAGTTATTGTAATGAGGCATGATGATAAAATTAGCCCTATTTATATATTTCGTCAATTTGACCCTTCAAATTTTTGAACTAAATTTGATCATTAATCATTCAATAATAGTCACATTATTTTTTTTAATGGAAATGTTAAGAAAAATATTAAAATTTTTAATGATATTAACATAATAACCTGCACTGATACTGAGAAAGACGGATGTATTTGGTAGGTCCTTTTACCATAAGAATCAGATTAAATTACTCTATCTACTATTAAATAAATAAATTTACTCGTTATACTGTTAAAAATAATTAAATAAGACCAAATTTAAATAAATTTAACATTTTCTCACAAAAAAAAATCTAACAATTACAGTTTTTTTTTTTTTTTGAATAAAATCTGACTGGGCTATATTATTAGAGAAAAGAAACCAAAACAACATAAGCAATTGGGCTATAGCCCAAACGAAAACAAAGAAAGAAAAAATCCTGAAGCGACAAAAGAAGCCGAACGGAACTTTAAAAAACCAAACACCATCCAGACCGAACTAACTAGAAACTAAAAAACAACTCTAAACCCAATCAAATCAATAACAGCTGGAACCCACCTTTTGCGCAGTGACCTTTCACATCCATAGACCAGCAATAGCAGTAGCAGTTCCCCAGGCATAATTAATACCTGCTACCATTTTACAACCCTCTGTTTCCAAAAACCACCCTCTCAAACTTTCACCTGCCCTCACCGATTCCAATCGCCCACCCTTTCACTCTCCCCTTCAGCTTTCGTTCATTTCATTCCAAGCCCGTCCCCTTCAGCTTCCTTCCCATCCCTTTCTGCTTCCATCGCAGCCTTCATCTAACTCGTCCCCTGAAAGACTATCACCTTTTCTAGTCTCCTCTCCCGTCGGTCGTCCAACTTTGCTAAGAGTGTTGCTGGTTAAGGTCTACCTCTTGCCGAACTCGATCAAGGATACCCCTTCAGGTAGTAACTCTCCTTTCTTCTTAAAGCATCGGTCGCCATAACATGAGCATAACGGTTCTCCAATCTGGGAACAAAAGAAAACACTATCTATTGATATTTACTTGCATGGCTATGAATGTCTCTAATAATAGCTCCGATGACCGATCTGTCCAGATTCTTGCTCTGACATTCCTTAATAATTGATTTTGAGTCACTTATAATCGTCACTTTGCTTAAATTCAGCATTATTCCTAATTTTGTTGCTTGCAATCCTGCATATGCCTCCGCCAAGAATGGAGTTGCAATATTGGAATGGAGGACTGCCTTTGAAGCCAAAATTTCCCCATTTTCATCTCGGACCAGTAAGCCAGAAGCTGATGTAAGAGATCGACCGTCAAAGGCTGCGTCGAACTAAATCGTTGCCCTACCTCTACTGAGCATTTGATGAGGTCCTTCAACAATCCGAGGTATACTATTTTCGCCTCTTACTGCTTCCAATTCTGAAACATATCTACCGATCTTTCTGACTATTTCCTCACTTGATAAAGCCTTCTTTTCGTACAATAGCAAATTGCTGCTGAACCAGATGAACCAGAGTCCGCAACAGAATAGCCGAACCTGTTCCTTACACCCTACCTCAAAGATCCATGTAAGCCAGTCCCA
Source organism: Gossypium bickii (assembly GCA_025503065.1). Taxonomy (NCBI): domain Eukaryota; kingdom Viridiplantae; phylum Streptophyta; class Magnoliopsida; order Malvales; family Malvaceae; genus Gossypium; species Gossypium bickii. The sequence continues at coordinate 2,465,354 of CP106714.1, read as the reverse complement.
CATACCTAGATCATTGCGATTTAACACCCAACTTAACTGTAACTGACTCCAAATCTCGGTTGATGCAGGACAATGTTGAAAAATATGGCATCCATCCTCATCTGCTTGGCGACATCTGGGGCAATGAGCACCAGTGACCACCCTCTTGCTCTTAAGATTTATCAGAGACGGGAAAAAATTCCAAGAAAATCTCCATATTGTAATATGAATTTTTTTTGGATATCCAGATTCCAAAGTTTCCTGTAGAAATTCTTCGTCACAATTTGTAAATTAATATCATTAGGATCCTGGCTAGAAACTTGTAATAGTTTATAGGCACTCCTAACGGAGAATTCTCCTGACAATTCCTCACGCCATACTTGCAAGTCTTCATGAACTACTTCCGCGAGAGGGATCTGCAAAATTTTTCCCGTTATATCATCTGTAAAGGTACTCCTAATCAACTCAGATTTCCAATTTCGACTAGTGGCATCAATTAGATCTGACACTAACTGTATGCTTTCATTGCTGTTATGATTCGGAATCCTATCTGCCTTGTTTCCTGAAATCTACAAATATGCCCAAATGGAAATTTTATCCCCCGTCCAGACTCTCCAGCACATTCCTTTATCGAGGAGCCCTTTCGCAGCCCAGGCACTTCTCCAGGTAAGTGAAGGTAAATTTCCTAACCAAGCTTCAGACAAATTTGAGTTAGGATAATATTTAGCTTTTAGCTCGCGCGCTAATAACGAATCTGGATAACTAATGAGACACCACCCCTGTTTTGCTAGTAACGCAACATTAAATTTTACAAAATTTTGAAAGCCAAGACCACCATCTTCTTTTAAAAAGCATAAATCTTTCCAAGCGCATCAATGGATACCCTTTCTATTTTGACTTTTTTGCCACCAGAACTTCGCTATTATACCTTCCAAATTTGAACATAGAGATTTAGGGAGTAAAAAGTATGCCATCGAATACGTAGGAATAGCTTGAAGAACCGTTTTTATAAAAACTTCTTTTCCCCTTGTGATAAAAACCGAATACTTCAACTGTCAATTCGTTGTTTAAATCGATCTTTTAGATTTTGAAAAGATGAACGATTTCTCCTTCTCACCATACTGGGGAGCCCCAGATACCTTTCAATGTCATTTGATCTCCTAACAGCCAAAACCCGAGACACTGCCATTCTTTCTCTCTCTTGAGTGTTTGTGCTAAAGAAAATAGATGATTTATCATAATTAATACATTGACCTGAATTCGCCTCATACTCTATTAAAATCTGCTTCAAAGACATCGCACCTCTCTCTGTAGCCTCTGCAAACAAAATACAGTCGTCTGCGAACAGTAAATGAGAAATAGCTGGCCTACTGCGATTCGCTTTTACCCCTTTAAGAATGTTACAAGCTTTTGCCAACCTCAACAAACTTGAAAGTCCTTCCTCACAAAATAAGAATAAAAACGGACTCAACGGATCCCTTTGTCCAAGACCACGAGTTGGTAGAAAACTTTAACTAACAATTCTATTGAAAACCACAGAATAAGAAACAGAAGATATACATTTCAAAACCATGTCAACCCATCCCATAGGAAATCCCAGCTTAATCATTACCCTTTTCACAAAATTCCAATCAACCCTATCATATGCCTTACTCATATCTAGCTTCACTGCCATGAGCCATTTTCTTCCAGTCTTCTTATTTTTTAACGTGTGCAGAATTTCATAAGCTAGTAACACATTATCCGTGATCAACCTCCCAGGAACAAAGGCATTTTGCACATAATCAATGCATTTATGCAATACTACCCGAAGTCGATTAGCTAACACTCTAGCTATTAACTTATAAATCACATTGCATAAACTAATAGGCCAAAATTGAGAAATATTAGAAGGATTTTGAACTTTTGGTAACAGCACAATATTTGTTTTATTAATCGGGCGTAAGTCCATACCATTGTTCAACTTTTGAAGGCAGTAGTTTGAGACATCTTCCCCAATGATCGGCCAACATTTTTGATAAAAAATGGCTGGAAAACCGTCTTCTCTAGGGCCTTTGTAGGACCCATTTCTATCAACGCTGTCCAAATCTCCTCCTTTGTGTATCTGGCCTGCAGTTTAAAATTATCTTCTTCTGAAATGCATGCTTCTATTCCTGATAATATTCTGTCAGTATTTAATTGACTTTCTACAGAAAAGAGCTTTACAAAATATGATCGTGCAATCTCCTCCATATCCTTACTCTCCATTGTCTCCCTACCATCGTCAAATTGTAACTTCTGAATCAAATTCCTTTTCTTCCTTTGTGTCGCTTGCTTGTGAAAAAAAGCCGTGTTCCTATCACCAAATTTCAGCCAATTTATTCTAGCCCTCTGCTCCCAGTAGCTTTCATCCTTATCAATCTCTATATTCAGATGGATCTTTGTATCAATAATATCTGCCAGATTTTCATCGTCTCTATCTGCTTCAAGAAGCGCTGCCAGTTTAGCAGTTAGAACCTCTTTCTTTAATTTCCTATCTCTTCGAATCTGGAACACCCATCTACTCAAATCACCTTTCAGAATTTTCAGTTTGTTCAGAAGATCCCCTGAAGAACCACCCCAGCTCAATCTAACTTTCTCAAAAAAGGTATCTTCTAAAACCCACCAAGCTTCAAACCTAAAACTCTTTCCTTGTTGTCGTCTGGCCCTAGAATCTGTATTTATAATAAGTGGACAGTGATCTGAGAAAGAATGTGGGAGATGTTGAATTATAAAATCTGGGAATAATGACCTCCACCCCTCTGTACCAACTCCCCTATCAAGCCTTTCTTGAATGTTCGTCTCCGGTAAGTTACCTCACTCCCAAGTAAACCAATTACCTAAATAACCCAGATCTGCTAAATGACAATCATTTAACACTTGTCGAAATTCTTCTATTTTCCTTTCATCTCTAGGTAAGCCACCTTTCTTTTCAAAACCATATAGAATTTCATTAAATCACCACAAACCAACCATGGCTGTTCACCCTGATTATGTAATCTTCTTAACAGATTCCAAGCTTCCTCTCTATCATTCATGTATGGAGAACCATAAAACCCTGTTAATCTCCATTTCTTCCCATCTTCTTCAATGATTACATCAATATGACGATGAGAAAAGCTTTGTAACACTATGCTAACATCTCCACTCCATGCCAAGCTAAGACCACCTCTCGAGCCCATAGAATCAACATCAATACCTAACTGAAACCCACATCTTTGTCTAATTTTCTCCATCTTGAACTTGTTGATTTTTGTCTCCATAAAGAAGACAACTTGGGGATTATGTAACATCAGTGAATGCCGAAGTCTTCTAACTGCCCGAGGATTCCCCAGACCCTAGACGTTCCAACTTAGTATTTTCATTGTGACTGGTCGGCTTGCCTCTTGGCAGCCGCCGATAACTGATAGTTTCCAACTAACAGTTTCCTGTTTCTACCTTCCACATTATTACTCTCGTCAATCTCCTCTTGCTCTTTTCTTCCCCTCTTCCCCTACAAGCACCTCATCTTCCAGATCATGGTCCATCGCCATCTGACCGTGACCCTTTATCATGCTATTTGTTGCTATCCTTGAGAAAGCATTCCTACCCTCAAGATTAAAACCTAATATGCGATCAATATTTCCAAATCTTTTAACTCCATCCCATCTTTCAACATTTGTAGAATAATCAGTTGCATTGGTAACCCCTGTAGCTTCACCATCTTCTCTTAGCCAAACGCTTTTCATCGCCTGGGCTCTTCTTGATTGTGCACACAATGACAAATCCCAACCCATCTCTTTAATTTCAACCCCTAACTCCATTTTTAATTCACAAAAGGAATCACTATGGCCCAGACGGCCACAGAAAAAGCAAGAGAGAGTCAACCTTTCATATTTAAAGCTGACGTAAGAGCATATCACTTGGTTCTTCCTCTTAATTGGGCGGCGAATATCCAATTGAACCCGAACTCGTATGAAATTTCTAATTCCCTTACCTAAAATTGAGCCATCATACTCCAGAAACTTCCCTAAGAAATTTCCCAATTGCATCGCCAAACTTTCAGTAAAATAACCAATAGGAACGTCATGGATCTGAACCCAAAAAGGTGAAAATAATAAAGGAACTTTTAATGGATCCTCTCCCCTTTGAAGTCTGTGCAGCAATAACAAATGATTATTAAAGGTCTAGGGTGACCCCTTTAACACTCTTTCCATATCCATAACATGGAAAAATTGGAATAAAAATCTTTTTTCCCCCAGATCAGAGACTTGCACCCCTTTAATTGGGTGCCATAAATTCGCCATGATACTTTTCACTGCCGAAAAATGGATAATACTAGCCGTAAGAAAACAACCTACCAAATTATAAACTTCAACCTCCCTTACCGAATTTAAATCTGGCTGAATCTGCAGGACTTCAACTTCGTCTTCATCCAGAGTGAGATCTGCGAATGCAGTTTCTATATATACAAGAAAAACTTTGACGAGGAGAACAAATTGAGGCTAATTGGAAACTTCCAAAAAGCGACGGCAGAGGCAAACAAATTGACTTTGGAACGAAAACCTAAATCTTGCTAAGAGAGCAAACAGAGACGTGTTAGGGTAGCAGACTTTTTTTTTAATCATAAATTATTCCAAAAATATATAATCTAACATTTACAGTTAAACCGTAAATAAAAATAATTTCTATATTACAATTTAAATAATAAATTTAAAATTTATTATATTTTAACATTATTTAATATTACAAAAAGTTAAATTAATAATAAATAGATTAAAATCACAAATCAATCATGGCGAGAGATCGGAACCGTTAATCAAACGGTCGGGGTTATCCCATCAGATCAAGTCCCTTGATTAGACTGCCTCCTACCTTTAGTACCCTTTATTTAATTTAATATTATTTTGTTTCCTTAATTTACTATTTAGATTTTAGACCAAAACAATCCTTCAAAAAGCTGAACTCATTTTTGACATGACGTTTACTTCAACAGCTGTCTCCTTTTTACAACGCATCCTTCGTCATCACCGTTTATCTGATATATATTGGCTCTACATCATGGAGATTTTGTACAGATCACCACGTACGTTGAAAATGAACGATTCTGCTGTCCATTTGATAATGGGAACATGTAACCTCTGATGTTCTTGATTGAAACTAATAAAATAGAACGGATTAGGCCTCGGGTTTTCACCCCACGTGTCTCCGATGAAAATTAAAGATATGCGTGTAGTATTTTTATCTCACGCAATAATATTATTATAATCTTTAATTTTATCGTCAATATTATTTTTATATTAATTATAGATAAACACATCATTTAAGTTTATTTCTTTAGGTTTACTTTTCTCATTTTAATAGTGTTAATAATTAGAATTTAATTTTAAAATAAAAAAGTAATTAATTTTTTAAAAAATAAAAATATAAGATTATATTTTAAATTTATGAATAATAAAAAGACTTATGATATATTTTAATCAAAAAAAATTTAATTTTTTATTTTCACAACAAATAAAATTTGATTAAAATATGGAATGAGTCTTTATATTCTTTCCAAATTCGAAATTTACTTTTAATTTTAGGAATTCAATCTCTCTACTTTTTATATCTCAAAATTCAAGTCTAATCGTAAACACTATTTTTTTTGTTAAATTTAAGTTGATTATAATGCTATTTTAATTATATGGATATTAAGTTATTTTTTATTTAAAAAACCACACAAACAAATTTGACAAAAAATTAATGGTGTTAATCGGTTGCAATTGAACCTAGATTTTAAAATTAAAAAAGTACAAAGACCAAATTCTAAATTAAGAAAGAGTATAGGGACTGATACAAAATTCCACACCAACTACCTAATAACTATCCACAAAAAAAAAAAAAAAAAAAAAAAGAGCACACTCAGTTGACGCGTTCTAAAATGCGGGTGGGATAAGAGTAGGAGTTTCGTAACAATAAACGAAAAAGAAAAATATTGTTATTTTATTATGGGACCGACCGTACGTAATGATAATACAGCCGACTAGCAAATAGGATGTGGCGTTAAATATCGAACATGTTGGGTGGTCGGAGGCGAAAAAGCATTACCGATTCACGAGCCCCCGAGTGAAGTGACAGCCTGACTCAGTTGGACCCACCTTAGTGTCAAAGCGGCCGAACCCCTCCCTCCTCCTCCTGTTATAATATTTGTTCCATGTTTAAACCTTTGTGGCAATCTGCAAAGGTTGTCTCTTTTCTTTACAACAATAAAATTAGATAAATGTTAATTAATTAATTTATCATTGGCTAAGAATTAATGTATAATAATTAGTAATAGATCAAATAATGAAATAATTTTCCGAAGTTTTTAATAATTAAGTCATTAAATTATTTCAAAATTTTTAAAAGTTCAGTTAGTGAGCTTCAAGCGATGATTCGACGATCAGTACGATAGATTAGTACTCATCGATGAGTAAAAAAATATACATTAAATATAAATCGATATGACGGTCAGTGTTAAAAATTAGAGAAGAAAATTATTTAAATTTTAGTTTACAGATTCTAATATTCATAGTTATTTCATGAAAAAAATTGAATTATAGAATAAAAGAGAAAATATGGTTTTTTGATTGATGCGACGGAGGGAATAGAAAAATGCCATACAACATTTTAACAACCTATGACTTAAATCAAAAATTTTAAATAGTTTAGTAATTATTTTGTAATTTTTTAAAGTTGAGTGACCAAAAGTAAATTTACTAATATTTTAACAACCTTAGGTATAATTTACCCTTACACAATTTATAAGAAACACAATTTAAGTTGTCGAAGTTGTCGAGTTTTATGTCGTGCACCATAGTATGGGATAATAATTATTGGAGTAATGATATATTTTTTCAATTTGATTATTAATCTTTCAATAAGAGTCAAGTTAATTTTAACAGGAATGGTTGGCGTGTAACCTATATATACTTCGTATTGACATGACATTATTTGTTTTATTTGACATATTGACAAATAATTTAAAATTATAAAACTAAAAAAAATTAAAAATTATAAAAAGTTTCATCAAATTTTAAAAAAAATATAAAATACATGTAAACTACCATATGCGCTATAATATTTAAAAATTAATGTTGTAGTCAATATATTTATTAAAATAATAATAATTCGACCATTTTTTAAATTTATTGGTCCAATAAAAATTGGTTTTTTTTTCTTTTGTTATGTTTAATTTTACTTTTAAAAAAATGAATTTTAGCTAAAAAAAATTATTAATGTAATTAAATTTAAGGACAATATTGTCATTGTCATAAAGTTTGGTCGGTTTGTTGAGCCGCTAAAAGAACGATCATTGCATTTGGTCTTTGGTGGCGATGACACGGATTCTTTTTAGCAACGATTATTTTAGAGTGCTTGAAGGAAATAAATTTATTATTTAATTATCATATTTTATATTAAAAAATTAATTTTAAAAAATATTTCATATAATTAGTAAAATATATAAATTGATATAAAATAGTTAAATATGCATTTTTTTCTCTAGTTTTTATAATTATGTTTGGACAAATATGATATTTATAAAGAGTATAATTAATACTAAATTATAACATCAAATAAATATATATATAGCTTTTTTTTAAAAAAATTTAAGATAATTTTAATTTTTAAAATGAGAAATTTTCTAGTGAGAAGTTTTAGTTAAAGATTATGGATGATTTTTTTAATATAAAAAGTATAATTCATAAAGAAATGTAAATGACATGATTACCCTTCACATGTGAGAGTAATCTACACTAATTAATATAATGTGATTGATTGGGTCGGTATCACGAGTCAATCTAGTAACAATTCAATAAGAAATATAATTTAAAAATATTTTTAATAAATAATTAAATATTAATATAATAGTATTTTATTATTTTATTATTTTATATGAATATTTAAATAAAACAAATAAAAATACAATGTGTAAAGTTTAAACTTATGCCTAATGAAAGTTTTCTAATAAATATTATACAATTTTTCCTTTCACTCATATTGTATGCGAAATTTTTTTTAATTCACACCCAATTTAATCAAACATTTAATAATAGGACTGAATTATGTTACAATCACAATATGGATGAAAAATAAAATTACCTAACAAATAAATTTTCTTAAAAATGAAATAAAAAATAATTGAGGTTTTAGTTAAAATAGCAAAGTAGAGATGTTAAAAATCATAGTGTCTGAACCCCATGTGATCGTCTGATGGTTAAAGGTGTTTACTGCTCTAGGTGTGGCACGAGTTCAAGTTACGTTAATCACGTTGTAATTTGATTTTCTTTTTTTTTTTTCGTATGCTCAATATAATGTTTGAACTGATATTTAATGTCTAAACTAATAAAAAATTGATTAATATATTATTGATATTTTTAAATCCCAATTAAAATGCTATTAAAATTTTAATAATTATTTAAAAATATTTGATGAAATTAACTAAAAAAACAAACAAACATCCCATCTATCACCTCCTCCTTAAAAGCAAAACTCTAGTTTTGTCTTGAATTAAGCCTCAAGTGTCTCTCCCTCTTTCTTTTAAACCAATTTTAAAATATCAGCTTTAATTAAACCTTCAACTAATCAAAGTATTTAAGCTAATTTATGTTAAAAGTTATTAAACTATTAATAACTTTGTAATTTAGTTATTTAATTTAGTTATTTAACTTTAAAAAAATTATAAAATGATCATTGACCTATTTAAATTTTTTTATTTAAAATATTCCATAAATCCAAGCTTATCTGGCAATCAATGTCAGAGATTAGAAAAAAAAAAACTGTTTAGATTTTGGTTCATAAATTCCTAACGTTCAAAGTTATTTTATGAAAAAAAGAATTGAACTGTAAAATAGAAGGAGAATAAAAGTTTCCGATTGATGTAGACGGTGCAAACAGAGAAGGTCGTACAACAAAAAATTTAACAATTTAATAACTTAAATAAAAATTTTCAAATAATTCAATAATTATTTAATAATTTTTAAAATTAAATTATCAAAATATAAACATTCTAATAATTCAGATATAGAGTGAAATTTACCCTTTAAAGAATTCAGTCAATAATACAAGAATTACAGCTACACTTTCTAGGCCAAAAAAGTAGCAATAAATTTGTCTTTTAGTTGATCTCAAAACTAGAAAACTTTAATTCCAAAGTTCCCCTCCCCCAATAGTTATCCCCATTAAAAGCATAAAGTGAAAAAGAAATTCCCCATCCTTTTCTTCACTCTGTAACTAAATAAGTAAAGCTTTTAAAATCCAAATTAAAAATGAAAACTTTGATTTAAGACAACAAGTGGCTTACATTTTAAGCATATGGGTCTTTTATCTTCATTACATTTTTTCAATAAGAACACAGAACAAAACAGCAAAGCTTTTGCTTCTTGAGCTGAACAAAAAACAAAACCCAATGTTGTTTTAGCTATGGTTGCGTGATTGGTGTTCTAAAATTTTCCCTTTTTTTTAAATTTTCTTCCCATTTTTGGGTCATTGAGTAAAGGGGAATCTGTTCTGGTCTTTTTCTCTTTTTTAAGCCCTCTCTTTCATGGCTTCCCTTCCTTTGTTGTGTTCTTCACATCTTTTTATTATAGTTCTTTGCTCTTTGTGTTGTTAAAAACAAAACATTTTGTTCTTTTAGTGTTGGGTTTTTTTTTTTAATGTTCTTGCCTTGTTTGTTGAAATTCCTCAGCGACCTTTCATTTCTATTCATGAGTGTGACTCATTTTTAAAGGTATAGAGCAAGTTTCTTCAATGGTTTATGTCTTTTTCATTTGTTATTTTCTTTGTTTTTCTGATACTTTAAGATTTACTTTGTTTTGTTTTTTTTACAGTTCGTTTCAAGTTCTTGTTCTTCAAATACAACAAAACAAAAAGCTGTCTTGTTTTAATATGGAGAGTGGTTGTTCAAAGAAGCTTCTTGATTTAATTCCTCAAGAAAAAAAATGGGGTTTCATTGAAAATCAAAATGGTATAAGCCATGGATCTTCAGAAGAGAAGAAACTAGAGCTAAAGCTTGGTCCACCAGGTGAAGAAGATGAGCCTTTGGTCTCATTTGGGTATTTTTCTTCAATGAAAAGCAATGCAAAACAGGCACATAATAAGTTTCCACCACCACAGGAGGACCAACGTGGTGGGGCGGTTTTGGCTGCCTCATGGGCCAAAAACCACCACCACCAGCCAAAGCCTCCCAACTGTTCTCAAAAGAGGTACTTGAGTTGAGCTTTATGTTTATGTGGTCCATGCATGGTTGTTTACATGTTTCATTATCTTCATGCCTTTTTCATGTTTTTATTACATGATGAAAAATCTCAAATTTTGCTGATCTTTCATGTGTTGTGTTCCTTTTTTATGTTATTTTACTACATGATTTGTTGATCTTTATTTTTAGATGTATAAATTTTACTATTTTTGTCTATTATCTTTATTATCTCCTCCTATTCAAATATTATATATTAATCATAAACGGAAATACTATCTTCCCAAACATTTGTATACTGTTCGATGTTAAATATTGGTTTAATACCTGTTTTTGCCCCTGTATTTAATGAAAATTTCATTTTAGCCCTTTTACTACTTTTATCCGGTCCTTTTGCCTGCCCCTAATATTTTTTTTAATGAATATTTTGTTTTAGCCCCTTGACCATTTTCGTTAAAATCCCACGGGTGAACAATAGTAAAAGGGTCAAAGTGAGAATTTCATTATAGTACAAGGGTAAATGTGAAAATTTTCACTATAGTATATATCAAAGTGAAATTTACTATAGTATAACGGCCAAAATAGGTATTAAACCTTAAATAAATATTAAAATAGTTAGTGTTCAACAAAAAGAAAAGGGTGTGTCTTAGTAGCATATAGGCTTTTTTACTTGTTGAACTGGTTTTTTTACCGGTCGGACTAATGGCCGATTTTAGTATACTGCTCAGGCCGAGCATACCATCGATTCTTAGTTCAATCAACCGGTTCAATTTCGGAGTGTTGCATATGAATGCATGTTTTATTTTCTACTTTTCAATGTTTGAGGGTCTATTCAATATGAAATCTTTTAGGAAAAATGAAAGAGTCCAGGTAACATCGTGTTATAATTATGAAAACAGGACTGCTCCGGGTCCAGTCGTGGGATGGCCGCCGATTCGCTCATTCAGGAAAAATCTTGCAACCACTTCAAAACTAGCTTCGGAATCACCAACTAGTCTCCCTCACAAGGTTGCTAACGAAAGAAAACCGGCTGCCCCCGAGACTCGTGGTAAGGGTCTATTCGTGAAAATCAACATGGATGGAGTCCCGATCGGACGGAAAGTCGATCTCAAAGCCTACGATAGCTATGGAAAACTGTCGACTGCGGTTGATGAACTCTTCAGAGGCCTCCTTGCAGGTATCTCCGAATTTGAACCATGCTTGTACGAATTAAGTTATGCGAATGTGATATACAATGATCGATCTATTTGTCTTTGGTTTTGATCCGGTGCAGCTCAACGAGATCCCTCTGCTGATGGACCGAAGCAAGAGGAAGAGAAAGCGATTACCGGTGTATTGGATGGAAACGGGCAATATACACTTGTTTACGAGGATAACGAAGGCGACCGGATGCTTGTCGGTGATGTCCCGTGGCAGTAAGCATCTTATCCCTATAAATCTAATGAAATTCGACATTTGTATTCGAGTTGTCTTGTAATTTTCCGTCTTAAAACCGGCATTAAATTACTTGTATCTTAACCATAATCATACGGGATCGGATTTGCAGTATGTTTGTATCGACGGTGAAGCGGCTGCGTGTGTTGAAGAGCTCGGAACTCTCCGTTATCAACCGTAAGTTACGATCACCGTTCGATTATATGGTTATTATTACATATCCATTTTCCTAGGTTTCATTAACAAAAATTGTCGGCTGTTGTTATTACAGTTGGAAGCAGTAAGAAGGGAAAGATGCTGCAAAACTAGAGTTAATGTTTCATGCTTTTGACAATTTCATCCTCTGTTTTGCATGGAAATGTTGTACTCACAGCAATATATATATAAGTAGTTTTATATGTAATTTTTTTTGACTTGTTGAACATGCATTGCCATTTGGAACAGTGAATCCTTAATCTGAAGCATTTAAAAAATATGCTCAAAGTCCCTTGTACTTTTTGTATATTTGAATTTAGTCCTTTTTATTTTTGGAAATTTTGATTCTTTAATTTTTTGGATTTAAGGTAAAGTTTTCCTAAAAAGAGATATTGTAGATGTAAATTTAACAAAAGAATTTTAAAGAGCGTTCACTATAAAAATGAGTATGTTTGAATTGTTATTTAATATTATTTAATATTAGCTCGAATCTAAATTGGGTTTCGAATAGGATCTAAGAAGGAATTGTATAAAAATGTAATTTTACGTCATCTTTGTTCTTTTCTATTCTCTTTATTTTTAATATTTTTTAGTAGGATTTATCATTCTCCTATTGAAAAAGGATAGGGTTGACTTGAAATTACAATTTCATACAATATTTTCTCCCATGATAGTCGGTATTATATAAGTTGGTGCAATACTGTTTCAGTTCTCAATCGGTACTATAATCTAAGTTCAATTTCAGCCGTTTGGGTATGTTTTAGCTAATATCAATTTATATAAGTGCATTTCGGTTGGTATATGAGATATATTTTCATGTATTACATTACAAATATACATGTATAAAAATAAAAATATCGATTAATTCGAAATGGGACATCAAAATACATCGATACTAAGACATATTAAGACTAAAATAAAAACAATACGTTGATCGATATGATACTAACTACCTTAATAAAAACATTATAAAAAATTAAATCCATTTGCAGTTTATGTTGACAGCAACCAAGTAGCAATCAACCCATTTTGTTGAAAAGGACAGACCCAATGAATTGATCGCTTAACAACCCAACTTCCTAATCACTTTGATATCATCATCTTCATGCTTACATTCATTGTTTTCCTTAGTTTTCCACTTTTTAAAGTCTCAAAGGGCGGTGGGCAAAAATAATTTAATTTTCATGTTACTTGGATTTTAAATTTAAATTTTTTTTTTTACAAAATATTTGTATTCAAAATAGGGTGATAATAATAATAGATAAAATAGATTGAATATTTATTGTTCAGAAATCATAAATTTGGAATATTAAGATTTTGATAATATATCTATACCTTAAAATAAATTTAGATATTTATTTTAAATTTAAATAATAATATTCAGAATTATACATAAATATAAAAAAAAAACATGTATTTTTCATATATATATATATAAAGTTAGTCATATCGAAAATGAATATATTTAGACTTAGGTGGTCAATGCCTAACTTTGGCCCCATGTAATCTAATTTCCTTCCATTTGAAGACTAGAGACACGTGTGGGGAATGTAAAAAGAGTGCAAAACACACGTGCTCATTCGCCGGCACTTATTACGGCTGTCAGTCGCCTGCCTTCCCATCGGCATGTCTATGGTCTTTGGTCTTTGCTAGTTTGCTTTATCCTAACAGAGTTTGGTTGGTCGGGAGGAACACGTGTGATTTTTTGACCCAAAATATTATTCATTGAATTCAGATATTCGTCGACATCAAACGGAAAATTTAGAGTAGGCAGATCTCTCAATAACATCAAAATTATTTTTTTTTTTAAACTTTTATATTTCAATTTTGTCGAGAACTCAAATGCTTGAAAAGATAATAAATTACAAAATAGAAAAATATTATCGAGTGTTTGATATGTTTGATAATATAAGTTAAAACTCAAAATCATGCTTTAAAAAAATTAATCTTTTCAGAATTTGTAACTAAACACTCACCGAAGATAATATCCGAATCCAAAATATTAATCTCAAATCTGAAAAATGGAAAAAAAAAATATCCAAATTTGCTGTTATTTGTAAATGAATCAAATCCATTTAAGCACACATTTCTTTTATATATATAAATATTTAAAATATTATTTTTCGTTTAACATTTCATTATTATATTTTATTAAATTATTAAATTTGTGTTTTTTAATGTTAAAATTATCATATTATATATTAAAATTTTATACGAAATAAAAATATATTATAAATAAAATCGACCGAACCAAACAGACCCATCAGCCCATTTTTCAAACCGGCTTAATATTTCTTTTAGCTGGTAATAGGAGGGGAAACAAACTTAGGCTAATGTTAGATGGTTCCCATCTCCCCATGGAACCAATAAAAATACCATTATTATGTCTTAGCTTTCTCAGAAACATTTCTACAAACAGTTTAAATGCATGTAATGCAAAACACTGTAAAATTGAGTCTAGGAAACTTCCGGGCCCTTAATCTATGAGCCAGTAATCGGCAAACAAACAATACTTCTCAAGGTCTTGCAACCCGATAATCCGAGTTCAAAACTGAGACGGCTCATTAATTTTCAGCGACCGGCAAAATTAGGAAGTGAAAAAAACTAGGGGGAGGGGGAAGTACAAGGAGATGGCCGTGGTGGGGTGTTGGTGCTGCCACGGTAAACTCCATCTCCGACTTGGAATTCATGGCGCCACTTATTTAGCATGGAACTTGCTGCTAACTGATTCGTAGCTGGGGACTCGAAAAACTGGCAAGCAAGAAAGGTAAAGAATCTCATAATCAAATTAATGAAGAGGCTCGGATTAAATAAATCCAGGGGAATTGATATTTACCGTCACCGTAAGATGCCATGGTTAGCGGCGAGGATATAATCTTCTTAGCCATGTTGGTAATATCGCGCAACGTGACTTCATCCACCATCTTTAAAAATGCATGTACGGATTTCCTAAAAAGAAATAAGATAAAACGTGTAATAAGAAAGCAAAATGTGTAGTACGTTCACGAGAAATACGGTGAAACCTCACTCAAGGAGAGACTAGGAAACAAGTTTTTGTGGCCGGACCGGACAATACATAGTGTTAAACTATCATCGAGGACGATTAATATCACCCAACTTTTCGCTTGAGGAAAGCCGAAAAGGGATGTCAAAACAAAGTTGGAACTAGAACATAAACATAATTTTATGTAATAACAGTTAATACGAATTTCACGTGTTTTATAAACAAGCATAAACTTTTTACTAACCATAAAACTCGGAATATGGTAATTTCACTCGTAAGATCATTTTTAAACGATAAGCATTTTCGGAAAGGTAAAAGAGCCTTCAACCTTGGGTGGATAACCCCTGTAGCAGGTTAAAATGTTTAGGTTTCAGTTTGGAGCTCGGGTGAATTAGTAAAATCGTGAAAGAATTTACTGTGGGTAAAACACTCGAAGAAGTAAATCATATAAGATTCTTAGCTTATAGCTATGTTGCTTAAGTTTTTCATTTTTCCTGACCCATTCTGACACCTATATCTAACACATATTGGAATAAAGGTACAAAATCCTTTAAGAACCATCCAAGTACGAAGATAAACTTAGAAATAATCGGACAAAACCATGTCCGAAACATAAACATATCTGAAAGTTGCATGCAAGTCAGAGTATCATAGCTTCTTAGATTTAGTGTACGCGATCATGCAGGAATACATAGGGATATATAAAGAAGAAAAACAGATTTAGAAGTCCGTAAACTCACCTTTCACCGTATGTCAAAATCTGCCTTCCGATATCTTCCGCTATAATCATCTGAAAAACACAACCGATTGATTCTTATAAATATTTTAACAGAATAAAAGTAATAAAAAGAAGATGATTCATAAAAAATATTAAAATACGAAAATTGCCAGAATAATGCACGACTCGGCATTTTGGGATGGGGAAGAGAGTGAGAGAGCATACTCTAGATTCTAGATTCATCAGTACTGCCGATTTTGTAGCCTCTTGAGCACGTTTTATCATTAGCTGAGAAACTGCCACCAACACGGGTTCAAAAACTTTAAAAGAACTTTAAAAACGGGGGTATCGATAATGGACGAAATCGGAGAAATACAAGCAAACCTGATCCTTCAGTTGCCAACACAAGTAATTCTTCTGCTGCTATCTCAACAGCCCTTGACACGAAATCGGAGCTCTGGCATGAAAATTAAGTATGTATTCAGCTCGTTGTAAGTAGAAATCAAGGGAAGCACAATATCGAAAGACCTGACTAACGACATGCGACTATTGAAGAGTACGTATATTCATGCACATATATACATACATGCTTCCGCGCTACTATGATTGTATCACATGAACAAATGACAAAGAGAAGTACGTAATGATAGCCTTACCGTGCTGCCATAGATGCCAAACAATCCCGTGTTATTGAAGATGCTATTGAATGCAGAAAAGGAATGAATCTGCTGATACTCGTTCAATACACGGAGATCTGTTTCCAAACATAACCGAGAAAAGGAAAAGTAAGAACGTATCGAGTGCATGGAAGAAATTCGAGATGTAATACATACAAAATATGTGATATTTCACAATTAAAAGGAAGAAAGCAAGATTGTCACGAAACAAAATTTGCCTAACAGAAAACTTGACAGCTCAGATAAAATCAAATGAAAATTGTTGAGCAAGGAGAACTACGATATGTTACTCGGACTCAGCTTTGAGTGTTTGATATGAGTATGTATCTAACATGGGCTTGCACGTACTTTGAGGGTCATATCCAAATACTAATACCCAGAAATGTATTGGACATGGATACTACATGCTGGATAAAAATAGAACTTACATAGCCGAGAGTGCATCCCTTTCCCAGGACCCCCAGCTGAAAACGAGCCACCACCACCCATAAGCATCTGTAGATCAACCAAAATCATTAAAACCAAAATAAAGTTAAGACTTTTTCGCAAAGCATACTTGTGGCATCCAAAGATTCACTGAAAATGAAGCAAAGTTCGAAATACGGCACCTGCAGTACAGTCAGAGTGACAGTGTCTTTCTCGTTATTCCAACCACCAGGTACTTCAAAAGCAAGTGCGAAATGGGTACTCTACAATTCACAACAAAAAACTTTTGATCTACAAACAAGCACAAATCTTGAAGTTCGAAAAAGATTTTTGTTTTCTTTTTTCATGGGAGGAGGGAAGGATGGTGTGAAGAAAAATTTATTTTAGTAAAAAGACCTCTCCGGTCCTTCCCAATTTCAAAATTGAGCAAATTGGTCCCTCAAAAAAAATTCGAGCAATTTAATCCCTGTCAATTTCGAAAGTGAGCAATTAAGGATAATTAATCACGGCATTAACGTCATCAGTCAATTGTACATAATTTTGATTGATATAACAAATTTAGCTCTCAATGTTTACATGTTTTTGTCAATTTTTGAGTATATTCTAAAAAATTCAACAATTTTAGCCTCAACATGTACATATTTACATAAATGTTGCAGGCTAAATTTGTTAAATAATTACCAAATTGATAGATCTTTGAGGGCAAAATTTGTTATTATACCAATAAAAATTATATACAATTGACAGAAATTGACAACGATAAATTGCTTCGATATTTTTTAGAAGAACCAATTTGCTCAATATCGAAATTGAAAGGGACTGGAAATGTCATTTTACCAAAATTTTATTTATTATGGTAAAAACGTACCGGTGAATCAGCTCGGCGACGAAAATCGCCACCAACATAAACAGATTTCGGTTCGTTTAGAGGGGGTCCAGCTGGGAGATCAGAAAGAAGGGGCTCGGCAATCTGCAAAAGCTCTTCGTGTTCAATGCCAGAAGCTGCCAGGACAATTCTATTCCCCTTATAATTCTCCTGAAACCATCAAAAACAGACCACTATTCAACAAAACAAACATTGACAGAAACTCAGAAATATATGTAAAGGTAGGAGCAGGATAGAAGAGATTCTTACAGTAACGAATTCTTCCAAAATGCCGCTGTTCAATCTGTCTATTGCTGACTCGGGAACCAAGAGAGGATTTGCCAGTGCACCAGAGTAACCAGCAGAGTGAACTGCCTCCAAAATTAAGCGCTCGGGATTTTTCGAAACTTCCTCCAGCTCGGCTTTAATCTTTTGCAACTGTACAAGAATGGGGTACATATCGAAAACTCAAAATACAGACAAAAGAACCCGGAAAAGATAAAAGGGGAAAAATCCAGGATCCAAGCTCATTACAACTGGCCAAAGCATTGGGTCCCTCATTCTCACAAAGCATTGAAGCTAAACTGAGAAATTTACATGTACAAGCATTTAACTTTACTTGCTTATACAAAGAAAGGTAGAGCTAATTAATATGAAGAGCACAATGACACGGAAAACTAGTCAATGGTAATTATAGTACTTAACATAAGCTACTTTTTTTATAAGATTCTTCTTCGACAACTGTCGGTTTACTTGGAAAATCCGGAAAGATTCAACTAAATTACCTCTTCGTTAATTTCCCATTCCAAAAAAGCAGGGTTCCTCACACAGTCAATAAGCAATTCTACCATTTCGGGTACATAGGTCTTAAGGGCATCAAAGGTGTACGTCATGCACTCCCTAGTGGCCGAGGCTAATGTGTTACCTCCAATTGCCTCGACTTCCCTAACAACACGCAAGTGGCTACGGTTCGTCGTGCTCTTGAATGCCATTCGCTCAAGCAAGTGGGAAGCACCAGATGATATTGGTGTCTCGTAAATGGAACCACAATTAATGAATAAGCCAATCGAGGCAGCAGGAATCTGATGAAAACAAGCAAAGAACTTAACCACACTGTAACCGATTAAACAATCAACAAAGATAACGGTTCAATAAATGAAGAGTCGAGATTTTTCAATACCTGTAATTGCTCTGAGGCTATTCTCACACCATTGGATAGGGTTTTAATCTTAGTTTCACTAGGTGCCACGTAATCAGGTAGTGGTGGCGGAAGGGAAACGCTGTCTAATGGTGTGTCCAGAGGAGCAACGGCACTCGAAGTCGCATAACCTGCAGCTGCTAAATCACCGGAACGGCCCTATTCACAAATGTTTGGGAAAAGAAAAAGCACTTCTCTGTAAGTGATTACATGAAAGACCAATCCATCCAACAGTTCGATTTTGATCAGCACCATGCACATCAAGTGGATCAAAAGAAAACCCGAACAGGATGTATGAGGCAAATATTTGATGAACCATCAACATAGTAATTGAAAAATTACCATGGAGGCCCTCTACTCAAAAATGGACAATAACAGTTTTCAACAGTGGAAATGGATGAAACTTTTAACAGAATGATCAGTTCGCTATTTGATCCATTAATATTTTTTGAGTAGAGGGGCATAGTAATCTATAGAACAAGCACCATTATGTAGTATAAAGAGAACAAACAAACAGTATATACAATCAAAGAAAATTAAAGGGATATATAGCATAGTTTCCATTATTTCTTTTGAATCAAGAACTCTTTCATAAAGGAATGCCATAAATTTAGCTCTCTCTCTCTCTCATTTAAGAAAAAAAAAAAAGCCCAACATTTACCCCCATTTTCCATTCAAAATCAAAAGAAAATACTAATGCCAATAAACAATTAGGGAACCCCCCCCCCCCAATTTTAACAAACAAAAAACAATAATCAGTTAACATCACAAAATGCATAATCTATATATTGAAGTGATTGAATGGATATTGAAAATGGGTCTTCAATAAACTCCTATTGGGTCATCTTCTTTCGTACTGATTCCCTGTATTTTCTCGAGAAACAAAAAGAAAATTGACAGGGTTTCTAGAAAAAGCAATTTTGGGTTTTATAAAGGAAACTAACCTTGAGAGCCCTGAAACGTGAAAGAGCAACTCTATACATGGTGTCTGTTTTATTTGTTTTTTCGTGGATTTTAAGGTTTTGGGAAACTGTCTTCTCCCCTGTCAGTAAAAAGTGATTTGTGTTAATTTGTTTTGTAATGAAGAAAATCAATGAAGAGAAAAATCAAAGCCTCCTCTCTCTAAAGTATGAGTATTGCAACGAGAAAAGGCGAAAAAGACGTACAGTTGAGTTGAGTTCCGTTTTTAGTGGGTTAAAGAGGAAGAAGATGTCTGCTTTCACATTCTTTTTCATTTTTTTCAGTAGGGTTTAAGTCTCTTCACCGATCATTGCCACCTCAGCATTGTGTATGTGGGACTCTTAAATTTAGGCTCCGATTAGATTTGTTTATAGTTTCGGATTATTTGGTTTGTATTAGAGCGGATCATAGGTCGGGTCGAGAGTTGGCTCGAAAAATGAGAAATTTTGAATAAAGATATAGATTTAATAAATGAGTCTGGGTTTGACTTGGCTCGAATTTGAAAAAAAAATTGATGTTTTTTGTTGTTATTTTCACTATTGTTTTGTCACTATTTTGGTGTTGTTTCGTTGTTATATTGATACTATTTTGTTGTTATTGTTTGGATATTATATAACTCTTGTTGTATTGTTAATTTTACTTCTATTTTAGAGGTATTTGTTTACAAAGTTGGCACCTATTTTAGTATTGTTTAAATATAAATAATTTTTAAATTAATTTTCGAAACATTTATTTTAATATTTTTAGTGTATTTGATATATTATATTTTAAAATTTATTATTTTTATATAAAAATAATAATATAAAAACTTTTAATCCGGGTGAGTCCGGTCGGGCTCGAATTTTAGGATTTTTATTTGAGCCGAGTTTGAAAAAAATTTTAGGCTCATTTTTCGGGTCAGGTCAAACCCGAACCTTAAAAATGGGCCTAAAATTCTATTGAGGCCCGGCCCATTATCACCTCTAGTTGGAATCATTATTACTTATATAATTTTTCATATATTTAAAATGGGAAAATATCACTTTGGCCCTTTTAGATTTTATAAAGTTATATGTTAGTAAAATGGGAAAATAATTTATTTATTTTAAAGAAGGAATTTTAATTTTTCAAAAATTTTACTTAGCTATTTTTTTTTTATTCTTTTAGCGTAACTAGAGGTGTTCATGGGCTGGGTGGCCCAGCCCGAAGGCCCGACCGAAATTTGGGAGGGTTTGGGCAAAAATATAAGCCCGAAAAATGGGCTTGGACAATAAATAAGGCCCGTTTAAAAAATGGGCAGGGCCTCATGTAAGGTATTTTTGGCCCAGAGCTAGCCCGAATTCACTAAATGACAAAAAAAATATGCTATTTTTTTATTTTATTTTCTTGTTGTTTTCTCCCTATTTTGCTATCATATTACTATTATGTTGCTACTATTTTGTTGTTATTGATTGAATATTGTATAAAACTTATTTTATTGTTAATTTTGTTATTATTTTAAAGGCATTTGTTAATTTTATTATTATTTTAGAGGTATTTGCTTCTTAAGTTACATCTATCTTAGTGTTATTTAAGTCTACATATTTTTTAAAAATTTATTTTAAATTTGTTGGGAAATATTTAATTTGATTTTTTAGTATTTTTGATGTATTATATATATTTAAAAATTATATAAAATAATATAAAAATTTAATACGAGCGGGTCGGGCTGGGGCCGGGTTTTAGTATTTTTATATGGGCCGGGCTTGAAAAAAAGCTTAGGTCCATTTTTGGGCCCGGCCCAGCCCGAGCCCGATGAATAGGCCTAAATTTTTAATTGAGACCAACCCGAACCTGACATGGCCCGGCCCGGCCCATGAACACTTCTAAGCGTAACACTTTATTTTATATTTGAGTTTCACACGTGTATTTTAAAAAATTCAAATAATATAACCTTCCATTTTAAAAAGTACTCCAAAATATTTGATTAAAAAAAAAGAAAAAGGTTAATTTCATTATATGTCTCCAAAATATGATTCAAATTTTACTTTGATATGTTGAAATTTGAAATATTTTAATTCAGTCCTTGAAGCATCAAATGCTATATAAATTAGGTCACTTGCCATTAGATTGTTTCAGCTTAAATTTGGCATTAAACATATTTAAAACATGTGAGTTAATTAACAAACATGATTAAATCCATAACTTTTTTCTAAAATCGAAATTAAATTATAATTTTTTTAAGCAACATCATCGTAACATTATTCAAAGGGAGTTCAAAAAGGTTGTCATGACAATTTTTTTGTCATAAAACCAGCTGCCATAGTAGTTTCTCTAAAAACATGTTGAATTTTAACCATCAAGAGGTGTCTGAATTTTGCTTGAATATCCCAGATGAGCGATGCCATTATAACATACTTAAAACCCGTATTCAGCATATCAACCACTACATTGCAATCACTCTCTAGAACAACCTCTATGGCGAGTTACTTGTAGACCATAATATATTGCCCATAATTCATTTATGAGAAATAGGCATCTTCCGACATATCAGTAATATATTAAAATTTAATGAATAAATTTACCCTTAAGCTAAAAAAAACTTGATACAGTACTAACACTTAAAAATTTAATTGTAATAATTTCAAATTTTAAAATCCAATTAAAAAATTGATTTTAAATTAATTACTAAAAAATTTAAAATTTTAAAAAAATAGAAAAGCAATTGGAGGGAAAATTAGCTGAAAAAAATTAATATATCTCAAATAAAAAAACTAAATTTATATAATTACCCAAAGCCCTAAATTTCCACCATTGACAAACAAAAAACAAAGCTCTGATTCTCTCTTTCTCTCTGTCTTTTTGTCACTGTCAACCTACGCTTTTTTCTTTTTTTTCAAACATCACATTCAAACATGTAAAAAAGACAAAAACGCAACTCAACTACAACCTCCCCCCAAACATTTAATTTATTCTTTTTTTATTATCATATATCGTATCAAACCATTATTGTATATGCTTTGTTTTGATCTAGAAACAGCATACTCAATCAAAAAAACAAAACAAAAAACCCCATTTCATAGCACAAAGTTAAATTTTCGATGCGTTTGGGGATTCTTCCTTAAATAGTAAGAGCTCAAAAGATGGGTTTTGCTTGAACTGTAATGGGTTTCCATTATTTTTCTTGATTCTTACTTCAATTTTTCATTAGTTGCTATTCATCTGAGCAAGGTTTTTTCCTTCTTTTTTTTTTTGGGGGGGGGGGGGGGGGGGGATTTGAGTTCATTTATTTATTTATTTTCTTTTAATTTAGAGTTTTTTCGATGCCTTTGAGGATTCATCTGCTAAATAAAATGGGTTTCCATTATTTTTCTTGATTCTTCAATTTTTTTCATTATTTGCTATTAAGGGTTCTTTTTTTTTTTTTTTTGAATCTGTGTTTATTTGTTTAATTTTGTTATAATTTCGAGTTTTCTGATTATGTAGATGGAAGATGAAGAAGAAGATTTGGATTCAAAGCCTCTATTGCTGAAATTTGGAGTTGCTGTTGCTGTTTCTTTCGTTGGGTTTCTGTGTTATCGATTTAGAACCCTAAATCCCAACTCGGTTTCGGGTGCGGATGTAACGGATGCTATTGCGATAATTGTATTAATTATCGGATTGATTCTGTAAATTTATGATATCTCGAACTTTGATCATGCAGATAATCGCGGTGAGGTTGATTCCGGTGAGACCGATCGGAGTAAAGATGATTTTCGAGCCGTAAAGATGTCAATAACTTCAGACCCTGTAAGCACATTTCGAGTTCATATCATTCGTGAAGCTATTATGCCATATAAGTCCCTGTATTATTTGTAATTTAGTCCCTCTACTTTTTAGATTTCAGAATTCAGGTTCAATTGTAACACTGTTAAAATTATTTTGTTAAATTTAAGTTCATTACAATGTATTTTTTTAGTTACATTGCTATGCCTACAAATTTAACAAAAAAATTGAATGAAATCCGAAAAGTGGAAGGACTAAATTGCTGAAAATACAAGTATAGGAATTAAATTCCAAATTTGTGAAGACTACGGAGACCTATGGCATATTTTTTAACTTTTTTAGGGCACTGAATTTGATCTGCTAATGTATCATGTTGTTTTCGAGGTTCAATTTTTAAGCTTGTGTTGTTGATTCGATTTCCTGTTTACGATGTTTCGGTCTTTCTCTGGCAGGAAGAAACGTCGAAGCAACAGATGGATGATTCCACGAGCATTAGCCACAACGAAGATGTGTTTTTCTTGACAGAGTTTGATGATCTTGTTAAGGAATTTGACTTTTCAGCCTTATTTGAACCTTCTCCAAACCTGGAAGTGGAAGCACCGAGGTTGGAGCTCGACACTTCGATAACACTTACTTGTGCTAAAAAGGACGATTATGAGCAAGAGATTGAGCACTTAAGAAACACAGTAAAACTGCTTCGGGAGAAGGAGAACAATCTCGAGGCCCGGTTGCTCGAATATTATGGCCTTAAAGAACAAGAAACAGCAGTTACGGAGCTTGTAAACCGATTGAAGATAAAAAATACAGAGGTTAAACTTTTCAGTCTCAAGATTGAGTCTTTACTATCGGAAAAACGACAATTACAAAGCCAAGTCACCAATCATGAAAAAGCCGTAGCTGAGCTCGAAAGTGCAAGATCTCGAATTAATATGCTGAAGAAGAAACTTAAGCATGAGGCTGAGATGAATAAAGAACAGATCCTTAACCTTCAAAAAAGAGTTGCTAGATTGCAAGAGCAAGAACTTGAGGCTCCGGTAAGTAACCCGGACATCGAATCGAAGTTACAAAGGCTAAAGGTTTTGGAATGTGAGGTAGAAGAGTTGAGGAACTTGAATACGAGATTGCAGATGGAAAACTCGGAATTGGCTCGGAAGTTGGGATCAACCCAAATCCTTGCGAACTCTGTTTTGGAGGATCCTGAGGTAGTTTGCTTCATTTATGGTGAATCATCTTTGTTTGCATTGTTACTAATATTATTGTTCTCATATTTTTGTTATTCTGGGTGTGTTTGATTGCAGAGAAAAGCAATTGACGAAACAAGCAATCGTTTGAGGCAAGAAAACGAAGACTTGACGAAGCAAATCGAACAGCTCCAATTGCATCGATGTGCTGATGTCGAGGAACTAGTTTATCTCCGATGGATAAATGCTTGTTTGCGGTACGAGCTGAGAAATTATCGATCCCCGACCGGTGAAACAGTTGCTAGAGATTTAAGTAGAAGCTTAAGTCCGAAATCGGAGGCAAAAGCTAAAGAACTGATACTCGAATATGCACATACCGAAGGAATGGATAGCATTGATTCTGATTGCGATCAATGGTCTTCTTCCCAAGCTTCCGAAACTCAAGAACTTGATGATCCTTTGATCGAGAATTCATCTGCTACAAAACTGACCAATTCGGGTAAAACTAAGTTCTTCAAGAATTTACGGAGACTAATACGGAGAAAAGACGGTCATCGCCCGAACCATGCTTCATCAATGGGCAAACCTGATCATGTTGACGATCCTCCAACTTGGAGTTCAAGCACAATGAGCGATTCTGTAACCATGGTAAGTAGCCGGAGTGATAGGGTTACAACTCCATCTCAGAGTTCGTCCGGAACCTCTTTGGACATACCTAGATGGAGAAGTCTTAATGATGAACATATAAAGAATATCAAAAAATTTCGTAGCAAAAGCGGTTCTTATGGATATAGAAGATTCGTAGTAGGCAAGGATGGTGATGATGATCCGAACTTTTCTCTCGAACCCAAACTCGAAACCGACTCAGATTCTTTTTGGAAATCCGAGTTAGTGAAGTTTGGAGAAGTTTTGGAAGGAGCACGAAAAGTAAAGATTCACAAGAAATCAGCAAGCATCATATGAAATATTAGTTCAAACATAGTGTTCATATGTACCATATGTATCATATAGAAAATGAAAATGAAATATGTACATATATGGTAATAACCTACGTTGCTTTGGTTTCCCCATTTTTTACGTGTTTGATAGTTGGTTCAGTTTAAATTAAATAAATTATTTAAAAATTTAAAAAAATTATAAAACTCGATTTAACCATTGATTCAACTGATTTTATCACAATTTATCGGTTTGTACAAGATTGCAAGTTGATTTGGTTTTTTCCTTGCTCCAGACTAATGTAAGATTGATTCACATGTTTAATAGTTGTGTTTATGATCATGAGCTGGGTTAATGTAGAATTTTAGGCTCGCTTTCAAAGTCTGGACCAAGTTCAGCTTAAAAAATAGACTTAAAACCTTGCACAAGCTCGGCCCATATTAAAAACATTAAACCTAAACCTCGTAATACATTTTTTAAATTGTTTTTAATATAAAATAAATTTTAAAAATATAATACATAAAATACACTAAAATATTAAATGTTTCCTAACAAATTGAAAATACAATAAAAAAATATGGGCATGTGATCCGGGTTGAAACCGAGCCAAAAGTTATACCCAGCTCATTAAGAAAATAGGCTTTATATGTTGTCAAAGTCTATTTTTCGGTTTTGTGAAAATCTTAAAAAGAATAAAGTATACTCATGTCATGTTTGTTTTTTGTTTTTAAATATCTACTGGAACGAGCTTAGTGATTAATCATTTCTATTTTATATTTAATACTCACAACTAAACCCGAGTAACGTAAATCCATGTAATAAAAATCTCTAACAAGAGGGTGACGTAAATTTAAATATCTACTATTTTTTAAACAATAAAAATTAATTTATTTATCCAATATTAAAATTAAATATCTACAATTAACTTATCCAAATCCAAATCTAAATTAATTTTATCGAAAATTGGAAAGTCCTAATTTGTTTGAGACGCGACTTCTGTTTTCTTAGTTAAACCCATCCTTTGAATTACTTTTGGGTTAAAAACATTTAAAAACTTTTAAGATATTTTTATTTCGAATTTATATTATTTTGAATCAATGAAGTGAAATCTAGTCACATTTAACTTTCGTCAAATAGTTTCCTCAATTAATGTAAGAATTTTATTATTTTAGAAAAAATTAAAATTTTAATTTTCATTATATATTCTTTAGATTTTTTAAAAATTTTATATTTACTCATCTATATTAAGAGTGAGTATTCAATCAAATCAAATAAAAAATAATTCGAGTTAGTGAGTCCTATTTTATCATCCTAACTTAATTTGAAATTTTTCAAATCGTTCATCGAGTTAATGAGTCGAATTGAAAAAAATTGTTCGAGTTAAATTAAAAAATTAAATATGTCAAATTAAACTATTATTACAATATAACTAATTTCATGTTATAACACATAAAATTAAAAAAAAAATTCAAAACAAAAATAAGAGAAAAAAAGAAGAAGATATCATAGTATGATAAGCTTGAATTGTTAATTAACTTATTTAAATCTCAAAAATTATTATTTTTGAAAAAAAATTAAAATTTTAAGTTTATATATTCTTTAGATTTCTTTTATAATTTTTATATATTCTTTTATAAAATATACAAATTTTGTATTTTCTATAAATTTCTTGAATTTTAAAAATTATTTTAAATTTTTTATAATTTTTGTTGAGATAGACCAATTTGCTCATTTTCAAAACTAACAAAGACCAAAAAGGTATTTACATCAATTTGTTATTTGAATTATTCGAATTGTAAAATTTAACTTGACGAGTCAATTCGAAAAAATCGAATAACTCGAGTCAATTAACTCGAAATTTAAAAGATTTTTGATTTTTTAAAATTTGAATCAAATTTTGCTCACCCGTAATCCATCCATGTTGACAAATCATCCTCAATTGACATATATTTAAACATATAATTTTTCATAAGTACATGAAAAACTGGATATACCCGAGTAGATACATACCCGTGTCCGTGACTTCACCCAAAACCTGGATAACACGTTATCACAAGGATTCAATGCAAAATGGAAAACTCAAACTAAAGGGCCATCAGCATTTATGACATTATAAAGCCAAATTCAGTCAAATTTACAAACAGAATATGATCTATATAAGCAGCAATTATAATCCCAAACATCATAATGTTATCATAATATCACAAGCTCATTCAAATAAAATTCAACCATTTTCATTCTAACCTCGAGCTTTAAGCTCTGCAAGCCGCCTTGACAAATCATCCTCATCGACCTTCTCTTCAGTCTTCGTCGGAACAGCATGAGCAGCAGCATTTGGCAACCCAACGGAGACCTCTAACCCGTAATCATCAGCCACTTGCTGCATCAGGCTGTTGACTTCACCTTCGGGCGTCGATAACGAAGTAGAACCAGCCATAGCACTCTCCATAAACTCTGCTTGAACCTCCATATTCACAAACTGCTTCTCGAATTGATCCATTGTTTCTGACATTTTCTGCAAATTTCCTGCATAAACATTTGAATAAGTTTTGCTTTAGGCTAATATGTCTACATTATGTTGATTTCAACTAATTTTTCCTCGGAGCTGGGTTCGTGTCCATCACTCGACACTCCCTTAACGGTTCCACGTCAATACATGTCCGTTTTGACCATGTCCGGTTTTATTTTATTTTTTTAACATTTCCAACCATGTCCAATATTCCAATATGTATTTCGCCGAGTTGAGGATGTATCCATGTCCGACACTAGAACACTCCCTTAATGCTCCCTTTGGTAACATGAATTTGAAAATTCGGATTTGAATTTCATTTATTATGAAATGCATGCATTACAGACAAATTTGCTGTGATTCAATATAATATGTAATTGAAAAGTATAAAAACACGAATTTATCATCATAGATTTGAGAATAAATACTCAATTTACTTTATTTTTGAAATCCAAGTTCCAAAAAGCTACCTAACAAAAGTGTTCTTGCTTCATAGATTCTAACCTAAATTCTCCGTAATATTGATTTCTCCTAAAATTTATTATCATCATGAATAGCCACGAAAAAGAAAGATGATCAATGATACAAAAGTACTGAGAAATAACCTGTGGCCAATGAAGATTCAAGTGACTTAACAATATTAGCCATGGACTTGTTAATGGTAGTCATCTTAGCTTGAGTATCAAGCCTAGCAACAACGGCATCGAGCCGCGAGGCAAGACGGAGGTAGTTCATCTGCTCGTTGCGCTTTCGAATGGCGTTCTCGGCGTAGATACGAGCTCCGTCCATGTTACCTTTCTCGATCGCCTTCTTCACCTTCAATTTCTCGGATTTCTCGTCCTTCTCGCACTTCCTCGACTGGCGTTGCAACGATTTGGACGTGAATTTCAGCTCCATGATCTGGTTCAAGAGCTTCTCGGTGTTCCCCATGGCTGGATTCTTTGTTTGATCGAAGAGAATTAGGGTTCAAAATTTTTGGGGGTTTTCCAATCGAATTTGATTTGATGTTTGCATACGGGTTTCGCTTTTTCTTTTATTTATGTTCAACGATAGTGAAGCGCAACGTTTAACACAAAGCGAAAAATGGGATAATATTTTTATAATTTTTATTTGGTATAACAAAAATTTAATCCCTAAAACTTATTCTTTTGCTAGTTCGTCCATATATATACTTTTTATCACTTGAATCCTCAAATTTTAAATTTTAATCTATTTGTTTTTAAATGAAAATTGGATTAAATTTAAAAAAATTTAAAATGTAGATAAAATTTTGTTTTAATAATAAAATATACATGGCTCACATCAATATCATTAAAATTTTAATATTTGTCAATTTTTCATCTAAAAAATAATTAAAATTTGAATATTGCAAACTAAAGTGATATAAAGATAAAAGATTTAGGTGGGATTTGGATAGACGGTTGGGTGCGGTGCAATGCGGTTAGTTTACTTTTTGTCTCACGCTATAGTATCTAATCTCACCACCATCGTTGTTTTTACATTAACAGCAGTTAAACGTACTGCCCATTCAAACTAAACCTTAAGATCAAAATGATATCATAAAGAAATAAACGTTAAAACAAAATTGTTAAATTTTGTTTTTATTATAAAAAATAACCATTAAATTATTTGATTTTAATTTAAACTTAAAATAACATATAATAGATTTGATATTTGAATTTTAATCTTTTGTCATGAATCGACTTCAAAACTAAAGAATGAGTCAAATTTTCGGTTGAGTGACATATATATTATTATAACTGCAGGAGGACGTGAGTTCCAGTACGCTGAAACGCATTATACTCCTATTTATAGATTAAAGAAGGACTATTGGTAGTTTTATACATTATGTCAAAAAATATGATCAGAACCCATAATTAGATGGTTAAAAAAAGAGAGTCAAATATTAATTAAAATACATTTTTTAAAATTTTAATTTTTTTAATAATTTAACTAAAATCTCTTAATTTTTTAAGACTCTCTTACATGTAATTTAGAATAAATCATATCCGCTTACAACAAAAAAAAATAGAATTTTGTCATTAATAATGACAATTTTTTTAATAAAGAATATAGGCTTTAAATGTAAAATTATTACCATAATAATAATCTAACGTAAATACAAAATTTTTATTTTTAATAGCATATTCAATTATTAATTTTTTTTCAATAAATATTAGGATTATTGAAAATTTAAAATTTTAATTTTTGATCTAGATTTGAATTTTAAATTAAATAAAACTAATTTATTCATTATTACCAAATTAAATAATTTTGAAAATTAGTTGTTTTATTAAATTAGGATAACTTTTTTTATTTAAAAGTGTTTAAATAAATTTAAATAATACTCACATTGTAATTATTTTTTTCTTGAAGAGATTTTCAGAGATTTAGAGAAACAGCAATGGAGTCTTCAGCTCAGGTTCTGGAAATCCACTTAATCTCAGCACAAGGACTTAAGCGTCATACCAAAAACTACGCCATTGCTTGGGTTGATCCATCGACGAAGCTTCGGACTCGGATCGATCGTACTGGCGGCGAAAATCCTACTTGGAACGATAAATTTCTCTTCAAAGTCTCACCGGATTTCCTTTCCGGTGAAATCTCAGCCGTTTCCGTCGCGATTTACGCCGCCGGAATCATTCGAGACAAACTCATAGGCACCGTTCGTATTCTCATTAGCACTTTCCTCTATACTTCTCCTTCATCTACTATGACATCGCCGGCTTTCGCAGCGTTCTTGATCCGCAGCCCTTCCGGCGAATTCTTCGGGACCTTAAACGTCGGCGCAACGGTTCTTAACGCATTAACAGGCTTTCAAGCGTTGAATAAAGCCTCCGCCATAGGTTATCACGAACTTGCCGGAGATAATCTCGCCGGAAAACACCGATCGGCGAACAAAGCAAAGGCAACAGTCCGTGATGTACCTGAATCAATCCCTAGTGATTCACCAGTTCATCAATCGGAAACTAGCGATTCCTTAATGGACCAATCATTTACAGATGTGAGCTTGAAACAGAAAGTTCGAAAGAAAAAGAAGAAATTTTGGATCAATCTCAGGCAACTACATGCAATCTGTATAAGTCCTCAAATTTGATCCATCTTTTTTTCTATTTTATATATTTAAGCTTTTTTATTTGCTTTGCAATTTCATTTGCAAGAAAATTTTGTCTTTTGCACATTAAAAAAATTTAGAATTATTTATTCTCGAAAATAAATAACTAAGGACAATAAATCACAGACATTAATATCTTTTGTTAATTTTATATAATTTTACTTGGTATAATAATAAATTTAGCCTCCAATATTAACATATTTTTCTCAATTTGATCTTATTTCTAAATAATTCAACAAATTTAATTTTAATATTTACATATTTTCTCAAATGTTAGAAGATAAATTTGTTAAATCTGATTCAAATTGACAGAATGTGTAAACTTTAATGGCTAAATTTATTATTATACTAATCAAAATTATGTACAATAGATTAAAAAATTAAAACAGTGATTAATTATCCTTACTTGCTCACTTTTGAAATTGTCATGGACTAAACTATTTTAATTTTTTTTGAGAGGGACCAAATTACTTAATTTTGAAATTGAAAGGGACTATAGAGATTTTTACTAAAATTTTATATCAGTACAGATTTGGTTAACGAATGTTTTGGTTTACAAAATTTAAATTTAGGTAGCTCAATTATCGAGTAAGTAAAACTTGGATATTATATTGCTTGTGTATTTTAAGAAAAAATGTTTATGGAAAATGATTTTTTTAATTTTTTATATTTTAGTCGTGAAAATAGTTTGATTAATAGAAAAATAAGAAGTTTTTTTAAATTTATTTTTAAATTAAATATTAAAGTTATACTTAAACATTAAATTGGAAATAAAAAATTGAAGTATCAAAATAAATATTGAAAAATAAATAATATATTATTAAGATTAAATTTTGTCATTAGATCATGTACTTTGTATAAATTGTGGATTTAGTATCTCTACTTTAATTTGATCAATTTTAGTTATCGTACTTTTCAAGTTTTGAAATTTAAATTTTAACCCAATGATATCAGTTATATCTGTTTAATTAAATTATGGTATTAGTCATGTATTATGCGTAAAATTAAATATTTAGTCCACGTTTACTAATTGGGTCATTCTTAGAAGTTATTTTTTCGAATTTCAAAATTTTAAATCTTAATGCAAACAACAATTATTAAATTTATTAACTAATTTTTTGCGAGTAATATTTAAAAATAACAAAACTTAATAAATTTAATAGTTATTATTTAATTAGGATTAAAATGTTCAAATTCGACCACATTATTTTTAATTCGTCATAAACTAGGAACCAATAAGATCACATAAAAAACCAATTTTTCAAAATTATTTTTAATTTCTACACATAGTTTTTTCCAATTCAAATTGCTTCAACGAAGTTTGGTATTATTATTATTAAAAAAAAAATCGAGCACATTTAAATGTGATATACTTCCGATATAATAATTAAAGGACAATTATAAGTAAAATTAAGTATAGTATAAAAATGAATAATATATATGAACCAAAAAAAAATATAATATCATTAAATAAAAAATATATTTGTTAATTATAAACTACTTTTATAATTTATAATACATTAAATATGTATTAAAACCGAAAATCATTTAAAAATTTGATGAAACTCATAATTGAACCTAAAATCGTTCAACCCCTCCCCTATGGATAGATTGGTACTATAAGCTCAAAATTGATTTGACATTATTGAGCCGAATTCGAGTTTGATCAACTCAACCCATCAATAAAATAGAATTTAAATTTCGTAATACTCGATTCAAATTCAAAAAGTTAACCGAACCTTTTATTAATACAGAAATCAAAATTTTCATTTATATAGAATTAGGTCAATAATAATGCAATCAATCTTGAATACTAATAAGCTAAATCGAGCAAGTTTGAACTTGAATATAAAAGTTTGTAGATAAAAACTTGATTATGTCTCACCTTCTACTTCTAATAGATCATGAACTAGATCAGAATCATTCTCAACAAACTCAGAAGAAGTGATCCCATTCTTTTCATCGGGTCCGGGTTCAGTTTGATTCAACTACAAGCTTTTAGTTCATAGCATTTTTAAAGAAATTTTCCCTTTGCGATCGAATCATTTTAAAAGATAATATCGTCGTACCCATATTTTGAAAACATGGGTAATTAGCATCAAAGGGTAGTGAGCTTAGCTTTTCTAAATCATCCAAATACACAAGAACAAACACAGCTTAATGATCTCAAGAAAGTCAAACAGAGGAAATTGAAGGGCAAAATTATCAAACTTACGATATTATAGTCCAAAAAACAAACTCGAAACCACCATGATTCTCACTTTTTTTGTTTCAAAATCTAGTTATAAAATACACCAACAATCTAAAACCACGAAACAAGGATGAAAAAGTGTCGAAAACAACGAAAATTGCAGCAAAATGATTGTGAAGTTGTGTAAAAAAGCTCACTTCCTGCCATGGATCCTCAATGCTTGTCTGTTCCTCTTCTTGACACCGGATTTGGCAACCTTCAGACTTCGGTTCACAGCACTCAACCTTGCTAGGGCAGTTTTTGTTAAATCCGGCCTGTAGTAGTTGTCTGTCACCTGCAATGTTTGAATAATAGATTATTAGGAAAAAATTCATAAAAAGAAAGGTATCGATGAGATACGAATTGTAAGAAATGATAGGAAAAGATAAAACCACTCCAGCAGAACTTCAGAATATCATTGAAAATGGATACTACACAAATGAGATCCAGAATATTGTTGATAATCTATATCCAAAAAGGCTACTCAAAGCATACATATACACGATAATGCCTAAAGTAGCTACATAAGCATTGAAGAGGATCATATGGAAGCTCAGAAGCCAAGCGTAACAAGTACATTTCAACGAAGAATCCAACAAATAGATCCTTCTTATATGTTATCGCTTCATCACCGCAAGATAAAACCTTGAAAAAATTTAAATTCAAAAGCCGGCAACACCATACCAGTTAACAATCATTCAAGTTAACAATCTAACAAGTTTTAACAGTTAGTTTGAAGAATTCCAGGGTTTGAACCTTTAAATGATCTGTTTTTTTCCATAACTTACGGAAGACAATCACAGCAATTACCGATAGCAAACTAGTAAAACAGTAAACAGACATGTTTCAAAATTTCATTTCCTCATTACCTGGTTTTTGACTGCCTTGGCCATCCTAGGGAACTCCTTTTTCATGACAGACTTATGGAGCAAGCTCGAAGGCTTGTTCTGCTTCTTAGACTTGGTTGTGGCTAAGAGCACAGACTGGTCTTTGCCTGCAGGTTGAATGGTGACAGTTTTCTTGTTTGCCAAACCTAAAATTTCACAGATCCAGGAAAGCGTTAATATACTTGACAAATACAACATATATCGCCATGCAAATTTTAAATTCACATTTTAAGCTTTTTGATTATTCTCAAGATAAAAACAACCTTCCACAACTCTTTGCTTTATACGACAATTACCATTTCTCTTCCCATCCAAATGTTGTAACAGAGCACAGTTGAAACAAGCTCATGATATAAGAATCTTAAGCTCAAGCACCCATTAGAAATTCAAAGCTTGAAGCTCCACTAGATCTTCATCAAGTTTCACTTCACTTTCAAACCTCAAACTTGATTCAAGACAAAGATCAAAATGCTCAAGCTTTGCCGAATTAGGCTCATTTTCCTAATGAAAATAAGCCATATTACCTTTGCTTGAGTTTTAAAGCAAAATCTTTCAATGTAAATCAATTTTTTTTTTTTAGAAAAAAGAAGCTTGATTAGGCTCAAGAGCTGCTCGACTCAAGTATTACTAGAGCTTGTATTCAGGCCCCTTGATAAATTGTGCTCGAGTTCAATGTCAAGACAACTGGAGCCAAATTCAAAAACTGTTTCCATCGTACTACCCAACGATGCGCTCTCACTCAGTGAACCCTAGCTTAACCCAAATACAATACCAACCCATGAAGGGACGGTCAACTCCGGACAGACAACCTTCGAAGATTTCTCAGAACAGAGTCGGCCTCCCCTCAACAAATACCCATTATTCCTCTTCTCATTTCCTCAATAAAATCTAAGCATTTATACACAAAAAACCATTTGCTTATATAATTTCCATTTCTCTTTGACATATTAAAAAACAAATGATAATAACAACAATACCGATCTCTTTTTGTTTTACAAATAAATCTAAAATCAACGTCATCAAATCAACACAAAGATAATGAAAATGAAGATTTGGGATCACAAAGTAAATAAATAATAATACCAGAGTGTTTGTAAGAGTTGACATTGTAGAGATTGTTGGGCTCTTTGCTGAATCGAACGGCAGCAGTTCCTCTTCCAAATTGTTTCACCAAAAAACAATTGTTCTTCTTCACTACCTCCCAAATCAACTGTCCTGGAACTGTCGCCATTTTGTGTTCTGTTTCCCTGCACCTCACTGCACCAGATTTAACCCCAAAAAAACCTAGTTCGTGAGATTAAAATCTTACAAAAAACCGAAAAAGAAATCAGAATAAATTTATTAATGATATTGAACTAAGAACTAAAGAAGAACCTGCTGGATTTTTAGTTTTTTTTTTTTTTTTTTTTTTTTTTTTTTTGAAGGGATGAACAATTGGAGAAAGAGAGGTAAAAGAGGAAGGCAAAAAAAAATGGAGGCTTTATATTAGTGGAAGTAGGGTTTTGTTTTAAGTAAAATTACATTTATATCCTTTCACTTCAAAATATTACGTGAAATACAAATAGAAAATTTGGACCCACCTTACGCCAAATTTTTATTACCCTAGAAAGAACAAACAAAAAACTAGAACCAGACACCAATGGCTTCGACGGCTTTCAACGCCGCCGCCGCCGCCGCTGTAACGAAGAGCAAACACCAATCATTATCCAAAAAGCGCAAAATCCCACATTCATTTGCTTCTGAAAAGGCTGAATCAGCAGCTAAACCACCTAAAACCCTGGAATTAAAGCAATGCCAGTACGAAGACGACGATTATGGAAGTTATTCGGAGAAGAAGATGATGAAAAAGAAAAAGAAGAAGAAAATTTCGGGATTGATGAGTCTGAAGAGATGACTGGTGAAGAACTGAATAGCAGCAAGGTATCTGTGTTGAAAACAGCGGCAGAAGATTTCGGGATCAATGGCGTATTGGTCTAAGAACGATGGGGTTCCTTTCTCGTTTCTCTTCCGGGCGTTTGATTTTACTACTCAACGCGTCTGCCGCAACGACGTGAACGTCGCTGTAATATGTTAAGGACCGTCATGCGCACTACGCCACGTGATTTGCTTGCTGTTTTCCATCTTTTGGCTAATAAGATAGCTCCCAAGCATGAACTAGCGTCGGATTTAGGCGTTGGATCAGGTCTGATCATCACTGCATTAGCTGAAGGTACAACGAACCCGAAGATGAAATCAGAAACCAGTACAACACGCTCGGAGATTTCGGCTAAACGGCGGAAACTATACGATCGACGGTGTTGATCAAACCCCACTAGCCTCTTACGGTTTCTAAAGTATTCAAAGCATTGCTCGCCATTACCAAAGAATGTAGGAGGAAGAAGAAGAAACTGGATTTGGTTGAAGAACTTGTAATGGCTGCTGGGAGTAATGAAGTTAAGCATATAATTCATCTTCTTACCCCTAAAACAAGCAATCGGATCGGATTTTCGGTTTCGAGTCTTTTAGCAGCATTGGGAGAAGCTGCTGTATACAACGAAAACCGAAATTTGGAACCTTTGGATTCACCAGAGGCTGCGGAGATCGTAAAGCTAGTGCATTCGGTTTGTCTGGTTTATGATAAGCTAATCTGGACGATTCTCGACGATGGAATATCGAAACTTTCAAGTTCATGCAGCTTTTCTATCGGAGTTCCGGTCGAGCCAATGCTGGCGAAACTGAGTCTAGCTGAATCGGAGATAATCGAAAGATTTAATGGTACGGCATATGTTTGCGAGTATAAGTACAATGGCGAACGAGCTCAAATTCATTACATGGAAGACGGGAAAGTGGAGATTTACACTCGCAATCTCGAACCGAGTTCGAAACATTTCTCGATGTTGTCATCGCCATATCAAGATCGAAGAAATCCGGGGTAAAATCATTTGTTTTGGACTGTGAAATTGTTGCATACGACCTTGACAAAAACGAAACACTGCCTTATCAGATTCTAAGCACTCGAAGGCGTAAACATGTTGCTTTGATCGAGATTAAAGTTGAGTTTTGCATATTTGCTTTTGATATATTGTATCTTAATGGTGATTTGATCTATGAACAACAGCTCGTTCGAGGAAGAATCCGGGCTTTTTCAGTTCGCAACTGCATAACAGTCGACAAATCCTAAGCAAAAGAAGATCGAAAAGTTCCTAAAAGCTGCCATGGATGCAAACTGTGAAAGCCTTGATATTAACGGCTTAAATGATGCATATGAACCCAGTTCGTATCCATGGTTGAAACTGAAGAAAAAGTACATGGAAGGTATCGGGGACTCACTCGATCTCATCTCAATCGCTGCATAGCATGGCCGTCTCAAGCAAACAGGCACTTACATCGTGTTTCTTATGGCTTGTTATGACAGCAAAACCGCAGAATTCGGAACCTTATGCAAATTAAAGACAGTATTTTCGAAGAAAACTCTTACTGGAATATCTTCCAGGCTAGCTTCGAAGGTGATTCCAAAACCGAAGCTGGTCTGTCGCCAACAAAGTTAAACTGGATGTATGGTTTGAACTCTCGGAGGTTTGGGAAGTGAAAGCTAGCTCTTTGACGACCAGTCTAGTTTATTATGCCGCTTTTGGCATGGTGGAAGCTGGTGAGGGTCTTTTGACATTGTTTCATAGCTTTTTTCGTGTTCGAAAAGACAAGGATCCCGAACAAGCTTCGTCATTGGAGATCATGGTTGAAATGTATCAAAAGCAAGTTGTCAAGACAATCAAATTATCCTGTTACAGCATTTTACAATATAACCGAGGCAAAGAATTTGAGATTTCATTAATTTGTTAATCATTAATACCCTCAAATTGCATGTTATTTGGTAAGATTAGTTCCTTCAGATGAACTGCAGTTCAGGACTGAAAAAATTCTATAAAATCGATTCAAATAGTAATGTTTAGTTCAATTTCCTTTAAAATTTATATCGGTTTTGATTTGGATATTACTTAAATACATTCAATTTAATTTG
Source organism: Gossypium bickii (assembly GCA_025503065.1). NCBI lineage: Eukaryota > Viridiplantae > Streptophyta > Magnoliopsida > Malvales > Malvaceae > Gossypium > Gossypium bickii. Next base: position 2,427,107 of record CP106714.1, on the reverse strand, counting down.
ATTTTCGATCCATTAGTTAAAATTTTATGTTGAATTTATAATATAAAAACTATTTTTAAAAATTTGATTAATCAAATATATTCGAAACCAATGAATTGATTCAAAAAGTTTCATATTAGATTTTGATTCAATTTTGATCGATCTCGAAAACTGGGTAATTTAAGGGTTGATTTCATCGCCGAAGTCAAGGAGTTAGTTTATGAGAATGGGAACTGGGACTGTCGGGTCTAGGGAAATTATCTCAGTCCAAGGATCCGATTAATTTGAGGGCTGGTCCAGACAAGTGTGTTTACAACCGAGCGAAAGACCGTAATTGTACGGTGGCAGAAGCTTATAAGAATCCGGAGAATAGTGTCTGGTTACATACATGGAGATTCCGAGGACCACAGATGATAAGGAATGCAAATGGGGCTGTTGATGGCAAATCGGCTGGTGGTGGGGATCGGTGTTGCAAGCTGAGTTGTTGGCCGTTTATGATGGTTTGATGGTGGCTTGGGATTTAAGTTACGGGAAGCTAAGCGTGGAATGTGACAGTGTTGCTAATGTGATCAAGGGTCGGGATGTGGGTCATGATTTTCGATCGGACTTGACAAGAACATGACACAATTACACTACATGAATATAACATGAAAAATACAACTCGACTGAACATTATACTTCACCTATTCGGGACATGTACCGAAGCTTCGACATGTCATGCTAGTTTTAAAACAGGTCAACTACCAAAGCCAAAATACTTACAAATTTACTTAGTCGTTGTTGTCCTCATCTTCATCATCAAAATCTTCTTCCTCTTCTTCATCCGATTCACTTTCTTCTTCCATTTCTGCATCATCGTCCTCCACGATAAAGCCACCAAGCGTTTCATCATCTTCGTCATCGTCATCAACACTGCTTTCTTCCCCTGCAGTGACAGTTTTCTTCGATGTGGAACTTCTTATTTTGCCACCATTCTTCTTTGACTTGTCACGGTCCTTCGATCTTGTAGAATAAACCGCTCCCCGGGCTTTTCTTCCTTTTGTGGCAAACTTCTCAATCTCACCCTCGCTCTCACCGGTCCAGTCATCGTCATCATCATTATCGCCTTTCTTTCTCTTTTTCCCCTTACTTCTCCCCCTCTTTCGTTCGACTGCTTCGTCATCATCGTCATCTTCATCATCGCTACAGTGTCCGTGTTCCTCAAGAAACCATTCCCAGTTCTTTATATTACGGATTCTTTGATTAGGGTATCGATCAAACTCGTGCCCGATTACAAGAAAACCGAATTCTGCATTTACCAATTCATTATCCAACTAAAACTATAAACTTTTCAAAGTATAGTCATAAATAGTTGGGAAAAAAAAACAATGTAATTAATTGCTTAACTTTCCTGAAGTTTCTTTTCTCAGTAACCAAACACAAATTGAATCAAACAAATTTAAGAACAACAAACCATCCTTTCCACACCAATTACTAGAAAACCAAATTATGCATTTAACACTTCATTACCCAACCAAAAATTGGAACTTTCAAAATATAAAGTCATAAATCAGTTAAAACTAATGTAATTAATTGATTAATTTTCCTGGAGTTCCTTTTCTCAGTGACCAAACACAAAAAGAATCTAACAAATTTGAGAAACAAAAAGCCATTCTTAACACCACAATAACTAGCAAAACCAAATTCTGCATTTAGTATGTCATTATCCAACTAAAAATTTTAACTTTCAAAATATAAAACAAGTAAAATATAATGTAATTGATTGATTGATTTTCCCTGTATTTTCATTTTCTCAGTAATCAAACACAGTTGAATCTAGAAAATTTAAGAAGCCATTCACACCACTTCAAAGTCATGCCTTTTTTTCTTTTTAATTCAGCATTAAACACTTATTATCCAGCTAAAAACTAAAACTTCCATAATATAAAGTAACAACTCAGTTAAAATAAAATAAAATGTAATTGATTGATTAATTTCCCAGTATTTTCATTTTCTCAGCAACCAAACTCAAGTTTAATCTAACAAATTTAAGATATAAGAATCCCAATTTTTAAAATAAATAAATAAATAAAACCTGTACTTACATTATCTAGGTAAAAGTTGGAATTTGAAATTTCTAATATGTGAAGTTACACGTAAGTTAAAATAAAGTGAAGTTGGTTGATTAATTAATAAATTTTCCAGGATTTTCATTTTCTCAGCAACCAAACACAAATTTAATCCAACAAAATTTTAAGAAATAAGAATAAATTATTACCTTTAACAGGGTCAATATCTTCAATATCGACACTCTCTGCTCCACTCTCACTCCCCAAATCCCTTTCTTCTTTTCCATTTTCTTCAGTTTTCTTCAAAACAAACCAAACAGGGACCCGACCCGAAACGCAGATCCAATCGCCGTTTTCAAGCCGACCTTTGTCGGAACTCTTAAAAACCTTAATCTCCCCATTCGTTCCTCTCCGTACCCAAACCGGGTTCAAACCGGTAACTTCGAATGAAACACTAGGCTCCTCCGTTCGAGTCTCGCCGTTTTCGTCGACCAGAGTTTCGAGCTCGAATTCAACATGACGGCGAGACACGGTCCGGTCATCGGTGTTAAACCCTGAACCTCTCCCGAATGTGGTTTTTGAACCGGATTTTAGCGCCAATTTTGAACCATCTGCACCTTGGATTTCCATTTTTTCCCCCTGGATTATAGCAACGGCATGGTGAAATGAATCTCGAAATTATCATTTTGAAACGGTGCTTATTTATCCCAAGTCCATGAATCGGATATGGGTTCTATGTCAAAAATTTAGCCCTAATCGAATTATATTTATTGGGCTTTTTCAGATTTTAAAATTTAAGTCCAATTATAAATATTATTAAAATTTTTCTACTAAAATTTTAAATTCATTACTACGTCAATTTTTTTGTTATATGACTATCAGATGTATATATATTCTTTATTTCAAGATGTCATATCAATTTAATAGATAAAATTTAATTATATTGACAATTGAACCTAAATTTTGAAATTTAACATATAGACGGACTAAATTCCAAACGTGTGGAGAGTATAACCTTGATTTTTTAAAGAAACTGTGAGGAGAATTTTCAGATTGCATCAAATATCCCTAAACTATGATCGTAGTTTTAAAAAGATCCCTAAACTTCAAATCTTCCTAATTACATCTTTAAACTATCGAGGTTATGTCAATTAGGTCCTTTTGTTGCTAAAATTCTAATTTAACTGTTAAATGACATGTAAACTCTGATGTGATGAAACTTAAAATGAAAATTTTAAATTAATATTGTAAAAATAGATGTTTCAAATATATTAATTTTGATATTTTCAAAGTTTTTATAAAAACATGATCGTTTGGTCTTTCTCTTTTCAATTTTACTTTATTTTTAAATATTTTACTTTTAAAAGTTACGTGGCAATATTATATTTCTTTAAAATGTTCATTTTAATTTTAGCTACGAGAGATTTGACATGTCATTTAACGGTTAAATCAATAATTTTAATAATGAAAATATCTAATTAATATAACATTGATAGTTTGGAGATGCGCTTAGAATGCTTTGGAGATTGGGAACCAAATTAGAATTACAGTCATAGTTTGGGAATGTCTGATTCAATTAACTCTTTTCAACTATTAATTTTTTGTTAAAATTGCTCCAAGTCCTTGTGTCATTGTACATTTTCAAATTGATTCATTTACTTTTATTTTGAATAATTTAATCCATTTACTTTTCAGATTTCAAAATTCTATCCAAGATATTGTAGGCTTTTTTTTTTAATCAAATTATTCTCCCTATTATAATAATGGCACGATAACTTATTTGACCCTTCAATTTTACAAAAAAAATCATTTTTGCCCTCTATTTATTTTTCGTTTATTTTAGCCATTGAACTTGCATTGTTTGTTAAATCACCGAAAAATGGATGGAAAAAATGCCTGCTAACTTTGTTGACGTGGCTGACCACGTATATGTCACGTTAGTAATTAATTATTTTTTAAAATTAAAAATATTAAAAACATTTTTATGTTTTAAAATTCTATAATTTTTAAATTAAAGAAATAACAATTAATTACTACCGTGACATTCAAGTGACAATCTACATGTATGTCATGTCAATAAAGTGAACAAACGTTCACTTTTTCATCATTTGTGGAGTGATTTGACAAACAACACAAATTCAATAGTTAAATGAGGTGAAAAAATAAACAGAGGGTTAAAATGACTTTATTTGTAAAATTAGAGGACCGAATAAATCATTATGCCTATAATTTAATGGTTAGAATGTGCTCAAAGCCCCTTTATTCTTTGCACATTTGAAATTTAATTCATCTACTTTTGTTTGAAGAAAATTTGTACCTCTATTTTTAATATTTAAAAATGTAAGTCTAATTGTTAATATCATTAAAATTCTCAAATATAAAATTAAAAAAACTATATTCAAAATGTATAAAATCTATTAAAATATTATAAAATACAAATTATTTACCAAAATAATATAACTCTCATATTATTTATCAAAATATTATCTTTTTGAAAGATAATTTAGATTTTTATATATTTCTTATATTGGGATCTTGTGGTGATAAAAATTTATCTGCCATGTTAGAATAATGTCTGAAATACTATATCGGGATCCCAGATCACCGCAACTAGAGCAAAAAATTATCTCAAGATTCCTAAATCATTATGAAAGACGGTAAGTTATATTAAAATTTATTAAAATACTAATTTCATATTAATTTGATAAATAATTATAAACACGTATTATTTAAATAAATAATTTATTTATTTTATAATATTCAGTGTAATAAACATCTTACGATATGTTTTTGTAACACCCCTAACCCTTATCCAACATTGGAATAGGGTTACGAAACATTTTCGGAAATTTTAGAACACTTTTAGATAATTCATGACATTTACTGTTCATAGCGAAACTGTCCAATTGATTCATAGTCACTAAATTATTTATATCTCAAGCTACAGAATTCCGAATTAATATCCGCTTGATGTTTTAGAAACTAGACTCAAACATCTTTCTACTATAAAATCAGAATTTATAATTTAGCCAATAAATACAGTTAATTCTTCAAACTTATCCATGTTCTGCTGTTTGACAATTTCGACCTTTCTTCATTAAAAATTAATTATCTCATAGTACGAGATTTACATGATGTTTTTGTTTGTTTCTATTGAAAGTAGGCTCATTAAGAGTTTAAACATACAAATTTAAACCCCCAATTAGTTTTATACAATTTTTAATGATTTTCCAAAGTCAAAATAGGGGAATCCGAAATCAATCTGACCTTGTCTCACAAAAATTCAAATATCTCATAAAATAAAATTCTTTTGCTTACACTGTTTCTTCTATGTAAAACTAGACTCAATAAATTTTAATTTCATATTTTATTCAACCTCTGATTAAATTTCCACAATTTTTGGTGAATTTTCAAAGCCAGACTATTGTTGTTATCCGAAGCTGTTTAAGTGAAAAATGTTGATAACTAAGTTTATAACACCTTCACTTCCTTTCAATTAAACCCTATACATGCCATATAAACCTTAAACACACAGGAGTAAGCTTATGTAAGCTTAGTAAGTACATAAGTGTAGAAAATAATTCTTACCGAACATCTTATAACAATTATACAATATATAATTTCACTAATTATTCCTGTCAATCACAAAATCAATGACAAAATTCACTTGATTGAGCTCAGTATCAATAAATAATCAATTTCAATCTATTGGGTCCATTTATCGCTTACTTTTCTTAATCAATTTAGGGAACGATTACGAAATTGAGTACTTCGTTTTCACAATGCCATAGTATAACTATGGTCTTGCACATAATCACATATCACACAGTGAAGCCATAGCACAACTATGGTCTTACACGGAAGCACATATCACACCGATGCCATAGCCTAGCTATGGTCTTATACGGAAATCATATATCACATATTGCCATTCGTCAATGCGTATGAGTCACTGAATGAAAGTACTCAATCCAATGTTCCACTAAATTAAAACTTTTATTCAAACATCCATAATTTTACAATTATCTCGGTTTAATAACATTCATATACAATAACATACCATAGCATTCATGAAATTTTCATAACAATTCATTTAATTTAGCCACATGAACTTACCTGGGCCAATTAGTAGAAATTGTAAAAAATTCATGGACTAGTTTGATATTTTCTCTTTTTCGCATTTATCTTCGGATTCCCGATCTATAATATAAAATTTTTCATTCATTAGCATCTAATTCAATACTAATTCACTTCGCAATTTATGCCCTTCAATTTTCAAAATTACACTTTTACCCTAAACTTTACAGTTTTTACAATTTTGTCCCTATTCAATTAACACTTTAATTAAACTAATTTTCATCAAATAACACTTTATATAATCATTTTAGGCTAAGCCTTTGATATTCAGAATTTCAGTGCAAAACCCCAATTCCTAGCTTTTTCACAATTATGTCCTAAAAATAAATTTCTACTAAAATCACTTAATAAAATCAGGGTAAAAGACTGATCTTTCGAAGTTTTTTTATTCATTTATTTGGAGGATCTTTGGAGATTATATCCTCGAGTCCATGTGTCGGATTCAGTGCTTTGCAAAAGTGAAGAGTCAAAGCAACATAGTTTGCTTATACCCTTTTTGTTGTTCTTGAATCTTAATGCTGAGATTATCATATTTTGCTTAAGAAATGGTGGAATGTTTAGGATATATAATTGACAGATTGCCTATTTGTAATGATTTTTGGCAAGATTTTAAGCTATTGTATTAGGGTTTTTAAAAATTTAAATCTTATTTTGGCTTAAAAATGTAGACCAATAGTGATTTCTTGCAAGAACTTTCTTTGCTAATTAATTGGTTCAGTCTTCGTATTTGACTTCCATGGATGCTTGATCCCTGAATAACACCATGTCTTTTGATTGTGTAATGTGAATTGCAAACACCTTTTTGCAAATCATAGTATAATTACTGCAGTGCATGGTTAATTTTGATCAAGGCTTATAGCTTTGCACTTTGATTCCAAGGGGCTTTTTGGTGTGTTACACTGTAACGACCATCGATATGAAAATCCAAAACTATAAAGGTATCACAATTGTTTTCCAAGTCCAAAAGATCATTGACCAAAGAGTTAAAAAACATAAAGCATATTTAGTGTTAATTCCATGTGGTGATCGGGCTATTTGTTTGTAAAACTTGAAGTTAGTTAATCCTCCAATGCTGTTTTGCATTTCACAATGGGGTCCTTAAGATCCTTTTTTATTATGTACTTTTGTCTCCTTTATTGTTATGAATTATTTTACGTCTTAAATTGTTCTTTTACCTATTCCGAACAGGGTGATCCTCTTTATGTAAAAGTGAATAAATTATCCTCTACAAAGACACAACTTCCATATGACTATTACTACTTGAAATATTGTAAGCCATCCAAGATTGTGAACAATGCTGAGAATTTGGGGGAGGTACTACGAGGTGAACGCATTGAGAACTCCATCTACACCGTGAGCATCTGTACCTTTTCTAGTGTTGTGTGCTATTAGTGACAAGTGGCTTTCTATTAAAAGCTTTATAGATTATATCTTCTATCCGTTGTGTTTATCATTTTTTTTTTTCTTTCTTTAGTTTGAAATGCGGGAGGATCAGCCTTGCAAAGTAGTCTGTCGAATAAAACTCGATGCTGATTCTGCCAAGAATTTCAAGGAAAAAATTGATGATGAATATCGAGTTAATATGTAAGTAAATTTGATGTCAAAGATTCATGTTTCCTTATTCTTTTCTCCTTTTTGAATATATTTTATGTGATTCTTACGCTTTATTTCTTTTAATGTTTGTTTTCCCCCCCTTTTACGTACATGTTCGTACTAAATTATATGGAGTTGATGTGCAGGATACTTGATAACCTTCCAGTTGCGGTTCGTAGACAAAGGAGAGATGGTAGTCAATCAACAACATATGAACATGGTTTCCGTGTTGGGTTCAAAGGGAATTATGCCGGGGTATGCTCTGAGAAGCTAGTACTACTTTCAAAGTTTTATGTTTGTCTTATCTTTTCTTAGCCATTCATGTGTCATTGCAGAGCAAGGAAGAGAAGTATTTCATCAACAATCACTTGAGCTTCAGGGTCATGTTTCACAGGGATACCGAGACTGATGCTGCTCGAATTGTTGGATTCGAGGTTACTCCAAACAGGTTTTCTATAATTTTTCTTTTACTTACTTTTTGTTCATTTTCATCCGTTTGGCATTTGGTTAATATGTGTGATTTAATTATGACTTAGCAATTAATGGGCTACCTTCAAAAATAGTTTCATGCTTGACATCACTGGAAGCATAAGGTTCTCGTGCTAGATATGTTGGTTTCAATATCTAATGGATGTGTGTTAGACTGGGATATTTCACATTAAGATCACTTTAAATCATAGGGTTAAATCATTATTTGGGATTTGCACTTGTTAACTTTTCTTACATTGGGGCCTGAACTTGATGATGGTTCCTACATTGGGGCTTGAACTAGGCAACTATTCCCATAAAATCATAATATAATGAAATTAAAGCTTCAAATCTATAATAATTCATCATAAACTTTTAGTACTCATTCATAGAATCAAAAACAAATGAACTCAATAGTCGAACTTAATTGTAAAAGCCACAAAACATGAAAAATTATAAAGAAAAAGCAAGAATTGAACTTACATGATGAGAAATATGAAAAACCAGCTTAAAAACTCTCTCCTATGGCGTTTTGGCTGAATAAAAATGATGAAATCTCTAGAATTTTCAATTTTGTCTTTGTTTTATATGTTTAATTTGCAAAATTTCCAATTTTGCCCTTGTTTTACCTTATTTTCTTGCTGATTTTCTTGCCCAAACAGTCCAGCCCATATAATTTGGGCCTAATTGCCTTTTAAATCCCTCCTTATTAGTCACTTAAGCTATTTAATCACAATTTAGCAAATTTTACACTATTTTCAATTTAGTCATTTTTAATTAATTGACTATTTAAACGTTAAAATTTTCTAACGAAACTTTAATTCTAACTCAATGACACTCCATAAATATTTATAAAAATATTTATGGCTCGGCTTATGAATTCGAGGTCTTGATACCTTGTTTTAGACCCAATTTACCTATTAAATTATTTTTAAATCACAAAATTCACTAATTCAAAAATTATTCTAAATTCACACTTGACTCATAATTATTAATTTATTAAATTTTCAAACTTACTTGTCGGATTTAGTGATCCCAAATCACTGTTTCCGACACCATTGAAAATTAGGCTGTTACAGTTTTAACCTAATTTGATTATTTTTAATATTTTTTAAATTTATTTTTACCAATGATGTTTGAATTCGATTGGACTAATCAATCGAATTGATTGAATTGATAGTTGGTAAAAAAAAATGACATGTATTAATTAAATTGAGAATCAAAGTATAGTCCGAACTAGATTTTTTTATTTTTAATATTTTAATATTTTTTTATCAAATCAGTGGCTTGACAGGTTCAACCACAAATATGTTTAAAATTTTTTATTTTTAATAACACATAAAAGGAAAACTGTATAACTTATTGGCAAAAAGACCTATCCAGTCCATTTCATTTTTTAAATTGAGCAAATTAGCCCTTCTAAAAAATTTGGAGCAATTTAATCCCTGCAAAATTTGAAAGTGAGCAATTAGTAACAATTAATCAGGAAGTTAATGTCATTCGTCAATTGTGCATACTTTTGATTGTTATATTTATATATTTTGTTAATTTGATATTGATTTTGAAAAATTCAACAAATTTAGCCTCAACATTTGCACATTTACAAAAATATTACAGGTTAAATTTGTTAAATCATGACCAAATTGATAGAATGTGTAAATCATGAGAGCTAAATTTGATTAATTGATGAAATATATTAACTATCTGATTAATTGTCCTTATTTGTTCACTTTCAAAATTAAAAGGGATTAACTTGCTTTGATTTTTTTTGAGAGGGACCAATTTGATCAATATCGAAATTGAGAGGGACTGGAGAGGTTCTTTTACCTAACTTATTTAACTTCACAATGAAGAAGCCCTGACATTTTAGTGCGCAGCCCAACTGACAGCGCAAAATCCAAGAAAAAAAAAAGGAGCGGGAAAACCTTTTATTCCTAATAAAAAGAAAAAAAACAATCGAAGGTAAAATGCAAGAGAAAAGAGACAAGTGAAGTGAGGATGAAGGGAGAGAAAGGGAGATCGGTGGAAGAGAAATACACTCAATGGAAGTCTTTAGTCCCTGTCCTCTACGATTGGCTCGCTAATCACAACCTCGTTTGGCCTTCTCTTTCTTGCCGGTCCGTACAATCCCCCCCCCCTTCTTTTTAGGGCTTACATTTTCAGTTTTATTATTATTATTTTTTGAAATAATGTGTTTGGTTGCTGAGAAACTGAAGTGAACAGTTTAAAAGAGAAATTCACGTTTTATTTTTATTTGGAAATATTGTGTTTGGTTGCATAGAAACTGAAGTAAATAGTTTAAAAGAGAAAATGAATACTGTTATTTTTGTTATTATTGGCATTAGAAAACGTTATTGTGATGAATATGGAAGTCTGTTTAAATTCATGGAGTTTGAATCAAATTCCAGTTAGTACTGTATCTTATGTTATTCCTTATTGTTTTTTTAGATGGGGGCCGCAACTAGAGCAAGCTACTTACAAGACCCGTCAGCGTCTTTACCTTTCAGAACAGGCAATTCACTGTTTGTATGAGGAATTTGATTGATTATATTTTTGAAGTTGGTTCTTGAGTCACTGCTTGTAATTTAATTCGAGTGAATTGGAGAATTTTGATATTTATATGTTGGATTTCTTTTGATCTTGACAAAGAACATAATTGTATGTTCAGAAAATTTAATCTTTGTGTGAAAAGTTTGAACCAATTGCATTCTTTGTTTATGTGTTATACTTAGCTATTCATTTTAGTAAACGGTAAGCTTTGTTCTGGTTGTGTCTGGAGATTTTGTTTATCGATCTTTGATTCATCCTGGTTGTTCAATTTATGTTTGTCTACCAGACTGATGGAAGTGTTCCAAACACACTTGTAATAGCCAACTGTGAGGTTGTTAAACCTAGGGTTGCTGCTGCTGAGCACATATCTCAGGTGATGTGACTCAAACAACACATGTGTTTCCTTTTATTTTTACTTAGTTACCCCCTTTCACTTTCATTTTCCCTTTTCATCCAAGATTCTACCCTGATTTTATCTATAATTCATTGAATTGTTGTTGTGCTTTTGCTTGCTTGATCTCGCAGTTCAATGAAGAAGCCCGCTCTCCCTTTGTGAAGAAATATAAAACTATTATACATCCTGGAGAGGTATCCATGGCTTGTATTCTCTGCTAGTTTTAAACTCAATTAGTTTCTGTGGTAGTTGATTGATACAATAAAAAATAAGTTTTAATTAAAGCTACTGCCCACCTGAGGTACTGAACAATGCACGATTCTAGTACTGGGATGAAGAAAGATGGACAAAAACTAGTTTTCTTTCTTGAGAGGACAGTGTTTATTTGAGAAACATCTGATAAGTTAATACTTGCTATATATGGTAAAGTTATTTATGTATTACTCTAGCTTTTATCAAAGCTTCTGTTCATTCTCTCAATCATGAATTTCTCTTGTAATTCTAATAGAACTTTGAATGAACTCTTTGGAGTCATTTTTTATTTATGGTTGTATTTTTGCAGGTGAACAGAATCAGAGAACTCCCACAGAACAGCAAGATAGTTGCGACACATACTGACAGTCCTGATGTAAGAATTTATTATTTCTCATGTCATCCCATTAGATAGGGGGATCATATACTATTTGTTCTTGTATACTTGAAATTTATGAGTTGTTGACACTCAATATGACCTAAGCACATTGAATTTTAAAAATAGGTCCTCATTTGGGATGTAGAGGCCCAGCCTAATCGCCATGCTGTGCTGGGAGCTGCAGATTCTCGTCCAGATCTGGTTTGTACTGAAGGGAATTAAGTTTTTGATGTTTTTACTATGCATTTTCTTTCTTTGAACTATTCATTCAAAAAAATTGACAATATCTATATACTTATTTGTAGAATTTGCAAGTACAGGTGTCCAAAAGGAAAACTCTTATTTGCACATTCATGATTCCATTTATTGCAGATTTAAAAGTTTTTGACAAATGGTTGAAATCTTTGAATACTGTAATTTTAGCTATTAATGGACCTTTAGAAAATTAAGCTGCAGATATTAGCTTCTTTTCATCAGGTTGTTTACTTAGAATCTACTGTCTTGCAGATTTTGACTGGACATCAAGAAAATGCTGAATTTGCTCTTGCTATGTGTCCAACTGAACCTTTTGTCCTATCTGGAGGTTTGAATCATTGTGTTACTTGGCAGGCTTTTAAAATCTATAACTTAAGTCATAGCAATGCATGGTAATCCTTTAAGTGTTGCCATGATTATTCAAATATCACCAGATTGATATAGTAATCACATGTTTAGATGTTTATTTTTCTTACGGTATTTTTCAAAATAAGAAACCAAGTTTGATGCAAGTATTAGTGCATTGGAAAACTCTAATTCATTATGCATTTCATTGTTATTTATTCAAGCATCATTGAGCATGAGGAAGTTGTGATTTAACAAAAGATTCTGTAAGCATGTTATGAAGTGCAGATTTTTGTATGGAAGTTGTGGCACACAAGTGGTCTATTGTAATGATGTGTTAGTTCATTGAGAGGCACTACTGCCACGAGAGTTTGTTTTATCTTTGTTTTGCCTGCCAAGGGCTGGCTCACACCTTGTACCTCTTGAGTACAAATTTTGTCATCTAATTCCAGTTACCTAGGAGAAGCTGGGAAAAGTTGGCACTCTGTATATACTTTAAAAGTATGCTAGCATGCAATATTCCTTCTGGAAAATTAAATTAAACACTCATCGTTTCATGTTCTGGGACTTAACTATTTTCCTCTTTTCTCTTTTTTATGTTGATCTCCTCTTAGATGGTCCTAAACAAGATTTTACTTGCAGGCAAGGACAAGTCAGTGGTTTTGTGGAGCATTCATGATCATATCTCTACTCTGGCAAAGGAGCAAGGGCCCACAAAGTCTCCAGGATCTACTAGTACCAGTACAAAACATGCCTCTAAGGGTGGTGGGGGTAATGATAACCATGTTGAGGGCCCTTCCGTCGAGGCACGAGGTATCTACCAAGGCCATGAGGATACAGTTGAAGATGTTCAGTTCTGCCCATCAAGGTAATTGACTTGATTATTGGCATGGTTTGTGTCATTGTTTCTTCATGATTTATGCTAATGCCGAGTTGAATGCTAGTCATGTCATTGATGTCTTTGGTTTTAATTGTTATTTAAAGATTATTCATTTGGAGTTTCATGCTAGTCTCATGAGGATATTCCGAGTGACATGGCAGAATGAAACCCTTACATCTTTCCTGAATCATTTTAACAACTCCTCTCTGATTCTTGTGTTGTTTGTACCTTGTCTTTAGTGCTCAGGAATTCTGCAGTGTCGGAGATGATTCTTGTCTTATATTATGGGATGCTAGAGCTGGCTCAACTCCAGCTATCAAGGTTCAAATTCTTTTCAGTATTACTATCTTTTTTTTTTTTTTTTTTTCTATTCCAATTTTGTTTCATGATACATGTTATAGGTATCTATGTGTAATAGTTGTGGAGGAAACTAAATATTGAGTTGTCCACTTAATGTCAATCCTAGTTATTAGTATTGCACATTATCTTCTTCTGAAGAGTTACTCTTCAGTGGGTATCATCAACCACTGTACTATAGTCTTGATAGAGATGTCCTTTATCATGCTTAAATGATCAGAGGTTATACCCTAAACCTTGTCCCAATTATCAGGATAAAAAAGTCCCTGTTGAGTGTTAAGACTACTGCTTTGTCAAATATGAGAGTAATGAGTGTAGTTGTTATGTTTCCAGTGAAGGCTGCCACAAGGGACTTGCTATTTACTCCTGTGGCATAGGGGTCTACTTTAGCACTCAATGATAGTTTAAAGTACTGATGAATTTGCAAACAAAAAGGTTTGTGTTGGGTTGTTTGATGCCCTCTTTATGCTATTCAAAGTAATTCATGGATGCTCTCTTTTTGGCATTTCCTTTATTTCTGCACGCTATTTTGCTCTTCTCCTGCATCATCCTCGTAGCTCAAAGCTTCTTTCACTATTTAAACTGTCCATGTGGTTTGTTTTACTTTATTATTTATTATTAAATTTGCTTATGGATTATTTTTGGTGTATGGGCAGGTTGAGAAAGCTCATAATGCTGATATTCATTGTGTCGATTGGAATCGTCATGACATAAATCTCATTTTGACTGGGTATATCTGTTAGACACAACACTTGTATTCTCTATTATGTTGCAGTGTAGGATGTTCTGGTGATTTTATATTTTATATTTTATATTTTACATTTGCATTTCTTTTGACCAATATCTATGCATGTTTATGAGTTGCTTTAATTCTCTCTGCATTTATTAGGTCTGCTGATAATACCATTCACATGTTTGACCGCCGAAACCTTTCCGCTGGCTCACCAGTTCATAAATTCGTGGGCCACAGTGCTGCTGTCCTTTGTGTACAGGTGCCAATGAAACTCTCTAACATAGCTCAAAATCTCCGGTGTTCTTTCTTATGTATTTATAATATGGAACATGTTTGGATATTCTGTTATTGACAAAATATTCTTGTCTTTGCAGTGGTCCCCAGACAAGTCATCAGTCTTTGGAAGTTCTGCCGAGGATGGGATCTTAAACATCTGGGACCATGAAAAGGTGTGAAGCTAAATGCTTCTGCAAGACAACTTTGCTCTTCCTCTCTTTTTTTCATGTATAGTTATAGTAAAATGGTATAGGTTACAGATAAGAAAAAAAACATTAGTTTGAAAATCTGTCCATATATATGTATGTGTATATATATATTTCTGCTTCTTCATGTTTGATAAATTTGTTTCAGATTGGGAAAAGGCAAGATACTACTGGATTGAAGGCACCAAATGCTCCTCCTGGATTGTTCTTTCAACATGCAGGGCATAGGTACGGGGTTCAAAGAATCAATACAATTGCTGATTTTTGTAACATATGTATGAGATATGCCAGAAAAGACATCTTTATTCTGCGTACACATTTTACTTGATGACCAGTTTATCATATTCTAGTTATGCATTATTTTCAAGGCGGTAGCATATTTCTTGTTACATTTAACAAAACTGGTTAAATTTGTATGTGTCATTAATAAAAAATGATTATGCAAATTTAGAATCTGCTTTGATACGTTGGAATTCTTACTTTTAATGTCAACTGGTTCGTTTGCAAATGGTAAACTTGCATAGTAGTTTAACACTGAACTTTAGTATCAATTTTGATCTTTTAAAGAAGCATGTTCTTGTATATATGTATTCAGGGACAAGGTTGTGGACTTTCATTGGAATACATCTGATCCGTGGACAATTGTCAGTGTGTCAGATGATTGCGAAAGCACTAATGGTGGTGGTACTCTACAGGTAATTAAACTACCTCCGCTTAGCATTTAGAAGTTATCTTTTGGCTAATTAATTACCTTGTTGAGGCTTTAGGTTGGTTGTTGATCTTTTATGCTAAATTGTTAAAACCGGTTCTCAACATCCATGTTACTCGGATTTAGGTGTGAGTGTTGGATAGAAATATGTTTTAAGTTTTGGAAGTTTTCTATGTATTTGGAGGGTTATATCTTCATACTCATATGAATATGTCGGGCACGAGTGTTGGATATAAATACTGCATGAAAAATGAAGAGTTACAAGTAACATAGCTCATCTATTTATTTTAGTATCTCATCACTTCTTTTGGCCGCGTGCCATCTAGAATTCACTTTTATCATACGGAATTGGTAGGCACCATGGACACTACCTCATCTGTGTACTTCTTGCGGCCATTCACAATTGGTGGTATATTTGAAGCAAGAAAATTGGTCAAAGTACCTTGAAAATCTTTGTACTATACCATCTAAGGCAATTTAGTCCCTCAACTAAAAATCTAACCAATTTAATCCTCCAGTTTATAACTTAGTAAAAGGACCATTGAAAATTGCTAATCTGTCTGTTATATACTGACGTGACTAGCTAAATGATGATGTATTGTAATGATTTTTGTGTTAGCATTTGACTGACACGTTAACAATCTTTAATATTTTACGTTAATATTGTTAGTGATTTTAGGATTAAACTTGGTTAATTTTCTAGTAGAGGGACTAAATTGCGTATAATACCGGGACTTCCCGGATACTTGGATAGAGAAAGGCATAGTCATAGATTTACATTGCATTATAGAACTATTATGGATATATGATGTTTACACCTTCAACTGAAAAAAATTTCGTGTTTAACCAAGCGAAATTGGCTGAAAGAAGTGATGTTTTTTGTGCAGATATGGCGGATGATCGATTTGATTTACCGTCCGGTAGACGAAGTCTTAGCCGAGCTAGATGAGTTTAAACCTCACATTCTAGGATGTGAAAAAAATTAGTGAAAAAAATGCTTTAATTGTTTTACGGTGGAAATCTTAAGTTGTTGAAACCAAATCTGTTTGAGAACATAGTTTCTCATATGCATGTTGAGATAGGGAAGAAAATTTAAGTACCAAGGGTTTATTTCATATCACTTGGTTTGTTGGTAGGGGGAAATGAGTGCCCGTGGCTTGGTTGATTTGCAAAAAAGCATGTGGACCAACTAGTGTTGCACTGATTCGATTTGATTGGTTGAATTAAGAATTGACGATTTAATCGAATGATATATGAAATGATCTATTAATAGTGTTTTCAGAATTGGACTCGTCAATTGGATTGGGATCTATCGGTACACTGGTTTGAAACAAGGAAAAAAATCAGTTGAATTGGGTTAAAAAAATGGTGGAATTGAATTCTATAATTTTCAATTTTTATGAATTTTTTAAATAATTTATTTGTTTTGTTGGAATTAATGGCTTGATCAGTTTGATTACAGGCCTATTCCAAAAATATTATCTATCAGTAAAATATCAAATTAATTAATAAAAAACTGATTTAATATAGTTTAATTTTTTTCTTCTTTTTATTCAATTCTTACATTACTTATAACGTCTAAATCGGGAATATTCTTTAATTTTATATTGAAACGATAGTAATTAAGTCAAAAATATTTTTTATATTTATTTAGTATTTAAAATAATTTTTAAAAAAAAAATCATGTGCATTTTAAATTTTCTTTTTGAATCTGTTTCAAAAGTCCATTGGATATTTATATATATAATATGATTTTTTAATAATATAATATAGTTATATCATATATTTAGTTGATTTCATATAATAAATCTTTTTATCATATAATAATTTTAATTGCAAGAAAAAGGCAAACATGTTACCTATTGAATAATGATTTTACTTTATACATTTAATTAAAATTAAAGGTAACTTTGCCGATTGAGTTTTAGCTCAATTAGTATAGATATTATTATCAATATAAGAGGATGTGGGTTTGTGTGCGTTAAAGTGCATTACATACATTGTGTTAAAAAAGAGTAGATATAATTAGAGCAATGTTATAAGAAAAAACATCTTTTAATATATATACATATACAAGATATTCACTTAAAACTTTTTCATGCAATTTGATATTTATTTATTATGAATCGTATTAGGTGACACTTATAATATAAATGAAAGAAAAAATATATAAAAAGATAAAAATAATATTAGGATTTAACCTTTAAAACTCTCAATTTAATCATTCATTAATTTCGAAATTTATTTTAAAATTATAGTTAAAACTATTTAATAAAAATATAAAATTATAAAATGAAATAAATATTCTTGTAATAAATTTTGAGGTTTTTAATTTGGTAATTTTTGTTAATGTCCACTTTTTGAAAAAAAAGAGAGTAGTGTAGTAACTTGTAACGTAGTCATCAATTTTATCACTAATATAAATCTTTAAAGGTATAATAGTTTATATACCCCTTCAACTTTATAAAAAAAATATTTTAGTCCTCCTTTTAATTTTTTTGCTTATTTTGATTTTTAAATTTGTGCTATTTATCAGATCACTCCAAAATAGACGAAATAGTTAACACCTCCTAACTTTGCTTACATGGTATATATGTGGATTATCATGTCAACAATTAATTAATTTATTAAAATTTTAAAAAATAAAAAAATTATAAAAATTATTTAAAATATTTTTAAAAAATATTTTTAATTTTTAAAATTTAATTAATTATTAACGTGTCATACGCGAAGGCTGCCACATCAACAAAATTAATATACGTATTCTTTCAATTTTGGAGTAAATTGACAAATAATTTAAGTTCAAGAATTGAAAGAGACGAATGATTAAATGAAAGAATAAAATAATTTTTTAAACTTGAAGGACCAAATAAACCATTAGACCACCTTTAAATGAAATTAATTTAATTTAATAATTGAAAGCATAATTGTTGAACGAATCGATCCATTAGACTAAAAATTGGTAAATATATAGATTCGACCAAAAAAAAAATTTAGGGTGAGTTTGGATGGGCGATTGAGTGCGGTGCGGTGCGGTTAGCTTACTTTTTGTCTCACACTATAGTATCGCTACAGTATCTAATCTCACCGCCACCGCTGTTTTTACACTAACCGCAATTAAACGCACCGTTGATCTAAACCTACTCTTAAACTGCTTTTTGAAGGAATCACTTAGAACTGGTTGAAGTAATTTTTATTTTTAATATTTATTAAATTTAATAAAAAAACGAAATAAAGATTGAATACTATTAGAGGTGTTCATGGGCAGGGCTAAGCTAGGTTTGGTCCGGGCTCAACTAAAAATTTAGTCCCATTTATCGGGCTCGGGTCGGGCCGAGCCCAAAAATGGGCCTAAATTTTTTCCCAAGCCCGACCCATATAAAAATCCTAAAACCCGGGCCCGGCCCAACCCGCCCGTATTAAATTTTTATATTATTTTATATAGTTTTTAAATATATATAATACATCAAAAATATTAAAAAAATTAAAATAAATATTTCCCAACAAATTGAAAATAAATTTTTTAAAAAATATGTAGACTTAAATAACACTAAGATAGATGTAACTTAATATGCAAATACCTCTAAAATAATAATAAAATTAACAAATGCCTTTAAAATAATAACAAAATTAACAATAAAATAAGTTTTATACAATATTCAATCAATAACAACAAAATAGTAGCAACATAATAGTAATATGGTAGCAAAATAGAGAGAAAATAACAAGAAAATAATATTAAAAAAATAGCAGATTTTTTTGTCATTTAGTGAAATCGGGCTCGGCCCGAGCAAAAAATACCTTACCCAAGGCCCGTCTCATTTTTTAAATGGGCTTTATTTTTTATCTAAGTCTATTTTTCGGGCTTATATTTTTGCCCAAACCCTCCTAAATTTCGGTCGGATCTTCAGGCCGGACCGGGTCACCCGGCCCATGAACACCTCTAAATACTATGTATGGTTCGATTTTTAAAACCATAATTAAAAGTCAAAATTATATATTATATATATTATTTTAAGTGTATATATTGCTATATATTTCTCTCTGTCTATCCCAACTCTGTCAACTCTTCTCACCTCGTTCTCCTCGCTTTCAATCTGCCTCCCTATTGAAGCAGTGCAATGGGTACGAAAAGCGAGACTCTGTTCTTCGCTTTTCTGCTACTGTTATCCACTGCTCATTCCTTCTATCTCCCTGGTGTTGCACCTCGTGATTTCCAAAGGGTACCTTCTTTTTTTCACTCTATCCCTCTCTAGGTTTATCTTTAATCTTCATGTTGATTCATGGGTTAGTTCTTGTTTTTGTTGATGGTGGGTTTGGAGTTGGGATCTAGGTCTTTTAAGCTTTGATTTGATGCGTTGGTGTATTCATTTCTTTTTTAGATCTGTTGTTGTGTGCTGTATCCTTTTGGGTTTTCATTCATTTTTCAATTTTGAGTTTTGGATTTTGTTCTAATGGTGATTGCGTTGTTTGTTTGGTATTTTGTGGGATTTTGATTATGAAATGGACTATTCATAGTGTAAGCTTAACAACGTCTGCTAATCATGTTACTTGGATTCGGGTTTAAGTGTGAGATTCGGGTACCGACATGGGTAAAAGACGGATCTTTCGAAGTTTTTTTATTCATTTATTTGGAGGATCTTTGGAGATTATATCCTCGAGTCCATGTGTCGGATTCAGTACTTTGCAAAAGTGAAGAGTCAAAGCAACATAGTTTGCTTATACCCTTTTTGTTGTTCTTGAATCTTAATGCTGAGATGATCATATTTTGCTTAAGAAATGGTGGAATGTTTAGGATAGAATTGACAGATTGCCTATTTGTAATGATTTTTGGCAAGATTTTAAGCTATTGTATTAGGGTTTTTAAAAATTTAAATCTTATTTTGGCTTAAAAATGTAGACCAATAGTGATTTCTTGCAAGAACTTTCTTTGCTAATTAATTAGTTCAGTCTTCGTATTTGACTTGCATGGATGCTTGATCCCTGAATAAACACCATGTCTCTTGATTGTGTAATGTGAATTGCAAACACCTTTTTGCAAATCATAGTATAATTACTGCAGTGCATGGTTAATTTTGATCAAGGCTTATAGCTTTGCACTTTGATTCCAAGGGGCTTTTTGGTGTGTTACACTGTAATGACCATCGATATGAAAATCCAAAACTATAAAGGTATCACAATAGTTTTCCAAGTCCAAAAGATCATTGACCAAAGAGTTAAAAAACATAAAGCATATTTAGTGTTAATTCCATGTGGTGCTCGGGCTATTTGTTTGTAAAACTTGAAGTTAGGTAATCCTCCAATGCTGTTTTGCATTTCACAATGGGGTCCTTAAGATCCTTTTTTATTATGTACTTTTGTCTCCTTTATTGTTATGAATTGTTTTACGTCTTAAATTGTTCTTTTACCTATTCCGAACAGGGTGATTCTCTTTATGTAAAAGTGAATAAATTATCCTCTACAAAGACACAACTTCCATATGACTATTACTACTTGAAATATTGTAAGCCATCCAAGATTGTGAACAATGCTGAGAATTTGGGGGAGGTACTACGGGGTGACCGCATTGAGAACTCCATCTACACCGTGAGCATCTGTACCTTTTCTAGTGTTGTGTGCTATTAGTGACAAGTGGTTTTCTATTAAAAGCTTTATAGATTATATCTTCTATCCGTTGTGTTTATCATTTTTTTTTTTCTTTCTTTAGTTTGAAATGAGGGAGGATCAGCCTTGCAAAGTAGTCTGTCGAATAAAACTCGATGCTGATTCTGCCAAGAATTTCAAGGAAAAAATTGATGATGAATATCGAGTTAATATGTAAGTAAATTTGATGTTAAAGATTCATGTTTCCTTATTCTTTTCTCCTTTTTGAATATGTTTTATGTGATTCTTACCCTTTATTTCTTTTAATGTTTGTTTTCCCCCCCTTTTACATACATGTTCGTATATTATATGGAGTTGATGTGCAGGATACTTGATAACCTTCCGGTTGCGGTTCGTAGACAAAGGAGAGATGGTAGTCAATCAACAACATATGAACATGGTTTCCGTGTTGGGTTCAAAGGGAATTATGCCGGGGTATGCTCTGAGAAGCTAGTACTACTTTCAAAGTTTTATGTTTGTCTTATCTTTTCTTAGCCATTCACGTGTCATTGCAGAGCAAGGAAGAGAAGTATTTCATCAACAATCATTTGAGCTTCAGGGTCATGTTTCACAGGGATACCGAGACTGATGCTGCTCGAATTGTTGGATTCGAGGTTACTCCAAACAGGTTTTCTATAATTTTTCTTTTACTTACTTTTTGTTCATTTTCATCCGTTTGGCATTTGGTTAATATGTGTGATTTAATTATGACTTAGCAATTAATGGGCTACCTTCCAAAATAGTTTCATGCTTGACATCACTGGAAGCATAAGGTTCTCGTGCTAGATATGTTGGTTTCAATATCTAATGGATGTGTGTTAGACTGGGATATTCCACATTAAGATCACTTTAAATCATAGGGTTAAATCATTATTTGGGGTTTGCACTTATTAACTTTTCTTACATTGGGGCCTGAACTTGATGATTGTTCCTACATTGGGGCTTGAACTAGGCAACTATTCCCACATTGGGGCGTGAACTTTTTTTTTTTGTCCAAGTTAGTTCTAGGGTTCAAGGACTAACTTGGGCAAAAAAAGAAGTTCAAGCCCCAATGTGGGAAGCATTGCCAAGTTCAGGGCCTTGAATAAAAGAAAGTTCAGGCCCCAATGTGAGAAAATTTCTAAGTTTAGGACCTAACTTGGACAAAAAAAAAAAATTTTCAGGCCCCAATGTAGGATAAGTTGCAGTTCTGGCCCTAAAAAGTAATTTAACCCTAAATCCAATAAAAATGTACAACAGGTTCCAAGCCTTGTAATTTTCTGTACTCCATTGTTTCTTTTTGTTTCATTATTTTGAAAGTCATTATAATGGTATGCTGAGTACATGTAGCCGTTGAACTACTTGAATGTTCTTTTTTGCACTTATATATTCATTATTCTCCAATTTCTTCCAATTATAGTTGAAGTAGCAATTTGTTTGTCCCCTTGAAACATGCTACTCAAAAGGGGAACTCAATTTGTGATGAACTATGCAGTCATCATGCAACATTAGAGACTAGCGTTTTTAGGATCAGGGTTATCATCTATTGGTTATCAAGTCACCAGCTTACTTATGTCATTATTGTCCATTGTGTGGCTCTTGTGAACAGCATTAATCACGAGTACAAGGAATGGGACGAGAAGAATCCCCAGGTAACAACATGCA
Source organism: Gossypium bickii (assembly GCA_025503065.1). Taxonomy (NCBI): domain Eukaryota; kingdom Viridiplantae; phylum Streptophyta; class Magnoliopsida; order Malvales; family Malvaceae; genus Gossypium; species Gossypium bickii. The sequence goes on along the minus strand of CP106714.1, from coordinate 2,404,259 downwards.
ACAAGGACACCAAAAATCTAATTCAAGGCAGCACAGTTCCACAAGAAGTTGATGCAGGCAAGGAGGTTGTCTTCACATACGATGTGACTTTCAAGGTACTCCGCCTTCCGTTTCTCTTTCTTGTCATTAATTTTTTTTCATTCTACATGCTAATGCATAGGTGAACTTACGTTTTTTTTCCTTTGTCAGGAGAGTGATATTAAGTGGGCTTCGCGTTGGGACACATACCTTCTGATGAACGATGATCAGATCCACTGGTTCTCCATCATAAATTCATTGATGATTGTTCTCTTCCTATCTGGAATGGTGGCCATGATCATGATGAGAACATTGTACAAAGATATCGCAAACTATAATCAGTTGGAAACTCAAGACGAGGCACAAGAAGAAACGGGTTGGAAACTTGTTCATGGGGATGTCTTTAGGCCCCCAATCAATTATGGTTTACTCTGTGTTTATGTTGGCACAGGTGTCCAGATTTTCGCAATGTCGCTCGTGACGATGATATTTGCGTTGCTGGGCTTTCTGTCTCCTTCCAATCGTGGAGGGCTTATGACAGCTATGGTTCTTTTGTGGGTTTTCATGGGAATATTTGCCGGTTACTCCTCATCACGTCTATACAAGATGTTCAAGGGCACAGAGTGGAAGAGAATTACTTTGAAAACTGCATTTATGTTTCCGGGTATCTTATTCGCCATCTTCTTTGTACTGAATGCACTAATTTGGGGAGAACAATCTTCCGGTGCTGTTCCGTTTGGGACAATGTTTGCCCTTGTTTGCTTATGGTTCGGTATATCAGTTCCCTTAGTCTTTGTCGGCAGTTACTTAGGTTTCAAAAAACCAGCCATTGAAGACCCTGTGAAGACCAATAAAATCCCGAGGCAGATCTTAGAACAGGCATGGTATATGAAGCCCGTCTTCTCCATACTCATCGGAGGCATTCTTCCATTTGGAGCTGTTTTTATCGAGCTATTCTTCATCTTAACATCAATATGGCTAAACCAGTTCTATTACATCTTCGGCTTCCTTTTCATAGTGTTCGTTATTCTAATAATCACTTGTGCGGAGATAACAATCGTGCTATGCTACTTCCAGTTGTGCAGTGAAGACTACCATTGGTGGTGGAGATCTTATTTGACTGCTGGCTCCTCTGCTCTTTACCTTTTCCTTTACTCGATTTTCTACTTCTTTACCAAGTTGGAGATCACGAAGCTGGTTTCAGGCATCCTTTACTTCGGGTACATGGTAATTGTGTCATATGCCTTCTTTGTCCTAACAGGGACAATCGGATTCTATGCTTGCTTCTGGTTTGTTCGAAAGATCTACTCTTCAGTGAAAATTGACTGAGATCAAGAATGTAGAAAGAGGATCAGACATCAAACCTATGCGAATTACGGGATGGACGAGGGGATGGACGAGACAATGATACGGTACAGAAAATTTTATTTCTGTTCGTCTCTACAATCTTCTTTTATTTTGCTGAATTTGCGTGTTGTAGGCTTGGCCTGTTATTTTGTGTACACTGTTATGTACTGTACTGTTTTAAGTAGTTTCTCCAATGAGTAAAATTTGTGATCTAGTCTTATAGATAATTCAGTACTTCAATATCTACTCGTAACAGAACATTGGGGGATTTGTGGATTTGTTAATGCTTATTATTCCGGCTTGATTGTTTCTTTGGTCGAGTCGAGAATTGCATCCTGATGGTACATAGAGATTTTGGTCTTGGAACATTTAGTTCAAGTGTGTAGCGTAGATCGTTAGGTCTTTCAAACCATTACTGATTTTGTTACACAAACCTTGTGTTTCCGATATTACGACAACTATCTATGTTACTCAGGACGTGATTGTTGAATATGTGTACTTGAACTATGCTTCCTACTGAACCCTTCCAATGCCTCGTTTACCTATGACTCCACCATATAGCGTTTCTCGATTTTCGTATCTGGCCACTGGTTGCTAGCATCATATGCCGGCTTTGTTACCGATGTAATTTGTGTCCATACTCATAGCACCTGTTTTGAAACAACATTCAACTAATCGGCGAAACAGTTTGCAACTTATCGAGCACTGACATCAAAGATCGTAATCTGACAAGGACATGTTTTCTCATTACAAAGTTTATCATTACCTTCGACATGCAATAGTTCTTTGTTCTCTGAATAGTGATCTGCCAAATTCATCTATATCGTTACGATTCTGGACCGGATCATAAAATAACCAACATTAAAGAAAAATGAAGAGTCTAAGTTGTAAGATAAAGTTAGGTACTATGGCCCTTCAGCTGCTTAAGGTTCATAGCTTTCCATCCGGTAACAAGTTCGATTAACCCCCCTCCGGTCCGGAGTAATAAACATTGAGCATATCCCGGCAACCATTACTAAATTTTGTGGTAAAAGTACCGTGGAGGTTCTTGTAGCAAGAGTCAGATTACATTTTGTTCTATTTACTCAAAGAATAGACAAATTTATTCCTATATGTTAAATTAGAAAGCAATTTGGTTCTTCTGTTAAAAATTGTCTATTTCTACTGTTAAAAACTAGTCACTATACATTAGCTTGTTGACATACACGTGGCATGCCATGTCACTGTCTAATTATTTCGTCAACCATATCAATTTAAAAAAAAATTAATTGCTAATTTGGCATACATGTGGATTGTCAGCAAAGTTAACGACTGTTACTTTTTTTATTAATTTCAGGGTGATTTGATAAATAATAAAAGTTCAAGGGTTAAAAGAAACAAAAAAATTAAACAAAAAGTTGAATGATTTTTTTTTGTAAAGTTAGAAAGCTAAATAAGCTATTAAGCGGTAGTAAAATAACAATAAATTACAACAAGAAGATTAATTTAAACCAACAGTATGGAGTTTCTCTTATTATTGTTTTTTTTTCAAGTAAATATAAAATATCTGTGATAATCAAAATTACAACTCAAAACAGAGCTCAATCAATATGCCATTATAATTGTCTACAAAGCTGAAAAAAGAAAGCTTTAATGAATGATGATCACTTGGAAGGTAGCTTAGTTACAACATTTTGGTCCTGTTTGGACATAGCAGCCGATGCCGCCATTGTCATGGCGGCCGCCGCCGCGCCAAGCTTTGCACTGCCAGCAGCCTTCATAGCACCACCCACTTTGGCAAAAATAGCTACACCTCCTACAAGAAATGCCCTCAACACTACAGTTGGTTTCACTGCCATATTTTCTTTATTTTGATTGTCCTGCAAATTTTCCAATATCATAAAAATCTCAAATTCTAGTCTATTTGAGCAACAATGCAAAAGAATAGAAGCAAGGCTTAGACTCGGGTGTAAGGATTATAGATATGTGTTTTACAGGGACAAAGAAAATATTTGGGGTAGAATTAAGTTCTATAATTGTATGAGAGCTAAAATGTAATTTTTTCATTTTAATATTTGATATTTTTATAATTTTTAAAAGATTAAATCAAAATTTCATCATTTCCAGGGGCAAAGTGTAATTTTATCATTTACTAATTCAAAACTTTATAAATTTTAAAGGGTCAAAATTTAAACTTTTACTTTTAAGAGGCTGGGACCCTTACGAACCCCAGTGTTGCCCTTGGTGTTTGATATGAACATACTTAAATTTGTAAATCATTCACGTATGTAGAGAGCCGTTTGAGAGTCATCTCTTTATAATTATATCTGAGAATATATTCAAAGGGTTTTTAGAGAATTATATCTCCATAATCATACGTGCGAAGCCAAAAAATTTATATTAGGAGTCAAGATTAAATTATAAATTATAAATTTTAAAAGGATAATTTTACATTTTCAAAAAAAAAAAAAAAAACTCAAAATACAATTTATCATTTTTAGGGACCAAGGCCTGTCGTTGCTCCTTTGTATATATTTAGAGATTCCCTGCTAGCAGCCAAATAAATGGGAAAATTTCTCTTGACCCCTTTCAAACATTAAATAATTCTAATTAAGCTCTTTACTTCTTAATTGAATGAAAAATAAATTCTGTTTATGGCCTCTCCAAAAAATTAATAATGCAATTTAATTCTTTTCAACTTTGGCCCTTTCATAGTTTTTAGCTTTGACCTCACCAGAAATTTATAATTTCATCTCGACCCCATGTAAAATTCCTAGCCTCGCCCCTATTTTTTGTAGACAAAACCCAACATTGAAAAAGCATCCCATATCTCCCTATGAAACTTTTGTCTTGAAATCCTCCATTTTAACTCATTCACAACATTGTTTTAACTTAAGTCTAAGCTATTATCTAGGGTTATTCGAGTTCGAGTATGAGAATCAAATATGAAATATATACAATATATAAGTATGTTAAGCATTTAAAATATTTTTATGTATTTGAAAATCTTTCGAAGATTGTATATCTCCGTACTCAGATATAAATCAAACACAAGCTAAATTTTGTCCTTTAATCGATGTATCCTTCTCCCCCATAATTTCAACAGAAATCTTAAACTCAAAAATTCTTGGTAAGTGCCCATTTCCACAAAATTTTCAATATAATATCTTAGATCATATAACGGATAAGAGATCGAAGAAATCAAACCTTAAAAACTTGAAGATGAAATCTTTTCGATTTAGTCCTTTTTGCCGCTATCGTTAGCGAAATGAAAAGAAAATGTAAGTAAATTTCGTTAATAAAAAATAATAATAATCTTCAATACTTTTTTTTTTTTGGCTTCCTTTTTATCCTCTGGTGGAGAGCTACAAATTAGGGTTGCTACTTATTATACACAACACGTTTGTAATATTTTTTACCATTAGAAGCCGAATTTTATTGAAGAAAAATAAATGGTCAAAGGTTTTATTATTATTAGCGACGACCCGTAGATTCCTCGCTATAGTTGTGCGCCGCCAAAGAGAAAAGAACTAGTGACGGAGCTATCCAAGAAACGACGCCGTATTCTTAAGATAAGTCTATGATCCTAAAGGAGAGCATTTGTCGGTTTAAATCAACTAAACTGAACCAATTTAATTTGATCGGTTTTGGTTTGAGTGGTTTAAGCAAACTATTTGGGGTTGAGATTTTTTGGAATCGAGCCTAAGTTTGGTTTAGATAGTCAACGTCTTGATTCATAAGCTGACTTGATTCGAAATTTTTTATTTTAAAACTGAATTAAATCATTGTTAAATTAAGTTCATATTCAACTAATTTTGATTATTAAACAAACTAAATTCGAATAAATAATGAACTTAATTGAGGTTTTCTTTTTGAATTTTTTTATTAGCAACATAAATTAATCATATTATCTTCTCGAATAAATTAAATTAGAAGGTGTAAAGTTAAAAGGATAGCTTTGGCTCACTAATTCTGGAAAATTTTCATTAAGTTTCTCAAAATTTTTAAAAATTTTAATTAAGTCCTCCATTTTCTTTTTGGAAATTCTCATTAAATTTTTCAAAAGTTGTAAAATTTTAATTAAACGTTTTGAGATGGAGCCTCTTATCCTTCTTTGCTACAAAAAGTTTGAAGGACGGTAAAATCTTATAATTTCCTCTAGATTTTACTTGAAATATTTTTCATATTTCGACTCGTATTTTAACATAGGTTTAGGGATACAATTATTTAAGGATCCTCCAAATACATAAAAAAACGATAAACCCAATTATATTAAACACATACCTTAATCGACACTCACACTATAATCCGAATATCATAATTATTGAATTGAAATATGTTAAGGCTCTGTGTATTTTATAACTATGTTTAATCTATTATATATTTATATAAATTCTAACACATTAATTATTTTTTAGGCTAAAAAGCCTTAATCATTCAAATTATATAATTTTTAATACATTTTGTTGAAAATATGAACTTGAGTGCCCAATCCTTGGCCACTAAAATACATTTTTAGATTTGAATTTATTTAACTGTATTTATGGGTTTGACTGAATTTATAAATGATATTTAGCCCATCAATGAATATCATATCACATGTGGTAATATATTTTGGATATTGAATCGAATCAGATCGCCCCATCTAATCCCTTGGATTGTGGATATTGGATTGGATTAAGACTCTAAATTTGTTAGTTGCCAAGAGTCCATATTTACATTACTCGTTATTATTATATTGTATCGAACTTATCTTATTGTTGTTTTAGTTGGATTGTGATAGATTTTCTTATGTAAGTAAGTCTCGAAATACTTTATATAATTGAGAGGCTTGTATAGGTTAATGTACAGAGAAAATTAAACACTTAATCTATTATTGTGAGGAATATTATTGTATGAGTGCATTTTGATAGTAAAAACTTTGTGTTGTGGTTTTACTTGCTTCACAAAGAGTGAATTTAGTGGTGAGGTATCAAATTTTCAAAGTACAAAAGTAAGGAAAATTATCACAAGGTGCGATAGGTTAGGATCAATTGTTGTAATCGTAAACAGAGTGGCTATTTCTCACTGAGCAAGGCTCTATATACGCAGGGAAACCGAGTTGCATAAACAACTCCTTCTATTCTAATTTGTTTACTGTTTTCATTGTGATGGAGTGTCCACTCCCTTATCACTCTTTCACTATGGTAATTTGTTTCTTGGCAAATATTTAGGGTAACAAATTTGTATATATTTATATCATATTCATATATTTTTTTTTCAACATGCCTTATTTTAATTATTATTCTTTTATCGTATTTATGTTATTACAATGCGTCCAAATTAGACTTGTCGATTCTATGAATCGGAAACCCAAAATGATAAACTTGATCCAACTGGATTTGGCTATAAAAAGTCATTAATTCGGACATGAATCTAAATTAACTTGATCAAATTCACTCAACTTAAAATAACTTAAACAAGTAAACTGAAATTATCTAAATCTAAACTCAAAACTAGCACAAATCAAAATGATCCAAAACCAACTTGATATGCCCAACTAACAAGAGTAGCCCAAATTTATATATATATCTAACCCTAAGATAAAAATCAATTCTATTTTGCATGCATATTGAACAACTTCTTGGTTGTGTTGACAAAGACTTGAGATTTTGAACATTTAGGTTTGAATCTCAACTTGTGAAAAATATACGTGGATTAACAAGTTAGTTAGTTAATTATTTTGGGTAAATTATATCTATGGTCACTCAATTTTAAAAAGTTACAAGTTAATCATTGAACTATTCGAAAGTTACAAGTTGGTCACTGGCATCCGTACACCTTCATTGAATGGCCGCCTGATTCTGATATATTCTTCTTCTCAATGAGGCTCTCTTTGACCTTTTGGATTGATTCTTCGTTGGAACTCTCCAATTAATTCTTTTGTTTTGCTTCTGTTTGGGGCTTGCCGAAAGAGGAGATTTTCTTAACCTTTTTTCTCTCTTTTCTTTATTTGCTTCTTTTTGGTATTTTTGTTTGCTTTCATTGTGGTTGTGGTGATATTTTGTTAGTTGCTTGTTTGAGGTGTGTGTTAATAGGTTGATTGTGGATGTTTTAGGTTACAATTTTGACCAAAGGAGAAATGGTGAGTGGGTTAAGAAAGGGTTGCTACATTGATAGGGTCAGAGGTAAGACACAAGATTGACAGTGGCTTTACTAGAGCTTGAGGCTTGAGGCTTGAGTTGTTGATACTGTTTGGATTATCAAGTTAGGGAGTAATGATGCATATATTGAGTGGCCAAAGTCTAAGCTTGTAAACTTACTAATAATATGGTGACTGAACATGTAAGGGACCAAATTATAAATTCACCAGTCCACCACAATCTGACATCTGTTACAAGACCTTTTGAAATTGAGCGTCGAATGTGCAAATTTAACAATGGTTAAGTGACCTAATTAACTTTAACTTCCAAAACAAAAAAAAAAATTTATTTCAAATAATCCTAAATTAATTGCAAGAAACAAACTAAAGGTATCAAAACTTGATTCCCCACATTTATTTTTCTCCTATATTATCATCTGATTTAATAGACAAATTAGCTAATTTTTCAGTTTCAAACCCGATCAGTGGCAACTTGTTCATCATTTGGCAATGATCACCATCATCTATCTTTTGCATTTGCAAACGATGCTCATTTTGGGCTCTACAAATAGCGATGGTATAATAAATCTGGTCGAGCTCGGCTTGCTTACACTCTATTTGATGTTGAAGCTCTTGAATGATCCGATAACAGCGGCCGACGGGGTCTTTAGCTCGCATATCCGACTGAACCATGATCGTTCGTATGGCAATGCCTTTCTTGGAAGGATCTTCTAGGGTTCTAACGAGCTTTACAACATTGACCATCCCAGACCCAAAATTTATGCATGTTCTTTAACTGTTGTTCGTGACCGTGGGGGAAATACGGGTCTAAAAGGCAATAGGCAGGGCACCTCCGACGTTGGTATTTACACGCCAAGCAATCTTCTATCATGATGGCGGTATTGCCGCTTGTTGAAATACTCATATTTTTTCGGTTTCACACCGGAGGCGGTGTCGTAGCAAGGTGGCTTTGGGGGAGAAATTTTTTTCCTTGTAGAGAAAATGGGAAATAAAAGAAAAATATATAAAGGATGAGATAAACTGATTTTATAAAAAGAAGAAAGGGTCAAACAACAATGAAGCTTAACAAATTTCTGTTAATTTCTCTATTTTTTTGGGTTTGAAATAAATAGCTTAAAATAAATCAATTTTTTATTGCTCAAATAAGAGTTTAACAAATTAATTTCCTAAAGATTTCTCCATAAATCCAATCATTTAGAGTTTTAAAATTATAAAATTTTATTTTGATTCTTTAAATATTAACAATATATAAACTATTAAAATTGTGGAATTACATTTTAGCTTTCATACAAATATGTAACTAAAATATAGCCTCCAAATTTTTTTTTTTATGGCTTCGTCGTGTTTATAATTAAGGGTGAGCGTTTGATCGAATTGAATTAAGAGAAAAAAATTTAAATTGGTCGAGTTGACGAGTCTCATTTTATCATGTTAACTCGATTTGAATTTTTTCGAATCACGTTGAGTGAAATAAAATTCTATTCAAGACGAATCGAGTGAAATTGTTGAAGTTAAATGTAAAAAAAATAAGCATGTCAAATTAAAATCTTGTTATAATATAACTAATTTCATATTAGAGCATATAAATTTGAAAAACTCTTTTGAAACGAAATAAGAAAAAAAAAAGATACTCTAATATGAAAAACTTTAATCGGTAATTTAGGTCCTCAAAATTATTATTTTGAATTTTTTTAACTTTTTTATATATTATTTTTTAGAATTCTCTCTCTTTTTTTTTAAAAAAATATAATTTTTTAGAACAATTTATGAAATTTTGGAATTCTTATAAATATTTTAAAATTTTGAAAATTATTTTGAATTTCTTTTTGTAATTTTGTTGAAAAAGATCAATTTGCTCATTTTCAATATTTATAGGGACCAAAGGGGTATTTACATTAATATGTTATTCGAGTTATTTGAATTGTAAAATTCAACTCTACTCGAACTCAAAAAATAAAAATACTTATTCGAGTTGACTTAAAAGAATTGAATAACTCAATTCAATTAACTCAAATTAAAAAAAAATAGTGTTTTTAAGTCGAATCAAGCTTTAATCTTCCTTACTTATAATTGACTACAAGCTACAAATTTATTATGCATAATGTTTTGGTTACAATGTGGGTTCACCAGATACCCCTATATATCCTTCTTGAGATTAAAGCAAATGAGGGTCTCGTCTATATATATATATATATATATATATATATATATTATATTTATAATTTTACATGTTTGTGAAAATGGTCAGTTTAATGTTTATGCACATGCGAATCTTTATGTTGCATGATTCTTTTATGGTGTAATTCTAGGCCATCGACCAACTATTGCACCTATGACTATTGCGTAATTCCGAGTCAAGGGTCAACAATTGTATCTACGACATGATTTTATTATTGTGGAATTCCGAGTTATAGGCTAACACGATTCTACTATTGCGTAATTTCAAGCCACAGGCCAATAATTGCACCTACGACATGAATCTAATATTACGTAATTTCGAGCCAAGGGCCAACGCTTGCACGATTCTACTATTATTAATTCCAAATAATCCTAAATTAACTACAAGAAACAAACTAAAGTTATCAAAACTTGATTCCCCACATTTATTTTTCTCCTATATTGTCATCTGATTTAATAGACAAATTAGCTAATTTTTCAGTTTCAAACCCGATCAGTGGCAACTTGTTCATCATTTGGCAATTATCACCATCATCTATCTTTTGCGTTCGCATTTGCGAACGATGTGCATTTTGGGCTCTACAATTAGCGATGGTGTAATAAATCTTGTCGAGCTCGGCTTTCTTACACTCTATTTGATGTTGAAGCTCTTGAATGATCCGATAACAGCCACCGACGGGGTCTTTAGCTCGCATATCCGATTCAAAGACGATCGTTCGCATCGCAATGTCTTTCTTCGAAGGATCTTTTAGGGTTCTAATGAGCTTTATAACATTGACCATCCCAAACAATTTAAGCATGTTCTTGAACTGTTGTTCGCGATCGTGGGGGAAATACGGGGCAAAAGGGCAATCGGCAGGGCACCTCCGACGTTGGTATTTACACGCCGAGCAATCTTCTGTCGCAACGGCGGTATTGCCTCTTGTTGAAATACTCATAGTTTATGGTTTCGGACCGGAGGCGGTGTCGTAGCAAGGTAGCTTTGGGGGAGAAATTTTTTTTTTCTTGGGGAGAAAATGGGAAATAAAAGAAAAATAAAAAAGAATGAGATTGATTTTATAAGAGAAGAAAGGGTCAAACAACAATGAAAAAACTCAAAATTGATTAGCATCTATCCTTAAACGAGCATATAGAATACTGAAAATTAATTACTCTGATTTAACAAATTTATGTTAAATTGATTTGTCTATTTTTGAGGTTTGAATCCTATTTTTATTGCTCTAAGAATAGGTCAAATAAGAGTTTAACAAATTAATTTCCTAAAGATTTTTCCATAAATCCAATCATTTAGAGTTTTAAATTTTTAAAATTTTAATTTCATTTTCATTCTTTAAAAATTACAAATATATAAATTATTAAAATTGTAAAATTATATTTTAGCTTTCATAAAAATATGCAATTAAAATATAGCCTTCAAAAAAACTTTTATGGCTTCGTTGTGTTTATAGTTAGAGGTGAGCGTTTAATTGAATCGAATTAAGTGAAAAAAATTGAATTAATCAAGTTGAAGAGTCTCATTTTATCATACTAACTTAATTTGAATTTTTCGAATTAAATTAAATGAAATTTAGTTCGAGAAGAATTGAGTGAAATTATTTAAATTAAATTTCATAAAAATAGCATGTCAAGTTAAAATTTTACTACAATATAACTAACGTCATATTAAAACACATAAATTTAAAATCATATCTATTTAAAAGCTCTTTTAAAGCTAATTAAAAGAAAAGATAAGATACCATGGCGCGACTCTATTAGAGGTGTTCATGGGCCGGGCTGTAACAACCCGATTTTGAGCTTAGTCGGAATAGTGGTTTCGGGACCACAAATCCGATGAGGAAAAAAAAAAAATTTAAAAAAATTAATATTCTTATATTTTTATGATCTACAATTTTATGAAATGATTTCGTAAAAATTTCGTTCGAAAATTTTGGTGTTTGAGCACTCAATTTAGTCAAAAGGACTAAATTGTAAAAAGTGCAAAACTTGAGTTCTAGAAGCTAGAGGTATCTAATTGCTATGAAATTTTAAATTGAAGGTCCTTAAAAGGTAACTAGACCATTGGTTAACTTTCTGGAAAAAAATGGACATTAAATAGGTTAAATAGAATATTTTTAAGTTAAGGGCATTTTGGTCATTTAGTGATTAAAATGAGTTAAAAACAAAATTAAAAGCTAATTTTTGATCATCTTCAACCCCTTGGCCGAAATTCTCATAAGGAAGACATAGCTAGGGTTTCTCAAGCTTCCAAGCTCGATTGTAAGTCCGTTCTAGCCCCGTTTTTAATGATTTTTACGTTTTTGAAATCCTCGTAACAAGATTTACCTATTTCTACCATTATTTTGAGCTAGGGTTTGTGTTTAAAAATTTACCCATGGATGAAATGCATGTATTTTGATGTTTTATGGTAGAATATGAAGCTTGAAATGATGTTAAAGAACTTTTGCTAAGTAATTTTAAGTGAAAACTGTAAAATGACATAATCGGTAAAAATTCCTAATGTTCATAAGTGTATGTTAGAGTAAGAATTTGATGTTGCCATAGAAGGAAAAATGATCAGCATGCTATAAAACATAAGAATAAGGGCTGAAGTTTAATTTTCGAGTATTGGGGCAAAATTATAAATATGTGAAACTTTAGGGGCAAAAATGTAATTTTTCTATAGTGTGATTTTTAGACTAAATTGAATAATGTGCGTATTAAATGAGTTAAATATGTTATTATAGATCAAGAAAGACGAGGAATTGACCTTGATCGGGAAAAGAAAAGGTTGTTGACCCGAATTGCAAATTCGTCATATTTTACACCGAGGTAAGTTTGTATGTAAATAATGTATTGTTTTTACTTACATTTTCATATTTTGATAAACGGCATGAATTGTGGCTGAATATTTGATGTAATTGACAAAATATCGACAAGTGAGAAATTTCCGCTTGAACCTTAGGAATAAAAATAGATTCGAGTGACATGTTCACTTGAAACCTATGTGAAATCTAAGTGGAATAAGTGATCCGGTGTGCTGGTCCGTCACGTTCTACCAAAGGCTGAGTTATCCAGCATGTGTTACGGATACTCGGCGGCTTGTGTGAGCAAAGACCGAGTAGTTACGTATGACCGAAGCGACTTGTGGGAGCAGCACTCGAGATTGTGATTATGTGAAACGGTGCTTGGTCTTATAAGTTCTACCGATGGTCGGGTAATCCCGCATGTGTTGCGGATACACGACAGCTTGTGTGAGCAGCACCGAGTAGTTACGTATGACCGACAGCTTGTGTGAGCAGACCGCGAATGTGAATAGCTCAAGAACGAGCCTATGTGTGATAAGTGATGTGAAGTAGCTTTGGCTACAAGTGTGGCACTATGTGCAATATTCTCATGTATCCGTTAATATTACGATATGTTCAACGGAAATGACTAAGTGTAAATGACTGTGATTATGTGATGAATAAGTGTAGGTATATGTGTGTAAACTTATGAGCAATGTGCTCGATATGTGATAGAACTTTGGTAAGATTGATACGGAGTAAATGTTACAATGAAAGTTCTTGAAATTTAGAAATAAAACAGTTTTGAACAGCAGCAGTTATGTGTCTTTGAAAAATCACCAAAAAAATTGGTAGAAATTGAATTAGAATTTGAATAATATATGAAATTAAATCTTATTGAGTCTATTTTCATATGAAAGAAACAAAGAAAGAAAAGAAGTTCTGTATTTTGAGATATTTAGATTTTTGTGAGACTGGTTCAGAGTGATTTCGAGATCCCCTGTTCTGACTTGGAAAAATCATTAAAAATTGTACAAAAATAATTTTGGGACATAATTTATATATTTAGATTCCTTAATGAGTCTAGTTTCAAATGAAACAAGTTACAACATCATTTGAATTCTGTACAAGGAGAAAATTGATTCGTAGTGAAAAGTGGTCAGAATAGTCAAACAGTGAAACAGGAGAAATTTTAATGAATAAACTGTACTAATTGGCTAAGTCAAAAATTCTGGAAATTTTATGGTATAAAGATATGTGAATCTAGTTTCAGTGAAAATTTACGGATCTTAATTTGGAGTTTCGTAGCTTAAGATAAAAATAATTTAGTCACTGTGACTCGAATAGACAGCTTGCTCCAAACTTGAATAAATAATGAATTTGATTGTAGGTTTGAATGTGTTGTTTTGTAAAAATACTAAATCCATTTATTAATTATTTACATACTTACTTACTAAGCTATATGCTTACTCTCTTTTCTTTTCCTTGTTTTATAGTGTCATCAAGCTAGTTCGGGATACGGTGATCGCTTGGAGATCTATTCACACTATCACCCTTCTTTTGGTATTTTGAAAACAATATTTTGGAAATTATGGCATGTATAGAAGGCTTAATTGTTTAGTTATTTATAGTTACGAATGGTTATTTTGCTTATGGGTATTGACGAGTTATTTTGCTTATGGGTATTGACGACTATGTATGGGAAAAGTTTTAACTTTATATGGATTTTACATTTTGAATTTTGTACAATAGCTTGGATCATGTCCGGTAATGCCTCGTATCCTGTTCCGGCGACAGACCTGGGTAAGAGGTGTTACATTTTAGATGAGGTGTTACACGGGCCGGGCCCAAAAAAGGACTTAAATTGTTGTCCAAGCCCGACCCATATAAAAATGCTAAAACCCGGGCCTGGCCCAGCCCGCCCGTATTAAATTTTTATATTATTTTATATAATTTTTAAATGTATATAATACATCAAAAATACTAAAAAAATCAAAATAAATATTTCCCAACAAATTGAAAATAAATTTTTAAAAAATATGTAGACTTAAATAACACTAAGATAGATGTAACTTAACAAGCAAATAACTCTAAAATAAAAATAAAATTATCAAATGCCTTTAAAATAATAACAAAATTAACAATAAAATAAATTTTATACAATATTCAATCAATAACAACAAAATAGTAATATGGTAGCAAAATTCTGACCAAAAAAAAGTAATATGGTAGCAAAATAGGGAGAAAATAACAAGAAAATAACATTAAAAAATAAAAAAAAAGCAGATTTTTTTTGTCATTTAGTGAATTCGGGCCGGGCCCGGGCCAAAAATACCTTACCCGAAGCCCGGCCTATTTTTTAAACGGGCCTTATTTTTTGTCCAAGCCCATTTTTCGGGCTTATATTTTTGCCCAAACCCTCCCAAATTTCAATCGGGCCTTCAAGCTGGGCCGGGCCACCCCGGCCATGAACACCTCTAGACTCTACTATGCCACAGGCCAACGATTGCACCTACGACAGGACTCTACTGTTGTGTAATTCTAAGCCAACGGTTGCACCTACAACATGGTTCTACTATTGCGTAATTCCGGACCACAAGCCAATGATTGCACCTACGACACAACTCTATTATTGTGTAATTTCTGTATATGGCCATTAACCTTGTAGCAATTTTTATCACTTTTAACGGGTAAAATGTAATTTTATTTTAATTAATTTAAAAATTTTAAAAATTTAATTAAAATTTTTCTATTTTAAAGGAATCGAGTTCCTGCCCGCCCTCAGTTTCACCCTACTTCAATGCGAGAATAATAGTTAAGTTCATAGCTTAATTTTAAAAAAAAAATCAACTCCCAAAGTAAAAAAAGTTACGAGAACCAAAAAATAATTTAACCCATTTTCGATTAAAACAAAGAAGCGCCGCTTGGCAAGCCTTATTTTAGCGGTGCATTTACGTGTAACTTCCAAGTTGATTGCATGAAAGAAAGTGGACACGTTTATTATGTTAATTTAACAAATACTGATTGCCCTATCATATAAGTGTATCATACATCTCTACAATTAACTACACAGAACAAAGAGAAGATGGAGGGCAATAATAAGAAAGAGAGAACATTCAAAAATGGAGATGAAGAAGGAACGAGAAAGGGAAGGAAAAAGGAAGAAACTGAAAGAACAACAACAACAACAACAAAGACAGTAGGTATGGATCCAATGGCTAAATTGGTGATTAATGAAACTGTTACTCAAGGTGATGTAGCTCAAAACCCTAATGATGTCCTTGCTTTCTCAAGATCTGTTCATAACATAGATTCTTCCCTTGAATAGATTGATTGTGAGATTTTAATCAATCTCTTTTCATTTCATATTATATATATATATATATATCTTTTTCTATTGAGAAACTCAGCGGTTAATCGCTTACAGACGATCAGCTTTTTGGTCTTCATGAGAGTAAGAGGAGGGATCTCAATGTTTTTTATTATAGACTCATGTCTTAGTTCCAAGCAGTAAGGAAATCAGAATATCACTTTGTCTCTTGGAAAATGTAGACGATCTTACATAAAGACAACATTGACATCAACTGCTTACATTTCACAATGGTAAGAGCAAAAGGATCACGTATATATATTAAGAGTATATTAAGAGCATCAGTGACTTTCTTAATAGCTAAAAGGAAACCTGATTGAACTAACACATTCGGCTGAGTAACATGAACCTCAGCCTTCGACGTTATTCCTTGTTCTATTTGTATTGAGAATTCTCCAACTATGCACCATCATGGTCTCTTGGCAAGATTTTCTACAATTAGAAATTTTTTATCATTTTAATAGCTCTTAACAACTATCACTTTAATTTTTAGGATTACGCTGGCATCCTAAGTGCTTAGGACCAACCACTCCACAAGTGACAAAGCAATTAATTTCATATTTTTATTTACAAGAAATTTAATATCATGATAAAATAATGTTTAAAATACCTCAAAACACCATTATTATTATATGTTTTGCCAACTTTCACCTACTCATTATCCTATTCAATGTTTAGTAATTTATTTATTTAATAGAATAATGCATTAATTTTGTCTTAAATTCAATGTAGTCAACAATAAGTTAGAATGAATTAATTGAGAACTCTTCATATTTGGAGTATGACATGACATGGCAACCACTAAAAATCACCTATATTATGTAAAAAAAAAAGTCACCTAATATTTATAATATATAGATTTATATGAAGAAATTTTTTTTTTAATATTTCCTTTCTCTTTAGGAAAGAAAAAGAAATTGGGTCAAAGACAAAACATAACTTGGCTCTTATCAACCCTGCACGTCATTTTGCATGATAGAATTTTGTGAGAAGATAATATCTCTTAAATCGGTGGTGTCATTCGCGGTTGTGGTGGGTGAAGGTTAATACGAGTGGCTTTCTGTCAAGTTGTGGGAATAAAGCAAGCATCGGTTGTGTCATTCGCGATTGTGGCGGGGATTGGGTTGTAGGCTTTACGATGGATATCAATGCCACTCCCCATCTTCCAAGTAGAGGCCAAAGCCTTGTACGAGGGGATTCGGTTCGCATGGGACAGATGGTTTCGAAGGGTTGAGCTGGAAAGCGATAATGGTTTGCTTGTTGAGCTTCTTCGAAATTGTTATGGCGAGAGGAATGATGTGTGAATAATGCGGTGGACGGGAATGGAGTGTCCGCCTGAGACATAATGGTTAACAGCATAATGAAGTTGCAGCCTACATGTCAAGGATTGGTTCAGGTCAACTAAATAGGCTAGTGATTTCGGATACTCCACCGGCAGATAGTAGTCTACTGTTAATTAAATTTCAAATTAAATAAATACACCAAATCCAAAAAAAAAAAAGAAAAACATCACAAGTTCCTATCCTGTTATTACAAACAATCTCCAAATTTACACAAAATATTATTAACCAATAAATAATTAAAAGAAAAAATATAACTTTTTTCCTATTTCTCCATTGTTTCACTTCCTCAATTCTCATCAAAAAGTCCATCTCCAAACTTTAACCCTCAAATCAACCTTACATTTTGCATTAGAAATTGAAGCCTTTGATGGGGATTTTCCTTTTGGAGCACTCACTTTAATCCCTTCGCAAATGACCCTAATCCCAACCTTTGGTGTTTTTAAGCCCCCAACTTTAGCTTTCACTTCAGTATCAAGCTTCATCTTCAATGGCAACCCTTTCTTGTTCTTCAAGGCAACCCTTAGCTCGCCGGCCGACGAGTCATCCAGCTCTTGGTTTAAACCATTAATGGTGGTTTTCAAAAGGGTATTGTTTTTAGTACCATGCACGAAGGGACCAAACGAGCCGTTCGCTATAACGACGTCGTTTTTGGTGGTGAGAGATATGGCGATGGGGTCGTAAATGTAGATCAGTTCTTTATTAGGGTTTTTGGCGTTGACGTTGAGAGTGATGTTGGTGATGAGCTTGGAAGATGACGTGATTTTAAGGGTGGAGACTTTGAGGGAGGAGACTGTGAAAGTGGGGCGGTGGGGGCTGTAAATAAGGGTAAATATGGCGGCTGATACTCCGGCGAGGAGGAGGAGGATGAGGATGGTGACGGTGGTCCAAATGCAACATGAACAACAGCTGGAGCGGCGGTAATGGTGAGGCTTTGGTTGTGGACGGTAGAGAGGACGGGTGGCT
The DNA here is from genome assembly GCA_025503065.1 of Gossypium bickii. Classification (NCBI taxonomy): domain Eukaryota; kingdom Viridiplantae; phylum Streptophyta; class Magnoliopsida; order Malvales; family Malvaceae; genus Gossypium; species Gossypium bickii. The sequence goes on along the minus strand of CP106714.1, from coordinate 2,386,157 downwards.
CCGTACAGTTGAGATTTGGTGGCGGGAAAGATAGGTTTGGCGCCGCCGCCGCCGCCGCCGCCGTTTGTGGCTTGTTTGGATGAAGGGGAAACAGTGTTTTTCATCGTGGTTTTGCTTTGGGGATTCAAAGGAAAATACTCCGTTACTCGTATCTTTATACTTGGCCTTTCTTTTTTTCTTTTTAATTTTGTTTACTTTATGTAAAGTGGAATGCACGTAAGTTTGAATGCGAGTAGGATATTGAAGGTGGGGATTGTGTTAAAAGGTAAACCGGTAGAATTACCCAAAAATTCTTATTAAAAAAAAAATCAGTTCTTAGTAAATTAATTATTTATATTAAAAATTTATCTATTTGTATTATTAAAAAATTTATCTATTTGTATTATTAAAAATTAGCGTGTGGCATGTCACGTGTATATTTATGTACAAAAATTAATTTTTTAAAAATAAAATTAGAGAAATGATCAGTTTATTCTTTGATTTAATGTATAAATATTAATTTTTACTTTTTAAATATAAGGATTAAAATTTAATCTAACCCAGATATTTTAGGAAAGTTTGAAAAAAAAAAGAAGAAAATATTATATCTTACCCAAAAGCAAGATGTCAAATGCCAAAAAGATATTATGTGAAAGCAAGATTTAGTCCTTAAATTTGTTAATTTTTTAAATTTGGTTTTTAAATTTTTTTAATTTACTTAGTTAATTTGATCATTTAAATTTGGATTCTACCAAAATTTAGATTTTATATGTTTAAAAAAAATCAAATCAAGACGTAACACTTTCTTAAAATGTCGCAAAACGAATTAAAATGAAAAAAATATACTAATCTGGACGGATGAAAAAAGAAGAGGGACTAAGTTGAAAAAAGTTCTCAAGTTTCATTGTCTGTAGTTATTATGTGCGGATTATTTTGTTTGATTATATTTTTGTTCTTTATTTATTCGTGTTTTGTATTCTCTACCACAAATATTCTTGTTTTTGTTTAAGAATAATCTGAAATTGAAAATGAAATTAAAAATTATAGATGAGTGAAGTATTTCATTAAATATTTTGATTTTTTTTAACAAAGATTAAATATTGAATTTAAGTAAATATTTAATTTGTATTCATAATATTTTCTCAACAAACATGGATGTTATCCATGGTACCTAATTCAATTTTGACATATTCTCTCTATCATGGGGTCCGGTCCAAGAAATTTGATAATGATTAAGGCATAATTAATTACGGTAAAAATTAATTTTAATTTATTTGTTTATTCGAATCGATGTTAAATTAAAATTAAATATATCAAAATTATTTTTAAATAATTATCGAATTAATAAAAAATTAAAATTGATTAATCATATCTAATATATATATGATGAAATGGCACTTGCCAAATCTTTGCCCAATTTGACAGCTAATTGATTCCTCACCCAATGATTATGGAGGCCCAAAAAAATTAAAATAATAATAATTGCCTCCTAGCTTTAATTGTACTAATTGTTGTCAAAACATTCATGTGATTGTGATTTTTATTTTATCAAAAAAAAAAAAAAAGAATGTGATTTTTAAATGTATCCATTATTTTTTAATTAAAAATTTGATTACCACTTTCTACCCTAATCCAATGGTTGTCCCCAACTTAATTTCATATTTATTACCTTCTTCAATTTATTTAAATTTTAAATCATTCTAATTATATTTTAATATTATTGAAGTTATATAAGTTAGATTCTTTTGCTATTAAAATCATTAATTTAAACGACACATTATATCTATATGACATAATCTAAACTAAATTTTTAAAAAACATAAATGTTGGAAAAATCTTAATTTTCAACACTTTTATAAAAGTTTTATCGTTCATTTTTTTTATTCAGTTTTACTTTACTTTTAAAATTTATATGATAAAGTGTTATTCCTTTGAATTTTTTATTTTAAAAGCTACATAAGATTTGATGGGTCATTAGACGGTTAAATCAATAATTTTAATAACAAAAGAACACGATTGATATAACATTGATAGTTAGGAGATGTAATTAGAACATTTTGAAGTTCGGGGACCAATTTAGAATGAGGGATATAGTTTGGGGATGTCTAGTGCAATTGACTCGTTAATATTATATATATTATATTTTTTTTTGTTAAAGTACATGGAAGGTCCCTATATTATAAGGACTGAATCAGAATAACCTCTCTATTATTAAACAGATTAATTTAGTCCCTATACTATTAAAAAGAATCAAATAAGTCCAAATTGTAACATAACATTTATTGTATAAAAAATATCTCGAAAATTATTTTTTTCAATTGCAGTTTAATTCCAAAAAAAAGATATTATTTTACTAAACTATAAAAACTTTAAAAGTATTATTAAATAGCAAATGATATTTTTTTAAACAGTAAATATTAAATCTATTTCGATTTGGTCTTATTCAATTCTTTTTAATAGTATAGAGAATAAATTAATCCATGTAATATTAGAGGGACTAATTTGATTAGGTTCTTATAATAGAGGGACTTTCAAGTACATTTACTACTATTTTTTATGAAAGAAATTGTAATAAAAAATAAGATTTATAATAATTACTATTAGTAAGCAACAAATGCGTAAAATGTATACTAGACTGGTCCAATCCAATTAGGGATGTCAATAGAGCGGAGTAGAGTGAGGTAATGTTACCAAATTCACTACCACTTCAAAGTGGGCATGTTTTGTCATACCACTTGCTCCACTTTATAATGAATGTGTAATCTTAAAAACTATAATGATATTTTTGAATGTTGGGTACATTCAAACCTGCTTTACACCGTCCCGTTTTAATTATATTCTTGTTAATTATTTCTAACATTTTCAATATTTTTAAAGGTAAGTAAATATTTAATTAGACATAAAATATGAGTTTTTGAAACACATTTTTACCTTTTTTTTTTTTAGTTATAAATGTATAAGGGGAAAAAAATAATTTCATATAGGAGAATAGGGTGAGACAGGACAAACAATTACTATAACTGTTTGGTCAAAAAAAATCACTCCATCTCACCTTACATATACTTTTTAAAAAAATCAATTTCATCAACAACCAACCAAATAAAAATCCACTTGATGATTCAAAATTTATCATCTCTAAGTCTAATGGTAGAGTCTTAGTCAAAAGTATTTCAATTTAAAAACATTTTTTATTTAAATATAATTTTAAAATATTAAATATAAAATTATTTTTGAAATATTTCCTAATAGTGAAACAAGCTATTTGATAAAGGAATTGAAAATTGAATCATGCTCAATTTGTGAACCTCTTTAATGTACACAATGGGAAAACACTTGTTCGCAACTTAATAATTAAAAACAGTTAGCAATTTAATAATGAAAATACTATTTTGTTGAAACAATATCGTATGTTAGGAGTACAACAACCCACCAAGAGAACGTAAATGTCTTGCCTGAGATTCAAATCCTTGGCCTATATCATATAAGTCACTTTTAGGGAAAGTGTTACCATATCTTTGATTGTTAGGAGACCGATTAATGATATTTCAAAGATTCTCCAAAAAGAATCAGTCCTCAATACGTTTAATGAGTTTTTTTTAATATTAATACTAATAATATTTAGTACTTAAATTTCAAACGATATATGTGATGGATATATTACATGTGTATATACACGTATCAATTTAAACACAAAATAAGATAATATTAATTTATAAGAACTAAAAACATATCATATTAAATAATTAATCGTATTAATTACACTATTTTACTATATTCATACTATTTTCATACAATTGAAAATGAATCATGAAATAAAAAATTGGGTAAAAAAAACTAAGCATAGGTAAAAATAAATATAAATCCTTATATAACTTGGCCATTGAAACTAGACTCAGGAGAGACCAGAAGTACCTATTTAATGAGGGCACTAATGCAATACTGTGGCACTATGCATAAAAAATTATATGCCATTTTCAAGATGTGTTAAAACTCTCAACATTCTCGGAAGACTTCATATATTTTCATGTATCGTAAAAGATCATGGTAACGAAATGCCTGCCATGAAAATGAGAGCAAAACCAGCATATTCGGAACTCGGAACAACGTGTTTCTAGTCTAATAAATTATTGTTCTTTGTTGTGGCCAGAGTATTCAGTCTTGTTTCCTGATGAAGCAGTTGAAGACCTGGTGCTTCCGTTTTCGAGCGCTTTAGTTGCTGCAGTCAGGTGTCTTGGAGGGTTGTTAGCTCCGGTGGTGGCCACAGGAGCTGGCTCGGATAATTTTCGGAGAATGTTCATGATGGTGGGAATTAATTTGGTAGATATGGACAGAAGCCCCGCAAGCTGCAAGCATTGAAAAGATTATACTATAAAATGCAGTCCAGCAAGTAAATTTCGATTCCGATACATCATTTATGCTATTAACATTTAGGAGCTGCAAAATCGAGACCAATGGAATACTTTTAGAAAGATAGTAAAACAGAAAATCTTTGACAAATATGTTTAAACCGAAGCAAACTTTCCGAACAATATGCTTTTGAATAACTAGTTTATAAAAAGAAAAGTTTTTAACTGTTTCGGTCACTAACAGTTATTAGCTGACATATATTATAAGCATGTTTAGAAATAAATAGGGGTCGAAAAGATACTAGGTCAAAAACTCACAATGCCGTAACGGAATTGACCCGGAATGTCGAGCTGCACCCATGCAGCCTTTATTACTAGGTAACCCACAAAGATGAGACCCAGATATAAAGGATTTCTGCAATGAAGAATATTTGCGAGTAAACACAAGCAACAGACAAGGATAATATTATCGGATCGCGACGAAAGTATACTCAAAGCCACGAGTGCAGCACTCACCTTAGAACTGTCATAAATTCATTAAATCCCAAGATCAGCAAGGCAACAATTGCCCATGGAGGTGGCAACCAGTTGTTGCTACGCCTGTTGGCTTCCTGAAAGTAGAAGAAAACAAGTCAGGCATCACTTGAGAACGAAAAAATGGATGTACTGGCAATATCAAGTCTACCTAGAGCAAAATTCAATTTTAAATTCAAGTTGATCATTTTCCTTAAAAGTACCCATGCCCAACACTCGTGTCTCACGTATGTACTAACATACATTGAAAGACATAGAAAAGGTTGACCATATCCCATATCAGATACATACCTGTATCCCTGACTCACACTTAGGTTCAAGTAACGTAGAACTTGACATATATCCAGATATGAGTACTGGGATTATTTTAGCACTGCTTAAGACATTGACTATTACCAATGCAGCATTAGAATTAAATTTAATGTCTAACATTTTAGTTCTCATCATGCACTGGTAAATCAGATCAATATTATATTTGGAAGGATTAAAACGAAATCTTTAAAATAGAAATATAGAATTCATGCCTGAGCAGAAATGGCCTGAGTGACACTGTACTCGGTCTCAGTCATAAATTGCCGCCACAGCGTTTTGCACTGGACAGGTGTGATCATTGTCCTGGAGGGAGGGATCTGTACCAATGACGATTAACACATTGATATAAAAGACAGATTGTTCAAATAAATGACAATACGGCGTGAGAGAGAAAGACTGAAATTGTAAAGACCATGAATTGCTTTAGCATTATAAATTTGGTATTTACAGTAATACTCACTCAGACAAACCCGTAAAACTGAAATTTTTCATATTCAAATAAACAATATGCAATGGCCAAGCAGTTTGTACACAACTAAATCTCATGAAGGTCCTCAGAAAGAACAAGACTTTACCTGATCCCAAGTGCTCGAGGCCAGTGGATCACCTGCTTTATTGCTCTTAATCGCAGCAGCACTACTGCTCGGATCCAACAAGGCAGTAAATAGTATTTTCTCGATATTATCAGCAGTATCATCCAACCGGATTGCGGCCATAACGGACAGTAGTTTCAGGCACTGGTAAAAGATAATAAGGAAGTTTAGCAGAGAAGAGAATGTAGCATTGTTCTTAAAATCCAATAACTCATAATACATAAACATACTTCAACTCGAGCTGTTTTAGTTATGAATCGAATATCTTCTTTCCCAGTCCAAACCCGTGGCATTGAATCGGCATCATAAGCAAACAAATTTGAAAACCTTTATGCAAATTTCCAGTCAGTTTCCGGATTGTCACAGTATCTAGCAAATCAACTACTTCAACCCAAATCATTGAAAAGTGTTATTACCTGTCCTTCATACGGACCACTACCCTTCCAGCTTCTTCTCTAGCTTTTGTTTCAATAACTCCTTTGGCGTACTCCTCTAGACCCGTTATCATCTTGCCCCTGGCATTTTCATCCAGGTCAAAACCAGAGAGGGCACTGGACAGTCCACGGACAGCTGATACAGTTTCACACCGGAGAAGGTTCCTTATTGAGAGCCAGGTCTCATTATTAGCTCCATCTAATAGTGATTCAACAGGTCCATATAATGCCTCTTTCACCCTTACCTGCAAAAGCACCAGAACTTATCAGAATGATTCCGAGTGGTGATTTAAAACTGTTGGATGTCACCACGAGAAATTCTTGAAATGTTATGGAAGTCCTCAACTATAAACCACATATATCACAAACAAAATAAGAACAATCACATCGATGCCAACTTTGATAATTCGTGGTCTTCAAAAGAATTAAATAAGAAATTCCGGGCCTTTCGTATTCAGACCTAGATGGTAGATTGGATGCTCATATATTAAAGTTCTAATAACCCAATTGCTTAACATGATACCTTAGTTAATTTAGCTTAATTATTTCCAAGTAAGTTACTTTGTATGCAACAATTCGAATTGTGAAAATTTCAAAAATTATGAACAAAATGAAGTTTAAACAGATTAACTGTTTTAACATGAAACAATTTGAAATTTTCAGAACAAAGGTCATAACACCATAGTATCAACTTCAGTTTAACTTGCCTCCTTGCAAACCAACCCAAACAACTACAGAATGATACAAAAACTCCCACTTTAAAATTTGTTAGGTTACAATAGTAAAACTGTTCATAATTATGACGACACACCACTTTAATAAGTAACTGGTCACAAGGGCGAACAGATAAGTTTCCATACCTCGTATGATGAAGTAAGCTCTGCAAGCTTAGCAGCTTGGACAGAAGCAACATGTGCATCAATATCACGACGTAGCTTTTCCCTGACTTTAGAGGAATCCCAATTTGCTAGCTCAACAAAAGCATCTGAAAAATGATGTCAAACTCCATAAAGAAGTCACTTTACCTTAACAAGTAGAAAAAAGGCATCACTAACTCAACTTTAGCACCACACCTATTAACAGGTGAACCCTGATTTGAAGCTTTTTCTCATAGTAAGAGTTTAAGAATCGCTATTCTTAATTCTTCTATGACTTCTTTATTGCCTGATAAACCTTAATTAATATTATTTGTTCATTTTGTAGCTCTTGAACTTGTGCTCTGTAGTTTCTTTTATAATTAGATTTTTTGTAATGAGAATGATTTATAAAGGTCAACCATACCTTGATATCCCTCATCAAACAGAGCCATGTAAGATTCGGTGCAGTTACGAGCAGCCACAGAAAACTTCTCCCCTCCATTCAAAGCCTTCTCAAATGCTTCCTTAAATTTTTCAAGAGTTCCAGACCTTAAATGTCCTAGAATGGCTTGGTGGGCTGGTTGTGCAAGCTAAATCAGAAGAAAAAAGGAAAATGAGCTGACACAATTTAAATAACAACAAAAACTGGAGAAGAATAGAATTGAGTGCCATTACTTGTAGCAGTTTTTCTTCAAGCTGTTTTCGCTTTAAGGATCTCACCCCTTCATCAAAAAATGTGGCTTCTGAATCATACCTAAAATCAGATCAAAATGAACAAATAAATCAATGTCACTGATGTAGTTGTAAAACCACAGATAACAATCACAGAAAAGCCAACAATCTTGAATTTGATCATCGGAACTGACTCTTATTTGGCCAAGCTATGCCTTTAGATAATTTTCATCCACTCATTCACTAAAGCAATATGCCATTAGCATCTTCATGACTTACAAGTTACAAGTCAGGAAGTTGCCAATCAGTTATGATGCCATTCTTGTTTATCCTTTAATATCAGAGTTCTGTACTGTCACTCTGATAGAATAAATCACTTATAAAGTTTCTTTAATGTTCAGATGGTCTTTGCCTAAGTCAGTGTAGCTCTTCAAAATGCTTTATAGATGCTAGCCTATTTGTAACTTGACACTGAAACAATTATCTCGATATTTCATTAAAGTAGTCTTACTTAGTTAGAGAAGTGTGGAGAAGTGAATTCAGCTTCTTCCCAAAGCCAGAAACAAGATCAGACCTTGAGGCTTCTTCTAACTGACACCAACTCTGTTATATGAAGTAATAGCTCGGTTTCAGTTTCTAAAAAAATAGCCAGCTCTCAAACAAATGTGGATCTGTGAGTGGCTGCATGCATATATTTAAGAATATAAACAAAATCACATGTCCACATACCTCACATTCAGTGAAAGAACTGTACTTTTCATTGGCAATTTCTTCGCAACGTACAGTAGCCACCATGACCTACAGGCAAATAAAACATGGATAACAGAAAAATCAACAAGATTTACAAAGTTACAGTCAAAATAATGTCCAAAAGGTTACTTTATGGGCTGGAAGGTCGAGGTCCTTATTCTCCTTAATGACTTTCCAGATCTCTTGTGCACTAAAAGAGAACCCTGAAGCAGGTACCACTCCCCTCCTATCTCCAGCAAGTCCCCCCGGCGCAATGGAGTGGAAGAATCGTTGTCTCAAATTAGAAACCTTCAGTAGTAATAATAGAATCAGATAAACTGCCACTTTCACGCCAATTAATCAAAAGTTTCAGCACCATCATCCACCATACAGACAAATTTATAAACTTTTTAAGTAGAGATCTTTTATTTTAGCAATCTCCAGAAGAAGTAAGCTGCACCTTACCACCAAGACAAGAGAGACAAAAAGAAATGCAACAAGATGACTGAGAAAAAAGATTAAGTCATCAAACAATCAGTAAGTTGACCTCCACAAATCTAGATGTTAAACTTCTTTCTTTCCATTTAAACAAAGTTCTAAACATAAAATAGTGTGAAAGTCCCATTTGCATGCTATGTTCAATGTCCTTATGCGTGACTTAAACACAGACCGTGTACCTGCTCTTTAAATAGCTCTTCCTTTTCTTCATAACTAGAAAGTGCAACAACCTCAACCTGGCCAATACCAACAATTGCATCAATCATTGGAAACAATACTCATCAGAAAAGATGCAAAAGAGATGTTAACATTTAAAATATGATGCTTGAAATAACAACGGAATGTATCATACATGGAAAAATTCACTTAATGGAGTTTCCTTATGTGCTTCAGGCTTAGGAACTGAGTCCCATATCTGCAGGTCAGAAAACGGTCAGAAGAAAGCATAATTGAAGTTAATGAAAAGAGAAAGGAAGCATAAGCACCACATCTGTACCTTCTGAATGTCTTCTCTCAGAACAGGTTCTAAATTTTCCAGTGGTGTCTGTAAAGAAGGAATGCTTGAGTAACTATAAACTCGCTTGAATTTAGATATCCTTAGTGAGATATAAGGACAATATAAATTTCAGATGCTAAGAAGCCTTAAGGGAAAAGATGGGGGAAAAAATAGCTCTCAAAACACAAAATACTCCATAATAGAAGAAAGGTACCCACCCTTGTTTTATCACGGATGACAAACATCAATGTTGTTTTGCGGGGACTAAACAATCTCATCATGACCTGCAACCCGTTGCAACAAAATTATAAAAAGAAGAAAAAGAACCGCTTGAAGTTCAGGGCAATGCTTAGAAAGGAAGCAAGGTCATAAAATACCTGGAATACAGTCTTAAGAAGAGGCTTGTTTGCAGCTTGCTCACGTCCAATATCATGACACCACCTAAATGAAAGTTTCTCAAGAATATTACTTGCACTTGCATTTGCACATACTACTGATGGAAATTAACTTAAATGAATCAAGCACCATGTAGGTGTCAAACCTTACATGTTTATGAGTACTATATCAGAAACCGCCAGCGCAAAAAGTGCACTTTGTTTCTCAAATGCTGTGTCATCCTGGAATACGGCAAAACAATAAACAAATAAATAAGTCATATGAAAAAAATCTCTTTTTCTCCCAGTTATTCATAAAGCAAATGAAAATCAAATAAAGCTCAGCAAACAAAACTAGATACGAATAATCCGCTTCTTCATCTTTTATGATCTGAATTCCAACTATTGGTTCAGTTCAGCTTGATCCATCACTCTAGATTTCACGTTATTAAGGCAGTGAGACCTCTTTTAAGACATTCGAAAATCAGTAAGGGTTCTTTTAACTAAAAATCCCAGAGTAATTATGTGATCATGATCAGTTCTTCAGTTTCACGTACAATCTACTAAGCCATATCTGGCAATCTGATATTTAATAAATACCTCGTTTTGTCCAACTTTTATAACAGAAAAGTGTGTAACATTCACAATTAAAAGCTTAAAATAAAAAATTAAGTAATGACTGACCTTTAATTTGATTTTACTCTCCAGTAAAACAAAAAATCCATTCAAGCTTATAACTATTCTTACAACAATGAAATCATTAGCATCACCAGGTCACTCGAAACTTCTAAGAATTATTTAGAGGATGTACTCGAAAAAAACTACCATCAAAGCAAGGGGAAAGGAAGGCAAACAACAGAGTGAACAAAATGAACTTTTTGGCATATAGAACAATGTAGTTTCAATTTTTGGGCGCTATTTGTTAATAAATAGAACACAAGTTAGCAATAGCACCTCCCCACGTTCTCTTCCATCAGTACCCTCCAAATCCATTACTAAAGTGCAAGGCTCTATACCATTGCATTTTGCCATCCATATACCTTTCGTGGTTTGAGACCTAACAGGAAGAAGCATATCCCATTAGTTGTTTGAGCCAATTGAAACAAATGCAATGTGTCATTATAACAGAAAAATAAGTTACCTTCCCTTAAATGCATCCATTTCTCTGAAATTGGTATGAAACAAATGATTTAACAGTGTGCTTTTACCTGTCAAGATTATTTAAAACAAAGTGAAACTTTAAATGGCATTAACATAAGTTACATAGCTACCAAAAATTTATAAAAGCACCAAAAGGGTAAAATCTCTCATGTGTGTAATTGAATCAAAAGATTAATACAACAAAGATAGATATAAAACTAACTACAGAAGTAATCCAACAATATCATTAAGAATTATTGTGATTGAACTTCCAATTAATCATATACTCAAACTTGTACTCCACAAACCTATTTCAATATACAACTGATAAATAAAGCTGCTTAGTGCTTAGTGCGAATGGATCAATGTACACCTTAGGAACAAAGAAAACCATAAGTATAAAGCAGGAAGTCTTGAAGATATCAAATCATACCGCTGCTCTGTGGTCCCATGATGGAAACCACAGCATAGGACAGTCCACATTCATTAAGTTTGACTTTCTTGATTAACTGTTCGATTCCAGTAACATTGAATGAGCCATCTCCATCAATAAGTTGTGTTGAACAACACTCCACACTCGTCGCTGAGAAACGAAACGTTCACAGCAGGTGTAAGTCAAAGAAGAAGAAAAAAAGCTTCCATAACAAACAGCACTAAATGCCCGATTCCACGTTAATTTTAAACCTAATTTATCCATATCAGTTTATCAACGAAATGATATTGGAAGAATGCTTATACATTACATTCATTGATTACGATAGAGAAATTCAGTGAACAAAAAGAGTCAAAAATTCAAGATCCGAGTTTCTTCTCTTCTTTTTTTCCTTTTCCTTTTCATTTCCTTAGCTTTCTCAGCATCCAAACATGCAATAAAAATTAAATTCATCTCCGATAGCTCTTCAAAACGTAAAATTCAAATCCAATTTTCATTTTTTCACTTAAAAAAAATTCGATCCTCCCCCTCCTTAAAACCGTCGTTGCATGCTTTAATGCTCTCCTTTGCGTTACATTAGAAACCTCAAAAATCAATAAGCTAATGAAATGAAGAAACGGATCATTAAATTTTTTTTTAGAAAAAAAAACCTAAAAATAATGAGAAAAATGAGATAAGTTTACCCATTGAATCTTGTTTGAAATTGATAGCTCAAAAGCTGAAGCGATCGATTTCAATGAAAGACATCTAGAGAGAAATTTGATCGATATTAATGGATCAATTTGAAGCTCCTCTTTATCTTCCATTTTTCTGAATTTCCATTTTTGTTTTTCATTTTCCTTTAAAAGTGGGTTAACAGTTGACTGCTCCCGCCTCCTGTAATAGTTATTATTATTTTTGGAGGCTAATTAAGCATTAATTAACGATAAAACTTAATTTGGATCCTAATAATCTTTGGGCCTGTAATTTTCCTCCGGTTTTGTATAGTGACCAATCGTGTAATTAGCGGCTAAAAAATATAAAATGGAAGTAGCAGAGTATTCATAAATCCGACCAATTAGATTATAATTAGATAGTTAAAAATTGGTAAAAGTATCGTGGAGGCTTCTATATTAGAAGTTAGATTGTATTTTGTCCCTTTTACTTAAAAATAAGCAAATTAGTTCATATACATTAAATCAAAAAATCAATTGGTTATTTCAGTTAAAATTTTCATCAATCTTTATTGCTAAAAACTGTTGTGGTTGATGGAATAACTAGACAGTTATACATGACATGCCATGTTTACCTTATATCGACGTACAATATTAGTTTTTAACAGTAAAAATGAATGGAATTTTTAATAGAATGATCAGTTTACACTTTGATATATATAGCATATAGGGACTGATTTACTCATTTTTGAGTAGAAGGGAAAAATGTAATCTAACTTCTAATACAATGGCCTTTATGATACTTTTACCTTAACATGTTAGATGTCAAAATCTGGATCAAACTTTTCAGTTTAAAAATAATAGTTTTATATTAATATTTATAATTTGTTATAATTTAATTTAAATAAAATATACTTTTGATTATTTTATTTGAAACATTATGTTCAAGATTTTATATGCGGTTTTAATCTTAAACTTGTTGGTATAAGGAGGAAGTTGTGGTGGTTTATGATGGTACACTCGAGGCATGAGGGGTTATAAGGATGATAATGTTCTTTAATAAACTATCTATACTTACCGATGTCGCACCTAGAATCAATCTCTTCTTACCATTTTAATAACTAAGGGGTAACCTATTTGAAATTATTTCTCTTACTAATAAACAACCTTCAAACTTTACGTCTAAAATTTAGCTTATAGGTAGCATTGAGATTGAGAGAGGCCTAGTTCTAACCAACAAACTCACACAAAGAGTTAATTTAGGTTAGATTAAATGCTCACACAACATAGAATGTATCTATGCATCATACCCACCTATAATGCTCGCTACAAATATTAGAGTCGATTAAACAATAACGGATTTAACAATTTTAATTAATTCTGAGCAAGTGAATACATGTCATAAATTCAACAAACTTGAATATTTGTAATTAAACCAAAAGACATGAAAAATACTAAAAACCAAATAAAAGAAAAAGAACAATAAGATCTCATGAATTTTGTAGGATCAAACTTCGAAATTTCTTTAACTATAAAAAAGGGTTTAAAAATCCATAGAATAAGAAAAAACGCAAAAGCAATAAGTTTAAAATAAGCCATAGATTGAACGAATGACAAGTTTTTCTAACCCTCTCAAATGTCTTATTTATAAAATCTATTTGGCCTAAATTAGGGCTACAATACTTATTTAGACTTTAATACTTATTGAAATACTGAAATATAATATTCAAATATATATATTTCAAAAAAAAATTAATATTCAACATTAGTGGCAAATTTCGAAAAAGTGATCGTCATTTCTCCTTGATGAGACACATGATTAAACAAGTTAAATTAAACTAGTTGGACTGAGAACTAATTTCTAAAAATCAAAGGAAGATTGAATGAGTTATAAAAAACATATTTAAATTAGTTTAAAATTTTAAATTTAATTTTATAATTTTTTTTCATTTATAAAAATTTTAATTATATTTGAATATTTATAAAAAATTAATTTAATTTAATTTAAAACTGATTAAACCAAAAAAATTCATCCTTCTTCTAAGTGTCCCACAGCCTGTAACCATTACCATTAGTGTTAATCATGAGGTAATGCCTTGGTTTCTAAAACATACAAATTATCATTTATTAAACGACCTATTGAATAGATGCTGACATATTCAGGGCATGGGCGGTGTATGTCAAATAACATCTATGCAAAAAAGTGAACAAGTACCAGCAACACGTGAAAAATGAGTGCATGAATGCTTCCGACGCTTTCTGCAAAGGAAACTTACTTCTTCATGTATGCACAATTGCTCTCGAGATCCCAAAACTACCATCTTGGGCCTGTACATCCTCTAATATTCAGAAAGTCAAAACCCTAAGCCAAAATATTGAGCTTATGAAAATATCAACATAAATGTCCACTGATACCCCTGAAGAAGCTTAAGAACATATTTTAACAACAATGATTAACAGCAAGAGAAGCTCCCTTAGATGTAATAGTTGACAAGAAAATGCTAGGAAATCTGCAGTATCTTCATATTTCTCTTTCTTTTGATAAAAGACAAACGAAGTTTATACCACATTCAAAGAAATGAAAATTCAAGTGTTGTTATACCTTCAAATTTTTTCTAGATCACGTGCAACATTTCATATAAATAATGATCAGAAAAAAACCAACAACAACAACAAAAACCAGTTAGGCAAGGAGTAAAATGCAGATAATCTAAGAATGATTCAAGTTGAAACCTCTAGTGAAAAGATTTCCTAGAAATACAGCAGTTATTTTATGCTCCAATAAAAAAGAGACTGAATTGAGGTTTAAAACAGATGGAGCTTGGGTTAATAATAAAACCAAGCTCAATGTGCGATGTAAAACTCATTTGTTAAACAAACCAAGTATCAGGAAATTTGTCGCCAACTTGATCAAGCCATTGAACATATGGCTAAATAGAGTTTCACGATTGCTCAATTCCAAAGCATATTACCTCAAGATAAGACAATAGATTCTACCACAAATATTTTTTAAAAAGAGAAGAGGAGAGAGAGAGAAAGAGGTGGTTATCAGCTCAAAAATATTCTCCTGGGCTCTGGCTAGAATAAGACAAAAGTCTTCCGGGAGAATGGATCAGATTGGATATATCTGGTAAGCCAGCCCGAAGACATTGGTCTACAACCCAATATTGGAAGTGGTAAGACTGAACAAAATCAGCTCAGATGCTAAGTTTATCAATCATAAAAAGAACGATGTTTGTGTAAGTGCTTAACAATTGTCTTGAAACCATTTTTTTTAAAATGGGGTCGACATTAATTTTAAAAATAAAAATAAAAACGGAAGCCGCCACTAATCTTTTTTTGATGAGGTGTGATCGGGTCACCTCGTAAAATTTGATTATTTTAATAAAATATTTTGTTTAACTAAAACGACTATTTTGGTCTACTAAATTTGAGAAATCGGGTTCGGGAGTTGGTTACGTGCGAGGAAGGATTAGCACCCTTGTCACGCCCAAAATTGGTACTTAATTAATTAATTAATGTCTTAACGTCGAAAGTTAAAAATTTGAACAAAATTTAAAAATATGATCCTTTTTTATTAATGTTAATTTTACAAAAAAAAAAAAATACTTGGCTAAATCGAAACGGATATTAAAGACATTTTCGTTTCAAGGTAGTAAAATGTCACATTCAGTAAGTTAGGACACGACATTTTAAATCCTTGAGAATAAGCTCGTCTTTAATTTTTTTTATTGAAATTTCATGTATTTTGAATTTTAAAAGGATGTTTGACTATTTAGGTTTAACATGAAAATCGAAACCCCGTAAGTTAGGCCACGATTCCTCGAATTTCTCTAAAGCGCGAAATGTTGCCTTATTTTGAAAATTTTTATTTTTGAATAATAGCGGGTACAATATTTAAATGACACGCATTATTTGTTTGGATTAAAATAAAACAAATTATTGAATAAATGTAATGAGGCTAGATTCATAAGGCGATGATATAAAATAAAAATATAGTGATGAGCCTAAAACAATGATACATGAACACAACATTATATGAGTGAATAACTATAATACAAAAAATACGAAATACATGAATTAAAATACACATAATGGCAATAATCTTACAATATGCACCATTTGAATACTAATCATTAATAATCAAAGACAAATGAATTAAATAAGCAATTAAAAAAATAAATAGTATAAAGTTAATCAAAATAAAATAAATAAAATGTACAACATTTTAAAATGAAAATAGTGAGCTTAAAATAAATAATGTGAAAAAAGAAATTTAAAATACACAAAACGGTTAAAAAGATGATAAATTTATAAAAATTTAAAATAGATAACATGTACATATAAATATAGGTATAAGATAAATAATATATTGTTAAAAACTTAAAACGAACAATAATAAAACACTTTGATAAACAAAAGGGTTTAAAATAAGGTATATAAAAACCGATTTAAAACCAAGCAATATATAAATTCAAAATAGATAATATGTACAAAGAATTAAAATAAATGATATATGAAGAAAATAATTAAATGAATAACATGTAAAATAGATTAAAAATAAATAACAAATAAAAAGCATGAAAATGATTTAAAATGAATAACATAAAAAATTTAAAAATAAATAATGTATGCAAAAGTTTTTAGGGAAACAGTATATAAAAATTTATAATAGCTGACAATTCAAAAATATATGTATGAAAAGAGTTTAAAATAAATAACATATATAAAAACAAAATAGTTTAATAAAAGTAGTATATAAAAACTTAAAATAAATAATAATAATAATAATAATAATAATAATAATAATACAATTTTTAAAGAAAATAAATAAATAAATAAACCCATCAAACAGATCGAGGACTAGATTAAAAACGGACTGACATTCAAAGGTATAAATGCGAAATAAGGAAAAGCCAATTAAGGATCAAAGTGAAACGCGCAGAAACTAGCGGGGACTAGATGGGAAAATATTCCCTAAGTTCTCTGCGCGTGTTCAACTGACAGCACAAGGGACCAAATTGAAGACCAAACGAAATCTGAGGGCCGAAATAGAAATGACAAAAGATAAGAAACTAAGGCCTGATAGAATGGCGTTGCAAAAGGGAGGGGCTAATAGTGCAAATCTCATTACCCCTTAAGGGAAAACGCATGGTCACCCCTCAAAGCCAAAAGGCGCCGTTTCATTCAATGTATAAAAGCCCAAGTTTTTTTTTTTTTTGGAAATCACATTTAACCCTAATCTAAAAAAAAAAACATAAACAGCCTTTCAAACCTTCTCTCCAAAAAAAAAAAAAAAAAACTAAAAGCTTCTTTAAACCCCTTCTCCCTCTCATCTTCTCTGATTAAAGGGCTCCTCCATTCGCCGTAATGCCACTAAATCCATCGGTCGATGAAGTGTGCAAATGGACCCTTTGGCTCTGGTTGAAAGCACCCCGAAGGCCCCAACTTTCAGCACCTCTAAAATGAAAGAAAAGGGCCTTCGACACCCCTCCTCAGGCCGAGCTCTGACGACGGAGAGAGAGCACTCCAACACCGTGACCGTGGAGGTTTCGGTAAGGCTCTTCCCTTTTACCTTTTATGCTTTAAAGTAGATTAAAAGATAATAAAATAAAATAAAATTGAAATGAAATAAACAAGAAAATCAAGATAACAAAGAAAAGACCAAAATAAACCTTCTAAACCTTTTATTCTGTTTTTGATTTCTGATATTCGTAAAAAAAATACAAGGGATTTATTTTAGATTTTATAGCCGAGTTACATATGTCGTAACCGTTTTTGACAAAACGGGAATCGACTTTTAAAAATAGGGAGTCGCCACCGATTTTTTATTCGGGGTGTGGTCGGGTCACCTTGAGATGAGTTATTTTAATAAAACATTTTGATTTATTAAAATAATTTTGGTCTACGAAATTTGAGAAAACGGGTTCGGGAGTCGGTTACGTGCAAGGAAGGATTAGCACCATTGCAACGCCCAAAGTTGGTACCAGATTGATTGATGTTGTCCTGATGTTGAAAACTCGAAAATATTTAGGATAAAAAAAATCAAAACGGGTTAAGTAAATTGGAATTGATTCACAAAATTAACTCGTTTCAAAGGGATAAAAATATCATACCCAGCACGTTAGGATATACCACCTTTATACTTTGACATCGAGATCATCTCTGATTTTCAAAACATATGAAAGGGTATTTGGTTATTTAGTTGAATGAGAAAATGGACACCCAGCACGTTAGGATGTAATTTTCCGTACTTCTAAACACACAAATGTTGCCTCATCTTTGAAAAATTTATGTTTGCTTGATCTGTTTGGATGAACGAACCTTTATAGATAAGTCGGGGATTTTATCCACAAGACAATAACGAAACAAAAGTATAATTGCAGAAGTAGAAATAACAACATATAACGATACCCATGGGTAGATTAAGGTTATGAGAAAGACAAATATATAAAGTAATATGCAATTAATAATAGATATATGAAAGAAGATGATTTTAATATGAATCACATGTGCGTAAATAAATAAAAGAAACTTAATATGAAAAATATGTACGTATAAAAAAACAATATATAAATAGGAGTAGAATAAGTAAATACCATTTAAAAACAAATCATACGCACAATAGACACATATATATAATAATACAAAATATATACATAAAAGTAGTTTAACATAAACCAAAAAATATGTATATAGAACTAATAAAGATAATATGTAAATAAAATAAATAATAGCTAAAACAATTATAAATATATTATGCTGAACATTTTTTAAAAGAACATTTAAAGCAACCGATAAGCCGATAGACCAATAATTAACTAAATGATACAAGGATCATATTGAAAATTAGGACAAAATTTGAAGGCTAAAAGACGATAAATCAAAGGTAAAATATGAAAAGGGTCGAATGCAATGTGCATGAATTAATAAGGACTAGATCAGTAAATACTCCAGTTAATTAAAACGCTGCGTTTGGGCAGGACTACATTGCGACCGAACTAAAGAACGGAGGGACCAGTCGTGTAAATGTTCCTTTTTAAAGCAGACAGGCGCGGATCCAGGTCGCCAAGCGGGTCGACGCGCGGATCCTTCCCTTTTAAACAGTGTCGTTTTTTGTTTTCCATTTAAAATCCCATTTTCTTCCCTTTTTTGTTTTGACAGACCTAGCTTCAAAAAGAAAACGAAAATAAAAAACGTTCTCTCTCCTTCTCTCTCTCGTACCCGACGATCGGGCTTCTTTCGGCCAGCGTTAGTCATGCCACCACCGTACACGGTGTCTGACAACGCACGGAAGGGGGTTTAACTCGTTTGAAGTCTTATTCGACGCCTCAAAAAATGAGATCCAAAACCTTTACCCTCTTTCCCTGAACCCAATTTGCGGCGACGATCGAGTTTCCCGACGATGCGACTGCGGGCTCGGATAAGGTCCTCTCTTTTTTTATTTTTGTTTTTTATTAGCTTTTGACTTCGAGAACAGTAAATAAAAAAACATAGAAGAGCAAAAGAAATGGTATTAAATCGAAAAAAGCAAAACAGGGAAAATAAAAACAACCTTATAATTTCTTTGATTTCTAATAATGTGCGGGTATTTTTCCAGAAAAAAAGAGAACCCTACTTACATCGATTTTTACTGGCTTTATAGCCTAAGGCTTGCAACTGTTTTATTATTCTATTTTTTGTTCCATGCTCTGTTGTTTGTTTTGTTTTCTGTCTGCAGGGTATGGGCGAGGCGATGGAGGCCGAGGCGAGAGTGGTAGCTGACAGCGGCGTGCGAGTGCTGGTGCGCACATGGGGGCTGCGGGCTTCATTCGTCAGGGGCGTGGGCACAGGAACTGACGCGCGTGGTGGCCAAAACGAGGCGAGGCGCGCGTGTGAGGGACGAGAGGAGACCAAGAGGCATACGTCGCTGGAAAGGGAGGAGCCCTAGGGTTTCCTTTCTGCCAAAATCTCCTAAGGTTTTGGGCCATTGGGCCACAATTTTGGGCTAGGTTGTAATTCGGGTTTGGGCTGGCTTTGGGTTGTTGTAATTGGGTTTGGGTCTGTATAGGTTAGACTGATTTTGGGCTGGGGATGGATTCTGGTTTTGGATTGATTGATTGTTTGTTTTTATTTGGGTTTAATGGGCTTGTATAATTTGGACATTTTATGGACTGTTTCATTTATTGGATTTTTGGTTTTATTTTATTTATTGATGGGCCTCGGTTGTTTCTAACGGGCCCGGGCATAAATTGGTTATTACAACATAGATCTATTTTTGTTTGTTTTTGTTTTGTTTTCCGTTGCTTTTTGTCCTTTTCTTCTTTGTTCTGTTGTGCGTTGGCTTCTTGTCCTTTGTTTTTGTCTTGCAGATGATGTGAGAAGCATCAGAGGTGTGCGAGGCTAGCGATGGCGTGTGCAGGGGAACCTTGCTGACATGCGGCACACAAAGGGTGGAGTGGTGGCTGATGGCAGAGGCGGCTAGGGTTTTTTTTTTTTTTACTTGCTGAAAATGTTGATAGTTAGCGGGTTAGGGTTAGCTTTTTTAGGTCTTGGGCTGGTAGTTGGGTCTTGATTGGGCTATTGGATTTTTAGGCCTGGGTTTAATATGTAAATGGACATTTATTTTGGGCTATTTAATTATTTATTTGTTTGGGTTTATTTTTGTTTTATTGAACTAGGCCAAAATTGGCTATTACAGCTGCCCCTCTTTGATCATTGTCGTGTAACGAGAATGGAGCAAAGACTTTAAAAGGGTTAATTTTGCCTAGTCTCGTCGAATCTTGACTCTTTTAGTGCTTCCGTTTTTTGAGTAGCCTCATTCCATCCCACTGCATCTTCAGGGGTATAGGGATTGTTGCTTTGATTTACTCCACTACAACTTCAGGGAGAGAAGAATCGTAACTTCAACCTGGCCCACTGCAACTTGAGGAGGATAATGTTTGTGGTTTCAATCTACTCTACTGCAACTTTAGAAAGATAAGATTTGCTATCTTCAGTCTGCTCTACTGCAACTTTAGGGAGATAAGACTTGTATCTTCAACCTGCTCTACTGCAACTTTAGGGAGATAAGATTCTCCATGATAGATTTAATCCAACCCACTGCAACTTTAGAGGTATAGGACTTGTAACTCGTAGCTTTAACCTGTTCCACTGCAACTTCAAGGAAGGAAGATTTGCTATCTTCAGTCTGCCCCAGTGTAATTTCAGAGAGATAAAACTTGTAACTTCAACCTACTCCACTGCAACTTCAGGGAGATAAGGTTAATGGCATCCATCTACTCCACTGCAACTTCAGGCAGGTAAGATTTGTGGTTTGTAGCTGTAATCTATTCTACTACAACTTCAGAGAGATAAGACTTGCTATCTTCAGTCTGCCCCACTGTAATTTCAGGGAGATAAAACTTGTAACTTTAACCTGCTCCACTGTAACTTCAGGGAGATAAGATTTGTGGTTTGTAGCTGTAATCTATTCCACTACAACGTTATGGAGATAAGACTTGCTATCTTCAATTTGCTCCACTGCAACTTTAGGGAGATAAGACTTGTAACTTCAACCTGTTTCGTTGCCAATTCAGGGAAATGAGGCTTGTGGTCTCAATCTGCTTCACTGCAACTTCAGGGAGATATGATTCGCCATGGTGATTTCAATCCTTCCCACTGCATCTTCAAGGGGTATAAGATTTTTTTGCATCTCTGGTCTGTTATGCAATTCTTTGGGAAACATGACTTGTAGAGTGTATTTCATGGACCTATTCATGCCAAATGATTAGGATGTCATGATCAGAATGGATCAAATGCTCCTAACTAGATGTATATGAATGATGTTTACACGAATGCAAGAAATGTCATCTTTAGCATGATCCTCCTTTTTTAATGCTT
This sequence comes from Gossypium bickii, assembly GCA_025503065.1. Taxonomy (NCBI): domain Eukaryota; kingdom Viridiplantae; phylum Streptophyta; class Magnoliopsida; order Malvales; family Malvaceae; genus Gossypium; species Gossypium bickii. The sequence continues at coordinate 2,364,246 of CP106714.1, read as the reverse complement.
AGGTTATCATTACTCGTTATTCATCAAGGTTCTATCATTGACGCATTACCCTGCCTTCTTATTCAGCTGGTATCCATAATAGAAAATTTGAAGAAATAGTTGCGATTTAAACTGTTCTTTCCCAAATGTTTTCATCCCTTAAGTTTGGTTAGTTCTGACTAATGGTCCCGTTTCAGGTCCTTGTACTATTTTGAACTTTTTAGAGTCCCCTTTTACTTGAATATTATTAGTCCATTAATCGTTATTTCAATGAGAGATGCTTGAAAAAGACTATCACAATGGACAAGATGGGATTTTATTGAGAGTAACGCTCGAAATAGATTAATCAACATAACAAATTTGTTAGAAGAGAAAGAATAAGGTGAAAACAGATACCCCATATATTGTAGCATTAGCTTCTCTGTACGAACTCCTCAAGGACCTTTTGAGCTTGATGCGTGTTTAGAAGATCTAGAAGACTTTGTTGATGCCCCAAGATGTAACATCTCTTCTCCTTATTAATTCATAGCAAGACTACTACATGCCCCACCTTTGATCAAAGTTTGAATTGCCCTTTTCCGGGTTTTCAACTCAAAATCCCTTTGGTCTCAAGGTGCCCTTTGCGGGTTTTCGCCTTGGCCTCTCCTTTTTTTTTAGGTGAAGTACTTCTTGACTGAATCTAAATTCACAAGATTAGGTAGGTTTTTTCCATCCATCTCTGTAAAAATCAACGCTTCTCTAGAGAAGGCCTACTTCACTACATAAGGTCCCTTCTAGTTTGGCATCCATTTTCCTCTAAAGTCCTTCTGTATGGAGAGGATCTTTTTCAAAACAATGTCTCCTTCATGGAATTCTTTAGGGCAAACCTTTTTATTATAAGCCCACATCATTCGCTTTTGGTACATTTGACCATGACGAATAGCCTTCAGCCTTTTCTCTTCAATCAAGTTTAGTTGATTATATCGAGACTGGATCTATTCTACTTCATCCAATTTTAACTCTGATAAAAATCTGAGAGAAGGAATCTTCACTTCAATGGGCAAAACTGCTTCCATCCCATAAACCAAAGAAAAATGTATTGCCCCAATAGAGGTTCTGACTGACGTTCGGTAGGCATAGAGAGCAAATGGTAATTTTTCATGCCAATCTTTATAAGCCTCAGTCATTTTCCCATGATCTTCTTGATGTTCTTGTTGGCCTCTTCTATTGCACCATTCATCTTTGGGTGATATGGTGATGAGTTGTGGTGTTTCATTTTGAATTGACTGCAGACCTCTGCTATCGTACTGTTGTTCAAGTTCAGTGCATTGTCAGATATGATCCTTTCGGGCATTTCATATCGACATGTGATCTCCTTCTTTAAGAACTTGCTGACTGCCGACTTTGTAACGTTGGCATAAGAAGTGACCTCTACCTATTCAGTAAAATAATCAATGACTACGAAGATGAATCAATACCCATTAGATGCTTTTGGTGAAATCGGCCCAATGACATCCATCCCCCACATAGAGAAAGGCCATGGAGAAGTCATGACATGAAAAGGTAAAGGAGGTATATGTATTTTATCTCTATAAATTTGGAATTTATGGCACTTCTTGGCATAGCTAATGCAATCCTCTTCCATAGTGGACCAATAATACCTGAATCTCATGATCTGTCTGGCCATTGTAAAATAATTAGCATGCGTTCCACAGACACCCTCATAGACTTCTTCCAGGATTTTCTTAGCTTCAACAGCATCCACGCATCTTAAAAGCACCTGATCATTCCTTCTCTTATATAGGATCTCTCCATCTAAGACATAATCACTGGCCAGTCTTCTCAATGTCCTCTTATCATTCTCAGTTGCTTGGTTAGGGTATTCACGATTCTTCACATATTGCAATATATCGTGATACCGAGGGTGATCATCTTTTTCTTCTTCTTCGTCGATGTTGTAGCAATGAGCCGGGGTATCATAAATACTCATTTGGATAGGCTTCACTCCTTCTTGCTTGTTTAATCTGATCATAGAAGTTAAGGTAGCCAAGGCGTCGGCCATCTGGTTCTCATCTCGTGGGAGGTAACAGAAAATGATGTCATCAAACTTTTTAATTAACTCCAAAACTAGCTTTCGATAATTGATCCATTTGGGATCTCCTGTTTCCCATTTGCCTTTGACCTGATAGATCACTAACGCAGAATTGCCATATACTTCTAACACTTTGATTTTACGTTCAATGGCTGCACGGATACCCATGATCAATGCTTTATGTCGTAATCATTTTTTATCAAAACGGGAATTGACTTTTTAAAAGGGAGTCGCCACCGATCCTTTATTAGGTGTGATCGGGTCACCTATAAAAATATTTTGGTCTGTGAATTTCGAGAAAATGGGTTCGGGAGTCGGTTACGTGCAAGGAAGGATTAGCACCCTCGCAACGCCTAAAATCGGTACCAAATTGATTAATCAATGTCCTAATGTCGAAAAGTTGAAAATATTTAAGAAAAAAAGAATTAAAAGAATGGATTAATTGAATCGAGATTGAATCTTAAGATAACCTCGTTTCGAAGGAATAAAAGTATCACACCCAACACGTTAGGATATAACACCCTTATATTTCGATACCAAGATCATCTTCGACAAAAAAGGATATTTGATCATTTAGTCGAACGAAAAGATCGACACCCAACACGTTAGGGTGTAATTTTTCGGCCTTCTAAACGCACAAATATTACCTCTTTTGTATAAATAAAAAAAAAGTCGGATTGTGATTTAAAACCGTTGATCCACATGAAACGACGAAATATACGAAATCAACAACACTGGTAATAAAAATAACATAAAAATAAGAAGGTAAAAGACGACATTGAAATAATAGTAAAAAGAAGATTAGTGAAGATCGAGGTAATAAAAAAAACATATATAATATGATAGCATGAATATAATAATAATGATAATAATAATAATGATAAATATAGTAAGATAATAATGATAATAACATGGACGACATAATATAATAAATAATAATGATGATAATAATACTAAGATAGTAATAATAATATGTACGGCCTAATAATATAATAATAATAGTAATAATAAATAATATATAATAATAATAACGATAATATAATAATAGATGTGATAATAAATACAGTAATAATAGTAATAATAAAATAACAATAATACTGACATAAAATATGTACATGATATAAAAATAGTTTTAATATAAAATATATAAATGCATGTGGATAAAAAAAATATGGAAATATACAAGTTAAATATCATACGATACTTAAAAACTAGAAATATGTATGAAATATTTTCAAAATTAATAAGTCATAAAATGGAACAACTAAGAATGCAAAAATAAGAGTTTTGAAAAATCCAACCAAAAATGTAAAATTAGTAAACAAATTCAAAATAATATCTTAATATAATCGAAATGAATAATAATTAAGTCTCAATCAAAATAATAATAATAATGCAAATAATGACAATGCAATGGTATTAAATTAATTTTAATAATAAAATAAAAAAACTAACAGGACTGAATTAAAAAAATAAGGCAAATTTTCGGGGCGCCAATGGGAACGAAAATTAAGGAAAAGGATCAACCTGAAAACAAAACAAAACTTGCGAGCCAAATTTAAAAGGACAAAGAGAACAAGGAACAGGACCAAATCAAGCAGAGCCGCAAAAGAGGGGGACCATTAGCGCAAATTTCCCTTAGAAGGGATATGCACACTCTGAAAGCCCAAAAAGCGCCGTATGCTCTACATGTTACAGCCTTTCTTTCCTTTTTCTTCATTTAATATTTTAAACCCCCCATTTATTACTATTCATTTCAATCTCTGTTCTAAAAATTAAAGCTTTAAAACTTCTCCTTTCCTCTGTTGCACCAGACGATCGGGCTCCCCTCTCCGTTGCACCACCGCGCCACCACCATCTCGGTGGTCGGCGATGCTTGAGGCCAGACCGTTAGCCCCTTTTGATAGTATTCGGGTTAGTTCTTTCCCCTTTTTGCCCTCTTCTAATTAATGAAGATTTAAAGTAAAATAACTAGAAAAATATGAAAAAAAGATGAATGACTTGATAATCTCCCTCTGATTTTGTTTTCTTTTTTTTTTAAATATATACAAAGAAAATAAAAATAAAAACAGCAAACGGTGAATCAAAATACCAAAGAAAACTAAATCAACCCTTTTTATTGATTCTGATAATTCATGTTTCCTTTTCTTCTTCCTCATTTTCTATTTAGAAAAAGGTGGTTTTAAAATACCAAAGTAAACAAAGAAAGCAATAACGAACAGCAAGAAAAAAAAAATCAAACTAAAGAAGCAAAGTCGAAATCAACCTTTTTTTTTTTATCTTTGGTTGCTGATAATTTTTCGTCCAAAAAAAAAAGGGCCTCTATTACAGTGTTTTCTATTGGCTTTTATAGCCGAATAACAACAATAAAAAAAACAATCTTTTTTTCCTCGTGTTGCTGTTGTTTTGTCTGTTTTTGTAGGTGTCTGAGGCGCGTGCATGAAGGCAGATGGAGGAGATGGTGGTCGACAGTAGCGGGCGTGGTGCAGGCCGAGGTATGGGGAGGGGAGCTGGTGGCTAGTGGCGTACGGCTCAATAATGGGGCACTAGTTTTTTTGTTTTTCTTTTGCTGTTAATGGTTAGAATTGGGGTATTGGTTTATTGAGTTTATTTGGGCTTATTTGGGTTTGGTATTGGGTTAGGTAAATGGGTTCAGGGTTTTGTAATTGGGTTTGGGTTGATTTTGTAATTGGACTGCTATATTTTTTTGGACCTTTTTTTTTAATGGGTTTCGTTTAATTTTTCAATGGGCACTCAGTCTGTATTGGGCCCGGGCAAATTTGATTATTACAGCTGCCCCTCTTTGCTCATTGTCGTGAAACGAGAATAGAGCAAAGACAAAAGAAGAACCAATTTTGCCCGGTCTTGGCCAAGTATAGATTCTTCGGGTGTTTTTCTTCCTCCAACATCTTCAAACCCTGTTGCTTTGATCCACTCCACTGCTGCTTCCGTGTGACATGACCCGTAGCTTCAATTCACTTTTCCTCAATCTTATTCATTTTTGAACTTGCACCAACATGACTTCACGACACAAAGAGCTTTGTAGCTCCAATCTATCAATCGCTCCACTGGGATATTGAGAAAATAAATCTGAACTTTTCGAACTGCTTCCTTGTTCTCGCAACATGAACTAACCTTTCCTTTTTTTTTTTGAGAAATAGTAATTGAAAAACAGAATTTAAAAGACGAAAACTTAAATACCTTGGCGTGTGACGAGACTCACCTCTCGTATTATGAGTTGATTTTTTGAACAGAAAATTTAAAGACAGGAATTAAATACCTCGGCGTGTCCCGAGGTCCAACTCGCCTCTCACATTATGAGTTGATTTTTGAACAAGAATTTAAAGACAGAAATTAAATACCTCGACGTGTCCCGAGGCCCAACTCGCCTCAAGTATTATGAGTTGATTTTTAAACAGAAATTTAAAGACAGAAATTAAATACCTCGACGTGTCCCGAGGCCCAACTCACTTCAAGTATTATGAGTTGATTTTTGAACAGAAATTTAAAGACAGAAATTAAATACCTCGACGTGTCCCGAGGCCCAACTCACTTCAAGTATTATGAGTTGATTTTTGAACAGAAATTTAAAGACAGAAATTAAATACCTCGACGTGTCCCGAGGCCCAACTCACCTCTCGCAATAATTGAAAACGTGTCATCTGGTGGAACTCGGATGTCTTTTCCTTCTCGGTCTTGTACAACTTATCATCAGAATTTCTTGCTTCATTGGTGTACCTGTATGCGTGATGTTATCATGATATGCACGTGTTTGTCTTATATGCTCTTATGCCTATATGATTTATGCCATGCATTCTGGGCTTGTTTGTCGTGTATCTCGTTATGACTCTCATGGTGACTTGTATTCATTGCTTCGGTCCTTGACTTTCCTTTCAGGTTTTGTACTTGTCTTCAAGTTTTACGAGTGATCTGTATTTCTCATATATTACCCATTTGCCCTCCTGTTGAACTTTCGTCCTTCCTTTAAGGCTCTTGTACTTACTAGATTCTTATCCAGGTAATACTCAACGCTCTCTTTTTTTTTTTGTTTAGAGTATGTAATTTTACCATTTATCATTTAAATGAACCAAATATGAGATGTCTGAAAATAGGAAAGTAAGCATGAAAGAGGGTACCTCACACCCATATTTATTTCAAAAGTGTTAAGCAAAGAAATTCGACAATGAATGGTTTAGTAAAGGAAACAGGAGGGAAAACAAGGTTCAATTGTCGCTAATGCTTTAGATATCCAACGCGCGAACTTCTCCACGTTCCTTCATCCCGGATCTTTTCGAGCGTAGCTTCTTGTATAGAAGATCCTGAGCTTCCGAGTTTGCTTCGAATATTATGATCTCGCCCTTTCTGTTCAAATCACCTTTGCCCTTTAAGCTCGGATCTGCTTCCTTAGGACGCCCTTCCGGGTTTTCATCCTAAACCTTCTTGTTCATCAAGACGCCCTTTTCGGGTTTTCATCTTGATCTCCCCTCTTTTTTTTCTTTTTCTTTTTTTTTTAGGCGTAGTATTTCTTCACTGCATCTGAGTTTACTGGATTTGGGACCTCTTTCCCATCCATTTCATTGAGAATCAAAGCTCCGCCCGAGAAGGCCTTTTTTACGACATATGGTCCTTCCCAATTTGGTGCCCATTTTCCTCGAAAGTCTTTTTGTATAGGAGAATCTTTCTCAACACGAGTTCTCCTTCATGAATTCCCTTGGTCGCACCTTCTTGTCATGGGCCGTGATAATTCTTTTTCTCGTACATCCGCCTCGTGATGATTGCTTTCGAGCGCTTTTTCTTGATCGATTCAGTTGGTCGTATCGAGCTTGAACCCATTCTGCTTCTTCTAGCCTTGACTCCATTAGGACTCGTAAAGAGGGGATTTCCACCTCGATGGGCAATACAGCTTCCATTCCATATACCAGGGAGAAGGGGTTGCCTCGGAGGTCCGTACACATGTGCGCGATATGCGATAGGGCAAATGGCGACTTCTCGTGCCAGTCTTTATATGTTTCGGTCATTTTCCCGATAATCTTTTTAATGTTTTTGTTGGCCGCTTCTACCGCTCCATTCATCTTTGGGCGATAGGGTGAGGAATTGTGATGCTTTATTTGAAATTGCTCGCACACCTCTTTTCATCATCTTGTTGTTTAGATTTAAAGCATTATCCGAGATGATTTTCTCAGCAAACCATATCGACATATGATCTCCTTTTCAAGAACTTACAAATCGCGGTCTTCGTCACATTTGCAAATGAGGCGCTTCACCCATTTTGTGAAGTAATCTATGACCACGAAGATGAATCGATGCCCATTAGAAGCTTTTGGGGGAAATTGGTCCAATAACATCCATGCCCCACATAGAAAAAAAGCCATGGAGAAGTCATGACATGAAGGGGCGAAGGTGCTTGCATGAATTTTATCGCCAGTAAATTTGACATTTGTGACACTTTCACGCATAGTTGATGCGATCACTTTCCATCACAACCAAGAATAACCGAAGTCTCATGATTTTTCTCGGTCATGGTGAAGCCATTAGCATGCGTTCCACAAATTCCTTCATGGACCTCTTCAAGTATCTTTCTCGCTTTAATATCATCCACGCGCACCTCGAAAGCACTTGGTCTTTTCCTTTTTGTATAGGGCGTCTCCATTACGAACAAAACCCGCCGCTAATCTTCCGATTGTTCTCTTGTCAATCTCATTTGCTTGCTCGGGATATCTTTGATTCTTGACATATTCTAAGATATCATGGAACCATGGCAGTCCGTCCGTCTCTTTTTCGATGCTAAAATAATGCGCCGGGGCTTCATATATGCTCATCTGGAGAGGCATTATTTCCGCTTCTCGATTTGCTTTGAACATCGAAGCCAAAGTGGCCAGAGCATCAGCCAATTGGTTTTCTTCTCGTGGGAAGTAATTAAAGGTCACTTCCTAGAATTCTTTGACTAAATCCATAACAAGATCGTGATATTTGACCAACTTCGAATCTCTTACTTCCCAATCTCTACGGATTTGGTAAATCACCAATGCCGAATCCCCTGATACCTTTAGGATCTTGATGTTTCGTTCAATAGCAGCGCGAAGCCCCATGATGCAAGCCTCGTATTCCGCTATGTTATTGGTACAGAAGAAGTTTAATCGGGCAGTGAATGGGTAGTGATTCCCTTCTGGTGACACTAAGACTGTTCCAATCCCAAGCCCCAATGCATTTGACGCCCCATCAAAGCTCATCTTCCATGGCTCCTCTTTTGATGATTCACATTCTTTTTCTGTGATGCACATCAAGTCTTCATCTGGGAAGTCAAATCCTAATGGCTCGTATTCCTCTGTTGTCCGCGCTGCTAGGAAGTCGGCTATCGCGCTCCCTTTTATCGATTTTTGGCTCACATAGGTGATGTCGTACTCCGACAATAGGATCTGCCATCGTGCCATTCTGCCTGAGAGTGCAGGTGATTCCATCATGTACTTGATTGGGTCCAGCTTTGAGATCAACCACGTCGTATGATACAGCATGTATTGTCTGAGCCTTCGAGCTGCCCAGACTAGAGCACAACAGAGTTTTTCAATTGACAAATATTTTGCTTCATACTCTGTGAACTTCTTGCTGAGGTAATAGATCACCTTTTCTCTTCTCCCTGACTCATCATGTTGCCCCAGTACACAACCCATTGAATTTTCGAACACCATCAGGTAGAATATTAATGGTCTCTCGGGAGTCGGTGGCACTAGCACCGGAGGGTTAGACAGATACTGTTTTATCTTGTCGAAAGCAGCTTGGCATTCTTCATCCCATTCCCCAGGGTTATGTTTTCGTAGGAGTCGAAAAATTGGGTCGCACTGGTTGGTAAGTTGAGCAATAAAACGAGCGATGTAGTTTAATCTTCCTAGAAATCCTCTGACTTCTTTTTGTGTCCGTGGAGGAGGTAATTCTTGTATGGCCTTTATCTTGTCTGGGTCAACTTCGATACCTCTCTCACTGACAATGAAGCCCAATAATTTCCCTGAGGTTGCTCCAAATGTGCATTTAGCTGGATTAAGCTTTAGCTGGATTTTCTCAGTCTTTCGAACAATTTCCTGAGGTTTCTGACATGCTCTCTTTCTCCTCGAGATTTGGCGATCATATCGTCGACATAAACTTCTATCTCTTTATGCATCATGTCATGGAACAAATACCACCATCGCCCTTTGATATGTTGCCCCAGCGTTTTTTAATCCGAACGGCATCACCTTGTAGCAGAATGTCCCCCACATCGTCACGAATGTAGTCTTCTCCATATCCTCGGGGGCCATTTTTATCTGGTTGTAACCCGAAAATCCATCCATGAAAGAAAACAATGAATGTTTTGCCGTGTTGTCCACCAATGTATCAATGTGCGGCAGGGGAAAATTATCCTTAGGGCTTGCTCGATTCAGATCACGATAGTCCACACACATTCGCACCTTGCCGTCCTTCTTTGGCACTGGGACTATATTAGCTACCCATTCCGGATATTTAGAGATTTGTAAGAAGCCGGCATCGAATTGTTTCTTGACTTCTTCTTTTATCTTTAAAAGCATCTCGGGTCTCATTCGTCTTAGCTTCACGGATAGGCTTGCACTCGCTTCAAAGTGGGAGCCTATGGACCACTACATCCTCACCCAATCCTCGGCATGTTCGATATGACCACGCAAACACGCGTTTGTACTCATGAAGTAAGGCGATCGTGTCATGTTTGATGTTCTTTGAAATGGTGGTCCCGATCTTCACTTCTTGCCTCCTTTCTTCGCTTCCCAAGTTTACCGTCTCAATAGATTCTTGATGAGGAAGTATCTGTTTATCTTCCTGTTCTATCATTCTTTGTAAGTCGGGGGACGAGACATAATCTTTAGCATCCTCGTCAGCTTCAGATTCTCCTAAATAAACAGATTACTCAAAGTCGATTTTAGGATCGATGCTTGGGATTGTTCGCGTCGTCGGTATCTGAGCACCTGCAAGGTAGATGGAAAAGAAACTATAGAGGAACATCGAGGTATTGGAATCTACAAATGTGATTCTATGACATGAAATATATATATGGACAGACTATAAGAAGAGGGAATAAGTATGAGGCTAATGAAAATGAGTGACAAAATGCATCTTCATTGATTGTTCATTAAAAAGCTAAACAGCTGACACAAACTCTTATAACAAATCCCCTTCAATGAGGGGCATACGAAAAGTTGTCATTGAGGATTACTCGGAAGGGGCCCTAGAAACTACAAGGAGGTCCTCGGCGGTCCAATTGTTCAACACAAATCCAGGAAGACCAGGGCGTATCTTTGAAAGGCCTTTCATCGCATCGTCCGCTTTGTCGATGACATTTATGTGAAAGTTCGAGATCCTCTCAACCAATAACAACAAGCTTCGTGAATCATCTCCTCTGGGTACATCATCCTTGCGGACGTAAAATTTTTCGCTAAGGGTGGGTACGTCATGGGCTCCCATTCTACTTCCTGACCCGAGGCTCTCGTAATCCTCTTTTCTTGGCTTTTCTGCAGCTGCTTTCTTCTTTGTTGTGTATCTGGCTTGAACCCTAACCCATATCGAGCCTTGTGGTGTATTGGGTTTAGCGCTCTAGCTATCCCTTGTTGGTGTCTTCCTAAACCTTTCCTCGCCTGGCGCTTTTTCCTCTCACCACAACTTGATTCCCATCTTGGTATTTTTGACAATTTAGGTGTGGAACCCTATTTCCTTCGGCGACAAATGTAGCGTTGATGAATTCGAAGGAGCGGAAGGAGCATTCTGGCGCCTTATCATTAGACTCGATGTAGGGTGCATCGGTAGAGAGTGACGCGACTATGTCCTCTTCCCCAGCGATTGTGACCAAGCGGTTATCCATAATAAGCTTTATTTTCGATGGAGAGATGAAGGGATTGCTCGTGAGTGGATCCGTGGCCTTCCTAAGAGGCAATTATATGAAGGAGCGATGTCCATGACACGAATTCGACATTATATGTGCACGGGCCCACCTCCAAAGGGATCTCGATTTTTCCCATAACTTCCCGCCGTGTTCCATCGAATGCCCTTACCGCAGAATGACAAGGCCTCAGATAAGACATATCAACGGGCATCCTAGACAGCGTAGCCAACGGCATGGCATTGAGCGCGGACCCGTTGTCAATAAGCACATGCGGTATTATATATCCTTTGCACCCGGTTGTGATGTGCAATGCTTTAACAGAGCCCCTACCATTCGGTGGTATTTCATCATCACTGAAGGAGATGAAATTATCCGCGTTTAAATTGTTCACCCACCTATCGAGTTTTTCAATGGGTACATCGCTTGGTACGTACGCTTGATTTAACACTTTTAGTAAAGCATTTCGATGTGGCTCTGAGTTCAATAACAAGGATAATACTGAGATTTTTGCCGGTTGTTTATTCAGCTGCTCCACGACATTGTACTCGCTGTGCTTAATGAACTTTAAGAATTCCTGTGCTTCATCCTCATTCACCGGTTCCTTAGTTCCTTGTTTAGATTGTACCTCAACCTCATCCTCGGCCTCGGGTACTGGTGCTTTCCCTTTCTGACTCGTGCCAACGGCTTTCTTCTTCGTCTCAACCACCTCAGGGGAATAGCACCTCCCACTGCGGGTAAAATGCCCTACCTCACTGATGTTTCCAGTTGTAGCCTCGGGTATGGTGATGTTGACATCATATTTCCACGGCACCGCTTTGCTATCCTTGTAAGGGAACGGGGAAGGTACTTGGATTATCATTTTTGGTTTCACCTCTTCTTTTTTTACCTCATAATAGATCACCAAAGGTCGATCGGCGCTATAAGGGGGACCTGATGATTGACCTTCAGAGGCGCATATATCCCTTTCATCAGCCTCTTCCATCTTATTGCAGATCTCAATCTCCTTATTGTCCATCATACCCTGGAGTAGCTCTTTGAATTTCTCACAAGATTGGATATGATGTCCTTCTACGCTGTGAAAGACGCAAAAACTCAGACTCTTCGTGTTTCCCTCCTTGAAGCTTTTGTCGAGCATACCCTTCTCTGGTCATTATTTCCCACACCTTCAATAAAGGTGTCCTTATTTCTGAGACACAACATTTGGCTCGCCACTCGTCCTCCTGTGTCGCCATATTTACGTTCCCTACGGTATGGTTTGGGGGCGAATTTCCAGCCATATTACTGGTACCATCAAATCGTAAAATCCCTGCGTCGATAAGGCCTTGGACTCTTTTTTTTAAAGGCTATACAGATTGTCTCAGTAGAATGCCCTTGATTTCAGCGTGATACATGCAATTAGCATTGGGGTCGTACTCACTTTGGGAATGGGGCTTTAGTGGTGCCATGTAATGTGGAGAGATTAATTGTTTTTCCAATAATTTCGGCACACTCTCCATATGACACGGAATAGGGGTAAATTGGGGTCTCTGGGGTTGGGCTTTGTTGGTCTTGGTTCGTTTTTAAATTTGGTTTTGGGTAGGCGCAGTATTTGGTGGGAATATGGTGAACGGTCTTTGGTTGTCAGCGGCGTAGACGGGGTAAGGAGGAGGTGCTTGATAGTAAGGGTTTTGTGGAGGAAAGTAGAAATTCGGTGGTGGGCGGAACTGAGGTCGTGGTTGGGTTGGTTGGTACGAGTTGGCGGCATAGTGGTTCCCAGTCCCACCATATGGGTTTCGGCTCTCTCTTCTTTATAGGTGCTAGCCTTTTCGAGCTTTCTAACCTTCCATTCTTCCGCTCTTGATACCATTTTCGATGAGTTTTCCGGATATTACGACGTCGGCGAAGTCTTTTGTGGCATTCCCCACTAGTTTATCGTAAAATGGCGCTTTCAAGGTATTGATAAAGAGAACTGTTATCTCAGTTTTGGTCAATGAGGGTTCTACTTGAACTGAGATGTCCCTCCACCTTTGGGCATACTGCCTGAAAGTCTCTGTGGGCTTTTTTTCCATCATTTGCAGCGTTAGTCGGTCAAGCGCCACATTAGAGACATGCTTGTACTGCTCACAGAATGCTGAAGCTAAGTCATCCCATGACCGGATCCTCTCTCTACCGAGCTGACTATACCAACGGAGGGCTGACCCGATCAAGCTATCTTGGAAGCAGTGTATTAACAATTTGTCCTCACTCGCATAACCAGCCATTTTTCGACAAAACATGATGAGATGTGCCTTTGGGTACCTTGTTCCATCATATTTTTCAAAGTCCGGTGCTTTGAATTTTGGGGCGAGATCGGGCCGGAACCGGATCGAGCTCTTTGATGCTCATTACAGAAGGGGCTCTAGTGTCTTCTACCACCTTGAGTCTTTCTTCCAAGATCCTGTACTTTTCCTCGGCGTCATTATCGCCCCTTTTTAACCTAGCTATTTCTACCGGGTCATCCAAATCCGGTACAATCGGATTAGCAGAATTATTTCCAGCGTTTGATACGTATATACCTTGCCCCAGATGGGTAGGTGGGATGGGTTGTTGTTCTAGGCCTACTGGGTTCCCTTGAGGATATCCTCTTTGCGTTGCATGAGCGTGGGGTGGCGTGAATCCTGGAGGATAGAGCGGATCTTGATTATCCCTCGAATGGGGTTCCGTAATGTCAGGACTTTGCGTGAGTCCTTTTCCCTTGGCCATGGCCGTTAGCATCTCTAACATTCTATCCATTTGAACCTTATGTTCTCGTGATTCCTCGCGGGATCTCATCATTAGGTCCCTTGCCTCTTGTTGTGACTTGGCTAACTGTTCTTGCAACTCTTTCTGGGTTCTTTCCATCCCTTCGATCCTCTCATTGAGTTCAGCATCCACAGCTCTAGTTCTTAGACGTGTCCTATAGGGATGATGTGATTCTAGATTCGTAATGTCGTAGCTGCGGATTATACGATTTTAGCCTTAGTGAATAATTAAAGTGATATGATGCTAATGTATGTAATGCAATGATATGAATGCAAAAAGGTGTCAACTCTGATTCAATTCCCCATAGAAAACTTCCTTAGAAAACAAAGCTCTTTACATAAAACAGATTACAGGAACGGCCTTGCTCTAACACCTAAGGCCTTAATCTTTGTTAGTAGGGAGGCTAATTCTCGCCCACGATCCGACTGTGTCTCGAACTGTACGCTCAATGTGTCGGCTTATATAGCTAGAGTTTGTAAATACTCGGCTATCTCTAGTATCCGGATTATAGCCTCCCCCATGAGGTAATCTCTATCTCCGACTTGATTCTAGGAATGGTACAGTTCCACTTTCCTTCGTTCTTCGTTTTCTTTTAGATGCCCAATACGATTTTGACAGTTTAGTAGCTCCATTTCTAACTCTTCAGTCTTCTTCTTCATTTCTTCGATTTTACTCAAACATGCCTTCAATTCTCTTGCCGAGTTACGATTTCGATAAAAGTCGAGGGATTTTTCCAACTCTGCCACTCTTGTCTTCAATTCATTTCTTCTACTCTGACCTTCTGATACTTGCTTTCCTAGGATCTCATTCTGAGCTTTCATCTCCTGAAATTTCTTTTCCCATTACTCGATTTTAGCTCTCTCCTCTTGTAACTCTTGTCGCCATTGGCTCGAAGTCTTTCCTAACCCGGCAGTTCTCATTGAGAGGCGCATCTTCTTGTAGTCTCCCTTTAGGCTATCCAATTCTTCTTCGGCTTTGCTATTTCCTTTCTTCACCTTTTCCGTCTCTGATTTTTGTATCTCTACATCTAATTTCAAAAACATCTTTTCCTCTTCCAACTGCTCAATTCTCTTTTTAAGCTCTGAACTCCGCTGTACGAAATCTTGCTTTATGATTTCTAATTCTGTTGGTATCACTCGCAGCCATTCCTCCAAAGATTGAGCATTATCCAAGCTTGGTCCCGGGATATTATCATTGATTCTCTTGCTTAGCCATGCTTTGTATTCAGAAGTCACCGTTTCACCCGCAACTAATCTCTTCATCCGACGAGCTTGCTTCCAAGCATTTGCCGTTTCCTTTATCCTTTTCTTGTAACCTTCTCCCGTATATGAGAACTCACTTCGGTCTAACCCATGTGTTGCTGGCACGAACTGTCTAGACTGGTATTGTCTTGCCGCTAGCAATGGGGCACACCCGACGACTCCCCAAATTCCAGGTAGAGGTACCCAATCGAAATCTCCACATCTATAAAGAATCTCTCCAGGCATCATCCAGGGAGCTCTCCACTCAACGTCCTTTTCTTGAAGGTTTTGAAAAATGGCTATCCATCCCTCTTCCATTATATCTTCTCTCCTTGACATAGCCACCTCTTCTTTTATTGGTGAATAATCTCTACGAAGGGGTCGGCAAGAGATTTTATCCATTTTCCAAAAATGCCCATGAAACTATACCATCAATAACTGTGCGCATCCGATAAACCTTCCCTCTCCCGCTCTTCTACATGCGCTTAGTGATCTAAAGGTCTCCGCAAGAATTGCTTGGGGCAGTGTGACTTGCTTATCCAATCGGTCGAACGGATCCAATACCGCTTCATCTATGTGCCTCGTAGCTTTTGGGAAGACGACCAATCCGTAGAGGCTTAAGGCGAAAATATCAACCTTTTTCCCCATGTCGGGGTGCGTCAAATCGATCCCTTAAGTTCACCCAAGGGATACATCTCCCTTCGCGCTTCTCTGTGAACCTTGGCCAAGATCCACTGCTCACTCATGCCCGTAATTTTCATCGCCTTTTTCGCCAAAGGAGGGACATAGGCGGGCTGATATAAACCTTGTCGACTTGCATCTCGGGAATACGAAAGTAAAGTGGTGTATTCTTCTATTGTCGGCACCAAATCCACTTCCCCAAAAGTGAAGCAACCGTATCACGAATTCCAAAATCGGACCATAGCCCAAATAGGTGCTTATCTATCTTAACATCCAATAAGTAAGAGATATCACCGTAACGATAGCAGAACATCTGTTTAACTCCATCTTCCCAATTGGCCCAGATATCCCGTAACTCTTGGAGCTCATTTTGTGTCACACTAACACGGGTGAAGTCCTCACTTCTGGGTATAACCTCGACTAGCTGTCTCCTTGTTCCAACTGCAACTTTTCTGACCATGTGCGTACGGCCGCATTGTCCTCTACTTTATCAAGAAAGTCGTTTTTCATAGCAAACTTCCTATTCCAAAGAACCGAACGAAATTGACACCTCGACTACATGGAATGTCATGCAAATCAAACAAAATAAAGACAAGTTAGTATTGCATAATCAAACAAGCAAAATATCAATAGACGCTTATCCGGGTAACTATTTTGATACTACGCCTAAGGTAGGCTCTAGGGCTTCTATATGAGGTTCGGTTCTACAGAGGGGTACCTAAACCAGCAGATTCCTCGATCCTCACCCATTATAGGCTCATACGGACCGAGTTCGATTCAGGGGGATACATTTCCCTACGGCCATGCAGAGGTGAAAACCTCACGAAACGCGTAGGTACGGATGTCTCCCGGAAGCAATCCACTAGCCCATGCGGAGGTGAAAACCTCACGAAGGCTTAGTTTCTTACTCCCACTTAAAGGTGCGACCGACGGTCATGCAATGCAATGCCAAAATATTTCATGAGACTCGGCACTATAGTACAAGCAAATGAATCATGGAGAAACACGATTTTTTTTCAAAGCAATTTCCCAAATTTTCAATCAAAGGGACAAAAATCAATCAATTTACGGCCTGACTCTCGGGTCCCCAGTGGAGTCGCCAAGTTGTCGTAATCATTTTTTATCAAAACGGGAATTGACTTTTTAAAAGGGAGTCGCCACCGATCCTTTATTAGGTGTGATCGGGTCACCTATAAAAATATTTTGGTCTGTGAATTTCGAGAAAATGGGTTCGGGAGTCGGTTACGTGCAAGGAAGGATTAGCACCCTCGCAACGCCCAAAATCGGTACCAAATTGATTAATCAATGTCCTAATGTCGAAAAGTTGAAAATATTTAAGAAAAAAAGAATTAAAAGAATGGATTAATTGAATCGAGATTGAATCTTAAGATAACCTCGTTTCGAAGGAATAAAAGTATCACACCCAACACGTTAGGATATAACACCCTTATATTTCGATACCAAGATCATCTTCGACAAAAAAGGATATTTGATCATTTAGTCGAACGAAAAGATCGACACCCAACACGTTAGGTGTAATTTTTCGGCCTTCTAAACGCACAAATATTACCTCTTTTGTATAAATAAAAAAAAAGTCGGATTGTGATTTAAAACCGTTGATCCACATGAAATGACGAAATATACGAAATCAACAACACTGGTAATAAAAATAACATAAAAATAAGAAGGTAAAAGACGGCATTGAAATAATGGTAAAAAGGCTAGAAGATTAGTGAAGATCGAGGTAATAAAAAAAACATATATAATATGATAGCATGAATATAATAATAATGATAATAATAATAATGATAAATATAGTAAGATAATAATGATAATAACATGGACGACATAATATAATAAATAATAATGATGATAATAATACTAAGATAGTAATAATAATATGTACGGCCTAATAATATAATAATAATAGTAATAATAAATAATATATAGTAATAATAACGATAATATAATAATAGATGTGATAATAAATACAGTAATAATAGTAATAATAAAATAACAATAATACTGACATAAAATATGTACATGATATAAAAATAGTTTTAATATAAAATATATAAATGCATGTGGATAAAAAAAATATGGAAATATACAAGTTAAATATCATACGATACTTAAAAACTAGAAATATGTATGAAAGATTTTCAAAATTAATAAGTCATAAAATGGAACAACTAAGAATGCAAAAATAAGAGTTTTGAAAAATCCAACCAAAAATGTAAAATTAGTAAACAAATTCAAAACAATATCTTAATATAATCGAAATGAATAATAGTTAAGTCTCAATCAAAATAATAATAATAATGCAAATAATGACAATGCAATGGTATTAAATTAATTTTAATAATAAAATAAAAAAACTAACAGGACTGAATTAAAAAAATAAGGCAAATTTTCGGGGCGCCAATGGGAACGAAAATTAAGGAAAAGGATCAACCTGAAAACAAAACAAAACTTGCGAGCCAAATTTAAAAGGACAAAGAGAACAAGGAACAGGACCAAATCAAGCAGAGCCGCAAAAGAGGGGGACCATTAGCGCAAATTTCCTTTAGAAGGGATATGCACACTCTGAAAGCCCAAAAAGCACCGTATGCTCTACATGTTACAGCCTTTCTTTCCTTTTTTTTCATTTAATATTTTAAACCCCCCATTTATTACTATTCATTTCAATCTCTGTTCTAAAAATTAAAGCTTTAAAACTTCTCCTTTCCTCTGTTGCACCAGACGATCGGGCTCCCCTCTCCGTTGCACCACCGCGCCACCACCATCTCGGTGGTCGGCGATGCTTGAGGCCAGACCGTTAGCCTCTTTTGATAGTATTCGGGTTTGTTCTTTCCCCTTTTTGCCCTCTTCTAATTAATGAAGATTTAAAGTAAAATAACTAGAAAAATATGAAAAAAAGATGAATGACTTGATAATCTCCCTCTGATTTTGTTTTCTTTTTTTTTAAATATATATAAAGAAAATAAAAATAAAAACAGCAAACGGTGAATCAAAATACCAAAGAAAACTAAATCAACCCTTTTTATTGATTCTGATAATTCATGTTTCCTTTTCTTCTTCCTCCTTTTCTATTTGTAAAAAGGTGGCTTTAAAATACCAAAGTAAACAAAGAAAGCAATAACGAACAGCAAGAAAAAAAAAATCAAACTAAAGAAGCAAAGTCGAAATCAACCTTTTTTTTTTTATCTTTGGTTGCTGATAATTTTTCGTCCAAAAAAAAAGGGCCTCTATTACAGTGTTTTCTATTGGCTTTTATAGCCGAATAACAACAATAAAAAAAACAATCTTTTTTTCCTCGTGTTGCTATTGTTTTGTCTGTTTTTGTAGGTGTCTGAGGCGCATGCATGAAGGCAGATGGAGGAGATGGTGGCCGACAGTAGCGGGCGTGGTGCAGGCCGAGGTATGGGGAGGGGAGCTGGTGGCTAGTGGCGTGCGGCTCAATAATGGGGCACTAGTTTTTTTGTTTTTCTTTTGCTGTTAATGGGTTAGAATTGGGGTATTGGTTTATTGAGTTTATTTGGGCTTATTTGGGTTTGGTATTGGGTTAGGTAAATGGGTTCAGGGTTTTGTAATTGGGTTTGGGTTGATTTTGTAATTGGACTGCTATATTTTTTTGGACCTTTTTTTTTAATGGGTTTCGTTTAATTTTTCAATGGGCACTCAGTCTGTATTGGGCCTGGGCAAATTTGGTTATTACACTTCATATTCGACCATGTTATTTGTGCAATCAAAATCCAATTTGCTAGTAAAAGGATAATGATCTCCATTTAGGGATACTAGGACTTCCCCAATTGCATTACCCACTGCGTTTGAAGCTCCGTCAAAGTTTAGTTTCCAAGAATGACCCTCCTTTTGAGCACCTTCTTTAGTGATCGCAACATACATTAGATCTTCATTCGGGAAATCAAAGTTCAGTGGCTCGTAATTCTCTAAAGCTTTGTTGGCTAGAAAGTCTGCTATTGCACTCCTTTTTACAGTCTTCTGGTTTACATAGACTATGTCGAACTCAGAAAGTAGAATCTGCCATCGGGTCATTCTTCCATTCAGAGCAGTCGACTCCATCATGTACTTGAGAGGGTCCAGTTTCGAGATGAGCCAAGTTGTATGGTACATCATGTACTGTCTCAGTCTCCGGGTCGTTCAAATCAAAGCACAACATAATTTCTCAATTGGCGAATATCTTGTCTCACATTCAGTGAACTTCTTACTGAGATAGTATATCGCTCTTTCTTTTCTTCCCGACTCATCATGTTGGCCTAGCACTCATCCCATGAAATTTTCGAATATCGCCAAATACAATATCAATGGCTTGTCTGGGCAAGGTGGCATCAGTACTGGAGCTTTGGACAAGTAATGCTTGACCTTATCAAAAGCTTTCTAGCACTCCTCATCCCATACACCTGAGTTGTGTTTCCTAAGGAGACGGAATATAGGGTCACATTTCTCCGTTAGTTGTGCAATGAACCGGGCGATGTAATTTAGTCTTCCTAGGAAACCTCAAACTTCTTTTTAAGTGCACGATGGAGATAGCTCCTGTATGGCCTTTACTTTATCTGGGTCAATCTCAATTCCTTTTTCACTGACTACAAATCCTAGAAATTTTCCTGACCTATCCCCGAAGGTACATTTTGCTGGATTGAGTTTTAGTTGGAATTTTCTCAATCTTTGGAACAATTTCTTTAAGACCTACACATGCTCTTTCTCAGTTCTGGATTTTGCAATCATATCGTCCACAAAAACTTCGATCTCCTTGTGCATCATATCATGGAAAAGGGTTATCATGGCCCTTTGATACGTTGCTCCCGTATTTTTCAATCCAAATGGAATTACCTTATAACAAAACGTTCTCCACATGATTACGAATGTGGTATTCTCCATATCTTCAATGTGCATCTTAATCTGGTTGTATCTGGAGAAGCCATCCATGAAAGAGAAAAGTGAATAACCAACCGTATTATCTACTAAGGTACCAATGTGAGGCAACGGGAAGTTGTCTTTTGGGCTAGCATTGTTCAAATCTCTATAGTCCACACACATCCGTACCTTCCCATCTTTATTAGGAACGAGTACTATATTGGCCACTCATTCTGAGTACTTAACCACTTGTAAGAAACCAACATCAACTATTTCATGACCTCTTCTTTTATCTTCAATAAAACATCAGGTCTCATCCTTCGAAGCTTATATTGAACTGGCCTACACTCCTCCTTTATTGAGAGCCAGTGTATCACGATATCCGTATTTAACCCGAGCATGTCCTGGTATGACCATGCGAAGGCATCTTTGAATTCTTGGAGTAACTCAACGAGGTCTCGCTTTGTTTCTGTGACAATTCCAGCTCCAATCTTTAACTCTTTTCCTTTTTCTTCTCCTAAGCTCACAATTTCCACTGACTCTTTGTGAGGTAGGATTTGTTTTTCATCTTGCTCTTTCATCCTTAACAAATCAAGAGATATGTTACGGTCCTGGTCATCTTCAAAATCCTAAGAATCCTCCATACCCACATCTTGCTCAATAGGAGATTCTGAGTCAGTAGCAGTGTCGCTTATATCATTGATATTTGGTGACCGGTTATAGAGATGAAAGAAGGCCCAAAGAATAAAGAATCTAAGAATAAATATCTATATGATTGGTAATGAATGAAATGGAAAGAATAAAAGAATATTTTGGTTATGAATGAAATGAAAAGAATAAAAGAATACTTGCTCAGAATAAGACACCAAGATGCATTTTATTGAAATAAAGATATTTGGACATATGCCTATTTAACAAAAGACTTTATTGCTCCTAGGCTTAGAACAATAAGTGTGTTTTGGACATTACTTTGAATTAATTCTAAAGGTTACAGAGATTTCCTCCGCAGTCCAATTGTTCAAAACACTCCTGGGTACATAGGGGCGGATGCCTGATAAATTTTCTTCTCTCGTTTCTTCCTTAGATATGGCATTAATGCTCAGACTTCCCAACATTTCTTTCACAGTTTTCTTTTTTGTCATTTTCTGTTCGGGATAGATAGTTCATTCCGACATAAAAGTTTTAGATATATGAGGAAAGGTCGTTGGCTCCCATTTGACCTCACCCCCGCTTAAACGTGCCATTCTTCTTTCCTATTTATTCTCTTGCTCCTTTTTCTTTTGTCTTGCATCTGGCTTGAATCCTAAGCTATAGTGGTCTCGTTTATCCTTTGACATTGGTGTCTCGACCCTCCCTTGAAGGTATCTTTTGAGCCCTCTTCTCGGCAAGGCTCCTTTTTCGACCGTCAATCGCAGGCCCATCCTTATGGTTTTGGACATCCTGGGCATTGGGATCCTGCTGCCTTTGACAATGAATGTTGCGTTAACAAATTCTAGTGATTGAAAGGAACATTCTATTACTTCGTCGTCCGCCCCTATGTATGGTGTGTCACTGGTAACGGATGCAATAATGCCTTCTTTTACGTTTATCGTTACCAGTCTACCTTCAGTTATCAACTGTAACTTTTTGGTGTAATGACGACGTCACTGCTCCCGCTGAGTGGATCCAAGGTCTCCCCAATAAGCAATTGTAAGAAAGCTTAATGTCCATCACCAAAAAGTCCACCTCATATGTGTTTAGCCCAATTAAAAGAGGTGTCTCGATCTTTCCCATCACCTTCCTTTCAGTACCATCGAATGCTCTTACCATGTTTTGACATGTCTTCATGTGAGAACTATCCACAAGTAATTTATTCAGCGTGGATAAAGGCAAGACATTCAATACTGATCTGTTATCAATTAGCACACCTGGCAGTGTATATCCTTTGCAACGAGTAGTGATGTGTAGAGCCTTCGTAGATCCCATACCCCCCGGAGGTATCTCATCATCATTGAAGAAGATGAAGTTGTCGACACTTATGTTGCTGACCAGACGGTCCAGCTTGTTGACAGAGATATCATCCTTGACATAAGTTTCGTTCAACACTTTCATCAATGTGTGACGATGCGTCTTTGAGCTTAAGAGTAGAGCCAACACCGATATACGAGCCGACTGCTTGTGCAGTTGTTCTATAATGCTATATTCACTGTGCTTTAGGAATTTCAAGGATTCCTTAGCCTCTTTTTCAGTCACAGGCTCGTTAATGGGTAATTCAACTCTAACCGTCTTTTCTTTTTCTTGTTCCATCGCGAAGGCCTTTCCTTTTATTGGTTCTGCTCTTGAATTCGCTGGGTTGTAGCGTTTTCCACTACGCATGTAGAAGCCTACATCTTTGCCCTCCTCTGAAGCGTTGATTGGGTTCTTCTCTTCTCTGGAATTTTGACGTAGGCCTAAACTCGACCTTTTTTAAAAAGAAAATTTTAAAAAATAATTTTTCTTTTTAAAAAAGGGGATTTCTTAGGTGTCCAGTCACACCTAGGAAAAAGGATCGGTGACGACTCCCTTTTTTAAATAAAATGGAAACTCTATTTTCAAATTTGCAATCATCGCCTCAACTAGCGCACGTGCTAAATTTTAGGTCGCTACAAGGGGTTCTTCCTATTTCTTGTAGCGTAGAAAGCACAAAGTTTACATGTCTAATGGTGAAGTTGGGCCAGCTTCACCTAATTTCATAATCCAATTTTATCCTTCACATATTATTTCATAAAATAATATATTTAATCTTATAAATAAACTAAATGAAAAATACATAGATAAATAATAGTAAGGGTATAAAGATTTATTTATTTAAATTTATTTAGTAATACATCCATTTCGTGGCCATCACTTTAATAATAATTCTATCTATTGGAACAAAAGTTCATATTTTCATCTTTAAACAAAATTCCATAAGAAAGTTACCATCATAAATATATGAAATTCAAATTATGAATATTAATATATTTAGTTGTTTTAAACTTGGTTTATACGTTTGTAATATAAACAAAGCTTGACTTGGAACTTTCCCTCGTCTCTTATATCATTTTCTTATACGTGGAATGGAATTAATGTTTAAAGTCAACATCAAATATGCAAATGAGTTAAAGCCCCATAGCAAATGGTACCCACTTCATTCTTCAACCAATTCACGGGACATACAATATGTGACATTTAAAGCTAGTCAATAATAAAGTCGGGAGGTTATTTTCATGGCTAGTGCATGGACAAAGTCCTTACATCTTGAAGGGGCTTTGGAGCGTGGGCCTCACATTGGCATCTTCTTACATTGGATGGGTCAAGGTTAACGTGGATGATTGTAGTTCAAGGGTGACAGTAGGTGGAGTGATAAGGGGTCCAAGTGGTGGTTGGTTAGTTGGCTTCAAGATGATAATTCATCTAAAAATTAATATATAATTAAATTAAATATTGAAAGAATAGTATAGAAAATAGAAACAGTATAGATGTATGAACTGAAATTATTATTGCTTCATCTTAATGAACACCAATGTGATGTATTTATACACAACTAGATCAGCTAGATATGTTAACGGTTTAACAGAAATAGTTATAACAAACTAACAGTTTACATCTTCTAATAACTGTTTTACAACTTCTAATAAATATTATTGTTATTTTTATTTTTATTGAAATTAAACATTAAGAAGACAAATATATCTAATTTATAAAATGAAAATTACATAGATAAATAATAGTAAGGGTATAATAATGTATTTATTTAAATTTATTTAGTAGTAGACCCATTTCGTAATTTCAGAAGCCATCACTTAAGTTAAAATCTCTTTAATAGTAGCTCTATCTATGATAACAAAAGCCGACATTTTCACCTAAGTTACAATAAACTACATCATAAATATATAAAATCCAAACATTTCAAATATATGAAATTCAAATGTTAAATATTATTATTAAAATTTAGGGTCGGGTAGAATTTTAGGTCCGTTTTTTAGGTCTGGGTTTGATCCTAAAAATGAGCCTAAAATTTTATCCAAACTCGACTCGGATAAAAATGTTAAAATTCAAGCTTGATTCAGCCCTTCCGTATTAATTTTTTATATAAAAACAAATTAGAAAATATAATACATCAAATATACTAAAAATAATAAAATAAATATTTCTCACCAAATAAATTTAAAAATTTATTTATACTTAAATAACACTAAGATAAGTACAGCTTAGCAAGCAAGTAACTCAAAAATAATAGCAAAATTAACAACAAAAGAAGAGTTATACAATCTTCAGACAATAACAAAAAAATAGAAGTAATATAATAAGGAAACAACAACAAAAAGCAACAGGTTTTTCTCTTACAAATTCGGGCTGAGCTGAGCCCGAGCAAAAAAAGATTACTCGAGGCCTAGTCCATTTAGAAAGTGGGCCTTTTTTTTTTGCTCAAATTCGGTTTTTAAACCTATATTTTTGTCCAAACTCTCTCACTTCAAGTGAACATATATATTGTACTATAATAAAAATTATTTTTATAATTAAATTTATTTTTTTATTATTATCTAAGGTCAATAAATTTTACTTGACCTGGGTAAATCACCCAACTCATACTCAACACTATTTACTAATAAGGGTTGACTTGAATATTCAATTTAAGGTCAATTCAAACTATAACTTGTGAATTAATTTAAGGTTTTCATAATTTTTAATAAAAAATAATTTCATAAATTTAAAGTGTATAATTAACAAAAATATAACATATTTGATACAATAAAAATAAAAATTTTAAATAATTAATTAATATTTATCAATTTTAATTAATTAATCGATAAAAAATAATTATTATCTAACAAATTTTAAATAGATATTAATTCAAATAATATTTAATATAGTTAAACAATACAAATTGTTTTATTAAACCCCCGACGTAAGTGGTGGGTTAATTAATATTCTATCACATCCAAATTAAAATTAATAAAGTTGGGAAAAAAAGTAAACCATTTAAGGGATGAATGGACCCTTTATGGAATGAGTTTCTTGGAAGCATGATGAGGGCTAATAATTTTTTTTTATTTTATATTTTTATCAATTTTTTCGATCATATTTTTTTAATAAATTAAATATTTAATTTTATTGAAGTTAAACATATTTTTTTTTGGGTAAACTATAAAAATAATCTCTTTTGTTTTCCTTAGATTATATTTTAGTCATTTATGTTTGACTTGTTACGTTTTAGTCACCTATGTTATCATTTTGTTACGAAGTGGTCACTTTATTGTTAAACTCCGTTACCACCTTAATGGCAATTTTACGTGATAGTTCAAATGGGTTTAAATGTCAATTAGGATGTCCAGCTAGCTGCTGGGATGAAACTATGTTTTCAATTAAGTAAATTTAATTTGGACTTCCACATAAGACGTACAAGTTGGTATTTAAAACCCATTTGGACTACCGCGTAGGGCTGTCATAACGGAGCCTAACGGTAAAGTAACCACTCCGTAACAAAACGATAGCAAAAGTGGTTAACACGTAACATTTTAAATATAAATGACTAAAATATAATTTGAAACAAACAAAAATGACTATTTTTGTAGTTTACCTGTTTTTAAAGAAGTCAAATATATTTAATTTGGTAACACATCAATATATTATTAAATTCTCAATATATTTTAATTAAAAATAAAGGAAGAAATAAAGTAAATAAAAATATATAGATAAATAATAGTAAGGGTATAATGGTTTAATTAGTAATATATCTCGGAGAAGTTTATGAAGTTTTATTCAAACCTAAAAGGGTAATTGAGCATTCTTCAAATCATAGGAGTGACTGCTTTTACCGAAAATGAAATATTAAGAATGTAAAAATTATAAAAGGAAATTATAAAACAATAAATTGTGGTTCGTTTTTCCTTTCCTTCTATCTTACAAGTAAATCTCATTTACTTATTAAGTTTATTGAAGTTCTTGATATACATCCATGCCTATTTTCTCTGTTAGCTGTTAATTTCAATGCAGGAGGTAAACTACAATGTCATATATATATATATATATATATAGAGTTATGTTTAGTGTAGATGATAAAAATCAATATTTTTTTAATTCATATCGGTGGTCAAATTATTGATTAGCTTATCTATTTACCGGTTTAATTATAAAATTATTAAAAAATTTTAAAATTGAAAATCTTTTAAGAAAAACCCTAATTCAATTAGTTTTTAGTCCAATCTAACTGGTTCACAGTTAGTCTTTAGATTAATCTTCCAGACAATTCTTGGTCTGATCAACCTGTCACACCCTGAAATTAGAGTTAGAAGTATTAAAGTATGGTAGTTTAGTCAAATGGATTCTGTTAGATTCTTATATATTCTTTGTGTATTAAAGTTAATGATGAACCTAGTGTTTTAGTGGTTAAGTGTTTATCTTACTCTAGTCTCGTGTTTGAATCCTAATATGGAAAAAAAAACTGGTTTAATTTTTTGATCCAATTTTGAAGAAAACTGATGGGTTAAGTTTTGTTTTAATTTTACTAGTTATGTTATGAATATGAAATAAATAATAAAATTGTTTATTTAAACACCGGCGTAAGCGTTGGGTGATTACTAGTTATGTTAGGATTCTATCACATCCAGAGGAAAGGATACGAGGCTTTTCCATGGAAAATATCAATTATAAAGTTTGGGGAAAAAAACTAAACCATTTAAGGGATGAATGGACCTTTGTGGAATGAGTTTCTTGGAAGCATGAGGGGTTGCTAATTTTTTATATTTTATATTTTAATCAATTTTCAAATATAATTTTTTAATAATATTAATTAATTAATTTTATATAAAATAATTTAATAAATTCTTTGAAGATTAATATATAACTAAATTAAATATAATTTTAAAATATTTAATTTTTATTAAAGTTAAGCATATTTTTCATTGAAAGAAGACAAAAATATTTATTTTTATAAAATGAAAATTACATAGATAAATAAGTAAATTCTTTTTTAAAATTTTAAAAACCTCTATACAAATTAAATGTCAAATATATATATATATATATATATATATATATATATATATATATTTGTTGTTATGTTTAATGTAAATGATAACAACCAATATTTTTTTTAAATCAGATCGGTGATAAAATCACTAGTCAGATCATTGATTCGTCGGTTGAATGTATCTAGTAGGTGTTTCTGTTATAGAGGTCAGATTAATTTAATCCCTATACTATTAAAAATAATGTTTTAATATATAGTTTTCTATAATAAGCAAAATTATAAAACTTATTTAATGAAAATAAAATCAGCAAAGCAACAACAATTGGAAACTGGAAAAACAAGTGAGGATGATGAAAGACAAGAAACACCAGTGCTGCGTATGAGAAGTAAGCAAAGAAAAGGGTTCACACAGGATTAACTCACTATACATCTTGTAAGTACTTATACATCTTTAATGTCGAAGAAAAACAGAGAGAAAAAGGAAGATGCTTGTAATTAAAAAGTAAGAAATATGGGAATTGAATCTTAATTCGATTGGTATCGATATTATTGTTAGTGTAGGAGGACATGGATTCGAGTGCGTTGAAGCGCATTATCCTCCTATTTAAGGGTTGCGAGGAACTACGGATAATTCTAAATATTAAACCACCTTAGATGCAGCCTGCAGTTGGCGTTATTGACTACCACTCAACAACTCTTAACTCATTTTACCTCAAGAGAGAGAAATAAAGAAGAGAACTCCATGGAAAATATCTATAATCTGTAATATGTATATCATGATTTGACTGACTATATACCTTATTAGCCATATGCATTAACATGTGTATCTTTAACGTGGAAAAAAGAGAGAAATAAGAGGGTTCCATGAAAATATCAATGTCAATGTTGAAAAACAACGTAAACAATTTAAGCGATTGTGAATGAATTTCTTGGAAGCATGAAGCGTTCTTCCTTTTTCTTTTAGCATATAAAGGGGTTGCTGCATTGGCTACAAATGCATAAAGTGGTGAGATGGAGTTGAAATGGTTGGCCATGGTTCTTGTAGTGTTATCCTTAGGAGTTGGGCTGTGTGATGGGTGCTTAGAGGAGGAAAGATTTGCTCTCTTCCAACTCAAACCTTTCTTTGAGTTCATTAATTATAGGATTCAAGATCTAGACTTTGGGTCATATCCAGAAAAAGAAAGTTCATCAAATTGTTGTGAGTGGGAAAGGGTTGAATGCAACCCAATAACTGGCCGAGTTACCCATCTCTTCCTTAATTATTCCACCTACAAGAGGGATTGGTATCTCAATGCCTCTTTGTTTCTTCCTTTTGAGGAATTACAAAATCTTTCTTTAAGTGAGAATTCCATAGCCGGTTGTGTTGCCAATCAAGGTTTATTACCTTTCAACTTTATTATGAGTATTTATTTATTTTTCTTATTTTGTATGTCAAAAAAATCATTTCAACTACTTGTTCATCGTTGAAATGACATATAGTTTTGGTAAGGACTAAACTAAAAATTTACCATATTTTTTGGAGCCAAGACCCTCTCCTCGACATTGCTAATTTATTATATTTCCTTATTCCTTGTAGGTTTTGAAAGGTTGTCATCGAAATTGGACAAGTTGGAGAATCTTGACTTGAGTAGAAATAATTTCAACGATAACATTTTAGCATCCTTAAGTGAACTTTCATCACTCAAGTCTTTAAATCTAGCTGACAATATATTCACAGGATCAAATTCTACCAACGGTAAAGTTAATATTTAATTATATATGATGCAAAGCTGATCCAAGTTTAAAGTAGTTTTGTCCATTTTTTAATATTATTGTTGGCAGGTATTGAGATGTTATCAAAGCTGAACAATTTAGAAACTTTGGATTTATCTGGCAACAGTTTAGGAAATAACATCCTATCACAACTAGATGGTTTTACCTCTTTAAAATCATTGAGTTTGAATTATTGCGGACTAGAAGGAACCGTTGATATACAAGGCATGTTTCCTTTTTGAATATCATGCTTAATTTGATTAAAAAAAATTAGAAAGCCTATTAGTTAGTTGTTTTTATAAGGGTAAAGCAATATTTAGTTCTTGAACTTGGCAATTTTTTCTAACTTAGTCTATAAACTTTTTTGGCCCACATTAGTTTTGGAATTTAGCAATTTTTCAGCAATTTAGGAATGACATAACACAATCTCATAGTGCCACATCATTTCATGGACCAAAGGTATGGAAAGATGTTAAATTCCAAGACTAATGTGGACAAAAAACAATTCAAGAACCAAGTTGGAGAAAGTTACAAAATTCAGGGACTAAATGTTATCTTATCCCTTTTTAAATAACTTGATTAACTAACATATATTTCAATTGCACATGAACAGAAAGCAATAATAATTGGATGAACTTGAAGGAGCTGTATTTAGGGGGAAATGAAATTGAGAGCCTTGGGTCACTATTCCATGGTAAATCACTTGGCTTAATTAATTGTTGTTCCAACATATCATCTTTTTTAAGATGAAATTACATTTACTCTTTTATCTTTTCAGAAAAAGAAGGAATGAAGTTCAACAAACTTGAGGTACTTAATTTATATAATAACGAATTTAACAATAGCATATTCTCATCCCTTGTTGAGCTCTCGAATTTGAAGTCATTGGATTTATCCTTTAACCAATTGGAGGGGGCAATATATACAAAAGGTAAGAATATAGTATCTTTTGATTTTATATCATTTGTTATTTCTTTTATTCACAATTAAATGCTTTTCATCCATTTTCCAATTAATTAGACATATATTAAATAACTTGTTAATATTTATTTCCAAGCACCTAATTACCTTTCAAAACGGTAAAAGAAAAGTCATGCCTTTCTGAAAGTAAAAATTAGATGAATGTTAACGTGTTTAGAATAAAACGCACACGATTTAATAATATATTACTTGAAAAGAAAAAATAAAAATAAAATTTCAAATATATTATATGGCATTTGAAAAATCCTTATTTGAGCACAATTGAAAAGGTTCAACCCTTATTTAGTCATTTTGTAAGGTTTCTCTCTTATTTGAGGCAGACTTATCTTTTACTTAACTATTTCGAAAGTTTTGATTCATGTGTAACTCATAAACATTTTCATCTCTATTTAAACCCTTAGCCTAATATTTACCACCGACAATAGAAATTTCATAAGTTGAACTAAATAAACCCATTCAAACTAGAACAAAACTTAATCGAAAAGCTCATTTTTCACATTTACAAAAGAATAATTATTGTTTTGAAATATATATATTATTATTAACATAATAAAACAGATTAAGTGGGAAACTGAAAATAACTTTGTTATTTTATATGGTAACGAGTTTATATGGTAACGAGTTTAACAATAGCATATTCTCATCCCTTGTTGAGCTCTCGAATTTGAAGTCATTGGATTTATCCTTAAACCAATTGGAGGGGGCAATATATACAAAAGGTAAGAATATGGTATCTTTTGATTTTATATCATTTGTTATTTCTTTTATTTGTCATTTTCCTTTCACAATTAAATGCTTTTCATCCATTTTCCAATTAATTAGACATATATTAGATAAATTGTTAATATTTATTTGCAAGCACTTAATTACCTTTCAAAACGGTAAAAAAAAGTCATGCCTTTTTTAAAGTAAAAATTAGATGAATGTTGACGTGTTTAGAATAAAACGCACACGATTTAATAAGATATTATTTGAAAAGAAAAAATAAAAAAATATAATTTCAAATATATTATATGGTATTTGAAAAATCCTTATTTGAGCACAATTGAAAATGTTCAACCCTTATTTAATCATTTTGTAATGTTTCTCTCTTATTTGAGGCAGTCTTAACTTTTACTTAACTATTTCGAAAGTTTTGATTCATGTGTAACTCATAAAAAGTTTTATCTCTATTTAAACACTTAGCCTAATATTTACCACCGACAATAGAAATTTCATAAGTTGAACTGAATAAACCCATTCAAGCTAGAACAAAACTTAATCGAAAAGCTCATTTTCACATTTACAAAAGAATAATTATTGTTTCGAAATATATATTAATAAAAACAGATTAAGTGGGAAATTGAAAATAACTTTGTTCAAAATTTAACTCAATTAATGTAGTAGGCTAAATGAATAGTTCCCATTAGTTTTCACATGCTAAAGAAAAAAAAAAAAACTTATTTTTAGTTTGCTTTGTAACGTTATCTTCAGATTTAAATGCTCTCAGCAATTTAGAGGAGTTGATCTTATCCGGTAATGAAGTGAATGGATTTATTCCATCTCAAGGTATTTATGATTTTTTTTAATTTTCAATTCAACATTAATTTTTTTTAAATTTTGTTATTATTAAATTTATTATAAACTTAGAGAAAATATTTGGTATGTTACTGATGGAGATTTTAGACTCCATAAGTAAAGTCATTTGGGCTGACAAGTGCTCTACAGAGATATAATTAAAAAGAAAGATGTGCCAATTTAAAAAAAATAAAAAATTTATGGAATAAAATAACTGAAAATGTTGTTACTTGATAATGGTGCAGGGCTAAGGCTGATGAATTTGAAAGTTGTTGATTTGAGTGATAATGATTTCAACAATAGTATAATGTCATCTCTTGCTACACTTTCAAATCTAAAGACTTTGAGGATAGATTTCAATCAATGCAAAGGATTAATAGATATGAAAGGTAAAAATCAGCCTTCTCCCCATCCTCTGTTTTTCTGTTCTTAAGAAGAAAAAAGAATTATTGAATGAGTAATAAACATTCATAAGCTTTATTTGAACTAAACTATTTTTCAATTTCTGATTCTCCTCAGATTTACATGGTTTTAGCAATTTGGAGGAGCTGAATATGGCCTGCTATCCAGGTTGTTGCTAAGAAGCAATTTTCATGATTTGCTAGTAATTTAGCATTCAAGCAAATGTTTAATTATTTGCCCCGACTTCTTAATTACACGTATTCTAAGGAAATAAAGCATTGTTTGACATGCAAATGCAGGTTGTGGCTTCTCATTACAATCATTGGGCTTATTCCCCACTTTGAAGACTCTTTCTTTATTTGGATTTAATATTAATGAAACCACAATGGCTTCTTATTCCCACAATAGTAAGTTTTGATGTTTTCTTACAAACTAAATATTATGAATTAATTTATACATCTAGGTCTAATTATGCATACAGTCCTTATACTCATCGCATTTTTTAAATTTAATTTCTCTATTTTTATTTCTATTAATTTCGATTGTGGATTGATATCTCTAAATTCAATGGATTAATAGATATGAAAGATAGAAATCACCCTTCTCCCCATCCTCTGTATTTTTTTTCTTAAGAAGAAAAAAGAAGTATTGAATGAGTAATATACATTCATAAGCTTTATTTGAACTAAACTATTTTTCAATTTCTGATTCTCCTCAGATTTATATGGTTTCAGCAATTTGGAGGAGCTGACAATGTACTGCAATCCAGGTTGTAGCTAAGAAGCAATTTTCATGATTTGTTAGTAATTTAGCATTCAAGCAAATGTTTAATTATTTGCCTTGACTTGTTAATTACACATATTCAAAGGAAATAAAGCATTGTTTGACATACAGATGCAGATGCAGGTTGTAGCTTCTCATTACAATCATTGGGCTTATTCCCCACTTTGAAGGTGCTGAATATGGCCTGCTATACAGGTAATGTTAAACTCTATTTTGGGTAAACTATAAAATTTATAGATATCGACAAGAGGAAAAAAAAATAAAAACTCATTTTACTATTGAAGTAAAAACATTGTTTTACATGCAGATACAGATGCAGCTGCAGGTTGTAGCTTCTCCTTACAATCATTGGGCGTATTCCCCACTTTGAAGACTCTTTCTTTAGATGGATTTAATATTAATGAAACCACAATGGCTTCTTATTCCCACAATAGTAAGTTTTGATGTTTTCTTACTAATTAAATATTATGAATTAATTTATACATCTAGCTCTAATTATGCATACAGTCCTTATACTCATCGCATTTTTTAAATTTAATTTCTCTATTTTTAATTCTATTAATTTGGATTGTGTGATATTTTTAAAGCAGAAAATTTTGCTCATATTCCCAATTTAAGGGCACATTATGTCAGAAAATAAAACTATATATTTCTGCATTCACTCTCCTTTTTTTGAAACAAAGCTAAGAAACTTACAATTCTAAATTTAAAATTTTGCTCATATTGCCGATTTAAGGGCACATTATGTCAGAAAAATAAAACTATATATATCTGCATTCACTCTCCTTTTTTTTTTTTGAAACAAAGCTAAGAAACTTACAATTCTAAATTTAAAATAAAAAATCTTACAATGCTAGATTTAACATTTTTATTTGCTTATTTAGCCTTCCACTTATGTATTTTTTTTTTGCTCGATCAAATTATTACACATTTTAAGCATTTACAAATAATGTTATAATCTGCAAAATGCAGTTAATCACGTGAGTAAATATTTCATCTTTAAAAAGCCATGTAATCCAATTTAACTAAAGTCCTTTGATGATGTTGTCAGTTGGATTTCAATTATTAAATCAAATCAGTGGAGGGATTAAATTTCCAAGATTAAGAGTAGAGAGACTAATTTTTAAATGTGTAAAGAGTACAAGACATAATTTGATGGTACATATTTTGTTGGGATATTTCTCTAATATCTTTGCCTTTATCTCTTTCACACATATTCGATATTAAAAGCCTCTGTTACAGCAGACTTTACTTCATTGAAGCATTTAAAGTTGACGTATTGTATGGTCAAGAAAAACCTCACTCAACAAGGTAATTTCATTCTTTCAGTTTCCCTCTTATAATAATATTTATTTGATTTTAAGTCATTTTTTTATTTAAAATTGTCCTTAACAATATTTACTTGATAATATATACTTGTAGGGTCAAATTATTGTTTTAAATCCATTTTCCAGATTTAAAAAATAAATAAATAAATCTTGATTAATTAATTTAGTAGTTTTAATTTATGAAAGGATGCTAAGGTGCCATTTAAGTTTTTTTAGGGTTTTTTTTTTTTTTAGAAAATTGTTTTTTCAACGTTGTAGGTAATCTTCTTCATAATATAACTTGCAGTTAATTTTATTGAACAGAAGGGCTAAATTTGAGAAATTTGGAAGAGTTGGAGTTGTATGAATCATCTTTACCTTCAAACTTTATTCAAGTTTTTGGACCACTCATTTCTCTTAAAAAATTGGCCACCACTGGTATTGATGGTAACAACACTCCGCCTATGCATGGTAAATATTCTATTTTCAGTTACTCATCATTTTAGTTTTATATATCTCTATATATAATATATATAATTGTGTTCAATTTTTAATTTTTTGAAATTTAGTTTCTCTTAAATGTGATAATTTGGAGTACAGATTCAGATATCCATAGACTTCATTAGTTTTTTTTTATATTCAAATGTTACAAATTCAGATAATATTCGGATTCAAAATGGATATGGATAGATACATATGAATTTACTTTGCTTATTCACATAAAGCAATAAAGAAAAGAGATTCAAATCCACTTTATAATTTTGATTTTATATATATATTAAAAAAATTAACTTCTTTTATTGTTTTTAATCATTACTTTGAATATTAAATTGCATATATTCAAATTTAATGGAAATTCATTAACAATACACCAATTAATCTTTAAATTTCAAATTGTGCAAGTAGAAAGACTCAATTTTTAAATTCTAATTTTCACTCTTCAATATTTTATATTGAGTTGATTATAATTCTAATTAATTCAACATATATTATTTATCATTTAGATTTGTACTATTTGTAAACTCCTTAAATATATACATATAATACTACTACTTTTGCAGATCTTTGTGAATTGATAAATCTCCAAGAGTTGGATATCAAGGGCAATAATCTAAGGGGTAACTTACCCATGTGTTTCTCCAACCTCACCTCCCTTAAAAAGTTATATCTCTCTTCTAATCAGGTCTCTGGAAATATATCTGCCCTTAAGAGCCTAACATTGCTTGTATCTTTGGACCTCTCTTCTAATCAGTTCTCTGGGAATATATCTGCCCTTAAGAGCCTAACATTGCTTGAATCTTTGGACCTCTCTTCTAATCAGTTCTCTGGAAATATATCTGTCCTTGAAAGTCTAACATCCCTCAAATGGTTGGACATTTCAAACAACAAATTTCACATCCCAAGCTCATTAAGGCCCTTGTCCAACCTTTCAAAACTCAAGCGACTCATTGCAGATAACAACATCATACATGCTGATGATCATGAGACGTCGCATTCTTCGGCTCCAAGGTTCCAATTGCGTACCATCAAGTTATCTTGTTGCGGAAGTGGTGGGTCATTTCCACAATTCTTGTACCATCAAAGTGAATTGCAGGAGGTTACTCTCTCAGACATATATTTCAAGGTGGATCGATTTCCATTTTGGTTGTTGGAAAACAACACAATGCCAGGGACCCTGGATCTCATTAATTGCTCTCTGTCAGGGCCTTTTCAAGTGCCATCGCATGTACATTCTGCTTTATCATATTTGGATATCTCCAACAATGCCTTCGATGGCAACATCCCATTAAGAATTGGAGCACATCTACCATCGTTGACGACTCTGATCATGTCACAAAATTATTTCAATGGTAGCATTCCCTCTTCATTTGGTGATATGGTTTCCCTACAAGTTTTGGACTTATCAAACAACCAATTGTCTGGCGAGATACCTGAGCACATGGTTATAGGATGCTCCTTATTACAGATCCTTGCATTATCAAATAACACATTACAAGGATCAATTTTCTCTGAAAATTTTAATCTAACGAGCTTGTCCGTGCTCGAATTACATGGAAATAACTTCACTGGGATGATCCCAAATGTCTTAGCTAACTGCTCTGACTTGTCTATACTAGATCTGAGCAATAACATTATCTTTGGTGAAGTCCCAAGTTGGATTTGGAATATGTCAAGGTTGGCAGCGTTGGATGTTAGCAGGAATCAGCTCTTTGGTAGGTTGCCACAATGGAGGGGAAATGTTTCGAATTTGGAACAAGTTGCCATGGCAGATAATCAACTTAAAGGTTCAATACCAAGGGCAATTTGCAGTCTCAACCTCAAGCTTCAATTTTTGGACCTTTCCATGAACAGTTTATCTGGGACTCTACCATCTTGCTTCAAGCCGGTATCGGTGAGGGAGGTTTTTTTATCTAAAAATATGCTACAAGGACCTTTACCGAATGCTTTTCGTGACAGCTCTTTGTTGGTGATATTGGATCTCAACTATAACCACTTGAAGGGTAACATTCCAAATTGGGTTAGCAACCTTTCTGACTTAAGTTATCTTCTCTTAAAGGGAAATCACTTTGAGGGTGAAATTCCAATTCAATTATGCAGGTTGAATCATTTAAGCTTGATTGATCTTTCTCAAAACAATCTCTATGGTGGTATTCCTTCTTGTTTAAAAGTTTCTGCGCTGAACTATGTAACTGAGCAATATATTTGGCGTCACACTACTTATTACGACACGAATAACTCAATGTCCATTGAAGTTTCAATAGAATACACAGTAAAGAGCAGATCCTACAATTACAAGAGAAGAATGCTTCAATACATGTCTGGAATTGATCTCTCCTGCAACAATCTTACCGGTAAAATTAGTTTTGAAACAAAAAACATTATGAAGCTCTTCACATTGAACTTTTCTCACAATAGCTTGACTGGACCAATGCCACCAGCATTTTCTAACCTCATGGACATGGAAAGTCTAGATCTTTCCTACAATAATTTGACAGGGAATATCCCTACCGAATTTGCGGTGTTACATTTCCTGGAATACTTCAATGTGTCATACAACAATTTATCTGGAAAGACACCTGAAAGGATTGGACAATTGGGAGCATTTGATGAAAGCAGCTACATTGGGAATCCTTTTCTTTGTGGCTCATTGGTGGGGAAGAATTGTTCACCGGTCGCAACACCATTGACACCGAAAGCTTCAACTAGCAACAAAGAAGACCATGATTTTATTGATATGGATGCCTTCTATGGAAGCTTCTTCGCATGTTACGTGATAGTGCTATTGTGTATCGCAGCTGTGCTGTACATAAATCCTTACTGGAGGCAAGCATGGTTTTACCATATACAAATGGCCGTTGATTCCTGCTACTATTTTGTGGTAGATAATTTCCCCAGAAATTTTTGTAGTGGAAACACGTAGAAAATTTTGTTGTGAAATTTGTCGATTGCAATGCCATGTTTATATGTAACAACTGTGTTAAGACGTGGAACTGAATAAAAACTCCCGCAAGCCATATTCTTAGTTTCACTGTTATTTCAGTTGGTTGATTTCAGTAAGGGGTTTTTTTAATTTGCGTGTTCTTTCCCATATCACTTGAATTTGTGTTACCCTGAAAGAGAGAGCGAACATAATTTTAATGTAATTTGCTCACGTAATGGAAGAAACATGCAAAGAAAAAGCAGCATCAATGCAATCTTTCATATTTAATGCTAAGGGAAAAAAAAAATCTTGGAATTGGAGTATAGTTATTAAATGAGTAATTTTTCTGTATGCCAAAGTTTTTAGGGTAACGTTTTTTTTAATAATTATATACACCATTTATGGAATAATAAAAATTACACAAACAGGTTTACAATGTTGTTGCATGTTTTTTTTTAATAATTATTTAGGCTATAAATGTAATTTAAAAATATTTAAAAAGTCAACGCAGATTTAAGATGTTGTGAGATGTATTTTAAATCTTTTTCTTTTAAATTTTTAATAATTATAAATGTTCTTTTTAATAATTATAAGATGAAGTTGGGCCAGCTTCACCTAATTTCATAATTTGATTTTATCCTTCACATTGATTTTATATATATTTTTATAATTAAATTAATTTTTTATTATTTATTTTGAATTCATTGATTTGAGCGAGGTCAATAAATCTTACTTGACTTGAGCAAATCATCCAACTCATTTACAACACTATGTATCGATGCAAGGGTTGATTTCAATATACACTTTAAGGTCAATTTAAAATGAATTACCCATAAAATAACTTGTGAATCAAGGTTCTCATAATTTTTAATAAAAAATATTTTCATAAATTTAAATTTTATAGTTAACAAAAATAAAACATATTGGATACAATAAAAAATAATACTTATAAATTTTATAAGTTTATTAAATTTATTAAATTTAATACAAAAAATTATTAAATTTTATAATAAAATGGTTATTGTATTATAACTACACTATCAAGAAAAAGGACATTTATGGTCATCTACTAAGACAATCTCAACATTTTTTATTAATGAGATTTGAGCTTATGTTAAAACGCATTTATAGGTTTTCATAAAATAAATTGTGAATCAATTTAAGGTAATTTCATAAATTTAAAATTAAACAAAATATAACATATTTGATATAATAAACAATAAAAAAGTTTAAATAATCAATTAATATTTATAAATTTTAATTAATTAATTGGTAAAAGTTAATTGTTATTTAACAAATTTTGAATAGATATAATTCAAACAATATTTAATATAGTTAAATAATATAAATTGTTTTATTAAAACCCGACGTAAGCGGTGGGTTAATTAATATTCTACCACATCCAATTTAAAATTAATAAAGTTGGGTATAAAAGTAAACCATTTAAGAGATGAATGGACCCTTTGTCAAATGAGTTTTTTTTGAAGCATGGGGGGTAATTTTTACAGAAAATGGGACTCATGCTCTCATGTGTGGTCTATACAGTCTGGCACACATTTTAAAATACGATTATATAGCTCACACGGCTTGACATACAGTTATGTGACTTATACGGTCTGACATAAAATTTGGAACACGGCTGTATGACGCACACAATCTGGAACACAATCGTGTGATCCATACTGTTCAGCTCATGGCCGTGTGGTTTTCGATCTTGCGCCACTAATTGATTTGTAGGGGTTAAAGTACACACCTAATCATTTTTTGATGCAATAACAAAAAAAAAAAAAAAAAAAAACACAATTCCAACACCCTTGAAGAAAAACCGACATCAACCTTAATTTGCCGAAGGGGTACTATGCGCTTCTTGATTTGCACTCGAAGAAGAACAATTGTTTGGTAGCACAAAACGATGGAAACACGAAACAATGGAAATCGAAAAGATAAGAAAGGAGAAAATAGTGGGAGAAATGGCAAGGGAGGGATCAAAATGGCTAACTATGAGTATGTGAAACGAAACACAAAGAAGAAAAGGTAAGAATAGATAAAAGGACGATGGAAAAGGGAGATTACAGAAGCAATATGGAACAAAATCGACAATGAGAGAGTGGAGGATAGGGGATAGTAGAAAGTGAGAGAGATTTTAGAGAAATTAAAAAAAAAAAAAAAAAAAAAAACTACCTATATCCCCACTAAATCTTATTAGCAAATTTCCCCATAATTAGATTTCAACACCACTTCTATCTTTTTGGTAAAAGTATTAAATTGTATATGATGCAAAGCTTATCCAAGTTTGAAGTAGTTTTGTCCCATTTTAAATATTATTGTTGACAAGTATTCAGATGTTATCAAAGCTGAACAATTTATTATATTTCCTTATTCCTTGTAGGTTTTGAAATGTTGTCACCGAAATCGGACAAGTTGGAGAATCTTGACTTGAGTGGAAATAATTTCAACGATAGCATTTTAGCATCCTTAAGTGAACTTTCATCACTTAAGTCTTTAAATCTAGCCGACAATATATTCACAGGATCAAATCCTACTAACGGTAAATTTAATATTTAATTATTTATAATGCAGAGATGATCCAAGTTTAAAGTAGTTTTGCCCCTTTTTTTAATATTACTATTGACAGGCATTGAGATATTATCGAAGCTGAACTATTTGGAAACTTTGGATTTATCTTCCAACCATTTAGGAAATAACATCCTATCACAACTAGATGGTTTTACTTCTTTAAAATCATTGCGTTTGGAGGGTTATGGATTAAAAGGAACCGTTGATATACAAGGCATGTGTCCTTTTTGAATATCATGCTTAATTTGATTTAAAAAAAAAAATAGAAAGCTTATTAGTTAGTTGTTTTTATAAGTATTGGCTATAGCCCATCTTTGACTTTTCAAAGATGGTGGCTATAGCAAGTTGGAAGCAAATTGGCAATAGTTAGGCACCGAAAGTTTTTTTGGCATGGGATAATTGCAATTTTGGTCCCCATTTGAATAGGTACTTTGCAAGTTTGATCCCTGAACTTCAACTATAAATAGGCCTAACCATTTCTCATTTTCTTCATCCCACAATTTGCCATTCTCTACTTAAGGCATTGTTCTCTCTCCCTATTTGTATATTTTCACTTGTAATTTTGGAGTGAAATATATTTGTTAGTGCCCAGGGGCGTAGGCGAAATTTGCGAACCTCGTTAAAATTCCGTGTGTTCTTTATTATTTATTTTTCATATCTTGTGAGTGTGATTGTAGTTATTTATTGTGCTATTAAATTACGATGAGGATATTCTAGCTAGGAAAGATCTGGTACTTAAGCGATCCTCGTGATCCACCTCTCTTTCACGGGAATTGAACTCGGTGTGATTTTTCAATTACAATAATTTTACTCTTTACACGCTTCCGCACAACAATTGGTACGAGCTAGATTCGTGACTTGGGAGTACGATCGTTTGCGACACTATTCACGTATACTGATCGCTTCGCGATACGATGAGTTGGGATTGAGGAGAAAAATGGCACGAGCATCGTCATCGCCAAGGACTACGGTGACCAATGCAAAATTTGAAGTAGAGAAATTTGATGGTACCAATAATTTTGGTATGTGGCAATGTGAGATCTCGGATGTCTTATGTCGCCAAGAGTCGGATATAGCCCTTGAAGTAAAACGACAATATGGATGACAAGGAGTGGGCCAAGATTAATAGAAGCGTGTGGTACAATCCGTCTATGTTTGGCCAAAGAGCGTAAGTACTCTGTCATGAGGGAGACATCACGAGAGAAATTGTGGAACACATTGGAAGAAAAGTTTCTAACGAAAAGCCTTGAAAATAGGCTTTATATGAAAAAGAAACTTTTCGATTCACGTATGCACCCTGGTATGTCGATGAATGACCATGTGAACTCATTCAATAAAATTTTAGCAGCTTGCTAAATTTGGATGAGAAATTTGGAGACGAAGACAAGGCATTATTGTTGTTGAATTCCTTCCGATGAATATGATCATCTTACCACCACATTGCTTCATGGGAAGGACACAATCACATTTGATGCGATCTGCGTCATGCGTTGTATAGATCTGAGACTTGAAAGAAAGATAAAAGAGATCACGAGAGATACAATCTGCAAGTCTTAACGGCAAGAGGTCGTTCAAGCGTGAGGAAGCTTTGTAGAAGGGGAAAGTCTAAAGGAGACCCGCCAAAGATGGTGTGCCTTTTGTCGTGAAAAGGGCATTGGAAAAAGAATTGTCCTAAGTTACAAAAGGGCAAGGCTATTTCTAATGCATGTGTGCGAGCATGATGAGGAGTCGACTTTAGCTTGGTTGGCATGGCAATGGCATGTCATACTGATGAGTGGATTTTGGATTCAGGATGTACTTACCATATGTGTCCTAATAAGGACTGGTTTTCTAGTCTTACAGAACTAGAAGGTGGAGTTGTTCTTATGGGCAATGACAGTGCTTGTAAGACAATGGGAGTAGGTACAATCCAATTGAAGAATCACGACGGCTCAATCCAAGTCTTGACTGATGTTCGCTACGTACCCAGCTTGAAGAAAAATCTCATCTCATTAGGGGCCTTAGAATCTAAAGGGCTCAAAATCACTTTGAGAGATGGATTATTGAAGGTAGCAGTTGGGAATTTGACGGTGATGAAAGGCACAAGAAGAAATAACTTGTACTTTTTAAATGGAAGTACAGTTATTGGATCAACATCAACAGTTTCTGTGAAAGATGTAGATTCAGAGGCTACCAGGATATGGCATATGCGATTGGGACATGCTGGTGAAAAAGCTTTGCAGACTTTGGCGAAGCAAGGCTTGTTGAAAGGTGCAAATTCTTGCAAATTGGAATTTCTGTGAACATTGTGTTCTGGGCAAGCAGACGAGGGTAAAGTTTGGTTCAGCAATTCACATTACGAAAGGAATTCTGGACTACGTTCACAGTGATGTGTGGGGACCTACCAAAGTGGCTTCTTTGGGAGGTATGCACTATTTTGTTACTTTTGTTGATGATTATTCAAGAAAAGTATGGGTGTATCTAATGAAAAGAAAAAGTGAAGTATTGGATGCATTTAAAAATGGAAGAAGATGGTGGAAACTCGGATGGTCGAAAGGTCAAACGACTTCGATCGGATAATGGTACCGAGTACAAAAAAACGATCCATTTCTTCAAGTATGTCAAGATGAGGGCATCGTGCGGCACTTCACTGTTCGGGATACACCACGCAGAAATGGGGTGGCGAGCGCATGAATCGAACTATCTTGGAGAAAGTTCGATGTATGTTGTCCAATCTTTGGATTGGGCAAGGAATTTTGGGCCGAGGTCGTTACATATGCGTGCCATCTAATTAACCGCTTGCCATCATCACCGCAATAAATGGCAAAACTCCTATGGAGATGTGGACTGAGTAAATCACTCTTGACTATGATTCTTTACATGTTTTTGGTTCCACTTTGCATATTATCATGTAAAGAATCAAAGTTAGACCCAAGAGCAAAGAAAGCACTATTCTTGGGTATAACTAGTGGAGTAAAAGGATATCGTCTCTCTGTGTCCTCGATACAAGGAAGATTGTCTTTAGCGAGAGATGTGACTTTTGATGAATCAACCATGTTAAAGGATTCACAAAAGGATGACAAAACCAGATAGTACTTTGCGGCGGTGGAGCTTGAAAAGGTTAATAATGATCCAAATGATATTGGAACAACAAATGATGAAGAAGTTCCAACCCAAGAACTTCTACAAAGAACAAGATTCAATTGCATATAGGAGGCCAAGAAGAGAGATTCAAAGCTTTGCTCGCTTTGATGATATAGTGGCCTATGCACTTCTAATTGCAGATGATGATGCTCATTCTACTTACACGAAGCAATAAGTAACCACGATGGTGTAAAGTGGAAGCAAGCCATGAATGAAGAAATGCGATCTCTTCATCAAAATAAGACTTGGGAGTTGATGATACTACCCAAGGGAAAGAAGGCAATTGGATG
Organism: Gossypium bickii; assembly: GCA_025503065.1. Classification (NCBI taxonomy): domain Eukaryota; kingdom Viridiplantae; phylum Streptophyta; class Magnoliopsida; order Malvales; family Malvaceae; genus Gossypium; species Gossypium bickii. Next base: position 2,320,595 of record CP106714.1, on the reverse strand, counting down.
CAAATGGGTATATGCAAAGAAGGAAGGATTTCCTGGTAAAAATGAAATTCGGTACAAGGCTAGATTGGTAGCAAAGGGTTATGCTCGAAAAGAAGGAATAGACTACAATGAAGTGTTTTCTCCAGTTGTGAAACATTCGTCTATTCAGATTTTGCTAGCCTTGGTTGCGCAATATGATCTTGAACTAGTTCAGCTTGATGTGAAGACCGCATTTTTACACGGTGAGTTGGAAGAGGAAATCTATATGACTCAAACCGGATGGATTCAAGGTTGCTTTGGTAAAGAGAATTGGGTTTGCAAACGACAAAGTCGCTTTATGGATTGAAGCAATCCCAGAGGCGATGGTACAAGCGATTTGATCAGTTCATGAAAGGGCAAAGGTACACAAGAAGTAAATTTGACCATTGCGTGTATTTCGTAAGCTACAAGAAGGAACTTTCATATACTTGCTCTTATATGTTGATGATATGCTAATAGCATCTAAGAGCAAAGTTGAGATTGAGAGATTGAAGACTCAACTCAATCTTGAGTTTGAGATGAAAGATCTTGGTGAAGCTAAGAAGATTCTTGGCATGGAAATATGTAGAGATAGAGCCCATGGCAGAGTTAGCTTGTCCCAGAAGCAGTATTTGAAGAAGGTACTACAGCAGTTTGGCATGAACGAGCAGACAAAACCTGTAAGTACCCCGTTGGCTTCTCATTTCAAGCTTTCTACACAACTATCTCCTTCGACGAATACGGAACGAGAATACATGTTGCAAGTTCCGTACTCCAATGCAGTGGGTAGCTTGATGTATGCAATGGTGTGTACGAGACCCGACATTTCATAGGCAGTTAGTATAGTGAGCAGGTATATGCATAATCCTGGAAAAGGACATTGGCAAGCTGTGAAATAGATTCTACGGTATATTCAAAAGACCGTGGATGTTGGATTATTATTCGAGCGGGATAATACACTTGGTGAAGGTGTTATTGGATACGTTGATTCGACGACTATGCGGTGATTTGGACAAACGAAGGTCAACCACCTGGTTACGTGTTTACACTTGCCGAGGACCAATCGGTTGGAAGTCTACTCTACGCCTACGATTGCGTTGTCAACCACGTGTTTGAATACATGGTCAGTAATAACAGGTCAGAAGGAAGCTATTTGGTTACAAGGTATGGTTAAAACCTTGGGATTGGTTCAGAGCATATTAACGTGCATTGTGATAGTCAAAGTGCTATTCATTTAGCAAAGAATCAAGTCTATCATGCACGCATAAAACACATCGACGTCATTTATTCCATTTTGTGCGGGAAATTATTGATGAAGGGAAGATTCGTCTTGTAAGATTAAGATCAGAGATAATCCATGCAGATATGATGACCAAGGTGGTAACAGGAACCAAGTTCGAACATTGTTTGAACTTGATCAATATTCTGCGAGTTTAAAAGTTGAAGAAGGCACTATCAAGCATTGTTGGCAAAGGCAGAAAGAATTGTATGAAGATAAGATTATCCTAATCAAATCTTCAAGGTGGAGATTATTGGCTATAGCCCATCTTTGACTTTTCAAAGATGGTGGCTATAGCAAGTTGGAAGCAAATTGGCAATAGTTAGGCACCGAAAGTTTTTTTGGCATGGGATAATTGCAATTTTGGTCCCCATTTGAATAGGTACTTTGCAAGTTTGATCCCTGAACTTCAACTATAAATAGGCCTAACCATTTCTCATTTTCTTCATCCCACAATTTGCCATTCTCTACTTAAGGCATTGTTCTCTCTCCCTATTTGTATATTTTCACTTGTAATTTTGGAGTGAAATATATTTGTTAGTGCCCGAGGACGTAGGCGAAATTTGCCGAACCTCGTTAAAATTCTGGTGTTCTTTATTATTTATTTTTCATATCTTGTGAGTGTGATTGTAGTTATTTATTGTGCTATTAAATTACGATAGAGGATATTCGCTAGGAAAGATCTCGGTACTTGAGCGATCCTCGTGATCCACCTCTTTCCTGGGAATTGAACTCAGTGTGATTTTTCAGTACAATAATTTTACTCTTTTACACGCTTCCGCACAACAATAAGGCAAAGCAGTATTTAGTTCTTGAACTTGGTAATTTTTTCTAACTTAGTCTATGAACTTTTTTGGCCCACATTAGTTTTGGAATTTAGCAAATTTTCAGCAATTTAGGAATGACATAACACAATCTTATAGTGCCAAATCATCTCATGGACCAAAGGTATGGAAAGATGTTAAATTCCAAGACTAATGTGGACAAAAAACAATTCAAGAACTAAGTTGGAGAAAGTTACAAAATTCAGGAACTAAATAACATATATTTTCATTGGATATGAACAGAAAGCCATAATTATTGGATGAACTTGAAGGAGTTGTATTTAGGAGGAAATGAAATTAAGAGCCTTGGGTCACTATTCCATGGTAAATCACTTGGCGTAATTAATTGTTGTTCCAACATATCATCTTTTTTTTTAAAGATGAAATTACATTAACATTTTTTTCTTTTCAGAAAAAGAAGGAATGAAGTTCAACAAACTTGAGGTACTTAATTTAAATGGTAACAAATTTAACAATAGCATATTCTTATCCCTTGTTGAGCTCTCGAATTTGAAGTCATTGGATTTATCCTTAAACCAATTGGAGGGGGCAATATATACAAAAGGTAAGAATATGGTATCTTTTGATTTTATATCATTTGTCATTTGTTTTATTTGTAATTTTCCTTTCACAATTAAATGCTTTTCAGCCATTTTCCAATTAATTAGACATATATTAAATAAATTGTTAATATTTATTTGCAAGCACCTAATTACCTTTCAAAACGGTAAAAAAAAGTCATGCCTTTTTTAAAGTAAAAATGAATGTTTACGTGTTTAGAATAAAACGCACACGATTTAATAATATATTATTTGAAAAGAAAAAATTAAAAAATATAATTTCAAATATATTATATGGTATTTGAAAAATCCTTATTTGAGCATAATTGAAAAGGTTCAACCCTTATTTAGTCATTTTGTAAGGTTTCTCTCTTATTTGAGGCAGACTTAACTCTTACTTAACTACTTCGAAAGTTTTGATTCATGCGTAACTCATCCCTATTTAAACACTTAGCCTAATATTTACCACAGACAATAAAAATTTCATAAGTTGAATTGAATAAACCCATTCAAGCTAGAACAAAACTTAGTCAAAAAGCTCATTTTCGCATTTACAAAACAATAATTATTGTTTTGAAAGTGGGAAATTGAAAATAACTTTGTTCAAAATCTAACTCAATTAATGTAGTAGGCTAAATGAATAGTTCCCATTAGTTTCCACATGCTAAAGAAAATAAACTTATTTTTAATTTCCTTTGTAATGTTATCTTCAGATTTAAATGCTCTCAGCAATTTAGAGGAGTTGATCTTATCCGATAATAAAGTGAATGGATTTATTCCATCTCAAGGTATTTATGATTTTTTTAAAATTTTCAATTTAACATTAAATTTATTTTTTTAAAATTTTGTTATTATTAAATTTATTATAGACTTAGGGAAAATATTTGGTATATTACTGATGGAGATTTTAGACTCCATAAGTAAAGTATTTAGGTTGACAAGTGTCCTATAAAGATATAATAAAATATTTAAAAAAGAGACATGTGCCAATTTTAAAAAAAAATAAAAATTTTATGGAATAAAATAACTGAAAATGTTGTTACTTGATAATGGTGCAGGGCTAAGGCTGATGAATTTGAAAGTTGTTGATTTGAGGGTTAATGATTTCAACAATAGTATAAGATCATCTCTTGCTACACTTTCAAATCTAAAGACTTTGTGGATAGATATCTCTAAATACAAAGGATTAATAGATATGAAAGGTAGGAACCACCCTTCTCCCCATCCTCTGTATTTTTCTTCTTAAGAAGAAAAAAGAATTGTTAAACTAAACTATTTTTCAATTTCTGATTCTCCTCAGATTTATATGGTTTCACCAATTTGGAGGAGCTGAATATGGGCAGCAATACAGGTAATGTTAAACTCTACTTTGGGGTAAACAAAATTGGATTTATAACTTAATTTTCATGATTTGTTAGTAATTTACCTTTGACTTCTTAATTACACATATTCTAAAGAAATAAGCATTGTTTTACCTCCAAATGCAGATGCAGGTTGTAGTTTCTCATTACAATCATTGGGCTTATTCCCCACTTTGAAGACTCTTTCTTTACTTGGATTTAATATTAATGAAACCACATTGGCTTCTTATTCCCACAATAGTAAGTTTTGATGTTTTCTTACAAATTAAATATTATGAATTAATTTACACATCTAGGTCTAATTATGCTTACAGTCCTTATACTCATCGCATTTTTTAAATTTAATTTCTCTATTTTTAATTCTATTAATTTGGATTGTGTGATATTTTTAAAGCAGAAAATTTTGCTCATATTGCCAATTTAAGGGCACATTATGTCAGAAAATAAAACTATATATATCTGCATTCACTCTCCTTTTTTTTAGCTAAGAAACTTACAATTCTAAATTTAAAATAAAAAATCTTACAATACTAGATTTAACATTTTTATTTGCTTATTTGGCCTTCCACTTATGTAATTATGTTTTTGCTCGATCAAATTATTACGGATTTTAAGCATTTACAAATAATGTTATAATCTGTAAAATGCATTTAACCATGTGAGTAAATATTTCATATTTAAAAAGCCATGTAATCCAATTTAACGAAAGTCCTTTAATGATGTTATCAGTTGGATTTCAATTATTAAATCAAATGAGTGGAGAGATTAAAATTTCAAGATTAAGAGTAGAGAGACTAATTTTTAAATGTGCAAAGAGTATAAGATATAATTTGATGGTACATATTTTGTTGGGATATTTCTCTAATATCTTTGCCTTTATCTCTCTCACACATATTTGATATTGAAAGCCTCTGTTACAGCAGATTTTACTTCATTGAAGCGTTTAAAGTTGTGGGATTGTAAGGTCAACAAAAAGATCACTCGACAAGGTAATTTCATTCTTTCAATTTCCCTCTTATGATTAAATTTATTTGATTTTAAATCATTTTTTATTTAAAATTGTCCTTAACAATATATATATTTGATAATATATACTTGTAGGGTCAAATTTTAGTTTTAAATCAATTTTCCAGATTTAATAAATAAATAAATAAATCTTGATTAATTAATTTAGTAGTTTTAATTTATGAAAGGATGCTAAGGTGCCGTTTAAGTCTTTTTAGGGTTTTTTTAGGAAATTGTTTTTTCAACGTTGTAGGTAATCTTCTTCATAATATAACTTGCAGTTAATATTATTGAACAGAATGGCTAAATTCGAGAAGTTTGGAAGAGTTGGAGTTGGTTGAATCATCTTTACCTTCAAACTTTATTCAAGTTTTTGGACCACTTATTTCTCTTAAAATATTGAGGGTCGATGATATTGATCGTAACAACACTCCACCTATGAATGGTAAATATTCTATTTTCAATTACTCATCATTTTAGTTTTATATATCTCTAGATATAATATATATAATTGTGTTGAATTTTTAATTTTTTGAAATTTAGTTTCTCTTAAATGTGGTAATTTGGAGTACAGATTCAGATATCCATAGATTTCATTAGCTTTTTTTATATTCAAATGTTACAAATTCAGATAATATTCGGATTTAAAATGGATATGGATAGATACATATGAATTTACTTTGCTTCTTCACATAAAGCAATAAAGGAAAGATATTCAAATCCACTTTATAATTTTGATTTTATATATAAATAAATAAAAATAGCTTCTTTTATTTTTTTTTAATCATTACTTTGAATATTAAACTGCATATATTCAATTTTAATGGAAATTCATTAACAATACACCAAATAATCTTTAAATTTCAAATTGTGCAAGTAGAAAGACTCAATTTTTAAATTCTAAATTTCACTCTTGAATATTTTATATTGAGTTAATTATAATTCTAATTAATTCAACATATATTATTTATCATTTAGATTTGTACCTATTTATAAACTCCTTAAATATATACATATAATACTACTACTTTTACAGATTTTTGTGAATTGATAAATCTTCAAGAGTTGGATATCAGTGGCAGTAATCTAAGGGGTATCTTACCCATGTGTTTCTCCAACCTCACCTCCCTTAAAAGGTTATCTCTCTCTTCTAATCAGTTCTCTGGAAATATATCTGCCCTTAAGAGCCTAACATTGCTTGAATCTTTGGACCTCTCTTCTAATCAGTTCTCTGGAAATATATCTACCCTTGAAAGTCTAACATCCCTCCAATTGTTGGATATTTCAAACAATAAATTTCACATCCCAAGCTCATTAAGACGCTTGTCCAACCTTTCAAAACTCAAGGACCTCATTGCAGATAACAACATCATACATGCTGATGATCATGAGATGTCAGATTCTTCGGCTCCAAGGTTCCAATTGTATTCCATCAGCTTATCTTGTTGTGGAAGTGTTGGGTCATTTCCACAATTCTTGTACCATCAAAGTGAGTTGCAGTATGTTACTCTCTCAGACATATATTTCAAGGTGGATCGATTTCCGTTTTGGTTGTTGGAAAACAATACAATGCTAAGGACCCTGGATCTCATGAATTGCTCTCTGTCAGGGCCTTTTCAAGTGCCATCGCATGTACATTCTGCTTTATCATATTTGAATATCTCCAACAATGCCTTCGGTGGCAACATCCTGGTAAGAATGGAAGCACATCTACCAGTTTTGGGTTATTTGAACATGTCAAAGAATTATTTCAATGGCAGCATTCCCTCTTCATTTGGTGATATGAGTTCCCTACGAGTTTTAGACTTATCAAACAACCAATTATCTGGTGAGATACCTGAGCACATGGCTACGGGATGCTCCTTATTAGAGATCATTACATTATCAAATAACACATTACAAGGATCAATTTTCTCTGAAAATTTTAATCTAACGAGCTTGTCCGAGCTTGAATTAAATGAAAATAACTTCACTGGGATGATCCCAAATGTCTTAGCTAACTACTCTAACTTGTATATACTAGATTTGAGCAATAACTTTATCTTTGGCGAAGTCCCAAGTTGGATTTGGAATATGCCAAGGTTGGCAGCGCTGGATGTTAGCAGGAATCAACTCTCTGGTAGATTGCCAAAATGGAGGGGAAATGGTTCGAATTTAGAACAAGTTGCCATGGCAGATAATCGACTTAAAGGTTCAATACCAATGGCAATTTGCAGTCTCAACCTCAAACTTCAAATTTTGGACCTTTCCATAAACAATTTATCTGGGACTGTACATCTTGCTTCAAGCCGGTATCGGCGAGGGAAGTTCGTTTATCTAAAAATATGCTACAAGGACCTTTACCAAATGCTTTTCGTGACAGCTCTTTGTTGGTGATATTGGATCTCAACTATAACCACTTGAAGGGTAACATTCCAAATTGGGTTCATAACCTTTCTCACTTAAGTTTTCTTCTCTTAAAGGGAAATCGCTTTGAGGGTGAAATTCCAATTCAATTATGCAAGTTGAATCATTTAAGCTTGATTGATCTTTCTCAAAACAATCTCTATGGTGGTATTCCTTCTTGTTTAAAGGTTGATACGTTGAACTACGTAATTAACCAAGATATTGCGTATGAAACTAATCACTCCTATAGGGTTAACTCGAAGCCCATTGATGTATCAATTGAATACACTGTAAAGAGCAGATCCTACAATTACAAGAAAAGAATGCTTCAATACATGTCTGGAATTGATCTCTCATGCAACAAGCTTACCGGTGAAATTAGTTTTGAAGCAAAAAGCATTATGAAGCTCTTCACATTGAACCTTTCTCACAACAGCTTGACCGGACCGATCCCACGAGCATTTTCTAACCTTAGGGGCATGGAATGTCTAGATCTTTCCTACAACAAATTGACAGGGAATATCCCTGTTGAATTTACAGTGTTACATTTCTTGGGATACTTCAATGTGTCATACAACAACTTATCTGGAAAAACACCTGAAAGGAGTGGACAATTGGGAGCATTTGATGAAAGCAGCTACATTGGGAATCCTTTTCTTTGTGGCTCATTAGTGGGGAAGAACTGCTCATTTCTCGGACCACCTTTGACACCAAATGATTCAACTGGTAATAAAGAAGACCATGGTTTCATTGACATGGATGCCTTTTATGCAAGCTTCTTTGCATGTTACATGATGGTGCTATTGTGTATCGCAGCTGTATCGTACATAAATCCTTACTGGAGGCAAACATAGCTTTACTATGTACAAATGGTCGTTGGCTCCTGCTTACTATTTTGTAGTAGATAATCTCTCCCCCAAAATTTTTTTCAATGGAAACATGTAGCTAAGAAATACTTATTAAAAAATTCATGTTGGGAATTTAAATAAGTTTCTTGATTGCAACCTATGTGTTGGGATTTTTGACAGCAACAAAAAGAAAACAAAGCAGAGGAAGAAATACAGGACACAAGAACAAGGAAGCAAGAAAAGATTACTTGCACACAAACGTGCAGCAAGGAAGCATATCGACATTGATACCATGTTGGGATTTTTGACAGCAATAAAAAGAAAACAAAGTAGAGGAAGAAATACAGGACACAAGAACAAGGAAGCAAAAAAAATTACTTGCACACAAACGTGCAGCAAGGAAGCATATCAGCAGCTCAATGAAGATTGCTTCCTTGCTGCACGTTTGTTTGCAAGTAATTTTTTCTTGCTTCCTTGTTCTTGTGTCCTGTATTTCTTCCTCTGCTTTGTTTTCTTTTTGTTGCTGTCAAAAATCCCAACACTATATGAAAATTCAATTCAATTTTACTCTACTACAATGATGAAATGTTGAATTGCCTTTGGAATATGTTAAGTCGCCTAGAGATTTCCACAATTTCCAGCAGTTCACAAATAAATATTGAACTATGATTTACAAACCCATAAAGTACAACTACATTAAAATTATAGTATAGACTAATTGTTCAAAAAAGTTAGTATTTTAAATCATTGAAATATGAAATGAGCTTTTCCGATTTATGTTTCAATTTTGATTGCAGCATTGATTTGGAACCATTCAGTTTACACCATACATGCTAATTATCATGAGATGTCGCATTCTTCGGCTCCAAGGTTCCAATTGTATTCCATCAGCCTATCTTCCTGTGGAAGTGTTGGGGCATTTCCATAATTCTTGTACCATCAAAGTGAGTTGAAGGATGTTACTCTCTCAGACATATATTTCAAGATGGATTGATTTCCATTTTTTTTTGTTGGAGAACAACACGAAGCTAAGGATCCTGGACCTCATGAATTGCTCTTTTTCAGGGCCTTTTCAAGTGCCATCGCATATTCTGCTTTATTATTGTCGTAACCATTTTTTTGAAGAAAACGGGAATCGAACTTGGGCCTTGAAAATGGATAAAATGGGAGTCGCCACCGACCTTTTATTAGGTGTGATCGGATCACCTTTGTTTTAATAAAACATTTGATTTATTAAAACAGTGTTTTTAGGTCTACGAATATTCGAGAAAATAGATTCGGGAGTCGGTTACGTGCGAGAAAGGATTAGCACCCTCACAACGCCCAAAATTGGTACCAAATTGATTAATCAATATCCTAATGTCGAAAAGTTTGAAATGTTTTTTTTTTTGAAATCTTGCCTTTTTATTGTTTTTAAACGACTTGATTGAATAATGATATTCCCTTGTTTCGAAGGAATAGAGTTTCACATCCAGCACGATTGAACGCGATAATCTAAGTCCTTGAATCCAAGATCATCTCTGAAATTCTCCAAGTACCCATTTTTGAAATTTTGGAAAGGGCATTTGCTCATTAGGTCATGCGAGAGAAAACACACCCAGCATGATTGGGCACAATCTTTTCAAACTTCCAAACGCACAAATATCACCTTATTTGAAAATAGAAACGAAATTTGAAAGGTTATCCACTTGTTCGGTCAAACGAAAAGTCACACCCAGCACGATTGGGCACAAGATTTTGAATTCCCGAACTCATGAATATTACCTTTGTGAAAACCCGTTTTTCATGAATAAAAAAAGGAAAAACAATAAAAGATAAAATGTTGAATTGCGATGAAATGACGGAAGCAAGAAACCGAAGCGTGATAATAAACGATGCAATAATAAAACGAAAATAAAAGATAACACTAAAGCAATAATAAAACAAAAACAAAAAATATTAATAATGATAGTGACAATAATAAATGCAATGATAATAGTAGTGTAGCAAATATAATAATAATAATAATAATAATAATAATAATAATAATAGTAGTAGTAATGATACCACAACAAATAATAATAATACAAAGTGTGTGCAACATAACAATATAATAATAATAATAATAATAATAATAATAACAATAATAATAATAATAATAATAATAATTATAATGCTAAATATGTACAATATAATAATATATAGTAATAATAATAATAATGAAGATAGTAATAATAATAATAATACGAGATATGCATAATATAATAATATATAGTAATAGAAATAAAAATAAAAATAATAATAATAATAATAGAATAACATAAAATATATACAACGTAATAATGATATAAATATGATGATAATAATAAATATATAAATAATATAATGATACTAATAATGAAGATATTAAACAATAATAATATATTAAATATGATTAAAAAGATTACAAAATAACAAAAGAAGGATCAAATTGCATCTAAAACGAAAGTTTGGGGTCAATTCGAAATAAAATAAAAAGAAAGGGCCTATTAGAAGTGCGCGTAAAAAGGGACTGACCAAAATGGACAATAACCCCTTCTTCCAAAATACATTGCATCAGGTGGACCCAATTGAACTTCGAAACAAATTTTTGGGCCAAATTAAAAATACCAGAAACTTAATCGCGAAGCCAAGAAAAAGCGGGAGGACCAAAAGCGCAATATACCCATTAATTAAAAACACGCGGATCCTCCTTAGCGGGTCGGGTCAAAAACGGGTTATATATTTGCGGATGAAGAAAAAAGAAAGGAAATAAAAAAATAAAAAAAAATAAAATACCTTCATATCTGAATATTGGCATTTTGCCTTTTTTTTTATTTTTGATCTTTTTTGTTATTTCTTGATTCCCAAAAAAAAAAAAAATTCCCCTTTCACAATCGATTGCTAGGCTTTTATAAAGTCGAAAAGAAAAAAAATAAAACAAAATACAATAGTGCTCCCTTTTTCTTTTGTTGCTGTTGCGCTTTTCCCTGTTTTCAGGTGCTAGTGGAGACAATGGGACGTAGAGGCTGGTGGCGGTGGATGCTGACGTGGGGGCTGGCGGCGCTACTAGATAAGGGTTTCCAAAACCCTAGTTTTTTTTTTTTTCCAAATGTTTGTTCATCTTGGGCCTGTTGTATATTGGGCTATTTTTTATTTTGTAATTGGGCCTGTTTTGGGTTTATAAATTGTTGGGTCTGTAAGTGGGCTTTGTCAGCCCGGGCAAATTTGGGCTATGACAGCTGTCCCTCTTTGCTCATTGTCGTGTAACGAGAATAAAGCAAAGACATAAAGAAGGCCAAATTTGTCCGGGTCCACCGAGTCTTGACTTCCTTAGTTCTCGTATTCTTCAAACAGCTTCAAACTCCACTGTAACTCATTACTTTGGTCCGCTTCACTGTTTCGTTATATCCTCAGGGAGATAATATTTCCATTGCTTCTTCCAGAGCATAGTAACTAGCGTCTCGATTGGCCTCAATGTGATTTTAGGTAGAAGAGATTTGTAGCTTTGATCTTCTCCACCGGGACTTTGATGAAATAAATCTGGACTTTTTCAAACTGCTTCCTTACTATCTTCGGGGAGACTTCGATCTTCAGTCTACTCCAATGCTACTTCTGAGAAATATAGCCTATAGCTTCATTTTGCTCTTGTTCAATCTTCTTTGTCCACTGGAACTTCGAGGTAATGAATCTAAGATTTGCAATTTGTTCGAAGCGACTTCAGTCTTTCGTCCGTAAGTACCTCCGTGAGTGACCCGAGGCTTAATCCCACTCTCGTAATATGAGTTGATTTTTTTTCTTTTTTGCAAACAGAAATTGAAAATACCTCAGCGTGCGACCCGAGGAGTTGATTTTTTTTGCAAATAGAAATTGAAAAACAGAAATTAAAAATATCTCAGCGTGCGACCTGAGGGGTTGATTTTTGCAAGCCGAATTTGAAAGACAGGAATTGAAAATACCTCAGCGTGCGACCTGAGGGGTTGATTTTTTGCAAGCAGAATTTGAACAACAGGAATTGAAAATACCTCAGCGTGTAACCTGAGGGGTTGATTTTTGGCGAACAAAAATTGAAGAACAGAAATTAAAAATGCCTCAGCGCGCGACCTGAGGAGTTGATGTTTGCAGAAAGAAACTAAAAATGCCTCAGCGTGCGACCTGAGGAGTTGATTTTTTTGTAAGCAGAATTTGAACAACAGGAATTGAAAATACTTCAGCGTGTGACCCGAGGGATTGATTGAAAAACAGAAATTGAAAATGCCTCAGCGTGCGATCTGAGGAGTAAAAATTTTCTTTTTTTTCTTTCTTTTTTCGCAAACAGAAATTGAAAAACAGGAATTAAAATGCCTCAGCGTGTGAACTGAGGAGTTGATTCAAACAGAAATTGAAAAACAGAAATTAAAAATGCCTCAGCGTGCGACCTGAGGATCTGATTTCTCAGCGTGCGACCTGAGGAGTTGATTCTTGCACACAGAAATTGAAAGACAAATTAAAAACACCTCAGCGTGCGACCTGAGGAGTTGATTTTGGAAAACGTATCATCTGGTGGTATTCGGATGCCTTCTTTCTCCTTGGTTTGGTACAACTATCGTCAAGACTTCTCGCTTTACTGGTGTATCTATATGTGTTATGCATGATGATGTCATGATATGCACATGTTTGTCTTAAATGCCTACATTATCATGCCATGTGTCTTGGGTTTGTTTGTCGTGTGTCTCTTCTTGTTACGACTCTCATGATTACCTGCATTCACTGCTCCGACTCTTGACTTTCCTCAGGTCTTGTACCCGTCCTCAAGTTCTACGAGTAATCCGTGTTTCTCGTATATCTCTTTTTTTTGTTGAACTTTGTCCTTTCTTTGAGGCTCTTGTACTTACCCAATTCTCATCCAGGTAATACTCAATATTCTTTTCGTTTAGAGCATGTAATTTCACTATTTATCTCTAAAATGAAACATAAATGAAAATGGCAAAGTAGGCGGGAAAGGGATACCTCATATCTATATTTATTTCAAAAGCAACAAGCAAGGAATAACTCGATCAAGAAAGCATTATAAAGGAAAACAAGTTCAGTTATTGTAAGTGCTCTAGATATCCGACGCATGAACTTCTCCATGTTTCTTCATCCTAAATCTTTTCGAGCAAGGTTTTTCGTGTAGAAGATCTTGAGCTTCAGAGTCCGCTTCAATACTATAACCTCGCCGTTTGACTCTCTGTTCAAACTATTCTTGCCTTTTCGGTCTGAATTTGCTTCCTTAGGATGCCCTTTCGGGTTTTCATCCTAATTTCCCTTTTTTTTTAGGCGTAGTACTTTTTTACTGCATCTGAGTTTACCAGATTTGGTAACTCTTTCCCATCCATTTCAGTGAGAATCAAAGCTCCACCTAAGAAAGCTCTCTTTACGACGTATGGTCCTTCCCAATTTGGTGCCCATTTTCCTCGAAAGTCCTTTTGTATAAGGAGAATCTTCCTCAACACGAGTTCTCTTTCACGAAATTCTCTTGGCCGCACTTTCTTGTCATTGGCTGCGATCATTCTCCTCTGGTACATCTGTCCGTGACAAATTGCTTTCAAGCGTTTTTCTTCGATTAGATTCAGTTGGTCATATCGAGCCTGAACCTATTCAGATTCTTCTAGTTTTGATTCCATTAAGATTCTTAGAGAGGGGATTTCCACCTCGATGGGCAGTACAGCTTCCATTCCATAGACCAGAGAGAAAGGAGTTGTCCCCATGAAGGTACGTACACATGTGCGATACGCGTATAGGGCAAATGGTAGCTTCTCGTGCCAGTCTTTATACGTCTCAGTCATTTTCCCAATAATTTTCTTGATATTTTTGTTAGCGGCTTCTACCGCCCCATTCATCTTTGGCCGATAGGGTGAGGAGTTATGATGTTTGATTCGAAATTGCTCGCACACTTCCTTCATCATCTTGCTGTTCAGGTTTAAGGCATTATCTAAGATGATTCTCTCAGGAAAATCGTATCGACATATGATCTCCCTTTTAAGAACTTGCACACTGCGGAATTTGTCATATTGGCAAACGAAGCAGCTTCTACCCATTTTGTGAAGTAATCTATGACTACAAAAATGAATCGATGTCCATTAGAAGCTTTTGGGGAAATTGGCCCTATAACATCCATCCCCCACATAGAAAAAGGCCATGGAGAAGTCATGACGTGAAGGGGCGAAGGTGCTGCATGAATTTTATCGTCATAAACTTGACATTTGTGACACTTTCACGCGTAACTAATGCAGTCGCTTTCCATTGTCAACAAGTAATAACCGAGCCTCATAATCTGCCTGGCCATAGTGAGGCCATTGGCGTGCGTTCCACAAACTCCTTCAGGGACCTCTTCGAGTATCTTTCTGGCTTTAACAGTATCCACACATCTCAAGAGCATTTGATCTTTCCCCCTTTTGTATAGGATGTCCCTATCGAGAACAAATCCTGCTGCCAATCTTCTGATCGTTCTTTTGTCGTTCTCGTTTGCTTGCTCGGGGTATCTTTGATTCTTGGCATATTCTAAGATATCATGGAACCATGGTTGTCCATCCTCCTCGTTTTCAATGCTAAAACAATGCGTAGGGGTCTCATATATGCTCATCTGGAGAGGCATTATTTCTGTTTCTCGGTTTGCTTAGCCAAGGTGGCCAGGGCGTCAGCCAATTGGTTTTCTTCCCGTAGGAAGTAATTAAAAGTCACTTCTTCGAATTCTCCAACCAATTCCGCAACAAGATCACGATATTTGACCAACTTTGAGTCTCTTACTTCCCAATCTCCACGGATTTGGGAAATTACCAATGCCGAGTCCCCGAAGACTGCTAAGACCTTAACGTTCTGCTCGATAGCTGCGCGAAGTCCCATGATGCAAGCCTCATATTCCGCTATGTTGTTGGTACAGAAGAAATTTAATCTGGCAGTAAAGGGGTAATGATCCCCTTCTGGTGACACTAAGACTGCTCCAATCCCATGCCCCAATTGTAATACCCCTATACCCGGTTCAATTATGCAAACCTGGTATAAGATTATTACATTTGGTGCCAAAACAATTATGGCCAGATACTATCTAATTAAAACATTTGAATATAATATTTTAACTTTCCAACCATTTTTGATAACATATTTATTGTTTATTAATTAATTCCTTATATACCAAAATACTTCAATTAACTCAAAATAGATAGAATTTCAAGAATCTATATTTTAGTCTCTATCACGTGGGAACACCTTTGAACTACATATGTACATGCCATTTTAATACAAAATATAGTACCTACTTTTGAAGCCCTTGAGGATGTGATGAGATAAGAAATCTTCTAGTTGGACTTCTCTTCCAGTCTAATTATACCTACGCGTTAAAATAAACGTGTTAAGCCGGTGAAGGCTTAGTAAGCACTACAAGAATAAATAAGTAAATGATCATAACAAAACATTTTAAACTCATTCAATTATTACATATCGGATCACATATAAGTCTCTTCAACTATGCCTTGCAATACTAAAAATTCAACTTATCTTTTGTAAGGTATAAAAATTACCTTAACATATCAGTGATTCACTTTGTTCTCATTTCACATTCTTAGCCCAAAGTAGACTTTATAGAACACACCGTATATACTGGAACAAATACAGAGGTGCATTATGATGCACAAGTGAACAGAGAGCACCAATGTGCTAATAATCAGAGAGCACTGACGTGCTAATATCAGAGAGCACTGACGTGCTAATAATCAGAGAGCACCAACGTGCTAATATCAGAGAGCACCAACGTGCTAATATCAGAGAGCACTGACGTACTAATATCGAGAGCACCGACGCGTGCTAATATCGAGAGCACCAACGTGCTAATATCGAGAGCACACCGATGTGCTAATGTTCCTTAATATCCCAAAGAGTTCTAAATTTCGTCTACTTGGGCATTAAAGTGAATCTCATATATTTAAATAATTTACATAAATATTTCAAAAAGATAAATAACAATAATTTAAAATTCTTGTAGTATTTACATCAAAAGGTTGAGGTGATATAAATTCTTCTTCCTTCACTCCTTAACCTTCTCTTTTCCTTTTCCTTCAATTCGGTCCTCTCCTTTTCTTTTTCTTCAATTTCATATAAACATATAACATTTATATGTTAAAAATAATCAAATAATTTCTTGTACTATAAAATAAAATAAACATGTATTTTATGATAAATTCATCCTTTCTTACTTTTGCTCACATTTCAATTTAATCCTTTACTCATAAACTTATTCAAAGCTGTCTACTTGAGTCACAGTCACTAAATTATTTATTTCTAGAGCTACAGAACTCCAAATGAAGAACCGTTAATTTTCTCTAACATTTCTTCATACCATAAAATTTCTAGAATTTTTGGCCTAGCAAATTAGTACAGTTTATTCATCAAATTCACCCCTATTCTGCTGTCTGGCAGTTCTGACCCTTCTTCACTAAAAATTAATTATCTCTTCATACAGAATTCCGATGATGTTCCTGTTTATTTATATTGAAAATAGACTCATTCAGTATTCTAATCATATAACTTTAAGCCTCTAATTGTTTTTCTCCAATTTTTTATGATTTTCCAAATTCAGAACAGGGGATCCCGAAATCCCTCTAAACCAGTCTTACAAAAATATAAATATCTCAAATTAAAGAATTCATTTGCTTTCCCTGATTCTTTCATATGAAAATAGACTCAAAAATCTTTAATTTCATATCTCATTCAACTTCTAATTCCACTTCTACGATTTTTGGTGATTTTTCAAAGTTACTCTACTGCTGCTGTCCAAAACAGTTTTCTTATAGCTTATTTTACAATTAAATCCTTTACCCAATTCTAACTTCAAATTCTTTCAATTAAACCACTAATTCATCTTTTTGTTCATCATATGCTATATTCAACAGCTTTAAAACTTCAAAAACTTCAACTTAAATTCATCAAAACTTTGTTCTAAAACTTATAAAGCATCAAAATTAAAAGAAAAGGACTAAATTAGCTTACCTATTAAACATCCAAGCTTTAAATCATCAATTTCTCCTCTTTCTTTCTTTCTTTCTTTCTTTCCCGCTTTCGTCTTGTTCTCTGTTTCTTTTTCTCATTATGTTTTTCTTCTTTTTTTTTTTTGTTTTATATATATAATAATATAATAATATAATAATATAATAATATAATAATATACTAAAAATCTCAGATTTTTTACACAATACACCGCCTAAACTTTACAAAATGGCATAATTGCCATTTTGGTCCTTCATAATTTCTTTTAATCTATAATTCAACTTTTGCACCTTTTTCAATTTAATCCTTTTTCTCAAATACTTCTAATTAAGTCAAATTCACCTAAATAAAACCTTATTAAACACACAACTAACTTTTTAAATATTTTTTAATAAATATTTTATGAGTCCGTTTACTAAAAATAGAGACCCGATAACTCATTTTTCGATATCCATACTTTTGAGGTCGTTACACCAATGCATTTGACGCGCCATCAAAACTCATCTTCTATGATTTCTCTTTCGACGATTCACATTCCTTTTCCGTAACGCATATCAAGTCTTCGTCTGGGAAGTCGAATCTCAACGGCTCGTATTCCTCTGTTGTTTGAGTTGCTAAGAAATCAGCCACTACGCTCCATTTAATCGATTTCTAGCTCACGTATACGATGTCATACTTCGATAGTAGGATCTGCCATCGTGCCATTCTTCCTGAGAGTGCAGACGATTCCATCATGTATTTTATTGGGTCCAGCTTTGAAATCAACCATGTTGTATGATACAGCACATATTGTCTGAGCCTCCGAGTTGCCCAAACCAGAGCACAACAGAATTTTTCAATTGACGGATATTTTGCTTCATACTCCGTGAATTTCTTACTGAGATAATAGATCGCCTGTTCCCTTTTTCCAGACTCATCATGTTGCCCTAGGACGCAGCCCATTGAGTTTTTGAACACAGTCAGATATAGTATTAGCGGTCTTCCAGGAGTTGGTGGTACTAGCACCGGAGGACTAGACAAATATTGCTTTATCTTGTTAAAAGCCTCTTGACATTCCTCGTCCCATTCTCCAGGATTGTGTTTTCGAAGGAGTCGAAAAATCGGATCACACTGCTTGGTGAGTTGAGCAATGAATCGAGCGATGTAGTTCAGTCTCCCTAGAAATCCTCTGACTTCCTTTTGTGTGCGCGGGGGTGGTAGTTCTTGTATGGCCTTTATTTTATCCGGATCGACCTCGATACCTTTCTTGCTAACAATGAACCCCAGTAATTTCCCAGAGGTCGCCCCGAAGGTACATTTGGCTGGGTTAAGCTTCAGTTGGAATTTTCTCAGTCTTTCAAACAACTTCCGGAGGTTCTCGACATGCTCTCTTTCTCCTCGAGATTTGGTGATCATATCATCGACATAGACTTTTATTTCCTTGTGCATCATGTCATGAAACAATGTTACCATGGCTCTCTGGTATGTTGCCCCGGTATTCTTTAGTCCGAACGGTATCACTTTGTAGCAAAACGTCCCCCACATTGTCTTGAATGTAGTCTTCTCCATATCTTCTGAAGCCATCTTGATTTGATTGTAACCCAAAAATCCATCCATGAAGGAGAAAAACGAATGCTTTACCGTGTTATCTACCAATGTATCGATGTGTGGCAATGGGAAATTATCTTTAGGCCTTACTCGATTCAAATCACGGTAATCCACGCACATTCGCATTTTGCCATCTTTCTTCGGTACTGGGACTATATTAGCCACCCATTCTGGATATCTAGAGATTTGTAGGAAGCCAGTATCAAATTGTTTCTTTACTTCTTCCTTTATCTTTAGGAGCATTTCAGGCCTCATCCGCCTTAGCTTCTGTTGGATAAACTTGCATTCTGGTTTCAAAGAGAGTATGGACCACTACATCTTTGTTCAAACCTGGCATGTCTTGATACGACCATGTGAACACGTCTTTGTATTCATGAAGCAAGGCGATCAGATCATGTTTGGTGTCCTCTGACATGGAGGTCCCTACTTTTACCTCTTGCCTCTTTTCTTCGTTTCCCAAATTCACTGTCTCGATAGATTCTCGATAGGGCATAATCTGTTCCTCCTCTTGTTCTACCATTCTTCGTAAGTCTGGGGAGGAGACATAATCTTCAGCTTCTTCTTCAGCCTCGAATTCTCCCACACAAATGGCTTTCCCGAAGTCGATTTTAGGACTTGTAACAGGATTGTTCGCGTCGATGATATCTGAGCACCTGAAAAGTAGATAAAAAAGAAACTATAGAGGGACATCAAGGTACTGGAACGTGATACGATGATACGGGATATATAGGGACAGGTTTTATAAAAAAAGAAATGAATATGGAGCCGATGAGAATGGAAAGACCATGACAAAATGCATCTTTATTCATGTTTCATTTAAAAGCTAAATAGACAATGCAAACTCTCATAACAGATTCCCCTACAGCTTAGGGGCATACAAAGGTCAGTATTGAGCATTACTTTGGAGGAGACTTAGAAATTACGAGGAGATCCACTGCAGTCCAATTGTTCGGAGTGAATCTAGGGGGGCAAGGGCGTATCGCTGAAACATCTTCCACTGCATTACTCCCTTTGTTAATGACATTGATGCTAAAGTCCTGTAGGCCCCTTTCTATCCATGACATCATGCTTCGTGGATCATCTCTTCCCGGGTATGTAATTCCTGCCGATGTAAATGTTTTCGACAAAGGCGGATACGTTATGGGCTCCCATTCTAATTCTCGACCTGAGGCTCTCGCAATCCTCCTTTCTTGCTCTTTCTGTAACTGTTTCCTTCTTTGCCACGCGTCGGGCTCGAATCCAAAACCCCATCGAGCCTTATGGTGTATTGGTTTTAGTGCTCTGGCTATTCCTTGCTGGTACTTTTCCAAACCTCTCTTCGCTTTGGCTCCTTTCCCCACAGTCAGCTTGATTCCCATCTCGGTATTCCTTGACAGCTTGGGTGTGGGGGCTTTGCTTCCTTCAGCGATAAAAGTTGCATTGATGAATTCGAAGGAACGGAAGGAGCACTCTACTGCATCTTTGTTCACCTCGATGTAGGGTGCATCAGTAGAGATGGACGCAACGATGTCTTCCTCACCAGCAACCATGATCAAGCGATTATCCATGACAAACTTTACTTTTTGGTGGAGAGATGAAGGGACTGCCCCAGCTGAATGGATCGAAGGTCTCCCTAAGAGGCAATTATACGAAGGTGAGATATCCATGACCTGGAATTCTACATCTTATGTACACGGGCCCACATCTAGAGGAATTTCAATCTTCCCCATGACCTCTCGTCGTGTCCCATCGAATGCTCTCACTGTGGAATGACAAGGCCTCAGATAAGACATATCTACTGGCATTCTAGATAGTGTGGCCAAAGGCATGACATTAAGTGCAGACCCGTTATCAATGAGTAAACTTGGTACTATGTAACCCTTACAATAGGTCGTGATATGTAATGCTTTGATAGAGCCTCTACCGTTTGGTGGTATTTCATCATCACTAAAAGAGATGAAATTGTCCGCGTTTAAGTTGTTTGCCCACCTGTCAAGCTTTTCCAAAGATACATTGCTTTCCACATAAGCTTAATTCAGCACTTTTAACAAGGTGTTACGATGCCCTCAGAGTTCAATAGCAGGGATAACATCGAGATCCTTGCTGGCTGCTTGTTCAACTATTCCACGATGTTATATTCACTATGTTTGATGAACTTCAAGAATTCATGTGCCTCATCCTTACTCACGGGCCTTTTAGATTCTTGTTCAGATTGTATTTCAACCTCAACCTCGGCTTCGTGCATTGGCGCCTTTCCTTTTTGACTCGAGTCGACGACTTTCTTTTTTGGTTCAACCACATTGGGAGAATAACATCTCCCGCTACGGGTGAAATGCCCCACCTCGCTAACATCACCAGTCGTAGCTTCGGGTATGGTAATATTGACATCGTATTTCCACGGCACCGCCTTGCTGTCCTTGCAAGGGAAGGGAGAAGGCATTTTGATTATCATCTTCGGTTTCACCTCCTCCTTCTTTGCTTTGTAGTATATTACCAAGGGTCGGTCAGCACTATAAAGGGGACCTGATGATTGACCCTCGGAAGTACATATATCTTTTTCGTCAATCTCTTCCTTCTTATTACAGATCTCAACCTCCTTATTGTTCATCATACCTTGAAGTAATTCTTTAAATTCCTCACAAGATTGGATGTGGTGTCCTTCTATGCCGTGAAAGACGCAAAAACTTTGACCTTTCATGCTTTCCTCCTTGAGACTTCTGCCTAGCAAACCCTTTTCGGTCATTACTTCCCACACTTTTCCTCAAAGGTGTCCTTATCTCGGAGACACAACTTTTGGCTTGCCACCTATCTTCTTGTGTCACCACACTCACGTTTCCTACGGGATGGTTAGGGAGTGGGTTTCCAGCCACATTACCAGTGCCGTCAAATTGTAAAATCCCCGCATCGATAAGACCTTGAACCCTCCTTTTAAAAGCTATACAATTGTCCGTAGAATGCCCCTGGTTTCCCGCATGATACATACAATTAGCATTAGGATCGTACCACTTTGGGTATGGAGGCTTCAACGGTGCCATGTAATGTGGGGATATTAATTGTTTTTCCAACAATTTCGGGCACAGTTCTCCATACGACACAGGAATAGGAGTGAATTAAGGTCTTTCAGGATTGGGTCTTGTTGGCCTCTGTTCATTTTTAGGCCAACTTTGAGCGGGAGTGGTATTTGGTGGGGATGTGGCGAACGGTCTTTGGTTATCAGTGGCATAGATGGGGTAAGGAGGGGGTGTTTGATAGTAGAGGTTTTGAGGAGGAAAATAGAAATTTGGGGGTGGCCGAAATTGAGGTCGCGGTTGGATTGGGTATGGATTGGAAGCATAGTGGTTTCCGGTCCCCACCATATGGGTTTCAGGCTCTTTCTTCTTTATAAGTGCTGACCTCTTTGAGCTCTCGGAACCTTCCATCCTCCCACTCTTGATGCCGTTTTCAATGAGTTCTCCGGATATTACGACATCTGTGAAGTCCTTTGTGGCATTTCCTACCAGCTTGTCATAGAATGGCGCTTTTAAAGTGTTGATAAAAAGAACTATGATCTTAGTTTTGGTCAGTGGGGGTTCTACTTGAACCGAGACGTCCCTTCACCTTTGAGCATATTGTCTAAAGGTCTCTGATGGCTTCTTTTCCATCATCTGTAGCGTTAGTCGATCAGGTGCTATGTCGAAGACGTGCTTGTATTGCTCACAGAATGCTGAAGCTAAATCATCCCATGATTGGATCCTCTCTCTGCCGAGCTGATTATACCACCGGAGGGCTGACCCGATCAAGCTATCTTGAAAGCAGTGTATCAACAACTTGTCTTCATCCACATAACCAGCCGTTTTTCGACAAAACATGATAAGATGCGCCTTTGGACACCTTGTTCCATTATATTTTTCGAAGTCTGGCGCTTTAAATTTTAGAGGCAAGACCAGACCGGGAACCAAACTGAGCTTTTTGGCGCTCATTGCGGAAGAGACTCTAGTTCCCTCTATCGCCTCGAGTCTTTCTTCCAGATCCTTATACTTGTCCTGAGCATCCTGATCCTTCATTCTTAACTTAGCTAGTTCTATAGGATCATCCAAATGCGGGACAATAGCGTCGGCGCAGGTTAGCTCCATGGTTTGATGCGACTACTCCTTGCCCTAGACGGGCGGTGGTGGTGGTGCAGGTGGTTGTTCTGGGCCTGTAAATTCCCTTTGAGGCCAACCTCCATGAGGTGGAGTGTATCCTGGGGGATGGCCTTTGCTTTCTTCCCCGGTACTAGTTGTAGGGTCTTTTCCTTTGTTTGTTATCCCATTCATCATCAAAGTCATTTGGGCCATCATATTCTGTTGAGCCTCTATCATCTGGTCTTTCATTTCTTGCTGAAACTTCATCATCTACTCTTGCATCTCTTTCTGAAATTGTTCGTATCTTTGGTCCATCGCTTTTGCCTTACGACGAGTGTTGTAGTAATATATAATAGGTTGGTTTTCGTCGGTTTCCAGGGTAACTTCTGTCACGATTTTAATCAATTAGACTCCTTTTGATGCAAATGATGTGATGTATGCAAATGGATAAAATGTAATACAAATGCGTGAAATGAATGCAAAAGGCGCCGATTCCTGTTCAATTTCTTATAGAAAGCTTATTTAAGAAACAAAATCCTTTACATAAAACAGAGTCATATATGCAACCTGGCCCTTATGCCCAGAATTTTAATTTTCTCGAGGAGCGAGGCTAACTCTCGACCCCGGTCTGACTTTGATTCATACATTATACTTAATACATCGGCTTGGACCGCTAAGGATTGTAGATGTTCAGCCACTTCTCGTATCTGTGTTACTGCTTCACGCATGACGTAATCCCTTTCTCTGACCTGATTTTGAGATTGTTGGAACCGGAACTCACTATCTTCCAGTGCCATTTCGAGCTCTACTAACTTCCCTTTTAACTCTTCAATCTGGTTTAGGCTTGATTCTAGCTTCGCTATAGAGTCGCGTCTTCGACTAAATGTCTTTTCTTGTTCTATTAATCGAGCTTTCAGTGTCGCATTCTCTCTTTGGCTCTCACTTGCAGTCTTCCTCAGAGCATCCTTTTGTGCTTGAGCCTCTTGGAACTTTTTCCTCCACTGATCAACCTTGGCTTTCTCTTCTCGAATTTCTTTACGCCATTGTTCTGAAGTTTTACCCAACCCGACAGTCCTTATTGATAGACGCAGCTTTCTATAATCAGTCTTCAGGCTCTCCAAATCTTCTTCGGCCTTCCTTTTTCCTTTCTTCAATTTCTCAGCCTCCGAGTTTTGGACATGAATATCCAACATCAAATGCATCTTTTCTTCTTCTAGTCGCTCTATCCTCTTTTCCAACTCTGAATTTTTACTTTCAAAGTCTTGCTTCATAATCTCCGCCTCGGAAGGGACTACTTGTAAGTATTTCTCCATTGGTTGAGTACTATCGTGTGTCGGTTTAGGGACATTATCGTTTATTCTCCTACTCCGCCAGGCATTATACTCGAGGGTTACCATCGGACCTACAGTAATTCTTTTCATTCGGTAAATTTGTTTCCAAGCATCAGCAATCTCCCGAACCTTCTTCTTAAAATTATTCCCTTTGTACGAAAATTCGAACTGAGCTAGGCCATAAGTCGTCGGTATAAACTGTCTTGAATTGTATTGCCTTAGCACAAGCAAAGGAGCATACCCAATGGCTCCCCAAATTCCTAGCAGAGGAACCCAATCATAACTCCCACAGCGGTAGAGAATTTCATCAGGAACAAACCAAGGAGCTCTCCATTCAATGTCTTTTTCTCGGATATTTTGAAGGAGTGCGATCCAATTTTCCTCTGATATGTCGTCTCTCTTGGGCTTATCTGCCAACTCCTTTAATAGGGAATAATTTTCATAGTGAACTCGACAAGAAGCTCTATCTATCTTCTAGAAATGGCTATGGAACCAAACTAGCAACAGTTGCGCACATCCCATGAATCTACCCTCGCCTGCTCTCCGGCACGCATTTAAAGATCTAAACGTTTCGGCAAGAATGGCTGGTATTGGCGTAACTCCTTTGTCAAGACGATCAAATAAGTCAACAACTGCTTCATCCACATGCCTCAAAGCTCTTGGGAAAATTACCAGGCCGTAAATACTTAAAGCGAAGATGTCAACCTTCCTCTTAGCATCTGGATGTGCCACTATCAAGTCCTTTAAGTTCACCCACGGAATGCATTTCCCTTCGCCTTTTTGCTGAACATGTGCCATGACCCATTGTTCACTCATTCCAGTGATGCTCATCAGTTTCTTTACAAAAGTTGGTGCATTGCCGGCCCTAAAGTAAACTTTATCGACCTGAGCCCTTCGATTACGAAGTAAAGCCGTGTATTCTTCTATGGTAGGTACCAAGTCCACTTTCCCGAATGTGAAGCAGCTATATGCGGGATTCCAATATTGGGTTATGGCCCGAAACAAGTGTTTGTCCACTCTGATGTCAAGCAAATAGGGTAGATCGCCATAATTAAGGTAGAAAAGCTGCTTAGTCCCCTCATCCCAATGAGCCCACATATCTTTTAATTCTTGTAACTCATTCTGTTATCTTTGATCGAGTAAAGCCCCAACTCGATGTATATCCCTCGGCTAGACTATCCCCTTTCTCGAGTTGTATCTTCTCTGACCATATACGCACGGCCGCGTTATCCTCTACTTTATCAAGGAATTCGTCCCCCATAACAAGCTTCTATTTTAGTAACCAAACGGAAATCGACACCTTTTAATGTGAAATGACATGCAAACATGGCCAAAATAAACAAGTTAGTTTTGAATAACAGCAACCAAAACGAGTAAAAGGACGTCAGACCACTATATGGGTAACCTCTACGATTTAGCGTAGCTTTACTTACGGTGGGCCCTTAAGGTTCACTATATGTGGATTAGTTCTAAAAGAAGGGTACCCGAACCAGCAGATTCCTCAATCCTCACCCATTATAGGCTCATACGGATCGAGTTCAGTTCAGGGGAATACATTTCCCTATGGCCATGCGGAGGTGAAAACCTCACGAAACCATAGGTACGGTTGTATTCCGGAAGCGGTCCCCTAGCCCATGCGGAGGTGAAAACCTCACAAAGGCATAGCTTCTCGCTCCCACTTAAGGGTGTGACCACAACGGTCATGCAAATATGAATGCAGAGACATCCTATGAGACTCGACATTATTGCGATCATAGTACCAGCAAATGCATCGAAAGAAACATGATTTTTCAAAATGATTTTCCAAGTTTTTGACAAAAGGACAAAGAATAATCAATTTTACGGCCTGACTCTCTTATTGAGGTCCCCAGTGGAGTCGTCAAGCTGTCGTAACCATTTTTTTTAAGAAAAAATGGATAAAATGAGAGCCGCCACCGACCTTTTATTAGGTGTGATCGGATCACCTTTGTTTTAATAAAACATTTGATTTATTAAAATAGTGTTTTTAGGTCTACGAATATTCGAGAAAATAGGTTCGGGAGTCGGTTACGTGCGAGGAAGGATTAGCACCCTCGCAACGCCCAAAATTGGTACCAAATTGATTAATCAAT
This sequence comes from Gossypium bickii, assembly GCA_025503065.1. NCBI lineage: Eukaryota > Viridiplantae > Streptophyta > Magnoliopsida > Malvales > Malvaceae > Gossypium > Gossypium bickii. The sequence goes on along the minus strand of CP106714.1, from coordinate 2,294,228 downwards.
GTCCTAATGTCGAAAAGTTTGAAATGTTTTTTTTTTTGAAATTTTGCCTTTTTATTGTTTTTAAACGACTTGATTGAATAATGATATTCCCTTGTTTCAAAGGAATAGAGTTTCACATCCAGCACGATTGAACGCGATAATCTAAGTCCTTGAATCCAAGATCATCTCTGAAATTCTCCAAGTACCCATTTTTGAAATTTTGGAAAGGGCATTTGCTCATTAGGTCATGCGAAAGAAAACACACCCAGCACGATTGGGCACGATCTTTTCGAACTTCCAAACGCACAAATATCACCTTATTTGAAAATAGAAACGAAATTTGAAAGGTTATCCACTTGTTCGGTCACGAAAAGTCACACCCAGCACGATTGGGCACAAGATTTTGAATTCCCGAACTCATGAATATTACCTTTGTGAAAACCCATTTTTCATGAATAAAAAAAAGGAAAAATAATAAAAGATAAAATGTTGAATTGCGATGAAATGACGGAAGCAAGAAACCGAAGCGTGATAATAAACGATGCAATAATAAAACGAAAATAAAAGATAACACTAAAGCAATAATAAAACAAAAACAAAAAATATTAATAATGATAGTGACAATAATAAATGCAATGATAATAGTAGTGTAGCAAATGTAATAATAATAATAATAATAATAATAATAGTAATGATACCACAACAAAATAATAATAATAATAATACAAAGTGTGTGCAACATAACAATATAATAATAATAATAATAGTAGTAGTAGTCGTAATAATAAATAGTATAGTAATAATAAAATAGTAATAATAATACGAAATATGTACGACATCATAATGATAATAATAATAAAAATAATGAAGATAGTAATAATAATAATAATTATAATGCTAAATATGTACAATAGAATAATATATAGTAATAATAATAATAATAATAATAATAATACGAGATATGCATAATATAATAATATATAGTAATAGAAATAAAAATAAAAATAATAATAATAATAATAATAATAATAGAATAACATAAAATATATACAACGTAATAATGATATAAATATGATGATAATAATAAATATATAAATAATATAATGATACTAATAATGAAGATATTAAACAATAATAATATATTAAATAGGATTAAAAAGATTACAAAATAACAAAAGAAGGATCAAATTGCATCTAAAACGAAAATTTGGGGTCAATGCAAAATAAAATAAAAAGAAAGGGACTATTAGAAGTGCGCGTAAAAAGGGAGGGACCAAAATGGACAATAACCCCTTCTTCCAAAATACATTGCATCAGGTGGACCCAATTGAACTCCGAAACAAATTTTTGGGCCAAATTAAAAATACCAGAAACTTAATCGCGAAGCCAAGAAAAAGCGGGAGGACCAAAAGCGCAATATACCCATTAATTAAAAACACGCGGATCCTCCTTAGCGGGTCGGGACAAAAACGGGTTATAGTCAAAACGACGTCGTTTTGGGTGTTTTAGGCCAGCCCCAAAACTACGTCGTTTTGATGGACTATATAAGGCCAAAAATTCCCAAAATAATCATTTCCTCACTTCTCTTTTAAAAAAAAAAGCTTTTACTCTCCCTTTTCTCTCTGTAGGTGCAGACGGGGAGGGGATTCCGCCAGACGCTGCTGTCGGCCACTGTGTGGGACACCGCATGCCACTGCCACCATGGAAAAGGTAATTTTTTTATTTTTTTATTTTTTTATCTTTATATATTTATATATATTTGCGGATGAAGAAAAAAGAAAGGAAATAAAAAAAATAAATAAAAAAATAAAATACCTTCAGATCTGAATATTGGCCTTTTGCCTTTTTTTTTTTGTTTTTGATCTTTTTTGTTATTTCTTGATTCCCCAAAAAAAAAAATCCCCCTTTCACAATCGATTGCTAGGCTTTTATAAAGCCGAAAAGAAAAAAAATAAAACAAAATACAATAGTGCTCCCTTTTTCTTTTGTTGCTGTTGCGTTTTTCCCTGTTTTCAGGTGCTAGTGGAGACAATGGGACGTAGAGGCTGGTGGCGGTGGATGCTGATGTGGGGGCTGGCAGCGGTGGATGCTGACGTGGGGACTGGCGGCGCTACTAGACAAGGGTTTCCAAAACCCTAGTTTTTTTTTTTTCCAAATGTTTGTTCGTCTTAGGCCTGTTGTATATTGGGCTATTTTTTATTTTGTAATTGGGCCTGTTTTGGGTTTATAAATTGTTGGGTCTGTAAGTGGGCTTTGTCAGCCTGGGCAAATTTGGGCTATGACAATTATATTTGGATATCTCCAACAATGCCTTCGATGGCAACATCCTAGTAAGAATGGGAGCACACCTACCATTTTTGGTTATTTGAACATGTCAAAGAATTATTTCAATGGCAGCATTCCCTCTTCATTTGGTGATATGAGTTCCCTAATAGTTTTGGACTTATCAAACAACTAATTATCTAGAGATATACTTGAGAACAAGGCTATGGGCTGCTCTTCATTAATGGTCCTTGCATTATCAAATAACACACTACAAGGACCAATTTTCTCTAGAAATTTTAATCTAACGAGCTTGTCCGAGCTCAAATTAAATGGAAATAATTTCATTGGTATGATCCCAAAAATCTTAGCTAACTTCTCTAACTTGTATATACTAGATCTTAGCAATAACTTCATCTTTGGTGAAGTCCCAAGTTGGACTTGGAATAAGTCAAGGCTAGCAGCATTGGATGTGTACAGGAACCAACTCTTTGGTAGGTTGCCACAATGGAGGGGAAATGCTTCGAATTTGGAACAAGTTTCCATGGCAGATAATCAACTTGAAGGTTCAATACCATGGGCAATTTGTAATCTATATCTCAAACTTTACTTTTTGGACCTTTCCATGAATAGTTCATCTAGGATTCTACCATCTTGCTTCTTCAAGTCGGTGTCGGTGAGGGAAGTTCATTTATTTAAAAATAAGCTACAAGGAGCGTTACCAAATGCTTTTCATGATAGATCTTCGTTGGTGACATTGGATCTCAGCTATAACCACTTGAAGGGTAACATTCCAAATTGGGTTAGCAATCTTTTTGAATTAAGTTATCTTCTCTTAAGGAGAAACCACTTTGAGGGTGAAATTCCAATTCAATTATGCAAGTTGAATCGTTTAAGCTTGATTGATCTTTCTCAAAACAATCTCTCTGGTGGTATTCCTTCTTGTTTAAAAGTTTCTACACTGAACTATGTAACTGAGCAATATATACAGAAAACTATTTATTCCAGCATGAATAGCTCAATGTGCAATGAAGTTTCAATAGGATATACAGTAAAGAGCAGATCCTATAATTACAAGAGAAGAATACTTCAATACATATCTGGAATTGATCTTTCCTACAACAACCTTATCGGTGAAATTAGTTTTGAAATAAAAAACATTATGAAGCTCTTCACATTGAACCTTTCTCACAATAGCTTGACCGGACCTGTGCCACGAGCATTTTCTAACCTTATAGACATGGAAAGTCTAAATCTTTCCTACAACAATTTGACAAGGAATATCACTGATGAATTTGTGGTGTTACATTTCCTGGAATACTTCAATGTGTCGTACAACAATTTATTTGGAAAGACACCGGAAAGGATTGGACAATTGGAAGCATTTGATGAAAGCAACTATGTCGGTAATCCTTTTCTTTGAGGCTCATTGGTCTTTGTGGCTCATTGGTGGGGAAGAATTGTTCGCCCGTGGAATTACCATTGACACCGAAGGCTTCGGATGGCAACAAAGAAGACCATGGTTTCATTGATATGGATGCCTTCTATGCAAGCTTCTTCGCATGTTACTTGATGGTGCTATTGTGTATCGCAACTGTGTTATACATAAATCCTTAATGGAGGAAAGGATGGTTTTACTATATACAAATGGCCGTTGATTTCTGCTACTACTTTGTGGTAGATAATTTCCCCAGAAATTTTTGTAATGGAAACATGTAGCAAAGCAATTGCGATTTCCGAGAAAAGAGTTTACAAGGGGTATAAAACTGTCGATTGCAAAGCCAAGTTTATACGGAATAACTGTGTTATGACATGGATTTAAAGTGTTTTTCTGGAACTAAATAAAAACTCCCACGAGCCATATACTTAGTTTGATTGCTATTTCAGTTGGTTTGATATCAATTTGTACAAAATGTTAGCTGTCACCAGGTCTAGTCCTTCATAATCTCAGTAGTAGCAACAAATAATTATTGAAAGATTGTTTGCTATGTGTAACACCACCTTCATGTTGAATAAGTTTCTTTTCTCCACACACAAATGAGCAACTTGGTTACTTGGTTATGCATCCAAAAGCTTCCAATCGCCGTGCAAAGTTGTAGTTTACTACATACAAACCTTCCATAATGTTTGTTCATTTTTTTAAAGATTGTTGACCTAGAAAGTATTGTTGAAGTTAGTTTCCATGCAACACATGCATCAGCAAAGAAGCAGCACATACAACACGAGACAAGCTGGCAGCAAGTGGAGCTTATGAATATTGTCCAATTTCAACTTATTTTGTTGCTTTAAGTTTATAGTTTGTAACTTAGTTCTTTTAGGACTTAGTTGGTAAACCTTTTGATGTAATTTAGGTGTTGATTGATTGAAAATTCAGCAATGCAATGTGTGCAAGTTAATACTTCAAGTTTCTATGTAGCTTAGTGGTGTTAGGTGAAGGTTTAGGTGATCTTTGACTTGTGATTACCAACCATCAGCTTGTATTTGTATTGGTATTATGCCATTGTTCATTTTGAATGAAATCTTATGAAGTTTTCTTCCATATGCTTCATAATTCTTAGCTTTTCTTTTTTGTTTTGTTTTTCTTTGCTTTTGTTTCTTTCGCAAGTCACGAGGCTTGCTGCTCAAGCTTCAGCTAAGTTTGCTGCTTACTGATCATAACCCCAACAAGTATCATGCTGCTAAAGTCTCAAAGTTTCATTTCTAATCAATCACATTGGCAAATGGCATCATCGAATTACTGTTTTGACCAGATAAGTTTAGTTCCTCTGATTTTCAGGCATTTCTTTTACTTCTTTCGAGGTACTGCTCATACAAAGAACGATATCTCGCAGGCACGTAATCCTTGAATCTGTAACAAATGACAACAGAGGGTAAGATCCAGTAAAAATAATCAATAATAGTTGCAAGCTAACAAGGGAATGGAAATGAATGATCAAGCTAAAGAATATCGAGAGAGCGAGTAGTCTAGGTATGGTGTAAACTAGCAATTTGTTTCTTTGCTAGTGTTGCAGATAAGACCTCTAATGGCACTTGCAGCCTTTAAGGCTCTAACATATTTGATGATTTCAGACAATTTTGGGCTTAGCTTTATTAGTCATTTACTTATGCCGAGAATAGGAAATTAATTTTGCCACACTTCCAATGAAACCTAGAACCGCAGAATATGGTTTATAGCATCATAGGATTAACTGGATGAGTATCAGAAAGTCTCTGCTCAATGTATACAAGGTTAAGCCTACTAAATTATTTTTCACAATGCCTAACTGACAATGTTAAGTAATTGCTGAGTCTTCAAATTTAATGCTATTTTTTAGATGACGACCATTTTGGAGTATTTGCATACCTTTCAAGAAGAGGAAGCCTCTCAGGTCCTGAAAATAACTCCACAATGCATTGCAGAGGATTACCAATATTTATAACTTTGGACTTTATTTCCTTTTTATAACCCACAAAGTCTTTGTATTCTGCAGGACTAAGTTTCTCTTTGACTGATGGTAAAGAAATTTTCAGAAAAATTCCCAATCCAAATCGATTAATGCAATCAGAAAGTGAAAATCCAAGAGAGTTAGCCTCAGATTGTGAATTTCAAGAGAAAGCAGCAAAAGACAGATTAAAAAAAATCACTAAGGGAAGATGGTTCCAACAATTAAACAAGGAATAAATGCATGTCATACAAGTCTTTTCAACTTAATTTCTCTAGAGGTTCCAAAGATAAGTTTCTCAACTTAAAACTCATTCCAAAATTTAAATAGAATCAAAGCAAATAAAATTTTCAATTGCTGACATTTATAAGAAATTTTGGAAGAAAAAGATGCATTTTACTCGAATCGTAAAAGCGTGAGCCTTTTGTTTCCTCTGTACTCAAGTTGTTCAAAGACTTCCACAAACATCGTTCTTTTTATGATTGAGAAACTTGGCATCCACCTCTGCAGCTCCATCATCCTTATGCAGTAAATGAACATTAGCATTCAACATATTTGTAGTATCAGAAAGATTTTTGTGCTTCACTGAACTTACAGTGAAAGGAAGGTCTCTTGGCACTAATCTTTGGGCATCTGATGCATTAACATTGAAACTTTTATCATGCTCTATAAGTAGTGCTTTGCGTTGTTGGAACTTTGGACAACAAACAGCGATTGAAGCTGAAGCTTGAGCAGCAAGGCTCGATGCTTCCAGCAAAAGAAAGAAAAGAACATAAAATTTGCTAAGAAAATGAGAGAAGCAAGAAATGGAGCATTAACTTGAATGAAAAACACTACTATTTTTTATTACAAAACATCATTGTTTTATAACTAATAAATAGCACTTAATTTTTACCTAACACACATATTCTCACCTAACACACTTATTTTCACCTAATACACTTATTCTCACCTAATACACTTATTCTCACCTATCACACCACTTAAATTAAATTACAACAAAACAAAGACTTGGATCACCTAAAATAATGGTTTCAGCATAGTAAGTTTGCATGGGCTACTTTTAGATGCTGTATAGGAGGCCACACTTCAACACTCCTCCTTGGTCTCTATGCAGCAAACACCTATTTGATTTCTCAACTTACAGAACTTTCCCCTGCTGAGGGCTTTTATAAAAATATTAGCAGCTTGATCTTCTGAGTTGCAATGAATCAACTCAATTTCTTTTGCCTGCTCCATTTCTCGAACAACATGGAGCTTGATACTGAAATGCTTGGTTCTCCCATGGAAGACAGGATTTTTGGCTATTGCTACTGCTGATTTGTTATCACAGTAGATCTTTGTAGCATTTTTTGATTGAGATTTAGATCAGCCATGATCTTTCTAAGCCACTTAGCTTGATTAACTGCTGCAGCAGCAACATACTCCGCTTCTGCAGTTGATTGTGCTACCAAGCTTTGCTTCCTTGAACTCCAGCAAAACATGCCCGAACCAAGAGTGAAAGCATAACCTGAAGTACTTTTCATATCATCACTTGAACCACCCCAATCACTGTCAGTATAGCCAATCAATTCAAAATGCTTAGTTCTTTCAAACGATATGCCATAGTTCAGAGTTCCTTTGATGTATCTAAGGACTCTTTTAGCAGCTCTATGATGGCTTTCATTGCAATAATGCATGAATCGAGAAAGTAAACTCACATTATACATTATGTCTGGTCTAGTAGTTGTTAAGTATAACAAACAACCTACTAAACTCCTGTAAGATGATTCACATACCTCTTTAAAATCACCTTGGCTCGATAACTTTTCACCAATAGCCACTGGAGTGCTTACTGCTTTGCAGTTTTGCATTGAAAACTTATTTAAAGTTTTCACTGCAAAGGCTTTCTGACTTAGATACATACCCGTCCGAGTTTGTGTGACTTCCATGCCTAGAAAGTAGGTCATCAACCCCAAGTCAGTCATTTCAAACATCTGCTTCATCTTTGTTTTGAAATCATCTAAAACAGCTTCATCTCCTCCTGTCACCAATAGGTCATCAACATACAAGGAAACAATGAGCTGTATATGAAGTCCTTCCGTCTTGACATACAATGTAGGCTCGCTGATGCTTCTATTGAACCCCAAGGTGGTCAAATACCCATCAATTCTGCTGTACCAAGCCCTTGGAGCTTGTTTCAAGCCATACAAGGCTTTGTGCAACTTGTAGACCATATCTTTCTTACCTGGCACCTCAAACACTTGGGGCTGGTCAACATAAATTTCTTGTTCGAGGAAGCCATTTAGAAAGGCTGGTTTCACATCGAGCTAGTGAATTTTCCAATTCATCTGGGCTGCTAAGGCGACTAGCAGTCTTATTGTATCGAGTCTAGCCACTGGAGCAAATGACTCTATGTAATCCGCCCCATATCTTTGGCTGAATCCTTTCACAACCAGCCTAGCTTTTAGCTTATTCAGACTTCTATATGCATTTAGTTTGGCTCGATAAACCCACTTGACTCTTATAACTTTTCTATTTGAAGGCCTTTCAACTAGCTCCCAAGTTTTATTCTTCTTGATCATATGCATTTCATCGGCCATAGCTTGCTGCCAGCCTTGGTGAGCTTGAGCTTCTTCAAAGCAGGTTGGCTCAACAATGGCCACTTGAGCCCTTTCATAGACTTCTGCTAGAGATCTTGTTCCCCTGACTGGCACATCATCATAATCCATTTCTGGACCTTCTCCATTTGATTCAATCTGGCCTATTGTGATTTCTTCAGAAGTAGCAACTGGCACATTCTTTTCCCAGTCCCAGCATGCCTTCTCATCAAGGATTACATCCCTGCTCACTAGGACTTTGTTTGTTGAGGGATCAAGAACTATATAGCATTTTTTGATTGAGCTATAGCCTACCAGTATGCCTGGTTGAGATCTTTCATCAAGTTTGCTTCTCCTAACTGCTGGAATCTGCGCATAACATAGGCAACCAAAGATTCTAAGGTGAGCTAGTGAAAGATTAAACCCAAACCATGCTTCAAATGGAGTTTTATAATCCAGGGCTTTGGTTGGGAGCCTATTTTGCAAATAGGCTGCAGTGTTTACTACTTCTGCCCATAAAGTCTTTGGTACATTCTTCTCAAACATAAGACATCTAGCCATATCGAGCAAGCTCCTGTTCTTCCTCTCACTGACCCTGTTCTGCTGAGGAGTATAAATATTTGTCAACTGATGTTTAATGCCAGCATCAGTGCATATGGCTTGGAACTGAACTGAAGTATATTCAGCTCTATTGTCTGATCTAAGTGTTTTTAGCTTGCAACCTGTTTCTTTTTCAGCCTGTGCTTTAAACTTCATGAACACATGAGCCACTTCTGATTTTTGTTTTAGGAAATAAATCCAGCAATATCTTGAATAGTCATCAATGAACAGGATAAAATACCTGTTCCCACTGAGTGACTCAGTCTTCATAGGCCCACACACATCAGTGTGCACGAGTTGGAGCTTATCTAATGCTCTCCAAGCTTGATCCTGAGGAAATGGATGCCTGGCCTGCTTTCCTAGTTGGCATACTTCACAAACTCCTTCATGGATCACAGAATTGGTGAAGTTTTCAACCAACTCTTCATTGACCATCTTGGACATGGATTTAAAGTTGACATGCCCAAGTCTTTGATGCCAAAGCTTAGACTCATATGTTGAGGCTGCATAGGCTGAGCTTAAGTTATTTGTCCAATCAACAATAAAGCCTTTATCAACCATTGTGATTGACATAAGCTTGGATCCATGTGGATCACTAATTCTGCATTCCTTACCCTCGAACACAACAGTATAGCCCTTGTCTAGCAACTGAGCTATGCTTAGAAGATTTCTATCAATTTGAAGCACTAACAAGACATTTGAGAGTAGTTTGTTGCCTGTAGGTGTGTGTATCAGTACATCACCCTTACCTTCTGCCTCAATGACCTGACCATTTCCCACCTTAACTTTGGCTTTGAAGCTTCTGTCGATGGACTTGAAAATGCTAGGATCTGATGTCATATGGTTGGTGCAACCACTATCCAGGAGCCACCCTTTGTTAATTTCTTCCTTTGCAGCCAAGCATGAGACTGCAAAAACCTGCTCTTCATGCTCACTGTCCTCCTCAGCTACTCGAGCCTCAGCTTTTGGCAGTTGATATTGTGCTTGAGTTGGTTTGCTTTTGTTTTTACAAACCTTCTCAACATGGCTCTTCTTTTTGCAATACTGGCATATTGCATCTGGCCTGAACCAGCATTTGATCTCAAGATGACCTGGTCTTTTGCAAAACTTGCAAAGTTTTTCACCACCCCTAGCAACATCAGGTTTAGGCCTGTTCTTCCAGATCTTTTTTCCTTTGTAGTCAGTATTGCTCGAAGATGGTTTTGATCTTGCTTGGAAGGCACCTTCTTGGTATATTTCTTGTCTACTAGCCCTCCTTTGTTCCTGAGCATACAAGGCGTTAACTAGCTCAGTCAAGGAGATTGTAGCCAGGTCTCTTGAATCCTCAAGGGATGAGATTTTTGCTTCATATCTCTCAGGTAATGTTGAGAACACCTTCTCCACGATTCTTGCCTCAGTAAACTCTTCTCCTAGCAACCTTATGCTGTTAACTACAGCCATAATCCTGTCTGAATACTGCTTCACTGTTTCTTCTTCCTTCATTTTGAGATTCTCAAAGTCCCTTCTCAAGTTTAGAAGTTGTTGTTTTCTGGTTCTTTCAGTGCCTTGGAACTCCTCCTTGAGTTTGTCCCAGGCCTGCTTTGGTGTTTTACAGGTCATGATCCTGGTGAAGATGACATCTGATACACAGTTCTGGATGCATGACATGGCCTTGTGCTTCTTGGTCCTTTCTTCAGCATGCTGTTTCATCTGAGCCACCGTTGGATTGGCTCGAAGGGATTCTGGCTCAACGTCTGAGATCACAACTTGCCACAGATCGAAGGCCTACAGATAAGTCCTCATCTTAACCTGCCATATGTGGAACCCTTCTCCATTGAAGACTGGTGGTGCAGCTGGTGAAAAATTGGTAGCCATTTGTTTTCAAGTTTGAAATATAACAGGTCCACTGAGAATACGGCTCTAAATACCAATTGTTGGAACTTTGGACAACAAACAGCGATTGAAGCTGAAGCGCCTTGAGCAGCAAGGCTCGATGCTTCCAGCAAAAGAAAGAAAAGAACAGAAAATTTGCTAAGAAAATGAGAGAAGCAAGAAAGGGAGCATTAACTTGAATGAAAAACACTACTATTTTTTATTACAAAACATCATTGTTTTATAGCTAATAAATAGCACTTAATTTTCACCTAACACACTTATTTTCACCTAATACACTATCACACCACTTAAATTAAATTACAACAAAACAAAGACTTGGATCACCTTAAATAATGGTTTCAGCATAGTAAGTTTGCATGGGGCTGCTTCTAGATGCTGTATGGGAGGCCACACTTCAACATGCGTCTCTTCATAGAACATAGTTGTTGCTCTTTACTTTGTTGTTTATCTGATGGAAGATGACCAGTCAAACCAATAACATCATGATTTTGATATTGCATTTTTCCCCTCCCAGTAATTAACAACTTTTTTTTCTTTGCTCATTGGATCACTTGATCGCTTCAATTTTTTTAAATCCATACACGGAGTGAAACATGAAAGATTGGCGGGAGGAATATCTCTGAGATGGCTTGAGTTGTTGCTGCTTTTAACATCTAAAAGAGAAGATAGTTTGTGTTTGGAGTGAGGTAGATCCATTGAAGTAGACTGCAAACACTTGTTATTAAGATACAACTCATATGAAGGAAAAACATGAAACAGAAGTTCATAAAAAAGATGACGTTATGCATAGAAAACAATAGATACCAAAACAGGGAGCTTTCCCGTGTAAAATTCGTCCAGAGCCTGAGCAGTTTTTATCTCATCGGGAACTGGTTTTGTAGAAATTGGACTTAGATCTGTATGAAATTAAGAAACATGGATGATTTTATGAAGGTAATCTTGGTGATGAAATGATAAAACATGCTGTAATCAGAAGAGGGTAAAGAGCCATGCACTTATAACAACAAGGCATCGCATTCAATGACAAAGGTCAATTTCCCCACCAATAAAAATTGAATAGAAAATTGCAGTTGATTACTAGAGCAAAAACTTCAGACTTCAGATCTCAAAACTAAAAAGAAGCTAGGTTTAAACAGCTCCATCAATAGTTTTGGACATGTTAAGATCAAGAAATACAAATCAAAGAAACATAACAACGTTAACATCATTAAAGGACACTTAACCAAGGGTTTTCTGGTCTGCTGCAGGTTCTGGCTTTGCAGGAGTACGATTTCCTCCATCTCGGAAGAAACGAGTAGCATCCCCAAATTTGGAATAACACTGCAAAAGTAAAGAGGAATAAGCAGTCCTTCTAACAAAGGGTTGCTTCATTTTGTAGAAGTATACCTTAATATGAGGCTGTATCCAAACTGATATTTGAGACTGACGACTTGATTGAGCAAACCTGTAAAGATCTAGGAAGCTAAAGTAACTATAGAAGGCAAATGCACAATAAGTTGACCAAGTTAAGGAAATGCATTTTACAGTTGAAAATTTCTGAAAACCTCAACCATACGGTTCCTAGTTGAATGGATTATAACAGCATAAGCAAACACACACATCAAACTCAAACAAACAATCAATCAACATTATAATAAACAGCAAACTAGTTAAAAGAAAATGAAAAAAAAAAAAAAACATAAAACGTTAAAATATATATGCCGCAGGTGTTAACTTAGAGTGATATACATATTATGTTACAGAAAACAAGGGATAAGAACAACTCCATGAATAATTCACAAAAAATATAAATGGATGGATGGGTTCACACAAACAAATCGCTTGTGAGCTTACAGCTTAGGTCTTATTCTTCCAAACTGAGAAAACTTTTCGCTTCATGCTTGGTCAGGTCCAGACTGATAATGTAAACTAAGGTAGTACATCCAAGTTTACCACTGAATGCTAAATTTAACAACTGGGGCTTTTAAGAAGTTAAATCAATGTATTAATAAGCACCGGAGTAACAGTTTTAACCCCTCATTAGGGGAAGAGAAAGCCAATACTAGATATAAAATGTTACCGAAGGTGAGTTGAAGGGAACACATCAAACAGAAACTGTTAATATTATCAGATTGCGCCTGTAGGTCCAGGTACTCACGTTTGAGACGAACCTGTCATATTATCAGATGTAGACACTCATCTTTAATAGCCAAAATCAGTTATACGATGCTCATTCAGTAATAGATTTAGAAAAAAGCAAAGCTGATAAAGAGTGGAGTGAAAACTGCCAATGAAGAAACTGAGCAATAGGCTAAGAATGACCAAACCGTGGGGTCTGTCCGTGTGGCAAATGGCATCCCAGTGATGGCCGCTGTACTTCCAGCATGGTCAGCAAAATCTAATCCTTCACTGACCTGAAGAAATAGAAAGAGGGGGAAAAAAGAATCAACTATGGTAGACAAAGCTTAGCTTCAGAAAGATAAACAAGAAGCCTTTTGAGTGGTGGTTTGTTTGGGGAACAAAGACTTCAGTAATGTAGACTCGCAAACCATGTAGAACATCACTAATTAGCAAGAAATACAACCTGAGTCATTACTTATATTATATATTATTACTAACAGCACTGTTCATACAGATCTAGAGAACCTGGAACCAAGCATAAGTATAAATAAAGATGAAGTTCAGGATCACAAAGAAAATTGCTCCATAGGTTAATCCAAGGTTTAGTAACAAATACAAGGTGAACTCGTTCGTATATCTTTTAGTGGGGAATAAAACGTTATTCACTAAAATCTTACATCTCTTGAATCTATAAGAAAGTGTTTATTAAGGAATCAGAAATCAGAAAAGAAAAAAAAAATGCTTGAAACATATTCTGGAATTTATATAACACAGCTATTTTCCATCCAGCAGGTAGCCTGTATTTTCTCCTTTGTAAAAGTAAAACACCACTAAACAAGAATTATGTCAGAGAAGCTTGTAAGGGTGTATCTCTGAAGTCCCCAAACAACCTTTCCATAGACACAATATATGGTTGAAAGCACAAAGGAGATCTCTCCATTCTTTTATCACCATAAAACATGTTACATGTATGTCTGGCACAGTGCAAAAACAAAGATTTGCTTTAAGTTTGGATGGGAACAGCATACCTTGCCAGGACAAACTGCAAAAAATACTGCACCCGAAGTGGAGGTGTCCTTTAGTTTAGTCATATAGTCCTGCCAAAGAAAAGAAACTATTTATCCGGGCTATAAAGTCTCTGATTGTTTGAATACTATATAAGACAAATTAAAATTTTCCTGGATCTACAACCTCAATTGCCATAGGAAAGAGGGAAGTGTTGGAAATGGCCAACCATGCTGCTGTTATGTTTTTGTTGAGTGCATACAGCTTGTATGCATGCTGCAACAATTGTGCATGTTTCAGCAACATATTTTCTGTTTTAGCTGCAATCCAACATTGCACCAGCAGCAGTAGTTGCTCATTCAGCACGCCGCCATTGAGACTGAACCAGAAGCAGCTTAGTCATTCTGTTTCACTTGGTCCTTTTGTAACTTGATCAAGTTAGCTTGTAACTTGATATCAAAGTTAGTAGATTTTAGATTTGAATTTGACTGATGTAATAGCTGACATTTATCAGCTTTGCTTTTGTGTACAAGTTAAGTTTGTATTAGTTTAAGCCTAGTGGTAGCAGGTAGTATTAGGTGATGTAGTTGGCTATAAATGTAATGTTTTTCTTACTGAAAAAAGTAAGCATATCAGCAGCTCAATGCAGATTGCTTCCTTGCTGCACATTTGTGAGCAAGTAAATTTTTTCTTGCTTCCTTGTTCTCTATCCTGTATTTCTTCCTCTGCTTTGTTTACTTTTTTGTTGCTGTCAAAAATCCCAACAGGAAGATTGTCTGGGTCCAATAACGGGTTTCTTAAATTTGCATATTCTTTTCCATATCGTACTTGAATTTGTATTACCATGCAAGGAGAAAGAACATAATGTTTATGAAGCTAAAATTCCATTATTCTTGTTCCAAGATCTTACCATGTTCTTCCAACAACTAATGCACTGGTCCAAAAGATAGTAAGATGGAAAGAACACAAGCAGTCCATCAGGTACAATTCGAGCAAAATTGACTGGAAAAGAACTCAAAAAGAGAAAAAAACAATGTTACTGAAACATTATGGCTACTAGGTCAAATATGGAAACCTTATTGTCATTAATTATCATAAACTGAAGATACGCAAGGCAACTCTGCACAATTTGAGCATAATACTTCAAGCCTATTATAGTTAAATAAAGGACTTCCTTCTTTGAAAGTTATTGTTTCCATGTATAAACTTAGAAATCCCTCTTAGATCAACGCATTAATAGTTGATATTGCCTCGTGTAAACAACATGCTCTTTCTTTTACAAAGTCTGAACCTTTTGAACATGTATACTCAGCCCACCAGGCTAAAGATAGTCATAGCATGTTTTTATCTACAGTCAAATGATCTCCCACTGAGCTATGGACCTATTGACAGCTCGCTTAGCAAATTTTATCCAAATAGCATGACCTGCTCATGTCTATTATTCAGAAAATTGTATATTCAATGAATTCCCTCCAGTGCAGTAACATGATGAAGCTGAGAAAAGAACCAGTAAGTGTTATATTTCTCACTGGATTGAGAAATTGAGAAGAGAATCCAGAGATCGTTAGACGAATACTAGTTTTACCATCGGCACATCTAACTATTATCAATGAAAAGGTTCACATACCAATAGCATTGCCCAGCTCTTGTTTGTATTCTGGAGAATCACAAAATCGGAAAGATGAATTGAAGGGACGACCTAATGGACCAAGTGGTACAACTCCAGCCCACATCTGATTTGAGGATATTACATGAGGATTTTCCAACTGAATAGGAAAATCTCTGAGATAACATTTAGAAGGTTTCTCTCTTTAGTAATCAAGATTCAAGAAAGCCAAAGAAAAATAATTTTAAAAAGAATGAATTGGTGCAACTTACAATTTGAATTCTTGTGCGAATGAATCCAAGGGAGATAATGTACCCGATGTCAATATAATAGATCCAACACCTGTTGTGCGGAAGCGTGTAAAAGAGTATAATTATTGTACTGAAAAATCACACTGAGTTCAATTCCCAGGAAAGAGAGGTGGATCACGAGGATCGCTTAAGTACCAGATCTTTCCTAGCCAGAATATCCCTCTATCGTAATTTAATAGCACAATAAATAACTACAATCACACTCACAAGATATGAAAAATAAATAATAAAGAACACCGAAATTTTAACGAGGTTCGCAAATTTACGCCACGTCCTCGAGCACTAACAAATATATTTCACTCCAAAATACAAGTGAAAATTTACAAATAGGGAGAGAGACCAATGCCTTAAGTAGAGAATGGCAAATTGTGGGATGAAGAAAATGAGCAATGGTTAGGCCTATTTATAGTTGAGGTTCAGGGATCAACTTGCAAAGTACCTATACAAATAGGGACCAAAATTGCAATTATCCCATGCCAATTGTCACCCATTAATTTTGGTGCGCCAACTATTGCCAACCAAGGCCATTTGCTTCCAATGTGCTACAGCCCCCCATCTTTGACTTTTCAAAGATGGGTTGTAGCCAATAATCTCCACCTTGAAGATTTGATTAGGATAATCTTATCTTCACACAATTCTTTCTGCCTTTGCCAACAATATTTGATAGTGCCTTCTTCAATGTTTAAACTTGCAGATATTGATCAAGTTCAAACAATGTTCGAACTTGGTTCCTGTTACCACCTTGGTCATCATATCTGCGGGATTATCTGCGCATCTTAATCTTCAAGGCGAATCTTCCTTTATCAATAATTTCCCGCACAAAATGGAATCGTGACGTCGATGTGTTTTGTATGCGTGCATGATAGACTTGATTCTTTGCTAAATGAATAGCACTTTGACTATCACAATACACGTTAATATGCTCTCGAACCAATCCCAAGGTTTTAACCATACCTTGTAACCAAATAGCTTCCTTTACGACCTCTCATTACTGACCATGTACTCGGCCTCGTGGTTGACAATGCAATCGTAGATCGTAGAGTAGACTTCCAACCGATTGGTCCTCCAAAAGTGTAAACACGCAATCCTGGGTGGTTGATCTTCGCTTATCCAAATCACCGCAGCATAGTCGGAATCAACGTACCCAATAACACCTTCACCAAGTGTATTATCCTCGCTCGAACAAGAATCCAAAATCTACGGTCTTTTGAATATACCGTAGAATCCATTTCACGACTTGCCAATGTCCTTTTCGAGATTATGCATATACCGCTCACTATACTAATCGCTTGTGAAATGTCGGGTCTTGTACACACCATTGCATACATTAAGCTACCCACTGCATTGGAGTACGGAACTTGCAACATGTATTCTTGTTCCGTATTCGTCGAAGGAGATAGTTGTGCAGAAAGCTTGAAATGAGAAGCCAACGGGTACTTACGGGTTTTGTCTGCTGTTCATGCCAAACCGCCAGTAGTACCTTCTTCAAATCTCGCTTCGAGACAAGCTAACTCGCCATGGGCTCTATCTCTACATATTTCCATGCCAAGAATCTTCTTAGCTTCACCAAGATCTTTCATCTCAAACTCAAGATTGAGTTGAGTCTTCAATCTCTCAATCTCAACTTTGCTCTTAGATGCTATTAGCATATCATCAACATATAAGAGCAAGTATATGAAAGTTCCTTCTTGTAGCTTCGAAATACACGCAATGGTCAAATTTACTTCTTGTGTACATTTGCCCTTTCATGAACTGATCAAATCGCTTGTACCATCGCCTTCGGGGGATTCTTCAATCCATAAAGCGACTTTGTCGGTTTGCAAACCCAATTCTCTTTACCAAAGAACCTTGAATCCATCCGGCCGAGTCATATAGATTTCCTCTTCCAAATCACCGTAAAAATGCGGTCTTCACATCAAGTTGAACTAGTTCAAGATCATATTGCGCAACCAAGGCTAGCAAAATCCGAATAGACGAATGCTTCACAACTGAGAAAACACTTCATTGTAGTCTATTCCTTCTTTCTGGAGCATAACCCTTTGCTACCAATCTAGCCTTGTACCGAATTTCATTTTTACCAGGAAATCCTTCCTTCTTTGCATATACCCATTTGCATCCAATTGCCTTCTTTTCCTTGGGCAGTGTCATCAATTCCCAAGTCCTATTTTGATGAAGAGACTGCATTTCTTCATCCATGGCTTGCTTCCACTTTACACCATCAGGGTTACTTATTGCTTCTGTGTAAGTAGAAGGAGCATCATCATCTGCAATTGGAAGTGCATAGGCCACTATATCATCAAAGCGAGCAGGCTTACGAATCTCTCTTCTTGGCCTTCTATATGCAATTGAATCTTGTTGCTGTAGAAGTTCTTGGGTCGGAACTTCTTCATCATCTGTTCTTTCAATATCAGCTGGATCATTATTAACCTTTTCAAGCTCCACTGCGCCAAAAAGTACTATCGTTTTTTCATCCTTTTATGAATCCTTTAACATGGTTGATTCATCAAAAGTCACATCTCTGCTAAAGACAATCTTCCTTGTATCAGGACACTAGAGACGATATCCTTTTACTCCACTAGTTATACCCAAGAATAATGCTTTCTTTGCTCTTGGGTCTAACTTCGATTCTTTTACATGATAATATGCAGTGGAACCAAAAACATGTAAAGAATCATAGTCAGTAGCAGATTTACCAGTCCACATCTCCATAGGAGTTTTGCCATTTATTGCAGCTGATGGCAAACG
This sequence comes from Gossypium bickii, assembly GCA_025503065.1. NCBI lineage: Eukaryota > Viridiplantae > Streptophyta > Magnoliopsida > Malvales > Malvaceae > Gossypium > Gossypium bickii. The sequence continues at coordinate 2,275,744 of CP106714.1, read as the reverse complement.
GTTAATTAGATGGCACGCATATAATAACGACCTCAAATTTCAAAATTCCTTGCCCAATCCAAAGATTGGACAACATACATCGAACTTTCTCGGTATAGTTCGATTCATGCGTCTGCCACCCCATTCTCACGTGGTGTATCCCGAATGTGAAGTGTCGCACGATGCCCTCATCTTGACATACTTGAAGAAATGGATCGTTTTTGTACTCAGTTCCATTATCTGATCGAAGTCGTTTGACCTTTCGACCAGTTTGAGTTTCCACCATCTTCTTCCATTTCAGAAATGCATCCAATACTTCACTTTTTCTTTTCATTAGATACACCCATACTTTTCTTGAATAATCATCAACAAAAGTATCAAAATAGTGCATACCTCCCAAAGAAGCCACTTTGGTAGGTCCCCACACATCACATGTGAACGTAGTCCGAATTCCTTTCGTATTGTGAATTGCTTTAACCAAACTTTACCCTCGTCCGCTTGCCCGAACACAATGTTCACAGAATTCCAATTTGCAAGAATTTGCACCTTTCAACAAGCCTTGCTTCGCTTACAAAGTCTGCAAAGCTTTTTCACCAAAGATGTCCCAAACGCATATGCCACAACCTCGGTAGCCTCTGAATCTACATCTTTCGCAGAAATCGTTGATGTTGATCCAATAATCGCACTTCCATTTAAAAAGTACAAGTTATTTCTTCTTGTGCCTTTCATCACCGTCAAATTCCAGTTGCTACCTTGAGTAATCCATCTCTCAAAGTGATTTTGAGCCCTTTAGATTCTAAGGCCCCTAATGAGATGAGATTTTTCTTCAAGCCGGGTGCGTGAGCTTAACATCGACAAGACTTGGATTGAGCCGTCGTGATTCTTCAATTGGATTGTACCTACTCCCATTGTCTTACAAGCACCGTCATTGCCCATAAGAACAACTCCACCTTCTAGTTACGTAAGACTAGAAAACCGATCCTTATTAGGACACATATGGTAAGTACATCCCGAATCCAAAATCCACTCATCGAGTATGACATGCCATTGCCATGCCAACCAAGCTAAAGTCGACTCCTCATCATGTTCTACACACATGCATTAGAAATAGCCTTGCCCTTTTGTAACTTAGGACAATTCTTTTTCCAATGCCCTTTCTCATGACAAAAGGCACACTCATCTTTGGAGAGTCTCCTTTGGACTTTCCCTTCTACCAGAGCTTCTTTCTTTGCTTGAACGACCTCTTCTTTGTCAAGACTTCTACGATTGTATCTCTGTGATCTCTCTTATCTTTCTTTCGAGTCTCGGATCTATACAACGCACTACAGACTGCATCAAATGTGATTGTATCCTTCCCATGAAGCAATGTGGTGGTAAGATGATCATATTCATCGTGAAGGGGATTCAACAACAACAATGCCTTGTCTTCGTCTCCAAATTTCTCATCCAAATTTAGCAAGTCTGCTAAAATTTTATTGAATGAGTTCACATGGTCATTCATCGACATACCGGTGCATACGTGAATCGAAAAGTTTCTTTTTCATATAAAGCCTATTTTTAAGGCTTTTCGTTAGAAACTTTTCTTCCAATGTATCCCACAATTTCTTCACGATGTCTCCTCATGACAGAGTACTTACGCTCTTTGGCCAAACATAGACGGATTGTACCACACGCTTGTCTATTTATCTTGGCCCACTCCTTGTCATCCATATTGTCGGGTTTTTACTTCAAGGGCTATATCCAAATCTTGCGACATAAGACATCCAGATCTCACATTGCCACATACCAAAATTATTGGTACCATCAAATTTCTCTACTTCAAATTTTGCATTGGTCACCGTAGTCCTTGCGATGATGATGCATGCTGCCCATTTTTCTCCTCAATCCCAACTCATCGTATCGCGAGCGATCAGATATCGTGAATAGTGCCACAAACGATTGTACTCCCCAAGTACGAATCTAGCTCTGGTACCAATTGTTGTGCGGAGCGTGTAAAAGAGTATAATTATTGTCTTTGAAAAATCACACCGAGTTCAATTCCCGGAAAGAGAGAGTGGATCACGAGGATCGCTTAAGTACGGATCTTTCCTAGCGAATATCCCTCTATCGTAATTTAATAGCACAATAAATAACTACAATCACACTCACAAGATATGAAAAATAAATAATAAAGAACACGAGAATTTTAACGAGGTTCGGCAAATTTACGCCGTCCCTGAGCACTAACAAATATATTTCACTCCAAAATACAAGTGAAAATTTACAAATAGGGAGAGAGAACAATGCCTTAAGTAGAGAATGGCAAATTGTGGGATGAAGAAAATGAGCAATGGTTAGGCCTATTTATAGTTGAGGTTCAGGGATCAACTTGCAAAGTACCTATACAAATAGGGACCAAAATTGCAATTATCCCATGCCAATTGTCACCCATTAATTTTGGTGCGCCAACTATTGCCAACCAAGGCCATTTGCTTCCAATGTGCTACAGCCCCCCATCTTTGACTTTTCAAAGATGGGTTGTAGCCAATAACACCCCTTTCGGAGAACTCCTGCATGGCAATTCTGGATTGAAGCACCACCAAATGAGTATCTGGAGGACTTACTCACCAAAGTTCAAAAGATGAATATGTAATTCATTTTTACCACAAAGCATATTAAAACATCACAGTGAGAATGGTGGTATCCAGGACTGTAACCTTGTAGCTCCCTTATCTCATTATTATTGACTGATGAAGCTATATGAAGTGCATCAATTATTGTCAAGAAGTGGAATAATTCAGAGAAAAAGATAGGAATGTGTTCCATAAAATCTGTATAAATTTTGAGATGAAACTCTACAACAAGAAAGAATATGCACCTATAGTGCACCTTGGAATACACAAAAGTCTACCTTCTTTTGTCTGCCCATTTTGGTATACAGGAGGCTGAAAGATGGAAGATCCTCATCTTGTAACTAAATGGCTTACTATTCCATGCAAGTATAACAAGTAAGATTTTGATTTTGGACAAGATACAAGGAAATACCAACAACCTTGTTCCTAACAACAATATCTTACAACCAATGTGGGTAATTTCCACAAGTTCCAACTAACATCACGTGCATACGCCAATAAGCACCAGTTCTTTTTCAGTACTTCTTATTGTTCATTTTCTTTTCCTGAGTCCTTACTGCATCCCAGACTCCCAGCCAGTTTTTTATTTAGTTAGGGAAAAGAAAAGAAAAGAGTAACCTCATTTGTTTATGTAGTAATAAAGTTAATCTTCTTTGTAAACCAAGAGGCTCCTAAAAAAAGGGGGTGTTCATATGCCTACATTCACACTTGACAACCGGAAGAATCATAATGATCTTTAACAATGTCAACCTGATGTAAATAAAGAACTAAATTGAATCAAGCAGGGTAAATACACATGTAGAACAAATTAAAGAGCAAATAACAAATTCTAACGATTTGGTCTCTGAATTACCTTTGAAGATATCTGTAGCATCCACCTCAACCTCTTGCACATGAACCTAAAATAACAGATGAGGGTTCAAACATAAGATGCCCACTATTAAAAAGGTAATGATAACAACATCCACTGCCATGAGTCTGTTAACTCAAGGCACTGAGATCCAAGCTTACACGATAAGAATCAGCATGACCATTGCCCTTGTCTCTGTATATACTTTTAAGGATGTTGCCAATGCTTTCCAGCCTACAGTCATTTCCCTTTGCATTATGCTTCTTATCTTCCTCAGGCAGCACAGTAGCAACCTTAATTATTTCGATAAGCTTAGATGCAGTTTCATGTGTGATATTAAGATCAGCAAGTAGTTCATAAATGTAGGGCCCAGGCTTGGTAAATCCAAGTTCCTTGGATTCAATGGGAACTTCATCAATTCGCTTCTGAAGTTAAAAGAAGAGCTAAAAACATGCAGAATAAGCTCTAAATAAATGTATTGATAAGGATACGTGTGAATATAAAAGGAAAGTGAGATGCGCACACACTCATACATAAATACAATGAAATTACAAACACAATTAAGCTGAAGCTGCCAGCAAAGTGATTGAAAGGTTTTCTAGAAGTATAATATCCTCAACTTAGAGAACCAAAGCTAACTCAGTGCAGGAGGACAACTCATTGAAGAAACAACTGTGGCATTTGAAAATAATAAAAGGTTATATATAGTTGCGTACAAAAGCATTTCTAAGAGCAGCAATATAGATACGTTCTCAATATACCAATTGACTAACCTCTAAGGATTGCAAAGTTATCAGGATTCCCTGATTTATCATTTGATTCTTCTCGCCTCCCAACAGCTAGGTCAACACAATGTTTCGCTTCAGATATACATGCAGTCAGAAGCCCAGAAGACAAATCAAAAGAGGCTGCATCAGCACATATGCTTTCCTGCATTGTATTCCCATGAAATTAGTAGCTAAGCTCACATAACAAAAGGAAGAAAGTCGACTGTCAAATGAGTTGGCCTATGTCAGTCAGTAGAATAACTAAATTCCAACAGTAGTGAACAAAGAATTTCAATTAGCAGCAGAAAATATGTTCTATCTAAAATTTACACGTAAGTTCCAGTTACAAATTTCAATTTTCCCCTTACAAGGTTGTGAGCTTCATCAAAAATCAGTATGCTATTGTGCCACTCAAAATTAAGAGATCCTCTATATTCACGATCTATGAGATAGTTGTAAGGTGCAAATAAAATATCAACAGCCTTGTGTAGTTCTCGCGCTACATAATAAGGGCACCTACAAGAAAAAAGACATTGTAAAGACTAGCAAGAAAACATAATCAACAATATTAAAATTAGTAGTGGGGCTTTAGACCAGGACATGCATTAGAGTAAAAATAACAACCACATGAAGTATGGAAAGAGAACACTACTGCAAAAACCTACAGTCCATATTTTCTTCCAATATCCACCAAATCCTCTATGTCAACAGGCTCATCACCTATATGAGGATTGCTCTTCATATAATCTACAATAAGAAAGCAACATTAGTTGACACTGGATGCCCCTGAACTATTTCCAAATGAAAACTTCAAAAAAGAAATTAGAGAGATAGTTGCTCAATTCACTGGAAATAATTGAATGTTATAGTCCAGAGAACATTAGAACAGTATCTCAACTCTTCCCTATTGTTCATATCAAGCCCGTATGACCATCATGAAGTAATACTTTGTAAATGGAAATCAAGCAAACTATCTCTGCATTACCATGATGAATATATATAGGCATTTCTTACTTTCCTCTTGTAGATTAGATAACAATCCAATGTGATACAAAACTTTAACAGCAATTCCTAATAATTATCACACACTCTAAAGCCAGAATCAAAGTCCACATCCTCCCCTTTTACAGTCAGTCTATATAAGATAAAAGTGTACATCAACCAAGAGTTAAAAGTTTAAGGCTCCATTTGTTTGCCAAATGTTTTCTGGAAATGATTTACTATTATGGTGTTTGGATGAATCTATGTAAAATACTTTCTGTTGTTTGGCAGATTTCTTTTTCGGAAAAGCTGTTTTTACATATATTAATAAATTTATATATATAATTAATTTATGAATTCTGACAAATAGATCCATAATGCCAAATACATGAAGAGAAAAAAAGCATGTATAAATATGTTTGACATAAGTATAGAACTATCCATTCTTCTTTCAAATCTCTTTAATAAAATATTTACAATACTCTTTTTCTTAATGTCTGCGCGTCTTAATGCATGTTATTTCAAATGTTTGTCATCGGTAACTCAATGCAAGACATTGCTAGCACCAAATAACTTTAAAACTAAAACCAACCGTTGGCTAGTAACTGAAATAGCCTATGGCCACCATGTAGAACATGCAATGTCGAGCCTTGAGCTGGTCATCAATGCTAAAGGGAAGAGCTGCAAATCACATCTGTTGGGGTTTTGACAGTAGAGGAAGAAAACAGAAGCAAGTAATCGGATGATGTAAAGATTAACTTCATTACTTGAATAAGCAATATGCCATGTACATAAGTAGTCCGGATTACATGTGTTGGTTTTTTTAGCAGAAAACTAAGAAGAAAAAGAAAAACAAATGCAAAAAAGTTTAAACAAGAAGAAAACTGAATTTGATCTCCAAAAATCACATCTTTTTTTTTTTGGTGAAAAAGTAAAGGACTTAAAAAAATCTAAAGGACGCTAAAAGCTTTGTCATGCTGAAAAGCCATGGCCACCGTATTGGTAACCACCCATCTTTGAAAAGTCAAAGATGGAGGCTTCAAAAATAGGCGGTAGAAAGTGTAGAAATTAGGTAGAAAGTTGAGTTGAAATTTGGCATGGGAAAATTGCAATTTTGGTCCCTATTTGAATAGGTACTTTGCAAGTTTGATCCCTGAACTTCAACTATAAATAGGCCTAACCATTTCTCATTTTCTTTATCCCAACATTTGCCATTCTCTACTTAAGGCATTGTTCTCTCTCCCTATTTGTATATTTTTCACTTGTAATTTTGGAGTGAAATATATTTGGTAGTGCTTGGGATCGTAGGCGAAAATTTGCCGAACCTCGTTAAAATTCAGTGTTCTTTATTATTTATTTTTCATATCTTGTGAGTGTGATTGTAGTTATTTATTGTGCTATTAAATTACGATAGAGGATATTCGCTAGGAAAGATTTGGTACTTAAGCGATCCTCGTGATCCACCTCTCTTTCACGGAATTGAACTCGGTGTGATTTTTCATTACAATAATTATACTCTTTACACGCTTCCGCACAACAATTGGTACGAGCTAGATTCGTACTTGGGGAGTACAATCGTTTGTGGCACTATTCACGTATCTGATCTTTGTTCACGATCTGATGAGTTGGGATTGAGGAGAAAAATGGCACGCATCGTCATCGCAAGGACTACGGTGACCAATGCAAAATTTGAAGTAGAAATTTGATGGTACCAATAATTTTGGTATGTGGCAATGTGAGATCTGGATGTCTTATGTCGCAAAGAAATTTGGATATAGCCCTTGAAGTAAAACGACAATATGGATGACAAGGAGTGGGCCAAGATAAATAGACAAGCGTGTGGTACAATCCGTCTATGTTTGGCCAAAGAGCGTATACTCTGTCATGAGGAGACATCAAAGAAATTGTGGGATACATTGGAAGAAAAGTTTCTAACGAAAAGCCTTGAAAATAGGCTTTATATGAAAAAGAAACTTTTTCGATTCACGTATGCACCCGTATGTCGATGAATGACCATGTGAACTTATTCAATAAAATTTTAGCGCAGACTTGCTAAATTTGGATGAGAAATTTGGAGACGAAGACAAGGCATTATTGTTGTTGAATTCCTTCCGATGAATATGATCATCTTACCACCACATTGCTTCATGGGAAGGATACAATCACATTTGATGCGATCAGTAGTGCGTTGTATAGATCTCGAGACTCGAAAGAAAGATAAGAGAGATCACAGAGATACAATCGTAGAAGTCTTGACAAAGAAGAGGTCGTTCAAGCGTGATAAGCTTTGGTAGAAGGGGAAAGTCAAAGGAGACTCTCCAAAGATGAGTGTGCCTTTTGTCGTGAGAAAGGGCATTGGAAAAGAATTGTCCTAAGTTACAAAAGGGCAAGGCTATTTCTAATGCATGTGTAGCGAACATGATGAGGAGTCGGACTTTAGCTTGGTTGGCATGGCAATGGCATGTCATACGATGAGTGGATTTTGGATTCGGGATGTACTTACCATATGTGTCCTAATAAGGATCGGTTTTCTAGTCTTACGAACTAGAAGGTGGAGTTGTTCTTATGGGCAATGACGGTGCTTGTAAGACAATGGAAGTAGGTACAATCCAATTGAAGAATCATGACAGCTCAATCCAAGTCTTGACTGATGTTCGCTACGTACCCAGCTTGAAGAAAAATCTCATCTCATTAGGGGCCTTAGAATCTAAAGGGCTCAAAATCACTTTGAGAGATGGATTATCAAGGTAGCAAATGGGAATTTGACTGGTGATGAAAGGCACAAGAAGAAATAACTTGTACTTTTTAAATGGAAATGCGATTATTGGATCAACATCAACGATTTACTGCGAAAGATGTAGATTCGAGAGGCTACCAGTTATGGCATATGCGATTGGGACATCTTTGGTGAAAAAGCTTTGCAGACTTTGGCGAAGCAAGGCTTATTGAAAGGTGCAAATTCTTGCAAATTGGAATTCTGTGAACATTGTGTTCGGGCAAGCGAGACGAGGGTAAAGTTTGGTTCAAGAATTCACAATACGAAAGGAATTACGGACTACGTTCACGATGATGTGTGGGGACCTACCAAAGTGGCTTCTTTGGGAGGTATGCACTATTTTGTTACTTTTGTTGATGATTATTCAAGAAAAGTATGGGTGTATCTAATGAAAAGAAAAAGTGAAGTATTGGATGCATTTAAAAAATGGAAGAAGATGGTGGAAACTCGGTGGTCGAAAGGTCAAACGACTTCGATCGGATTAATGGTACCGAGTACAAAAATGATCCATTTCTTCAAGTATGTCAAGATGAGGGCATCGTCGCGACACTTCAATCGTTCGGGATACACCACAACAAAATGGGGTGGCGAGCATGAATCGAACTATACCGGAGAAAGTTCGATGTATGTTGTCCAATCTTTGGATTGGGCAAGGAATTTTGGGCCGAGGTTTGTTACATATGCGTGCCATCTAATTAACCGCTTGCCATCACCGCAATAAATGGCAAAACTCCTATGGAGATGTGGACTGTAAATCACTCATCGACTATGATTCTTTACATGTTTTTGGTTCCACTTGCATATTATCATGTAAAAGAATCGAAGTTAGACCCAAGAGCAAAGAAAGCACTATTCTTGGGTATAACTAATGGAGTAAAAGGATATCGTCTCTCGTGTCCGATACAAGGAAGATTGTCTTTAGCGAGATGTGACTTTTGATGAATCAACCATGTTAAAGGATTCACAAAAGGATGACAAAACCGATGTAGTACTTTGCAAAGCAGGTGGAGCTTGAAAAGGTTAATAATGATCCAAATGATATTGGAACAACAAATGATGAAGAAGTTCCAACCCAAGAACTTCTACAAAGAATAAGATTCAATTGCATATAGGAGGCCAAGAGAGAGATTCGTAAGCTCGCTCGCTTTGATGATATAGTGGCCTATGCACTTCCAATTGCAGATGATGATGCTCCTTCTACTTACACGTAAGCAATAAGTAACCCCGATGGTGTAAAGTGGAAGCAAGCCATGAATGAAGAAATGCGATCTCTTCATCAAAATAGGACTTGGGAGTTGATGACACCGCCCAAGGAAAGAAGGCAATTGGATGCAAATGGGTATATGCAAAGAAGGAAGGATTTCTGGTAAAAATGAAATTCGGTACAAGGCTAGATTGGTAGCAAAGGGTTATGCTCGAAAAGAAGAAGGAATAGACTACAATGAAGTGTTTTCTCCAGTTTGTGAAGCATTCGTCTCTATTCGGATTTTGCTAGCCTTGGTTGCGCAATATGATCTTGAACTAGTTCACTTGATGTGAAGACCGCATTTTTACACGGTGATTTGGAAGAGGAAATCTATATGACTCAGCCAGATGGATTCAAGGTTGCTTTGGTAAAGAGAATTGGGTTTGCAAGCCGACAAAGTCGCTTTATGGATTGAAGCAATCCCCGAGGCAGTGGTACAAGCGATTTGATCAGTTCATGAAAGGGCAAAGGTACACAAGAAGTAAATTTGACCATTGCGTGTATTTTCAGAAGCTACAAGAAGGAACTTTCATATACTTGCTCTTATATGTTGATGATATGCTAATAGCATCTAAGAGCAAAGTTGAGATTGAGAGATTGAAGACTCAACTCAATCTCGAGTTTGAAATGAAAGATCTTGGTGAAGCTAAGAAGATTCTTGGCATGGAAATATGTAGAGATAGAGCCCATGGCGAGAGTTAGCTTGTCTCGAAGCGATTTTGAAGAAGGTACTACTGAGATTTGGCATGAACGAGCGGACAAAACACCGTAAGTACCCGTTGGCTTCTCATTTCAAGCTTTCGCGCAAACTATCTCCTTCGACGAATACACGGAACGAGAATACATGTTACAAGTTCCGTACTCCAATGCTGATGGGTAGCTTGATGTATGCAATGGTGTGTACAAGACCCGACATTTCACACGAGCGATTAGTATAGTGAGCGGTATATGCATAATCTCGAAAAGGACATTGGCAAGTCAGGAAATGGATTCTACGGTATATTCAAAAGACCGTAGATTTTGGATTACTTGTTCAAGCGAGGATAATACACTTGGTGAAGGTGTTATTGGGTACGTTGATTACGACTATGCCGGTGATTTGGATAAACGAAGATCAACCACCTGTTCACGTATTTACATTTGCTTTGAGGACCAATCGGTTGGAAGTCTACTCTACAGTCCATCGTTGCATTGTCAACCACGTAAGCGAGTACACATGGTCATAATGAGGCTATAAAAAGAAGCTATTTGGTTACAAGGTATGGTTAAAACCTTGGGATTGGTTCGAGCATATTAATGTGTATTGTGATAGTCAAAGTGCTATTCATTTAGCAAAGAATCAAGTCTATCATGCACGTACAAAACACACATCGACGCATCGATTCCATTTTGTGCGGAAATTATTAATGAAGGAAGATTCGCCTTGAAGATTAAGACTATGCAGATAATCCCGAGATATGATGACCAAGGTGGTAACAGAACCAAGTTCGAACATTGTTTGAACTTGATCAATATCTGCAAGTTTAACACTTGAAGAAGGCACTATCAAGTATTGTTGGCAAAGGCGAAAAGAATTGTGTGAAGATAAGATTATCCTAATCAAATCTTCAAGGTGGAGATTATTAGTAACCACCCATCTTTGAAAAGTCAAAGATGGAGGCTTCAAAAATAGGCGGTAGAAAGTGTAGAAATTAGGTAGAAAGTTGAGTTGAAATTTGGCATGGGAAAATTGCAATTTTGGTCCCTATTTGAATAGGTACTTTGCAAGTTTGATCCCTGAACTTCAACTATAAATAGGCCTAACCATTTCTCATTTTCTTTATCCCAACATTTGCCATTCTCTACTTAAGGCATTGTTCTCTCTCCTATTTTGTATATTTTTCACTTGTAATTTTGGAGTGAAATATATTTGGTAGTGCCCAGGGGCGTGGCGAAATTTGCCGAACCTCGTTAAAATTCTCGTGTTCTTTATTATTTATTTTTCATATCTTGTGAGTGTGATTGTAGTTATTTATTGTGCTATTAAATTACGATGAGGATATTCTGCGCTAGGAAAGATTTGGTACTTAAGCGATCCTCGTGATCCACCTCTCTTTCCTGGGAATTGAACTCAGTGTGATTTTTCAGTACAATAATTATACTCTTTTACACGCTTCCGCACAACACACCGCTTCAGGCGGAACTTCAAATATTCGAAGGGAATTTTGCCAAGAAAGACCTAGCTTTGCTAATTGATCAGCAGTTAAGTTGCGCTCCCTAGGAATATGTTGGATATCCCATTGACCTCCAGAATTCATTAGTCTTCTGATTCTTCTGAGAAGGGTAGAACCGGAATCCATCATTTTCTTCATGGACAAGACTTTAAACACTTCAAGATTATCAGTCAAAATCAGATCTTTTTCATTGACTTGAGAAGCATTTATGTTAATATGGTAGTTACCTAATGTATAACTGCTCCCACTAATACATGACTAAAGCCTAGCTAGAATTACACATAAAATGTAGCTGACATACCAGCTATAACATCAAACATAAATCAACAACTACTCTTACTAATTTTAAGTATAAATTACATTAGAAATAAATCAAGTTACAAATGAACAAAATAAACAAAATGTCTTTGCTTCTCTTTTCAAATTGAATCTTTGATCTGCATCTTTGGTTTGCTCTTGGTTTCTCTGTTGCATTGCAGGCCAAACTTCAACAACATCCTGTACCTTGCTTATTGACAAAGTAGTTCATATTCCAGGTTAGTAACTGATGGATGCACCAATGATACAAACTGTTAAAATAATCCAGGTTAGTATCGAACAAAATTTGACAAAAGAGCCAACAATGGAGCAGCTAGAGATCTTTGACTGGGTCTGCTAGACTGGACTGCTATAATGTTTTGATTATAAATAATTATTATATTACAATATGTATGGATTCATGTTCTATAAACAATTTGTGTCAATATTTGTACCAAATTATTTAGATAGCTTAAGATAGTTAAATTTGAAAGAGGGACCATTAACTGCAAGCAAATTCCACACCATAAGATTAATTTATTCACAAGCCCTAAGATAGTACAAACACATGGAAAATGATTCCTAACAAATTGTATGTTATTTTATAGAAATAAATACTGCATAAAACATATGAAGAAAAAGGTGATACTTTGATGTCATGAAAAGATTAATTTACTCACCTTAGATACTCTTCTCTCGATTGCTGCTTCAAGACATTGAGTTACCCTTTGTCTCTCTGCATTAGATTTCACCGGGGATCCATCTAAATGTCGAATGTAATATTCCTACGAACAGAACATAGTTTTAGTCCCAGACCTCATGAGAAACTGCTATGTGAAAGAAAGAAAGAAAAATGGCATTACCTGATAAGAATCTGGCCCCAAAGTATCAATATTTGCCTGAAATACTACATAGTCCATATCTGTCAAGGTGCAAACAGTATCTAAGAGAAGTTTCAGCCTATCTTTACACCTAATGGTAACCACTGAATAGTCCTTATCATGCCAATTAACAACATCAACATTTGGCCTTTGTCCATGCGTCCAAGACATCGCCCCGATTCGTTCATAATCCCTATCGGCAAACATCATCTCGGTGAAGCCTTCTCTCGGTATGTGTGACCGAACGAGAGACAACGATTTTAGTTAAAATTGATTTGTTGCTTCCTTAAGTACATTGGAAAGAAGTGACTTTATCCCGATAGCCTTTCCGGTCGAGAATTGCGCTTCTGTCAAGATAAAGTGAACAACTGGTATTATTGTTAAATAATTCCAAAATTCTAGCCATCATATTTCTCCATTCTAATTATTCACCTTCCTTACTTAAATTATGGACACAAAACACAATTTATCTGATTGCATTCAAGTGCCTCCAGATTCTATAAATTTCATGGTTACATTTAAAAATAATAATAATTTAGGTTAAAGTGATAAATATATACAATGATAATTTCAGTCCTTAATGTTTATTTATTTTGCAAATTCAGTCATATTTTTATCACTTTGATATTTAACCTTCAAATTTTAGTTAATTTGTTTTTTTTTTAATGAAAATTTTGACTAAATTGTTAAACTTTAACGGGTACTAACGTGTCAACTTGCATGATAATTCACATGTACTTTATTGTTAATATAGATATTTTAAAAAAAAATAATTTTTTAAATTTTTAATAATTTTCATGAAATATACATGGATTTCTAGACGAACTTGATGTTAAAATTTTAAAAATTCAATCAATTTTTTTGTCCCCAAAACATAAAATACTAAAATTTTAAGGTTAAATGTTAAAGTAATAAAAAATAAGGCTAAAAAAAATAAGCATTAGAGTCTAAATTGATCATTATACCTAAAAACCCTTTCTTTATATCCTTTCTTTATATCGCCTCGCGAAGTCATTGATAATAACTAAAAACCCTTTCTTTATATCCTTTCTTTACGTGACAAAGCTCGAGTCCCATAGCCTTATCATAGAGCAACATGCTTCGCTAAAACATCATGTAACAACAAAGCAGACTCACATAATCTGCAAAAAAAATATATTGAAAAAGGTTTCTAACGACATTTGTCAATCCATCACTTCCAAACTTAGCAAGTGTCTCACTTGATCCTTTCAAGTTGAGTCCAACGGTACTTTAGGCTGACATACGTCACCCTTACCATGTCACTTTTGGAGTGGGAAGTGAATGATTGGGACCTACACTCAACCACTTCCTTTTTATAAGTACCCTAGGGGTAATATAGAGGTTAGTCATATAGTGTACAATATGCAAGAACCTAACTCCAAAACTCTCTTAAACCATTAGTTTAGTGGCTCTCCGCATCATCCACTGTGTGAAACTACTTTTACTCTTAATGACTTTTTGCATCATCCATGTTGAGGATCACCCTTACTCCAACGACTCTCTACACCCTTCATGGTGTGATCCACCCCATTATACAATCAAATACCTTATATAATTTTTAGTGTCATGACAAAATAGGATCAAAATTTTTGAATATTTATAAAAATATTTTTAAAGTGATCCCAATTTTTTGATTAATTCCACCAAACATCCTTAAACTATAGGCTAGATTTTAAATTGGTCCTTAGAGATTGAAACACTTTAATTGAGACCTCAAAGTATTAACATTTTATCAACCAAGTCATTCTGTTAGCTTAATAGTTAGTTTAGAACATTTTTAGAATATCAGATCAAATTGTAAACATGTGTATTCTTACTATATAGACAATTTCGATAAGATGTGTTAAAAAATAGATGATGTCATTGAAAATTAGGAGGACTACTTCTTTTGGCAAGACAAATTCAAATTGTTCATGCGATAGATACACATGTGTTTACAAATTGACTAACGTGTTTTAGATATGTTTTATGCCAATTTGAAGTTGACATTTAATACTTAAAACTAACATCAAGATTGATAAAAACACTTAATTAATGTGATATTGATACTTTAAAAATACAATCAAAACAAATTGAAGTTTAAAGATGAATTTATAATTTAAATCACAATTCAAAGACTTTTAAGGTTAAATTTTGTTGTTAATCCCTATATTTCGTAGAAGTTGTGAATTTAATCCATTCACTTTAATTTGGTTATTTTTAGTCTTTTTACTTTACAAATTTTAAAATTTCAGTCCTCGCCAGATGAAAACTGTTAAATTAATTAAGTTCTGTTAAATTAATTTAGTCTTTGTACTTAACATGTTAAATGTCAAAATCTAAATCAAACTTTTCGGTTTAAAAATAATAGTTTTATATTAATATTTATAATTTGCTATAATTTAATTTAAATAAAATATACTTTTGATTATTTTATTTGAAAACATTATGTTGAAGATTTTATATGCAGTTTTAATCTTAAACTTGTTGATATAAAGAGGAAGTTGTGGTGGTTTATGATGGTACACTCGAGGGATGAAGGGTTATAAGGATGATTTATTTTTAATGTTCTTTAATAAACTGGGTTATAAGGATGATTTATTTTTAATGTTCTTTAATAAAGTATCTATACTTACCGATGTCGCACCTAGTAATCAATCTCTTCTTACCATTTTAATAACTAAGGGGTAACCCATTTGAAATTATTTCTCTTACTAATAAACAACCTTCAAACTTTACCTCTAATGTTTAGCTTATAGGTAGCATTGAGATTGAGAGAGACCTAGTTCTAACCAACAAGTATGCACAAATGGTTAATTTAAGTTAGATCACATGCCCACACAATATAGAATGCATATATGCGTCATATCCACCTATAATGCTCACCACATATATTAGAGTCGATTAAACAATTATGGATTTAACAATTTTAATTAATTCTGAGCAAGTGAATAAATGTCATAAATCTAACAAACTTGAATATTTGTAATTAAACCAAAAGACATGAAAAATACTAAAAACCAAATAAAAAATTAAGAACAATAAGATCTCATGAATTTTGTAGGATCAAACTTCGAAATTTCTTTAACTATAAAAAAGGGTTTAGAAATCCATAGAATAAGAAAAAACGCAAAAGTAATAAGTTTGAAATAAGCCATAGATTCAACGGATGAAAAGTTTTCTAACCCTCTCAAAATGTCTTATTTATAAAGTCTATTTGACCTAAATTAGGGCTACAATACTTATTTAGACTTTAATACTTAAACAAGAACAAAAATAGCCTTGAACTTGAAGTCAAAATTACGAAGAAATTCCATGCCACGCAAGCTTGGCGCTGTGGCTTAGCAACACGACACTGGGGCTCATAGGGTTGTCACACTAGGGCACACCGGGGCATCGCACTGGGGCAGTACATCTGGGTTGGGGCATGAGTGTCAACATACTAAGTTACTAGGGCGCGAGGTTTTTTGAGCCGAAGCCCACTCGTCCTTCTTTAGCCCTCTTTGTAATTGCTTGGTCTAACGCTTAATAATCTTTGATCTTGCATCCCAAGCTTGTATGCATTGAATTAAAGTCACGAAAATACTAAAATAGTTATTTATTACTAACTAATATAAAATCAAAGCAAAACTAAATAAAAATGTTAATGTATGCAAATGTAACACTAAATATGCAAATGAAGCAAAGATATGATATTTTACTTGAAGATCAATAAAAAAATAAAGCAATAAAAGCCTAAAATACATGAATTATGAACATTTATCAATGACCGAAATATGAGTACTCAAAGAGGATTAGATCAGGAGGCACAAGAGTAAGTTTAGAGTATTAGAGGAGAGAAAATGTCTCGGCCTTCTATCATGGTGTCCGTAGGCTTTAAAGGAAACATTCACAATGTGCCATATGTTGCTTGTGTATCGATTTCGAACCCTCTTGGATTAATAGACTTACTAATACCTTGTCGCTTTAGGTAAGGGTTGTCATGTAAGGAAAATGATATATGTGGCGTGTGAGTGGCAAATATATACTCTATCCATGTGAGGCACATGGTCCCAATATATGGGATCGTGAGGCCTTGGGCTCACAAGATGATTCTTTTTAATTAATGGCATTGACTTGTGAGCACGAGACGAGCTTGCGAGGTATAGGTATAACAATATATATATAAATATGAAAAAATTTACCATAATACCTTAATTCTTTATTTTTTTAAAAATATTTATACTTAACACCCGTAAGTGACATATTTAAATACAAATATTGAAATATAACATTCAAATATATATATTTCAAAAAAATAATTTAATATTCAACATTAGTGGCAATTTTTGAAAAAGTGATCGTCATTTGTCCCTATTGATGAGACACGTGATTGAACAAACTAAATTAAACTAGTTGGATTCAGAATCAATTTCGAAAAATCTAAGGAAGATTGAATGAGTTATAAAAAAAATATATTTAAATTAGTTTAAAATTTTAATTTTAAATTCTAATTTTTTTTGCATTTATTTTTAATTATATTTGAATATTTATAAAAAATTAATTTAATTTAATTTAAAACTGATTAAACAAAAAAAATTCATCCTTCTTTTAAGTGTCCCACAGCCTGTAACCATTATCACTAGTGTTAATCATGAGATAATGCCTTGGTTTCTAAAACATACAAATTATCATTTAGTATAAAGTGAACAACTGGTATTATTGTTAAATAATTCCAAAATTCTAGCCATCATATTTCTCCATTCTAATTATTCACCTTCCTTCCTTAAATTATGAACACAAAAAACAATTTATCTGATTGGATTCAAGTGCCTCCAGATTCTATAAATTTCATGCTTACATTTAAAAATAATAATAATTTAGGTTAAAGTGATAAATATATACAATGATAATTTCAATCCTTAATGTTTATTTATTTTGTCAATTCAGTCATATTTTTATCACTTTGATATTTGACCTTCAAATTTTAGTTAATTTGTTTTTTTTTAATGAAAATTTTGACTAAATTGTTAAACTTTAACGGTACTAACATGTCAACTTGCATGGTAATTCACATGTACTTTATTGTTAATATAGATATTTTTTAAAAAAATTAATTTTTTTTAATTTTTAATAATTTTCATGAAACATACATGGATTTCTAGACGAACTGCCATGTCAGTGATGTTAAAATTTTAAAAATTCAATCAGTTTTTTTATCCCCAAAAAAATAAAATACTAAAAATTAAAGGTTAAATGTTAAAGTAATAAAAAATAAGGCTAAAAAAAATAAACATTAGAGACTAAATTGATCATTATACCTAAAAACCCTTTAATAAACCTTTAATATTTGATTAAATTTCAAATAAGCCTGATCCTTAATTTAGATTTAAGTAAATACTTCATCATAAATTAACCCTTCCCTTGAAATAAATATATACTTAGGTAGAAATTAAAGATAAAAAAATACATTTTTTTAGGTGTATAAAATATATAAAATTTATTTAAATAAAATACTATTTTTTTTAATTTACTCAAAATTTTACGATATATTTATATGTTATATCCTTTTTTTTTATATCGCCTCGCGAAGTCATTGATAATAATACAATTTTATACGTGACAAAGCTCGAGTCCCATAACCTCATCATGGAACAACATGCTTCGCTAAAACATCATGTAACAACAAAGCATACTCACATAATCTGCAAAAAAAAAATATATTGAAAAAGGTTTCTAACAACATTTGTTAATCCATCACTTTCAAACTTAGCAAGTGTCTCACTTGATCCTTTCAAGTTGAGTCCAACGGTACTTTAGGCTGACATACGTCACCATTACCATGTCACTTTTGGGGTGAAAAGTTGAGTACCCCTGTAGCATTGGAGTAATATAGAGGTCAGTCATATAGTGTACAATATGCAAGAACTTAACTCCAAAACTCTCTTAAACCATTAGTTTAGTGGCTCTCTTCATCATCCACCGTGTGAAACTACTTTACTCTTAACGACTTTTTGCATCATCCATGTTGAGGATCGCCCTTACTCCAACGACTCTTTGCACCCTTCATGGTGTGATTCACCCATTATACAATCAAATACCTTATATAATTTTTAGTGTCATGACAAAATAGGATCAAAATTTTTGAATATTTATAAAAATATTTTTAAAGTGATCCCAATTTTTTGATTAATTCCACCAAACATCCTTAAACTATGGGCTAGATTTTAAATTGGTCCTTAGAGTTTGAAACACTTTAATTGAGACCTCAAAGTATTAACACTTTATCAACCAAGTCATTCTGTTAGCTTAATAGTTAGTATAGAATATTTTTAGAAAATCAGATCAAATTGTAAACATGTGTGTTCCTACTATATAGACAATTTCGATAAGATGTGTTAAAAAATGGATAATGTCATCGAAAATTAGGAGGACTACTTTTTTTGGCAAGACAAATTCAAACTGTTCATGCGATAGATACACATGTGTTTACAAATTGACTAACGTGTTTTAGATATGTTTTATGCCAATTTGAAGTTGACATTTAATACTTAAAACTAACATCAAGATTGATAAAAACACTTAATTAATGTGATATTGATACTTTAAGAATACAATCAAAACAAATTGAAGTTTAAAGATGAATTTATAATTTAAATCACAATTCAAAGACCTTTGTAAGGTTAAATTTTGTTGTTAGTCCCTATACTTCGTAGAAGTTGTGAATTTAATCCATTCACTTTAATTTGGTTATTTTTAGTCTTTGTATATTACAAAATTTAAAATTTCAGTCCTCGCCAAATGAAAACTGTTAAATTAATTAAGTAAGGTTCTATTATTTTCAAAATCTGATGTGCCGAACATGTTATCATATGTGTTATGCGATGTCAACTTATTATCTCCACATATTATTCACTAAACATCCAGTTAATGGTTAACAATCGTCATTTGCGTTAAGATTGAAATTTTAAAATTCAAAATGTATATGGACTTTGAATTATTCGGCTGGAAAATATCGGCCAAATCTACAATTCTACACATAATATATGACTAGTAATTGAATTTAATCAAACAAATTTAACCGTTATCATTTAAGTGACTAAAACTTCAAAATCCAAAGGGACTAAAAGTGACCCATCCAAAAAGTTTAAAAACTAAAACTAATCAAATTAAAATATAAAGACTAAATCCATAAATTTCTTAAAGTACAGGGACTAATATCAAAATTTAATCCTCCTGTAAAGTTATTTAAGGAAAAAAAATAAAAATTTGGTCCCAAATATAATTACAAAGTACCATGAAGTCTTTTTATTTAGGACCAGTCTCTCAAGATAATGTCTAGTTGTAAAGTAACAGCGACAACACTGTTCATTCTTTAAAGATGTTTATAAATTGGATCATATTCGAATTAAATTTTTATTAATATATTTTATATTTATTAAATTCAATTCTGATTAATATTTTAGGTAAATTAAATCATATTTATAAATGATTGACTTAAATTTATTAGGTATTAAATATTAAATATATTTTCATTTATTAAAACTTTAAATATATAAATATTTAATTTTATATAATATAATTTAAAAAATATATGCATAAAGTTAAAAATATTACATAACATCATCTTTGCATGTTGAAGCCTAAAATTAAGCATATTTTAAACGAGTTTTTTTGCCTAAATTTATTTTTAAAGGTACGATGCTCTTATCTAAATCCTTCCATATTTTAGGTAAAACTTCGAGATTAAACTAAAAGCCTAATTCTTAAACAGATCCACTTCATATATTTGAATTGAATTGAGCAGCCGAATCTAACATTGATTTAAAAAATAATATCAGACTGATTGAATTGAATTTATTATATTTTTAATAGAACTCGTTGAACTAATGAACTAGGAATTTAATCAGTTCGATTCTAAAAATATTGATAATATATTAGAATCCCATTAAATCTAAAATTAATATAAATTAAGACTCGAACCCGAAATCTCGAAAATTCTTGTATTAACGTTCTTTCTTTAATTATTATTTTTCTTGGTCTTAAAATCCATCTTTTTCTCTGCCTTTCTCACAGTCAACCTTGAGACCCGTTCTATCCATCTTTCTCTCTTTTCTCTTTCACTTTATTTATTTCTCCATATATTTATTTAATCCATCCCCCCCTTTTTTTATTCAAATCTTTCTTATTTTTTTCCCAATTTAATATAATCTCTTAATTCAATCATTTTTTTAATTAAGAAGTGCTAAAGATGACGACTATGAAGAAGAACATGTTTCCTCCTGGTTTAGTTAACAATCTTCAAGACGTTCTTAGCAAAAAAGGAGCAAACAAAAATGAACAAAAACAACAAAAGGATGATGATTCAACTGAAACATCTACTTCTTCTTCAACTGCTGGTAATGAAAACGACAGCTCTAAGCCTGTCGTTTTGGTTTTTAATGCTGAAGGGGTTGATTCACTTGGCCTTGTTTATCTCGTTCAAGCTTTGGTTGGTTTGGGACTCTACAATGTCAATGTCTGCGCACCTCATTCGTGGGTCACTTGAAATTTTCTCTGATTTTTCTTGTCTCCTGTTTGTTTTCTCGGAATTTCTGCACTTCCTCGTCTGGGTCATCTCCAATTTTTGATAGCTTTTATGTTTTGTTTTTCATTCATAATGAGTTCTCTTCTACTCCTTTGTTTTGTTTAATCATTAATTTCGATTTGTTGTTTAAGATGATTGATTTTATAATTAAATTGGCTACTCTGCATTTGATAATTTACTCTGATTTACTTGTTTATTATTACTGATTTTCACTGTTTTTCTTATCTCTTGTTTGTTTCCTCGGAATTTCTGCATTTTCTCGTTGGGTCATCTCCAATATTTTATATATTTTATGTTTTTTTTTTTTCATTGGCTTATTCTGCTCCTTTGTTTTTTTTTTTTAAATCATTAATTTGGATATGTTGTATATGATTACTGAATTTTCTAATTAAATTGGCTACGTTGCATTTGATAATTTACTCTGCTTTGTTTGTTTATGATTACTGATTTTCTCTGCTTTTCTTATCTCTTGTTTGTTTCCTCGGAATTTCTGCATTTTCTCGTTGGGTCATCTCCAATATTTGATATAATTAAATTTTTTTTTTCATTGGCTATATTCTGCTCCTTTGGTTTTTTTTTTTTTAAATCATTAATTTGGACATGTTGTTTAAGATTATTGAATTTTCTAATTAAATTAGCTATATTGCGTTTGATAATTTGCTCTGATTTATAAGTTTATGAATGGATTGCTACAGGGACAAATCGGCTTCAGGTCATTCCTTGACTGTCCGAGAAACAATTACAGTTACTCAGGCCGAAATCGAAGGTGCCACCGCATACGAAGTCACAGGTTTGATCGTGTTTCGGATTTATGTTTTTCGATTTTTTGATAAATTTTAAGCATGTTAGCTTTCATTAATAGGAATGTGAAACTGTCATTGTAATAAGCCAAATTTAGTGTCTTAGAACCACTATTTATATGATGAAATTCGGCGTTACTGATGAATTTTCTGGACTGTTTCCGGTACCCTTTTTTCTAAAACGAATGATACGAAGCTTGTTAAAATCGATATTGATTTGAGACTTCAAGTTAACTTTGATAGTAATTGGTTTCGATGATGGTTATCGAAGAAAATCGGCTTTAAGTTTATCTGCTTTCAGGGACTACCGTAGATTGTGTCTCCTTAGCATTATCCGGGGCACTGTTCTCGTGGACAAAGCCTCTGCTGGTTAGGCTCTCATCCTGTTATCGATGAATCGGAAAATAGTTTCGTTTTCAAAGCATTTATCAACTTCTATGTTTGATGTAATTTCCAGGTAATTAGCGGAATTAACCGAGGATCAAGCTGTGGTCATCACATGTAAGTCTTTGAAAACGCTTGCATGATAAATACTAATTGAATTTCGCTTTGATTTTAACCGGTGAGACTACCACCCTCCCGTAATAGAGCTCCACACAGCTTTACACACATGTTCTCATTGTTTTATCCAATTAGTTTACCATCAATAATCTTCTGTTTGTTTGCCAAGTAATTTGTAACGTGTAATATTCCAGGTTTCACTCTGGTGTCATTGCCGGAGCTAGGGAAGCATTAATTAGTGGTGTACCATCTTTGTCAATATCATTGAACTGGTGACTTACGAACCTGTTTATGCAGATTTAGTTTTGACTGTTTTCGTTTCACTTCTTTAATAATTGAGTGTTCGTTTTAATGTTGGGTAACGGACTGCAGGAAGAGGGAAGAAAGCCAAGAAAGTGATTTTAAGGATGCGGTTGCAGTTTCTTTACCTTTGATAAATGCAGCCCTCAGAGATATTGAAAAGGGTGTTTTCCCTAAAACTTGCTTTCTAAGTATAGAAATTCCCACTTCTCCGAAGGCAAACAAGGTTCGGACTTCTTATTTTATACATAAATAGAATATGATATTTGTATGTTTATAGTGTGTAAAATGTGTATAATAGCAGTTTTTGTCTTTAAATTTTCGTAATAATCTAATGATGAATATCCGGGAACAATTGCTTCCTTGGCATACCGTCCTCAAATCTTTGTTTCTATTGACGAGAAAGTGTGGTTATTATACAAGGAAATTTCAGACTTTTGGGTCATGATCCTCATCGATGAATTAGAAGCAATGTTGTTTGAATTGGACTAGACCGGCTGGTCAGACTGGTTGGATTGGGAACTGGCCTGGGTATCAGTTAGTGGCTTTGAAACATTTAGACTAGGAACCGGTATAGATGGGTTGAACCGGGTTTTTTAAATATTTTTTGAATTTTTAATAACTTTTTAGTTGGATTGGTGACTTGACCGGTTCGACTACTGATTCGGTTTAAAACACATTCATTAGAAGCTTTCTTGATTGGCTGAATTTGTGTTGAAAATCAAATCCGACTTTGGAAAGGGAGCTTCATCGAACATGGGAAAGCTTTATATCACCCTGGTACTGGGCTTCCTCATCATAGCTGGATGTTCTATAGAAAAAGCACATTCGGACAGTCCAAGATCCAAACATGATATATACAGTGTCCAATTACACTTTTACGTGTAGGCGATGCTACAAAATCCTCCTAGAATGCTTGAAGTTTTAAATCTGCCGTTATTACACGCCAATACATACTTCTACATTTCTTTCTCTTTCTTGTTGGTATGCAATTTTTTATGGTCCTGTTGTTTATATATTCTGGCTTATTCATATGCAACAGGGTTTTAAACTGACCAAGCAAAGTATGTGGAGATCTACACCGTGTTGGCAAGCTGTTCCAGCTAATCGGAATCCTTCAGCTCCACATTTCATGGGTAACCAACAAAGCCTTGGACTCCAACTAGCACAACTTGGTCGAGATGCATCTGCTGCCGTAAGTTTTTACTTTTTATTCTTATTGAAAGGAATCGCTCTGTTTACTTACCCGTAGTCGACCCCACTTTTTCACGTTTTCTTTATATTGATCTTGTAAATCTTTTTAACTATTCACACTATAATGCATGTATGTTTTCTGTAGGGTGCTGCTCGGCGTGGAACCACGCCAAGGAATAATGAGGAGGTAGAGTCCGTTGGGGCTGCTAGATCCGATAACAAAGCAAAAAAGTACTTTCGACTGGAGGTATGTTAAGTTCCAACTAAGAAATCTATAAGTTTTGACTTGTAGTTGTAAAGCCAAGAATGGTAATGTTTTTCGTATTTTCCGGCTTTTGTAAGACGTTCGAACA
Organism: Gossypium bickii; assembly: GCA_025503065.1. Taxonomy (NCBI): domain Eukaryota; kingdom Viridiplantae; phylum Streptophyta; class Magnoliopsida; order Malvales; family Malvaceae; genus Gossypium; species Gossypium bickii. The sequence goes on along the minus strand of CP106714.1, from coordinate 2,251,428 downwards.
TTTTCCAGAACCAGAATGTCTTCCTTGAAATCTCTTAAAAACAAAAAACCGGTTATCATACAAGGTTGCATATCTCGATTTTGTTAATAGGTCTACGAATGGTTTTAGTCCCACTACTATACTAGAATTTGGATTTGATCCCTCTACTTTTATAACATCGTAAGTTACTATCATTAAAGTGACAACAACTTTAAACATTTAGCTGATATATAAGTCTATTATGGTTGAATATAGTCGATTGGATTTTCATGTGACCTTGAATGTGTACTCGAATAACAGTAAAAAAATTCACTTCATCACTTTTAACTGCATGAACTAATGTTATCAATTTGGATCAACTAATAACATTATAAAAGTAGAGGGACTAAAACCATAATTAGACCATGTTTATTCTACTTTTCTTGCTGCTCGTTCATCGATTTTCCGTATCCATGAACGCATTTTTTGGTTATGAATAACTAGACGTGACGAGTAAACATATATATTTGCAGTTTTTGGATAAAGAGACGGAAGCTACAGACGACGAGTTGGATTTCAAGGCACTCGGCAATGGATTCGTAAGTTAAAAGCCTCATTTGTAAACTTTCCCCAGGAAAAATTTAGTGTAAATCAATCCTTGCAAGAATTGGAGTTAAAAGTATAATAGAGGCCTTTGTATTGGAAGTCAAATTGCATCTTTGCCTCCTATACTCAAAAAATGAGCAAAATTAGTCCTTACACGTTAAATTCAAGAGCAAATTAGTCATTATCCATTTCTACTATTAAAAATTGGTTCCTGTATACCAGAATGAGATCCATCAAATGTAACTAACTTCTAATTTGCTCATATTTTAAGTGAAGGGAGCAAATGCAATCTAAGTTCAATACAGGGGCTTCTATGGTACTTTTACTAGAATGGAATGATACATTTTCATGAACCTAATATATGTATTTACGATATGGTTAGATTGCGGTGACGCCCGTGTCGGTTTCTCTGCAAATCGAGTCGGACGTTCAAACAGCTGCATCGAGTTGGATCTCGGGCGTGCTTAGTGGCGGGGTGGAGCAATAGACTTTGAGGGACCAAAGCTGAAATCTGAATCGTATTCATTTTTGTATACAAGTTGGGCTGGTTTTATTTTGTTATTAGCTTTTGATACAAGGAAAGTAGTCTGGTCTGAAATTATATGACCTTTGTGCTTCCTTTAAATTATTATTATTATTATTATTATTATTATTATTATTATTATTATTTCTTCTGAATTTTTACCTATATGGTTGATTACTTATTGATATGTTTTTTATTTTCCATAGATTTTTTGGCACCCCAAAGAAAATGAAATACATTTACTATACTAAGCTTAAATTTAATGATAGATTTTTATTGGTGATTACCAATTGTTTGAATCGGATTGAATCGGATTAGTTGGTTAGATTAATTGGATTGGGAATTAATTAGGAGACCAGTCTAGAAAGTGGTTTTGAATTGGCTAAATTGGTATTAATCAATTGAACCAACTAAAAAACAAGTTGAATTGATTAAAAATCGATAGAATTGACGATTGAACTGATTAAATCATTATTTTTATTTGCTTCAAAGTCAAACGCATTCATATTTTCATTTGTGTATTCAATCTTTCACGTATGTAATATTGACCACATGAGTAATTTTTTAAAAACATATCATAAATTTATTTAACGAAAATGATTTGACAATGTTATTAATTGAACTTTTAGTTATGAAATCAAAATAAATTCAAGTATTAAATCATAATAATAGATGAAGTAAAATTTTCGAATTAAGTTTCAAAAGAAAAATTAAAAAAATATATAAGTACTAAATTTTATTTTTAGTCCTTATATTATGCATAAATTGTGAATTTAGTCTTAATATTTTAATTCAGTCAATTTCAGTCCTGACTCAAATGGTAATAAAATCCATTTAGTTAAATTCTGCTATTGGTCTTGTACTATGCATAAATTTATAGATTTAGTCCACGTTCTCCCATTAGATCATTTATCTCTATACATTTCAAAATTTAAAATTTAAATACAAACGTGAAATCTATTAATTATTTTTTTAAATAATATAATTCACAACTTATACATAATATTATAAGCGGAGTTTATCGAAAATACAAATATTTAACTCATCGTAAGTAAAAGGTATTCACGAACTTGGCTTGGATTTATATTTTCAACCTCGGTTCTTTTAACTTGACCTAACCCATTTTATTGTTTAAAAAATAATATAAAAAATATAAGAGTCTTTTGAGCTGGGCTAGGTGTATCAAGCTCGGGCTTGAATTTTTTTTTTTTTAAAATAGATATTGACTTGACTCGATCGATGCGGAAGGCTATCCTAAATTAAAAACTGATTAATTTGGTTTGAGCGTTAACGGGTTGGCCCATTAACAAACTCGCCTTCTTCTTTTTCCAGTCATTCAGTCTTTAGTAACTAGGGTTTTAGCAAAAAAAACCCGTTCTTCAACAGAGGAAAAAGAAAAAATGGCGACTAAATCCCTAATTAGAAATGGAGCTATGCTGATGAATCGAGTGTTAGTGAAACAAGCTCTCATCCCGAACCCGATTTCTAACAATCAAGTCTTGAATCAAGGCATTCTGATCACTCCTCAGCTGTTCCCATCTCTCTTGAAGTCAAAACTTGAAATTCCCAATTTGCCTCGAAACGACGTCGATTCTCTGTCTGAAGTCTCCTCTACGGGGTTTCTTTATCCATTTGGTCTCCCTTCTCTCCGTTTCTTCCTTCCCGACGGTACTCACTTATCTCTTTGTTTGATTGATTTCAACAATGGGTTTTATTTTTTCTTTATAAAATTTTACTTCTTTTTTTTTTTTTGGTATTAAGCTGATTTTTTAGTTGACGTTGGATTCAAGAGGCTGTTATTTCAATTAATTGTTTTAGAATGGAACATCTACATCAAGGTTTTCGTGAAAATTCCATTAAAGTTTGAATGTCTTTTTTTTTTTTTTTTGATAATTTGCTACTGATTTAATTTTGATTCCTTTTTTTTGTGGTTTTTTTTTTTCCTTGTGTTGCTGTATGCATTTCTTATTGTTGTTTAGGAGATTCATCAAGTGAGCCAATGCTATTATTCCCCAAGAGAACATATCAGCCTAGTACCATCAGGCGCAAGAGAAATCATGGATTTTTCGCCCGGTAATGTTTCGCTTCCTCATTTAATGTGGATCATTAACTTTTTTGGCATGTCAAAATTCGTAGTATCTATATAGTAGTTGATGATTTCATTTGAACTATAGTTTGATTCGTAAAAGCTGAACAATGTATACACGAATTATTAAATTTTGGCATTCCGAAATTCATAGTATTGGTATAGTAGTTGATGATTACATTTGAACTATAGTTTAGTTTGTAAAATCTCGATCATGGATATTTTGCTTGGTAACTTTTCCTCCTATTAACGCAAACTACAGTATTGGTTTAATAGTAGATGATTTGGTTTCAACTGTAGTTTGATTCGTAAAACCTGAATCATGGATACACGAATCATTAAATTTTGGCATGTTGAAATTCATAGTATTGGTATAGTAGTTAAGGATTTCATTTGAACTATAGTTTGGTTAGTAAAACCTCAATCATGTATATTTTTCTCTGTAACTTTTCCTCCTATTACGCAAATTCAGTATTGGTTTAGTAGTTGATGATTTGGTTTGAACTGTAGTTTGATTCGTAAAACCTGAATCATGGATGCATGAATTATTAAATTTTGGCATGTCGAAATTTATAGCATTGGTATAGTAGTTGATGATTTCATTTGAACTATAGTTTGGTTCGTAAAACCTGAATCATGGTTATTTTGCTTGGTAACTTTTCTCCTATTAACTCAAATTACAGTATAGGTATAGTAGTTGATGATTTCGTTTACTTATAGTTTGGTTCATAAAACCTGAATCATGGATAGTTACTCAGTAACATTTCCTCCTATTAACGCAAATTACAGTATTGGTTGAACTATAGTATGATCCGAAAAACCTGAATTGGCTTGATCATTAGCTTTATTTAAGAGTTAAGACTAGGTTCATCGTTGGTTAAGGTAGTTATTACTTTTAATTTGCCGCCTTTAAAATGGTTCCTTCTGCTACATGACAAAAAGCCATTATTTTTGGTTTTGTTTTCTAATTTCATTCTAGTGTTTAGATTTGTATAGTTACTATTTTGTGCTTGTACAGCAAGGCAACAAAGGGCGGTAGAAGAGTCATTGCTCGAAGAATAGCAAAGGGCCGTTCAAGAATTACCGCTTAGAATCTGGATTTTCAGTGATACGTTCATGAGAATCAAAATCCGGAAGCTGCCTTAAATGGGGTACAACTAAGCAAATTTCGTATCACCTTTTTGCTTAATTCAGTAGGCTCTGCCTGTCCTAATGACACTCTTTGGAGGAATTTTTTTTCTTTCTTCAGATAGATTTATGTTCACTTTTAGAATTCTTTTTGATACATAAAACTTGCAAGAAGTAATTGCTATGCAGAAAGTTATGAAAACCGGTTCTCGTTCGTTATTTATGATGAAGTAGATTTCATTCGATTGTTTCTCTCTTTGGATAGATGTATGTTGACTTTTAGATTGTCTTTTTGCTTCATAAACACTTGGTTCGAGTCCGATCCCAGATGTCCGAAGATTTTTGTTTGGGAGAGACAAATAACCTTGGATGAAGTTTTATGATGAGCAATGAATAATATTCCATCATTGTAAAACTTATAATAATGTATAGATTTTGATATTTTATTAGAAACTTTCCATTTCCATTGTGTATTTTCCCACCCTATGTTACTAATCATGTCTGATATCTTTTTTGGACATGGGTATGAGTTCGATTTGGATGCCTTTTGAGGATAAACTTGTGACATGATCGAGGTCATATCGGGGGTTTAACCTAACTAGTTCATGAATCGCCTTTAGAAGGTAACATTTAAGAAGCCGGTGAGTTTTGAAATTTTCAGCATTCATAGAAACCTTTACGGTTCATGCAGCTGTCTTTAAAAGATGATATTTACAAGATCCGGGTTTAACATCATGGATCGGAAACTGCTAGCGCCGAAAATGTAGCTGTCGGTCAATGACATCGAAAACTGTTAGACCAATGGCTATTGATGGTACAACCTGCAACAGAGTTTAAAAAATAACCCTTAAGATTATGATATCAAAGAACATAACAAAGGGGTCATTAATATATTGAAATTACCTTTATATAATTAATGCTTAAACCTGCATACAATTGTCTCCATCCTTGATTACGGGTGATGGATTTAAAGGCTTCAATGGAGTTTTTGTACCTCGTACCATTCTGATTCAGAATGTCTACCTGTAAAATAAAACAGCTTTTTGAATTTAAAGTTGGAAGATTAAGCTAGTTCAAACATGTGTGTCCAGTTTATCATCCGAGATTTTGCTTGATTATGGGTGATCGAGGTTGATACTATACCAACCTTCACTGGACAGCGACAAAGATATTAGCAACAGAGGTGGTTACTGGTCGGGTGTGATTTTGCTTGGCCTATGGCAGTCAAAAGCTTTGAATATTGCTCAAATCCGTTCACAAATGTAAATTACTAATTCAAGCATGTTTAGGCAAACTTGACTTGTTATAGTTGCATATTTAATTTTTGTATGATAACTTATATAATATATAAAAGAGTAAATGTTCAGGTTGCTCTTATTAGTGTCAAATATTTCAAAGAAGTCAAACAAGGGCCAAAACCTTTTGAAAGTGCTTGAGTAACGACCAAATATTTTCGAAGTGTTCAAATAAAAACTTCTCAAATACCGTAAATTAAATTTTTTATATTCACATTTCTGTTCAAATATGTAATTCAATTGTTACGTGTTTTTATTTTTAACATGTCAACATTCACTTAATTTTTACTACAAATTAGGCCAAGGTGTATGAAAAACTTTTATTTTAGCACTTTTATAAAAGTTAGACCCTTATAATTTTAAAAGGTTTGATCCTTATCTAAGCAACTTTTAAAAAGTTGGACTCTAATCTGAATATTTAGCCTATAAAAAATAAAATAATATATTACAAAATTTGAAAACAATTAGGGCCAAGTTAAGCTTTAAAAGTTAAAATGTCAAATTCTAACTTATATTTTAAATGAGTTCAATATTTTTTACCCAATATATTTTTTAAATTTAATACTTTGTCCAAAATCTTTCAAATATCGAGCAAAATTTTAGGATCCAACAAGTAATCTGACCCCTAATCAACAACAAAGATCCAACACGAAATTTACCTGCATTTGTCTCCTAACAACATCCAATGGGTACATTACGGTTTGTCCAATTAAGGCAGCCATTGCTCCACATGAAAGATTCAATGCAACGGAGCTTTGATTTTCTTTGGGAACCCATCTTTTAAGCTCCTCGTAACCATAAAACTTTATCACATTGTAAGGAAGGATTCCCCCTAGTGTTGGACCTGATCTTTAAAACTCAAAATGACTTATTGATTCAAGTTTCCAAAAAGATCTTTTGTTCAAACATGTTTGAAATTTTTATAACTTACCTACACCTCGATAGAATCCGAGCATTCCACCTTGATTATAGATGGTCTTGAAGACGTTTGTTACCCCTCGTTGTGCGGTATGACCCGAATGGATACATTTTCGATAGTCACCGCTACTTTGATGTCGATCCACCACCTTAAAACGGAGAACTAGAGAATCAGGGATGTTGATTGAGAGGTTGATTGATATTTAGAGCAATGAGCCTCCGTTCAGTGAAGTAAATACCTGATATGCATACTTGGTTCGAGCCAAATCCAAGGGATAAGTGCATAGAAATGCTGTTGCACTGGCTGCGGAGCTGGCTAAGATGTCCAACAATGGCCCTCTTTCGACACGAGGCCATTTATATTGTAGGAAACTTTGATATTGTTCGTATGTCACGTACTGGAATATCGAATGAGGTAACGTTCGGATGATACTAACACCATTTGCTCTGCAAATAAAAAGATGTGTATGTATGTATGTATGTATGTATGTATGTATGTATGTATGATTAATAAAGATTCATTGGTGAACTTACTTGTATAGCCCCCTAAGACCTTCATTCTTCATTAGCTTCTTCATTGATCCATACATCCCAATTGAATGAAACCCTTCTGCCCTTGTCTATCAGTTCCAATCAATAATAAAACTAGGTGTTATGATATATTGACCCACAACCCGAATTGGCCCGGGTCAGATCCTACACGGTTTGCAAATTGAACTCGCAAATCGAGCTCGCATGTTGAGCTCCCGATGTGGGTTCACACATTATTTCATAAACAAACCCTTGTTGTATAAACGCGTGTTAAGTCTAGAGTAGGGTACGTACAACATGCATGGAACCTACCTACGATGTCACCTCCATGAACAACAATCATATTATATAAATACAGTTCCATTCACCTAAAAGATACACAGAAACACTCAATACTAGGCTTTACATAACTTCTTATAATAATCAAATTATTAGAATCTATATTACTCAAACCTCTTCATTCCCCTAAAATATTTATGAAACATAATTGAGCACCGTAATCGGTACGCATTCTAAATTCAGGTAATATAGATAAGAATCAACTAAACCATAACATCGGTATATCATTCAATCTAGATAGATGGTAAATTTTGACAATCACTCCAAACGTGAATAACATAAATTAATATCAATCACGTCATGACAATTATATGTCATTCTATCATGGATACATTACCAGTAAACCTTGACATAAACACAACTATGGGTGAAACCAAACACTAACACTCACATCGAATTCATGCAATATAGACAAGAATATTCTAATTACATCATGAAAACAATATTTTCATCCAATCTACATAGATGGGTAAACTAATGATATAAACATGAATATTGGTGAAACTGAACACCAGCACTCACTTCGAGTTCAGGTAACATAGGTAAGAATCATTTACATCTTGGCATAAATACCAATATGAGTAACACCAACACTTGCTCCGAGTCCGGGTAACATAAATAAGAGTCAATTACACCATGACAAATATGGGGTGAACCGAAACATGAGTAAACATAAACACAAACACTTACTCCGAGTTTAAGAAACATACAACGATATTCCAATATTTAATCCAAATAAATGGGTAAACCTCGACATAAACACGAATACTAGCGAACCGAAACATGTAATCTATGAAATAACATACAAATATCAAATATTTTTTTAAAAATTTACCTGCATAAGTATCTTGATTCTCTCTAATGGTGCAACAGTAGTTTTAGAAACAGTGGTTGAAGCACCAGTAGTGATCAATTCCATGACATAATAAGCTAAAAATGGAACACTTTGAACATGTTCATTTTCATATGGATCATCATCAACGGAAGATCCAATATCAAAACTTTCTTTGCCCATTCTGAACCCTAAAAAAAAAAAAAAAAAAAAAAAGAAATGTTTTATAACCAGTTATAGATATTACTATCTGGTATGTTTTGTCTCAATAACTAACATGTTAGGTTTCCTTTCTGGAAAAAAAAACATGTTAGGGTTTTTTTTTCATTGAAAGGAACATGTTAGGTCTTTTAAAACATAGAAATTTGTAAGATTAAAAAATGAAATGAAATGGAAGAATCAATTATATATATATTTTTAAAAAGTTGAATTATTCTTTTATTTATTCTCCTTTGTTATAGCTAAAAACTTTGACCAAAAATTTCAGATAAACATGCAACTCTATTTTAGTCATCGTTTTATTTATTTATATTTATTTTTATATTGAAATGCCTAATTTTCCCTTCAAATTAACTAAAAGGAAAACTGAAACCCCAAATAATTGCAATTTTCTCACCATCCAAACATGTCTGCCTTCTTTTTATCTGGGGTAAGTTTACCAATAACTCAGGTTTCTTTATTAATGCATTCAGTTTTTCCTTTTTTCTCCCTTTTGGTTGTGCAATATGAGTGTCAAATATGAAGATGCTTTTTTATATTCATAGAAATTGGATATGGATATTTAAAAAAAAAAAAATCTCAAACCAACATAGATTTTGAGTTACATAAATGATAAGGTTTGAATCTTAAACCTGAAATAATTGTATGAATCGAATAGACAAAACCTTAGGTTCATATTTAGCTTAATTTTAAGTAAATCGAGTGGTGAACTTGAGAAAATCATGATATATATATATATATATATATTGTTACACATGCTTCTCGTCTAACATATATTCATTAGATCTCAACAATTGTGACAAAGCCCGTCAAACATACGCTTAAGGAATGTTAAATTCAACCACTTCGATAGGTTGCAATCCATATAAAGTCACATAACTAATCTAACAGAATATCCACAGTGAATTATAAGCTCATCAATTGAAAGACGACACATAGCTTGTAAGTGTTCTCTTAAATACTCTCCCAAACCACTAGAGAAGGATACCAATTTGTCTACTATCACGTCTCTCTCTTGTTTAAACTTCTTCCAAACTCGAACTCAAGCAATAAACCCATTGCTTGAAGTGAATTCATCCATGCCTGATACCAAAGTTCGATCCACAGGTTTGTCTGTGTGGTAGTATAGTGTGTATGAATGTATGAATTTGAACCTTCATTGTATATAAAAAGAAATTCTTCCAAATTCTCTACAGCCTTTTCTCCCTTAACTCAATCATTTGTAGCTTTCGACCCATCGAATGAATCGAGTTATATATATATATAATACTATGTGATGCTTATCTGATTTAATTTTATAGAATTCATGCCCAGCAGTGAAGAACATTTTAATTCTGGATTCAGAAGGGAAACGTGTAGCAGTAAAGTATTACTCAGATGAATGGCCAACAAATAGTGCTAAGTTAGCCTTTGAAAAATCTCTCTTTGGCAGAACACTCAAATCAAATGCTCGTACTGAAGGTAATCATATTACATGGATTCGGGTGCTAGTATTATATATATATATATATATATATATCTTGAGCATGCTAATTTTCTTTTCGAAGTTTTTTCATGTATTTAGAGAATTTCGAAAGATTATACACTTGTACTCCGAACTAACATCCAAGCCCGAATAAGAATGCAGCTGAGATCACAATCTTTGATAGCAACATTGTAATCTATAAGTTCGTCCAAGACCTACATTTCTTCATAACTGGAGGCGATGATGAAAATGAACTTCTTCTTGCCACTGTGCTTCAGGGACTATTTGATGCCATTGCTCTTCGTTTGAGGTTCATTTATTTGTTTTTTATGTATGTATGTATGTATGTATGTATGTATGCCTGCATGCATGCTTAATTTCAATTGTATCCTCAATGTAGGAACACAATTGATAAAAGGGAAGCACTTGAGAACTTAGATGTCATCTTCTTATGCATTGATGAAGTTGTGGATCAAGGGTACGCATGTACATTCTTTTGTTCATTAACTTGTGTTTTTCGATATTATCTTAAAAAATGATCATACTAAGATAAAAGTGGCAGGCAATGGCTTTAGTCTCAACATGGTAAAATTGATGCAATTACCAATTAATATAGTGGTAAATTTGTATTTTAACCCCTAAAATTTATTATTCATTTTTGGCCCTTATACAGTATTCTAACTTCGCCCCTAATCATACTTATGGGTATGCATATGATACAAATTTGAACCAAACATTTAACCTACTTATCTCATGAGTTAGGATTGGAATCCTAACATCGATAATTCTTCTCCTATTCAAAACTATGATCCCTTTTGGAGAAAAAAGAGATAGTATATACAAGGGGCGTTAGCCTCCTTTTTATTTATAAAATATTCAATTTAAGCCTTATTTAAATAAAATTTTACTTTCACCTTTATACTTTTAAAATTTTATTTTAGCCCCCTTGAAGATCTACCCTATAAGAGTAAGCAGTAACTTAAGATATCTTCCATACCAACTTGTATATAGTTTTAAACTAGTTTCCTCGTGTGTCCAGGGTTCGAATCTCGATATCTACAACTCTTCTTCGTCTTTTACAAACAATTTCTTTTTCATTGAAGATCTGAATAAGCAGAGTTGTTTATTTTTTGGCATAAAATGAAGAAAATAATGTATTTTTTTTTCTTTTGTTGTGGAACTAGGATGATACTTGAGACAGATGCAAATGCTATTGCAGGAAAGGTGGCAATCCAAAACATGGATGCTTCAGCAACATTATCTGAACAGGTAACATTGTTTCCATTTTTTTTTTCTCGAAAAATTCTTTAAATTTATGAAAATTTTGAACATACTCTTGTTAGACATATACCCATATTCGATTCTCATATAAAAATTTGAGTAAAATAATCTTAGTGTTTAGGTACAGGCACAAAAGGAAGAAAAACTTTTAAGGAGTCAAAAGATAATTTTACCACTATATTAATTTATAAAGTTTTAAGAATTTAGGGAGGGGTCAAGGCTACTACTTATCCTTGCTCCTGTTTAGGGGCAGACTGGGTAAGACCCCAAACTTTTTAAAATTTCTTATGGTGCTCTTAAAGTTTTTTGAAGATTTTAATTAGACTCCATAATTTAATGCCAAAATCCTTCACTAATTATATAGCTAATTTTTTTTTTATATTGCAGACAATAAGTCAAGCATTGGCTTCAGCTCGTGAACATTTGACAAAAACCCTTCTAAAATGATTTATTTAAATAACATTTTTGTTTTTTTAATATCCAATTAATCAAAAATAAATGAAAAACATTGTAAATTTACTTGATTTACAGTGTCAATTGTTTTGGAGCATAGCCTGCAGGAATGGGAAATTTTAAGCTGAATTTTATACATTTGTGTTATTTGAATTCAAATTAATTGGGATTTAATTTATTTGGAGTTGAATAAAAAGAATTAAAAAATATATTATTTTAAGGAAAATATTTTATTTCATGTCAACATGATGAGTTCAATGGACTGTCTTTTAAGGGAAAAAATCAATGTTAGTATTTTAATTAAATAATTAACCATATTAACTCAAGGTGTAGCTAAGGTGCAGGCAAAGATTTTGGTCCCCTTAATTAAATGGATTAATATCAAATTCAGTCCCTCCCAATTATAAAGTATTTAATCTAAACATTTAAAAAAAATTACCTTTTTTCTCCGAACTTTTAAAATTTTAAATATATATATATTTTAAATATTGGAGAAAGTATCTCTTAGATTCCTTCATTTTAAATGAGAGTATGTCGGTATAAACCTATACCGACAATACATACTTGGTATTTTTTGTATAAATTTGGATATGGTTCGGTTCATTTTGAGTTTTTTGAATACTTTTCATGTGTATTTTATAGTTTATATTTAAAGGTTTGTAGTTGCTCATCACAATAATATCATCTTTTAAAATTTAAATACGTATTATCTCTTTAAGAACAAAATGTGTTTTTGAATTTAAAAAATATTGAATAATTTTATGGCAAATTGATGTAAGAATCAACTTCGGAAATTCCAAGTTGAAAACACTTATAACAAATCAAGTATATCTTTATCAATACCCTACCTCAAATGTCATCATCAAATAGATACAATGTTTGAGAGGTTTGCATGGCTTATGCTAGGGGACTATCTTTTTTGCCTTTTTATATAGTGACGAAAGTTTATTATTACAATAACTTTTCTTCTCAATTATTTTTTTAAATATTCTCATTATCTCGACGACAACATTGTCAACCGAAAATCTCTCTGATCTCGGGATTAATCGTATTTGCACGTATAATATTAGCCTCAACAGGTTCTTTTGTAGCTAGTACTACAAGTAAAATGCTTTTCAGTGACGAAATTTTGGGTGGATTTCAATTTTGTCGTAAAATTATTATTTTATTAGCAGCTGACTGTTATGGACAGAATTTATATTGAAAATGACCATTCCCCAATTATTTTTGTTTTTGGTGTTATTAAGTTAAGGTTTTTAGTACTGATTTAATCTCATTCCTATCGGTTCACGAGTTAACTGGTTTAATTCTTCCAACTAACTGGTCTAATTCTGTCTGGACAACCATGGGTTTTTTTTTTCAGCTAAAAGAACAATGAAATAGATTTGCGTGTTGAACGTGAAAAAAAAACACATTACATGCATGGTTTTTTGGTTTGCATGGAAATAGATTTACATTTTACATATTTGGACATAAAGTGGAAATTTTCAGATTAAACCATGGAGGAAAAAACAGAAAGAAGGGAAAACATCCGAGAAGCCTATATGATGTTCATGTTTTTCAACTCGATCTCTCAATCTCATTCTTCCTCAACAATTTCCTTTGGTAAAACCTGCAAAATACAAATACAAAAAACAATGTTAATACAAAATTCATTAGCAAGATAATCATGCATGAAAAAGCTAGTTATGTTATTCATATACGGATATAGTTAAATTTTTCTAAGTTGATTTATGTATGTGAAAGATTCTTCAAGATCATATCCCTATGTATCAAACACGAATGTCAAATATAGGTAATTCAAGAAAAATGAAGAGTTAAAAAGTAATATAATGAAAAGATTATCATGCATGAAAAAGCTATGTTACTCAATCTGAAGTACGAGTGTTGGACATGGATATGTGCATGAAAAAGCTATGTTACTCAATCATGCATATGACGCACGTATGGTTAGATTTTTTTTTTTCGAGTTTTTTCATGTATTTGGAAGATTTTTGAAAGTCATATCATTGTACTTATATGTCACACATGAATGCCAAACGCGGATATGGAAAACCGGAGCACCCTACCTGGCCCTTACGCTCCTCACCGAAGCTAACATTTCGGAGCTTTAACTCTCCTCTACTTGTTGTCAACTCATCTAATAACTCAGCATCAAACCTTTCAACTGCATCAGCCTCATTTTCAGGACAAGATATATCCATTTCCTAACAAAAAAACTCAACATTTTTAGCTGTTTTTGTTAGGTTTTTTATGGCTCCACAAATAGAAAATGACCAATAGCAAATACCCTTGAAGAGAAGCTGAGGGATGTTCTTGGGATGGCACCGGTAAGTTCCTCGTATTCGGCTGCATCGAGTTCACTGAGATAACTTGGAAGAATGAGCTTTGGGAGAATGTATTGCCTTATGATGATGAGAAGGAAGAAGGGCAATGGAAACAAGATTCCAGCTATAGGAATCCATGTTACACCAAAGCACATGAGGAGATATACGAACTGGAAGAGCGTAAATGTCGTGATAAATCGGTACGGTACCGACTCCACGAATGAAGCATGAACATGTTCCAACACCCTGAAAATTTGGATCATTGATGCAGAAGAGGAATTAGCAACATTGCCTAGTAATGTGTTTATTGTGAACAATCAAGGAACTAGAAGCAAAGAAAATGCTGCATACTTGTATCGCCGGCTAGGTGCGATGAAGAGAAGTAACATCCTTTCCCAGAACTGATTCCCGGGAAGACTATCGATGGCCATGTACGCGAAATATCCCCAAAGAACCGATGTAGGTATCAACTTGATTGCAGGCATAGCAAATACTGATACAGCAACTAGGAGTGACTGCAAAAGATTGCTCACTCTCTGTTCGTTAACTCGAACCGGCAAGTAGGCATCTATATGCTTTTCGGGATCAAATGTTTCCTTTTTGATTTCTCCTTCATTTTCACCTTTCATAACAACCTTCTTCAAGTCTTCTAACTCTTTAGCAACTGCAGTCTGTAATTGGAATAGTTAAGGTCAGATGCAGGTATTGTATAAGACTTATCTGTATGTATTCGGAGAATACGGACTGGCAATTCAGGGTTGAAGCAAAACTACGAGCTGTGGACTAAAATGCCATTTGCAATGTTTCAAGATAAAGGATCACTTACTTCTGGACTCTTGTCCATTTCGATGAAGACCGCTTGCATCTTGCCGTATATTTCGGAGTTACTAGCTTTCTGCTTTACGCTTTCTTTTGCAGTCTCCACCATTTTTCGTCGTATGATCTGCATGTCATACATGAAAAATTATGCATGTAACCAGGTCAATTATGTTTGATAGGAAACTTTGCTTTAGAATGTATGTATCCACCTGCCCTTTGAGAACTGCAAGGCTCTTAGTATGCATAGGAGACTGCGGTAGGACTCCATTCGATGGAGGGAGGCCGATTAGTCCGCAAAGTAAAGTCTGCAAGCATGTTCCAGCGGTAAAACGTAAGTTTACAATTAGATTGTTTATAATTCGGGTGGTGGTACCGCTCAAGCATAAGGTTTACCATGAATCCGAGCAGCAAGATGTCATAATGATATGCAGACGGATTCTTGAGATTGAATTCCTTTTGTTGTGCCAGTTGCGATGCAACGCTGTGGTCAAAAAAGTAAAGTCCCGCAATCATGACAGCTGGAATAAATGCAGCAAATATGTACAATGGAGGAATCCTTCCCATATCCTGCAGTTTGATTATTTATAACACTGTCAACCTTGAACCTTGTAGACTTTTCTTGCAAGACATAAATGATAACTGAGTCCGGTTACCTTAATTACGGTCCAATGTTGTAATGATGCAGATTCCCATGCCAGAGGACTAAAAAGCCTTCTTGGAACCCCAGATGGAACTTTGCTTGGTACACTAAATGACATCGTTGTCCACACTACAACCATTAAAGGTACCCCATAATCTGCAATGAAGCTTCTAAACCACCCTGAACAACATTCAGCAAACATTTATGGGAGCTTATTTCGTATACTAAATCTGAAAATAGTCAAATGCTATGAATATTGTTTGCTTGACAAACCTGTGCCATACCACCATGACCTCGCCCTGCGACTTTTCAAGGCGGTATATAGAAGGCCAAGTGAGAATATGATTCCCAACAATCCATTTGTGTAAAGCCATTGAAATTGATACTTCTCTAACTTTGCGTCTTGATGTTTGGGAACTTGAAATTCACTCACAAGTCCCTGCAATCGAATCATCTGCAGGTGTTTAGAACTTTATACAGTAAATGATTTATTTTCTTTTGATCAGATTTTACCTTGATAGCCTCTTGAATAAACAGAACACTGATCAACATGCCGAAAAGCTCACCTGCAATCCTTGTGAACCGATTAATTACCGTGCAAGCATTGAATACTGCGAGCAGAAACAACAAGAGAGCAGTCCAAACACAAACCCTGCAAAACATTTATTAACTTAGAAGATCAAGTACTTCCCAAAACTTCCGCAAAACCGGACTCATTTTACCATCCTGCCCAAGCCAAGTATAGTTCCTGCCCCAAGTCATCTCTTCCTTTTGCAAAGTTATACAAATATGTATACATAATAACAGTTGGCTCTGCAATTCCAAGAATCAAAAGTGGTTGACCACCGAATATCGAGTGTAGAATACCGCAAAGGGCAGTCGATGCCAACGTTTCAACCGTGCTTAGGGTCCCATCTACACCCAAATCCATGTTAAACATAACCTTTTAACTTCACCATTGAATACTGTTTCATGAATGGAACAGTGACAAACCTGTATCTCGGCTCAGTTGCTCGCCGAAGGCGATAACGGGGAGAGCAGAAGCAAAGAAGATATAGGTAGTTGGGGCTAATATCCTGCAAAAAAAGAGAGTAAATATTTGAATATATACCAAAATTTAGCTTCATGTTAGACATTTTATCAAATACATAGAGATGTATTATACCCCAGTCCTGAACGAAGACCAGTAATCCAATCTTGTTTATAGCAACCTGTTCTTCCTTTAACATCATTTGCTATACCCTTAAAAGGGGCTTTCAAGTTTTCCATTTCTGGTCGAAAAGATTTGGACACTGAAATAGAAAATATGAACCAGTTTGATTGTTATTATATTGAAGAGTCATATATATTTTTTTTATGAAATTCTAACAATTTAACACACACAAACTTAAAAGAAAAAACAGGGCAAGATTTTTCTGAAGAAAACTTTGATTTTACTTTCATCATTATTTTCCTGTCAACCAAACATAACATTTGAGCCTAACATGTTTGGTTTCACTTTCATAACCCACCCACCCCTCATATGGTAAACTACATTATAAACATTAAAACATATACATATACATGTATGCATTACATGCATATATGTATGTATAACAAATGATTCAAAACATACAGATTGGATTATAGACAAAGATTTGGAAAAAAAAAAAAAAAGGGTTTTTACCAGAAACCAAATAACAATAATGATATATTGAGGGACAATGGCAAAAAAAATGAAGAAAACAAAGGCAACCCAGGAACAAGAGTTTCCCTACATGTCTTTATAAAACAGCAGCCAGTCTCTGGATGTTAGAGTGGGGTTCTAAGTTCAAACTGTTAGTGACAAACTAATGCTGAGAAGAGAAAGCAATAGCCAATGAGATTGGCCAAAAAATTGTAGGGAAATTTCTTGATGTTGCTTCATTTTGAGGGTGCCTATTCACCTAAACCCGACCTCTCCAGTAACTTTTTTTTTCAATAGGTTTAAATTATTTTTTAATTTAAAAATCAAATCGAATAAACCGATTCAATAAATTAATCGATGTAAGACTTAATTTTCTAATAGGGTGACATCAAGAGTAGGTAGAGGTCTTGGTTTAAAACTGATAAAACCGTAGAATAAATTTCTTTTAAATTTGTGAGGTTATAAGATAATAAAATTATAAAATTATATTTTGATTCCTCTAAAAATTTATGCTTTGATTTTGGCTCCTTTTTTAAAAAATTCTAGCTTTGTCTATGCTGTTTTAGTTTTTCAAATGAGGTAAACGATTAACTACGAAATATGCGTCATTCTCATGATCGAAAATTAAATTCTCAACCAAATAATTAAGAGACGAGATGAGGTACCATTATAACACACCTCATTGTTGACTCAATTTATTCTCTATGCTAAAAAAATAAAATAAAGGATAATCTTTTTTTCATTTGCAATTGAACCTCAAACAAAATATTTTATTTACAAAATTATAAAAATTTTAATTTTATTAACAAAAAAAAATATTTTGTATTTCTCAAGGTGTCTACTGAAACGAGTTCAATAACTAATTCTTCACATTCCGTAGTCTAATCTTCATCTTTCATGTGTTTGGACTTTGACTTTTTACATTATTGTGATTCATATGATCACTTATAATAATATAAAAGGCAGTACGAATAAACCAAAAACATAATTTAATTATATAAGTTATCACTTTCAAAGTCATTATTAAGATTAATATTAGATTTTTAATTTCTGTTATTTCTTAAAGTATTTACCTGAGCTAGTCCAGTAATTAATTCTCCGCATTCTATAGATCCATTAAATGGTAGATACTGGTCACGATACTGGTCCATTAAATGGTAGATGCTGGTCACGATACTGGTCAGAGTTTTAAAACTGCTCCATATCTAGATCGAGAATTGAACCCTCAACTACTGATTAAGAGATACTCCTACCATCTCATCTAACTCCTATAATTGAATTTTGATTTATTTTACCTATAATCTTTTGAGTGCTAATTAATCCAAAAGCACATGGAGATGAGAATCTAAGCTATTAATATTTTAATTTTCATAAAAAATAAATGTATTTTGTTTTGTACGGAAAGTTTTGAAAACATAAATAATAATAAATTTATTTATATATATTGATCATACTTTGATGTCAACGAAAACTTTGTTTATTTATTATTATCATCATATCATTCATTAGATATAGTGGTTGAGATTTGAGTTTGGAAGTATATGCCCTACATGTTCTTTATTCTTAAAGTACTTTCGTGTTCCACATGAGTGTTCAAGACATATTTGGAGAATATATTTTTCACAAATGTTTTAAAGAATAAAAGGAGAGGAAAAACATCGACCTATTTATGACTAGACTTAATTATGAGTCAAGCCATTCATCCAAGCTTGAAACCTGCTCGAAAAGTAGGAAGATTTAAGCAAAAATATAAGTTTAAAAAATAGGTTTGAACAAAAATAAGATTCGTTTTCTAAATAGGTTAGGCCTTTAGTAGGAACTTTTTTTACTTGGGCCCGACCGAATAAGCCTAAACTTTTTTCCCTATTGTTTTGCTGCCATTTCGCTATTATTTTATTGTTATTGTTTGGATGCTGTATAACTTTTGTTTTATTATTAATTTTATAAGCATTTACTTGCTGAGTTGCAACTATATTAATGTTATTTAAGTATAAAGTTTTTTTTTAATGTATTTTCAAGATTACTAAAAATGAGTGAACGTATTAGTGCTGTTATTTACTATGATGGTGAGGTTCATGACACCGAGAACGGTGTTATTTTTTTATCAGAGAACACAGCGCGACTGGTTTTTAACCAGAACATAGATTTGATAGAACTTCGTAAAAGAATTAGGCATAAAATCTTCGGAACGACACAATGAAAGTTTTGGCTATTAAGTATAGATTTTGTGTTTCGGTTGATCCGGTGAGATATGATTCATTCGACATCAAAGGCCCTCGTAGCTCAAAGGCAATAGTGCAGACTCATCTTGCTAGTGGATCACCCTATCTTGAGGTATATGTACAATTTTTATCGCCAAATGATGCATTTGCGACTTCAACATCTTTTATTGTTCGAGAGGAATACACGACCCCTAACCGACACTCTGTTAGTGGGAGGCAAAATATGGAAGTGCTTGTGTTTGGTGGCAATATGGAAAACACAACCCTTGCACAACACTCTGTTAGTGGATGGTACGTGCACATCGGTGGGTTGATGTTCGATGTTGGAAATATGTATTGAGGAACGACATCAACTTCTAGTGGTTGGCAATCCACATATGATTGGGGACGTTACGAAACATCCATAAGAAGGGATGATGTACTCCCTACGACATCCACCGGCGAGGGGACCTCGTTTGTTGCAGATGATGGTGGGTTGGATGATGAGTCCGATGTGGATCCACCTTAAGAGCCCGGCCCCAATAGTGCAAAAGTTGCATTATTTTCTGAGCCGGAGCCTGTTCCAACCATACCTGAAGATGTTGAAGGGGGTTTAGATGAAAAAGAAGAAGATCCTCCATTCAGGGCTTATTCGCTTCCAGCCCACATGAATAATGTCAATCTATCTCAAGATGATGCGTAAGAGTTTCCAGATCTACCACACAGAAGGTGTGACAGTACAAGTTCATCGTTGGATTCAGGTGAATTGGAAGTTGGTAAGGAGTTTTCCAATAAGGATAGTTTTCTTAGTGCATTGAAACAACATAGCATCATGAACGGGGTTAACTACAATGTGGTTAAATCCAAATTTGATAAGTATGAGGCCAAGTGTGCAGTGCAAGACGGTACATGTTCATGGAAAATCATGGCCTCGGTGATGAAAAGAACAGGCTCGTGGAAGACAAAAAAGTACAAAGGTCCACATACATGTGTTGCCGGTACAGTATCACTAGGTGTTTAGGGTTTTTGATTAATATTGTTATTATATAATGTTGCATTATTTAACGTACTTCGTTGACAGGCGTTTCACAAGATCATCTCAAGATGGATTCAGATATGTTAGCTAGCTTAATACTACTGACAGTGAAGATGGATCCCAGGACTTCAGTGTCGGTCTTAATTTTCAATATTCGTAGCCAGTTGAGGTATACGCCTTCTTACCGCAAGGCTTGGATAGCTAAGCAGAAGGCGTTGAAAAAGTTGCATGGTCGGTGGGACGCTTTATATAATGAAGTGTGGCAGTGGTGTCAGATGCTGGAGAGATATGATGTCCTAGGATGCATAACAAACCTTGAAATGGCACCTGCATACTATAATGATCGATTGCTCTGTGGATGCCAAGTGTTCAAGCGTCTGTTCTGGAGCTTTAAGCAATGTCGAGACACATTTCTATACTGCAAGCCATTGGTACAAATTGACGGTACCTTTATGTATGGTAGATATACCTATCGGCTATTGCTAGCTGTGGCACAAGATGGCAGTGGGAGAATCCTTCCAATCGCGTTTGCAATAACTTCGGGGGAGTCAACTGATGACTGGGATTTCTTTCTTTCTAAGTTAATGTGGTATGTCTGCCTCCAACCTGATATCTGCGTTATATCGGATCTTGGCCCTGGAATACTAGCCGCAATTGAGTGACAGGGAACCTATGGCATCACACACACCATCGGTATTGCCTAAGGCATGTTGCGTCCAACTATTATGGGCAACATCGATCTACAAGTGAACGACGGTAAGTGACCAACATGGGTATTTAATCTCTATTAATATAATTTCGTTTGTACTATTCAATTTATTCTTAATGGAAGAGTGGTATGTAATATTCGCTATCAACTTATATTGGCAGGGTATGAGATAAGTAAGGACCATTTTCATAAGATGTTGGCGGTTTTGCGTTCAATTAACGAAGAAGGCGCAAACTACCTCTATAACATACCTTACAAACAGTAGACACAAGCATATGACGGCGGCCTACGATATGGTCATATGACCTCAAACCTAGCTGGATGCATAAATTCTGTTCTAAAAGGAATGCGTCATCTACCGATAATATCGGTTGTGCGAGAGACATATTTTCATTTAGCGGTACTATTTCTAAAGCGAATAGCGAGTTATAAAGGCCAAATGTACGGATGCCATGTATGGTGTGCGAAAGAATTGTAAGAAATTAACAAGGCAAAAGTACGGGCCAACACCATGCACACAGTGTGTCACGATCGCGACAACCTATGGTTTCATTTGACGAAGTTTGACAGACCGAACCAATGTATTATTAGCGGGTAATATCGTGTACACTTGAGAAATAGGATTTACGACTGTGGGATGTTTGACGCACTTCATTATCCATGCGCTCATGTAATTACAGCTTGTCAGAATCTCCGTCTGGATCCTATGAGCTATGTCGACGAAGTGTACAAAATAGAATACATGTACAACGTGTGGAGACACGTATTCCCACCAGTCTCAAATGAACGTAAGTGGTTGTCTGTATCGCTTGCTCTGTTTAAGCTGTTACCGGATAGAGAACTGCGTCGCAAACCAAAGGGTTGACCTTGCTCGACTAGAATACATAACAATATGGATATTCGAGAAACAACCATCCAACAGAAGTTGTGCGGATGGTGTAAGAACCCATGCCATACAACTTGATCATGACCAAATCAGAATAGCTGATAGTTGTTGTAATAAAATTATGTTGTATTATTTATATTTTATTAAAAATATAAAAATATTAAAAATATTACCCTATTCAAAAGAACTTTTATTTTATTAAAAATATAAAAAGTAAATTACAATTAAAATATTAAAAATAACTTTTATTTTATTAAATGAAACAATATAAAAAAGTTTGTACAAATATATTAACAAAAATCAATGTTGGTACCGGTCGGAATCAGTGCCACATGGGGTCGTTGACGGTTATGCGCTGGATTCCTCCTCGGTTCAGCTTCCGGCGGGGGTTGTGGTTGCTCCGACGGGGATTGTGGTTCCTCCGGCAACGGATCTGGTTGTGGGTGTTGGGAGGATAACCCACCTTGATAGAAGAATGACTGCGGAGGTGTTTGCATCACCCATGGCGGAGGTGTTTGAATCCCATAAGGCGATGGGGACTGGTAAAAAGAAGAGCTCCCCGATGGTGACTCGTGCGATCCTTCATGCAATGGTGGCCTATAGATCGGCGGTTGACTCAGAGTAATCGGGAACGGAGATGAACTGGGCCATGCATTCCAACCTGCCATAGGACTGGGAAAAAGAAACATATAAGAGTTAGGATACATACAAGGGCTAGGATACGCACCTGGCATAATCTGAAAAGGCTGTGATATGGGTGTTGTCAGTTGAAGTGTTGGGCCCGGTGATTGTGTGGGTGCTGTTGATGGGCCTATGTTGTCATCCATTCTTCTTGGATTTAAAGGGCCCGTTGTTCCCTTTGGACACGAATTTACCGCCGCCTTTCCTCTTTCAACAATAAATATGGCTTGCCATGGATCCTAAACCATGGCATGTATTCCAGTACGTACGCTAACTTAGGAACGATGATCGGTTCCCGAGTAGGTATATAATCATATCGATTTTCCCACATTTTGATATATGCTAATTAGAATCTCGGCTAATCTGTATGCAACTGCCGTAAGTCCACTTTGTGCTCATTATCGAGCACCTCAGGTGCCACGGGAATTGGTTGTCGAAATCCAAATTGTCGCAATACTCTATTTGACTGGTGCATCTCCATAGTGGCATAGTTGACCAATGGGACCTTCATATGCCAAATGTTCAGATTTTGAAAGAATTCATTCAGAATTACTACCCGAATTGCTGGATCCTCGTATGGTGTCCATTGAAACTATATGAACATGATAAAAATATTAGTTATATACACAATACAAAATACTAAATACGAAACGACTATTTTATTATGTATATATATATTTTATTTAATACTTACTTGTGCTTCCGACCGTTGGTCTAATAGAAGCTGTATATCTTCAAGAGAGGTAGGTATTTCAACATAACTCGCCGAATGATTCCACCTAATTAAATAAATTTTTAGCATACAATTATATTTTAAATCTACGTAATAATTGTAAAATCTAATATAAAATTTACCTCGTTATGAGTGGGAATGTATATGGGTGGTCCACTTGAGGACGTAAAAATAGAAAGTGAAACCGTGCCAATAATTGCAGTAGTGATAGGCAACCTCTGATTTTGGCTTTATTCGATCGCGTCGCCCCGCACATCTCCTGGTACAATGTTGCTAACAGGCAGACCTCCAACTAAATTCACTAGCTGCTCTAAAATCAACGAGTTTCAACAGCCATCTCAGATGTACGAGGTTTCGTAACAAGTCCAGCATCAGATAACCTCTAATCATCTCAAGAATGTATACCCGAGCATATCGTATTCTTTCTAGTTCAGTTGAATCATTATCCGACTTCGGGAATGTGTCTCGTAACCAACCCATCTCGATTCGACCTCCGTTAATATTATCCAGAATAAAACCCAAAAGCTCGTAGCATACGGCTCCCCAATCAGCAGATTGGGCAAACTCGATGACTGCGTACCCATCCACCGGTAATCCCAATTGCAACTGCATGTCTTCTAGAGTGATAGTACACTCTCTGCATGGAAGATGGAAAGTGTGCGTCTCAAGTCTCCACCTCTCTATCAAAGCACTGATTAGTTTTGGGTCCAACTTGCACCCCCGACCTATTGTGGCCACGTGCCAAAAATCTGCTTCCCGCAGGTAATTCTTTATCAACGGCAATGGGGAACCAGACATATTTCGAATATAGCATTGTAACACCCGATCTACAGATTGTTATAAAAAATTATAAATAAAAATTAATTAAAATTGCATAAATGAAAAAATATTAAATAGTATTGAAAAATTAATTAAAATTGCATAAATGAAAAAAATATTAAATAGTATTGAAATTTTAAAATTATCACTTGCCATTGTCATTTGATCGACGGAGATATGTTTATTATCGAGACAAATTAATTCTCTGGCCATTGCTAACACGATCGAATATTTTTTAATTTAAAAAAAACTAATTCAAAAAAAATTTTAAGCAGAACTTTTTTGCAAAAATTAAAGAGAGCTTTGAGAAAATTTGAAAGAAATTTCAGAGGAGGACTTTTGTGTGAAAAAAATGAAAGGGGGCCTTTTATATATATATTTTTGACTGTTGGAGCCCAAACGGTAAAAACAAATAGCCTTTGGGGGGTTAAAAAAAGGGGGGCAAAAAGCGTCCCTGGGGGAGCATTGCGCTTTGTGCTGACATGGACAAAACGCTCCCCTAGGGACACGTTTTGCTGACACAGTATCTGACATCGCGTTGGCGTGGACGTGTTTTTAGGGAATTCAGTCCTTTTCAATAAATAATCAAAAAGTTTGTCTATTTCTGTAAATAATGTTAAAATTGGGTGTTTTTGGGTAAAATGGCCATTTTTTTACCAATAGAATACAAAGTGGATTTTGACCCAAAAGAATCACAAAATCCCTTGTACCATTTTAGCTCATTTACTGAAAAAATTGGCAAATTAGCCCCTGTATATTAGATGAGTAAGAAAAATAATCCCTCAGTTAAAATTCCACCATTGGATGTTTGTTTTAGTGTTTATATATAAGGTATAATAATAAATTTAGCCCTCAACCTTTACACATTTATTTAATTTGGCCCCTACTCTTTTATTGGAAGTAAATTAAATTTTCTTGAAACTAATAAGGCTAAATGGTCAAGAAGACCTCAATAACAAATTAAAAAAAGAAGAAGCAATTAAGCCCTTTTAAAATTTTAAAATTATTAAATTTTCATTTATTTTTAGGATTATGTATTTTGATTTAAAATTTTTATGATATATTTTTATTTTTTTACTCTAATTTTTATGATATATATATTTTTACTTATTTAGCAATTATTTTTCACTTTTATATGAAGTGTTGGAAGTCTTGAAAAAAATGGAAGAAGGGAGCCAGTTTTCAATAAAATTGTGAGCAATGTGTTATATCTTTATTTAAAAAAAAAAAAAATACAACTAGTCTAAACTGAATTTATGAAATTAAAAATAAATGATAAAATGATTAAACATAATATCAATATTTTTTTTTAAAATTAAACAATAGAAGATCTCCTTCAAAATTGAAGATCTCCATTTAATTTCTTTAGAAGAATTACATGATAAATACTTGATTCTTATTCTCAATTATGTATGCTTATTTTGTGTTTTAATATTTTCAGCATATTAATTCATGCTTAATGTGCTTATTTCAGTGGAGCAAAAGTCCCTATTTAGGAGTAGCTCTAGCATAATTGAGTGGAGTTCCATAATAAGTGTTAATGCGATAATATGGGTTTTAATTAGAAAGAGATTTCAATTAATCAACCTAGAATCAGTTGTTTTTACTCTCGAAAGAGATATTAACATAATTTAGGGATTTCTACGGATTAATGCGCAAGTGAATAAATCGTTTAATTCAGATTCAGAATAATAATTGAAGTCTAGGTGGATTCTTTACTGGGTATTGCCTATCTCATTAGTTTTATTCGATTATTTTTTCTAATTTATTCTCTGTTGTGTTCTTAGTAATTAGTTTAGTTAATTTTAGATTAAAAATAATTTCTTCAATTTATCGGCTAGATAATAGAAAATAGTAAGTACTAATACTTTTAGTCCTCGTGGATATGATATTCCCGACTGATCATAGTTATATTATTATTCGATAGGTGCGCTTACCTTTATTGTAATTTAAAAAATAAAATATATATATCTAAAATAATTTAGATTAACTATTTACAAAAACAGATGAGTTTCAACAAAACTTGAATATTATATTTTAAATTATGCCAAATTTGAAGCAGTAATAAAAGCTTAAAAGATATCTCTTTTTCAATATATAGTTCAAGATTTCAATTATTTATTTATTTTTTTGTAAATCTAGGATGAAATTTGGTATGTGAATTGATTCAATGAGCCTTTCATCATAATTTAGACTGAAATGAAAACATTTCATTATTCTTCAGAACTAATGCAATATTGATACCAAATCGGAAAATCAGCTTCTTCTTCTTTTTTTTTTTTTTTTTTTGAATACAGATATTGCAAAGTGCAAGTAATTAAATAGCCTTCTTTTCTCTAAATTCAAAGATTACACAAGAACGAACCACTTTGCAATTTTCAAGATTTTCTACATTTAAATCGGTTAAGGCTTGAAAGAAGGGAGAAAAGCATCTCGAGTGGCTTCATTTTCCCATTCTACTGTTGCCCACCAACTTTCGCGTCCCTCAATGGAGAGCTGATTTCCTTTTGCACTGTCTGAGTTGAGAGGAAGTTTCTTCAGTTCTTGGCATGCCACTACGTGAATAAGTTTCAGACATGGGAAGGGTAGGGCATCCCAGTATATGCTCTTCAATTCTGGTAGATAAAGTAATCTAAGTGATTCAAGCTTCAAAAATGGTTTAGGGTATGAAATTCCAATCACACCTGCAACCTCACCAAGTTTTTCCTCACTCAATATTTCTTCCATTTTTGGACACCAAGATATAACAAGATCTCTTAAAATTTCATCTCCTCCATATTTTCGAAACCGCCGAAACATAGTGTCTGCAGACACTCCAAATTTTTTAAGCATAAAACATTAAACACTTTTGATTCTCTAGAATCTCTAATTTCTAGTGCTTGGGTCGAACATCGAAACAAGTTAAAGCTCAGGAATCTTTCTAGACAAAACATGCTTCGTATCGATTTCCATAGTATATTCAAACGTTGCAAATCTTTCAACTCCTCTATAAGCTTTTCATAACCCCCATTCAAAACATTGTCTTCATTACGATAATGTCTTTTTCGCAGGGACCACATTCTGAATATTTGCAACTTGGAAAAACTAGATATCAATTGTTGTGGGACTTGTATGAGATTATCCATATATCTCAAGTCCAACATTTTTAGGTTTGTCAACATTTTCAACTCTATTGGCAACTTTACTATACCAGTCCTAGATAGATCAAGGCATTCTAGTGAAATCAATTCCGAAATTTCCTTAGGCAGCTCTTCTAACCAAAGGTTTCTTGACAAATCCAAAACAGTTAGATGAGGTATAAATTGGAAGAAACCATTGCTAATCACTTGCAACTTATTTTGGCTGAGAAACAAGGTTCGAAGGTTAGGGCATTTGGGTGTTTCTTTGAGAACTTGAATCCTATTTGCCATGATTGACATTCTTTTTACACTTTCCCATGCCTTAACATCCGGTTCTTCAAATAATTGAGCCCCTGGTTTTACAAAAAACCTATCCTCTGTTGCTTCGAACTCGTGTGTAATCCATAAAGCCATGTCACGTATCACATCATGCATCTTCACACAATCTTCTCCATCTATTTCACCACCATTTTCCAATAAACAAGCATTCAAAAGAGAGTTGATAATGTTGCTTCCTTGCATTTGAGCTTCACTAATTCTATCAAATTCATTCAATAGCCCTTCACAAAACCAATACTCCACTAATGTCTTTTTGGGAATACAATAATCTTCAGGATACAAACAACAATATAGGAAGCAACATTTCATTGTGGCATTAGGCAAATTATCGTAACTGAATTTTAAAAGTGGAAATACCTCA
This sequence comes from Gossypium bickii, assembly GCA_025503065.1. Lineage (NCBI taxonomy): Eukaryota > Viridiplantae > Streptophyta > Magnoliopsida > Malvales > Malvaceae > Gossypium > Gossypium bickii. The sequence goes on along the minus strand of CP106714.1, from coordinate 2,223,458 downwards.
TTTTCCATTTTTGGCAATGCCCATCGCTTCAACATCTCAATTGCATAATTCCATTCCCCAGGTGTTGTCTTGCAAGCCATGGCACGACCGACTGCAATTAGTGCAAGAGGCAGCCCACCGCACCTTTCAGCTACTTGTTTAGCTAGGTTCGGAATATCTGGATGGCTGTTAAGAGTTCCATCTCCAACATTGTCTCGGAACAATTCCCAAGCGCTCCCTGTTTCCAGGCATTCCACTTTGATTTTCTTTTGAGCTCCCATTTCGCCGCACACCTCCAAATATCGAGTAGTAAAAATAAGTTTGGAACCATTTTCTTGGTTTGGTTTTGGTATCCCAACTTGTTTCAAATCCACCCTCTCCCATAAATCATCCAATAATACAACAAATCTCTTTTTGTGCAACACCCCATAGATACATGTAGCTTTCTGGTCAACACTTGTATTCTTCCATGAGTGATCTGAAATCCCAAGATTTCCACCAATCCTGTCTTGAATCTTTCCAACATCAGAATCTTTAGACACCAACGCCCAGATAACAACTTCAAAATCATTGGGTGTGGTGCCGAACTTGTTGTTGAGTTTAGTCAAGAGTGCTGTCTTGCCAACGCCCCCCAAGCCATAGAGGCCAATGATCCCCACATCTTTGTCCACGATGCAGCTCCATACCTTTTGGGTTGTGGATTCTAGAGCAATCGGCTGCTCTTCAGGTCTAACTACCACTGAAGCTGCGGGCTGATTCTCTGCTACTTTCTCAAAGGCTCCATCCCTCTTATGATCCCTTATTTCTTGAAGCATTTCGGCCACTTTTTTACCAAACTTGTAGCTAGACAAGTAATTCATGGAACCACAGCCACCGAGACACAAGTTATTCATTTGTTGAGGGCCATCTGCAATCAACTTTTCAGCCTCTGTTATCATAGTTTCTGCTTTTGAAAGCCATAGCTGAACTTGCTGAAATGGCCTCAATAGTCGTTGTTCTGCAAGATCAACCTGGCTTTGCAGGTCGTTCCTTTGTGCCCTCAGTTCTTGAAGAGCAGCAGATAAAGTTGGAAGGGTTTGTTGAAGCTTGCACACGTAATTAGCATGGCCAGCAATGGAATCCAAGCCACGAATGATGAAATTCTCTAAACCAATTTGGAGTGAGCAGCAATTGCCCATGATTCTGGTGAATGAAAGATGAAACAAAGGAACCTGAATGAGATGTGGATGCAAAGTGAATCGTGTTAAAAAATTAAAGTTAGGTAAAGTGAAAAAGTGAAAAAAAAATGAAGTTAAAGAAGATGGGGTTTAAACAGATTGAGGTGGAAGGCGATTGTGGCACAGTTATGAAGAGGATGCACATGAAATAAGTAAAAGAAGATGGGGTTTCAACCATTAAGAACTTTCATTGTGGATAGTAAAGATAAAGCAAGCAGTTCACAGTGTATACCCAGAGAAGGAAATCAAAGTAGCTAACTTGGAGCGAAGACAGGCAGTGGGTGGAAGAAGATCCACCAAATTGGCACTGGTCTCGACTCTTTCGTTTAGTTGGAGCAGGTGCAGCAGCAGAATTCTGGTGAAAGATAGTTGGAGTTTGAATCGATCAGGCTTGCTCTGATTATCTAAGTCTTGTGCTTGTAAATCAGGAAATATTTGGTTCTCTGATTCAGCTCTACTATAGCTTAGGCATGCTGTGATTCTCTCTAGCTTAGCTTCTTCCTCTGCCACTATCTTCTCTCTATCAATAGGTTAAAATCTAACTTCTATAAAATTGGAGATCTAGTCCTTATACTTCAAAATTAAAAATTCAATCCTCATACTTTTTTAATTTAAAAATATTAGTTCAATCATTATTATTATTAGTAATTTCGGTAAAATTTATCAACTTAACATGTTTATTTTTTATTAACCATATGTTATTAATGTGAAGATAGTCTCGTAAACATTCTAAGTTAATAAATTTTGACAAAAAATATTAACATTATTAATAATTAGATTGAAAATTTTCAAATCAAAATAAAGTAAAAGAACTTAATTTTTAACCTTTTAAGTAGAGAAATTAAATTTCAATTTTTTTCAAATTATAACAATTAATAGCATTTGTTTTTACCAATAGAATACAAAGTGGATTTTGACCCAAAAGAATCACAAAATCCCTTGTACCATTTTAGCTCATTTACTGAAAAAATTAGCAAATTAGCCCTTATATATTAGATGAGTAAGAAAAATAATCCCTCGGTTAAAATTCCACCATTGGATGTTTGTTTTGGTGTTTATATATAAGATATAATAACAAATTTAGCCCTCAACCTTTACACATTTATTCAATCTGACCCCTACTCTTTTATTGGAAGTAAATTAAAATTTTTTGAAACTAATAAAGCTAAATGATCAAGAAGACCTCAATAACAAATTAAAAAAAGAAGAAGCAATTAAGCCCTTTTAAAATTTTAAAATTATTAAATTTTCATTTATTTGTTTGTTTTTATTTGTAGAATTAGGTATTTTGATTTAAAATTTTTATGATATATTTTTATTCTTTTACTCGAATTTTTATGATAGTTTTTTTTTTTACTTATTTAGCATTTATTTTTCACTTTTATACGAAGTGTTGGAAGTCTTGATAAAAATAGAAGAAGGGAGATAGTTGAATATATATTACTGTGAGGAGAGTTAACTTTTATACTATAGAGAATGGTATTAGAATAAAGACGTGGCAGGTAATTAATTTTTCAATAAAATTATTTCATGATTAATTTTTATGTTATATTTAACTAATTATCATAGTATGTGTATAGGGAGGACATATAAGATTTGAACATATATCATTTAATAAATTCGACCTATTATTATTCATCAATACATTTGTCCTCTTCACGAACATTGCAAGAATTTTGTAAGTTTTATTTTAATTAATTTAATCATTTCACTAAAGTGTTTACGAATTCAATTGAATCAATTTAACATACATATCATAAAATCGTTTTATGATATTTTTGAATTTTTTTTATTTTACTTTACTTAGTACACCTACGGAGGTTAGCAATATTTTGTATAATTGCAGAATTATGGTGGAACTCTTATGCAATGAGTCAATTCTATATAAAAATATCCGCATGAAAGACACACATTTAAATTACAGAATAAATAGTAAAATATACGACGGACACCCCAAATCTCATTGTTTGAGTGTTGTTCAAAATTGGGACGATTTCGGGTGTAATAATTAAGTTGTGTTTTGTTTGGTACTAAGGAAATAATTATCCAAATGTCCCTTCATGTTCTATATATAGGCAACAGCAACCAAGTGTTTACAACGAGGTTTGGGCATCGGAGAAGTATGCAGTTCTCTTATTGCGAGATGGGCAACCATGCAGCGATGAACCCATATTGGGAGCTCAACTCATAGCTTCTCAAATGTGCCAGCTCACCGAAGCTGCAACCTCACCAAAGCTGTGAAGTCATCAAAGATGCAAGCTCTGTTAGGCGAGCTCCTTCTCTGCAAGTTGCCAGTATGCTCTGAAGCGATAACATTTTCTGACAAGATGTTTTGGTTGCTGATTATATTAAAATCAACCAATAGAGAAGCTAGTTGTACTGTACAAATTCCAACATTTGCCAAGTTATAATTATTTTTTATTATTTTCAGCTTATTTAAGCATGGTTGTACACGCAAACTAGGTAGTTGCAATGAAACAGAAGTTCATAACTTGATTGCTTCATTTTTTATTTGTTTTTTTGCTTTCTGTCTCAATGCATTCTTCATAAAATATCCAACACCTCTAACCAAAGTGCTTAAAACAAACACTCTTTTAATGTAATCAAGGGCTGACCTCAAATATTCATCATTAATCTCGTTTAACCCTTCATGGATCCTCTTAATAGTATCAAGAAAGGATTCGGTGTTGAGATCATCAGCTTGAGTAATGAGTGCATTTATAAAGATAACATTACCGAAGTAGCCTGCTGGGAGAGGAGGATTCAATTTAGATCGAGCGTCAACTGGAAAGTACATCTTGGTAGGTTGGTCGTCTGAGAGACCCCTTGCTTTACTTACGCAGCGCCATATATGTGCAGTTAAGATGTTGTAACTACTATACTTTGTACCACTACTGTTTGCAGCAGCTTTGGCTTTCAGGGCATTTAATTGATCAACTGTAAGCTTAAATGTGGAGAAAGTCGATGGCTTAAGATCAGATTCAGAGTTTAAAACTGAGGGAAAACCTTAGCCTTCAATGGAAGAGAAGGCTCATATTGAAGATGGTGGAATTTAGGCGTTGGTGGGACTCGAGCTCGAAGAAGAGCTCCATTCTTGTGATATAATTTAAAAAATGAAAAACATATACATGTATGCCTAAAATAACTTGAATTAACTATTCACAAATACTTAGGAGTTTGAACAAAATTTGAATCTTAAATTTCAAATTCTACCATGTTTGAGACGGCAACAAAAACTTTAAAGATATATGTTTTTCGATATATGATTCAAGATTTTAATTTAAGATGAAATTTGGTAATTGAAAGAATGAAAAACATTTGGATTGATTCAATTAGCCTTTCATCAAAATTTAGACTGAAATGAAAATATTTCATTATTACGACTAATGCAATATTGATACCAAAACAGAAAAAAGCAGTTAATTAAGTAGTGTTATTTTCTCAAAATTCAAACATCAGACAGCAATGAACCACTTCGTAATTTTTAGTACAAAAGCTTAAAAGAAGGGAGAAAAGCCTCTCGAGTGGCTTCGTTTTTCCATTCTACTCTTGCCCACCAATCTTTGCTTCCCTCAATGCTAAGTAGATTCCCTTTTGCACTGTTTGAGTCGAGAGGAAGCTTCTTTAGTTCTCGGCAGCCACCTATATGAATAAGTTTCAGACATGGGAAGGGTAGGGCATCCCAGTATATGCTCTTCAATTTCGGTAAACAACTTAAGTAGAGTGTTTCAAGCTTCAGAAATGGTTTAAGGTGTGGAATTCCCTTCACACATGCGACTTCACCAAGTTTTTCCTCACTCAATATTACTTCCATTTTTGGACAAAAATATATAAAAAGAACTCTTAAATTTGGAGCAAGAATCAACCAAGTTACATCTCTCAATTTTTTACATCCCATAATTGATACTCTGCTCAACGTGTGAAAGCATGAAGTATGATTAATACTTGAAGAAACCCAGGTATATAGCTTTTCCATTTTTATCTCCTCCATACTTTCAAAATAGGAGAACTCTAGTGTCTCTAGACGCTCTAAATTTTCTAAGCATAGAACATTGAACACTTGTAGCTCTCCAAAACCTCTAAGTTGTAGTGCTTGGGTCCAACATCGAAATAAGTTAAAGCTCAGTAATCTTTCTAGACAAAACATGTTGTGTATCGGTATCCTTAGTATATTCAAGCATTTCAAACCTTTCAACTCCTCTATAAGCTTTTCATTACCCCCACTCAGAACATTGTTTTCATTAGGATAATCTCTATTTAGCCGCCACCACATTCTGAATATTTGCAACTTGAGAAAACTAGATATTAGATGTTGTGGGATTTTTCTGAGATTCTCCGTATAACTCAAGTCCAACAATTTTAGCTTTGTCAACGACTTCAACTCTATTGGCAACTCTGATATACTAGTATAAGATAGATCAAGACATTGTAGTGAAATCAAATCTGAAATTCCCTCAGGCAATGCTCGTAATCCTCCATTTCTTGACAAATCCAAAACAGTTAAATGAGGCATAAATTGGAAGAAACCATCGCCGATCACTTTCAATTTATTTTGGCTAAGAAACAAGGTTCGAAGGCTAGGGCATTTGGGTGTTTTGTTGAGAACTTCAATCTTATTTTCCATCACAGACGTTCTTTTTACATTTTCCCATGCCTTAACATCTGGTTCTTGAAATAATTGAGCCCCTGCTTTTACAAAAAAAATTATTCTCTGTTGCTTCGAACTTCCGTGTCATCCATAAAGTCATGTCACGGATCACATCATGCATCTTCACACAATCTTCTCCATCTATTTCACCATCATTTTCCAATAAACAGGCACTAATAAGAGAGCATATGATGTTGTCTCCTTGAATTTGAGCTTCACTAATTCTATCAAATTCGTTCAGCAGCCCTTCACAAAACCAATACTCCACTAATCTCCTTTTGGGAATACAATAACCTTCGGGATGCAAACAACAATATAGGAGGCAACTTTTCATTGTGGCATTAGGCAAATTATCATAACTGAATTTTAAAAGCGGAAATACCTCATTTTCTAATTTTGGCAATGCACATCGCTTCAGCATCTCAATTGCATATTTCCATTCCCCAATTGTTTTCTTGCAAGCCATGGCACGACCGATTGTAATTAGTGCAAGAGGCAGTCCACCGCACCTTTCAGCTACTTGTTTAGCTAGATTTAGAATATCTGGATGGCTGTTGAGAGTTTCATCTCCAACCTTGTCTCGGAACAGTTCCCAAGCCTTTTCCGTTTCCAGGCACTCCACTTTGATTTTCTTTTGAGCTTCCATTTCACCACATACCTCCAAAGACCTAGTAGTAAAAATAAGTTTGGAACCATTTTCTTGGCTTGGTTTTGGTATCCCAACTTGGTTCAAATCCACCCTCTCCCATAAATCATCCAATAATACAACAAATTTCTTGTTGCCCAACACCCCATAGATATCTGTAGTTTTTTGGTCAACACTTTTATTCTTCCATGAGTCATCTGAAAACCCAAGATTTCCACCAATCCTATCTTGAATCTTTCCAACATCGGAATCTTTTGACACCAACGCCCAGATAACAACTGCAAAATCATTCGGTGTGGTGTGTTAGTACAAAACTCCAAAACTCCGGTAAGGAAAATCTCGAACATACGAACGAAAACTCAAACAGAAGAAGAAATAGGACAAGGCTCCAAGGCGTGTATCAAATCACTATCTTTAAGGTTATATTCGCCCCAACCTATCTTCGGTGTGCAAACGAGTTCCAAGCAAATTAACCTCGAGGATACAATGAAGCCAATGGCTATTTGCGTTTTGCACTGACGAGAATAGCCCACTACACACTGAGCAATATATGACAAGAAAACCAATTTCTATAAAGGATTTCTGCAGTAATACTTTATAGAACAATCTAACAATATTAGAAAATGAAGGAAGAAAGAAAGAATATTAGAATTGTTGGTATATCTCTAAATGAAATCTGATTCCTATTTATAGGAATTTTCATGTCTCTTTATAGAGACATATTTAATCAATGGGTACCTTTCCGAATAATAATGTTTTTTTTTTTAAAAATAAAAACATTGTTATTCATTTAATTATAACTATTCAAATAATATTATTTAAATAGTTATAATTCTTTTTCAAAAAATCAAAAGATATAATCTTTTAATTAATTATACCCATTCATTTATAGTTATTGGAAAACTATAAATATTTGAAAATGTTCCAACAATCTCCCCCCCCATTTTCAAAATATTTTAGATTTTGATATTCTTGGAAATCAATTTGCATAAATGAAGGTATCTTACGATTGAACCTTCACTTAGTGAAAACATGTTAAAGTTAATCGAAATTGCATGGTAGACTAAGCTTTGAACCAACTATTTCATTTGATTAACCGAACACATCTCACACAATGATTTCAACATCGGTCAATGCATAATATCTAGGGACACTATTATGGCCATGTGTCATGTGTCCTTTTTATGAGTGCTTTATCGAGCCAAGCCCTTGAGCCCCTAGAAGCGGCCACACTTCCACTCACATAGGTAGATCCCATCAAAAGTGTTCCCGTAATTATAACACTATAACATATTTATGTTATGGGTCTATTAAGAGTACATTACTCATCCTTCCCTTATCATTACGGGTACCTAGCACTTTAATCTTAGGATGGATTTATTTATAGTGCTAATGAATCACATACTAATGATGTACTTTATCTCATTGAACTCAAGACTTGACGTTATACCAAGCATTGAGTCGAGTTTCCATCATGGGTGACTCTAATTAATGGGCTTGAGTCCCATCCCTTTTGGAGGTCCTTTTTATCGCATCTCTAGCAAGACTTTTTGTCAAAGGATCCGCCAAATTTTCACTTGACCTCACATAATTAATAGTGATCACTCCATCGAGAGATTAATTGTCGGACATAACTATGTCTTAATCCAATGTGTCTAGACTTTCCATTATATACTTGGCTATATGCCTTTGTTAGAGTAGCCTGACTATCACAACGGATAGAAACAGGTGAAATTGGCTTAGGCCATAAAGGTACATCATAAAGCAAATTTCTTAACCATTCTCGCTTCTTTAGATGCAATGGCTAATCGCAATAAATTCTGCTGCCATGGTGGAATCAGTAATACATGTTTGTTTCTTGGAACCCCAAGAAATGGCTCCTCCACCAAGAATGAAGATCCATCCACTAGTAGATGCATGATCTTCCAAACTTGTAATCCAACTAGCATCCGAATACCCTTCTAAAACTGGAGGATATCCATTATAACACAATCCATAGTTAATAGTTTTCTTTAAGTACCTAAGTACTCTATTCAATGCTTGCCAATGCAAAACTACTTGGATTACTTGTGTACCTACTCAATTTCCCAACAGCACATGCAATATCTGGTCTTGTACAAGTCATTATGTACATAAGACAACCAATTAGACTTGCATATTTCAATTGATCAATTTTCCTACCAGCATTAGATACTAATTTTATTTGAGGATCCATGGGTGTAGATGCTGGTATACAGTTGAAAAAATCAAACTTTTTAAGCACATTTTCAATGTAATGTGATTGTGATAAGGCTATACTGCTTTCATCTCGGATTATTTTAATCCCAAGAATAACATCTGCTACACCCATATCCTTCATAGCAAAGTTGTTTGATAAGAATTTCATTGTGTTTTCTATTTGTTCCAAATCTGTGCCAAAAATGAGCATGTCATCTACATATAAGCAAATTATGACACCTTTTCCATTTTCAAATTTACTATATATGCACTTATCGGATTCATTTATTTTATAACCATTAGCTAAAACAACATTGTCAAACTTTTGGTGCCATTGTTTTGGTGCTTGTTTAAGTCCATATAAAGATTTAACAAGCTTACGTACCTTATGCTCTTGTCCTGGAACAACAAATCCTTCCGGTTGTTCCATGTACACTTCCTCTTCCAATTCACCATTTAAAAATGCAGTTTTAACATCCATTTGGTGAACAACCAAATTATATATAGATGTAAGTGATATTAAGAGTCTAATTGTAGCAATTCTTGCTACTGGAGCATAGGTATCAAAGTAATCAATACCTTGTTTTTGTGTAAAACCTTTGGCTACCAACCTTGCTTTAAACTTATCAATGGTTCCATCAACCTTCATTTTCTTTTTGGAGATCCATTTACAACCTATATGTTTGGAACCTGGTGGAAGATCAACTAAGATCCAAGTTTGATTTCCCATTATTGAATCCATCTCATCATTTATTGCTTCTTTCCAAAAAGCAGAGTCTTGAGATTTCATTGCCTCTTCAAATGTAATAGGATCAGATTCTGTATTGTAACAATAAGGTATCTTATTGTATATACTTTCACCTTTTCCTTCTACAAGAAACATCATGAAATCTGGTCCAAAATCTTTGACCTTTTTAATCCTCTTACTTCTTCTTAATTATTGACAAGATTCATCATTATTATCAATTTGTTCCAATGGAATCTCATTCTCATTTGAAGAATGAATCAATTGTTATGGCTGTAATTGTCTTGATATAGAATTAAATCTATTTTCATCAAAAATAGCATCTCTTGATTCAATAACAGTATTAATTGAAATTGAATCATTTGGTTCAATTACCATGAACCTATATGCCTTGCTATTATGTGCATATCCTATAAATATGCATTCAATTCCTCTTTCACCTAACTTTTTACGTTTAGGTGTTGGAACTTTGACAATAGCTCTACAACCCCAAACCTTCAAATAATTAAGGTTTGGTTTCCTTTTCTTCCATTGTTCATAAGGGGTTATTTTAGTTTCCTTATTAGGAACTCTATTCAATATATGACAAGTCATTAGAACAAACTTCTCCCCAAAACCTTGTCCAAGACTCGAATATGATAACATTGAATTTACCATTTCAGTTAATACTCTATTTTTCCTTTCAGCTACACCATTTTGTTGTGGTGTATAAGGGGCTGAAACTTGATGGACAATCACAGTGGATTTAAAATAACTTGGATTATAGTATTCTCCACCTCTATCCGATCTTAAGCACTTGATAAATGATTCACATTGAAGTTCAACTTCAGATTTATAAACTTTAAATTTATCAAGCGCTTCATCTTTCGAATGCAATAAATATACATAACAATATTTAGAACAATCATCAATAAAAGTAACAAAATATTTCTTTCCACCTAATGTAGGAGTATTATGCATGTCACATAAATCACTATGTATCAAATCAAGCAATTTTGTTTTTCTTTTAACCTTAGGGAAAAGGGTTTCTTGTAATTTTAGTCAACATACATGTATTGCATTTTTCAATATTATTATTAAAAACAGGAATTAAATCTAACTTATACATGTCATTCAATTTTCTATAATTCAAATGACCTAATCTATAATGCCATAAACAAAAATATTCAACCATATAAGCAGAAATAGTATTTTCATTCTTATTGATAATATTTAGTTTGAACATACTCTCATACATATACCCTTTCCCTACAAAAATTCCTCCCTTAGACAAAATAAATTTATTCTGCTCAAAAAACAAGTTTGAAACCAAACTTATTTAACAGACTTCCGCACACTAAATTCTTTCTAACTTCGTACATAATATACATCATTTAAGGTTAAAACCTTTCCGTAGTGAATTGCAGTTCAACGCACCCTTTGCCTTTGATTGTCTGCGGTGGAAGAATTTCCCATGTACAAGACATTGTCATTTTCACATTGTGTAAACTTTGTGAACATGCTTTTGTCTTTGCACACGTGTTTGGTTGCTCCAAATCAATCCACCATGTATTATCATCTTGTGCCATATTAATTTCAGATATCATTGCAACGAACTTTTCGTTATTGTCACTTTAGAAGATGATTTCTTCTTTAAGAATCGACATTCATTCTTGAAATGTCCCGCTTACCACAATGATAGCATGAGCCCTTTTGTTTCTTTTTAAACTTAGGTGCTCTATCACCGCTTTTGAACTTTCTCTTGAATGGTTTAGTAGTCCAGATTTCCTCCGTAACATGCACTTTGGCATTTTCGAGAATTTAGATTCGATCTTGCTTTCGATATTCTTCTTCAATACGAAGATGATTTGCCAAAGCCTCAAGGGATATTTCCTCTTTCTTATGTTTTAGACTTCTTTTAAAGTCTTTCCAAGATGGAGGAAGTTTGTCTATTATGGAGGATACAACAATCATTTCATCCATTTTCATATCATATTGTTTGAATTGATTCAAAGATCTTTTCAATATCACGAAATTGTTCCATAACAGAATGACCATCAATCATTTGATAATTATTAAAACGATCGACAAGAAATTTCTTACTTGTAACATCTTCTGGTCATGTATCTTGTCTCCAATTTGTCCCATAATTCTTTAGGGTGACCTCATTTTGGTAGGTGTCGAACAAACCATCGATAAACTATTCAATATGTGGCCCATGCACATATAATCAAAGATTGTCCCATTTTTGTCTTTCTCGGGTTGCGAAACAGATTCGTTTTCGCCTCCTCAGTCTTGGGGTATCCAAAACATATGCAATCTTCAAAGTTGATAATAAGAAGTGCATCTTTTCTCGCCATCGTCGGAAATTGCCACCATCAAACCGATCAAGTTTGACAAAATTGGAAGCCAACTCCTTAGTGTTCCACTTTCGTGAGTTGCGGTAGTCATTATGAAATATAACCTTAAAATTGTTAGTACAAAACTCCGGTGAGGAAAATCTCGAACACACGAATGAAAACTCGAATGTAAAGAAGAAATAGGACAAGGCTCCAAGGCGTGTATCAAATCACTATCTTTAAGGTTATATTCGCTTCACCTATCTTCTCTGTGCAAACGAGTTCCAAGCAAATTAACCTCGAGGATACAATGAAGCCAATGGCTATTTGCGTTTTGCACTGACGAGAATAGCCCACTACACACTGAGCAATATATGACAAGAAAACCAATTTCTATAAAGGATTTCTGTAGTAATACTTTATAGAACAATCTAACAATATTAGAAAATGAAGGAAGAAAGAAAGAATATTAGAATTGTTGGTATATCTCTAAATGAAATCTGATTCCTATTTATAGGAATTTTCATGTCTCTTTATAGAGACATATTTAATCAATAGGTACCTTTCCGAATAATAATGTTTTTTTTTTTTAAATAAAAACATTGTTATTCATTTAATTATAACTATTCAAATAATATTATTTAAATAGTTATAATTCTTTTTCAAAAAATTAAAAGATATAATCTTTTAATTAATTATACCCATTCATTTATAGTTATTGGAAAACTATAAATATTTGAAAATGTTCCAACATGGTGCTGAACTTGTTGTTGAGTTTGGTCAAGAGAGTTGTCTTGCCAACGCCTCCCAAGCCATAGAGGCCAATGATCCCCGCATCTTTGTCCACGATGCAGCTCCATACCTTTTGGATTGTGGATTCTAGAGCAACTGGCTGCTCTACAGGTCTAACTACCACTGCAGCTGGGGGCTGATTCTCCGCTACTTTCTCAAAAACTCCTTTACTCTTATGATCACTTATTTCTTGAAGCATTTCGGCCACCTTTTTACCAAACTTGTAGCTAGAGAAGTAATTCATGGAAGCACAGCCGCCTAGACACAAGTTATTCATTTGTTGAGGGCCATCTGCAATCAACTTTTCCGCCTCTGTTATCATAGTTTCTGCTGTTGAAAGCCATAGCTGTACTTGCTCAAATGGCTTCAATAGTCGTTGTTCTGCAAGATCAACCTGCCTTAGCAGGTCGTTCCTTTGTGCCCTCAGTTCTTGAAGAGCAGCAGATAAAGTTGGAAGGGTTTGTTGAAGCTTGCACACGTAATTAGCATGGCCAGCAATGGAATCCAAGCCACGAATGATGAAATTCTCTAAACCAATTTGGAGTGAGCAGCAATTGCCCATGATTCTGGTGAATGAAAGATGAAACAAAGGAAACTGAATGAGATGTGGATGCAAAGTGAACTGTTTGTGAATGAGTCAAAAATAAGGCTAGGTAATGTGGAAACGTCAAAGAAGACGGAGTTTAAACAGATTGAGGTGGAAGGTGATTGTGGCACAGTTATGAAGAGGATGCACATGAAATAAAGCTAAAGAAGATGGGGTTTCAACCATTGGAGCTTTGATTATGAATAGTAAAGATAAAGCAAGCAGATTCACAGAAGTCCATTATGGTTTGGTTAATTGGTGTGCTATGGTGACGTATGTGCTTACCTTATATCAATTGATATAAAATATAACCATAAATGTCAACATTCTTTTGAGACATTAAAATATCCTTCTCTTTCTTTATTAATTATATTATTAGTTTTTATTTTAAATATTTTTAGTAATATTTATCACATTTTTAAGTGAAAATTCCAATTTTGTTTTCACAATTTTTACTTGAATAAATTTATTTGATAATAATTTTTTTTTCTAATTTTCGTTGAATTACTTTTATGTTTGAAGCTACAATTTCATTAATGGGAAAATTTAAGATATATTAATAATTTTAACCCTCCATTTCATTTTGAATTTGCACCATTCCATTTTGAATTTGCATTCTTTTATCAAATTACTCTAAAATGGATGAAAAAATTAACATTTGTTAATGTGGTATACATGTGAATTGTCACATAGATGACATATTAACATTTAATTAATTTTTTTAAAATAAAAAAATATTTTATAATTTTATAATAATTTTAATGATTTTAAATTTTTAAAAATTGATTTTATTTTTTTTGAATTTTTAAATTTTAAAAAATTAATTAAATGTTGATTGTTAAAACGAAACTTCGATGAGGAAAATCTCAAATAGAAAAACAAAGCAATATGACAAGATGCCAAGGAGTATCTGAAGTCATTATCTTTAGGGTTCTATTTACCCCCACCTATATCCAGTGTGCAAATAAGTTTCAAGCAAATAAACCTTGAGGATACAATGAATCCTGGTGACTATTTGAGTTTTGCACTAGCGAAAATAGTCCACTAAACACCGAGTAGAGTATAACAAGAAAATTAATTTCTATAAAGAATTTCTACAATAATTCTTTATAGAACAATCTAAGAATAGTAGAAGATTGAGGAATGATAGAAAGAACTTTTGAGAATTTTTTGGTATGTTTTCCAAATAAATCTCATCCCTATTTATAGGAATTCTCATATCTCTTCACAGAAACATAGCTTTCAATATGTGTCTCTTTTTGAATAATCACATCTTTAAAATAGATATAATTATTCAATTAATATCTCTTAAATAAACATAACTATTCAAGTAAAATTACTTGAATAATTATAAATCTTTGTCAAAAATCAAGTGATACAACTCTTGATCAATAACCAAAAGATATAACTTTTGATTAATTGCATCTTTTCATTTATAGTTATTGGAACACTATAAATATTTGAAAATGTTCCAATAGATGTATCAGCCACGTGTCTGCAATGTTAGTAAAGTTTAAAAATATTAACTTTTCCATTTATTTTAGGGTAATTTGACAAAAAAAACGTAACAATAAGCGCTAAAAATGATTTTTAATAAATTAAATGGAGTGTTCAATGATTTTTTTTTTTTAAGTTGGAGGGTGGAATAAAGTATTATGCCTTATATTTACAAGTCTTATTTCAATTTTAGATGCTTGATTAAGACAACTAAGCTTGGGTCTAACTAAGGGCTGGAGGGGTTGTAAGTGTATTTAATTCTTTTTAGGCACAATATAAATTTTAGTTCTTAATATTTGCATCTTTTGTCAATTTGAAACTTATTATTTTCTTGAGCTAAATTTGGCTTTCAACCTTTTAAAAAGAATCAAATTTAACTATTAATATTTTGAAAAAGAGTTGAAATGATCTTTTTAACAGAAATACTAACTAAAATGTTAAAAAAAAAAAAAAGGCAAAGGCAACCCAAGAATAGGCCTGTCCATGGGTCTCAGGTTTTCCTTAAGGCATCTCTGTGGAAGAGGTCCTCAAATTTGGGCGTAAGGGCAAGTTGAGCCCTAGGTTTATTGGGTCTTATCGGATTTTGAGACGAGTGGGTCCAGTTGCCTATTAGTTGGAGTTGCCTTTAGAGTTAGATCGCGTATACGATGTGTTCCACACCTCTATGCTAAGATAGTATCAGTTTGATCCATCTCATATTGTTCTAATTGAAGAGATTGAGGTGAGGTCGGATTTGAATTTTGAAGAGAAACCAGTGCAAATTCTGGATTGAGAAGTTAAAGTCTTGAGAAGGAAGAACATTCTTTTGGTTAAGGTTTTGTAGTGGAATCAAGGTATTGAGCACGCCACTTGAGAGCCAGAGGACTCGATTCAACAACAATATCTGCATCTGTTTGAGTTAGGTAAATTTCAAGGCTGAAGTTTTTTTTGAAGGAAGGGAAAGTTATAACGCCCAAAAATTTTGTTTTTGAATTGTTAAATCATGTCAAGTAAATTGATTTGGGTTCAATAGATAAGTGCTTTGCTTATGTTCCTAAGGTCCTGTGTTCAAATCTCTTCTATTTAATTTTTGTTATTTTTATTCCAACTCTTGACTTAGAACATCTAATATATCTTTAAATTTTGCGTAATTGTTGGCATGAATGAGCTTGGTGGTTTAATGGTAAGGCTTCAGCTTACCTAGAGGTCCTATGTTTGAATCTTATGCGTTCTTTTCTGCTATTCCCTTGTTCATTCTTTCTTCTTTTGTTTTACTCTTATTTTTCTTCCTTCTTCTCTGTTGTTGAACTGGGTTGTGCTAATGATAAACCGTAAAAGTAACATATTTTAAGCCCATATTTAGCATGCTTTTGGATGATTTAAGCCTTGAATTGTGTAATTTGGTGCTCTTAATCCTTTGTTTTCATGTTTTATACTCAGAAGAGCACCGAATGATGAAAAGAACGAAAAACGGGCCCAAAATGGAGTAAATGGGCCATATCACAAAATCCACACGGCCTGGGCCCAAGACCACACGGTCGTGCCTCATTCAACAGTCTTGAACACGGCCTAGCCACGACTTACACGGGCGTGTGCCATGGGCGTGTCCCTGCTGTGGCCAAGAGGAGTTATACTCGGAATAGGATACTTGGAGGCAAAGAAACACATTCCAAAGTCTACTTAAACACCCTAGTAGGAATTCTACTTGGATGAGGATACTTAGGGACCAAGTAAGGCATCTCAAAGCCTATATAAACACCTTAGGGGGCAGCGTAAGCGAGGAGTTCGGCAGAAGCCTTCTGCCAGGGCTTTTGTCGGGGGAACCCAAGGCTTTAGTCAAGGGGCGTCCAGCTAGGCCAATGAGGTAGATTTGTGGGGATTTACTCAAAGATGGCTAGTTGATTCATCTCAAGAAACCGGAATCATACTCAAGACGGAGGATCTCTCCTTCAATTCCTTCAGGGGGTTTTAGGGATTTCTTATGTTTTGTTTTATCTTTTCTTCTGAGATGTTTTCTTTTATTTTTATGAACTAAACCCTCAGATACCTGAAGGGGTTGAAACCTAAGATGAATCTTGTTATTGTTTGCTGAACTATATGATAAATATTTGACTTGTTCTTAATTATGTATTCTTAATTCTTGTTTTGATATTTCCGGGATATTAATTCAAGTGTGATGTGCTTAAGTGGAGGAGCAAAAGTCCCTACCTAAGAGTAGATCTAGCATAATTAAGCGAAGTTGATCGCGCGCCTAGAGATAGAGTGACGAGATTTTGCCGGATTAGGGTGAAATCTAATATGGGGGTCCATAGATCGTGTTAATACAATTCTAGGGGTTTTAATTAGAAATAGATTTCAATTAATCAACCTAGGGTTAGACGTTAGTCACCTCGAGAGAGGGATTAATATAAATTAGGGAATCTTACGAATCAAGTCAACTGAATAAATCGTCTGGTTCAAAGTTAGATAACAAGTGAAGTCTAGGTAGATTCTTCCTTGGGTATCATCTCAATCAATTGGTTTTTCCTTAAAGTTATTTTCCTAATTTCATTCTTATTTGTCTTAGAGTCTTTAGTTTAGTTGTTAGTTAATTTTAGATTAGATAAAAATTCATTTAATTCTTAGGCTAAATAATAAATAGAGAGTTAGTATTAGTACTTTTGGTTCCTTTAGGTTCGACATTCCAGTCTTGCCTTAACTATACTATTGTTCGAAGGTGAGCTTGCCTCAAATCGTTGTCATAGTTAGTTTCCAGGTTCGATCATTCTTTATATAAATTTTAAGACTTTGACATTGCATAAAACAACGATCAAGTTTTTGGCGCCGTTGATGGGGAACTAAAATATTAAGAACGCTTAATTTTTATTATTTTAGCCATTTTTATTTTTTGCAATTTATTTTTATTTTATCTACTTTGCTAAATTTTCTGTTATTCCTTTCAGGTACCTCTAGTTTATGACTAGAAGGAACCCGATGACCCTTACTTTACGACAGTGATATTGAAGGTACCGTTCACAGAGATCGCAGAGAAATAAAGAGAAGCTTAAACTACATAGAAGAAGAGCAAGAAGCTGAAATAAATACCACTGAAGAGATGGCTGAGAATAATCTGCTACCTCCAGAGGCAGCAGAAAATCATGCTCCTCGCACTATGTATGATTATGCTAAACCTAGTTTAACAGGGACTGAGTCAAGTATTGTTAGGCCTACTATTGTTGCAAATGATTTTGAACTAAAACCTAACACTATACAGATGATACAATAGTTTGTTCAGTTTGATGGTTTGCAGGATGAGGATCCTAACACACACTTAGCGAATTTTCTAGAATTTTGTGATACCTTCAAAATAAATGGCGTTTTTTATGATGCCATCCATATTCGGTTATTCCCTTTTCTTTGAGAAATAAAGCCAAATAGTGGTTGCATTCTCTTCCACGAGGGTCAATCACTACATGGGATCAAATGACCGAAAATTTTTTATTAAAATATTTTCCACCGGCCAAAACGGCCAAGTTAAGGAATGATATCTCTTCCTTTGTGCAGATGGATTTAGAGACATTTTATGACACATGGGAGAGATACAAAGATTTTTTGAGGAGGTGCCCACACCACGGATTACCTTTGTGACTACAGGTCTAAACTTTCTACAACTGTGTGAACCCCTCAACAAGGCAACTAATCGATCTAGCCGCCGGCGGAACCCTGAACAACAAAACTCCTAAAGCGGCCTACGAGTTTATAGAGGAGATGTCACTGAATAACTATCAGTGGCAAGTTACAAGGACAAGGCCAGCCAAAACAGCCGGAGTTTTCAACCTCGACATAGTAACTGCGCTATTAAATCAGGTAGAGTTGTTACATAAAAAATTTGATGGTGTTTATGGTTCTTCACAAGCACATCCAGTTATGCAGTGTGACACAAGTGAAGTTGTGGCGAATCCTGAGTACCCACCTTACGGACAGGGCATGGAGAGCGAATAAATGAACTATATGGGTAACAATTTCTGATCTAACAATAACCCTGATCGTTGTATTTCAGAATTTTAAATTTATAATGAATGAGAATGATCAAACCTAAAAACTAACTATGACAATGATTGAGGCAAGTGCACCTATCGAACAGTAGTATAGCTTAGGCAAGACCGAATTGTCGAACCCAAAGGAACTAAAAGTACTAATACTAACTTTCTTTTTATTATCTAGCCTAAAATAAGTGAAGTTGTTGTTTAATCTAAATTTAACTAACTACTAAGCTAAAGACGCAAAGACAAAAAGAACGAATTGGGGAAATACGGTTAGAAAACTCAGTTGATTAAGACGATACCCTTAGGAAGAATCCACCTAGACTTCACTTGTTCTAACACTGAACCAGAGATTTATTCACTTGACTTGATCCATAGGATTCCCTAATTTATATTAAACCCTCTCTCTAGGCGAATAACGTCTAACCTAGGTTGATTAATTGAAATCTCTTTCTAATTAAAATCCCTAGAATCACATTAACTCGATCTATGGACTCCCATATTAGGTTTCACCTTAATCCAACAAAATCTCGTCACCCTATCTCTAGGCGCGCGATCAACTCCGCTTAACTATGCTAGATCTACTCTTAAGCAGGGACTTTTGCTCCACCACCTAAGTACATCCAACTTGAATCAATATCCCGAAAATATTAAAACAAGAATTAAGCATACATAATTAAGAACAAATCAAGTATTTATCATATAGTTCAGAAAACAATAACAAGATCCGTTTTAGGTTTCATCCCCTTCAGGTATCTGAAGGGTTTAGTTCATAACAATAAAAGAAAACATCTCAGAAGAAAAGATAAAGCAAAACATAAGAAATCCCTAAAACCTCCTGAAGGAATTGAAGGAGAGATCCGCAGTCTTGAGTAAAATTTCGGCTTATTGAGATGGATTAACTGTCTATCTTCGAGTGTTTCTCACAAATCTAACCTTTCTAGCTTGGCTCCTTGGCCTAGCTAACCGTCCTCTTCTATGTTGTACTTAGGGGGTTTATATAGGCTTTTAAAATAGGTTTCTTTGCCCCTAAGTATCCTTTTCCGAGTGAAATTGCTCTTCTCCACGACAGGGACACGACCATGGCACACGCCCGTGTGAATCGTGGCCAGGCCGTGTTCAGACTTTTAATGAGGCACGGCTGTGTGGTCTTGGGCCCAGGCCGTGTCGATTTCTATTGTGGCCCAATTTGGTCTATTTTAAGCCTGTTTCTCGTTCTTTCCATCCTCGGGTGCTTTCCTGAGTTTAAAACATGAAAAGAAAGAATTAAGAGCACTTTTTTACATAAATCAAGGGATAAATCATCCAAAAGTATGCTAAATGTGGGATTAAAATATGTTACTTTTACTGTTTATCACATACCCCCACACTTAAGCTTTTGCTTGTCCTCAAGCAAAATTCTCAGCTTACAATTAAAACGAACTTCCTTGATTTATAATATTCATCAATCATGCTTTATCATAATTCAAAGATAATTTATACATGGATAATTCAACTCAAAGAGTCCTAAAGATTCAAACAATCAAAGTCATACATTTATAGCACGAAAACATAGGTGTTTCCCTTTACTTGAATAATACCTCTGATTCAAAATCGACAAGAGTTGACATCCTCACTAAAGATTCACTCAAATCACTCAAAGTGTTTTAAGGTTCAGATTTAAGCACTCAAGATTCGAACATGAAAAGTTAATCCTATAGGCATGCATGAAAATCAAATCTCCACCACTGTAATATGAGACAATACACAAATTAAAAGGTCTTTAACAGGGTTGTAACGGGGCTTAGGTTAAGGGTATGGATAAAGGCTGAATTAGAAGGTTAGAATCGAGATCGACAGGACAAATTACCTAACTAGAAACAATGAACATATCTTAAATAATTACATCAATTGAAAACTAATACTACTCTAACACGAGCTTCTTCTTCAAACATTTGGAATTTAAACATATAAGCTCAATTACATAGAACAAATATTGAATAATACTTCGTTTTTGTAGGAACAAATCAAGTAATAAAGGATAAATTCAGCTACTAATCTCGATATACAGGTAGTCAAAAGGAATGGTGATAACAAATTCAAAGGGTTTTAGGTTAAAATTAGTGGGTGAGTCAATAAAAAAGGGTTGTTAGGATCAACGGGGTTCACTAGGGGTTAATTAGGAAGGTAGGCTTTTTGGAGTGAGTTGGTTAAAACCTAAGCGCCTTTATCATCTCGGTATATCAAATCATAGGTGTGGTTTCGACATGTATAATCGATGCAAGTTCTAGAATAACAGTTCAATATTGACACACTC
Source organism: Gossypium bickii (assembly GCA_025503065.1). Lineage (NCBI taxonomy): Eukaryota > Viridiplantae > Streptophyta > Magnoliopsida > Malvales > Malvaceae > Gossypium > Gossypium bickii. The sequence goes on along the minus strand of CP106714.1, from coordinate 2,202,516 downwards.
ATAATCAAAAGTGAGCAAGAAAGAATATATGCTCTATAAGGCTCAAAGTCTCACAAAAATTATGGGTATTTGATATCAACCTCGTAAATTTCAAACTTCAAGGTAACATTCAGATTCAGGTAGACAACCTAAAAAATTTTATTCTGGAAAATAGACTTATCATGCTTGATTCTCTAGTATTCTTCAAATTTAATCATCAATGTACAATTATTAATGATTTAATCTAAAACATATCAATAAAAATCATAAATTATTAGAAATTTCATCCTAATTAGTAATATGAGGAAATTACTTAAGAACAAGATGTAATTCAGGGATTTAAGAATAATGCAAAAAGTTAGGCACTTTTATCCCCCCACACTTAATATGTACATTGCCCTCAATGTACAAAGATAGATAATAACATTTAGTAGATAATCAAAAGAGAGGGAGAGAAGTGAAACTTCCTGAATCATGGATGAATTCCTTGAGTTGGGAGTCTCGAAATGTGGTAGATGCTACCGAGCTCTGCATTTAGATGAAAAAATTGGGAGCTCGTAGAGAATTAGCCAAGAACCATTAATACATATTTAAAATAAACTAAATATATAATTAAAGACAAGAAAGGTAAAAAGAAGGAGACTAAGAAGGAAAATAAAAGTAAAAGAAAAGATTAATGGACTGAAAAGTCCTTATTGATGGATGGTTCGCGAGCTGGGTGTGACCTCTAAGGCTGCAGAGGTGCTGGCGGTGGCGAAAGTAGCGTGATTCCCAAATAGCCTTTAGATCTTCGAAGGCTGTGGCGGTGGTGGTCGTGGCCCCCAAGGCGTGATTCCCTAGCAGCCTTTTGAACCTGACACTAAGAAACTAAAATAAATTTAACTAAATTAAGCATAATATTGTCAAAGAGACGAAAAATAAAGGAGAAGATAAAAGTGAAACAAAAGATAAATGGTCTCAAAGACCCTTGGCTTGGTGAGCAGATGGAGCGGCCGGCATGAACTTATGTAGATCGGCCTCCCACTGGGAGATGGTGCTTGGCTTCTTCCGCTTCTTTGACATGGTTTTGGTGTAGCTCAAAAGTATGGAGAAGGGAGGGGAGAAATCGGAGAAAGGGGAGGAAGAAAATGGTTGACAAGAGGGAGGGAGAGGTGGTTTATATAGATTTTCGAGTCAAGTACATTCACACGCCCGTGGCTCGTGGGCGTGTTGATTCACATGGCCACCTTGCACGGTCGTGTGTCTAGGCGTGTTGGTTCACCCACGCCCTTTTTTCAGATTGCCACGCCCGTTTGTGATAAGTTAGTGTCGACCACGGCCATATCACACGACCGTGGCATTTTGTTGGTGCCTGTGAGGTGGTGGTTGGAGTCCGTGACTCAAAGATTTGATTCTTTCTGACTTGTACCTCTTCTGTTATTCTCAGTATAGAGATTCTGTACTTCCACACGGCCGTGTACAAGGCCGTATGGCCTGGAAATCTGCATTTTTGGTTAGTTTAAAACTAAGTGTTGTCGAAACCATTTTTTAAACGAGTTTGAAAAACGGGGATCGATTTTAAAAAATATAGAAATGGAGTCGCCACCGATCTTTTATTCAAGGTGTGATCGGATCACCTTGAGATGTATCATTTTAAGAAAACATTTCTATTAAAACAATAATTTTGGTCTACGAAATCTAAGAAAACCGGTTCGGGAGTCGGTTACGCACAAGGAAGGGTTAGCACCCTCGCAACGCCCAAAATTAGTACCAAATTGATTAATTAATGTCCTGACGTTGAAAATTTGAGAGGATTCTAGATTACGATCCATTTACTTAAGATATATTTGGATAGAATCATATTGGATGCCGAAACTTCTTATTTCGAAGAAATAAAATGTCGTACTCAGTAAGTTAGGACACAACATCTTATGTTCCCGAAATTAGATTTATCCTTCGACATTCAATGCTCGTACATTTAAGATTAAGAAGGATATTCAATTATTTGGGTCAAATGAAAAATCGAAACCCAGTAAGTTAGGGCACTATTTCTCAAAATTCCCGAATACAGAATATTGCCTTTGTTCTTTTGAAATTCTTATCTCGAGATGATAAAATATCACACCCAGTAAGTTAGGGCGCAATGTCTCAAATTCCCGAGAATAAGTTTTTTATTTGAAATATTGTTCATTTGGATTTAAGAGAAAAGGGGGTACTCGGTTGCTAGGTTTTAACGAGGAAAATCGGAACCCAGTAAGTTAGGGCACGATTTTCTCGAAACCCCTAAACACGAGCATTGCCTTACTTCAGAAAAAATTTAAATAATAAGAAAAATGATCTTTAAAACTAAAGTGACATTAAACACAACATTTTTCATAATATGCAATGGAATACTAATATACAAAGCCAACATCAAATATTACAATGATGGATCACAAATAATTAACAGTCACAACTTAAGAGATATAATACATACAATAACAAATAAATGAACATAAAAAAAAATAGTATGCGTCAACTTAAATAATATGTACGTGATAAAACAATTGTATATTAAAAATAATAATAACATATGAAAGTGTTTGGAATAGGATATGCATGTATATATACAAAAATAATAAAAATTATATATAATGAGAATATATATACATATAATATAGATTATATATAAAAAGGATATGCATATATATATACATAAAAATAATTTAATATAAATTACATATGTATATAAAAGAATATATATATAAAATTTAATGAAAATAATTTAGAGAAATAAATAATACTTAGAACCATTTAAATACATAATATTAATTTTTAAAAAAAGATAGTTAAAAAACAGAAAATAAACAATCAATTAAAATAATTAAGGGACTATATTGAAATAAAAACAAAGTTAAAGGAATAATTTTTAAACAAATAAAATTATAAAAGCAGAATCAGGGACTTAAATAAAACACGCTTAAATTATCAAGGGATAAACCAGGAAATATTTCCATATTTCAAAACGCAGCGCATGGAACGGACCAAATTGAAATAATGCACAAATTATAGAGATTAATTAAAAAAAAGAAAATATATAAGGAATCTGATTAAAATGCAGCACCAAGAAAAAGGACTAAACGCACAAATGTCCCTTCATGGCGAAAACGCGCGGGTCACACGAGTGATCGGGTCGGGTTGAAACAGGTCTCTGATACGACACCGTTTTAGAGCCACTGAAACAGGCCCTAAACGGTGCCGTTTCGTGTATCATAACAAAACTAAAAACAACCTAAATCCCTAACCCTTCACTCCGCCGATTTCTCCCCAAAGCAAAACCCTTTTCTCAGAACCTTTCAATCTCTCTGTCTCCTCAGTCGACCCGTGGTTTTGTCGGCGCCTAACGCACCTCCACCGCTGCCCCAATTCTAGTAGCAAACCCAAGTAAGCCCTTCCCCCTTTTAACACGGACCCACTTCGAAGGATCTCCTTACTTCGATTACGATGAAGAAGTCAATCCGACCGTTCGTGTTTCGGAGGTAAATCTCTTATTCTTTTTAGATTTTACAAGTAAAACAAAAACAAAGATTTAAGATCAAAGAAAAAGTGAAAGAAAAAGGTTATTGAAAATTGAAAAAATCACCTTTCGGAATTGTTCTCTTTTTTTTTTTTGTATTTCGTATGCGTGAAAAATGGTGAAGAAGTATTACATTTGTTGGCTTTTCTTTATATAGCCAAAAATAAAATCAAAAATACAAAAGTTTTATTTTTTGTTTTCTGTATTTGCTATTGTTTTTTGCTATTCGTTTGCAGGTACAAACGTTGCCAAGATGCGGAGGTCGTACGACACTGATGCGCTGGAGGCGGTATGGAGGCGCCTGGTGAAGGTTTGCGCGTGGGTTGAGCGCGTAGGGCCAGCGGGGATACGAACGGTCGTGCACGTGGAGGCACGTGCGAGGGAAGCTGGGGCAGCGCTGGAACGTTCTGGCAGCCCTCCTAGGGTTTCTGGAGCATCAAATGTATTAGGCTACTTGGGCCAGGTTTAAATTCAGGCCAATTGTATTTTAGTTTTGGGCTATTTAATTTTTGGTTCTGTTTTGGGTTGTATTGGGCTATGGACTGATTGGACTGTAATGGACTGTAATGGACTTTAATGGACTGTTTAATTATTGGTCTTTTTTTATTTGGTTTTGGTTTTTTTTTTTTGTGTTTGGTTAATTTGGTTATGACATGAACCTGAGCAAATTTTGGGCCCTACAAGTGTTTAAGACGAAGAGAAGAAAATAAAATAAAATGAGAACAAATACGAAAGTAAATAGGGTTAGTGCTCGGGTTGCCTCTCGAGAAGCGCTTGTTTAAAGTCTTAAGCTAGACTTTCCTCGTATTCACCAAAATCAGGGTGGTTTAAAGGTTTGAACATCTTCCCTCATGCTATCAGTTCTGTTTTCTTGATAAAGTTTAAGTCGAGAAGGGTTTACCTTAAAAGTGCCGAATATAAGATTGCTTACCTCAACTGTTCTGTATGGGAAAATATTGTATACCTTGATAAACCGTAAAAGTAACATATTTTAATCCAACATGGAGTATGATTTTGGATGATTTATCCTCTATTTCATATAAAAATGTGCTTTTAATCATTTCTTTTCATGTCTTAAACCCAAGAAAGCACCCGAGGATAAAAAGAATAAGAAACGGGCCCAAAAAGGAGTAAATGGGCAATATCACGAAATCAACACGACCTGGGCCCAAGACCACACGGCCGTGCCTCATTGATCATCTAGAACACGGCCTGACCCCCGATTTACATGGTCGTGTCTCATTAAAGAATTTCGAACATGGCTTGAAGACTTGTCACACGGGCGTGTGACATGGCCGTGCCCCTGTCATAGCCTTGAATAATTTCATTCGGATTTGGATACTTTGGGGCAAAGAAACCCATTCCAAGAGCTTATATAAACCCCCTAAGTGTCAGCTGAAAGGGAGGCGGTTAGTTAGGCCAAAGAGCCAAGCCGAAAAGGTTAGAGTTGTGGGAATAACTTAAAGATAGCCAGTTGATCCATCTCAAGAAGTCAGAATTCTACTCAAGACGGCGGATCTTTCCTTCAATTCCTTCAGGGAGTTTTAGGGATTTCTTATGTTTTGTTTTATCTTTTCTCTTGAGATGTTTTCTTTATTTGTTATGAACTAAACCTTCAGATACCTGAAGGGGATGAAACCTATGATGGATCTTGTTATTGGTTTCTGTATTATATGATAAATACTTAGTTTGTTCTTAATCCAAATTTGATGTGCTTAGGTGGAGGAGGAATAGACCCTGCCTATGAGTAGATCTAACATAATTAAGCAGAGTTGATCGCACGCCTAGAGATAGGGTGAAGAGATTTTGCCGGATTAGGGTGAAACCTAATATGGGAGCCCATAGATCGATTTACTGCTATTCTAAGGGGTTATTATAAGAGAACGAGAGTTCCACTAATTAACCTAAGGTCATACGTTATTCGCCTCGAAAGAGGGTTTAATATACGTTAAGGAGTCTTACGGATCAAACTAAGTAAATAAATTGTATGGTTCAGTGATAGATAACAAATGAAATCTAGGTGGATTCTTCCTGAGGGTATCGTCTAAATCAACTGAGTTTTTCTAAAAGTTATCTCCCCAGTTTAGTCTTTTTGTCTTTGTGTCCTTAGCTTAGTAGTTTGTTAATTTTAGATTAAAAGTAACTTCACTTATTTTAGGCTAAATAATAAAAAGAAAGTTAGTATTAGTACTTTTAGTTCCTGTGGGTTTGACAATCCGGTCTTGCCTAAGCTATACTACTATTCGATAGGTACACTTGCCTTTAATCATTGTCAGAGTTAGTTTCCAGGTTCAATCATTCTTTTATAAATTTTTAAAACTCGACAAAACAACGATCAAATTTTTGGCGACGTTGCCGGGGAACTAAAATATTAAGAAAGCTCTATTTTTATTACTTTAGCCATTATTTTTATTTTTCGCAATTTACTTTTATTTTTATTTTTATTTTTTAGGTTAAATTTTGATTTTGTTAAATTTTCTTTCTTTTTCTACCAGGTCCCTCTAGTTTATGACTAGAAGGAACCCGAGAGGACCTTTAATATACGACAGTGATATTGAAGCGACCGCTCGCAGGAATCGTCGAGAAATCAGGCGAGCCCTAAACTACACAGAAAGAGAGGAAGAAGACAGATCCAATCCTACTGAAGGGATGGAAGAGAATAACCCACAACCATATGATATGGGAGAAAACAACGCTTCACGTATTATGTTTGATTATACTAAACCGCATTTAACAGGAGCAGAATCAAGTATTGTTAGGCCTGCTATAGTTGTTAATAATTTTGAATTAAAGCCTAACACAATACAAATGATTCAACAATTTTTTCAATTTGATGGTTTGCAGGACGAAGATCCAAATACACTTATAGCTAATTTTTTAGAGTTCTGTGATACCTTTAAAAAAATGGTGTTTCTGATGATGCCATACGTCTTCGGTTATTTCCCTTTTCATTAAGGAATAAAGCCAAATAGTGGTCAAACTCGCTACCACGAGGGTCAATCACTACATGGGAACAAATGACCGAAAAATTCTTATTGAAATATTTTCCACCAGCCAAAACGGCCAAATTACAGAATGATATCTCTTCTTTTGTGCAGATGGATTTAGAGACATTATACGACGCATGGGAGAGATACAAGGATCTCTTGAGAAGGTGTCCACACCATGGTTTACCCTTGTGGCTTCAAGTCCAAACCTTTTATAATGGTGTGAACCCCTCAACGAGGTAACTAATCGATTCAGCCACCGGTGGAACCCTGAATAATAAAACTTTTGAAGCAGCATATGAGTTCATTTAAGAAATGTCACTGAATAACTATTAGTGGCAAGTTACAAGGACTAAACTGACAAAATCAGCCGGAGTTTTCAACCTAGATACAGTAACCATGCTGTCAACACAGATGGAATTGATGAATAAAAAACTTGATAGTTTGTGTTCTTCGCAGGTATATCCAGTCATACAATGCGACGCAAGTAGAACTGTGGCGAATTCTGAGTACCCACCCTACCAACCGAGCGCAGAAAGCAAACAGATGAACTATATAGGTAATAATTTCAGATCTAATAATAACCCTTATAGTAATAATTATAATCCAGGTTGGAAGAACCACCCAAATTTTTCGTAGGGAGGATAAGGAAATCAAGGAAATCAAAGACAACAGCCTCCTTAAAATTTCCAAAATCAGCGTTACCCACAGGAAAAGAAGTCGAACCTCGAAGAGATGTTGGCAAAATTCATGGCAGCAACTGAAGCCCGTTGTCAAAAAACTGAGACAACACTTATTGACCAATAAGCATCGATCAAAGCAATCGAGAACCAAGTTGGGTAAATCACTAAGTCAGTCAGATAGCTTGCAAAATTGATGTCCGAACGACAACAAGGGCATCTACCACGCAACACTGAGATTAATCCAAATGAGCAAATTCAAGCCATCACAACTCATAACAGTAAAAGGTTAGATGAATCCAACCCAATAAAAGAAAACAAGGTAGACGAAGGTAAGGTAGAGGTAACACAAGAAAAGCCGAAATCGGTAATCAAGGAGTACCAACCTCGCATACCTTATCCAGAAGCGATGAAAAGAGACGATTCAGAAGAACAGTTCGGTAAGTTTCTTAAACTACTAAAGAAATTACATATTAACTTACCTCTTCTTGAAGCTCTTTTTTAGATGCCAGACTCGAGGAAATTTTTAAGACAGCTCTTGACAAACAAACGCAAATTAGACGAAGAGCCACATGTGAAACTCAACGCAAAGTGTTCAGCAATTCTACAAAATAGACTACCACAGAAGCAAAAAAATCCAGGGAGTTTTACAATTCCATGTTTAATTGGTAGTTTAATTGTTGATAATGCGTTAGCTGATTTAGGGGCAAGTATAAATGTCATGCCTTATACATTGTTTAAATGACTAGGTTTAGGAAAGCCCAAACAAACTAGGATGAGTATTTAATTAGCTGATAAAACTATTATAATCCCTAGGGGCATTATCGAAGATGTTCTTGTCAAAATCGATAAATTTGTTTTTCCAGTAGATTTTGTTGTGTTAGATATGGATGAGGATAACTCAATCCCCTTAATTTTAGGAAGGCCATTTTTAGCAACTGTCAGAACTAAAATTGATGTTGATGCAGGCGAACTTATACTTTGTGTAGGCGAGGAGACAGTCACTCTTCAAGCCTTCGATTCGGTTAGAACATCAAGCAACAAAGGTGAGAATGTGAATCCTTTTGATAACCATTCGGGTAACCCTTCTTTTCAAAAAGCACCACAAAAGGACATAATTAAACCCGATCATAAACCCTATAAAGAAACAACTCCGGAGGATCGAAGGACTCAGACCAATGAACTAGACGAATGGAAGGCACACTCTAAAGAGGAACCGAAACCACATGAAGTAAAACCGAAAGAGCCTTCAGAAGAGCTCGTAGGAACCTCAAATGACTTCAAAATGGGAGATCAGGTACTGTTAGATAAAGCAGATCCTCACATCATCACAACAGACCTGAAAGTAAAGGAGAAATTCCTCTTGAGGTACGTAAAATCTTCTCACACGAAACAGTCGACGTAAGCAATTCAACATTCGGCACTTTTAAGGTAAACACTTCTCGACTTAAACTTTATCAAAAAAATAAAACTACTAGTATGAGGGAAGATATTCAAACCTTTAAACCTCCCTGAACTTCTCAAACATGAGGAAAGCCTAGCTTAAGACTATAAACGAGCGCTTCTCGGGAGCTAACCCGAGCACTAACCCTACTTCTTTTTGCGTTTGTTTTCCTTTTATTTTATTTCTCTTCTCTTTTAAACTAACCAAAAGTACATAATTCCAGGCCACATGGCCTTACACACAGCTGTGGCCGTAGCCGTGTGGACCACCAGAATAATGGTACTAACATGGCAGGATGGTACAAGTCAGATTCACCTAATTTCTGAATATCATGGACCCAACCACTTCAACACGGGCACCGACAAAGAAGCACGCCCGTGCCCCACAACCGTGTGGAGCTACTGACTTGCCAACCACGGGTAGAACATGCTCGTGCCCTTTAACCGTGTCAACATACTGGCTTCTCAGACACGGGTGTGGATGGCTGAAAAATGGGCATAGAGAATCAACACACCCAGATACACGGCTGTGCGAAGCAGCCGTGTGAATCGACACGCCCTTAGTCTACGGCTGTGGGAAAGCACAAGAACTAGGCCTCTATTTAAACCCCACAGCCTCTCCCCTCCTCTCCATCTTCTTTCTTCCCTCTTCTTCTTTCAAAATTTCTCTTCTTTCCATTGAAAAGGTATCCAGACTCTTGAGCTATACCAGAACCATGCCAAAGAAGCGTAAAAGGCCAATCTCCTCAAAGGGGAACGATTTACAGGAGTTCATGTCGGCAGCTTCATCCAAACAACAAGCCAAGAACATTTGAGGCTATTTAGTTTTTATTTCGTTTTTCTCTTTTGCTTCAATTTCCTTCCCTTTGACTATTTTTTGCTTAATTTAGTTTAATTGCTTTTAGTTTCTTAGTGTCAGGTTCGTCAGGCTGTTAAGGAATCATTCCACTTCTGCCACCGCCAGCACCTCCCCAGCCTTAGAGGTCACACCCACCTCGCGAACCATCCAACAATAAGGACTCTTTGGTCCATTTATCTTTAATTTTCATTTTGTTTACATTTTTGTTTCCTCTTTCTTTATCTTTCTTATCTTTAATTATATATTTAGTTTATTTTAATTAGGTCTTAATAAGTCCTGGCTACTTCCAAGTGCGCTACCCAATTTCTTCATCTAGCGCAGGGTCGTCATCCAGACCGACCCCTCCACTCCAAGGAATCCATCCAAAATTCAGGGAGTATTCTTTCCCCTTCTCTTTTGATTTATCCCTTAAACGTCATATCTATCTTTGTACATTGTAGGCAATGTACATCTTAAGTGTGGGGGGTGAATAATTGTTGTGCTTAACTTTTTTTCATGATTCTCAATTCCCTGAATTTAGTCTTGTTTGAAAGTAATTTCCTCATATTACTAATTAGGATGAAATTTATTATGATTTATTATTTTTATTGATGTGTTTTAGAGTAAGTCATAGTTAATTGTGCATTGATGATTAAATTTGAAGAATACTAAAGAATCAAGCATGATAAGTCTATTTTTTCAAAAAAATTAAAATTTTTAAGTTGTTAACCTGAATTTGAATGATATCTTGAAGTTTGAAATTTACAAGGTTGATATGAAAACACCCATAATTTTTGTGAGATTTTGAGCCTTATAGAGCATATATTCTTTTTCGTGCTCACTTTATTGATTATGAGTATGTCAACATTGAACTGTTATTCTAGAACTTGCCTTGATTATACATGTTAAGACCACATTTATGATTTGATATACAGAGATGATAAAGGCACCTAGGATTTAACCCACTTACTCCATAAAAAGCTTACATTTATAATTAACCCCTAGTGAACCCCGTTGATCCTAACAACCCTTTTATTGACTCACCCACTAATATTAACTCAAAACCCTTTGTATTTTTCATCACCATTCCTTTTTGACTACTCTTTTATCGAGATATGATTTGATTAGTTACCTAATTATATTATATTATGCGTTGAATTCATCCTTTATACTTGATTTGTTCTTAAAAAAAAGGAAAAAGAAAAAAAGAGAGAATCGAAGCATATTCAGTAGAAGTATTATGAAAAGTGAGCTTATATAGTTAAAAGTTGATTTATCAAAAGAAAGAGCTCGTATTATTAGTTATCAATTGATGTAATTATTTAGGATTAGCTCGTTATTCTAGATAGGTAACTTGTCGAATTCAATCTCGATTCTAACCTTCTAATTCAACCTTTATCCACACCTTTAACCCTAGCCCCGTTACAACCTTGTAAAGACCTTTTGATCTGTTTATCATCTCATTTTACAGTGGTGGAGATTTGATTTTCAGGCAAGCCTATAGGATTAACTTTTCATGTTCGACTTATTGAGTGCTTAATTTTGAACCTTAAACACTTGGAGTGATTTGAGTGAATCTTTAGTGAGGATGTCAACTCTTGTCAATTTTGAATCAGAGGTAATTATTCAAGTAAGGGGAAACACCTATGTTTTCATACTATAAAAACTATGACTTATCTTGTTTGAATCTTTAGAACTCTTTGAATTAAATTATCCATGTATAAATTATCTATGAATTATGGTAAGGCATTGTTGATAGGAATTATGAATTATGAAAAGTTCGTTTTAATTGTAAGTTGAGAATTTTGCTTGAGGACAAGCAAAAGCTTAAGTGTGGGGGTATTTGATAAACCATAAAAGTAACATATTTTAATCCAACATGTAGTATGATTTTGGACGATTTATCCTCTATTTCATATAAAAAGGTGCTCTTAATCCTTTCTTTTCATGTATTATACCTAGGAAAGCTCCTGAGGATAAAAAGAACAAGAAACGGGACCAAAACGGAGTAAATGAGCCATATCATGAAATCAACACGGCCTGGGCCCAAGACCACACAGCCGTGCCTCATTGATCATCTAGAACATGGCCTGACCCTCGATTTACACGGCCGTGTCTCATTAAAGAATTCCGAACACGGCTTGAAGACTTGCCACACGGGTGCGTGACATGGCCGTGCCCCTGTCTTGGCTTTGAACAATTTCATTCAGATTTGGATACTTTCGGGCAGAGAAACCCATTCCAAGAGCCTATATAAACCCCCTAAGTGTCAGCTGAAAGGGAGGCGGTTAGCTAGGCCAAAGAGCCAAGCCGAAAAGGTTAGAGTTGTGGGAATAACTTGAAGATAGCCAGTTGATCCATCTCAAGAAGCCGGAATTCTACTCAAGACGGTGGATCTCTCCTTCAATTCCTTCAGGGAGTTTTAGGGATTTCTTATGTTTTGTTTTATCTTTTCTCTTGAGATGTTTTCTTTATTTGTTATGAACTAAACCCTTCAGATACCTGAAGGGGATGAAACCTATGATGGATCTTGTTATTGTTTTCTGTATTATATGATAAATACTTAGTTTGTTCTTAATCCAAATTTGATCTGTACAAAAGAAGAGATATTATTCCATAATTTGGCCGTTTTGGCCGGTGGAAAATATTTTAATAAAAAATTTTTGATCATTTGATCCCATGTAGTGATTGACCCTCGTGGTAACGAGTTTAACCACTGTTTGGCTTTATTCCTCAATGAAAAGGGAAATAACCGAAGACGTATGGCATCATCAGAAACGTCATTTATTTTGAAGGTATCACAGAACTCTAAAATATTTGCTATATGAGTATTTGGATCTTCGTCCTACAAACCATCAAATTGAACAAATTTTTGAATCATTTGTATAGTGTTAGGCTTTAATTCAAAATTATTGGCAGCTATAGCAGGCCTAACAATACTCGATTCTGCTCCTGTTAAATGAGGTTTAACATAATCATACATAGTACGCGGAGCATTATTTTCTGCCACATCTTGTGGTGGTGGATTATTCTCATCCATCCCCTCAGTAGGATTGGATCTGCCTTCTCGCTTTACTTTTGTGTAATTTAGGGCTCGCCTAATTTCTCTGCGATTCCTGTGAGCGGTAGCTTCAATATCACTGTCGTATACTAAAGGTTCTCTGGGTTCTTTCTAGTCATAAACTAGACGTACCTACTAAGAAAAGAAAGAAAGAAAAATTAACAAAGTTAAAAACAAAACAAAGATAAAAATAAAAATAAAAGTAAATTGCAAAAAAAATGGCTAAAGTAATAAAAATAGAGTTTTCTTAATATTTTAGTTCACCGACAACGGCGCCAAAAACTTGATCGTTGTATTTCAGAGTTTTAAATTTATAATGAATGAGAATGATCGAACCTGAAAACTAACTATGACAACGATTGAGGCAAGTGCACCTATCAAACAGTAGTATAGCTTAGGAAAGACCGGATTTTCGAACCCAATGGAACTAAAAGTACTAATACTAACATTCTTTTTATTGTCTATCCTAAAATAAGTGAAGTTGTTGTTTAATCTAAATTTAACTAGCTACTAAGCTAAAGACGCAAAGACAAAAAGAACGAATTGGGGAAATACTGTTAGAAAACTCAGTTGATTAAGACGATACCTTTAGAAAGAATCCACCTAGACTTCACTTGTTATCTAACACTGAACTAGACGATTTATTCACTTGACTTGATCCGTAAGATTCCCTAATTTATATTAAACCCTCTCTCGAGGCGAATAACGTCTAACCCTAGGTTGATTAATTGAAATCTCTTTCTAATTAAAACCACTAGAATCGCATTATCTCGATCTATGGACACCCATATTAGGTTTCACCCTAATCCAGTAAAATCTCGTCACCCTATCTCTAGGCGCGTGATCAACTCCGCTTAACTATGCTAGATCTACTCTTAAGCAGGGACTTTTGCTCCACCACCTAAGCACATCCAACTTGAATCAATATCCCGAAAATATCAAAACAAGAATTAAGCATACATAATTAAGAACAAATCAAGTATTTATCATATAGTTCAGAAAACAATAACAAGATCTGTCTTAGGTTTCATCCCCTTCAGGTATCTGAAGGGTTTAGTTCATAATAATAAAAGAAAACATCTCAGAAGAAAAGATAAAACAAAACATAAGAAATCCCTAAGACCCCCTGAAGGAATTGAAGGAGAGATCCACTGTCTTGAGTAGAATTCCGCCTTCTTGAGATGGATCAACTGGCTATCTTCGAGTGTTTCCCACAAATTTGACCTTTCTGGCTCGGCTCCTTGGCCTAGCTAACTGCCCTCTTCTAGGCTGTACTTAGGGGGTTTATATAGGCTTTTGAGATAGGTTTCTTTGCCCTTAAGTATCATTTTCCGAGTGAAATTGCACTTCTCTACGACAGGGACACGGCCATGGTACACGCCCGTGTGAATCGTGGCCAAGCCGCGTTCGGACTTTAAATAAGGCACGACCGTGTGGTCTTGGGCCCAAGCCATGTCGATTTCTATTGTAGCCCAATTTGGTCCATTTTAAGCTCGTTTCTCGTTCTTTCTATCTCGGGTGCTTTCCTGAGTATAAAACATGAAAAGAAAGGATTAAGAGCACCTTTTTACATAAATCAAGGGATAAATCATCCAAAAGTATGCTAAATGTGGGATTAAAATATGTTACTTTTACGATTTATCAAATCCTTATAGTAATACTTATAATCCAAGTTGGAAGAACCACCTTAATTTCTCATGGGGTGGCCAAGGAAATCAAAGACAACAACCATCCCAAAACTTCTAACAACAGCCCTACCCACAGAAAAAGAAGCCAAGCCTCGAGGAGATGCTGACAAAATTCATGGCAGCCACAGAAACACGTTTTCAGAATACTTAGACAACCTTTAAAAATCAACTTGAGACATCGACACAGGAGCTCAAAAATCAAATCGGTCAACTTGCTAAGCTGATCTTAGAACAACCACAAGAAAGCTTGCCAAGCAACACTAAAACTAACCCAAAAGAGCAAATTCAAGCCGTAACAGCTCATGACAGTGAAGGTTAGTAGAAACTGACCCGAGGCAAGAACCTGTGGTAAGTGAAGGTAAAGTTGAGGTAAGCCAGGATTTACCAAACCCGGTAATTACAGAGTACCAACCTCGTATGCCATACCCCAATGCGAAAAAGAAAGACCACACAGAGGAACAATTCGGTAAATTTCTTAAACCTCCAAAGAAGTTTCTTATTAACTTGCCATTTCTTGAAGCTCTTTCGCAGATGCCAGATATTAGACCTCGTGTCAGTAAAGAAGAAATTCATGAGGAGCGAAAGCTTTAGATCGATGAGCTAGATGAGTGGAAGACACACTTTAGAAAGAAACTAAAAAACACACGAAACAAAAACGAGACAACTCCACGACAAACTCAATGATGGGACAACCCAGCTTAAGATAGGAGATCAGGCACTCAAAATCCTCCCAGATGGAACAGTCGAGGTAACTAGTCCTAAAATCAGCACCTTTAAGGTAAACACTACTCAACTTAAACTTTATATCAATAACCGAATTGATCGCATGAGAAAGGATTTTCACCTCCTCAAATCACCATGATTGTGCGAATAACATGTAAGTCTAGCTCAAGACTTTAAACGAGCGCTTCTCGGGAGGCAACCTGAGCATTAACTCTAATAATTAGTTTCATTTTATTTCTTTTTGTATTTAGGCGTAGGTTTCCTACCCATACGGCCTTGCACATGGCTATGGCCGTGGCCGTGTGGGCACCACAGGAAGGAACACGGGCGTGGGATGCATCTCTATTTAAACCCCCTTCTTTCTTACCTTTTTTCGTTATTTTTTTTTCATTTTCCATTATTTACTTTTATTCTTATTTTTATCGTTATTACTTTCTTCTTTTTTCTATGGCATTTAGATTTAGCTTAGGATACAATAAAATCAGACCGGCCTGGAGGCACTCTCTACATTTCTCTTCATCCAAAATTTAGGAAGTTTCACTTCTCTCCCTCTCTTTTGATTTTCTTACTATATGATCATTATCTATCTTTGTACATTGAGGGCAATGTACATCTTAAGTGTAGGGGGTTAACTATAGTATTGTTTGAAAATCCTTGAATTACGCCTTGTTCTAAAGTAAGTTTCTCATATTATGATTAGAACGAAATTTTCTTTGATTTATGATTTTTATTGATGTGTTTTGGATTAAGTCACTGATAATTGTGCATTGATGATTAAATTTGAAGGATACTAGAGAATCAAGCATGATAAGTCTATTTTTGAGAATTAAAAATTTTCTACGTTGTCTACCTAAATTTGAATATTACTTTGAAGTTTGAAATTTACGAGGTTGACATCAAAAACCCATAATTTTTTGTGAGATTTTGAGCCTTATAGAGCATATATTCTTTTTCTTGCTCACCTTATTGATTATGAGTGTGTCAACATTGATTTGTTATTCTAGAACTTGCATCGATTATACATGTCGAGACCACCACACCGTTGATTTGATATACAGAGATGATAAAGGCACCTAGGTTTTAACCCACTCACTCCACTAAAAGCCTACCTTCATAATTAACCTCTAGTGAACCTCGTTTAATCCTAACAACCCTTTTTATTGACTCATCCACTAATATTAACCCAAAACCCATTATATTTGTTATCACTATTCCTTTTGGCTACCCTTACATCAAGATTTGATTCGATTAGTTACTTAACTATTCTATTTATTTCAATCATTAAATTCATCCTTTATATTTGATTTATTCTTAAAAAAAATCGAAGTATATTCACTATTAGTTTGTGATTAGGTGAGCTTATACGTTAAATTCCAATTATTGAAGAAGAAGCTCATAATCAGAATAGTATTACTAGTAGTACAAGTTTTTAATTATTATCAGTTCGATATCTCTAGTTAGGTAATTTGTCAAGTCAATCTCGATTCTAACCCTCTAATTCAGCCTTTATCCGCACCTTTAACCCAAGCCCCGTTAGAACCTTGTTAAAGACCTTTTGATTTGTGTATCATCTCATATCATAGTGGTGGAGATTTGATTTTCATGCAAGCCTATGGGGTTAACTCTTCATATTTGACTTTTGAGTGATTAATTCTGAACCTTAGACACTTTGAGTGATATGAGTGAATCTTTAGTGAGGATGTCAATTCTTATCGATTTTAAATCAGAGGTAATTAATTAGATAAGGGGAAACACCTAATGTTTTCGGGCTATAAATATATGACTTTGAATGTTGGGATCTTTAGGACTCTTTGAGTTAAATTATCCATGTATGAATTATCTTTGAATTATGATGAAACATTATTGATGAATATTATGAATTAGGGAAGTTCATTTTAATTGTAACCTAGGAATTTTGCTTGAGGACAAGCAAAAGCTTAAGTGTGGGGATATTTGATAAACCGTAAAAGTAACATATTTTAAGCACACATTTAGCATGCTTTTGGGTGATTTAAGCCTTGAATTGTGTAATTTGGTGCTCTTAATCCTTTGTTTTCTTATTTTATACTCAAAAGAGCACCGAATGATGAAAAGAATTGAAAACGGGCCCAAAACAGTGTAAATAGGCCATATCACGAAATCCACACGGCCTGGGCCCAAGACCACACGGTTGTCCCTCATTCAACAGTCTTGAACACGGCCTGGCCATGACTTACACAGGCATGTGCCATGGGCGTGTCCCTGCAGCTTCCAAGAGGAGTTTTACTCGGAATAGGATACTTGGAGGCAAAGAAACACATTCCAAATTCTATTTAAACACCCTAGTAGGAATTCCACTTGGATAAGGATACTTAGGGACCAAGTAAGGCATCTCAAAGCGTATATAAACACTTTAGGGGGCAGCTTATGCGGGGAGTTCGGGAGAAGCCTTCTGCCAGGGTTTTTGTCGAGGGAACCCAAGGCTTTAGTCAAGGGGCGTCCAGCTAGGCCAAGGAGGTAGATTTGTGGGGATTTACTCGAAGATAGCCAGTTGATTCATCTCAAGAAGTCGGAATCATACTCAAGACGGAGGATCTCTCCTTTAATTCCTTCAGGGGGTTTTAGGGATTTCTTGTGTTTTGTTTTATCTTTTCTGTTGAGATGTTTTCTTTTATTGTTATGAACTAAACCCTCAGATACCTGAGGAGGATGAAACCTAAGATGAATCTTGTTATTGTTTGCTGAACTATATGATAAATATTTGACTTGTTCTTAATTATGTGTTCTTAATTCTTGTTTTGACATTTCTGGGATATTAATTCAAGTGTGATGTGCTTAGGTAGAGGAGCAAAAGTCACTGCCTAAGAGTAGATCTAGCAGAATTAAGCGAAGTTGATCGCGCGCCTAGAGATAGGGTGACGAGATTTTGCCGGATTAGGGTGAAACCTAATATGGGAGTCCATAGATCGAGTTAATGTAATTCTAGGGGTTTTAATTAGAAAGAGATTTCAATTAATCAACATAGGGTTAGACGTTAGTCGCCTCGAGAGAGGGATTAATATAAATTAGGGAATCTTACGAATCAAGTCAAATGAATAAATCGTCTGGTTCAGGGTTAGATAACAAGTGAAGTCTAGGTGGATTCTTCCTTAGGTATCATCTCAATCAATTGGTTTTTCCTCAAAGTTATTTTCCCAATTTCATTCTTCTTTGTCTTAGAGTCTTTAGTTTAGTTGTTAGTTAATTTTATATTAGATAAAAATTCATTTAATTTTTAGGCTAAATAATAAAGAGAGAGTTAGTATTAATACTTTTTGTTCCTTTGGGTTTGACATTCCGGTCTTGCCTTAACTATACTATTGTTCGACAGGTGCGCTTGCCTCAAATCATTGTCATAGTTAGTTTCCAGGTTCGATCATTCTGTATATAAAATTTAAGACTTTGACATCGCATAAAACAACGATCAGCTAACGTCCACTTCTGGAGTTCATTGCTGGCCCATATGTGGTAAGGGGGAATATGACTTGTAATCATAATTCCTTTCGGTGATATGTGTTATCCACTCACTTTTTGATAATGTTATTTTTCGGTTTGTCATAACAATGGACGCATAATGATGACATCACGAACTAACTAAAATATGACAAAGGCAAGTGCACCTATTGAATGGTAGTATAGCTATAGTGAGTCGAGAATATCGTATTCATGAGAACTAAAAGTGTAACAGCCCAATTATGACCCTAAACGAAACGGTGGTTTCGGGACCACGAATTTGAGCAAAAAAAATCTCATAATATTATTTTATTTTCGTGTGTAGTGATATTGAGTAAGAGTGTATTGAATTGTGCAAATTTTATTGCTTGATGTGCTTGAATTGAGAGAAAGGATTAAAGAGATAAAGTATAAAAGTAGCATTCATTAAATAAAAGGGTTTAATTGAAGTAATAGTTGAAAGAAAGGACTTGCATGTCAAACAACCCATTTTGTTTGTAATGGACGGCATGATGATTACATGAGCATTAAATATCAATTTTTTTATAGTTAGTGGTGTATTATTATATTTGATAATTTGAGTAAAAGAAAGGAAATAAAAAAATAAAAAGATGAGTGTTCATCTTTTCTTCTTCAAGTGGGCGAAGGCATGAAAGAAACAAAGGAGAAAAATAAACATCAAGCTCTCTTCATCTCGGTTTATGCATGACTTGTTAAGGTTGGTATCTAAGCTTAGTTTTTATTAAATTCAACATTTTTGAGGTTATTAACATGCATATTAACTAGCCCATTTGTAAATGTATGTTAGATGGCATGTTTTGATTATAACCATGGATATAAATTTGGGGGATTATGTGATTCAATATGGCACATATTAGAAACGAACTACACTAGGAGAATCCCTTAAGAATTTTAGAAGAATTTCGGGTATTAGGTTGTTTGATAAGAAGAAAATTTTAGAAAGGGGTTAATTAGCTAAATAATGGAAGAAAGGAGTTGGGAATGGTGAGGTGAACATTCGGCCCTTGATGAAGAAGGCCAAATTGTTGACCTTTTGTATTTTGAGCTATATGGATTAAATTGTAAAGCTTAAATAATTGAGGGGTAAAATAGTAAACTTTATAAAATTGAGTTTTGGATGAAATTGAATAGAATTAAATGTGAACAAACTTTATTTGATATATTATAGATTATGAATAAAAGGGGAAGGAGTTGGATCGTGGGAAGACCAAGGTAAACGAGTAGCCGGGAAAGCTTAAATCATATAATTCTGAGGTAAGTTTGTAAGCAATTGGATTGATACAAATTTTATTCAATATTGAATTGTATATGCTAAAGTGAAATAATGACTTAATTGTATAAAGCCGAATGTGGTATGGGAAATATTTTATTATATTCGAAATGAGATTAAAATGCATATTTATATATGTAAGCTTGAATTAATTGGGTGGATTGAATATTTGTATATGTATCAAGGTATAGTTATACGTAAAAATGGAATGTGATTGATGCTGGAAATTGAAAATGAGGGTTTATATATATATATATATTATTATGTATAATAGTTGTTGTCGAATGATACATGGGAATATTAAAATAGACTAGCCGAGTGGGGTTTATTATATGCATGTAAATATGTATATCTCTTGATTAGTTGAAATAAGCATATTGAAATCCGGTTTTTCTTTAATTGCCGAATGTGATGTGGATTGGGATTAAACGTTCATAATAGCCGAATGTGTGGTTGATTTATGTATGAAATTTGGTAGCATAGGGCTGGATAAATATTTATGGATTGAGTAGTAGTAGTTAAATATGGATCTTGGAAATAGGTGATGGTATTGAATAATTAATTTAGTATATATATGGGTGTGGCCGAATGTGATATAAGGTGATAAAAGAAATGAGTTGTTTTTAAATCTTTAATTGTATGTGTATTTATATGGATGGAATTGAAATCATATGTATACATAGTACTAATGAAAAGATGGATTAATGGCACTGTGTGTGCGGATTTATTCACCGAGCACTGTGTGTGCGAGATCAGTAGAATGGCACTGTGTGTGCGGATTTATTCACCGAGCACTGTGTGTGCGAGATGGGTAGAATGCACTGTGTGTGCAGATTTATTCACCGAGCACTGTGTGTGTGAGATCGGTAGAACGGTACTGTGTGTGCGGATTTATTTACCGAGCACTATGTGTACGAGATCGATAGAATGGAACTGTGTGTGCGGATTTATTCACCGAGCACTGTGTGTGCGAGATCGGTAGAATGGCACTGTGTGTGCGGATTTATTCACCGAGCACTGTGTGTGCGAGATCGGTAGAATGGCACTGTGTGTGCAGATTTATTCACCGAGCACTATGTGTACGAGATCGATAGAATGGAACTGTGTATGCAGATTTATTCACCGAGCACTGTGTGTGCGAGATCAGTAGAATGGCACTATGTGTGCGGATTCATTTTCCAATCACTGGGTGTGCGAATTATCGTTTTTCATCTCTTCAAAGACTGAAACACCTAATAAAGGTAAATGAAAGTGTCAGGTAAGTATCTATTGATAATAGTTCATTATTCTGATGAAATGAAGATTAGGTAAAACACTTCGATATGGGTACAGAGTCTATGATTATTTGATTTGTATGCTTGAGATTGAAGAG
The DNA here is from genome assembly GCA_025503065.1 of Gossypium bickii. Classification (NCBI taxonomy): domain Eukaryota; kingdom Viridiplantae; phylum Streptophyta; class Magnoliopsida; order Malvales; family Malvaceae; genus Gossypium; species Gossypium bickii. Next base: position 2,181,448 of record CP106714.1, on the reverse strand, counting down.
GTAAATTATTGATGAATGATAACCTGCTAGGTTTTGCGATAATATGACTTGTTTAATAGTTAGATTAATTGTATATTAAAAGAGACTGGGGAATTGCTTGGTTTATATGTATTACCTTATTGTTTATAACTTACTAAGCTATTTAAGCTTACGTGGTGTAGTTGTTGCATTGTTTTATAGATCTTTAAAGTCGAAGTTCAAGCTCGGGAATTTGTGTCGAAGTCAAGCACACTATCAACCTTTGGTACTCTTTTGTAAATGAACTTAATATTATGGCATGTATAAGCTAGCTTTCCTAGAATAGACTTACATGTTATTTTGCAAATGTATATACAAATGCCATGCGAAAATGGCTATATTTCTATGCTTGGGATTGAGTTGGTTATGTTTGATCATGTTGTTAGCATCTATGTATGTTCGGCCTTGATATAATCTTAATATGGAAATTTATTTCTTGGTTCTTATATATGTATGAGTGAGGTGTTTTGCACTTATGAAATGTCTTAAAATTTTAGCTTGGTGTTAGGTGTGATAATGGACTTATTGGTAAGTCAAATATATGATAAATGGTGGTTTAATCATAAAATCTAGTATGAGCTAGTTGATATTATAGGATGAAAAATTTAACAACGTTTAATATTGATAATTTGGGTGTGATATGATTCGGAAAATGCCTTTAGAAAGTGGAAAAGTTGATTACCTATTTATGTCAATGATTTGGTGATCTTTGCTAAGTTCTATAAAGCATGGTTGTAATAGAGGAAATTGTTATAAGTGAAATATGCTACTAATCAAAATGTTCATTGGTTTGGGTTATTGTATGTGTATTTCTTTGTACATATATTCGGCCTTAAGTATAGGTTTGAATGTACGGTTGAAAGTAGAAATTGTTAAATGTTTGAATGTATTATGTATTTACCAATTCAGTCAATAGTGGATAAATCATGTGGGGTGTAACATATTTACAAAAAGGAAATTGATACTAAGTGAAATGTTCATGTAATTCAATTATGCGATTTTGATATGAACTCAGCATGTGATATTATTAAATTTTATTTTATTAAATGTTTGTTTTTACTTGGTAATTGATTTAGTAATGCCCGTAACCCTAAGCCGGCGACAGATACGAGATAGGGGTGTTACAAAAAGTACTAGTAGTTACTATCTTTTTATTATCTAGCCAAATAAATTGAAGGGATTTATTTTAACCTAAATTTAACTAACCTAATTACTAAGACGAAACAGAGAATAAAGTAAGAAAATACTTAAGAAAATCGATGAGAGAGACAATACCCAAGAAAGAATCCACCTAGACTTCACTTATTATTCTAAATCTGAATTAAACGATTTATTCACTTGTCTTGATCCGTAGAAATCCCTAACTTATGTTAATATCTCTTTCGAGGAAAAAATACTGACTCTGGGTTGATTAATTAAAATCTCTTTCTAATTAAAACCCCTATCATCGCATTAACTCGAACTATGGATTCCTCTATTAGATTTGACTCTAATCCGGTAGATTTATGTCGTCCTATTTCTAGGATTGCATGAAACTCCATTCAATTATGCCAGATCTACTCTTAAGTAGGGACTTTTGCTCCACTAAATAAGCACATCAATCATGAATTAATATCCTGAAAATATTAAAACATGAAATAAGAACATATAATTGAGATCAAGAACAAATATTTATCATGTAATTCAGAAAAATCAAATAATAAGATTTGTCTTAGGTTTCATCCTCCATTCTAGGGAATTTAATTCATACTTTGGAAGGAAAACATCTCAAAATTAGGAAAACAACAAAACACAAAGAAACCCAAAAACTTTGAGAGAAATTGAATGGAGATCTTCAGTCTTAAAAGGAGATCATGCTTCTGAGTTGAATCTATTGGCATTCTTAAAGTCTTTTCTTCGTTCTACTCTACGTGTCCCTTTAGGTTCTCTTCTAGTGTGTATTTATAGACTTTAGAATGCTCAGAAACTCTAAAAATTGGTTTTTTCTGCGTATTTGGGAAACAGGGAATGATATTGACACGGACTGCCACATGGGCGTGTGGCCAGCCCAAGTGGCTCACACAGGTGTGTGCTCAGCCCGTGTGGTAATGGTCTTGGCTGTGTGGATCCTTAAATCAGCCTTTTTTATCCATTTTTGGCTCGTTTTCCGCTCCTTTGTTCCCTTATGCTCACCTAAGTATAGAAACATGAAATTAAAGGATTAGGAGCATCAAATTCACTAAATTAAATCATAAATCATCCAAAAACACATCAAGAATGGGATTAAAACATGTTACTTTTATGGTTTATCACATAATCCTTCCTAATGTATGATTCTATTTAGGTGAGAATCAAGCAGGTCGAGTATCGACAATCTTCTCTTCAAAGGATAAGTTAGTGAATGCCCATATTAGGGGTTGGTTTGTGATAATTTAGTTTACAAAGATCGGATGTCTTGTGGTTTTTAGGCCGAATGCTTTAGAAAGCAAGGTTCAGTTCCCATTTTTATCACTAATTCATAAGTTGGGTGTCGTTCTGGGTACTAAATTTGTTGTTGTTGTGTTGGCGTCGAAAAAAAGTTAGGTGTGTACCTCAATCTTGAAAATTTTGTGACCAACATAAAGCTGAAAACCACACTGTCGACGTCACACGGCCGTGTGCCAGCTCGTGTGGGCCTATTTTTTGTAAAATTTAGTTAGGGTCGTGTTTCAAAGTGTGTTTCAAATGCAGCAATACTATAGGGTTTTCTAAGTGATATTCATGGTTTTAATATATGAATCTATGGTTATACCTTTGTATGAGTATTTTCTGGAAGCATGTTAACTGTAGTAATTTTGTATCTGGTCTGAAAATTCTGAGTATGTAATTAGCATGTTTCCAATATGTAAGCATGTTTGATCTATGTGCATCTGAATATCTGGTTATGCTATTATTGCCTGATAAACCGTAAAAGTAACATATTTTAATCCCACATTTAGCTTACTTTTTGATGATTTATTCCTTGAATTATATAAAAAGGTGCTTGTAATCCTTTCTTTTCATGTTTTATACCCAGGAAAGCACCTGAGGATGAAAAGAACACAAAACGGGCCCAAAATGGAGCAAATGGGCCTTAGCAAGAAATTGACACGGCCTGGCCCAAAATCCACACGGCCGTGCCTCGACGAACACCTAGAGCACGACCTCAACTTCGCCTCACACGGCCGTGCCTCAAGTTAGAAATTCAAACACGGTCCGGTCTCGATTCACATGGGCATGTGCCATGGTCGTGCCTCTGTCGCTGGAAAGAGCAATTTCAGTCAGAAAAGGATACTTAGGGAGAAAGAATCGCATTCCAAGAGCCTATATATACCCCCTAAGTACCACCTTTGAAAAGGCGTCAAAGCTAGGCCAAGGAGCCAAGCTGAGAAGGTCAGAGTTAGGGAATAACGTGAGGATAGCCAGTTGATCCATCCCAAGAAGCCGAAATTATACTCAAGACGGCAGAATTCTCCTTCAATTCCTTCAGGGGGTTTTAGGGTTTTCTTATGTTTTGTTTTATCTTTTCTTTTGTGATGTTCTTTTTATTCATTATGAACTAAACCCTTCAGATACCTGAAGGGGATGAAACCTAGATGAATTTTGTTATTTGATTTCTAAGTTTTATGATAATTGCTTTGTTTGTTCTTAATTATGTTGCTTAATCCAAATCTAATGTGCTTAGGTGGAAGAGGAATAGACCCTGCCTAAGAGTAGATCTAACATAATTAAGCGGAGTTGATCGAACGCCTAGAGATAGCGTTACGAGATTTTGCCGGATTAGGGTGAAACCTAATATGGGAGTCCATTAATCGATTTACTACTATCCTAGGGGGTTATTATAAGCGAACGAGAGTTCCACTAATTAACCTAGGGTTAGACGTTATTCGCCTCGAGAGAGCATTTAATATAGGTTATGGAGTCTTACGGATCAAGCTAAGTAAAGAAATCATATAATTTAGGGTCAGATAACAAGTGAAGTCTAGGTGGATTCTTCCTAAGGGTATCGTCGTAATCAACTGAGTTTTCCTTCAAAGTTATTTTCCTATTCGTCCTTTTTGTCTTTATGTCCTTAGTTTAGTCTTCGTCAATATAGTTTAAAGCAACTTCACTCTATTTTTAAGGATAAATAATAAAAAGAAAGTTAGTATTAGTACTCTTAGTTCCTTTGGGTTCGATATCCGGTCTTGCCTAAGCTATACTACTGTTCGATAGGTACACTTGCCTTTAATCGTTGTCAGAGTTAGTTTTCAGGTTTTGATCATTCTTTTATAAATTTTAAAACTCTGATTTCAGCAATCATTGCACATGCATTAGGGTGAGATAATTATGTGACAGAAGAAGTGTTGACAGTTTAATGATATGCCTTATCTGGTAGTTTTACCACATACATCTGTTCTGGCACTTTGACTGCATTTTGGGTGGCTTGACCATCCATAACTGATTTTGGCGGGTTATCGTATTATTTCTAACATCTTTGACTGCACATTTTTGTATAGTGACATACGCTCACTTATTGGTGTGTGGGGTTGGATGGGTATTTATTACCCTATATGGTGTGTTGGGATGGATGGATATGGTGTATAGTGGATGGGGGTAGGATTTGTATTTATTATGTATTAAGGGTTGCATCGCATAGTATGTCATGATGTGTATTCTGTACAGTTTCTGGCTTCTGTGTGATTTTGCTATTTGTTCTGCTTCTATGGGCTGAGTTACACATTGAGCTTTGTAAGCTCACCCAATTTTTCTGACTTTTCAAGTAATAAACGAACTTAGGATTGGGAGGCGCGCGAGAGCTTGGATTAATTACCTGGTTAAAAAAATAAGATGATTTATGTTTTAATTTAATTTTTGACTTTTGGAATTGTAAATCTTTTTTCGGACTTTACTTTACAATTTGGTTTATTTATGTCAGATTTTGGTATTTTTATCATTAAACTACAAAAGCACATGATTTATCAAATTAGAATCTTGGTTTTCAAAACTAAAACTCTGAAATCTCCACTACAAAGATTAACCAATCAATTAAGTGATTTTTGTGAAATAAATATGATAATACTTTGAAATGACATATTTTTATGTATTAATTACATTCTTATTTTGAGTATGATCCTACTAATTTGAGCTATTTATGGTTTTTTATCTTGTAGGGGCTAAATTGAAGGCAAAAGGAAATTCAGGGGCAAAAAGCATAAATTTAAAGATAAAATGGGCCAGCATGCAAAATAGGAAAGAAGTGGTGCCAAAAATGCAAAGTGTGGAAGACTTGGGGGCAAAAGTTCAAAGAAGAGATTTTATAAACACAAGACACTATTTAAATTTGAATTTTGTTAGTATTATTGTTAAGATTATTATTTAGATTTAATTTCAGCTTTTATATTTATTTATCTTTTAGAATTTAAGTAGAAATAAACTAGGTTTTCTGAGTACTATAAATAAGGGATGGAGTGACACAAATTACACTCATCTTTTCTGTAAAAGCTTTCTCTCCCAAAAGCTCTAGTTTGTGTTCATTTTATTTTACTCAATAAAATTCCACTTTATCAAACTTATTTCTCTTTCCCAAAAAACATAAGCCACTAAACGCATCTAGCAAAAGGTTATCGAGATTGCCAAAAAAAGGTTCATGAGGCTTAGAATTCGCACTTAGTTTTCTCAACGAGTATTCATCATTTCTCCGCATTACGAGACTGACACTTCCGTCCATGTCCTTCCAAAAGTGATATTTTCATCTTGTGCAAAGCGGCCGCTTTGAATGTTTTGGGAAGGTTGCACAATCGGTTCGTTAGCTTACTGTGTCAATGGTTGCCGAGCCCAAGAGAAAATGACGTGTCATTCACCATTGAGAAGTGATGATCTAGTGTAAGACGGTCCCACAAAAGTGATAGACGGTCTCAATCAAAGAATCTCTTTTCTCAACTCTGTTTATTTTTACAATTTCAATTTCAATTAATTTACACAATCTCAACTCATCCAAACTTTTAATTCTGTTTTTTTTTTATTTTTTTTCCAGGTATGCCGTTTTTCTTGGGCACGACTCTGCCTGGGATCTCAAGGAACAGTAATTTGTACAAATCCATTCATTGAGGATTTGACCCTACTTCCCTTATAATATTCTTTTCGTTATTTTATAGGATAGGATATTTTTAGTGCTCTCAACAACGCATCAAAATAATTTTAACGAGCATTTTCTTAAAAACTTGTAAGAGATTTGCCAAAATTAATATTGTCGAAACACATGTTTTTCAAATTCAAAATATGAGTTTAAAATGAGTTTATGTAATTTCTCAAGACTCAACCATAACGTCTAAGTCAAGTTTATGTAATTTTTCAAATTCAAAGTAGAGGAACAATATACTTGAAATTTAGGTTTACATTAATAGTTTGAAAATGTGATGAATCGTCAAGTTCAAGAGCTTTACAATTCTCTCCATTTTTGAATGATGATCCCAGAGAAACATCTCTCGAGATTGGTGCTTGATGCACAGATAACTTGATACCTTGAAAACTTTTTTCACAATGATTATCAAAGGAGTCATCAACAAAATGAGTGGATATGCCTTCGATAAATCCTGCTTCTCCACACCTTCAACTGGAATGAGAAATCAACAGCTCACTTGAATAAACTAAGGCAAACAAATGAAAAGTTCATCCACAATGTAAATCTACTGTGAGATCATGTCCCCCTCTCATAAAATATTTTTCATATTCATCAAACAACTTACAAAATTTAGTAACTGAGCTTTAATTTTTGCCCAAATTCATTTTTTGGATCTATTATTTTGCTCAAACTTTCTCACTTTTCGAATAAGCTTTCAGGCTTGGGTGAATAATCTGACTCATGATCAGGTCTACTAAACTCTTAGTCAAAACTTAATAATGTGCCACATGGCGCAATTTAATTGGTCAGCATGTGATGTTAGCAAAAAGAATTACCAGTGTTAGGGCTAAATACCGCTTTTTATAAATGGAATTAAAATTTAGGTACCAAATTTGACATTTTATAAGTAGGGGTACCACATTAGAACAAACTCTAAAGTACAGAGGTCATTCATTCCATTATCCCTTAAGTTTTTTCTATTAACGGCTCCTGGTAGTTTCATTGGAGTAGGTTTTTGTGAATATTTTTATAATTTTTAAATTATTTGTTGATGTAGCTTATAAGATAGTGCTATGTCAAAATGAAGTAAACATGAACTATTACATGGATTGCCACACCAACCAGTGGCAAAATTAGGAGGTTGGCAGGGGCCTGGTCCATTTAAAATGGAATTTTTTTTCATTTAGATCTCTTGATAATTTATACGATTTTAAATTAGTAATAGTAAAATTACAATTTGCCCCCTAAAATATAAAAATTTGATTTAATTCTTTAAAATTTATAAAGATATAGATTATTAAAATGATAAAATTGCACTTTGACCCCCCAAATGATAAAAATTTGATATAATCCTTTAAAATTTAAAAAGATATTGGCTATTAAAATAGTAAATTTTATTTTTACTATCATAGAAACATACAATTTAATTCAGGCCCCCTCCCAAAAAAATCTATGGGTTCGCCCTTGTCTCCAACTTCATTAAAAAATTAATATTTTAACCAATATTTTCATTTAAAGAACACACATTGACTCTATTTTAAAAATTAATACCCAAATATAAATAAAAGAATAAGGATCAAATTAACAAAAGATATAAACATTAAGGATTAAATTTGGCATTATACCTTTATTTTTTAACTACATGGACGGGTTCACCGTCACCATGGGATCATTTTTCATTTATTACAACCGTGCTCTATGCGTAAACGTTCTTTGTTCAAACTCATAAAGGAGTTTCTCAAAACATGACATGTGAGAAATCCCCAAGCGAGTTACCACTAACAAGCTCCCATCATTAACGGGAGTTGGGAGTATATAAACCACGCCTTCGTGATTGACATCTGCTGGTCCCGTATGAATGGGGCGACCCCATCCGAAATCTGCTTCATACATTGGCAACCACAACCAAGAGTTTACAGCGAGGTTTGGGCATCGGAAAGTGTGCGGTCCTCTAACCAAAGTGCTTGAATCAGACACTGTTTCAATGTGATCAAGAGCTGACCTCAAATATTCATCATTAATCTTCTTTAACCCTTCATGGATCCTCTTAATAGTATCAAGAAAGGATTCAGTGTTGAGATCACCAGCTTGAGTAATGAGTGCATTTATAAAGATAACATTACCGAAGTAGCCTGCTGGGAGAGGAGGATTCAATTTAGATCGAGCGTCAACTGGAAAGTACATCTTGGTAGGTTGGTCGTCTGAGAGACGCATTGCTTTACTTACGCAGCGCCATATATGTGCAGCCAAGATGTTGTGACTACTATACTTTGTACCACTACTGTTTGCAGCAGCTTTGGCTTTCAGGGCATTCAATTGATCAACTGTAAGCTTAAATGTGGAGACAGTGGATGGCTTAAGATCAGATTCAACAGCCTTCAATGGAGGAGAAGGCTCATATTCAAGATGGTGGAATTTAGGCATTGGTGGGACTCGAGCACGAAGAAGAGTTCGATCGATGAATGGTGCAATGGCAGGCGAGACGCCTCGGGCGGTGTCAGCCCAACTATTGATGAAATGAATAGCTGATGTGCCATCTCCTAAAGTATGTTGAAACCCAACTCCCAAACAAACACCACCGCATTTGAACTTAGTTACCTGCTAAATTATACATAATAAATATCAACCATTATTATTATTTGACTTAATATAACATTGGGTACCTAAATTTAACATTTTTTTTTTCTAATTTGGTACCTAAATTTTTTTTGACCCAATTTAGTATCTGAACTCGGCATTTTATCTTCCTAATTTAATACCTAAGCTTTTGCTTAGATTCAATTTGATACCTAAATTTATTAAATGTTATACAAATTACGCAAAACACTAAAGGTGTTTTTTTTATGCTACCAAAATATTGTCAATATTAGAAGAAATACATGTTTAAAAAGTAGGTATTGAGCTATGCTTAACGAATTAATATTAAATAAAAAAAAAGTTTTAAAAACCCAAGTTAAAAGGAAAATCATTATTTTCAATTAATAAAATAAATAAATTAAAAGTAATTAAACATATAATATATATATATATCATATCATCTGTCACTTACTAAAGATTAAAGTAGGTCGAGCTCGGACTTGAACATTCAAGGCCGACTGACCTGGCTTGACCTGTTTTAAGATTATAAAATTTTATATAATGTTATTTTTATGTATTATGTAATTTAGCACACATTAAAAAAATAAATTTATACTAAATATATAATACTACTCTAATGTAAACATTAAAAAAAAATATGTTAAGATCACTATATAAGAATTTTCAATAAATAAAAAATGTATAAAATTATTAAATATTAAAATAATATAATATAAATATTTTAAAAAAAATTTAAAAAATAATATGGACAAACCTAAAATGTGCTCGAGTTTAATTTTTTGCAAATATGGACGGATTTTGATAAAATTTTAGACCCAGATTTCATATTGAACCAAGCTTAAATAAGCATAAAATATATTAATATCATGCTTAAGCCTAGCCCGATCTATGAACACTTATAATACAAATTAGACCAAAAAAATTAACTACCAACTTGAAAAATTAAGTACCAAAAATAGAAAAACAAAGCGTCGTAGGAAATATTATTGTATAATAATTGGGATTACCTGCAACACAAGAAGTGGATAAGAGCATATTCCTCCAGAATAGTCGACTTTAGGAACTAGGTGAGAGTTGTCAGTAAAATCACCATTACCAATCAAATCTTCCAACACTGAACTAGTTTCAGCTTCAACAAATAGAACTCCTTCATCGTTGCATATTATCTCAAGTCTTCCATTTTCATCATACCCCAACCTTCCTGCAATAGGGTAAAATGGGACAAGAACCTTGCTCAAACCCTCTTTAAGCCTTCCAGTATCAAAGAAATCAGAACAACCATTTGGCTTATAAAAGTATACAGTAGAGACGTGGTTTCTTGAAATCACTAGATCTAAATTGGAGTTCCATATACTTCCTTTGGGAGTGTGTTCTTCAGCTGGACGAACAACGGTAGACTCCTTTATACTGATCTCCATCTCTATATAAATGTCAAAAATGAGTAGTTCTCACTCACATCTTCAAATGAATGGGATGAGAAAACATGCATAAACTTCTACTTCTACTCAATGCTTGAAAGATGAAAGAGAAAGATTAGAATATTGATTACCTTAAATAGTGTAAACCAGTTCGGGAAGGACAACGTTGTAAAGGGGACGAAGGGAGACTTGATCAATTTATAGACCCACGAATTGCAATTTCTAGACATTTATACTACTGCTGACAGTGGTCCTAGATTTTTAGCTGCGAATTGTCAAGATTTAATAATTATACATTTCACTATTCTAGATTAATGGTTTTTAATTTCCATCTATATCTAATTGAGTATCTGATTCATACAATGCTTAGAATTACTTATAACTCGCCTCAATCTTTGAATAGGAGAATTAACACGCTTCAGCACACTCAAACCTATGTCCTCCTGTACTGGCAACAATACCAATACGAACCGAGCCAAGACTCAATCGGCTCATTTATTAAAATTTTATATATGAACTACTTAACATTTTTTAATGTTTACATTATAGATTTAATTTTTTTTATGTTATAAATTACATAATATATAAAAATAACGTAACATACTATAATATATTACAAAATTTAAAACAGGTCGGGTCAAGTTCAGGACTTGAATGCTCAATCCCGAACCTGACCCATATTTTAAATGAGCATAGTATTTTTGCCTAAATCTATTTTTCGAACTTAATATTTTTGCCTAAATTATCTTAAATTTCAAGTAAATCTTTGAGCACTTTTAGATATGGGCTGATAACTCCACCCGTGAATATTTTTTTTTTCCTTTCATTCTTTGTTTTTATGTGTGTTTTTGTTTGATTGTTTTCTTGTTCTTGTTTGATGTTTATTTGATTCGATTATATTGTTTGGGATATGGGTTTGATCTATTTGCTTTGTATGTTTTTAGGCTTTTTGTTTTTGAGATTAATAATTTCCATGTGCTTTTTGGAACAAATCTTGATAGTTTAATTTCAATGTTTTTGCATCGGTTTAATTGTGATTTTGAGCTAACGAGCTCTTGACATTATTGATAAATATTAAGATTTTTTTTTAATAATCTCATTACAGATTCTGACTAAATTTGTTCTTTTTGACACATATATCTAGAACTACCTGTAATCTCTTCCTAACCTATAAATAAGAGGATAATGAGTTTCAACACATTCGAACCCACATTCTCCTACATGACAATAATACCCATACTAATCTTACTATGACTCAATCGACAAAGATTAAAATATTTGATATTTGAATTTCTAAGTATAAGTCTCATTATCTATAATTGCCATATACAAGTCCATCAACGGTGGTAATTTCTTGAAAAAAAATCCGTCACGTATCCTTTAAATCGGATGATTGAGCTTAAAGAAGTGGTCCGATGCCTCAAATTTGCTTGATTTATTTACTTGGTTAGCAAGCCTCAAAGGCGGTTCAATAAAGTCAGGTAAAGTGGAAAAGTCAAAGAAAAATAAATTAAATAAGAAGACAGATTGAGATGGAAGGCGATTGTGGCACAGTTAAAAAGATGGGGTTTCAACCATTAGAGCTTTGGCTATGAATCGTAAAGATACAGAAAGCAGATTCACAAAGTGCGAAAATATAAATATTTTTTATATTTATAATAGTATTTTTAATGTATTTTTATTATTAAAAAATTTTACTTTAGTTTTTTAGTGTATTTAATATATTACTTATCTTTTTAAAATATTAAATAAAAATTAATTAAAAAAATTAAATATGAGTCAATTAGGCTTAGATAAAAAAAGTAAGTCTATTTTTTATATTGAATCGACCCGAACTTGAAAAATTAGTTTAGATACATTATTTAAGCTCAATCCAACTCAGTTCATAAGCACCATAATCGACCATCAATTCTAAAGGTGACATGCAAGAATCCCTAAGGAGATCAACAATATACTTGAAATTTAGGTTTTCATAGCTTGAGAATGTGATGGACCGTCAAGTTCAAAAGTTTTAGAATTCTCTCCATTTTTGAATGATGATCCCAGAGAAACATCTCTCGAGATTGGTACTTGATGCACAGATAACTTGATATCTTGAAAACTTAGTAATCAACAAAATGAGTGGATATGCCTTTGACAAATCCAACTTCTCCACACCTTCAACTGGAACAAGGAGAAATCAGCAGTACTCCAGCTGAATAAACGAAGGCAAACAAAAGAAAAGTTCATCCACAATGTAAATCTAGTGTGAGATCATGTCCCCCTCTCATAAAATATTTTTCATATTAATCAAACCACCTGCAAAATTTAGTGAATGGGCTTTAATTTTTACTCAAACTTTCCCACTTTTCGAATAAGCCTTCAAGTTTGAGTGAGTAATCTGACTTATGATCAGGTCTACTAAACTCTTAGTCAAAACTTAATAATGTGCCACATGACACAATTTAATTAGTCAGCATGCGATGTTAGCATAAAAATTAACAGTGTTAGGGCTAAATACCACTTTTATAAATGGAATTAAAATTTTAGATACCGAATTCGACATTTTATAAGTAGAGATATTACATTAGAACAAACCCTAAAGTTCATGGGTCATTCATGTCATTATCCCTTAATTTTTGTTTTCTGTTAACGCCTCCTAGTAGTTTCATTGGAATAGATTTTTGTGAATAATTTTATAATTTTTAAATTATTTTTTGATGTAGCTTATAAGATAAATAGTGCTATGTCAAGATGAAGTAAACATGAACTATTACACGGATTGCCACGCCAACCAGTGGCGAAGTCATGGGCTAGCAAGGGCCCCAATCCACCTAAAATGGAAAATTTTTCATTTAGACCTCTTTATAATTTATACAATTTTAAATTAATAATAGTAAAATTACACTTTCACCCTCTAAAATGATAAAAATTTGATTTAGGGTCAATTTAGCATTAATTCTCAAAAGCACTTTTGGCCAAAAAAACACTTTTAAGCAAAAGTTAAAATTTTCTACTTCAATTTTTCTTTTGGCCAAAAAAGTGATTTTTCGAAGTATTTTTTTTGTCCTAAAATCACTTTTGAAAAGCTCAAAAATATATTGTTTAACAATACTTTTATCTCAAAAGTATTTTTTGTCCCAAAAGTGCTTAAAAGCAATGCTATACACACCTTAATCTTTTAAAATTTATTAAGATATTGGCTATTAAAATGGTAAAATTGCATTATGACCCCCACTAAAATGATAAAAATTAATTTAATTCTTTAAATTTTATAAAGATATAGGCTATTAAAATAGTGAAATTGTATTTTTACTATTGTAAAAATATACAATTTAATTTCATCCAAAAAAAAAACAATTCTGGCTTCGCACCTGACGCCAACATCGTTAAAGTTTTAATTTTTTAACCAACGTTTTCATTTTAAAGAAAAACTCATTGACTTTTTTTAAAAATTAATACTTAAATATAACTAAAAAAAAGTAAAAAATTAAATTAATAAAAGATATAAACATTAAACACTAAATTTCACATTATAACTTTATTTTATAACTAAATGGATAGGGTTCTCCATCACCATGGGATCATTTTTCATTTATTACGACCTTGCTCTATGCATAAGCAGTGACATAATTATTAATACTCATAAAGGAGTTTATCAAAAAATCACATCTCATACTTACTAAAACTCATAAAGGAGTTTCTCAAAACATGACATGTGAGAAATCTCCAAGCGAGCTACCAGTAACAAGCTCCCATCATTAATGGGAGTTGGCAGTATACAAACCATGCCTTCAAGAATGACATCTGCTGGCCCCGTATGAATGGGGCGACCCCATCCGAAATCTGCTTCATACATAGGCAACCGCAACCAAGAGTTTACAGCGAGGTTTGGGCATCGGAAAGTGTGCGGTCCTCTAACCAAAGTGCTTAAATCAGACACTGTTTCAATGTGATCAAGAGCTGACCTCAAATATTCATCATTAATCTTCTTTAACCCTTCATGGATCCTCTTAATAGTGTCAAGAAAGGATTCAGTGTTGAGATCACCAGCTTGAGTAATGAGTGCATTTTAAAAGATAACATTACCGAAGTAGCCTGCTGGGAGAGGAGGATTCAATTTAGATCGAGCGTCAACTGGAAAGTACATCTTGGTTGGTTGGTCGTCTGAGAGACCCCTTGCTTTACTTAACGCAGCGCCATATATGTGCAGCCAAGATGTTGTAACTACTATACTTTGTACCACTACTGTTTGCAGCAGCTTTGGCTTTCAGGGCATTCAATTGATCAACTGTAAGCTTAAATGTGGAGACAGTGGATGGCTTAAGATCAGATTCAACAGCCTTCAATGGAGGAGAAGGCTCATATTGATGGTGGAATTTAGGCATTGGTGGGACTCGAGCACGAAAAAGAGTTCGATCGATGAATGATGCAATGGCAGGCGAGACGCCTCGGGCGGTGTCAGCCCAACTATTGATGAAATGAATAGCCGATGTGCCATCTCCTAAAGTATGTTGAAACCCAACACCCAAACAAACACCATCGCATTTGAACTTAGTTACCTGCTAAATTATACATAATATTTAAGGACCTCTACTTCAATTATGCTGTTCAATTAAATCCTTTAACATCTAGAACTCATATTTATCAACTTTTGCAATTAAGTCCTAATAGGCAAATTAGACATGCCATTCATGAAATTTTCTATCGATATTCTAACACATGCATCTAATCACTCGATAAGTTATAAAAATTAATCAGAATAAATTTTTCTACTTTAGAATTGTGGTTTCGAAACCACTATTCCGTTTAGGCCCTATTTCGGGCTATCACATAATAAATATCAACCATTATTATTATTTGACTTAATATAACATTGGTTACTTAAACTTAACATTTTTTTTCTAATTTGTTACCTAAATTTTTTTTGCCCAATTTGGTGCCTGAACTAGGCATTTTTTTTCCTAATTTGATACCTAAGCTTTTGCTTAGATTTAATTTAATACCTAAATTTATTAAATGTTATACAAATTACACAAAACACTAAAGGTGTTTTTTTTACGCTACCAAAATATTGTTAATATTAGAGGAAATACATGTTTAAAAAGTATATATTGAGATATGCTTAACGAATTAATATTAAATGAGAAAAAAAAGTTTTAAAAACCCAAGTTAAAGAAAAATCACTATTTTCAATTAAAAATAAATAAAGAAATAAACTAAAAGTAATTAAACAAATAAAATAAAAAATATATATCATATCATCTGTCACATGTCGGTCTGATTATTTTTTTTACCTCATAAAAAATAATATTGTTAGTATATATGAGTAATTTGTAAAATGTTTAACAAGTTCAAGTACCAAATCAAAAAAAAAAAAAGATTAGGTACTAAATTAGCAAAAAGAGTCAAGCTCAGGTGCTAAATTGAACACCAAAAAATATTAAGTACCAACTTAATAAAAAGTGTCAAGTTTAGGTATCAAATTAGGAAAAATTGTAAAGTTTAAGTACTAGATTAGACAAAAAAATTTAGATGCCAAAATAGAAAGAAAGTGTGAAATTCAAGTACCAAATATTATAAATCCATATTTTATATACTAAAATAATGTTGTTTTTCTTTTTGGGAGGTTTAAAGAAGTAGACCAAACCTAATCCGCAAATATAAAAGATAGTGTACTTCCTGTATTCTCCTGTTTTGTATAACAATACAAATAGACCTAAGCAGGGTGACTTGCAAAGGCAAAGAAATAGAGGGTTTAGATAAAATATGATATGTAAAAAATGGGTTTATGTAAAATCAAAGGCTCGTTTTTTATATGGATATGAAATAGATCTGTTCATAAGTCGAATAATTTATCTAGGCCTGAAGACCCACCCGAAATTTGAAAGGATTTGGGTCAAAATATTAGGCTTGAAAAATGAGCTTGAACAAAAAAAATTAAGTCTGTTTAAAATATGGGTCGAGCTCGGACTTGAACATTCAAGGCCGACTGACCTGGCTTGACCTGTTTTAAGATTATAATATTTTATATTATGTTATTTTTATATATTATGTAATTTAGAACACATTAAAAAAAATTTATACTAAATATATAATACTACTCTAATGTAAACATTAAAAAATATATAAAATTATTAAATATTAAAATAATATAATATAAATATTTTTAAAAAAATTAAAAATAATATGGACAAACTTAAAATGTACTCAGGTTAATCTTTTGCAAATATGGACGGATTTTGATAAAATTTTACACCCAGATTTCAGGCTGAGCCGAGCTTAAATAAGTATAAAGTATATTAATATCATACTTAAGCCTAGTCTGGCCCGACCTATGAACACTTATAGTACAAATTAGACCCCAAAAGATTAACTACCAACTTGAAAAATTGTGTTAAGTACCAAAAATAGAAAAAACAAAGTGTCGTAGGAAATATTATTGTATAATAATTGGGATTACCTGCAACACAAGAAGTGGATAAGAGGATATTCCTCCAGAATAGTCGACTTTAGCAACTAGGTGAGAATTGTTAGTAAAATCACCATTACCAATCAAATCTTCCAACACTGAACTAGTTTCAGCATCAACGAATAGAACTCCTTCATTGTTGCATATTATCTCAAGTCTTCCATTTTCATCATACCCCAACCTTCCTGCAATAGGGTAAAATGGGACAAGAACCTTGCTCAAACCCTCTTTAAGCCTTCCAGTATCAAAGAAATCAGAACAACCATTTGGCTTATAAAAGTATACAGTAGGGACGTGACATCTTGGAATCACTAGATCTGAATTGGAGTTCCATATACTTCCTTTGGGAGTGTGTTCTTCAGCTGGACGAACAATGGTAGACTCCTTTATACTGATCTCCATCTCTATATAAATGTCAAAAATGAGTAGCTCTCACTCACATCTTCAAATGAATGGGATGAGAAAACATGCATAAACTTGTACTTCTACTCAATGCTTGAACGATGAAAGAGAAAGATTAGAATATTGATTACCTTAAATAGTGTAAACCAGTGCCGGAAGAACAACGTTGTAAAGGGGACGAAGGGAGACTTGATCAATTTATAGACCCACGAATTGAAATTTCTAGCCATCTATACTACTGCCAACAGTGGTCATAGATTTTTAGTTGCGAATTGTCAAGATTTAATAATTATACATTTCACTGTTCTAGATTAATGGTTTTAAATTTCCATCCATCTAATTGAGTATCTGAAAGTTTTTTAAGTTCATACAATATTTAGAATTACCCATAATCCGTCCCAATCTTTGAATAGGAGAATTAACACGTTTTAGTACGCTCTAACCCACGCCCTCCTATACTGGCAACAATACCAATGCGAACTGAGTCAAGACTCAATCTGCTCATTTATTAAAATTTTATATATGAACTACTTAACATTTTTTAATGTTTACATTATAGATTTAATTTTTTTTATGTTATAAATTACATAATATATAAAAATAACATAACATACTATAATATATTACAAATTTAAAATAGGTCGGGTCAAGTTCGGGCCTTGAATGCTCAAGCCCGAACCCGACCCATATTTTAAATGGGCATAATATTTTTGCCTAAATCCGTTTTTCGAACATAATATTTTTACCTAAATTATCTTAAATTTCAAAAAAAGTCTTTGAGCACTTTGGATATGGGCTGATAACTCGACCCTTCAATAGTTTTTTTTTTTTTTTCCTTTCATTCTTTGTTTTTATGGGTGTTTTTGTTTGATTGTTTTCTTGTTCTTGTTTTATGTTTATTTGATTCGTTTATATTGTTGGGATATGGGTTTGATCTATTTCTTTTGTATGTTTTTAGGCTCTTTTTTTTTTTTGAGATTAATAATTTCCATGTGCTTTTTGGAACTAATCTTGATAGTTTAGTTTCAATGTTTTTGCATCGGTTTAATTGCGATTTTGAGCTAACGAGGTCTTGACATTGTTGATAAATATTAATGTTTTTTTTTAAAATAATCTCATTATAGATTTTGACTAAATTTACTCTTTTTGACACGTTGTCTAGAACTAACCATAAATCCTCCCTAACCTATAAATAGGAAGATAATGCTTTTTAACACATTCGAATCCACGTCCTCCTGCATGACTATAATACCCATACTAATCGCACTATGATTCAATCGACAAAGATTAAAATCTTTGATATTTGAATTTCTAAGTTTAAGCCTCATTATCTATAATTGCGATATATAAGTCCATCAACGGTGGTAATTTCTTAAAAAAAATCCGTCACGTATCCTTTAAATCGGATGATTGAGCTTAAAAAAGTGGTCCCATGCCTCAAATTTGCTTGATTTATTTACTTGGTTAGCAAGCTCAAAGGTGGTTCAATAAAGTCAGGTAAAGTGGGAAAGAAAAATAAAGTTAAAGAAGAAGACAGATTGAGGTGGAAGGCGATTGTGGCACAGTTACGAGGAGGATGCACATCCAAATCAAGTTAAAGAAGATGGGGCTAAGGGGCTTCAATTATTAGAGCTTTGACAATGATAGTAACGATAAAGCAAGCAGAATCACAAGTGTAAAAATATAAATATATTTTAATATGTTAAAAGAATTTATTCTAATGTATTTAATGTATTATATAATACATTTTTTAAAAAAATTAAATATGAGTGGGCCGGGCTTAAATAAAAAAGTAAGCTCATTGTTTGGATTGAATCAGGCTCGAACTTGAAATATTAATCTAGATACATTATATAGGCCCAATCCGAACCAATCCTTGAGCACTTCTAAATAGGGGTAAGAAAAATCTAATTCGATTCAAAGAACTCGAAAATTTTTAAATTTTGAATTAAATAGTTCGAGTTATTTGAGTTAATCAAGTTATTTGGATCAAGTCAAATCAAAAATTAAGTTTTTCAGCTTAACTCGAATATGAATTACACAATTCGAGTTATCAGAAAATTCGAATAAGAAAAGGCAAAACTACGCCATTTTGATAAATATTTACCTTTTCTAAAGGTTAAAAGTCAAAATCATCAAGTTAAAAGGCAAACTACGTTGTTTTGATAAATGTTTACTCATTAAGTTAAAGACAAAATCATTATATTGTTTATATAGTTAAATAATTTTATACTTCATTTATTAGTTAAATAATTGGTTCATGTAAACACAACATTGGGTATAAATAATAGGATTCGTTAACTCGACTTGACTCAAAATTTTTTGACTTGATTCGATCCGATTCAAAAAAAAAATTTAAATTTAGTTCGATTGCTAAAATAGGATTCGTCAACTCTACTAACTCGAAATATTTTGACTCGATTCAACTCGACTCGATCGAATACTCATTCCTACAAAGAATCTTATTAGTAATTTTCTTATGCATTTTCAAATGTGCACCATGATCGACCATCAATTACGAAGGTGACTTGCAAGAATCCTCAAGTAAAGGAACAATGTACTTGAAATTTAGGTTTTCATTTATAGTTTCAGAATGTGATGAATCGTCAACTTCAAGAGTTTTGGAATTCGCTCCATTTTTTACTGATGATCCCAGAGAATCATTTTTTGAGATTGATGCTTGATGCACAGATAACTTGACACCTTGCAAACTTTTTCCACAATGATTATCAAATGAGGCATCAACAAAATGAGTGGATACGCCTTTCGATAAATTCAATTTCTCCACACCTTCGATGAGAACAAGAAGGATAAATCAACAGCTCACTTGAAGAAACTAAGGCAAACAAATGAAAAGTTCATCCACAATGTAAATCTACTATGAGATCATGTTCCCCTCTCATAAAATATTTCATCAAACCACCGACAAAATTTAGTAAACGGGCTTTAATTTTTGCCCAAACACATTTTTTAAATTTATTGTTTTACTCAAATTCTCTTACTTTTTGAATAGGCTTTTAGGTTTGAGTGAATAACCCGACTCACAATCAGGTCTACCAAACTTTTAGTCAAAAGTTAATAATGTGCCACATGGCACAATTTAATTGGTCAGCATGCGATGTTAGCAAAAAAAAAAATTAACAATGTTAGGGCTAAATACCACTTTTATAAATGAAATTAAATTTTAAGTATTGAATTCGACATTTTATAAGTCGAGATGTCACATTAGAACAAACCCTAAAGTACAGGGATCATTCACGACATTATCCCTTCTTTTTTTTTTCTGTTAACGCCTCCTGGTAGTTTCATTAGAATAGATTTTTGTGAATATTTTTATAATTTTTAAATTATTTGTTGATGTAGCTTATAAGATAGTGCTATGTCAAAATGAAGTAAACATGAACTATTACACAGATTGCTACACCAACCAGTGGCAAAACCAGGGGGCTGGCAGAGGCCTGGTCTCCTTAAAATGGATTTTTTTTCATTTAGATCTCTTGATAATTTATACAATTTTAAATTAGTAATAGTAAAATTACAATTTGCCCCCAAAAAAATATAAAAATTTGATTTAATTCTTTAAAATTTATAAAGATAATAGATTATTAAAATGGTAAAATTGCACTTTGGCCCCCCTCAAAATGATAAAAATTTGTAATAATCCTTTAAAATTTAAAAAGATATAGGCTATTAAAAATAGTGAAATTGCATTTTTACTATCATAGAAACATACAATTTAATTCTGGCCCCCTCTCAAAAAAATTTATGGGTTTGCCCTTGTCTCCAACTTCATTAAAAAATTAATATTTTAACCAACATTTTCATTTAAAAAGCACACATTGACTCTGTTTTAAAAAATTAATACCCAAATATAAATAAAAGAATAAGGATCAAATTAACAAAAGATATAAACATTAAGGATTAAATTTGACATTATACCTTTATTTTTTAACTACATGGACGGGTTCACCATCACCATGGGATCATTTTTCATTTATTACAACTGTGCTCTATGCGTAAACGTGCTTTGTTAAAACTCATAAAGGAGTTTCTCAAAACATGACATGTGAGAAATCCCCAAGCGAGTTACCACTAACAAGCTCCCATCATTAACGGGAGTTGGCAGTATATAAACCACGCCTTCGTGAATGACATCTGCTGGCCCCGTATGAATGGGGCGACCCCATCCGAAATCTGCTTCATACATAGGCAACCGCAACCAAGAGTTTACAGCGAGGTTTGGGGATAGGAAAGTGTGCGGTCCTCTAACCAAAGTGCTTAAATCAGACACTGTTTCAATGTAATCAAGAGCTGACCTCAAATATTCATCATTAATCTTCTTTAACCCTTCATGGATCCTCTTAATAGTATCAAGAAAGGATTCAGTGTTGAGATCACCAGCTTGAGTAATGAGTGCATTTATAAATATAACATTACCGAAGTAGCCTGCTGGGAGAGGAGGATTCAATTTAGATCGAGCGTCAACTGGAAAGTACATCTTGGTAGGTTGGTCGTCTGACAGACCCCTTGCTTTACTTACGCAGCGCCATATATGTGCAGCCAAGATGTTGTAACTACTGTACTTTGTACCACTACTGTTTGCAGCAGCTTTGGCTTTAAGGGCATTCAATTGATCAACTGTAAGCTTAAATGTGGAGACAGTGGATGGCTTAAGATCAGATTCAACAGCCTTCAATGGAGGAGAAGGCTCATATTCAAGATGGTGGAATTTAGGCATTGGTGGGACTCGAGCACGAAGAAGAGTTCGATCGATGAATGGTGCAATGGCAGGCGAGACTCCTCGGGCGGTGTCAGCCCAACTATTGATGAAATGAATAGCCGATGTGCCATCTCCTAAAGTATGTTGAAACCCAACTCCCAAACAAACACCACCGCATTTGAACTTAGTTACCTGCCAAATTATACATAATAAATATCAACCATTATTATTATTATTTGACTTAATATAACATTGGTTACTTAAACTTAACAATTTTTTTTTCTAATTTGGTACCTAAAATTTTTTTGACCCAATTTGGTTCCTAAACTCAGCATTTTTTTTCCCTAATTTGATACCTAAACTTTTGCTTAGGTTCAATTTAATTAATACCTAAATTTATTAAATGTTATACAAATTACGCAAAACACTAAAGGTGTTTTTTTTAGGCTACCAAAATATTGTCAATATTAGAGGAAATACATGTTTAAAAAGTAGGTATTGAGCTATGTTTAACGAATTAATATTAAATAAAAAAAAAATTTTAAAAACCCAAGTTAAAGGAAAACCAATATTTTCAATTAATAAAATAAATAAATTAAAAGTAATTAAACATATATATATATCATCTATCACATGTCGGTCTGATTATTTTTTTACCTCATAAAAAATAATATTGTTAGTATATATGAGTAATTTGTAAAATGTTTGACAAGTTCAAGTACCAAATCGAACAAAAAAAATACTAAATTTGCAAAAAGAGTCAAGTTCAGGTGCTAAATTGAACACCAAAAAATATTAAGTACCAAATTATAAAGAAAGTATGAAATTCAAGTACCAAATATTATAAATCCATATTTTATATACTAATATGTTGTTTTTTTCTTTTTGGGAGATTTAAAGAAGTAGACCAAACCTAATCCGCAAATATAAAAGATAGTGTGCTTCCTGTATTCTCCTATTTTGTATTACAAATAGACCTAAGCAGGGTGACTTGCTCAGGCAAAAAAAATCTGTTTCAAAAATAGACGGTTTAGATAAGATATGATATTTAAAAAATTGGTTTATATAAAATTTAAGACTCGTTTTTTATATGGATATCAAATAGATCTGTTCATAAGTCGGACTATTTATCTAGGCCTGAAGGCCCACTCGAAATTCTGAAGGATTTGGGTCAAAATATTAGGCTTGAAAAATGAGTTTGGACAAAAAAATTAAGTCCGTTTAAAATATAGGTCGAGCTCAGACTTGAACATTCAAGGCTGACTGACCTGGCTTGACCAGTTTTAAGATTATAATATTTTGTACTATGTTATTTTTATATATTATGTAATTTAGAATATATCAAAAAATAAACTTATACTAAATTTATAATACTACTCTAATGTAAACATTAAAATATGTTAAGATCACTATATAAAAATTTTCAATAAATAAAAAATGTATAAAATTATTAAATATTAAAATAATATAATATAAATATTTTTAAAAAAATTTAAAAAATAATATGGACAAACCTAAAATGCGCTCAGGTTAATCTTTTGCAAATATGGACGGATTTTGATAAAATTTTAGACTTAGATTTCAGGTTGAGCTGGCATAAAATATATTAATATCATGCTTAAGCGTAGCCTAACCCGGCCTGTGAACACTTATACTACAAATTAGACTCAAAAAAGATTAACTACCAACTTGAAAAATTAAGTACCAAAAATAGAAAACTAAAGCGTCGTAGGAAATATTATTGTATAATAATTGGGATTACCTGCAACACAAGAAGTGGATAAGAGGATATTCCTCCAGAATAGTCGACTTTAGGAACTAGGTGAGAGTTGTCAGTAAAATCACCATTAACAATCAAATCTTCCAACACTGAACTAGTTTCAGCTTCAACGAATAGAACTCCTTCATTGTTGCATATTATCTCAAGTCTTCCATTTTCATCATATCCCAACCTTCCTGCAATAGGGTAAAATGGGACAAGAACCTTGCTCAAACCCTCTTTAAGCCTTCCAGTATCAAAGAAATCAGAACAACCATTTGGCTTATAAAAGTATACAGTAGGGACGTGCGGTCTTGGAATCACTAGATCTAAATTGGAGTTCCATATACTTCCTTTGGGAGTGTGTTCTTCAGCTGGACGAACAATGGTAGACTCCTTTATACTGATCTCCATCTCTATATAAATGTCAAAAATGAGTAGCTCTCAGTCACATCTCCAAATGAATGGGATGAGACAACATGCATAAACTTCTACTTCTATTCAATGCTTGAAAGATGAAAGAGAAAGATTAGAATATTGATTACCTTAAATTGTGTAAACCAGTGTCGTAAGTACAGCGTCGTAAAGGGGACGAAGGGAGACTTGATCAATTTATGGACCCATAAATTGCAATTTCTAGCCATGTATATTACTGCCGATAGTGGTCCTAGAGAATATTTAATAATTATACATTTGAATATTCTAGATATTAATGGTTGTAAATTCCGATACGTATATATAATTTAATTGTACTTGATCAATTTATAGACCCACGAATTGCAATTTCTAGCCATCAATGCTACTGCCGACATTCCTCTATCGTACATTAATTAATGGTTTTAAATTCTGATATGAATATATAATTTAATTATGAAAGCATCTAAGTTTTCTAAGTTGATACAATATTTAGAACTATTTATAACCCGTTCCAACCCTTAAATAGAATGATTAACACGCTTCGGCATGTTTGAATCCACATCTTCCTGCACTGGCAACAATACTAATACGAATTAAGCCAAGATCCAATCAACTCATTTATTAAAATCTTATATATATGAACTACTTAACATTTTATTATTGAGTTCAGTTAATTCAGCTAATTATTTGATTATGAATCGATAATTGAAATTTAAAAAATAATTAATCGACTTTCTACCAAACTAAATTTAATCACCGATTGATTAACTAAATTAAATCGATGAGTTAGAAGTTTAAACACGCTATGTATAAGCAGTGACAAACTCCCATTCCCATCATTAATGGGAGTTGGCAGTGTATAAATGACATTTGCTGGTCCCGTACGAGAGGGGAGACCCATCCGAAATCTACTTTTCTACCTAGGCAACCGCATTTAAATATTTTTAATGGATTTTAATTACACGTAATTTAAAGGTTTTCAATGAATTTAAATATTTTCGATGGTTTTTAATATGCTTTTATATCTAATTTAATTTTTTTGTTAATAGATTAAATTTTACATTATATTTATTACCATTTTAATTAGTGATTTTTGTGTTTTCGGATTTAAAAGCTCACTTTTTTTTCTCAAAAATAAAGCAAATATAAAGGATATTGTCATGTCAGCTTGTGCTTATGGTTCAAATAATGATTCATATAGTAAGGAATTTTTTTAAAAGAAAATTATAAGAAAATGTTACATAAATATTACAAAAGTGTTAATAGTTTATGTATTTAAGCAATATTTTGTGTAATTAAAGTTATATAAAATAGTGCAAGATTTATAATGATTTGTGTAATTAGATAATATTTGTGTAATTATACAAATGTTATGAATTTTAAAATAATTTATTTTATTTGATAATATTTTGTGTGATTTACACTGGATAAATAATTACACAAAACACTAAAAGATTTGTAATAATTTGTATAATTAGATCATCTTTGGTGTAATTAAATAAAATATTACTATTATTGAAATAATTTATGTAATTACGTAATCAAACAAAACTTTACAAAAGTTGTAATAATTTGTGTAAGCGCATAATGTTGTGAAATTAGTATTACACCAAAATTTCAAAAATGATAATAATTTATGTAATTGGATAATATCTTAAACAATTAGATAATATTTTAGGTAATTGTGTAATTACACAAAATATTACAAATGTTTTAATAATTTATATAAGTAAATAATCATTTGTGTAATTAAAACTTAGAAGGTTAAATCTTGACAATACCACAACACTAAACGCTTAACCCAATTGATAAATTGAAACGAGTCAACTTCTTCATTCATGGTGATAAATGACTTTCCATTTTACGGTTGTGAATTATGCAACCAAAACTTCATTTTCTTTTAAAATGTTCATCTCTAATTTATATTTTACATATTGTAAAAAATATATATATTAAATATAAGGGTGAGCAAAACTCGATTCGATTAAAAAATTTAATTTTAAGTTAATTAAATTGAGTTATTTGAGTCAACGCAAATAAGTAATTTGAGTTTCAAGTTCTAGTCGAGTTGAACTTTACAGCTCAAATAATTCAAATAACAGATTGATGTAAATACCCCATTGATCTCTCTCTCAACAAAAATTACAAAAATAAAATAATTTTTAAAATTAAAAATACTTATAAGAAATTATACTTTTTAAAAAATTATAAGAAAATTTAAAAAATATAAAATAATAATTTGAGGACCTAAATAAGTTAATTAATGATGAAGTTTATTATACTAAAATTTTCAAATCGAGTTAGATAATAAAATAAGACTCGTCAACTCGATTAACTCGAAATTTTTTCACTTGATTCGATCGAACACTCACTCGTAATTAAATAATTCATGTAAGGTACAATCTAATCCAAATAATAGACTTTAATTCCCTAAGATATTTATATCCATCTCATATACATATCATATCAATGAACAAGTTCAGGAGACGGTGACATAAACTAGACTAGATACCAAATAATGTTATTCAGCACTGCAATATACTAAAGAGCTTTCTTACAATAAAAATATACTCTTAGGGTTGGCAAAGAAATGCTCACCGTATGTTAGTTCGGATTTTGTTAAGTTGCCTCCGATTAGTGTTCCTAAAAATGCTGGAACGCCGGTAGATTTAGTTTGAAGTTTTTTCTTCACAATAAGGCATTTTTTCCGAACCATCAACTTTAAGAGTTTCTTGCATTGCTGTTTCTGTTTAAGAAACTTAAAAGGTAAATGCATTAGTTATAAACTTAGGAGTAGGAGGTTATTACAAGAAAAAGCAAGCATAATTATGATTTTTAACTATATTGCTCTAACTCTTTTTTTTTTTTTTTTTTTTTTTTTTTGCGTTCTAATGTTGGACATCTATATCTGTTGAGTGTTGGTTGTGTCTGTGTCCTTCAAATGGGGTTTATTTCTCTATTTATATGATACGGTTATTGTTCATTGATAACATGATTATTTTGCATGGTTTCTTGTGTTTAATTCGGTTTATTTCTGAATTAATCCCTGCTAAATTAGTATTTTTCTGATTTAAATCTTGTCAGTGATGCAATTGATCAAAAACAAGCTGAAAAGGGCCAAATTATAAGAAAATCATTGAAATGGGGCCAAATTAAAAAAATGGAGGAAGCTAAGGATACATCAAATATTTTGACTTTGTAAAAAGCCAAAAATAGAAAGTCTTATTTTAGTTTATTTTATTTTTGTTTTTAATTATTTTAGATTTTATATTAAATTAATTTAGGCTATTTTTAGTAAACTCCATGTATATAAATAGGGGCTTTTTGTTCTTAGGAGATCATCAATCAATTAAGGGCTAGTTTGGCAATACTTTTGAAAAGTGCTGTGAAAAAGTACTTTTGAGAAGTGCTTTTGAAAAGTTTGCTTTAAAATTTGAGTGTTTAGCATTGCTGTCAAAAAGTGCTTTTGAGAAATAAAATGTATATTTTAGACATGTTATTATCAAGTAACAAATGTACATTTAAATAAAATTTAGAATTGAAGTTTTATCTTCTTTGTACTACAATTTGTAGTTTTATCTTCTTTGTCTTTTTCCTAGTTCAATTTAGAATTGAATTCCTTTTTCTCCTTGGAATTGGCGTGAAGCATCCTGCCAATTTCAATTGCAATTGCTTTCTTTTCCTAAATTGGTTCAATTGCCTTCTAAGCCCCTTTTCCTTTCCAAAATTCTATGATCCTTGACACAAAGCCAAATCACATTCCACAACCTTCAAAGCATGAATAAATTCATATCACACTAAACCCCTTTAGCTTTAAGCCGGTGTTAACCCCGTCAAAAACCCATGAGTTACGAACCCGAGCTATTTAAACCCCAATTTCCAATATTTATTATTTCTCCAGATTAAGAGTATGAGCTCCTCAACTCACAAAGTCAAGTCAATGCTAAGTCAAAAAAGACGTCGTTTGAGTTAGTGTGGCTAGACATACAGTTGGGATTCCGAAAGGATTGATTGTCTAATTGGTTTTCCGTGAACACATTGGCGTGCCAAGTGGGGATTACTGTTTGGTTCCATCAAGGGAAATAGTAATCGGATTTAAATGTCCCAACCGCTTGAAGGCATTGGTTCAAGCTAGGCTCTTCTAGAACGCAAAGCTACCGAAGTTCTAAATCACAAATGTTTCGTAGGTTGTTCGATCGGTAAGGGTTAAGTTGGTGTCCGAGGCGTCCTTGGTAGCTATAACTAGCTTATTGGAAAAGAGGAACTCATCTAATTTCAAGGGTCGGTTCAAAGACGGAAGAACCCGTGCTTAAAGCTGAGCTAAATTTAATTATTTTTTCTTCAAATTTGCTTCACTGTTTTTTTATTTGATTGTCTTCAGCTTTTACTTTTTTTTTCCCTCTGTTTATTTCAGGTTTCATATTTCATCCCCCCAAACTTCACAAGCACGACAACTGCCCAAACATAAATCTGGTCGAGAGAAAAATAATTTTAAGTAAACCCAATCTCTGTGGGATCGACCCTACTCCCTATACTGCGTAAATTTGCAAATTAGGTGTAGGATTATATTGGTGGAATCGACGACCATCATTCATGGATATGATGTCGTAGGTAGATCCCATGCATACCAACGCATACCCTATTCTAGAATTAACATGTATTTTCTGGATGTGGGTTCGCTTGCATGGTAGCGTGAACCCACATCGCGCGAACTAATGAGGAGATGCGAACACACCAAGTGCGAACCAGGATGCAAACTACGCAAGTCACGGGTCGGGACCCAACCGACCCAAGTGGGCAGCCAGATAGCGGGTCTAAAGGGGGTACACCATAACAATATCAAATATATATCTAAATATGAGTGTCGATATGAGCTTCAAAAGATCCTTTAAATACATGGAAAAACTTAGAAAAAAATAAGTATATCCATCTCATATACATTCTTGTATCTAACACTCAAACTTGAATCTAAATCACATAAGTTTTTAGCTTGAAAATTTAGTAATAATGGGAAAAATTAAAGCCTCAATGAATATAAAAAAAGAAGAGAATAAATATATATGATTTTCTATTTGTTAACAAATATGGAATATGATCTAGGACCGACTCTCTAAGTACATAGAAACCTTGAAAATACTTGTCCAACACTGATACAATCCCGGTTCCGTGAATTGAATCCGAGTTGTAAGATTGCCCGATCGTTAAACAAGAAGGTTTCGTTCGGATTTGAAAAGGTTTAGAAAATTCGATTTTAAGAGGGAGGTAGGCAAGGAAGGGCTCGATAGAAGGTGGTTATGGATTAAGGAGGCTCAATTATGAAAGAAATGGACAAGTCGGGTTATAGGATAATCGGTAACTTAAGGTCAAAAATAAACCAAACTTCGGATGAAGGTTGACCGGTGACTTATAAGACTTTAAGTTAATTTGGAAGGAATTATGAGACCTCGACCCACTATCTAAAGAGATAGGAACCTCGGTATAAAGTTTCGAACGCCACACGAAAACGTGATAAGTTCGGATAAACAAAGAAACTGTTGACGCCACTACCTAGATAGATAAGTCAATGAATCTTTGGACGAAATTCGAGAGAAAATTTCTCAACAAATTTAAGGGTAAATTCATTCATGAAATTCTGCCTTACAAATGAAAATAGCAAAATATTTATAGGCCTGTGCCTGCCGAATTCTTCAAAGAAATACAAAGGTACATGCTCCTATTTGTAAAATTTAATCCCCCAATACTCTTTGTCGTCCACCATGGTTCCCCCATCACCATTATTTAATTCATGCAAATGCCATCCTTACTTTAATCAATTATCGTCTTCCATTACTTTAAAGAAATTCCAAGAATGTTCATGAATTTAAAAATCTCATGCTTTGTTATCCAACCTCCCACTAATGTTTTTATATTTTATTCGTTTCCACTAAACGTCCAAGCCTCATGCTTCCACAAACTTCAACTTTAATTTTTAATTTCCACCATGTGACCATAAACATCAAAGCCCTCCCTCCATGTCGTCCATTTACCTCAAGTGCTTGTCCAATTCAATTCCAATTTATTTTGCTTGGCCATTCAACATGAATTATGAAACCATGCTTTGATTTATTTATTCCATCTTGTGCCCTTCTCCTTCATGTACATTAATTCGATCTTGCTTGCTCTCTATGAGTAATTCGAGTAGCAACATAATTAAAAACATGCACATTTATTCAAAATTAAAACATGAAATAAAATGTGACAAATTAATTTAGGCTTAGATAAATTAAATCCAACCCTAAATTAATTATTTTAGGCACATTTAATTTATTAGGACGCATTAACGTGCTGTAGAAATAAAAATTAAAATAAATAAAACGATGCAATTTTATTTAAAACATTAAATTAAAAAGCAATGTAGCTCATTGATCTAAATTTGAGCTAGGTGAACGTGAAGGATATTGCATGGCTTGCTCGATTCATCGTTCCCAAAATGGTCAGCAATGGCATTACTCCAAATTTTGCTTACGAGAACCGTCACTTCCTCTTTAAGCCTTTTAGCACGAGCACGAGTGATAGGCCCCTTTGGTAGCTCCAAGGGATCTTCGGTAGCTTTAGTGGGTGCCCGAGCCACGGTGGTATCATCCCCTCCCCCTTCGAAACGACTTGTCCTCAAGTCGTCACCTACATCATATGGAGATAAATCAGACACATTAAAACTAGCGCTCACATTATACTCACCGGGGAGATCGATTTTATAAGAATTATCGTTGATCCTCTCCAAGACTTGAAAAGGACCATCGCCTCTTAGCATTAGTTTGGATTTTCGTTGGGCTGGGAATCTTTCTTTCCTCATGTGTACCCACACCCAATCTCCTGGCTTAAAGGTAATTTTCTTGCGTCCTTTATTAGCCTTCTGTTCATATTGCTTGGTTCATTCTTCGATATTCCTACGCACCTTCTCATGTAAACCTTTCACGAACTCAGCCTTTCTTTTTGCATCTGCATTCACAAATTGTTCGTTAGGCAGTGGAATTAAATCTAGAGGTGTTAAAGGATTGAAACCATAAACAATTTCAAAGGGAGAGTGTTGAGTAACCGAATGGGTAGAACCATTATAAGCGAATTCAATGTGCGGTAAGTATTCCTCCCACGACTTAAGATTCTTTCAGATTATAGCACGCAACAATGTAGACAAGATTCAATTTACTACTTCTGTTTGCCCGTCCGTCTGAGGACGGCAAGTAGTCAAAAACAGCAGCTTTATGCCAATTTTTCCCCAAAGCGTTCTCCAAAAATAGCTCAGGAACTTAGTGTCTCGATCAGAAATAATAGTCCTTGGTACTCCATGCAAACGTACAACCTCTCTGAAAAATAGGTTAGGAACATGAAAAGCATCATCAGTTTTGTTACATGCAATAAAGTGTGCCATTTTCGAAAACCTATCTACAACGACGAAGATTGAGTCTTTGCCATCCTTGGTTCTAGGAAAACCTAGAACAAAGTCCATTGAGATGTCGATCCAAGGTCCTTCTGGGATAGGAAACGGAGTGTATAATCCGTGGGGTTGAACCTTCGATTTGGCCTTCTTGAAAGTGATGCACCGTTCGCACACTCGCTCCACGTCTCGTTTCATTTTTGGCCAATAGAAGTGTTCGCGCAACGTTGCCATTGTCTTTGCTATGAGAAAATGGCCCATAAGGCCTCCACTGTGCGCCTCATTCACCAAAACGTTTTGGATGGATCCTTGAGGGATACAGAGTTTGCCTTCTCGAAACAGGTAATCATTGCTACGATAAAATTTGTCACAAGAACCAGATTCGCAAGCTTTGTACATTTCAGCAAAATCAGGGTTAGTAGCATAGTATTCTTTCAAATACGCAAATCCAATCAATTTTGTTTCTAATGAATTGAAAAGAGCATACCTCCTAGACAATGCGTCCGCCACCACATTTTCTTTACCTTTCTTATATTTGATGACGTATAGAAACGATTCGAGGAACTCTATCCATTTGGCATGCCGTTTGTTTAGTTTATGTTGGCCCTTTAAATGCTTTAATGCCTCGTGATCGGTATGGATGACAAATTCCTTTGGCCATAAGTAATATTGCCACGTTTCCAAAGCACGAATCAACGCGTACATCTCCTTATAGTAAGTGGGGTAGTTAAGTGTCGCCCCATTCAAGTTTTCACTAAAGTACGCTACTGGGCATCCTTCTTGCATAAGCACGGCTCTAATGCCTAGGCCCGAGGCATCACACTCGATTTCAAATATTTTCTGAAAATCTGGCAGAACAAGTAAAGGAGTGTTAGTTAATAGGTCTTTAATAGAATTAAGAGCACGCTCTTATTCGTCATTCCAGAAGAAGGCAGAGTTTTTCTTAATAACACTAGTTAACGGAGCAGTAACAGTGCTAAAATTTGGAACGAAACGCCTATTGAAACTTGCCAAGCCGTGGAAGCTTTGAACTTGGCTGATGCTAGTAGGTCTCGGCCATTCACGGATTGCCTTAACCTTCTCTTGGTCTACTTCAAGCCCCTTTGCGCTAACAACAAAACCTAAGAAAACAACTCGATCAGAACAGAAAGTGCATTTCTCAAGGTTAGCATATAATGTTTCCTTACGCAAAACTTCAAGTACGGCTCGCAAATGGTTTATGTGATCTTCCAACGATCTGCTATAAATAAGAATGTCATCAAAATAAACAACACAAATTTTTCCGATAAAAGCTCGCAAAACATAATTCATTAACCGCATAAATGTACTGGGTACGTTAGTTAAGCCGAATGGCATAACCAACCACTCATACAAACCATGCTTGGTTTTAAAAGCCGTTTTCCACTCATCTCCTTCCCGCATCCGGATCTGATGATATCTGCTCTTGAGGTCAATCTTGGAGAAGAGTTGTGTTCCACTGAGTTCGTCTAACATGTCATCTAGGCGCGGAATGAGATGTCTATACTTGATAGTGATCTTATTGACCGCTCGGCAATCCACACACATACGCCAAGTACCATCTTTCTTCGGTACTAGGAGCACAGGAACAGCGCACGGACTTAGACTTTCCCGAATGTAGCCTTTGGCCATCAACTCGGCCACTTGTCGTTGCAACTCTTTGGTTTCTTCAAGGTTGTTTCGGTATGCTAGGCAATTTGGTATTGTGGCTCCGAAAACAAAGCCAATCTGGTACTCGATCCCTCGAATAGGCGGTAGGCCACTAGGGATGTCGTCCGGAAATACATCTTCAAAATCCTACAACAAAGATACAATCGAAGATGGAAGTGAAGCATCTAGTTCGTTAGTATTAAGGAAATTCTCCTTATACATAAGAACTACCATTGGTTGCCGAAGCAACAACATTTTTCAAATCTCTCGTGCTTTTGCATACACGTTCAATTTTGCAATCCCCTCCTCACCTCATTTTTCTTGTTTTTACTCACCTTTTGCTCACTCCCTTTGTTTTTACCTCTTACTTTTATTTCTCCTTTTTCCTCTCTCTTTGTTTGTTCTTTCGTTTTCATTTGTTGAATAGAACTTTTCAAGCGTACTTGGTCCTCGTACACTTGTTTGGGAGACATTGGTGCTAGAGTCACACTTTTGCCACGATGTTGGAAGGTATAGCGGTTTGTATAACCGTCATGAATGGCTTGTCGATCGAATTGCCATGGTCTTCCCAAAAGTAAGTGGCTAGCATGCATTGTGACCACATCGCAAACAACTTCGTCACTATACTTGCCAATGGAAAAAGGGATGACAGCTTGCTTGGTGACTCTCAATTCGCCTCCGTTGTTCAATCAATGTAATATGTAAGGCTGAGGGTGTTTTGTCGTTGGCAAGTCCAACTTTTCAATAAGCATGCTGCTAACTACGTTTGTACAGCTACCTCCATTGATGATCATGCTGCATACTTTGCCTTGAATATGACATCTTAAATGGAAGATGTTTTCTCGTTGTAGTTCATCTTCGGTACTTTGAATACTCAAACTACATTTT
Source organism: Gossypium bickii (assembly GCA_025503065.1). Taxonomy (NCBI): domain Eukaryota; kingdom Viridiplantae; phylum Streptophyta; class Magnoliopsida; order Malvales; family Malvaceae; genus Gossypium; species Gossypium bickii. The sequence goes on along the minus strand of CP106714.1, from coordinate 2,147,595 downwards.
ACCACGAATAACTCACCTTCAACGGCAAATTCAAGTTCTTCTTCATTCTCTTCTTCGGTGGGTGGGTCTTGTTCAATCTCTTCTTCGTCACCCGATTCAATCTCACCATCGGGTTTCATGATCATCACCCGTCGATTTGGGCATTGACTGGCTATATGGCCCCTACCGAGACACTTGAAACACTTGATGTCTCTAGCAGAATTACGTCCGGCCTCATTGTTAGGTTTGCTTGTTTCCCCACTTGGCTTGTTAATCCTTGGGCTTGTAACGTTTTCTCGTGCTCGAAAGGGAATCTCCTTTTTACCGGCTCATTGGTTCCACTTTTGGGTAGGAGTGGAGTTTGGGTAGACACCGCAAGTGGGGCCTTTCCTTGTGAGCTGCTTCTCCACTTCAATGGCCATGTGCACCATCTCTTCGATCTCAACGTAGTGCTGGAGTTCAACCACGTTAGTAATATCTTTGTTTAATCCAGCCAAAAATCTTGCAATGGTTGCTTCACGGTCTTTTTCGATGTTGGCTCGAATCATGGCTATCTCTATTTCTTTGTAATAATCATCTACACTCCGACTGCTCCGAGTGAGATGTTGTAACTTCTGGTACAGTTTTCAATGATAGTATGCCAGAATGAACCTCTTGTGCATCAATGCTTTCATTTCGGCCCAAGTGTTAACAGGTCACTTTCCGTTCCTTCTCCGACTAGTGGTTAGTTGATCCCACCAGACCATTGCGTAGTCAGAGAATTCAATGGCCGCTATCTTTACCTTCTTATTTTCTAAGTAGTTGTGACACTCAAAAACTAACTCAATCTTCTTTTCCCATTCTAAGTACAACTCCGGGTCGGTTTTACCTTGAAATGGGGGTATGGACAATTTGAGGTTCTTCAAGTCATCATCTACTCGACCTCGATCTCGTTGGCCTCTTCGTCATCCACTATAATTGGACCCATGATCGCTCTTGGCTTCACTTGGTTCGAACCATTCTTCTTCGGGTACTCGTTGCCTTCCACGTTCCCTTGATGGGCTTTGAAGAATTCTTCCTCGATGGGAGCGCTCTTCAACTTGGTCGAGCCTTTCTTGGATTGGCTTGAGTTTACAGTCGAACAATCGCTCTACTTCACGTAACAAGGCTTGATGATTGAGATCAGGTATATTTCTAGCATGTTGTCTATCCGTTCTCTCGGCCATGTTGCGTTCCGGACTTCGGGACATGGTTTAAATTTAATCCTCACTACAAATCCTCTCGATCGCTCAGAAAGAAAAGAATAAATGTCACTCACACTCGTGTTTGCACTCTATTTTGGCTTTTACCTCCACTCTATTGTGCTCACTCACTCATGCCTTTTTCCGCTTCTTTCTTCTCTTGTGGTTTCGTATAAGATTCGGGTGACCAGATCTACTAGGTTAACGGGTCGGTTTCAAGATTAGTTAACAGAGGTTTGGCGTTGGGTATCGGGTAGGCTAAAAGGAAGAAAAGACAAATGGAGTAAGGATGGGTGGCGTTGGGTGAAAAGGGAAAATACCAATTGATGGTAGAGAAAAAAAAATTGAAGATCGGGTAGGAATATGAAAGTAAAGCAAAACTTGCAAACTTCACACTTTTTTTTTACTCGAATTTTTTTTTTATAACTTCGATTTTATTTTTATTTTTTTTTTTTGAATTCTCGTATCCCTTTTTTTTTCAACACCAAATGAAAGAAAGAAAATAAAAAAAATTAAATCGAAACTTTGAAATTTTTTTTTTAAATTTTTATTTATTTTTACTTCTTAATAATTTTTTTTTAAAATACGTACCTAATTTGGGTTTGCTTCGAACGTCTGAGCTTCTCATTTAATTAACTCTGATACCAGATGATACGATCCCGGTTCCGTAAATTGAATCTGAGTCGTAAGATTGCCCGATCGTTAAACAAGAAGGTTTCGTTCGGATTTGGAAAGGTTTAGAAAATTCGGTTTTAAGAGGGAGGTAGACAAGGAAGGGCTCGATAGAAGGTGGTTATGGATTAAGGAGGCTCAATTATGAAAGAAATGGACAAGTCGGGTTATAGGATAATCGGTAACTTAAGATCAAGAATGAACCAAACTTCGGATGAAGGTTGACCCGAGACTTATAAGACTTTAAGTTAATTTGGAAGGAATTATGAGACCTCGACCCACTATCTAAAGAGATAGGAACCTCGGTATAAAGTTTCGAACACCACACGAAAACGTGATAAGTTCGGATAAACAAAGAAACTGTTGACGCCACTACCTAGATAGATAAGTCAACGAATCTTTGGACGAAATTTGAGAGAAAATTTCTCAACAAATTTAAGAGTAAATTCATTCATGAAATTCTGCCTTACAAATGAAAATAGCAAAATATTTATAGGCTCATTGCTCATAAATTCTTCAAAGAAATACAAAGGTACATGCTCCTATTTGTAAAATTTAATCCCCCAATACTCTTTGTAGTCCACCATGGTTCCCCCATCACCATTATTTAATTCATGCAAATGCCATCCTTGCTTTAATCCATTATCGTCTTCCATTACTTTAAAGAAATTCCAAGAATGTTCATGAATTTAAAAATCTCATGCTTTGTTATCCAACCTCCCATTAATGTTTTTATATTTTATTCTGTTTCCACTAAACGTCCAAGCCTCATGCTTCCACAAACTTCAACTTTAATTTTTAATTTCCACCATGTGACCATAAACATCAAAGCCCTCCCTCCATGCCGTCCATTTACCTCAAGTGCTTGTCCAATTCAATTCCAATTTATTTTGCTTGGCCATTCAACATAAATTATGAAACCATGCTTTGATTTATTTATTCCATCTTGTGCCCTTCTCCTTCATGTACATTAATTCGATCTTGCTTGCTCTCTATGAGTAATTTGACTAGCAACATAATTAAAAACCTGCACATTTATTCAAAATTAAAACATGGAATAAAATGTGACAAATTAATTTAGGCTTAGATAAATTAAATCCAACACTAAATTAATTATTTTAGGCACATTTAATTTATTAGGACGCATTAACGTGCTGTAGAAATAAAAATTCAAATAAATAAAACGATGCAATTTTATTTAAAACATTAAATTAAAAAGCAATGTAGCTCATTGATCTAAATTTGAGCTAGCTGAACCTGAAGGATATTGCATGGCTTGCTCGATTCATCGCTCCCAAAATGGTCAGCCATGGCATTACTCCAATTTTTGCTTACGAGAACCGTCACTTCCTCTTTAAGCCTTTTAGCACGAGCACGAGTGATAGGCCCCTTTGGTAGCTCCAAGGGATCTTCGGTAGCTTTAGTGGGTGCCCGAGCCACGGTCGTATCAAACACTCATGTCTAAATACTCATAACTTAACATTATAGGTTCGCATCTACAGAAACAAGAATTATGAGCTACAGACTTGTAATAAACTTGATATATTTTTATGGCCTTAATTAAACAAAACAAAATAAGAAGAGGTTAATGGATCTCTTGATTATAAATTGAATAGCACCTTACCTGGGAGTTTGACATTGGCAAGTCCATTTTATGAATAATATCATCCTGCATGAACAATCAGAAGAGAAATAATGAGAAATTTTGTTCACTACCAAACTCTCTAGATGGACATGAAGTGTTCGAACCCATGTTACCCAGACCATTCATATTTGGACATGAGTACGAGAGTATGATTTTTCAAAGATATTATAAAAAATGGAAAAATATTGACCTACTTATGACAGATAAGTACACTTGTTTGACACTCACCTCCGAGTTTAGGTAACAAAGGTCCAAACCTATCTAACTTGCCATTAGATACCAACCAAAAATAAGTTATCATTTATCAGTCACTTCAATTTTCCATTTCACACTCATTAAAACAGAAAGCAAAAGATATGTTAACATGTATAAAACAATCGCTTAACTGGCTATATACCTGATTTTCCCAATGCAAACATACATAATATAAGATAAAAGATTGTGTACCTCCTGTATTCCTGGATTTTGCATGACAATACGAAGAACTTTTGAGTGTAGGAACAGTGTGTTCGAAATTGAGGTTTTCCTTAATAGTTTCAGAATGTGATGAATCGCTTTCAACTTCAAGAATTCCAGAATTATTGCCTAGATGATTTATATTACCAAAATGTTCCCCGTTCTTGAATGATGATCCAAGAGAAACAGCTCTCGGCATTGGTGCTCGATGCACAGATAACTTGATACCTGGAAAACCTTTTTCACGGCGATTATCAAAGGAGTCATCAACAAAAGGGGTGGATAAACCTTTGATAAATTCAGCTTCTCCAACACCTTCAACTGGAACAGAAGGAGAAATGAACAGTTCACCCGAAGAAACTAAGGCAAACAAATGAAAAGGTCATCCACAATGTAAATCTACTGTGAGATCAAGCCCTCCTCTCATAAAATCTTTTTCATGTTCATCAAGCCACCTAGAAAATCTAGCAGTGCTACTTCCTGTGTGTGGCGGAAATTGAGAGCCACAAACAATCGCAGTTTTTGGGGCCTCCTCTATAGGCTCCTGCCTGCTCTGAAGAACTTCTTCCAAAGAAAATTTAATTTTTTCCATTGCTGTACCCTCAGGTTGTTTGCTAAGCATATTACAAAGGCTGTTTAAAGATTCCCTGAATCTTGTATTCTGCTTCAGGAAACGCATTCTTCTTCTACAAGCTCCTAGATATGTGGAAGGTTACCAAATGAGACCCTGTCTTCATCATATAGTTTTGCTCCAAGCCCCACAGTTTGTTTTACATATTGGATCACCAATTGCCTTAAAGAAAGACAAATATTCATGCAAAAATGAAGCAATTAGTAAATATACAAAGTGGAAAGAAAATTTCAAAAGGCAAAAAAGGCTACTCTTTTTCCATTTTTAAAATTAGTAAAACATTTTTCAGCTAAGGTAGATACACTACTATTATTCACATGCAATAATTAAATGTAAACTTCACCCAAAAGAAAATTCCTTATACCATGGAGGCCCTTTATTAGGGGTTGGATTGCATTTTGCCCCCTCTACTCAAAAAATGGGCAAATTAGTCCCTATACATTAGATCAAAGAGCAAACCAGTCCTATTAAAATTTCCATCCATTTTTACCTTTATTAACTGGTCCACATATGTTAGCATGAAATACACTTGATACGCCACGTGTAACCGTTTGGTTATTCTGTTAATCACGCCAGTTTTTAACAGTAGAAATTGATGAAATTTTTTAGAGAAAGGGCTAGCTTACTCTTTGATCTCATGTACAGAGACTAATTTTTCCATTATTTGAGTGAAGGGGCAAAATGCAATTAGGCTCCTAGAATATTTTACAGAAACTTCATTGGAAACATGGAACTGGCATTAATTAATTCATTTTCCTTACCTATCAGCGTTTTTTTGTCCACTTAAAACTTCTTTGATGTGCCGACTTCAACTTGGAAAATGCCGAATCATTATTAGGGGAATGATACTTGTCAATATTTGCTCCAGGCCTTTCAGAATCCTTTGAATGATCTTCAACTTGGAAAATGCCGAATCATTATTAGGGGAATGATACTTGTCAATATTTGCTCCAGGCCTTTCAGAATCCTTTGAATGATCTTCTTCTTGCTGTTCTTGCAACTGACTTTCATGCTCTCGAGGAGAGGCTAATGTAGAATTTTCTTCTCCTATGAAATCTTCATCACTGCCGGCTGATCTAGGAAGGTTTTGCTGAGAAAATGGTTCAGTTTCATTGTCAACTTTTCTACGCTTCAAAGCTCTACCTTTTGCAGATCTTTTCCTTTTTCGAGAAAAGGAACTAATGATCAGGGGTTGGCATTCTGCCCCCTGTGCATTTAATTTTTTAGCTCTTTTACAACGCCGGAGCTTAGAATAATACACACGAAGCACCTGCAACATTTTCAAGGGAGAAATTCTTTAAACAATAAAACAGGGAAGTGTTTTTTTTTTTTTCTTCATAAAAATGAAGATTAGTTTATCAAATTAATAAAAACCATTGAGCAATGGAAAGTAAGACATCAACTAACCTGCTCCATGGTGAGATTTAGGTTCTTTGAAATCTCCTCACATTTTCTGTAAGGAAGTTTTTCATTGAATTTGACCTTGGCTAGAAGTTTCAGTACTGCTGCCTTCTGACCAACAGTCATTCTTCGAACTGAGGCCCATGAACTGTAACCAAAAATCTGTAAAACAATTATTAACAATTACCTTCCATATCTGGGATGTTAACTAAAGCAAGGAAATCATAAAGTCAAGGATAAAAATGAAAAACATATCGAAGATTTCTGTTTCGTTATTGATGAGGGTCTATATGAACATTTCTCATTTAAAATTTCCTGAGATACACCAGTCATATAAGTGCAAGAATAAAATGTATGCAAACCTCATGAACAGTAGATGCAGGGAATGCATGTGAAGCATCTTTTAAATCAACCCCAGCATAAGTATATTCCAAAAATTGACAGTATTCATCAATGGCATCTCTGTTTGAGAGAACAAACTCATGTCTGATCATCTCATCCATAACATGTCTGTCTGGGCAAAGATCAAGAGATCCAAAATTTGAACATGCTATGAGTAATGTTGGTTCCTCTATATAAGGCTTAAGCTCCAGGGAATAAACAGGACTGGCATGCAAAGAAGTGACTCCATCATCAGAACTTCTGCTATTTACCCGCCGAATCAACTATGCACAAGTATCAAAGTTTAGGCTTGATACTAGGAATATATATATATATATATAATAAAAGAATATAAAGCAGTTGACTGAAAAAGAATTTGTAAATGAATGATAATTTATGCTTTCAAATCTAAGACAAGTGGTGTACAGCATGTAACAATCCATTAATCATCATAGTATATATAGCTCTATAACAACCTACAGAATGTTTACTTTTCCATATATCTAGAAGTAACACATCGTTGAGTACTAGAATTGTCAAAAATGTTCATTTCATGAATCTAAAAGTAAATAGCATCAACATACATAATCATCCTAATGTTGCTGTTAACTAGATTTGATTCTGTTCTCTCCACAATTCAAGGGTAAGCACTAAGCAGTATGGTTTTGATGTTTACATAATCATCTCAAATTCTTTCATTGGTGAGTCAATCAAGCATGTGATGACCCAAACCATCTATTTAAGAGATTGGTTGGTATCTACACCAAGGCATTAGTATCAAATTCAGATAATCAGAAAGCTAAACCAAACAAGGTCCAATAATATGATACATGAAAAATATAGAAACAAAATATTAACATAATAAATATATTTTTAAACGTAAGCAAGGAGTTATACCTTCAGCCGCTGTAAAATAGATACAAGCAAAGACAGTCTCCTGTTAGCTGAAGTATCATATAGTTCATTATACTCTTCATTAGAAAGATCACGTAAATATACTCCCTTCTCAACCATAACAGAAGATCCAACAACTTGAAAGAATAGCTCAAGTGGAATTCCCTTGATAGCTCCTTCAACATCAAACGTGACACAAAGATTATGTAGATCATGATCTTGTCTCCCATATGATAAAACATCATCCCCAGCAGATAAACTACATGCATAGTCCCAGAGAAAACCATGCAACAGCCTTGCTCGAACCATTTTTCCACTATTAGCCCGCATGGCTTCCATTCTAAGAGTTAGGGAATTTGAACTATATTGAGTTTGAGTTCTTTGTGCATAATCAAGTAGATGAACTGAGTTATTATTCTTGTTCTTGAATGGGTCATGAGCTCGCTCGTGAAAAGACTTGAGTTTATTATGAATTATACCAATTACTTCAGAAGATAAACTCTGAATAGATGGGTGCAGGACCACCTTAACTTTACGGTTAAAGTTAGTATTCATAATCCCATTTAAACCTAGGTGTATACATTTGCAGTGCCCTTCGTTTTCAAGCTTATACAACATTTTGTCTACAGTTCTCCTGCCCATTGTAGTACCTTTGTCTTTCTCTAGACTCACAAATAACTTATATAGCTCTGATCTCAAGACAAATTTTTTCAACCTGCATTGGTCTACACACAAATGCACACAAGAATAGCAGTTAATTATATTAATCAAATTACAGGGAAAAAAAAAACTTATTTCCCTCAAGTGGAGGAGATGAATACCTGTAATCGTTCGAGTATTATCTGCTCTCTCCGTGTGCTATCAACTGTCGAAAACTGACAGAGTTTAAGCTTCTTCATAGAATGAATTGCTGTGCTTGAAAACGTTGATCTTGTTTCATGGATTAACTCTTGTGCTTTGCACGTATTGGAGATACTATAGCTTGCATCACTATCTCTTGGAGAGGAAGAAGAGAGCTTTATTTCATTCTCATGGTTGTTTGTCTTCCAAAGCGTATCACTTACAAAATTCCAGAGATGTGAGATTCGGGCTGATCCATCTAAAATACTAGGATTGCCACCCAAACTTGACTTTTTGCTTGGAATTAGATTAGAAGATTCACTGTTCCTGGATGTCCGAATTCTGTATTAATGGCTCTTATTATGAAATTCCATCTGCATTGGCATCCCAAATCTACTGCTCACTGAAAAACAGTTTCTGTGATTCGTCTTCGTATTAATTCCAGACCTCTTGCCTACCTGTTTCACAACAAAATTTTTTGAAAAGTTCTTAGATTTAGAGTAAAACTTTGTACATTTGTAGGAATCTACATTGTGAAAATCTAAAAAAGAGCATAAATGTCACAGAACAGACTGACAGAGAGAAATTTCTGTTTATGCAAATAGTTCAGAAAATATAGTAGATATAACTTATTGGGAGTATGCTTGCTAATTGAACTTTTCTATGATTCTTGAAATATAGAGAATATTAAATATAAGACTCGTTGGCAAACCTCTGTAATAAGCATCCCGTTGGATCCTGTAGCATCAATTGTGTCGTAAATCTGATGATCAATGGGAAGCTCCACAAGCTGGTTAGCTATTTGACATCTTCCAAATTTGAACTCTTTGCCTTCAACACATCTGGTTGTATTTCGCTCATAATCCAAAGGGAAAAACTTTTTTAGCAAATGTAGGCAAGGTTCATCCTGTAAGAACAAGCATGTTCATGCATAATTTCAGAAACAGATATCTCCATGAAATAGGAAAAAGTTTGCCGAAACATCGTAAGCAAAGCCATCTCACAATTATATCATAGGCATAATGAATGAAAAAATTATACTCTCGAAATAAAACAATCTATAAACTAAACAACAAGAGTACTCTAAATCATAAAATGTAGAAGTTATCAAACTAACCTTCCCATTCACTTTTACAGTAGTCTCCTCCACTAAACCAGCATTTATCAATCTGCCATATATCTATAAGAAAAGTTTGCAGATGAAGAAATAGATGAAAACCATTAAGAACAAATCACCAAGATAATTTTAAAAACACACACAACATCAACAACAAATGTACTTTCTTCCATTCATGCCTCGCATTCCGTGACCCAAAATAGCCAAGGTCACGTTTAATACCTGAAATGACAAGAACATAACAAGAAAAAGAAAAGGAGAATTCAAACAACATCAGTATAATATATCAAAAAGAAAATAAAGCTATCTGTCAATCTTTTAAGCATAAAAGACCTTGCCATGAGTTTCTTCAAGTTTATCACAGATAGTTTTAATTGATGGTAAATAATCATTTATAAGCACATCCTCCGAATCCTCTTTGCCAATACTTCCTTCATCTTTGGTAACCTCGAATTTCTCTTGAGATCCCAAATGCTTTGCATAACGGTATAAATGAATCAACCTTGTGGCTAACTTTTGTTTGCTGCTTCCTCTTGTTTTCTCAACTGCTTCTTGTCTTACGATTAAACCTCTTTTCTCAAGCTCCTTACCACATAGAAAAATCTATTTCCTTCGATTCCAAATTCCTTGCTAAGCTGATTTTGAGTTATTCCATTTGCTCTACAAACACACAATTAAAATATCAATAACAATAACAATAAAAGACATTCATCAGCAATGTCATATCATCCTTTTAATATACAAGATTTCAATCTACATTTGTTGTTTTTACTATCTGTTTTTAATATCGCACCTATTTCAAATTTGGTATAGTTGGAATATATAACAAAATGGAATATTCAACACAAACAGCTAAAAACGAGGATTTTGTCATTCACAGACGCTAACTACTTCCAATTTTGAATTATTTTAAACATTAATAACTTAACTCTTTTTAGTGATCTTTTTATATAGATTTTCAGCCTTTTATTTTTGAAGAAAAATCAAAAAGAGTATCCAAACGGAATCACAGCTAATAAACACCAAAATTTAAACAGAACCTGAAGTTAAAGCAAAATTTAAGAAGAATTAAAGGAACAATATTCAAATTAACCTTGCAGAGGCAATGCGTTGAAGAACGAATCTTTGTTGATTAATTAGCACATAATTTGTCCTTAGCAACAACAATTAAATCCAGCTTTTCCGCATCCTCAAAGCGTCGAACCAGAGGATCATTGTGATCGTAAACACGATCACGCTTTATTTCCAGTAGGTTAGCCCATAAGGCTTGTCTAATTTCGACGCTCAAACCGAGCTTCGAACAGAGAGAAGATAATGCAACGCCATCACGACCTTTTGAACAGATTTCTTCGAGAGCTGATGATATGATGGCATCCATCGATTGGAATTTTCGGCTGTGATCAACACAACAGTTTTTTTTCTTTGAGGAAATTGAATTCAAAGGGCGAATGTAATGGAGTATTGGCGGGAAGTGACACCGGCGTGGGAGAAAGCGGTTAAAAGGAGTGTAGAGTGCAAGCCTTTTTTAGTACTTTACTCCCAACTCTAAACAGGCGCAGACAGTGAATCGGGTACCCGAAATAAAAAATTAAATAACATTTTTATTTTTATATTAATTCTTATAATTAAAATTAAATAAAGGCTAAATCACTATGGGACCTGAACTTAGTAACTTTTTTCACATTATGGCCTGAACTCTTTTTTTATCCAAATTAAGCCCTAAACTTTGTAATTATTTCCATATTAGGGTTTGAACTAGGCAACTGTTTTCACATAAGGGCTTGAACTTTTTTTGTCCAAACGAGTTCTTAAACTTGGAAATTGTTCCCATATTAGAGCGTTGAAAGTTGCAATTGCTCGTCTGAAACTTTAAGGTTTTCAATGATTAACTTGGAAAAAAAAAGTTCAAGCCCTAACGTGAGAATAATTGTCAAGTTCAAGACTTAACTTGGATAAAAGAAGTTTAGGCCCCAAAAAGTTATTTAACCCTTAAATAAATTAAGTAATTCATTGAATCAAGAGCTGAAATTAAAAAAAAAAAAACAAAAAAGAGAGTAAACTCAAAATTCAAAAAATTATAAAACATGACTTCGAATTTCAAAAAATTATTAAAAGCTGGTAAAAATAAAAATAAAAATATCGTGAAGTACATGTGAAAATAAAAAAAAATTAATAAGGGTATTAGATTAAATGTGTTTATATAATAAATATTTTAATTTATTTGAAATTTTACGAAATTAGTAAATTATAAAAATAACATTTGAAAAAATTAAAAAACATATAGATTTTATAGAAAAACCCTTTTGGGGAAAAAACTACGGGCAGAGGAGAATATAATTCAGTAAGTACAAGAGGAGTAGACTATGTCTAGTTATAGGGTTGTAAAACAAGAGGAGTAGACTATGTCTAGTTATAGGGTTGTAAAACCATATTATAATACAATAAGTGTAGTAAGGTTGAAACACTTCATTCTAATCAATATCAATATCAAAATCAAATAAATGAAGTATAATAAGATTGAAAAACATTATTCTAAAATAAAATAAAAAAGGCGTAGTTCTATATGGATTTTACTTTTATTTTACTTTACCACTGTATTTTATTTTAATAAGAATTCGGGTCACTTAATTCTAACACAAACAAATCCATAAACTTTAAGGTAGAAAAATCTCAACTAATATTTCAAGAGAAATATTGTTTTATTTAAACAAAATCATAAATACATCTATTTCTCTAAAAAATTCTTTCACCCAACAAAAATATTTGAAGTTTTGTGAAATCTACTAAAGTGGGTTAACCCTAATCACTTTAAATACAAGAAGCCAAATGGGCGAATTGATTCAAGCGAAGAGAAAAAGAAAAATGATTGAATTGGTAATATCTCTTTTTCTAAAGAAAGAGATAAGATATTTCGACCTTGATACCACGAGGAACAAGCAAAATAAACTCTAAGGAAAAAAAATGAAAATTTGAAACTATGTCCAATGGATCAGACCTACCAAGAAAAAATATTTTATTTTTGTTTGACATGTAATCCTATATGAAATATCAGATAGTCTAAATTTAACAACACTCTTCTCCCAAGATCCATATCAAGAAAAGATAATATGCAACTTCAAGCTATCAATTATATCCTTTATAAAAATGGCAAATCGGTTCGAAGAATTTTTGATACAAGGATTCAACTAGTGCGGACTTGTTTAGTGTTGAGTTGAGACCAATACAACAAAAATTCTTCCACCGAAGAGGTCTATACTTCCTTTGTTGAAGTAAAGACAAATGATCTAATTCGATATTTTCTAATAATCGACATAGTGAAAATTCATTTTTTAAAATCATAAAAGAAATGATTCGTCAAGTTCAAAACTGTAAGAATTGTCTATTTGTGGTGTGTGTTTAACTGTAATTCGTTTTTTGTTAAAGATATGTGATTTGTATAAAAAATAAGCACTCAAAATAAATAAATCATCTTTTATAATATGGTTGGCCCAAGTAAATTTAATTAAAAAAATATAATATACAAAATAGTTTTTATTTAACTATAAAATTAGGGTGAATTACATGTAAGCCTTTAAACTATTAGTAGATTTAACTAAACTTTAAAATGTTACAAAATAGTCATTAAATTATTTAAAAAAATTTGTTTGAGTAATTAGGCTATAAAAATTGCTGCTGTATGGTCTTCTCCATAGAGGTGTTCAAACAATCGATTCGATTATTAACCGAACCAAACTAATATTAATCGAATTAATCGAACTGTATAATCCTTTAATAGTTAATCGAAATTTTTATTTTTTTATTTTTTTATTAAAACAAATATAAAACATATAAAAAAATACATTGATAATGTTCATTTGTCTTGAAAGTTAACCGAATTAACCGAAAATTTAAGCCTTAAAACACTACATAATTATTAAGTTCGGTTAATTATCCGATAAGAAAATTCCAAAAAATCATTGACCGACCTTCGATCGAACTAAGTTCGACCATCGACCGATTAACCGAATTAGATCGGTTCGATCGGTTAATTCGATTTTAACCGAAATATGAACACACCTACTTCTCCATTCGCACCATCAACACCAATCGAAAACTTTCATTTCCCTCTTCTTCTATGATTTAATTTTTTTTTATGAAATAAATTTAAAAGTCATGAATCTGTGAACTAAAATTTGAATAGTTTTCTTATCTAATCTCCAACATTGACCGTAAGAACAACTTAAATCAAAATTATGTTTGTTTACTCATTAATAAGTATCGTTTGTTGAATCGTCGCTTAGAACTCGCCAGTTAAGCTTTTAAGAAAATAAAAATAACAAACTTAATAACTTAAATGAAAACTTTCAAATAATTTAATGATTATTTTGTAAAATTATAAATTTAAATTTATTAATAATTCAATACCCTTTAATTTAATTTTCTTAAAAAATTATATTTTTATAAACATAAAAATTTCAATGCGAAACTGGAAAGCAATTGGAATAGATGAATACTATCATAAAAATTTTAATTTAATTTGATATGATTAATCAATTTAAAAATTAAAAATTATGAAAAAAATTAGGTATTTAATTTTTTTACGTAACCATAAGATTAATTATATTTTTTTTTCTCTCAAAACAAACAGAAAAGCAATTAAAAATTTAGGTGACGTCAGATCCCTCGTGCCGCCAAACCCTAAACCTTCCCACTTTTTTTTCTTCCTACCTAACCAAATAAAATTTAAAAAGAAAAAAACAAATTTCTTATTTTCCTGCTCTCTTCATCAATTTAGAACATAATTTATTTTCCTTCTTTTTTTTCCTTTTTTTCTTTTCGATTGCTTTGAATAAATTTGCTGTGATCTTAGAAAATCATGGCTTACGCATCTCGTATCATCAATCACTCTAAAAAGGTACCCAATTCACGATTCGTTACTTGTATGTATGGATGACTTTGAGTCAGTCCTGGATTCAAATTCGTTTATAGATCATGGTCGAATTATAGCTTTTTATTTATGTTATTATTATTTTTTTTTTAGCTTTGTTATTTGTTCTGAATATCTGTTATTACAGTTAAGGAATGTTCCTAACTTATTGCGGCATGATCATGCTGTTTTGGTTCGTTGCTTTTCCAATGGAGCACAATCCTCTGTTTGTAAAAGTGAAGGTACATAATGCTATCAAGATGGTTTTCTTACTTGTTTCTCATGTATGTTGGGGTGGAAAAGTTAAAAGAATTGAACATATGAATGTTGGGCATGTACCTGTATCTGATACTCACACTTGAGTCCGAGTAGCATAAATATCAAGCTTTCTACAATCATTAAGCATAAGAACTATTTTGTGTTTTATTCAGCTAAGTAGACAATCAAAAAAGCCTCCCAGTTAGAAGGTTTTATCATATCTTGTAAGGTTTGCTTATATTTCTTGCTAGGTTCACTCGTACCAACCGGCTGGTTTACTAATTTTTACTTTGAACTTGTAATTATATTTAGTGAGAGGTAATAGTTTGTCAGTTTTCTGAAAGCATAATGGGGTGGATAAAATTTTGGTTATGCAGCTGCAGAAAGAGAGAGGGTATCCAAGTTTGTTGCATGTAACCATGTAAGTGCCTCCTCTTTTTATCATTGGTGGAGCAATAATTACTGTAGCATTTTTGTTGAATAATCATCCTTTCTCTTTGCTGCAGACTATGCTCTGCTTGTGTATTACATTCTTGATTGAATTCAAGACTTGGTTTGCCAATACTAACTGTTCCACCTCTTGTTATGCAGGTATTATCTGGTTTACCTAGGAACAATTGTTCTAGGACAACAATGAGATTGGGAATTCCAACAGGTGGTGTGGCATACAGCAGAGAGCTCACATGGTATTCATTCCAGCATTTTTTGTGATCTTATTGGAAAATTTTACTATTTCCTAGTAATGGCTTTTTAATCATTTCAAGCATCTAAACATTTTCCCTTATCCATTATCAGTTCTCAGGTACAGTCAATGAGAGGATTTGCATCAGATGCAGGTATAGATTATTGCTTTAAATGTCATAGGTTGTACTGGTATCTTCTACTTCGTATTCTCTGAAGGAGCCTATTTTTTAAATTGTGAAAAGTTGTGCACTGACTAGTGATTACAACAAGAATGTGTGTTTAACTTATGAACCTACTAACCTCATGCCAAATGCTAATTTGTGACTTCATCGATGCGCTGCAATATTATATTATTCTTAATTCCTTCTGTGGCTTGTTCAATACCCTTCTTTATGGGACAGCTCAGATGATAGGAATGTAGTTTATGGGTAATAAATTTGTTTAATATGAAGCTTGTTTATCTGGTTTCTGAATAATATGTGACTGCACTATATTTAAGAAGCAAGACATTATTACTATAGTTCATTCTTCTTCTCTCTTTTACAAGGCATTGCTATAGAACCTTTCTTTATTACTATTTTTGTTGTTCTAGTTTTATCACTTAGGTTATGCTGGATTGATGTAGCATATTTAGATTTTTCAAGTTGTTTTCACCAGTATATAGGTTTGTTATATTTATGGCTGAGAACATGGCAGTTGAAATGATGTTTAAAAAGTGTTTTAACCCTGTGCATCCGTTCAAGGGTTTTACATTGTTTATTAACTGTTTCATCATTTGTTGTTGCATGGCATACTCAATATTGCTAATATATAAAGTTTCAGGCCTCCCTCCTCACCAAGAGATCGGAATGCCTTCACTCTCTCCCACAATGACAGAGGTGTGAACTGTTCTAGACTTTGCAAAATATCATAAAATATTCTGTGGTTTTCTTTTAAGTTATCCATTTATGCAGGGAAATATTGCTAGATGGTTGAAGAAAGAGGGTGATAAAGTGAATCCTGGTGAAGTGCTGTGCGAAGTTGAAACTGTAAGGTTTTCTCCTGTCCAGATAAAATTTCTTCATTTACTTTGCTCATATCAGAAACCAGTATTCTATTTTACAACTTTGTTTATTGTTTGAAGGATAAAGCAACTGTTGAGATGGAATGCATGGAAGAAGGTTACCTTGCCAAGATTATAAAGGGAGATGGATCAAAAGAAATCAAAGTTGGTGAGGTAATGATTTTGTGACACACATGTGCACATATTTATCTTTCTTTAGTCCTCCCTTTTGTGGATAGGGGAATTTGTATGACTAGTAAATAAAGAAGCAGCATCTTGACTTTGTATTAGATCTTCTGTCTGTTGCTCTTTTGCTACCAGAATCAAATACAATTTATGTCAATATTTGTGCAGTTAATATTATTTATTTGTTCTTGTGTAGATAATTGCCATCACCGTTGAAGAGGAGGAGGATATTGCAAAGTTCAAGGACTATAGTCCTTCAACATCAGATTCTGGTGCTCCTGCAGCAAAGGAGCCAGCAGCTCCTCCGCCTAAGCAGGAGCCTGTTCAACAACCAGTTAGTTCACCAGAGGCTAAGTCCAAGCCCAGTTCACCTCCTTCGGAAGATCGTCTTTTTGCAAGTCCTCTTGCAAGAAAAATGGCTGAAGATCACAAGGTCAGTTATATTACATATGAGTGCTGTAACTGGAATTTTCTTGTTGAGAGAAAAGTCGCTACTATAAGGATAGATTATAGAATCATTTATATCAATCTCTTTTAACATTTCTCCATTCCTTTGGATGAAAATATAGGTACCTCTCTCTAGTATCAAAGGAACAGGTCCTGATGGGCGCATTGTGAAGGCTGATATTGAAGATTACTTAGGTATCATATTTAAATTTCTGCAGCATAACCAATGCTGTTGCAAATTTTGACCCTGATAAGTAATGCCATATAGTAAAGAATGGCTCTTCCCCCCTCCAACAAATGCTTTTGCCTTTTCAGTATCTTCAATAGTATTGGTTTCTGTATTATTGTCACTTGTGATTACTGGGGCGTTTTCACTTTATTGTAGCTTCACGTGGGAAGGATGTTTCAGCACCAACACCTAAGACAAAGGATGGAAAACTTGAAGCTCTAGATTATGTAGATATCCCTCATTCTCAAATAAGAAAGGTTAGTTAAAAATTGTCATTATTTTTATAATTTTAATGAAAGTCCAAAGTTGTTAAGCATTTATGGTACATGGGCTTTATTCTATGCATCTACTTCTTAGTAGATGGTCCCCTTTATAGAATTTATGCATTTGATTTTGTTTTTGTGATAATCTGCATTAAATTTGAAAGGCAACCGTGCTAAGCGGCGGGATTTAGAAGATGTAATTAATTTTTTCTCAATTACTGTTCTGTTATGATAGTATTTATTTGATTTATGTGACGCGTTTGATAAATGTGTATTTTCTGAACTTCAATTAGTAAGGAAAAGAAATAGGTATACCAATAACATTTTTTTTTAACTCAGCAATGTTTGAGGCACAATTTTCCTATTTTTAATTTTTAAAATACAAATTAGTTGAGTTTTTGCTTCAACAAGAAGCATATGACTTTCCAATAAGTTTGTTATTATTATTTTTTTGTAAGCTTTAGTAGAGTGTTGTAATTTTTTTTTTTTTAATTTGAAGAATAGTTTGAATTTTTTTCTAAATACAATCCTCCCAGCCTAACCCCCAAGTACACCAAGGTCGGATAGGCGTCATCTACTTACAGATTGGTTTTTCAAATTTTTTGAAATCTCACAATACCCTTAGTAATTCTCAAAATACCTTTTCTTGTTCTTTCTGAAGACCATCTCTGTGCGAATAGTTTGACATTTGTAGGTTACTTTAATGATATACTTTAGAAAAATCAACATGTAGTGTTAAATTTTCGAAAAGTTTAAGGTAAATAATCTGTAGAAAAAGTACCCAAAACATGGTCCCATGAGAATTCCAGTCTCACTGGTTCCAATGAATTGGGTAGAAGCACCCTCCAATCATAGGCCCAAGGCAAGAGTGTGTCAAAAAGGATTGGCAACTTTAAATAGCACAAAATGAGTGGGTATTGATATATAGAGGTTACATATTTTATTATCATTTTTTCTATCATTTATCACTGCTGTTTTTTCTACCTAAATCTCACAAAACTAAAAGCCGAAAACTCTTCTAAAATAACCATACTTGTGGCACTCTTAAATGACCCTAAAATTGCCTAGGGTCAGAAATCAACTTACCGTTAAATAGCAAAGTTCCAAATTTGACCATTTTTGCATGAGAATACAGAGAAGTCGGTATCTTTTAACTTCTTTGTTGTCTCCTCATTTCAATGTCAATTACTTTGTTTCTTTTATAATAATGTGCTTTGTGAGTCTAATTTCTGCTATCATTTTTGATAGGTCACTGCATCACGCTTATTAATCTCAAAGCAGACTATCCCACATTACTATTTAACAGTGGATACATGTGTTGACAAACTTCTGGAGTAAGTAATAGTGCTTTGATCAGTAAAAGTATCATGGATGCCCTTGTACTAAGAGTCAGATTTCCCCCTTTAATAAAAAAATTGACTAATTTACTCTTTTGATTTTACAAAAAGGACCAATTTGCTCTTTGATTTAACTTATAGGGACTAATTTGCCCATTTTTTGAGTAGGGGAGGCAAAATGCAATCCGACTTAAAGATACTTTTACCTGCTTTGATCTTTTAAATGGTATGCAATTATATGATATATCTGATAATTTTGAATTGTTTCTTTGCATGCAGTTTGCGAAGCCAACTCAACTCATTACAGGAAGCTTCAGGCGGGAAGCGTATTTCTGTCAATGATCTTGTAATCAAGGTAAACAACTTTCTTTGTTTTTCTTTTGTTTTTCCCTTGAAGTTCAAGGTTGACAACTTTCAATACGTTTAATTGTCGAGCTTTGAGATGTTTGAAGTGTTTCCTCATTTGTTGCTTTTGATGTGGTCCAAGGTTTTTCCTATAGGTTTTTTGTGTAATGGCAGTGGTTATTATAATGTTGATTTCACATGGCAATTCTTGATCAAGTTCATGCCTTGTTATATGTATTTGCTTTTTCGTCCATATTAACCTTCAATCATTACATGAAATGACAGAACCATTTCTCAAGTCATTGTTTTCTTTTGGAAATATTTAATTCAAATGTAGTCTGAAACGAATGCTTTCACGTAATGGTAATATACTGCTTCTGCAGAGAAGAAATTAGTGCATATTTGATTTTTCCTAACTGAACCGCCATTAGAATATTGCAATTTTCATTTAAGATACTTAGAAGTCTTTTTTGACTGCAGGCTGCTGCATTGGCTCTCCGGAAGGTTCCTCAGTGCAATAGTTCATGGACAGATGACTATATTCGCCAGTGAGTATATATTTACTTACAAACCGATCAATTCACTAGTGATAAACCGATAATGCATATCATTATGACTCGTCTTCTTCTGCTTCTAACCCAGGTATAACAATGTCAATATTAATGTAGCAGTGCAGACAGAAAATGGACTTTATGTCCCTGTGATCAGGGTGTGCAATCATTTCAACTTATTGCTGTTTTCCTCATTCTGTCAATACTTTTCTAGTTTAACTGATCCCTTTATTTTACGTATTGCAGGATGCAGATAAGAAAGGATTGTCCTCAATTTCTTCAGAGGTCAAGCAGTTGGCACAAAAAGCCAAAGAAAATAGCCTAAAACCCGAAGATTATGAGGTAAATAATTATGGATAGGATAGTACGATAGTGTCATTGGATCTATATGAATTATATACATGTCGGGTTTTGTCTCTTTGCAGGGAGGTACGTTTACAGTTTCTAACTTGGGAGGGCCCTTTGGTATCAAGCAATTTTGTGCCATAATTAATCCTCCTCAATCAGGAATCCTCGCTGTGGGGTCTGGTAAGATTTTCCCTTAAATTGTCCCAACTCAAGTCATATTCACTTCTTCTTCGTAATCACTGGAGTTCACTGTGTACAGCTGAGAAAAGGGTTATCCCTAGCTCCGGTCCCGAGCAGTTCCAGTTTGCATCGTTCATGTCCATAACTCTAAGCTGTGATCATCGTGTCATCGACGGTACATAGTTCTAGACTCCCAGTAATATATGATTAAGCCAAGTTAAACACCGAACATCATCTCGGTATCCTTTAGGCACACAATCTAATTAACTGGACTTACTGTTCTCTTAGGTGCAATTGGTGCTGAATGGATTAAAGCTTTCAAAGGCTACATTGAGAATCCGGAATCAATGTTGCTCTAAATCAACCGGTGATTCTTGCTTTTCTTTTTGGTTTTAGACACATTTCCCTGCTATGATTATTTTCACATTGGGGCATTGAGTGCATTACACATATTCCGAATCGATTTTTGTCACACCAAATTAATATTTTTCGGGAATAAGGAAGAAGGATCGATAGACAATCGAGGAACTGGAATTCACCTCACATAGAATGTAATAACCCCAATTTCGCATAGGTCCCTTATACTGTGAATAAAACTTGGAATGATTTTTCGGGTATAGGCAATTGCTAAACCCATCACATTTCTATTGCTTTTTCTTAACTATAATCAGAATGCTTCCACTTTGTTATGATTTTGCATCATTATTCTTTTCTTTGTTTGAATCAACAACTCCTAAGAACAAGAAATTAAATCGAGAAAATCGTATGCTTATTCAATCAGTAATTTCGATATATAATTATTTTTTTATAATAAATAAAATTCGCAAAATTTCGTGTTACGACAAAAATATTTCTCTCATTATAGTACTTACTATAAATTTTATAATGCATTATGTAACAAAAAATACAATATATTACTTGATTATATCATTTTTTATTGCCTGCATAATATTTTTTGTAAATTAGTGTTATTACAAAAAAATATCACCTTAAATATTACCTAAATACACAAATTATTACATATCACCCTAATGAATGCTACACGAAAATACACATTCTATTTTAATATTTTTTATAACATAAAATTACATTTTCACCCTTATTTTGTTAAGTATTAGCTCAAATAATTTAATTATGTCTTAACTAAAGGTCAAGTTTAAAAATTGATTCTCGATTAAAAATCGTGTATTAAATCCTAAATTTCAAGTCAAATTCAAGTTTATAATTACTCAAGTGTAACTTGATTATATATATTTATATGCTATTAAATTTTGAGTTGATATTTGGTACGTTATTATTTTTCTTTTTATAAGCAGTTAAAAAATTGACATTTGTCTCTTTTTAAATATTCTTTTAATATTTTACAATATCTTATAGGACAGTTATCAATTTCCTCTTTATATGATTATAGTAAAATATTTAAAAATAAATATTTAAAAACACAAATGATAATTTTAAAATTACTTGTGCAATAAAAAATATATTAATATGTATCAAATTGTAATTTTATAAAATTTAATAATTACCATGAACAATGAAGCTAGGTTTTTTCAACCGGTTGGACCTAAACTTAGGTAAGAGAAAGTGAAAGGTTGGGTTTGATCCGGCTGATGAAACATTTTAGTCATAAAAGTCAACAAGTTTTCCTTAGCATGTGCTGGGACACACGCAATAGTAACTTAGTTTCCATGGATATGGATTACACGTCATCAACACAGTCACCCTCACGGAAACCGGTTTAAATCCTCTGCATCACCGCCTACGTTATACAAAATACAAATATCCAAACATTGGAATTAACAAAGTGAAATTAAATAATGGGAAAAATCACTATTTGGATTTAATTTGGCTTCAACTTTTATGTTAGAATTTGAAGCTTTTCGTCTAAATTAGTCCTTAAATTTGATCATTATTTTCATATTGCAGCTTAAATTAGATAATTATTTTTATATTGTCGAATTTTTTTCTAAATTAATCTTTAAACTTGACAATATTAATCATTAAAGTTTTCTTTAATAAAGTGTTGAAAAATTAATATTTTCAGTAATTTAGACACATTTAATAGCCCACAATGAAAATTAAAAACGATAAGTAGATTGGCACTATTCTGTATTAAATTTTAATCACCCAACAAATTTTATAATTTAAATTTAACACTTATTTTTTAATTTATTAAACATAGCTTAACAATTGTCAAATTTAAAATTAAATTAGAAAGAAAAAAATTTAGATCTTAATATAAAAATAATTACTAAATTTAAACCCAAAAATATTTAACCTAAAAAAGATTAAATAAAAATTTAATCAAATCAAACCAAACCGACCTCTCAAATCTCGAGACATAAACACCTGTAGTGCAAATTCACAAACCTACTAAGTTATCAATGGTGTAATTTGATTCATCTTATAGAACCAACCGCAGAGAATCAAAACCATACGGATAAAAGCTTTAAAATAAAGATATATACACATACATATACCTAATCTATAACCGACACTTGTCAGTCTCCCCTTCTTTCACTGTACAACCAATTCTCTTCCTTCCTCAAATCTTTCACCGTTAATTTCCGGTCACCCATTTCTTTAAATAACCCTATTTTTTCCCTTCAGTTTTTCTATTCTATATTTTTAAATTTCATTTGTCACTGTTTTGCTCCCTCACTCTTGCGAGATCCGAACTCACCGGAGTTCCGTCGCCGGCGGGGACGACGATGGTCGAGTCTCCCGTTAGCTGATTAACAAAAATCGTATATGTTCTAAATTCGATCGATTAATCAATCTCTTTTTCTTTTATCCCCGAAAGGAAATGATAGATCCCTGTGCTGTAATTCACGTTCGATCCAAAACCTGGTTTCGCAAGAGAAAAAAATCCCATTCATAATTTTCATTGTGACGGTGGTGTTGGGCTTTTCTCAATTTGTATAGTTTCAATGTTAATTTCTTGATATACTTTTTTGTATATATATTTCCGATCATGCATATATAGGTAGATATATTGCTTCTTCTTTTTTAATTTTTTTGGGTTTTTTTAGGGTTAGGGTTTTTTCGAATCTCTGAAAGTGGCAAAGATGAATATAAGTGCGGCCGAGGAAGAATCGGCGCAAGAGATTCATATTCCGGCTGATATAGATTGGGAAATGCTTGATAAATCCAAGTTTTTCTTCTTAGGTGCGGCGTTATTTTCCGGCGTATCGGCGACCCTTTATCCCGTAGTTTTAGTCAAAACACGGCAACAGGTTGCGCAAGTTCAACTTTCCGGCATCAGAACGGCGTTCTCCATCGTTAAACACGGCGGTTTCCAGGGATTATACCGAGGTTTCGGCACTTCATTAATGGGAACAATCCCAGCTCGAGCACTTTACATGGCTGCCCTTGAAGTAACCAAAAGTAATGTAGGGAGCACCACTGTTAAATTAGGGTTTCCTGAAGCAACGGCAGCGGCGATAGCTAATGCGGTCGCCGGATTAACCGCCGCGATGGTGGCTCAACTTGTTTGGACCCCAATTGATGTGGTTAGCCAAAGGCTAATGGTTCAAAGTAGCTCATCACAATGTAGATATGTAAATGGGATTGATGCCTTTAGGAAAATAGTGAACTCACATGGTCCAAAGGGATTATATAGAGGCTTCGGTATATCAATTTTAACATATGCACCATCAAATGCAGTATGGTGGGCATCTTACTCAGTTGCTCAAAGACTTGTTTGGGGAGGCATTGGATGTTACTTAAAAGGCGGCGGGGATGAAACAATTCGGCCTGATTCAAAGACGGTAATGGCGGTTCAAGGAGCGAGTGCGGCAATGGCAGGTGGGATATCGGCATTGATCACAATGCCACTCGATACTATCAAGACCCGGTTACAGGTCTTAGACGGAGAAGAGAACCGGCTGCGCGGACCGACAATCGGGCAAACCGTGAGGAATTTGATTAAGGAAGGAGGATGGCTTGCTTGTTATAGAGGGTTGGGGCCAAGGTGGGCTTCAATGTCAATATCTGCAACAACAATGATCACTACTTATGAGTTTTTGAAACGATTATCAGCTAAGAACCAAGAGGGCTTGTTGTAAATGAAGAACAATAGGTTATGTTACTCAAATACCGGGTAAATATTCAATACAGAAAACGAAGAGTTTGAGCAATATATAACAAAAAAAAAAGGAAAAACAGGGTTTTTTTTTTTTTTTTTTTTTTTTTTTCATTTTTTGCTTTGGGTTCTTTGATTTTTGTCTAAATTATGCTTTGATATATATATATATATGTATGTATAGTTATCTTTCTTTTTAAGTCTAACCTTGGTTTAGGTTGGTGAATGTAAATGTGGTTGCAGGTTTAAATATAAAATATACTTTCTTTACACTGGTTAGCCTTTGGATGAACTTATGGTTTATAAAGGATTTTAAGAAACTGTGAATTTTTTTTATGTTATTTAGATTCATTTGTTAGTATTGTCTTCTTCGTTTCTTTTTTTAATTCAGGTTTATTATAATATCTTCTTTTAATTATATGGATATTAAGTGAAATTTTTTTGTTAATTTAAGTTGGATCTAAAGATTAAATTTCTATAAGTAAAAATTGTTATAATATATGTCGATAATGACAATAGGAATGATTGTAAAGTAATAAAAAAAATAAGAACATATTGATTTTACATAGAAAATTTTTATCGGGAAAAATCACCGACAAAGAAGAGAAATTCACTAATGTTAGGAAAATAATAATGCAAGAGATTTGTGACTATGCACAGTTTTTAAAGGTTAATCAACTCATCTAATAGAAGTACGGTCCTTGGACATTCGTCTCCACAAATTAGAGGTGATCATGGATCGGGCTAAGTCTAAACAAAATTTTAAGCCCATTTACTAGGTTTGGGTCTGGTCCGGCTTAAAAATTTGCCCAAGCTTGGCTGGGATAAAAATGCTAAAATTTGGGCCCGATCAAGCTTGCCCATATTTTAAAAAAATTATATTATATATATTTTTACATAATTTTTAAATATATATAATACATCAAAAATACTAAAAATATTAAAATAAATATTTTCGAACAAATTGAAAATAAATTTTAAAAATATGTATACTTAAATAATACAAAAATAGATGTAACTTAACAAAAAAAAGTGTCTAAAATAATAACAAATTAACAATAAAACAAGTGTTATACAATATTCAAACAATAACAACAAAATAGTAGCAATATAATAGTGAAATGGTAACAAAATGAGAAGAAAACAACAAGAAAATATCATTAAAATAATAAAAAAATAGCAATTTTTTTTATCATTTAGTGAATTCGGGTCGGGTCAAGCCAAAAATGTCTTACTCGAGGCCTGACCCGTTTTTAAAATAAGCATTATTTTTTTCAGAAACCCATTTTTCAGGCCTATATTTTTGCTCAAACCCTCTCACTCTTCGAGCGGGCTTTTGGGTCGGGCACAGATATCCAATTTTGTCTTTCTATTTTATTTCTCTAACAAATAAATTGCAGATTAAACTTTCCAAACTGTATTAAACGAGATTCAGATCATACAACTCTAACTAAAAGAATTAATACTATAATTATTGGAACGAAAACTTCTGAGTAATACGAATGACTAATGAGAAAGTAGATAAGTTGTCACTAAGCTAATAGTTTGTTGGCAAATTCTCGTGTTAATGTTAGATATCTATATTATTTAATAATTTGATTAGTGCCAATGGTCTAAATTTAACTGTAAAATTATCAAAAATTTATTATTTAATTTACAAAAACTGTAAATCTATGATGGAATTCAAACTTAAAATATTATTTTCTTTACTATGTCAACTTCATCATTTAACCTAATCGGTATTTAATTATCATGTCAAAATTTTATAATATATTGCATAATTTTTTTTTTCAATTAGGTAAATTATAATTTAGTAAATATATATTTAATACGGAAATACTTTTATTTTTTTAATTTTTATACGTTCAAAGAAGTTTTGAAAGAATTATGTTTACGAGAATAAGGCTATCTATTGAATAGAGATATTAAATAAAAATCGAAAAGCTTGCTCAATTTATTTCAAAGCTTTCATATATTTGACAAGTATCTTATAAAATAAATTATATTTGGAAGGATATGAAAAATAAGAATTTGCAGAATCATTTAATATTTCACTAATTCGTTATTTGTTTTAGAAAAGATTATATATTATTCAAATTCAAGAGTTAGTACTCACGTACATATGATAGGGACATACCCACATTACTCACACTACATCCAAAAGAAAGCTATTGAAATAAAGAACTACGGGCGAAATTTTATGGATGAACAACCTATAAACCACAAGACCAAATAAAAATTATAAAATCGAGTTCTATTATGACTATTTCTTTTACAATTATCTTATTTTTTATCAAAACTTCAACTCCGCTAATCCATGGTTCACAGAATATAACATTACATTTTATAATAAAATTATTGAAATATAAAATCATTTAACATACTTATTAGTTATTATTGTATTACTTGAGATACAAATTTTATTGTTTGATTGTCAAGATATAAAATAATTTAAAAGCAAATTTTATTAATTTATACTAACATAATTTGGTGTTTTAAACGATTACTATTGTTTAGTATGCATAAGTTAGGCTTATTGTCTTTTATTTCACAGTTGCGTTCCTTTAGTAAACCAATTTCATATATATTTTTTTAGATAAATAAAATAAAATTGTGAGAAACAGTAAGCAAGTAAAGTCTCCTTTTGTCAAAGTGACAAAAAAAAAGTACGCCTGTTATAAAAGTTGCATTTCAACCAAAATGGAAAGAATCCCCCAACTAATACAACATTATTATCTACTAATTTCTATATTATATGTTAACCCATTAATCCAATAGCCAATTATTTTACGAAATAATAATATATTATGTGAGTTTTTATCTATTTATTTTTATATAAAAATTTTAAAAAAATATACTTACAATGAAATTTGAATTCAACTAATACTTTATTTAAATTTTTGTTTTATTTTTTTTATAAATATATTTGTTAAATAAAAATCATTTCCATAGTAACTTAATCTAGTAAAAATAAAGATATTGCTATATTTTTTAATTGACATAAAATACTCAACCACAGATATAAATTTCATTTTTCACAAACTCAATAACACATAAATCTTTTTTAAATTTAATTAAATATTAATTATATCTGGAAACTGACATCCAAATTCAAATATCAAACAAAATCATCATCATCATCCTTCAAGGTTATTTAGCAAAGAATGGGGCAATTCAATCATCAATGAATGAAAAAAAGGACAATAATATAATAATATAAACACAATACTATCTTTGAACCACAAGTTGATCCAAAACTATCAAAGTATTAAAAGCAAACAATCAGAGAGAGAAGTTCAGGTTAGTCGAGAAAAGCTAGAAATTCAAAGACATGGATGATAATGAAGCATATAGAGGGGTTTTATAAAGTTATTTCCCATGACAGAGTATAAATATTACCCTGGAAGCTGGAAATATATGAGGTGTTCAAGAAAATAACCTATCCCATCTTTCTTGGGACGGCTACGGCTTTTGTTTCCACTTCCTCTGAGCAGTCACTTGAAACTTCTTTTTTATTCTTTTTCGAGCAGAAGCACGGCTCCATGAATGCTGTCACCGAGCTACTACTGGTTAATAATCCCGTCCTTTGTATTGCATGTCCTGCCAAAACATAGTTCCAGTTTCTATTAGGATTCCCACAAGTAGTGGTATGTTTTTGGTACTAAATGAAATACCAATACCGGTTTTTTCGCCTATTCTTATCAGGATCTGAAAACCTAACCGGGTCAACATGAACCTAAACCAGACCTAACCCCTATTGACCATAAAAGGCAGACAAGCAGAACAAAAATGACAAACCCAACCCGCCTAACTGACGGGTCTAGTTCCGGTGCTACTCAAGCTCAGAAGTGAGTGCTAAATGGGAATCCGTGCCCAAAAAGGATATGCCAAATATTTTCATGTTCCATTGCGTATTTTAAGCTAAAATGAAGAGTTGGAGTAACATACAATTTTCCCTTCAGAGCAAACAAATGAAATTTAGGACATAGTTTAAAGAAAATTCTCTAGTGCCATGTTCGGGAACAAGAATTTGAAATTTTGGATTTGAGTTTGCTATATAAATTGTAATAAAGAAATGCATACGTCATGAATAAATTAGTTGTGTTTCAATATAAATATATATTTGGAAAGTATAAAAGAATGAATTTGTGAAATAAATAAATTCCTTAGAAATTTCAAATTCACTACTAAATAGGTATCCAACAAATCCATGGATTTGAAAAGTATTCATGAATGCTACACTTGTATGCGTGATACTCAATTTATGCTATTTTTTGAAATCCTGATTCCCAAACGCTACCTAAAAGTAATTCTCCACAAAGCATCATTTGCAACCATGCGACTAAATGGGATTGTTTTCTAAAAATGCTAACTTGAGAGTGTCGTAATCATTGTGCTAAAGATAAATGAACAACAAATCTACACAACAAAATCAAAGAATTTTCAGGACCACTTACCGGTTGGTAGTACATCACTTGCCGTTGCCCAAGAAGCATCGGTTGCCCATACTGCAAATTTGAAGAATATAAAATAATAAATAAGCATATCAAGATGAATCAATAAGATAAATAGTAAATTAATGTTAAGGTTGCCCACCTGAGGTCCAGTTGAATGAAAATAAGCTTGCGGTGATTGCATTGGAGCCACTTGTGGATTGAATACAACAGGCTGGTGCCCAGGAAAGGAGTGTCCAATCTACAAAAACCATGTGATCATCAACAACAATACACAGGTAGAGTAACAACAATACCAAACTTTACCATTGTATTTACTAATATATATGATGCTGAATCAAGTTACAACATCCTGTTACAACATCCTATTGAGCGGAAAGGAAACGATCACATGTGCATGGCTATACCAGATCTAAGATGAATGTAGGTTGAATGCAAGTAGTACTTTTTCCATGCCAAGTCAATTCAACCTAACTTAACCCACATAAACCATTAACCCATTTCAACGAAATAACAAGAAACAGGAAAAGTAAATGCTAACTTGCTATACTGTACCATTTACCATTCCCTTGACTCGGTTATCACACTGCAGAAACAAGTGCCATTAAAGAATAAAAACAACTGTGTCAAAGCTCCCCTTAGAGCTCAGAGGTAAGGGGTCATACTCAAGAGTTCCAGCATTGATTTATTATGTATCAATCAATATTACTCGAACTCAGTATGTGTGCAGAGACAAGTATCAGTCCGACACAGGCATGTTCAATTTTTCTAAGTTTTTCCATTTATTGGGAAGGTCCTTGGAGGGTACTCATACTCATGTTCAAATATGTATCAGACACAGCATCAAGCAAAATGAAATTTAAAATAACATAGGTATTAGTCATTAACAGATACATGATACAAGTAACCAAGGAAAACCTTTGGGAACAAGACTTAGTAATTTCAGTATACAGTGATGGGGAAGCTTTTAGATTCATAAATTTGGTGGGAAAAAAAACCTAGGTGATTCAACAGTTGTAGCTCTTACTTGCAAAATCAGTGGTCATAAAAATTGCAGTTATTTTCAAGCAACTTACCCCAAAATTAACAGGCATGTGCATATGTGGTACAGGAGACACTGGTGTTTGATAGTAGAATGAGCCATCGGAGACTGGGGATGGAGGCCTAACAGACGTTTGTGATGGTGTGAAACTCTTTGCATTAGGGTTGAGTTTGAACTCCTGAGCATTAAGCATGTTAAATTTGTGAGAAGAAAAACCAAAGGCAAGCACAAATCATGTTAAAAGGTAAACAAAATAACTGTTAATCGTCATAGTATAGAAAATCTATATTGGAGTCATCTTATCACACACACCTGAAAGGAAGAAGGAAAGATAACATACCTTTGCATGGGGGTTCAGTGTTGACTTCTCAGAGGATAATGAACCCATTGATGAACTTGGGGATAAGCCAGGGCCACTAGAAGCTGAGGAAACAGCAACACAATCTGAATTTGATGGTTTAGAACTACCAGGTTGTCCACGGGTGTTTACAGAAGGTGTTTCACCAGTTACTTTGCTAGAAGTTGGACCTTCTGCGAGATCACCAGAAGCACTTGGTTTTTCACTAACCTTCGATAAAGAACTAGACTGGGCATGAGTAGTAGAATTCACGGATGGCACAGTTTTATCAGATCCATCTAACTTGTCATTCAATAATGACTGGGAATCTGCATTAAAAATTGCTCTCATAATAAAATAACCAGCTGCAGCAGCAAGATTAAGTGCAGATCGATGGTGTATAAAGCAAGATTAAGCATACTCACCGATAGAATTTGACAACTGCGGGTCCTCAGATGGCTGCAAAATAAGGAACAAGAATTCAAACAGAGAACATACAAATTAGAAGCAAATAATCTAGAACCAGGAGCACTAGAACAAAGAAATCCGATGGTGATATGGATTAGTCATGGAAGTAAAAGCAATAAAAAATAGCAAGTTCCACATTGACTGTACAAGATTTGCTTATACATGGAAGTTAAACTTACAGACAGCTTTTCAGTAGACTCTTTAGCATCCTTGCTTCCTCCATGTTCACCGAGCAAATTGTTTTGGATCCTATATTGCAAGTGTTTAAATCAGGAAAAATAAATAGCTAGCACCTAAATTACGTCCAGAGAACTGATCATTATTACTATACATATAATATTGCCTTAAACTTAACAGAAAGAAGGAATCAAGAATATAATCAGCAAAATATAAATCATAGGCATGTCAAAAGGAAAATTAAATCAAATACCTGCTTTCACTGTCAGATACAGAGAAACTTTCAGAAGGAATTTCAGATGCCAGCTGTTTGGCCTGATCATTAAAGTCAGTATGGTTCAAATCTGCACCAATGGCTGCTTTGGAAGATGGTGCCTCATCCTACAATCCGAAAAAACAGAAGTCTGTTATAAAGGTAAAGGATCAAGAAAGGAGTTAATACATGCAAATACAAACACATTGGATGATATGACCATCTTTTATAGCACTTTGTACCTGGCATGGAACTAAAATTTTAGCATTATATCAAATGCAAACCATTACTAGGTTTCCAACATTTAAATTGATCGCACCATCAAAATGCAGTCAGAGAAAATTATATTTAGGAAGCGCTATGATGTCTGAAAAGAACAACATCAGAATAATGGCATTGTTGAAGCAAGTACCCGAGAAAGTAAACCAAAAGACATAAACCTTGAGCACAGTATCTACTAAATAAAATTAATCAAACTTGCGCAAAAGTATAGAAGATTCAAGCAACAAGCTCCATGATCAGAAGCTTGAACTAAATACGATGTGTGATTCCATCTCAAAATGTACTCCCATGGGGTAAAGGCTCTCCCTACATGCCTAACACATACTTGTTGCTTCCAACAACCAAACTGAAGTCCTAGAACTCTCAACTCAGTCGAATTATCGGCTCCCTCCGCATTCAAATTCCTTAAACATTTAAGCAGCTTCACGCATGTTCAATATACCCATTCTTGCCAACAAGAAAATTAAGATTGAAAGAATAAAGAACGCCAACCAGGAATGCATGATAACCTTCTCAACTAATGTCGTTTATGATAAACTTCAGCAAGCATTCTAAAATTAACTGACCCCCATCAACCAACTAATCTACCTCCCAAACCAAATTAACATCAAAAGAAAATCCCATTGAGATCACTATTCTAGTAAAGAACCATTACCACCATAAGATCCAATACCCAGTTTCTTCATCAAGAAAATAAAAAACAGTTATGCTTCTAATCTTGTTATTTTATTTAGCCTCTTTTAGTCTACTGACAATGCATAAAACCTATTTAAGTTGCTGGTTTATTTTTTGAAAGAGAAGACACAACCTAAATATGGTTTAGATGCAAATAATCACTATATATATAAATATATATGTGCATTTAAAGAAGAAGAAAACAAGAATATCCCAAATTCCAGAAGCCAATAGTTACCACAAAAGAAGTGCTTGATGACATTCGAACTCCCTCATTTCTTTGCAAACTGGTCAAATCCACAGGCCCTCTACTGAGAGAATCAGAAGAATCTCCAAAGGTCTCAATATTTTGGGAATCCAACAAAATGTCCTCCTCTTCTTCATAACCGCTATCATCAAACCCTCTACCCCTATAAACCGAGGAATATCTCATCTCCTCGTCAATATCAAAATTATCATGAAGATCTAAGCCTCTCTCCTGTCATAAAATCAAAACGCAAAGCATGAGAAAATTAGAGACAAATTAACTAATCAAAAATCTTAAAGAGGCAAATAATTCATATTAGGCAAACCTCTGCTAAATGTAGGTCCCGGGTCTCCTCACCCTCAATCTCTCTTGCTATTCTCATTGCTTCCTTCTCCAACTCTCTCGTTTGAGGACCTCTCTCAAGTTTTGTTGTGTAAAGTTCCTCATTGAAAGTACTTTTTACACCAAATAGCTTTTGATTGGTTTCAAACTGATCCCAGTTCCTAATAGTGCAATTTTATATGTATATTAATATGATGTTAATATGAAAAAGAGGAATGTTATAGATATTAACTGGAAAAAAAAAGGAATTACAAAAAACACATGATCATCAAAGATTTGCTGCAAGTTTTTTTAAGCTCACAAAAATTCTAACATCAACAACAAAATCAGACTCCGCTTGATTATTGCAACAAGATCCATTGAGGATAGAAAAAGATAAAAAATTCTTGACACAATAGATTAGCACAACAAAAGAGATCTAAAGCAGCATCTCCTTAAACTAATCTCACAGATTCAAAAATCAATTTAGAATTCATGTTTTAGGACATCCTTGATTCTCTCAATGCTAAAACCACTAAAGAAAATTTCCCTAACACCTTGAAATTTCTGACATCTATTTTCCAGACAAATTTATTAATGGGGAAATAACAAGGTAAGACAACTGAAAACAAATGAATCTATTATATAAAAATAGAGATCTAGTAGAAATAATAAAAACAAAATGGATGCAAGTGGGCAGAAGTAATTCGGAACAATAAAGCTATCACAAGACAATTTTGAAAGGAGAGAGCATTATTGCAACCTATTCCACGAGCCAGAAAAAATATTTTCTAGATCAGGACATTGGGGATAATCTTCATCAGGAACCCAGGGCTCCAGTTCTCTCTCCAACCCAACATGACGGGATTGTGATATCACAGAATCTATCAAAAGTTCCTGCTGTTTTTCATGCTGAAGCTCACTTGCAAATCCATCACTGGTTACGGCCACATCCTGGAACCAAATTATGAACAAGCAAATTAATATTGAAGAAACGATAAATAAAAAAAAAAACTAGCAATATTTTGTTTTAGCCAAGTTCAAACATTTCAAGTATCATTCAGAATGATCTAACTGAAACATATTCTTTAAATCTTTTGATAAACTACTTGATAATTCATCTCTCACAGGCAACTTGACTAGGGATGGAACTCTAAAGATAAGAAAAATAGCAAAACCTTTGCTATAACTTGCACAAGTTCTTTGGCAGGTATAATTAAAATTTTTGTGGGTGCCTTGCTAATGAACTCTGTAACAGCCTTGTTTCCTTGCAAAGTACCATCCTTTACCAAGCGAGCCATTTTCAAGACTATTCCTGAAGTAGCAACAGAGTGGATGTTAAGAAGATGAGCCATTTTTTCGAAGTTCACTTTATCTGCATATGAATTCTATGTGAACCAAGCTCAATTTGTAACACTAATTACAGATGCATAATATTTAAAAAAAAAAAGATGCCATACCAAAATCTTTTTCTGCATCAGTTGCATGAAATATTCCAGAGTAAATTGATCCATTTTTCACATGAACTTCCACCATATGCCCAATAAGACATGTGGTCATATAAACTAACCGATCACGAGAGGAACTCTCATAACCTCCAGTCTTCCCACCAGACAGTGAGCCTACACCAAGTAGCATTCTTAGATGAAGATAATAGTTCAATAATGAGAAATTCACATAAGAGAATGTTCACCTGTAGCCTGTATTCTTCCCTGATTAGATTTTCCTGACTGCACCTTACTCTCCAACCTAGCCCCACCCTCTCTATCACCTCTTCGACGAGCAAATCCATTAGAAGAAGATTTGGGCAAAAGTGCTTGTTGGATGTTCATCTCAGAAGGAAAAAGAAGCCCCTAAAGAACCAAGTTTTTAGTATAAAATCAAGACTTCTAAAATCCAATTCTAAAACATAAGCACTTAATCTTTTAAATTTGAGCATTTTAGTGATAGAATTAGCAAAATAGCTTAAAACAAGAAACTACTAAATCTAAGATCAAGCAAATAAAATAGCAGATCACCTGTATCTTGCCTTTATTCCATGAAACCCATACATACAAGTGATAGAATTAGCAAAATGTAAAAGCAATGTGCTTTTCCTGGTAGCCACATCAATTATAAAATTCCAGGGCTCTCTTCCAATCTCATTGACCTCAAAACATTTATCTCTCAGACCAGTAGAGAATAAAGCTTTAACAATACACCGAATATAGCCTATCCTCATACTGTTAATCTAAAGCTTTCCACCAATAAATGTAGCATAAATCTCTAGGATTAACCGGCAACTCAATGGTCCATCTTCATATATTCTGCTAGTTCTATACACAGAAATCCTATCATTCATTCAAATACATAAAGAAACAGTTCCTGATCTTCTTAAATACGTTCCTAGCAAAAATTATAGACACATACACCCTACAAGTAAACAACAGAGGAACCAAAGCTCCTGTGTCAAGAATGAAAATAGCAGCTAAATCAGAAATTCCTTATTTTCTAATCCAAAAAGGTTGTAGACTACTCGAAGGAAATTCATACAGCAATGAAAGCAGTTGAGAGAAATCAAGGTCAGTTTAACGTCAAACAAGCTTGAATGAAGCAAGACATGGTAAAATACACAAATAGATTTGGCTGAGAATAGAGCACAATTGTTGCAAGCAAAATTTCACAAAAACAGCAGGGATTTTAATCATCTTGTGAAGGATATCAGACCCTGCTTCTTAACAATAGTTGGCTAATGTCCGAAATGATTGCATAAGAACCCAAAAGTTTTGCAATTCAAATTTTCAAATATCTTTGGTTTGACAGATGCATTTTCCCAAACCAGCCGCTCATTAAGATACCAAAACTAGGCAACACCACTCTTTAGTTAGAAATTAACAGGTTGCTTTGTCATTGGCAAATATACTAGTTATATAGCTTCCTAACGGTGACAAAAAAGTACAAAAGAATAGCTACCTTTTTCGTATATGTTCTACCCACCCACTTCTTATGAGTTGTGATAAATGCACCTACATGAAATAGAAAACCAGACTTTATTCATCGAATTAGCTAAGATCAACCACAAAATCAAATAAATAAGCCAAAAATGCAAACGCCTAAACCTAAAGTCTACCCAATATTTCAACTACCAAATCAAAGCAAAGCAAATCCAAATAAGCATCAATTACAGAGTTAAAAATACAATTTACATAAAAATAACTACAAAGCTTTCATATGTAAAACCCTAAATTAAAATCTATATTAGAAGCCAAATAACCCTAAAATATAACTGCTTAGTGCATTCGCATTCAGATTTTTCAACAATAAATAGAAAAACAACATTAGAAAACGAGAGAGGAAACGCGATCCTTACCTTAGAAAACTTAGTTAATCGATAATTTCAGCGGGGAAAAAAAAAAAGAGAAGAAGCGGTAGCTTATCGGAGTTGATAAGGAGGAGATTGGGAACCAGTGAGTTAGGGTTAACGAGTCAGGGTTTTTAAATAAAAAGGATCCAAAAAGGGGGTAAAAAGAGAGAGATCGAAGCTCGAAATACAAGCGACGAGGGGAAGAGAAAGGAAAAGGGAGAGAGCTCTCGATTGTGATCAAGCGAGAGGAAAATGGGAGTTTCAAAAGAGTTCTCTTTTTTCAAAAAAAAAAAAACAATTTTCTTTTTTTTTCAAGAGAATCAAAAAACGAGAGAAAATAAAGAAGAAATATATATTTATGTATACATATGTATATATATATACAGAGGGAAAATTATGAATTGAAAATTTAGGTCAAATTGCATAGAAAGTACCTGTATTATATGCATTTGACAGATTTAGTCTTGTTTTACTAGAACTTGATCATTTCAGCCCCATATCAATTTTTCTAAATTAATTTTATAAAATTAATTGGCACAGTTTACTTTTTTCTAACAATTGATGCTCATCTTTGTATCTATACTACAGTTTAAAATCCTTAATTAAGTTGATTTTATAATCAATCCTTAATTAAGTTGGGTTCGAGTGTGCTAAAGCACATTATCATCATATTTATGGGTCGGGAAGAAGCTATGGGTAGTTCTAGGTAATATGTCAAAAAGAACAAATATGATCAGAACCTATTACGAGATTGTTCAAAAAAACACAATTGATATTAAATGTATAATATTTGTCCAATTGTATAAAAATATCAATATAACATATTTTAAAAATAATCTACATCGAATAATTTGATAATATTAATGGATAAAAAAATTTAAGATTGAAAATACACTTTTTAGAAATTGGTAAAAAGATCTTTCTAGTCTCTCAAAAAATCGGAGCAATTTAATCTCTGTCAAATTTGGAAGTGAATAACTAAGGACAATTAATTGTAGCGTTAATGTTTCTTTTGTCAATTTCACATAAATTGGATTGGTATAATAACAATTTTAGCTTTCATAATTTACATATTCTATCAATTTGGTCCTGATTTAACAAAATTTAGCCCTTAATATTTTTTAAAATGCATAAATGTTGAGACTAAATTTGTTGAATTTTTTAGAATCAATACCAAATTAACAAAATATCTAAATATTGAGGGCTAAATTTGTTACGATATCAATCAAAATTATGTACAATTAACGAAAGACATTAACGTCATGATTAATTATACTTAATTACTCGTTTTTTAAAATTGACAATGACTAAATTATTTTGAATTTTTTGAGAGACTAATTTAATCAATTTCGAAATTAAGAGGGATTGGAGAGATTTTCCTTACCAAATAAATTATATAATTAAAAAGGTCTTTTAAGAGGGAGAATACACTTAAAAAGTAGACTTTATATAATTTCACCTTATTTTATGGTAGTAAAGTGGTAAAGATTTCCTACACCCAAATTTATGCTAATAACGTAGGTCCTATTCTCCTATTGGCTACTGTCATTTTCTGGTCTCTCTCTTTATGGTCTCCCATTTTGCTCCGCTACTTCTTTTCATAAAAATAGGTTACATTTTTTAATAAATATCGTTTTTTATTAATTTATAAAATAAATATATTTAATTTCTTAAAAATTCAATATGAATATAAATTGTGAATATTTTTGAAAATTTCAAATAAAATGCGATTATATAAGTTTTTATGGGCAAATTTCTAAGTAAAGAGGACTATATTGATCAAACAAAAGATTTAAAATGTGT
The DNA here is from genome assembly GCA_025503065.1 of Gossypium bickii. Lineage (NCBI taxonomy): Eukaryota > Viridiplantae > Streptophyta > Magnoliopsida > Malvales > Malvaceae > Gossypium > Gossypium bickii. The sequence goes on along the minus strand of CP106714.1, from coordinate 2,110,097 downwards.
TTGATAAATAAAAAAAATTAAGCATTAAATTTATATTATAGTATTTTTTGTAAAAATTAAGTACGAAATATAATTATTTTATTTGATAATATTAAATTTTGGTTTTTAAAAATTCATTTTTTTCATAATTTTAATCTAATTAATATGATAGTATTTATTTTATTTTGACTGGTTTTGGATAATAATCAAAAGGTAAAATTTAAATATTTTAATTTTAATAAAATGATGAAATAATTTATTTTAAAAATAAATAAATTTTGACAAATAAAATTAATTTAATATTCTCCACTTTAGATGATAAGTATTTATCTATTTATATTATTTAAAAAAATAATTAAATATATATTAATGTGTACAAATAAATTTAAATAAAAATACATTTATTTTCCAATTAAAACATCAAGTAGAATTAAATCATAATAAAATAAATTGAAGAATATTTTATTCAGTTCCAACCAAAATTTAAATTAAACATATTCAGAGGGACTAATAAGTAAATAACCCAACATGTTTAACACCAAAAATTCTCTTCTTTTTTCATTGATTTGGGGGAAAAATCATAAAGGCATTTGTTGCTTAGATTCCATTTTTTTTCCTCCAAAAGTTGCATCAATTCATTATTATTCTTTAGACTTTTTAATCTTTTAGGCCTCAATGATTAAAAATTCATTGCATGCTAAAATATTGTTTTTTTAATTATAAAAGGGTAAATTACATAAATGGTCATTAAACTATTTACGCATTTTATTTTGGTCATTGAATTTTTAATTTTTCCAATTTAATCATTAAATTATTCGAAATAATTTTTTTTTTATCATCGAATGTCAATAGCATTTGATATTTAACAAAAATGCTTACGTGGACTTTTTTTTATTGGTCTAATAGTAAATTTAGCCCTCTAATATTAACATATTCTATCAATTTGATCCTAAATAAAAATAATAATAATAAATTAGTCCTTACTATTTGCAAAATTTATCATATTAGTTCAAATTCTAAAATAATAAATAAATTTATCCCTTAACATTTGCAAAATGATGAATTTAATTTTTTTTTTTTTATTTTGTAAACCTCAAACATACAAGCACGAGTAGATTTTGATGGATATGGGAATTGTGCATATGAGAATAATGATGAAAAACATGTGCCAGCTTGCTGCAAGTTTAGTTTGACTATTCAATGTCATGTTCAATCACAGTATTGATCAGATAGTGAAATAGAAACGAAAAATAGAGAAGTAAAGAGAGATTTTACACATGGTCGTTTGTTAACGCAATTCGGAAACAATTCTAGTTTTGCAAAGCTTCGCTTAGTGAATGATTCTTATTCAGTAATCTTTTGGATCACTTATTGGTTCAAACACAATCTACCATTATACAAAGAAAGAATCGCAGCCTCAACATCGACCCCAAATATTACAAATAAAGCTTATTTGCTTATTAGAACAACATTCAATAAAGCCCATGTAAAAAAAACCAACATATAACTATGTCTAGGTTGTCTCGTATCTTGATTGATCAAGTCACTGAACAAATATTATTAGATAGCCTTAGCTCTAACAAATGGTAAAGAACTATTTATAATTTAAAATTTTTATAAATTTTGTAAATTCGTCGTTTTGTAATTTTACAATTTTTTTAAAAATAAAAATTTTTCATTTTTTAAATGTTGAAAGATAATTTGTTTTATTTATAATTTGAACTAAAATAACAAATTTTATAAACATTGAGGGCTAAATTCTTTTAATTTTGTATATTTAGGATCAAATTGATAGAATGTGTAAACATTAGTGGGCTAAATTTATTATTAGACCAATAGTCCGTGTCAACACTTTTGTCAAATTTCAAACCACTGTTAACATTCGGTGACCAAAATATTTTATTTCGAATAGTTTAATGATTAAATTGAAAAAATTAAAAAGTTCAATTACCATAATAGAACGCAAGCAATAGTTTAGTGATCATTTTAGTAATTTACCCATTATAAAAATAGTGTAAAGGTTAATCATTTATTTGAATTTTATTTGACTTGAAATAAGTTTGACATCTATAATTTTTTTTTTATATATTCGAATATGGATTTTAGAAAAATATGATTTTTTAAATATATAAATTGATTTTTAGAAAATAATAATAAAAAAGAGTAATGCTTTTTTTTTTTTTTTTTCTTATCAAGAGTTTCATTTAGCTGCAAAGCAGAGAATACTTTTAAAACAGGGATTGATATCAGTGCAATAATTTTGAATAAAATTGTAACAATATAAGTGTGCAGTTGAAATAAAAAGAATTAGGGTGAAATTTAAAAAATAGTACAACATTAAGGGTAAAATTTGTAATTAAACCCTTTTTTGAATGTAATTTGCAACAAAAAGAAAATGGAAGATTTTTTTCTATTTTTTTTAAATTTCATTTAATTATAAACAATTACATTATGATAATAAATAATTAAAAATTTGTCAATATATATTTTAACAACTTTTAAAGTTTTTAAAATAGAATTTAATATTTAGTAGAAAAAAGTTTTTTAAATTAAAATATAACATATAATTAAAGATAAACAAATAGCAGATAGATGAGATTTATTAAATATAATCAAATAATAACCCGTGACTCAAAGCCTCATTTTTAATAATAGAAATAGATGAAATTGCTCATGGATCTAATTTAGTGGGGCTAATTTACCCCTTTCTTTAGTAGAAAAATGCAAATTGCAGTCTCACACTTTGTATGGGAGCCTCTATGGTATTTTTACCATGGACAAGGCTTATAGGAAGCAACTAAAGCCGTTTCCAGGTTCAAAGGGGGTTGATGTTGATGGTCAGGAGAAAACTTTTGTGGCAAAACATGTTGAAGGAGAGCGCCTCGTGGTCGCTGAACCGCCAATCGAAGGCAAGACTAAGGAGGAAGTGAAAGCCAAGGTATCCCAACCGGTTAGCGATCCTCCACCAGATCATCTATAAAATTCAATACGACCTGCAATCTCCCTACATATCATCTTTGCTTCACTAGCTAACTTTATGCTCTTAGAAATTACAAGCCCTGTTTGCTTGTGTGTGGATGAAGGTTCATATGTCTTGGCATCCTCTTCCTTGCCTAGTGATAAGGCCTCCTTAGCAGGCATTACGTTTCCCCACCAAAATTCCCGCAAAATCCCGTGCATAAGATCCCAATAACTACGTTCTCTACACACGCGGAATATCGTGCTTCCATTTGGTGTCCAACAATACAAATCAACCCATTCTCGATCCATTATCTCCATTTGACCCTGAACCTGAGGCATATAATAGAATGGCATGGTTGACCACGGTAGAGCAGTCTGGGGTTTACCTTTGTTGTAAGGACACTTCACTTCCAAGATACCACCTCCAGGAAAACAACCAAGAAGACCATCCGGTGATCCACCAAGCCAATCAAACTTCTCTTTTGAATGGATAGCGAATCCTAAAGAGTTAACCTCACGACCTGTGATACTTTTGTACCTCTCAATAGCAGTTACTTCATTGAGCACACCCCATTCCATAGCACACCTAGTAGAAGATTCGGGAACCTGTGTTTCAGCTGCGAAAACTTTTTCGTGCCAGAGTTCAGAGCGGCGCTTTCCTTTCCAAAAACCCAAAGCTGTACTAAAGGTACTTGTGGTTAACTTGTTCCTACGAAGGGCAAACCATTCATCTGAGCGTTGAGGTGCATCAAATGGGGTAAGGTTGACAGCCAGCACTATCGATGTTGGGGCACGAACAGTAAGTGAAGTGTTTCGAGAGAAATGCGTAGTGCTGGGGGAAAGGGTTCTTCGACATCCATTTCTCCACCTGTTCATGGACCAAGGAACCATAGCTTTATGATGAACAGCACGAAATCTAGTCATGTAGCAATTGCTCATTGTGAAGGAGGATAGCTGCTTCATTTTGACGTGAGATCCAATAAAAGCAATGCAAATTTTAGACAGATTTCAGGACCAAATGAGAGAAAATAATTAGATAGATTTCCTACATGAAGTTCTGTTTACCATAAATATAGACAAAAATGAAAAAAATACAAAAACCCATGTAATAAACTTATTCTAAAATGGTAAAGATTAAGTTTGGTTACAAATCCATGGTACAACAAACACTACTAATGAAGTTTCAAACCGACTTCTTTTCTTGCAAGTTGTGATCAATATACAGTATACTTTAAAGCAAGTTAAAGTGGTAACGATTGAGGCCCCTATACTAAGAGTCAAATTGCATTTTGCCCTCTCTACTAAAAAGATAGGCAAATTAGTCTTTGTAGGTTAAATCGAAAGATTAAATTAGTTATTTCTATTAAAAACTTCATCTATTTGTACTTTTGAAGACTGGTGTGGATGATAGAATAACCAAATAGTGACACGTAATGTGTCATGTGTACCTCATGCTGACGCTCATGGACCAATTTTTAATTGTAGATATGGATGAAAACAGAGACTAGTTTGCTCTTTGATCTAATGTACAGGAACTAATTTGCCCAACTTTTTTTTGTAGAGGGAGCAAAATACAATCCGACTCCTAATACATAGGCCCATGATACTTTTACCAGTTAAAATAAATTGGGATATCCCTGACATTTAAGCATGCATAATTGGAAAAAAAAATAAAACTTTCAATTAGCCATAGACATCAAACATGAAGTTTAAAAAATGATAAAAACTACTTTCAAAATCGGTGGTTTGCACTTTGCAAAACCAACTAATTATTTATTTTCTTAACAAAGCAGTCCTTGAGGGCAATTGCATCCAGAAAGTAACTATGTCGGCGCATAATTGTAAATTGGGAACTTTTCACAAATGACCCAAAAATTCTCTTTCTTTTTATTTAGATTAGGAGCTAAATAAAAACTTTGCACACTACAAGCTAAATAAAAAAGGACACAAGAATAGCTACCTTTTTCCTATATGTGCCACCCACTTCTTATGAGTTGTGATAAATACACCTACATGAAATAGAAAACCAGACTTTATTCATCAAATTAGCTGAGATCAACCACAAAATCAAACAAATAAGCCAAAAATGGGTAAAAGTACCATGGAGAGACCACTATACTAAGAGTCAGATTATCTTTTGTCCTCTCTACTTAAAAAAATAGGCGAATTAGTCCCTGACATTAAATCAAAGAACAAAAAAGTCCTTTTTGTTAAAATTTTCATCCATTTATGTTGTTAAAAACTAACAAGGCTGACAGAATATCCAAACAGTGACACCTGATCTATCATGTCTACCCATGCTGACCTACAAAGACTAATGTATTCATTTTTTAAATAAAATGGGCAAAATGCAATCCGATTTATAGTACAGGGACCTCTGTGGTATTTTCTTACCACCAAAAATGCAAACGCCTGAACCTAAAATCTATCCAATATTTCAACTTCCAACAAAGAAATCAATGCAAAGGGTTATCCAAATAAGCATCAATTATAGAGTTAAAAGTACAATTTACATAAAAATAACAACAAAACTTCAATATGTAAAACCCTAAATTAAATTCTATAACAGAGCCAAATAACCCTAAAAAATATCTGCTAAGTGCATAAAAAATATCTGCTAAGTGCATTGGCATTCAGATTTTTCAACAATAAATAGAAAAACAGCATTAAAAAATGAGAGAGGAAACGCTACCGCTTATAGGAGTTGAGAAAGAGAGGATTGGGAATGAGTGAGTTAGGGTTAACGAGTCAGGGTTTTTAAATAAAAACGATCCAAAATGCGGTAAAAAGGAGGGAAATTAAGAAGAATGTATATATATAGATATAGATAGATACGTACAGGGAGAAAATTATTAAGAAAATGATTTTTATTTTTGGGTCAATTTTGTATAAGAAGTCCCTCTATTATATGTGTTTAACAGGTTTAGTCTCTTTGACTATAACTTGATCATTTCAGTCTCGATGCCAAATTTTTTAGGTTAAAATATGCCATAAGTCCTTGTACTCTTCTCAAATTTAGAATTTAGCCTTTATACTTGTATTTTTAGGAATTTATTTCCTCTATTTTTTCACATTTCAAAATTTAAATAGAGTTGTTAAAACTGTTAAATTTATTGATGTGACATTTTAAAATAAAAATAATAATCAATTGATAGTCATGTAACTTAAAAAATAGCATTTTAATGAATTTGAATTTAGCAAGATAATTTTAATAGTATTAATAATTTGACCTAAATTTTGAAATCTAAAAAATAGAAAGACTAAACTTTTTAAAATAAAAGTATAGGGACTTCATTCTAATTTTACAAATAGTTTATGGACTTATGCATTGTAATGAAATAGATTATATATTTTTTAATAAATATCGTTTTTATTTAATTCTAATTCTCAAAGTTAAAAAATAAAATAAAATTGTAAATATTCAGGGCTAAATTTATTGAATTTTTTAGAATTAGAACTAAATGATAAATTTTGTAAATATTGGAAGGCTAAATTTGTTATTAGACCAATAAAAAAAATCCGTCAGCTTTCTATTAAGTATTTAATGGTGGGTGACTAAAATTTTAAAATTTAAAAACGTTGATGATGACATTGAAAGTTTTTAAAGTTAGATGACCAAAATAAAACCTACCCAAAAGTTAGGTGACCGCCCACGTAATTTACCCATATATATATAAGTCACAGCGCACAATCTCCTGCATGCGTGCAAGAAAAGCTCCTCACAAGGGTAGAAATATATGCTCACACACAGCAATGCATGTAATGAAGTTGGAAGTTAGTTTTTTTTTTTTTTTTTTTTTCAAATGAAAATTAGGAGACCTTATTAAACTAACGAGATCGATTATCTCCGTCGAATCCGAGTGTACGTAACAGAGGATCCGATTCGGTTTAGAGCTCGGAAAAATGTTGTGACAGAACATTTCCAGACATGGAAGTTGGAACTTACAACAATGATACGGTCACGGACTTTTTTTTCCAATGACAATTCGAAAACGCCGAGATCTTTTCGTGCCAACGAATTCGAATATACATGTCGGAGGATTGAAAGTGGGAAAACAATGCAGGGGAGAGTATGCATGTATGCATGTATGTATGTATCAGTGCAGGCATATAATTGCAAGTTGATCTTCTCGGACCATTTGAAGATATTTGAATGAACTCGATTTCCTCCCAGTTCTTCACCCGAAGCCCCAGCCACGATCCTTATAACATCCTCGATTAATGCAAAATTTCTCATTATATCGACGTGAGCCCCGCGTCCTTCCAGTAAGGTTGTCGGAGGAGAATGACGGTATTCCCTAACGTATGTTCGTATTCCAGAAGGATTGAATTTGGTTTTACCTTGCCAAGCTTTGGCGCACATAAAACCGGCACTTAGAACCGGTACGGTCCCATCTCCATCAACAGAATACACACCACCCTTCAGGCAGGTCTCTTCATCGTTGGCAGATGAATCAATTTGAAACGGAATATGACACTCAGCAGTAGGGGATAGCTTATAAACGTATGCTCTTTCAGTCAGTAGGCCGGTTCCGTAGAAAGAAAAGATTTCCATCTCCGGAGCATTTGGCAACCTGCAAAAATCAAAGTGACGGTGAATAACTATATCGAACGAGCGTATGCCTACATATTGCAATTGGCATTAACTAAATCGATTAACCGAAGAACAAAATGAATGTAGGTATCGGATTCTCACGTCGTTTCCAAGGGGTTCGACCAATACTTGTAGTGTTTATACTTAGGGTCATCCATATTATCGGCAATCCCATAGGAGAAATGAGCAGTACTGCGTGCCATCATTTTCGGAGCAACGAAATGAAGAAGTTCAACAATTGATTCAGCAGTGTATGTTTTATAATCCGCAACAGCTTTAGTACCTTCAAACCCCATGCCATGGTACTCGGTCCACAAATCTCGACAAGTCCGGTTTTCAGCTCTATGACCCTTAACAGCACCCTGAACACACCAATAAGGTAATCATAAAGCACATTATGGTGAACATCTCCACTCTTTTCCATGTAAAACCAGAATTACGAGCACGAACTCAAGTAAGCTTGGACACGGTTTTGAAGAACGAGTGATATAAGTTCATACCTTGAAGTCTATTCGATCAATATCATTTGAAGGTGCCTCAGCAACATCTTTACCAAAGGATACAATCCTTCCAAAATTTGCACTTCTTGTGAGAGAAATAGCACACTTGGCACGTGCTGGGTTTGTGACCCGGGTGCTGTTCTTCATTTCTCTTTTCTGGTCACAAGAGTAACCTTCCTCGGGTGACCAATCTAGACTGCCCCATATCGTGTCGCCGCCTCTCGGTATCATCGACACAGTTGAATCCCAAGAGTGGCTCAGCCTCATCACATGTTGCAATATTTGAGCTTGAAATATATCATTCTCAAGAAAACCAGGTGCAATAGCCCTGCATTTTAGGTGCAGTTATAGTGCAATTGTGAGGAAACGTTGTATCTATGCATGTATGCAGGAGCAAAACCAAACAAATATTTTAGGGATCAAAATTAAATCATAAATTTTGATAAGAGTTAAAATACAATTTCACCAATGTATTAACTAATATCATTATAATTTTTTAAAGGACTAAAATCAAAATCTTATCATTTTTAGGAGTCAAAGTACAATTTTACCAATATTAATTTATAATTTTATACATTTTAAAATGTAAAATAATGCAATTTTTCAATTTTAAGGTCCCCATCACCTCCTGCCGCCCCTGTATGTATGTATGTACACATCAACAAATAAGTATCTGACATACTAACCACATATCCAATTAGTCCTTCTATTTTAGCAGAATTAATATTTACGATTTAAAAAATTATATAAAAATTACATTTTCATTTTTTTTTAGAGTTTAACTCCAAACAAAAAATTTATAACCTTATTAAATCATAAATAACATAGATATTAAGTACCTGACAAGTGAAATATCCTTAGATTCAGCGGACAAAAACAAGGATATAGCTTTCGGAACACCGAGAAACGGCGCGGCAATGTTAACCACGGCTTTAATATGCTTAGAACACCAATAGGGACCGCCGCCGCCGCCCATCGGGGGCGATGCTTCGACCCACTTCATGAAATGCAGGAAAAATAAAGCTCCAGTTGAATGCGGAATGATAACAACCTTTTGTCCTCCACTTGTAGCTACCATCAGTTCTATATTATTCTTGATTCGGCTCAATGTTTGGTCTCGAACCTGATTATTCAAAAGATTTCAACATTACGCAAGAAATTTGTTAACCTAAGGACTAAAGTTGAAAAAATGGGATCGAAAATAAGAAAGATTGTTCTGGGTTCAAGACATTTGGGTTTTTCGAATTAGATTATTAAGATTTTGGATCATTTTGAATTTCGGTCACTTTAGGTTCAAGTTATTTTAATTTGGGTGAACTTTGGGTTCCAATCATTTCGAGTTTAAATTATATTAGGTTTAAGATATTTGGGTTTGAGGCTCAAGTTTTTCGAATTAAATCATTACGAGTTCAAATTATTTTAAATTCTGATCACTCTGAGTTTAGGTTATTTCAAGTTCAAATTAGTATCGGATTAGAATCAAATTGATCATGTCATCGAGTTCGGGAATACGGTTACCTGTGTGTTTTGAAATGAGAGTCTCCAATCATAGGCAGCCATGAACATGGTTTTCTCTTCATATCCAATGCGTGCCAAGTTAGAAACCAGAGTTGTCCACACAAAGCAGCCTGAACCAAAGCCATCAGCAGTCACAAGTCCAGAGATAGGCCTCACTCTTATACCACAAGGATCCATACCAGTTTCATTGTCCAATGACATGTGCTCTACCCAGCATTGTGGTCTGCATAATCAACCATGGAGCAACACCAAATAATTCAAAATCCTAATCATATAACTATGTTGAAAGGAGGCGATATTTTTTTTTTTTTTGAAAAATTTCGAAGTATTGTTCATCGAGAGTTTATAGATTGTTCTTGGTCGAGCTTTTAGAATTTATTGAATTACATAGTTAGTTGAGTGCTAAATTTATTGAATTTTTTAGAATTTGAACTAAAATGACAAATTTTTGTAAATATTGAAGGCTAAATTTGTTGAATTTTTTATGTTTAGGATTAAATTGATTGAATGTGTAAGTATTAGAGGGCTGAATTTATAATTAGACCAATAAAAAAGTATGATTTTCAAATAGTTTAGTGATTAAATAAAAAAATGAAAATTCAATAATTTTTAATAATGTATAAAAAAAATTAAAATACAGTCAAATTATTTGACGTTTGACCTGAAATTGCAAATATCCATTTTGAAAAGTAAAAGGTTAGAAATGACCAAATTTATGATAGAGGGATTAAATCCATAAAAATACATAGTGCAGGGACCATGCATAAAATTTGACGTAAAATTAAACCCAAAAAGATTAAGCAGAAAATAAAAGAATTAGATACCTTTTATAAACATCACCAAAAGTGCCACCCCAAAGTCGCTTCCTAAACAGTCCTTGAGCACATTTCCGCCCTTCCCACAACTCAAGCCCGCCGGTCACGGCCGCCGGCACGAACACCACCGGATGTTTAGCCGTCAATCCCAGTTTCCTCAGCTTTACGCCCGGTGGGTCCGGCAACGGCCCCGTTATCACCTCCGTCACGTACTTGGGAAACGAAGCCGGCATTGCGTTATAAAGGAACAAGAGGAACCACCACGTCACGCACACGCAACCAGTCAACCAGCACCACGTGTCCAAACACGACCACTTGGACAGCGGTCTCTCTTCTTCGTGTTCGTATGGGATTTTTTTTCTCTTGCTTTCATAGCTGAAATCGCCATTTTCGTGTTCCTTTTCGGGTTTTCTGAAGGATTCATTAAAAGGGTGTTTCCTTCTTCTAAGCAAAGACATGTTTTGATGTTTCCCAAGCTTTTTGTAGTAAAAAAACTAGTCGACTTTTTAAATGCACATGAGGTGTTTGATAAAATGTCTAAAAGAACACTATTGTTTGTTTCTAGGGAAATTTTTAAGTTAAAAAAAACACATGAAAACATCAAATAGAAACCTTCTCATCTTTTTTGGATTGAAAAATGAATATTTTTATTAAAAAAAATACAAAAGACAATGGAATCACAAAAGGGCCAAAAACAGCCTTTCCCATCAAACTAATTTACAACATTTTTTTAAATGATTTCATACTCTGTAGAAGAAGGTAGTAGCTGAAAAAGAGTTGAATTTGGGGGAAAACCCAGGAAAATAATACTAATGATAGAAATGGATTTTTGTTGTTGTTTTGAGTATTGCAGAAGGGATCAAAAAGACTTCTTCTTTTGGGGATTGGATGTTTAGATGAAGCAAGTAAAAAGCAATTGAGTGTGGAAAAAAACTGAAGAATTTTAAAGCAACGGGTCAATGAAGCAATTGAGGGAAGGTAGGTGTGTAATCTCACACTCAAAATCTAATAATAGATCCATTTCAAAAATCATTTAATTTTATTTTGAAAAATGAAAAAACGCGGATAAAGTTTTAACTCAATTGGTATTAGTATTACTTTTACTGGAAGGGTTATTTAGCATTGTTGTCTCGTGGAAAAGTAATTTTGAAAAGTTCAGTTTAAATTTTTGAGTTAATCGAGTTGATAAGTCTAATTTTATCATTTTAATTCGATTTAAAAAAATTTTGAATCGAGTCGAATCGAGTGAAAAAATTTTGAGTTGATGAGACTTATTGTATCATCCTAACTTGATTCGAATTTTTTTCGGATCAAGTCAAGTAAAATGAAATTCGAGTCGAATAGAATCGAGTGGCATTATTTGAGTTAAATTAAAAAATATAAAATGTAAAATTAAAATCTTGCTACAGTATAATTAATTTCATATTGGAGCACGTAAATTTGAAAACATATATATTTGAAACATTTTTCAAAGCAAAATAATAATAATAAATAAGATATTTTACTGTAATAAACTTAAATCAATAAGTAACTTATTTAAGTTCCAAAAGTACCAAGTCAATTAATCAAACTTGGTAAAACAATGGCTTGACAGATACCGACACGTGTTCTTTCTTATTTTGTATCGGCTCACTTTATATGATATAATGCTGGTAAAGTTAAGACTAAACTCCTAATAAGGTCAAGCTTTGCCAAATTTAAGAAGTACGACTATGGTCAATTTTTCTTGGAAATAACAAATAATAAAAATATGACTTTTTTAAAACCCCTCCAATTATGGTAAAAGTATTACGGAAATTCTCGTATTAAAAGGTAGATTGCATTTTGCTTATCTATCAAAAAAATTAATCATACTAATATTCACCTAACTATAAAAAGCTATAAAGTGATCACCCAACTATTAGTAATTTTCTTTTTGGTCAACCAACTATAGTGGGCACCCGTAAAAATGGAAACACACAAAAAAAATCTAAGATAGTCGAGTGAGCAAAAAAGACAAAAATCAAAGTTATCTTGTTAGCAGAAGAACTCATTCAATTATCAATCAATTTTGTCTTTTTTGCTCACTCGACTATTTTGGATTTTTTTGGGTGTTTCCATTTTTACGGGTGCCCACTATAGTTGGTTGACCAAAAAGAAAATTACTAATGTCTAGCCTGGAAAGACGACATTGAGGTCACTTTGAGAAGCTTCTCTAAATGACATTTAGATGTATTGGTCAAAGAAGATGGTAACCAGGAGGAATGGCGGTTTACGGGCCTGTATGGCTCACCATATTTAAGAAATCAAAATTTGGTGTGGAATGTGCTTAGAAGGTTAAGCCAAGAAGGTAATTATCCGTGGCTGGTAGCTGGAGATTTCAATGAGATTATGTATTCATTCGAAAAAAAGGGGGGGCTTCCGAGGGATCAAAAGAGAATGAGGTCTTTAGAGATACATTAGAAGAATGTAATTTGACGGACATTGGGTATTCGGGAGTATGGTATACATGGGAAAGGGGGAATCTTTCTGAGACAAATATCCGAGAAAGATTAGATAGAAGGGTGGCAAATGATAGATGGATCAACTTGTTTCCTTTGGGTAGCATTCATCACCTCCCCTACTCAACATCTGATCACTGTCCTCTATTTATAAATACTGATTACGTAAGTAGACTCTCAAGAGATAGAGACTTTCACTTTGAAGTATGGTGGACTATGGAGGAATCTTTTGAGGTGACCCTTAAAGAAATTTGGGAGTCATCATCTGAACTGTTGATGGATAAATTGAGAAATCTGCAGATTAGCTTAACAAAATGGGCAAATACAATCAAGGGTAAGAAGTGAGAATTACGAAAGAGGCTTACAAAAGAGCTTGAAACTTTGATGAAGGAAGATAGAGATGATGAGACGTTGTCAAAGATCATTGATACGAAAATCCACCTAAACATGGAGATTGAAAAAGATGAAGCGTATTGGGAACAAAGAGCCAGGGTTAATTGGCTCCGATTTGGGGATACGAATACTACCTACTTTCATAGTGTGCAACAGCCAGAAGACAAGCAAATTCCATTTCCAAACTGATAGTGGATAATGGCAAGGAAATCAACGATGAGTCAGGCATACAAGGGGAAGTCAAGCTCTTTGAAAACTTGTTTACTTCGAAAGGGGTTGCTAACCCAAGGGAAGTCTTGGAAGGGATTGAAGGGAGCATTTCAAATGAGGCAAATGAGGGACTACAAGCCCCATTTAGCGAAGAAGAAGTTAGAATGGCATTGCAGGGGATGGGGCCCACAAAGGCGCCAGGACCAGACGGATTTCCAGCTATTTTTTTCCAGAAGTATTGGCATATTGTGGGAAAGGAGGTTCAAGGGTATTGTTTAGGAGTGCTAAACGAAGGAAAAGAAGTTGATTCAGCCAATACGACTAACATTGTACTCATTCCTAAAGTTCAAAAACCCACATCTCTTGTTAACTTTAGACCGATCAGTCTGTGCACTGTCTTGTACAAGTTAGTAGCAAAAACGATAGCTAATAGAATGCAGGACGTAATGGGCACTTGTATTGACCAGGTTCAAAATGCTTTTGTACCAAGCAGGTTGATATCAGATAATATACTTCTTGCTTATGAAATTTTACACAAGTTCAGGCAAAAGCGAACAGGGAAGAAGGGGTATATGGCGGTAAAGCTGGATATGAGTAAAGCGTATGATAGGGTGGAGTGGGACTTTATCAAAGAAGTGATGAATAAGATGGGGTTTGCAAGTAATTGGACTGAACTGATAATGAAGTGTATTACTATTGTCTCTTATGCAGTGATCATCAACGGAAGCAGAGGCAGAACTTTTAAACCATCTAGGGGGTTAAGGCAAGGTGACCCGCTAAGTCCTTTTCTGTTTCTCATTTGCAGTGAGGGGTTTCGGCCTTAATGCAGACAGCAAAGAAGAATGGGTTGATTAGAGGGGCGAAGGCAAGCAGGAAAGGGCCAGAAATTTCTCATCTGTTTTTTGCCGATGATTGTATGATGTTCGGAGAAGCAACAGAGAAAGGGGCAAAGGTTCTCAAAGATATATTGAAGGTTTACGAAAGCTGTTCAGAGCAGTGTGTTAACTTTGGCAAATCTATAATTTTTTACAGTACAATGTAACGACCCGAAATTCGTGGGCACCAGAAAAAAAAAATGTGTTATCGGGCCTCCGTCTTAGTAAATCGAGTTAGTAAATAATCATTAGGAGTAATTATGAGTCTAGTAGTGTGCTTAATTAGATTTTTATTTAGTGAATTTAGCTTAATTGAGAGTAATTAGGAAAAAGGATCAAATTGAATAAGGAGTAAAAGTCTAATTGTAGATTAAAAGAAAATAAAAAGGACCAAAATGGCAATTATGCCATTTAGCATAAGTTGAGGCGGCATAAGCTTAAAAAATCTGAGATTTTATGTGTTAAAATATATTATTAATATTATTAAATAATTATATTAATATAATATTATATTATATAATAAAGTAAATAGTAAATGAAATAATAAAAAAAGAAACAAAGAAGAACAGAAAAGAACAGAGAGCATACGAAACAAGCAGGAAAGAAAGAAGAAAAAGAAGGAAAAGGAAAAACTAAAGATTCAAGGTTTTAAACTTTAAAAGGTAAGTCAATCAAGTCCTATTCTTTTAATTTTGATGTTTTAGAAGCTTTAAAGCAAGATTTTGATGAAACTAAGTTGATATTTTGAGAGTTTATTGGTTTTAAGTATATTTTATGTTAAAGAAAAAGATGAACAAGGGGTTAAATTGAATGAAATTTAAGTTAGAGTTAGTAAAAGGATTAAATTGTAAAGTAAGCTATAAGTTTTGTATTATAGGGATTGATTTGGAAGAAATTATAAATTAGGGTTTATTTTGAAAATTTTGTAATCAAGTTGAATATGGAAGGAATTTAAGTAGAATCAAGCATGAATTAAGTTAAGAAAATAAGTAAACTTAACTAGGATTTAATTGCAAAATAAGTCATAAGAAAACAGATTTAAGACAGCAGCAGTAGAGTAACTTTGAAAATTCACCAAAAATCGTAGAAATGGAATTAGAAGTTGAGTGAGATATGAAATTAAAGCTTATTGAGTCTATTTTCATATGAAAGAAACAGAGATAGCAAATAAGTTCTGTATTGTGAGATATTTAAATTTTAGTGAAACTGGTTCAGGGTGATTTCGAGATCCCCTGTTCTGACTTGTAAAAATAATTAAAAATTGTATAAAAATGATTTTGGAACATAATTTATATGGTTAAATTCCTTAATGAGTCTAGTTTCAAATGAGCTAAACAAGGAGGCCATCTAAATTCTGTACAAAGAGTAATTTAATTCGTAGTGAAGAGAGGTCAGAGCAGTTGGACAGTGAAACAGGGGAAACTTTAAGAATAATCTGGTATTGATTGGCCATACCAAAAATTCTGAAAAATTTACAGTAAAAATATATATGAGTCTAGTTTCGGGAAAAATTTACGGATCTTAATTTGGAGTTCCGTAGCTCCAGATATAGATGATTTAGTGACAATGACTCAGTTAGACAGCCTAGAAAGAACTTATAAGTAAATAATAGAATTGTGTATAAAAGATGTGGAATGAAGAGGAAGAGTAGAAATTGAATAAAATTCAATTATTTATTGTAATTTAATGTTGTAATTAATAATGTAAATTATTATTTTCGTAGCTAAAAAGGAACTCGAGGCATCAACCCATAAAGGAAAGGAGAAGGTTACCGAGGAATAATCAAGCAAATTCGGGTTTGTATTACTATAATTCAAGCTATTTATTTATTCATTAAATATTAGATTAATTTATGGATATGGTAAGTAAATTATAAGGTAAGTGTTTTTATTGAAATTGAATTGTATCTGGTTTGATATGGAAAAGTGTAATTAATATTGAAATTGAATTTATTATGAAAATGAAAATGAAATTGAGAACTGAAATACCCTATTAACTAGTCGGGCTGAGTCGGATATAATTGGCATGCCATAGGACATGGAAGAGTACGGGATTTTGCCGGCTTCTATCGATCGAGCACTTACGTGTTTACTCATCAAGCTATTCTTTATTACGATTCGACACTTTGTGTGTCGTATCATCGTTATCATTATCAATTACTGAGTTCAAACACTTTGTGTGTTGAATAATCGATATTATTCTCATTACGATTCGACACTTTGTGTGTCGATATCTTTGTTACCGCGTAAAGGCACATTGTGCCGTCTTCGAGTGTTGGGTTGGAATCCGTGTATCCGTTAAGGTCCGAGTCTCATTAATAGGGGTAAATAAAGAAAAGGTTAAATTGAATAAAATGAAATGGTTGAGCCATTGGAAGAAATGCGAAAATAGAACATGAACTGAAAAATGTGATTGAAATATGAGCATGAGAAAAGAAAGTATGAACCAATTGGTTCAAGAAATGGATAATGGCTCAACATGATTGTGTATTATTTCAATTGTTAAATAGCTAAATTTGAATTGTATGAATATATTGAGAATGATAAACTTATGTTTGAATTGGGTTAGTTAAATTAAAGTTATATGATTTAATGATATGATTATTATGTTTATAATTTGAATTATGGTAATACCACTTTGAGTATATGTATACTCGGTGATGCACGGTTAACTTCCGCGCGCAGTTGTAGAAGTCAAATCTTGAACCAAAGATCCGGCCGGACCCGACTTCAAAGAAACCTTTGGTGATGTATATTTCCTTTTATAATGTGGCATGTACGTAGGTTATGTTTAAATGTTATTATGTTTTGAATGTAAATGGTTAAAAATGTTAGTATTACAAGTTTAAAAATTATAATGAAAGGAGTATATTTATTTTAATCTAACTAATATTTTGATAAATTTAAGTTGATATTATATTGATTGAGTTTGATTAGAAGGTATTTAGAATAGAAAATGAATTTATCAAATGAATTGGTTAAATTGGTTGCTTATTGAAATGAATACGATTTATTTTACAGGGGTTTTATATATTAATAGCGAGAAATGTTTGCAAAAATTTATATTAAACAAAATTTATATTTGCAAATTGTCTGATATGTCCGGTAATGCTTCGTAACCCTGTTCCGGCGATGGTTCGGGGTTAGGGGTGTTACAGTACAAATATAAATGAGGAATCAAAAGCAGCAGTTTTGAGATTACTGGGAGTAAGAAGTTCATCAAGCCTATAGAAGTATTTGGGCCTGCCTAATATGGTGGGTAGATGAAAAAAGGAAGCTTTTCAAAATCTGGTTGACAGAATCGCTTCGCGTATAGAAAGCTGGAGTTCCAGGCTATTGTCTCAAGGGGGGAAAAAGTCTTCATCAAATCAATACTTCAGGCAATTTCTTACTTTTGCTATGTCTTGCTTTCTTTTTCCTAAAGTCTTATGTGAAAGGATAGAAAGTATTCTTGCAAGATTTTTGTGGCAGAAGGGACCTGCTAAACGGGGAATATATTGGTGCCAATAGAGATTATTATGCAGATCCAAAGAAAAAGGGGGATTAGGCTTTCGGAGGATGGCCCAAATTTAATATTTCCCTCTTAGCAAAACAAGGGTAAAGATTATTAAATTTCCCGAATTCACTAGTAGCACGAGTTTTTAAAGCCAAATATTTTCCAGAAAGTAATTTTTTACAATCGAGTCTGGGGAGATCGTGTTCATATATATGGCCATACATTAGAGAAAGGGCTGATGTGGAAGGTTGGCAGGGGTACGAATATTTCAATTAGTCAAGATATTTGGATTCCAGATTATGTTAATAGTAAATTATTGTTCAGAGTTGATAATTTGCAATGCGATAAAGTAGCAGGCCTTATTAGCAGTAATGAAAGAGAATGGAATAAGGAGCTGATTGTCAATGAATAAGGAGCTGATTGTCAATACCTTTCCAGAAGATGTCGCAGAATTGATCCTCCAAATACATTTGTCGATGGAACCCCATGAGGACTTTCTGGCTTGGAGTGGAGAACCGTCGGGTGTTTTTTCAGTAAGAAGTTCCTATAAACTATTACAGAGCTTGGATCCTACAACTTATGCTTTACATAATATCTATAGGGATTTTTATAGGAAATTATGGCGAGCTAAAATACCCACAAAAATAAAAATTTTCATCTGAAAAATCTCGTGGAATTACATTGCTATTAAGGTGAACATGCATAATCAGAGACTAGTGAATAGCAGGTTGTGTCCTCGGTGTGGTGGCGGTGAAGAGACGTTGAACCACCTCTTTCGTGAATGCCCTGTTTCAGTAGAGGTATGGAGAGTGTTATCAGAGTTGGACTTAACAGGGTTTACAAATGCCGAGTTTAGCGACTGGCTTACCATGGCAGTGGTTTCTCTGTCACTGGAGAAGTGTAGAATTTTCTGTATAGCTCTTTAGAGTATTTGGGGCGATAGAAACTCCCGCATTCATGACAAATCAAATAGATCAAGCCAAGAGATCGTCAGATTTATTCATAGTTATATACAAGAACTGGAAGGAGTCAGAATAAATATCTCAAAAAACTCAAATGTGAACAGTAAATGGAGACACCCACCTGGTAGCAGAATCAAGATTAACTTTGATGGGGCTTTTGATGAGAGAAGTAAAGTCTCAGCGTCTGGAGTGGTAGTTCGTGATAGTAGGAGAAATATTCTCCTTTCAAGTGCAGACATCCACAGAGGGGTCCATACAACGTTTGCGGTTGAAGCACTTGCTTGTAGGCGAGCGACCCAGATAGCACTCGACATGGAAAAAGAAGGTATTATTATCGAATGGGACTCATTAACAGTTATAAAAAAATGTCAAAACACAGATAAGGATAAATCGCAGATAAGCCCATACATATATGATATTCATAGCATGAAATCCAGAAACAGAAGTTTGAAATATGAATTTACCCCAAGATCAGCAAACAATTTAGCGCATTTATTAGTAGTGGAATCAGTGAGAAGAAAATAGGGGTTTTACCTGCTTCATAAGGTTCCAGACTTTGCAGAAGCCCAGGCCAGGAGTGATAGCGAGAGAGAGCCAGATTGAGTAACAGGAGAGCAAAGGTAACAGAGGAAGGTTATCAAACGGTCACAGTGAAGAGTCATGAAGAGGCATTATAGCCTTTCTCGGAAATGGAGATCGCCATTAATGTTGACACGACAGAAATTAATGGTCTGGCAAGGCGATAAGATTTTGATTGGGCAGTATGGACGGTTGGTTTTCAATTTAATTTTCAGTTCTTTATTTATTTATTTATTAAGTTTTTTGCCTTCTAGAATTTTCGTAGGCTGAGACACTATCGGGCCAGGCTTATCGGGCCAAGTTTTTTTTTTGTACTTTTTATCCTTTTAATGGAAGCCCAATCTGATTTTACTTAAAAAAAAAAAAAAGTCGCCGCCAAAATTTAGTTGTAGCAGTAGTTAGAACTCTCAGTTGATACTTAAATAACACATGTTCAAATTTTATCATCTAAATATAATAAAAAAATGTTACTATTTGAATCTAAATATAAATTAAATAAATTTTCCAATATAAATTAAATTAAATAAATATTAAATACTCTTATTTAGCAAGTAAAAAATAAAAGAAAAAAATATTAAAAAAGTAAAGGAGGGTGAAATTATATATCTAAATCTAAATATGATATTTTAAAAAATTTCATTATTTATAAAAGTAAAATAAATTGAAATAATAAATGAATAAATATTTGGTATACTGATAGTATTTTTTTTTATTCACATGAAGTCTTTAAAAATTGTTATACGTCCTTTACATATATATATATATATATAAAATAATTTACTATACTTTTATAGTATACTCGTTATCATCTTAACCCTGTTCATGGAGTTTAAAAACTTTACTGGTAGTGTACCAAATATTTTCTCATAGTAAATATTTGAAGGTGTTTGTTTTATATATATACTTCAGATAATAATGAAAATAAGATAGGGGTTCGGTTATACTAGTATAAAATTAAAATATTCTTATACACTTTTGTATATTTTTGTACAATTAATATTTTAACGATCCAACCGTCATATCTTATATTCTGTTCATATAGATTGTCCATGTCAAATTTGACAGAAATTAAAAAATTCTAACTATTTGTTTTATATAGAAAATTTTCAATCGTTCAATAAATATTAATTTTTATATTCATTTAGATCGATATGATAGAGATATCTGATTAGTTCAAAAGTTTACATGTATGACAAGTAGAATTATAACATTCATTACTATCTTAAGCGTACAAAAATATATTGAATAGTTATTCTACACCAGTGTAAATTTTTTTTCTTTTTGAAAATTAATGTCATTATAGGTTCTTATCATATCTACTTTTTTTAATACAATGTCTAGAATTACCCATAGCGCTTTCTCAACCCTTAAATAGAAAGATAATACGTTTCAACGCACTTAAACACACGTCCTTCTATACTGACAACAATACTCAATCGACTACACCGATGTAAGTTAACGTCTTTCTATTAAAATATTTTAATCCAAATATCACTCAAATTAATATATATATATTTTTGTAATATCCAAAACCAAAAATTACTTACCACAATCAAATTAAAAATAGGTTTAAATTTAAAAAAAAAAAAAAAAACCAAAGTCTTCCAATCAAAATGGGCTGGATTGGACCACTTACTTTTTTGTAATTATTGCAAAATTAAAGTCTCCCTTTGACCCATGCCTTGAAGTTGATATGTAGGACTAAAGAAATTTTTTTTTTAATTACAATAATAAGGTAAAGTTTGAATAATAAATACGATTAATACAATTCGAATTCAAACTATATTTGAAACGATGAACACCCTTGAAATCAATGAAAATCTATCAATATTAGAAATATATTCCAACAAATAAACTTGTAGTGGGTTTTTAAGAATTTTGTATCCCATATTGAGCAAAAAAGACTTGTTGTGGCAACACTAACAAACGCTCAGAAGACAAATTGAAAGCAATAATGTCAAAAAATAAATGCTTACAAGTTAGTTCTCTTTATGGGTCAGATTATCTGCACAGACTTGAAGATTTATTCGAAAATTAGGAGGATTTTAGTAAAAATATTAAGCTTGAAAATGGGTTCAGACAAAAAATTATACCCATTTAAAATATGGGTCGAGTTCAATCTTAAATATTCAAAGCCCTAGCCCAATCCAACTCGAACTGTTTTAAGTTTACAATAATTTATATTTTGTAATTTATAACATATTAAAAAAAAAGCTTATACTAAATATATGATACCCTAATGTAAGCATTAAAATAATTTTAAGATAACTATATAAAAAAATCAATAAATAAAAATATATAAAATATACATATTTTTTTTTTAAAAAAAATATGAGCATGTCTAAAATATGGACGAATTTAGGTAAAATTTTATACCCATATTTTAAATCGGACTGAACTTGAATAAACATAAAATACATTAACATTATATTTAAATCTTGCTCGAACCCGACCCGATCCAACCTGACTCATAAATACCTTTACCCACAAGCCTAATCCGTGTAAAATAAGTGAGAGATACATTGGTTATCATTCCTTAGCTTAATAGGGCTCTTAACTCTTCAATCTTTATCACCAGCCTTTCCCTCCCAATTATGGCAATAAAGGGTCACTTTGATGGATGGGATACCATAGTCTGCCAAAATTCAAATGTAAATTGTCCATTTTAAAAGAACTGCATGCAAGAAGTGGGGAAAATAATGTATAATCAAGTCAATTATTATCATCGAAAACCTTACATCTTTAATTTATGTATACGATTATAGATCTTTTCTAAGTTAATGAGGTGTCGTAAAGGTCACAAGAGATGGATATCCATGATACGACACCTCATTAAGTTAATCACCTATTGTGCAATTATTATATTGTGAATAACTTTGTTCGGTTCGTAATTTAAGTTTGAAGGTAGTGATGTCGAAAATTATTAAAGAAAACATACTGATTTATATAAACCAACATGAGAACAATCATTGACAATCAAATTAATCAAGGACAAATTTCGTTAATAAGACAATGAATTGATTTAATTTTTAGTGTGAAATATTCAATTAGGTACAAATTGGTATAGGTGAGCAAAATCCGATTCGAATCGAAAAACTCGATAAAAATTTTAGATTTTGAATTAAATAGTTTATTTGAGTTAATCAAGTCATTCGGATCAACTCGAATAAAAAATTAAATTTTTTGGTTTAACTCGAATATGAATCACGCAATTTGAGTTATCCAAAAATTAAAATAAGAAAATATAAAACTACGTCATTTTGATAAGTTAAAAAGCAAAACTATTATATTGTTTACGTCGTCAAATAATATTGTAACTCATTTACTAGTTAAATAATCGGTCTATGTAAACGTAACATTAAGTATAAATAATAGGATTCATTAACTCGACTTGAAATTTTTTGACTCGATTCAAAAAAATTTCAAATTGAATTCGGTTGCTAAAATAGGATTCGTGAACGCAACTAATTCAAAATTTTTTGATTCAATTCGACTTAGACTTAATCAAATACTCAATCCTACGAATAAATTAATTGATTTTATAAAAGGAAAAAATGGGAGAAAGGCTTTTCATACTTTTAGCCTAGTATTTAATGGTTGCTATCATACTGGAAAATTCTTGATATGTCATATTTCCACAATCGTGTCTAAATATATATGGAGTTATATGTGTATATATAGTATCATTGATTTTGTGATATTGGTAATGCATAATATGGAGTAATATGTGTATATATAGTATCATTGATTTTGTGATATTGGTAATGCATAAGCTTATTGGAATTTAGATTCCAAGGGTGGTGTGATTATGGACCGGATTATTCGTCCAAGGTTGAAGATTTGTTCGAAACTTGGAATATTTTGAAAAAAATATTAGGTTTGAAAAATCAAATTAAGCAAAAAAATTAAATCCACTTAAAATATGGATCAGACTCAGAACTAAACATCCAAAACTCGAGCCCGACTCGGCCTAACCCATTTTAAAGTTTATAATACTTTATATATTATGTAATCTATAACATATTTAAAAATAAACTTAAACTAAATATATAATACTATTCTAATGTAAACATTAAAATAATGTTAAAATGACTATATAAAAAATTTCAATAAATAAAAAATATTAAATTAAAATAATATAATTTTTTAAAAAAATTAAAAATACTATAAACAGATCCAAGATTAGCTTAGGTTAGTCTTTTGCAGATATAAGTGAACTTAGGTAAAATTTTAGGTCCATATTTCGAGTCGGGTCGGGTTTGAGTAAGCATAAAATATATTAATATTATGCTTAGGCCGACCCGACCTGTAAGCACCCCTAGGTGCCAAGGACTGACAAAGGCTCCGATCACTCCTAAAATGAGAAATTTAACTTTTGGCCATTACAATTTATAAAATTGTAAATTATTATATTATAAAAATACACTTTAGTCCCTTAAAATGATAAATTTTGATTTGGTCTTTTAAAAAATTATAAAATGATAGACTATTAAAATGATGAAACTTCATTTTAACTCTCATAAAAATATAAAAACTTAATTCCGACCCCAAAACAATTTTCCAATTACACCCCTACTTGTAACCATGTTGAAAGATATGTCCTCATCATAAAACCTAAACCGAAATTTATGGACAATATTTAAATGCTAGAATTCATATGTTTCAATGTACATTATGAAACATACAATATGCTAATTAATTTGATAATCAAACTATGAGTAAGGATTCAACATTTTAAGTTTTAACCTAAATGGATATCATAACTGGAAGATTAACATTTCATATGTCAACTACACATCAACATACAACTCGTAATTCACACACCACTTGCCTTCGCCAACGGCCGTACAAAGGCCGTTGGTGAAGTGTTGAACTCTTCATTTCATTATCACGGATCAAACCCTAATAAGATAATATAAACTTACTCGAAATACAATAGTGTACCTTTCATATTGTCCAATGTTGGACATGGTTAGGTCTTCAAGGGAGCTTTCTTCTGTCTATCGGATATTCGAGCGGGAGCTGTTGAATGTGATTTGAAGCGGCCCCTTCCTCCTTCCTCTCTTTCCTGAAAATCCAAATTCTTATTGTTTAATTTCCTTTTCATTAAAAATTAATGTTGTTGAGGGGAGGGTGATTCTTTTAAGAGAAATCTTTGAGGTATCGTCCGCTCAAAGCCAATGGGCCCCTCAATGGGTCGGCCTCCCCTCAACAAATGCATGCATGGGTTTTTTGCCCACAGCAAAGCAAGTTCTTATATTATTCAAAACGCCACTACTATAGGCATCACCTACGATGAACAATTAGACTTGTCAACTTTGGCTCGAACCCGAATCCAACCCAACTCTATTTGACCATAAAAGTTGACAAATCCAATTGACCTAAACCTAAAAATGACCTGAACCTGAAACGATCCAAACCCGCAATAACTTAAACCTGATGTAAATAGAACTCAATATGATACGAAATCGTAATGATCCACTATGAGAAACCCGAACCTCAAACTCAACTCAAATGAATTGAACTCAAACAACCCGAAACCAAAATGGCCCGAACCTAGAATGTCTCGGATCGGAAATTGACCCAAACCTGGAATTGTCTTGAACCAAAATAACCCAAAAATTTTAAAATTCGAATTGATCCGATCTAAAACCAACCTGACCTACCCAATCGATAGGTCTAAGAACCATAGTTAAACAGTTTTGAATACCTTTTTCTTGACAATCTGAACAACATCTTCATCCTGCAGAACATGCCCAAGGCCACAATGTTGAGGGTAGTGCCTTGCACTAGTGCCCCAGACTAGAACATATTTGACATCCTTTATCAAATTTCTGTGAATGTGATTACAAAAGTCTTCCACTGTGCAGCCACCCCTATCCTATTTTGTACCAAGAAAAATGGAATGAGAGAATGAGAGGAAGAAAAGTAGGAGAATTCAACGGTATAGACTATAAGAGGTAATGGAAATGATAAGAACATAGTTGAGACATACGGCAGAGAGAACCACGGGATCACTGAAATCAGGTTGCTGGCCCTGTGGTTTTGTATATACTCTCACAAGCCCCATCTCTTCCCACATCTTCGAAAGCAGTCTATCCAAGTTCAGCTGCACAAGCAACAACATACATCAAACATGAAATTGATAATAGGTTTCACCTTGCATTCCATTATCTATGAACAGCAGACAGTATGTTAGTGTACTTTTGGCAGGTAATGGACAATGAACTTCATAAAAAGCATGATGAGATGACAGGTCAACAGACTTTGAACATGTCACTAGAAGAAACAAGCCGCATTCTAAAACCAACACTCTTCTTCCTTTCCATTCTTGTTCTTTATTATTTCCAGAAACCGTTAACATTTAAAAGACAACAGGGGATCAATAACATACCTTCAGATTGCAGCTTATGACAACAGAATTCGGCCGCCGTGCTAACTTATCCACATCATCAATGCCAATGACATCTATCTTGTTGTAAACATAAACACACTTGATATATTTGCGGTTTCCTTCAATGACATCAATAAGATCATCCACGGTAGCATCCTCGCGAAATAGAACCTGAAAAATAATCCATCAAGAATATCTGAGAGTAAGGAAACACCATTTAAGATCGAATCATATCGAAGAGTACATACCTCTGCATTGTGAATTTTGTATTCATGTAAAATTTGATAACAGAGTTTCTCATCCACATGAGTCAAAGGTAATGTGCTGTTAAAAGAGATTCCTCCAGTTTTTTTCTTTTTAAAATATATCTGCAAATGAAATAACACGTATATGAAGATACAGTAAAAAATACCAAGTCATTTGTTATGTGACAATCATCATTCTTCTCAAGACAAACAACAATTCAATACTTTAAAACCTACAAATATAGTTAATATATCATTGATTTACCGCGCAGACAACAGTCAGGAATGAACTTACTTGAGGAGGTCTCTTGTTTAAACGCAGACCCACAGATTCCAGTTCCCTGGTTAATATCTGGCGATGACCCTCACTCTGAAGTTTCCATAGCAAGATTAAATGGGCATAAGGAAAGAATTGATAAAAACAGGGAAAACAAGAAGTCAAAAACAGAAAAATAACATAACTCTTGAAAGTTTAATGGTATCAAGTTAACAATAATATTCAGGATTGAGGAAACAGGCATTAATAGTTAAAACATTGACAAACTATGGCAACTATAAACATCATAATTGCAGGACCATCTGTTGACAGTAACACCTTATGAGCATCCTAATCAAGAATTTCATCATAACAAATAAGCATAATGACCAATTCTTGAACCCCACTATTATGGTATGGATACTTACTTTAGAGGCATCAAGAACCATAAGCACAAGATCCGACGACTTGGCAACAGCAATAACCTGAGAAACAAGCAATCTCATAAAATATTTTGAGATAAAAAACAAAACTACTCAATCAAATTGAGCAACAGTAAGTAAAAGGAAAAAGACATAATCTTATCTTTTTCTTAGTAGGAACTTTGAATGTAGGCATATAGCACCCTCAACCAACTTCAACATAACACTCAGCCAAAAAGAATGTTAAGCATTTAATCAAACAACATTTAAAGGAGAATGTTAAGCAGTTAATCAAACAACATTCAATAAAAATTTTTATCAGAATTTCCCTCACTTGGTAATGATACATTTTATACCAAGAGACGAGAATATACCACCAGGTAAAACTAGAATCTGAAAATTTTTACCTGCCTCCCACGTCCTTTGCCTTCAGAAGCACCTTCAATAATTCCCGGAAGATCAAGTAGTTGAATCTTAGTATCGTTGTAGTGTATGATACCAGGAATGCATGTAAGTGTTGTGAACTCATAAGATGCAGCTTCTGAATGAGTTCCTGTTAACATTGTTAAAAGGGTTGATTTCCCCACACTGTAGTCGAAATACAATGCAACAGTTAGCTTCCTCTCCAAAGAAAAAATGTAGACAGAGAGCACAAATTTATGCATGTTGTACTGATCAGAAAGTACACTATCTGTTTTCCTAAATTAATTGCACAAGAAGATAAAGCAAGCTAGAGTCAAGGTTTCAGTATGCAAGTGATAAAGGTACAGACCTTGGAAATCCAATTAGTGCTACACGTCCATGACCAAATTTTGTAACTTCAAAACCATCTCCACCTGCACTAGAACCCTGATACATAGATTCGAAAGAAGTTTAAAGGACAAAAAGAAAGATTATTGCATGGAAAAGCTAGTGCAATCTTAATAATAAATCATCAGCAAGGCAACGAACAGCTTAATCATTCAAAACTCTTATAAATGTCTAGTCAACCAAGCAAGAAAAATTAACTTATTTGAGCAGTTAGATATGGTAAAGTTATATAGTAAAAAGAAACCCACCTACCTAGAAAGTGAAAAAGAACCTGTAAACTTAAAACATTGAAGAAAAAGAAAAGAAAAGGAAACTGATATTAAATTCAAGCCTTAGGAATTGTTAGTAAAGATAGATGGTAACATTATTAGCAGGCACAAGTACATTAATAAGTGGCAAAGCAGAAGTTAGAGAAATATATACCTATATTTATGTATTCATCATATAAGTAGAAAACAAAAAACAAAATTAGAATTTATTCATACAAAAGAAACATTCATACTTTTGGTGGCTCTAGTAATTGAGTCCTTAGCTTTGCAATCTTTGCCTTGAGCTGGCCAAGATGGTATTCTGTATATATTCAGTCCAAAAAAAAAAAAAAACATAAAGTTAATAGATTCACTGTTTTCAATAGGATGAAGAAGTAGCAAAATAACAACAAATAAAAAGGAAAATTCAGTTCATAAGAGATAAAATTTATACCTGTTGCCTTATTTTTCTGGGTTCGAGCCATCTCGGCTTCAATTTCTTTAATCCTCTCAATGATCCCCATTTTTTCCCCCTTGATTTCAAGTGCTAAAACAAGAGCACTGATATATAGATTTATATAAAACAAAAATTAAGTGAAAAACAAGCTAAAATCATGCACAAAAAAAAAAAAAAAAAAACCAATACATATTGAAAAAAACTGAACTTTGAAGAGAACCCAATTATACGAGGTGATCAAAGAAGAAAAAAAATATTAACACAAAAATCCATGAAAGCGTTTGGTCGACAAGAAAAAGGTGTAAAAAAGGGAGAAAAATGATTCCTTTTCCTTTTCTTCTTTTTTCCAATATTCGATAAGAAACTGATTAGTTGAAGCATGTCATCGTAACATTATAATTATAAGTAAAAATAAATTTAAATTATGAAAAAAGGAAAAGAAAATTGATTTTGTTGATCATCATATCGGACTGAAAAGAAAGCGAAATTTAGAAATAATTGAGCCAAAAAAAAAAACTTGAAGCATATGGCATCGTAAGTTTATAACTGCATGGAATTGATTGAAATAAATATATAAATAAATAAAGAGAGAATAAAAATTATGTTTAATGAGTGACTCACCGGAACTGAGTTGAAAAGCGACCTATGGAGCAGAAAGATGAAGAAGGAAGACGAAGCTGAGAGACAGTGGCAGGCTTTTGAAACAGAAAAATGAGGGACTTTGGATTTTAAAAGGCCCAACAAATTAGGATCATAAATTAACTAACAATACCTGCATATTATTCGTATTACTACGCACAATAATTTATTTCAACCTTCAATTTTAAAAAAATATTTTAATTTTTATTTAATTTTTCACCTTTTTTTTAATTTAAATTTATGTTATTGCTCAATTCATGTAAAGATGTATGAAAAAATCAGTATTTATTAATTTTTTTAACTTAGTATTAGACTTGTTCATGGGTCGACCGGCCTGGCCGACTCGACCCGAATGCCCACCCGAAAATTTGAACAAAAATATAGACTCGAAAAACATGTAGATTTTAAGTGAAAAAGTCTTATTAGGAAAAAAAACTACGGGTAGAGAAGAAATTCACTAATGTTGAAAAACAATAATGCAAGAGGTTTTTTTATTACACAAATTTTAATGGTTAAGCAACATTGTTATAATCAACGTCTAATAAAAGATCGCCCCTACATATCCCCAAATTTGCATTTCTATTTTATTTCTTTAACAAGTGAGTTACACATCGAACTTTTCTGACGGATCAAACGAGATAACTCTAACAACACCTCAAATTATTTGTCCATAATCATATTAAAACAATACCGAATAATTGAAATATATTCAAAATTTTAAATTAAATTAAGCTTGGATCAAACTCACTTATGATATATGATTTAGCTAAAGTGAAATAAGAACTCGAAAATACAAAATTTATGGGTAAATTTTTGTTTTTGTCAATTAATTAAAAAAATTATAATTTGGTTATTGAATTATCTAAAAGTTTTCTTTTAAGTCATTGGGCTATTAAAATTGATATTATATGACTTTTTTCTATTTGCACTATATACATAGATTGAAAGCTCTCGTTCTCCTTCACTTCTATGGTTCATTTTTTATTTTTATAAAACAACTTTGGATGTCACAAATTTGCAAACAAAAATTCAAACATTTTTTTCTTTGATTTCCAACATCGATTGTTAAAACAACTTGGACCTAAGATATATTTTTCTACTCACCGATAGGTACCAATCCACCGTATTGATTATCGAATCCTTACTTGAAGCTCGTTACCAAAACTTAAAAAAAAAAACAACTTAATATCCTAGTGACTTAAATGAAAATTTTAGAATTTAGTGACCAAATAAAAAACTTTCCCATAATTTAGTGCCTAATGGTGTAGTTTACACACTTCCTCTTGGCCCAATTGAAGTTTTTGGTACTCCCGAACACTCGTAAAAAAGTTTTAATACGGGAAATGTATGAATATTTTAATAGAAAATACCAGTTTACTATTTGATCTACATAGTGAGATTAATTTGATAATTTTTTAAATAAATAAGATAAAATACAATTTAATTTTTATTATAAACACCTCTATAATACGTTTACCTTGAAATTATCAATAAAAACTAATAAATATAAAATGATACAGTTAAGAATATATCAAATATCCATTGAGGTGGTAAGTCTTTTCAAATTTTAACATGCATAACTTAACGGGCTGATGACAAGGCCGAGCAAAGCCATTAGTGGATGGGTAACAAATTTGGTAATATTTTAATAATTTAATTGTTAAATTTATCAATATAATTGTATTTAACATACATGTAAATTTTTAAATTGATCCGATATTTCTATCATATTGATCTAAAATATTGTATATATTGAACTATTAAGAGGTTTTTTTTTATATAAAATAAATAGTTAAAATTTGTTAATATAGATCAAATTTGACATGCATAATTTATTTGAATGTAATATAAAATATGATAGTTGAATGATTAGGATATTAATCATATAAAATAAAATAAAATACATATTTTAAATTTAATATAAAATATATATAAAAAACACTAAAATAAATTAATAAAATCTTCAATGACTTTTGAATTTAAATCACAATTATTGAAACTGGATTAAGTTAAATCAAAAATTAATTAAAGTAACATTTTGAAATAAAAAATTGAATTAATTATCTCACAAATTGATTCAATCGATCGGATAATTTTTTTCAATTTTTAAATATTTTAATAATTTATTTAATTCAACCATTCACACCAATTTTTTTTTGAAAATAACATATCGATTGGGCTTTTGATTAATAAAAACTAATTACAAAGCAAAGACAAAAACAGTAACTTAACAAATAAAGCAGCCCAAATGTAAAAGGCCCAAAAACTGAAATAACAAAACGAAGAAAAACTAGATATTTTAAGAACTTCAACAGACTAAATTTTGAAAAATTAAAACCACCGACACTATTGCCCAATCAGAAATGCTTGAAATCTGTCAAATATCTCTTTTATCATAATTGTTTTCTTGAATGGCGATTTCCTTATCTGGAAAGCCATTTTCTTTCAAAATCTTTCATTTCTCTAGCTTCCCTTCCCAAAGCTTCTGCCTGAGTTCCCCTTTCAGTCTGGTTCACGCACCGATTCCTGTAATCTCTGGTTCTCAGCATAATCTGGGACTTTTCCTTCCAGATAAATCTCTTCTTTGTTCCTTAAAGTTTTTGCTGCAATTTTATGGGCAAGGGTATTCGCAGATCTTGGGGTATGCTTGAACACGAAATGTTTAGATCTATTTACCATCTGTTTTATGTCCAAAATGTAGGCTCCTATCATTGATTTGTCCTGATATCTGCTGTTGCATTTTTTATTACTGCTAGGGAGTCCCCTTCAATAATAAGATCTGGCCATGAATTCTCCATTACTATTTTAACCGTTTTCCGGCATGCTAGTGCTTCGGCAGCAAAGGCCGAGATGACCCCTTTATGAATCTCAGAACATGATAAGAGAGTAAGCCCTTCATTATTCCTTATTACGATACCTGAGGCTGAAACTTTGTTGTGCCCATCAAAAGCTCCATCGAAGTTGACCTTTACAGATCCTCGAGGTGGGTGTCTCCAACTCGTAATTTCTTTTAATTTCCTTGGTTTCCTATTCTCCAAACCATCAAGTTCTGCAATGTAATTGATTATGAAACTCCCTATTTCTTTGCCTGTACTGACCTTTTTGTCGTGTATTCTTCAGTTCCTGTCTCCCCGTATTGCCCAGAATGCGCAGCAGAAGATACGACATTCATGCGAGTTAAGCTGTTCAAAGACCCAGGTGAGCCACTGTTCAAAATTCCTGTTGTCAGTTAATAGCACGTTCTGAAATAGCAACGTTGACCACATTTCCACTATAACAGGACACTCTAGAAATAAATGGTCGATCGTTTCGGCTTCTTCCCCGCACCGAGGACAGCTTGCATCAGTGACTAACTTCTTATGTTGCATATTTACTTTCGCGGGCAAAAAGTTCCATGAGATTTTCCATGTTGTAATCTTTATTTTCGTTGGTAGATTCAGGAGCCATAGTTTTTTTATAGAATTTTCTATAGCTGGTTTGTAAAGCATAAGCTCTAGGGTTCTCATCAACAGTTTGTAATAGTTTATAAGCGCTGCGAACCGAAAATTCCCCGAAGCTTCACCTCTCCATGCTAAGAAGTCATCGTGCAGGTCGTCTGCCAAAGGGTTTCGGAGGATTCGTTCAGCATCATCCTCTGCAAATGTATACTTGATCAACTCTATTTTCTATTTTCTCTCATTATTATCAATCAACGTATGAACATTTTGATCACGTATCGAATCAACCTCTGATGATAACCTGAAATTAAGTGCATCTGGAATCCAGGCATCAGCATTAATAGAAATATTAGTGCCTGTGCCAACTCGCCAAACTAAACCTTTTCTCAAAACATCTTTTGCAGCCCATATGCTTTTCCAAGTATAAGAACTCGAGTTTCCAAGTCTAGAATTTAAAAATTGATCATTTGGAAAATATTTTGCTTTAAGAACTTTCGTAACTAAAGAATCTGAATTATTCATAATCCTCTAACCTTGTTTTGTTGAGAGAGAAATGTTAAATTGAGACATGTTCCTAAAGCTCATACCTCCTTCCGCTTTGGATTGGCACATAAATTTCCATTGACACTAATGTATACCTTTCTTCTTCTTTCCATGCTGCCACCAGTATTTCGCAAAAATGTTTTCTAAATCCCCACATAGAGACTTTGTTAGAAAGAAGCATGTCATAGCATAAGTTGGTATTGCTTGAAGTACTGACTTTATGAAAACCTTCTTCCCTCCTTGTGATAGAAACCTTGAGCACCACTGACTAATCCTTTGATTGACCTTATCCTTTAAATTCTGAAACGATTCTTTCTTTCTTTTGCCCACCACATTAGGAAGTCCTAGATATTTTTCGATATTTGTTGAGCATCTTACCCCAATATGTCCGAAATTTCTTTTTTGGCCCCTTCTGATATGTTAGAGCTGAAGAACATTGTCGATTTACTGAAATCCACACATTGACCTGAGCATTGTTCATACTGTTTCAAAATGTCTTTTAGAAATGCCGCTCGTTCTCTTGTGGCTTCCCCAAACAATAGACAATCATCTGCAAACAAAAAGTGTGATATCACTGGTCCCCCTCTGCTCGCCTTAACACTTTTTAGAACCCCCTCCCTAACTGCCAGTCGAATTAAAGCTGAAAGACACTCACTACATATCAGAATGAGATAAGGGCTAAGTGGGTCGCCTTGTCGTAACTCTCTTGTAGGGTTGAAAATCCTGCCTCTATTTCCATTTATGTTCACTGAATAGGAGACTGTTGAGACGCATTTCATGACTAATGCCACCCAATTCTCTGCAAATCCCATTTGAAGCATTACATTCTTCAGAAAACACCATTCAACTCTATCGTAGGCTTTACTCATATCAAATTTAACCGCCATAAGCCCTTTTTTCCCAATACGCTTTTGACTCAATGTATGAAGAATTTCATAGGCAATCAGCACATTATTTGAAATTAGTCTTCCTAGAACAAAAGCACTTTGAGCACTATCAATTCATTGTACAGAATTGTGCATAGGCTAATAGGTTTGAAATTAACAAGATTTGTAGGGTTTGAGGATTTTGGGATAAGCATTATATCTGTTCTATTTGTACATTTGAGATCCTTACCTTCATTTAGAACTCCTAGAAAAAAGTCTCGACGTCTTTCCCCACAATTTGCCAGTATTTTTGGAAAAATAAAGCTGGAAAGCCATCACAACCTGGTGCTTTGGTGGGTCCTATCCCTTTTAGCGCTTTATGAATTTCTTTCGCCAAATATGTCAATAGTAGAGCTGTATTAATTTCAGAGGAAATATTCGTATCAATGCCTTTTAGAAGATATGATGAATCTCCCACACCACTAGATGAAAATAAAAATTTAAAATAACTAGAGGCTATTTCGTTAATTCCTAATTCATCAATAACTTTCCGCCCTTCCACTGATTCCAGCCTATTAATTGTGTTGATCCTTCTTCGAGCTGAAACATATTTGTGGAAAAAGGCTGAATTTTTATCTCCTAATTGTAGCCAGTTTGCTCTTACTTTCTGCTCCCAATACATTTCGTCTTTATCAATTTCCATATTTAATCTGATTCTGGTATCAATAAGCTTTGCCATTGTATCATCATTCCTCTCACCTTCCAATAAAGTTCCCAATTCCTTTGTAAGCTCCTTTTTTAACCCATCTCTCCCTGACTTAATTAAGCTTGCCCATCTTATCAAACTAATTTGAAGTCTTTCCAGTTTTTCAGAAATCGATCAGTTTGATGACTCCCAAGACTTTTTAACCTCTTGCTCAAAGGACTCTTCTAACGTCCACCATGCCTCAAATTTAAAACGTGGGCTTCTGCTAAAGCTTTTCTCATTGCCTGTGTGAATAAGAAGGGGACAATGATCTGATATCGAATGAATTAAATGACTAGCATTTCCTTTAGGGAATAGATTCATCCACTTTTCATTAGCCACCCCCTATCAAGTCTTTCTTTTATATTCGTTTCCGGTAAATTCCCTCTCTCCCATGTAAACCATGTTCCCTGAAATCCCATATCCATTAATTGGCATTCATCCAAAACCTCGCGAAAAGCTGCCATTATCCTCTCCTCCCTCGGTTGACCTCCACTCTTTTCAAATGAGTATAGAATTTCATTAAAATCACCACTAACCAACCACGAAAAACGTTGTTCTTGCCCCAATGCTCTTAGAAAACTCCACGAAGCATGTTGATTGCTAGCATAAGGCGACCCGTAAAAACCTATAAATCTCCACTCTTTATGAATATTGCTTTCTTAAATCAGTACATCAATATGATTTTTCGAAAAGGTTCTGAGACTTACTTTAATTTCTTCTTTCCATGCTAGACAAAGCCCACCTCTTGATCCTTCTACTCCTACATCAATTCCATTCACAAATCCACTTCTTCTTCCTTTCCATATGCTTGTCATCAACATTGGTCTTCATAAAGAAAATCATATCGGGGTTATGTTGCTTCAGCAAGAATCGAAGCCTTCTTACTGCCCGTGGGTTCCCCAAACCACGGACATTTCAGCAAATGATTTTCATTGCGTCCGGTCGGTTTGCCATCTGGCAGCCACCGATTTACATTGGTTGGGAGAAACATCATTCCTCAGATTTTCTGCTAACACCGCCGGGTCCTCCTTACTTCCTAGAATTGGGCGTTATACTTCATCCTTTTTGACATAATTTTCCATTGTTCGTTCTTTATCATAATCCCCATTATCGAATTTTATCAATTTTCTCTTGCGCGCTATGCTTTCTGCATTGGATTGACCCATCTCTCTCATCGAATTAACTCTTTTCCAGCTGATTTTCCTACCTGATTTCAGAATTCCGTCTTGAGTGCCTTTTCGTGTATGATCTTCCTCAATAGCTATCATTCCTTCTTCTTGAGATTTCAACACTTTCTCCACTTCTGATAGTTGTAGATCGACTGTTTGTCTTGTATTGTAATTATCCCTTTCTTTCAGCCCCATCTCTTGACTTTTCTCCAGCAGGCCCGTATACGAACTTTGATACTTTATCTTTTTTGAGATAGCATTTAATTTAACACTTTCTTTTCCAAAAAAACTGCATTCTGCCTTTAATCTAATGAGAAATGGGGGTCTTCTTTAATTTTTTCTCGTTCTGCATGATTAATTATCTCACAGTTTGGGAGAGCGTGCCTCATTCTACCACAACCAAAACTGAAGGTCGGTAGCTTTTCATATTTGAAAGAAACCCAACATTTACCTTGTTCGCCTTCGGATACAAATATACCCCTTCAAAGGGGTTTTTGCACATCTAATTTAATCCTAATTCGACAAAAATCACCCTTTATTTCAGATCTAATAATTCCTCCAAAAGTGGCCCCAATAGCATGCATTAAATCTTTTTTTATCAAATTCTGGCAAGCATGGCCCTATTTTAACCTAGAATAAGGACGAAACAAGCTTGATTTTATTCCTTTCCATCGATCTACTCAATCTATCAAAAATGACTAATTGTTTTCTAAAAAGCCATGGTTGACTTTCTAGGATTGATTCTAGATATTCTTCAGACTCAAAGTTAATCATGAAAAGATTTTGACCTGCTAATTGGATTTCAAATTTTTCTTTTGTTTTCCAGATACTTTTCATCTGTGCCCTAAAGCTGTCTGGGTTATAGGACTTCCCTGTCCATACCGTGTAGTTCAGCGCTGGTTTTCTGTTTAGTTCCACTACCGAGCTCTTCACCGATAGCTGTATGAGTTCTTCTGCCAAGAGGGAGAACTTTTTATCCTTCAACCCTTTGTTGCCACCACTTTCCTCCATCCCAAGCCGCAGCAGAGGCTGGTTTCACTAAGATACTGAGCAAAGCACTCTTGACTCCTAGGGTTTTTTTTCCTTACGATATTTTTCCTAATTCTAAAAATTTTAAAGAAACATATTCACACCAATTTTTAAATACTTTATTACATTATTTTGTTATGTCAAAGTCACGTGATTTTTTTACACCTGATTTCTTCTGCCAATTACTGTCCGCACGTGCCAACTCTTTTATCATCTTTCAATGACGTGTACGGTATAGGTAGCTTGTCTTCAATTTTTTTATTTGCAAATTAGACCCTATACTATAAGTAGTTTGCAAATTTAATCTCTATATTTAAAAAAAAGTCAATTTTAATCCTTGTACATTTTAGCATTTAAATTTTTCATCATCCAAAAGGAGTAGAAATTAAATATGCTTGGTTAAATTATGTCACTAATGTTGTACAGAGCATAAAGTTATTCCACATTCTCCAATTTGATCATTCATAATTCTTATAATTTTTGAATTTCTAAATTTTAACAAGCTGACATAACATTACATATATGATAATATGTTTGACGTATAAGATTTTGAAAATAGTAGAACTTAATGAATTTAATGGTTATTGTTTAGATCAAGATTGGAATTTCAAAATTAGAAAAATATAGGGACTAAAATGATCAAATTAATTAAAGTACATAGACTAAATTCACAACTTACACATTGCACAAATACTAATTGCAGGAATTAACCTATTTTTACATTTAAA
This sequence comes from Gossypium bickii, assembly GCA_025503065.1. NCBI lineage: Eukaryota > Viridiplantae > Streptophyta > Magnoliopsida > Malvales > Malvaceae > Gossypium > Gossypium bickii. The sequence continues at coordinate 2,072,745 of CP106714.1, read as the reverse complement.
TATGTAAAAATATCACCTATCCACCGCCTCGATTTTTTTATTAATTACAATAATCACCAACTTAAAAATTATGTACGTAAATGATCTGATTTCTATAGTGTATGTCGGTGCCGTCAGACACACTGGCAGCACCGACCCCATTATCGACCAATGGTTGTATTTTTTTTAAACATCTTCAATTCATTCCCTAGCATATATTTAAATTTAGATAAACTCGAGAAATTTTTTTGAAGGATATATTTGAGTAATTTAAATAAAATTTTATATAATCTTTTAAGATTGTTTTTAAAAAATTAAAAAATTAAAAGAGCTTATTTTTGTTATTCCTATAATTTTAAGGGCTATTTAAATTTAATTTTAAAAGGAGATAGACTTAACATGAAAATAGACAAATATATATATATAATTTGTTGCCTACCTGCTGCTAAAGGTGATCATGGGTTGGGCTACCAGGCCCGGCCCGACGGCTCGCTTGAAAAATGGGAGGGTTCGGATAAAAATATAGGCCAGAAATATGGGTTTGAGTAAAAACGAGGCCCGTTTAGAAAACGGGCTGGGCATCGGGTAAAACTTTTTTGGCCTGGGCCCGGGCTCGACCCGAATTATATATTAAATATATATTTTATTTTAAATCAAATATAGTTTTTAAATTTCCATATTTTTTATTTTTGTTTTAATATTTGTTTTAAAATTTTTTATTTAATGAAAAAGGCTAAAAAAAATTAATATGAGTCGGGCCAGGCAAGGCTCGAATTTATCAATTTTCTTTCGAGCCAGACTTGGATAAATTTTTAAGCCTATATTTCAGACCGGGCCGAGTTCTGGCCTAGAAAATAGGCCTAAAATTTTGTCTAAACCTAATCCGGCCCGGCCCATCATCACCTCATCTGCACCATTTTTCAGCAAATTAAAAAGATTAATTGCTTCATGATTTATATAACACCACTAAAAAATTATTATTTTATTTTTAAAATGCAATTATTGGCCTATGATGGTGTGGCGTCACCGACAAACACTGTAGAAGTTGAACTATTTTCGTAATTATTCACAAAATTTGGGTTACTTTTATGAAAAAACCCGATAAGAGAACCTCGCCTTTGCTTAAGATAGCCGCACACTTTCTGACTTTCCCTTCCGTCAGTTTTTCATCAACAGGTTTGCCTCTTACCAGAACGTCAATGGATGTTTGTGTAAAGAGATGGAGCATGATACGCCCTGCTCAAGATACTCCTAAAGAAACGCAATGGATTTCAAATCTGGACGTGGTGATGACAACATACCATTTCCCTTTGCTGTTTTTCTACAAACCAAATGGCTCCTCTGATTTCTTTAAGCCTCAAGTGCTACAGGAGGCTTTAAGCAAGAATCTTGTGCAATTCTATCCTATGGCCGGGAGGTTGGGACGTGATGAAAATGGTAGGCTCGAGATATTATGCAACGCAGAGGGTGTTCTGTGGATAGAAGCTGAAACTACATCGGCCATGGATGACCTTGACGGTTTTACTCCCTGCTCAAAACTGAGGAAACTGGTTCCCACGGCTGATTACTCTGGAGATATCAGTTCTTATCCGCTTATTATGGCTCAGGTAAGTGAATGAAGAAACTATTATCTTATTATAGATGATAACTGTTACTTGCAATAGGATACCAAGGATAAGCTCTGAGAAAACTCAGACAGCCTGATACTGAAGTTAAAGCACAAGAAAAACTAAGCTATCAGCTAAGAAGTTAATATACGGCTTTTTTTTTCAAAATTCACATTAATTATAAAAATCACCTACGTATAAAATCTTACATGAGAATAACCTGTTTTCTACCGAAAAATTGGTTATTTTTGTTAAAAGTATTACCATCAAGAAAGTATAGATACTTTCCGTTCATCTTCACAAGAAAGTGCTAATTACTGAGGTCCATGGTGGTGGCTTAGTAGTGAAGAAGATGAAACCGAAGCTTTTTGCTCTTTAGTGAACCTCTCATCTATAATAATCATTTTAGCCCGTCGGATGCAACGATATTTTAAATGAAAAAACTCTAATAATCCTCACCGAAGAAAAGCTAAGAACAAGATTAATCAAAGCTAAGAACAGGATTACAAGATTATTACAAACGAGTCGAACGAGAGGTTTATTGAAGAGGAAAAAGGTTTCGGTTTCATCTTATTCACTGTTAAGCCACCACCATAGAACTCTTAGAACTCTCCTGTGAATCTGAATCGAAAGGATCAATACTTTTTTATGCTATTACCATCAATAAAGTATTGATACTTTTTTACAAACTGACACCGGTGTCAACAATGAGTTTGGCAGCATCCAATTTTTTTTTTTTTTAATATGGGATGGTGCCGCCAATGGGAATGGTGACACTGGCTTTTACTGTAAAAAAAATAAATCATTCTCGTAAAGATTTTACACTTGAATCCTTTTTATAATTAATAATTTTTTTTGTCAATTTTGAAAAAAAAAACCTCAATATTTTTGCTTCAAAAACGTTAATTGTTGTGTATATTTTGCTAGGCAACTGGTCTTAAATGCGGTGGAGTCTGTCTTGGAATAGCAATTCATCATACTTTGACTGATGGCACAACGGCCTTTCATTTCATCAATAGTTGGTCTGAAATGGCAAGAGGCTTGCCCCAAATTAGCATGCCACCACTTATTGACCGAACCCTTCTCCGAGCAAGAGTGCCGCCAACCCCTAGATTTCATCATCTCGAATATGACCCACCTCCTTCCTTAAACACCTCTACGTCACTTGACCCTAATAATCATAAACCCTCCACTGTATCTGTTTTCAAGATCACACAAAATCAACTTAATACCCTAAAAGCCAAGTCATGGGAACATGGAAACAAAACCAATTACAGCACCTACACCATTCTAGCTGCATACATATGGCGCTGCGCAACTAAAGCTCGGGGCCTCTCATATGACCAACCAACCAAGTTAAACATGCCAACTAATGGACGCCCTATACTACATCCTCCCCTCCCATCAACGTACGTGGGCAACGCAGTGTTTTCGGCTTCATTAATTGCTCTATCTGGACATCTCCAATCAGAACCGTTTGTAAATACCCTAGAGCGAGTTCATGGAACATTGAAAAGGATGAATAATGAGTATCTAAGATCAGCTCTTGACTACCTAGAAACACTGCCAGATATAACAGATGCCAGGAGAAAACCAGACACTTTCCAGTGCCCAAACCTACTTATCAACAAATGGGCACGACTGTCTCTATATGATGCAGATCTTGGATGGGGTCGGCCAATATACGTGGGTCCAGCAAACGTTGTCCATGAAGGAAAAATATACATACTACCAAGTCCAACCGATGATGGGAGCTTGTCACTGGTAGCATGCCTACAGACCGCTCATATGAAACTCTTCGAGAAACATCTATACGAAGGCTTGAAGTCATTTGACAAGATCAAAGCTCGATATTAGTTGTTTGTTCTCTCTATCAATATATGTATAAACCTATAAATCTTCTACTTCTGTTTCTTCAACTATGACTTTTTGTTTGAATCCTGTTTTTTTGAAATTTACCATGTAAGCTGGCCTGGCAGAAAGATCTTTTATTGGTAATTATTATACTATACCTTGATAATAGTAGTACCATTCATAGCAAAGAAATAATAAAGAAAAATAATAATACACAGATGTTACGTGAAAAAGTCTTATTAGAAAAAAATTTACGAGCAGAGGAGAAATTTACTAACGTTGAAAAACAATAATGCAAGAGGTTTTTTTGACTACACACATTTTAATGGTTAAATAACATTTTTATAATCAACGTCCAATAGAAGATCGCCCCCACATATTCCCAAATTTGCAATTCTATTTTATTTCTTTAACAAGTGAGTTGCAACTTGAACTTTTTTAACTGGATCAAACAGATTCAGATCAAACAACTCTAAAAACAACAAATTATTTGTCCATAACCATATTAAAACAATATCGAATAATTGAAATATATTCAAAGTTTTAAATTAAATAAAGTTTGGATCAAACTCACTTTTGATATATGATTTACCTAAAGTGAAATAACAACTCGAAAATACAAAATTTATGGGTAAATTTTCGTTTTGGTCACTTAATTAAAAAATTATAATTTGGTTACTGAACTATTCAAAAGTTTTCTTTTAAGTCATTGGGTTGTTAAAATTGATGTTATATAACTTTCTTTGTTCGCAGTGCATGCATCAATTGAAAGCTCTCTTTCTCCTTCACTTCTACAGTTCATTTTCTATTTTTATGAAACAACTTCGGATGTTACAAATCTGCAAAGCAAAAGTCAAACATCTTTTGCTCTGATTTCCAACATTGACCATCAAATTAACTTAGATCAAAGGTATGTTTTTCTACTCATTGATGGGTATCGATCCATCGTACCGGTTGTCGATTTCTTACTTGGAGCTCGTTATAGTGGAACTTAAAAAACAACTTAATAGCCTAGTGACTTAAATGAAAATTTTCGAATTTAGTAACCAAACCAAAAACTTTCCCATAATTTAATGACTAATGGTGTAGTTTACACACTTCCTCTTGGCCCAATTAAAGTTTTTGGTACTCCCAAACACTAGTAAAAAAGTTTTAATAGTAAAAATGTATGAAATTTTTAATAAAAAAATACCAGCTTACTCTTTATATAAAGAGACTAATTTACCAAATTTTTTAATAAATGGAGCGAAATATAATTTAACTTTTAATAAAAAAATCTCCTTGGTAGGTTACCTTGGAATTATCAATAAAAACTAATAAATATGAAATGAAACATTCAAGAATATATCAAATGTTCATGAGGTGATAGGTCCTTTTAAAATTTAACATTTACAACTTAATGGGCTAGTGACAAAGCCGAGCAAGCCATTAGTGGATTGGTAACAAATTTGATAATATTTCAATGTAAATTTATCATTATAATTGTATTTAATATGCGTGTAAATTTTCGAATCGATTCGATATTTCTGCCATATCAATCTAAAATATTGTATATATTGAACTATTAAAAGTTTTTTTATATAAAATAAATAGTTATTTTTTTCCCTTTATTTACATCAAATTTGACATGCATAATCTATTTAAAAAGAATATGAAATATGACAATTGAATCATTAAAATATTTATCGTATAAAAAATAAAATATATATTTTAAGTTTAATATAAAAATGTTTAAAAAATGCTAAAATAAATTAATAAAATTCTCAATGACTTTGGGTTTAAATCACTGAAATTAGATTAAATCAAATCGAAAATTAATTAAGATAAATAAAAGGATTAATTATTTCACAAATTGGTTAAATCGACCAATCAAATCAATTTTTTGTTTTTAAATATTTTTAATAATTTATTTAATTAAATTAATCAAATCAATCAAATCGAAATTAGAATCTAATTCTAAACACTTTGCTACTTTATTACATTTGCTTTGTTATGTCGAAGCCACATGTTCTTTTACACCTGATTTCTTCTACCAATTACGGTTCGCACGTGTCAACTCTTTTATCATCTTTCAATGACGTGTACAATATAGATTGCCTGTCTTCAATTTTTTTATTTGCCAAATTCTGTTATTAGTTCCTGTATTATAAGTAGTTTGCGAATTTAATCTCTATATTAAAAATATAGTCAATTTTAATCCTTATACTTTTTAGCATTTAAAATTTTAATCATGCACAAAGAGTAGTAATTAAATATGTTTGTTAATTTATGTCGTTAATCTTGTACACAGTATAAAGTTATTCCACGTTCTCCAGTTTGATCATTCATAATTCTTATATTTTTTAAATTTTTAAAATTTAACAAGTTAACATAATATTACATCTATGATAATATTTTTGACGTATAAGATTTTGAAAATAATAAAACTTAATGAATTTAATGATTATCATTTAGATCAAGATTGAAATTTTAAAATTAGAAAAATATACGGACTAAAATGATTAAATTAAAATAAATAGACTAAATTTACAACTTGCCCATTGCACGAGTACTAATAGCAAGATTTAACCTATTTTTACATTTAAATATGTAAAAATATCACCCATCCACTGCCTCGCGAAGATAGGCTTTTTTTTAGCAATAAAAGAAATAATAATTACCTGATAAATTTTTTATGGACATTTTTCACCATATCATCCATGATCCCGTCTAATTAGAAGAGGACACATCATTTTATTTTCCACATCATATGTATATTTGGACTAAACTTCCAAATCAAAGATAACCTGTCTTGTTTTAATTGGACGGAACTATGGATGATGGGGTGGAAAATGTTCATAAAATAATTTCTCGTTATTGCCTTATCTTCGAACACAAAAACACAAGCATTAGCAAACAGATTTCACCGGTCCGCTACCTCCAAATGGAAAAGATAGGTTTTTTTTAAGTAACTCAAATTTTTTTGATTAATCATGAAAATGATCAATTTAAAAATTATGTACGTAAATAATTTGATTTTTACAGTACTTGTCGATACTGACATGCAAATAAATAAATAAAAATTAAAAAGCATCAAATTTAGTGCCAACATGGTGCACCCCTTTTTAGCAAACTAAAAAGGTTAATTGCTAGATCTAATGCTTTATACAATACCCAAAAAAATATTATTTTCTGAGTAAATTAAAGTAATAGTCACTTTTATTTATCTCATATTATATTTCAGTTACTATTGTTTGAAATGTTACATTTTAGTCACTTACGATATTATTTTGTTATTAAGTAGTCACTCCACCGTTAATTTTCGTTACCTCTCTAACGATAGTCCTTTGTGACAGTACAAATGAATTTTAAATGCCAACTACGATGCCTAATTGTTGGGACGAAAATAGGTTTTTAATTAAATAAATTTAATTTGGATTGCCACATAGGACCGTCATTAGGGAGGTAAAAGAGCTTAATGATAGAGTGACCAATTCGTAACAAAACGATAATGTAAGTGACCAATGGTCTGTTTGTTTCATTAAAAAATGACTTTCGAAAAATGATTTCTGGAAAATGATTTACTTTTCTGGAAAAGCTAATATTTTCTGGTGTTTGGTAAATTTCTTAAAAATATTCATAAAAGTTGTTTTCAATTAAACAAATATACATTTGAGGTTTTCTTATTTTTTTATTATTTAATTGAATTTATTTTTATCTATAATTTTATATTTTACATTGTTTTTATCCATTTTGCAAGCCATTCCAGCTTATTCGATGGCATGCTTTTTGTTATGTAACACCCCCTAACCCTAAACCGTCGCCGGAACAGGGTTACAAGGTATTACTGGACATATCAAACAATTTACTAATTATTCACAAATAAAATAGCATTCATAGTATAATTTAATAATTAAATACCTATATTGGACTTTCAATGCCTAAGCATATATTAATAGTAGAAAGAAACTTGTTCGATCATTCTAGAAAATTCTTCGTAAGTTTTTCTTTTAACTATAAAAAAATTTCGGCAATATTTCTGCTTATTTTCACCTAAATCCCCCTGCAATTTCAGACCAAAACAACCAATACTAATTTATCATTTTATAACTTTATATCATTTTCCTCATCCAAAATATTATAATCATTAAATACAACTAAAGCATTTAACTTAAGTATATATATATATGTTCATAATTCATATAACTATCTAGTACATGCCACTTAACTAAGGAAGAATTTCATCACCAAAATCCTCTTGTTGGAGTCGGATTGGATTTGGATGTTTGGACCGGTCGAAACTCTACTAACTCGCACGGAAAAACAAACCGTGTGCTGTTGAGTATTGGAATTACTCGGTGGTATTATCATAATTCAATTTATAACAATGATCAAATATCGTAAACATACTTAGTTAAATAACACATTATACATATAATTATACTAAGTTGTTATATTTCCAATGTAACAATTTTAATATTTGAATTAATATCTCATTCATAGAATTCCAATTGTTCATGAACCTCTCGTTTCATCTCTCAATCACATATATTTTCGTATCACAATATCTCTTTCATTCAGAGGTTCAAATAATCAAATTCATGTAATTTTCTTATTTCACATAGTTACCCCTATTAACATGACTCGGACTTTGGCGGATACTCGGATCCAACCAAACACACCATACGGCACCCAAAGCCTAATCGGATAGTTCGAAGCAATATAGTGACACCCAAGTGTCTCATCGCCCAAATTAAGTAAAGAGGTACCCAGTACCTTATTGAATCTATCCAAGTAAATAATATGACACCCAGTGTCTCATCGACTCAAGGTCGAAGAATCCCCGAATACTTCCAATCCTATGGCATGCCAATTATATCCGACTCAGCCCGACTAGTTAATAGGGTATTTAAATCACATATTTATATCACTTTCACTTTCAACCGATCATAATCATTCGGATTCAATTCAAGCATCAATACTTACCTCAATTTCACTTTTCATACACATACATTGAAAATTAACATATAATTATAAATAACTTGAATTATGATAATACAAACCGATATTTTCTCGAGCTACTCCTCGATCACTTTTTCCTTCCCCTTCGTATTAGACGTCTCGATTTCCTTGTTTGCTACAATAATAATAACAATTTACATTATTAAATATAGCATTAAGTTATAATAAATAATTGAATTTTATTCAATTCCTAACCTTGTTCTTCATTCCACATTCTTTGTACACAATTCTATTATTTACTTATAAGTTCTTTCTAGGCTGTCTACCTGAGTCATTGTCACTAAATCATCTATATCTGGAGCTACGGAACTTCAAATTAAGATCCGTAAATTTTCCCCGAAACTAGACTCATATATCTTTTTACTGTAAATTTTTCAGAATTTTTGGTATGGCCAATCAATACCAGATTATTATTAAAGTTTCCCCTATTTCACTGTTCAACTGCTCTGACCTCTCTTCACTACGAATTAAATTACTCTTTGTACAGAATTTAGATGGCCTCTTTGTTTAGCTCATTTGAAACTAGACTCATTCAGGATTTCATACATATAAATTTTAATCCACAATTATTTTTGTGCAATTTCTAATGATTTTTCTAATGCAGAACAGGGGATCTCGAAATCACCCTGAACCAGTTTCACTAAAATTTAAGTATCTCATAATACAGAACTTATTTGCTTTCTCTGTTTCTTTCATATGAAAATAGACTCAATAAGCTTTAATTTTATATCTCACTCAACTTCTAATTCTACTTCTACGATTTTTGGTGAATTTTCAAATTTACTCTACTGCTGCTGTCCTAAAACTGTTTTCTTGTAACTTATTTTGCAATTAAATCCTAATTAAGTTTACTTGTTTCTTAACTTAATTCATGCTTTGATTCTACTTAAATCCCTTCCATATTCAACTTGATTATATAATTTTCATAATAAAACCCTAATTTAGAATTTCTTCCAAATTGATCCCTATAGTAGAAAACTTATAGCTTACCTTACAATTTAATCCTTTTTCTAATTCTAACTTAGATTTCATTCAATTTAATCCATAATTCATCTTTTTCTTCAACATAAACTATATTTAAAAACCTAAAAACTCTCAAAATATCAACTTAGTTTCATCAAAATTTTGCTTTAAAGCTTCTAAAACATCAAAATTAAGAGAATAGGACTTGATTGACTTACCAATTTAAACTTCAAGCTTTAAATCCTTAGTTTTCCCTTTTTCTTTTCTTTCCTTCCTTTCCCCTGTTTCGTATGCTCTCTGTTTCTTTTTTTTTTTTTTTTTTTTTCTGTTCTTTGCTTTGTTTCTTTTCTTATCTCTTTTATTCTATTACTTTATGTTATAATAATATAATATAATATATAATAATTACTTTAAATTAATTTAATATTATTTATTACTAATATATATATATTTTATAATTAAAATCTAAGTAAAAATCTTAGATTTTTACTCATATGCCACTAATCTTTATGCTAAATGGCATATTTGCCATTTTGATCCTTTTTATTTTCTTTTAATCTACAATTCAACTTTTACCCTTTATTCACTTTAGTCCTATTCCCTAATTACTTTAAATTAAACTAAATTCACTTATCAAAAATCTAATTCAACCTATACTAACTTCGTAAATATTTTTAATAAATATTTACGGACTCGTTTTCCTAGGACGGAGGCCCTAAACTCACTTTTTCTATGTCTGTAGAATTTGGGTTATTACAATTCTTCCCCTTAATAAATTTCGTCCCTCAAATTTACCCAAAAATAGATAGGGGTACTGTGCTCTCATAGTTTCTTCAGGTTCCCATGTTGCTTCTTCCACACTATGACTTCTCCATAACACTTTCACTAGAGGAACCTTTTTATTTCTTAATTCTTTTATTTCTCGTGCTAGAATCTCAACCGGTTCTTCTTCATAAGACAAATCTGGTCGAATCTCAATAGTTTCAGTAGAGATAACATTGAAAGGAATCTGATCTATATCTTCAAGCATCGAAACATGAAAAACATCATGAATCTTCTGTAATTTCGGAGGTAAAGCCAGACGATAAGCTACTGGTCCAACTCGCTTCTACTATTTCATATGGCCCGATATAACGAGGACTTAACTTCCCTTTCCGGCCAAATCTCAATACTTTCTTCCAAGGAGAGACTTTAAGAAATACCTTGTCACCAACCGAATATTCAATATCTCGCCGCTTTCAAATCAAAGATAAGACTTACGTCTATCAAAAGCTACTTTTAATTTCTCTTGTATCTTTTTACTATTCCTTACATTTTCTTGGATCAACTCAGGCCCGATTATTTTTCTTTCATTTAATTCGGTCCAACACACAGGTGATCTACATCTCCGCCCATACAATGCTTCATACGGAGCCATCTGAATACTTGATTGAAAACTATTATTATACACAAATTCAAATAAGGGTAGATAACGTTCCCAACCTGATTCAAAATCAACAATGCAAGCTCGAAGCATATCTTCTAATATTTGAATTACTCGTTCAGATTGCCCGTCAGTTTGCGGATGAAATGCAGTGCTGAAATTAAGTCTGGTACCTAGAGAACCGTAATCGTGTCTCCAAAACCTTGATGTAAATCGCGGATCCTTGGCCCAAATAATAGATACAGGAATACCATGCGATCTCACTATTTCCCTAATATAGATCTCAGCCAACTTCTGTAGAGACCAATCAGTTCTGACTGCTATAAAGTGAGCAGACTTAGTAAGCCGATCAACTATCACCCAGATAGCATTCTTTTTGTTTGTTGACAACGGTAATCCTGTAACAAAATCCATTGTGATTCGATCCCATTTCCATTCTGGAATATTAATAGGCTGAAGTAAACCTGTTGGTACCTGATGTTCCGCTTTTACCCGCTGACATGTCAAACATTTACCAACATACTCAACTATATCTCTTTTCATTCCAGCCACCAAGATAGCTCTCGTAAATCTCGATACATCTTCGTACTTCCAGGTGCAAAGCAAATGAACTATTATGAGCTTCTCGAAGAATCAACTCTTTAAGTTCTGAAGTAACTGGAATACAGATTCGATTACGGAATCTCAAACAACCTTGATCATCAATACTGAAATTTTCTACTGGGCTACTCAACACCATCTCTCTCTTCTTCAACAACTTATCATCTTTCAACTGTGCTGATTTGATCTGATCAAACATTACCGGCTTAATTCTCAACTCAATAAAAGACTCCCATCATCATCGATCATCGAGCCGTGCAAATATTGCTCTTAACTCTATTGCGACTTTTCTACTTAGTGCATCGGCTACTACGTTTGCCTTTCCCGGATGATAATCTATGACACAATCATAATCTTTCAAAAGCTCGATCCACCGCCTCTGTCTCAAATTCAACTCCTTTTGTGATAGAAGATATTTGAGACTTTTATGATCGGTATATATATAACATTTTTCACCAAAAAGATAATGCCTCCAAATCTTTAATGCAAAAATTATAGCGGCCAACTCCAAATCATGAGTCGGATAATTACGCTCGTGTGGTTTCAACTGTCTAGATGCATAGGCTATTACCTTTCCATCCTGCATCAAAACACAACCCAGACCATTCAAAGAAGCATCACTGTATAATACAAAATCCTTACCCGATTCTGGTAATGTCAAAACTGGTGCCTCGGTTAACATTTGCTTCAACATATCAAAGCTCTTCTGACACTGATCATCCCATATAAAAGGAACATTCTTCTGTAGTAACTTAGTCATTGGCAAAGCTATCTTGAAAATCCATTAACAAATCTTACAGAATACCCGGCTAAACCAAGAAAACTACGCACCTCGGACACATTCTTTGGTACTTTCCATTGAATAATTGCTTCAATTTTTCTCGGATCAACTCTAATTCCATCTGCTGATACCATATGCCCCAAAAATACAACCTCTGATAACCAAAACTCACATTTACTAAGCTTTCCATACAACTGCTTCTCTCGTAATATCTGTAGTACAATTCTAAGATGTTGATCATGTTCTGACTCTGATTTAGAATAGACCAGTATATCATCAATAAAAACTACCACAAACTGATCCAAATATGGCTGAAAAATACGGTTCATCAAATCCATAAAAGCAGCTGGGGCGTTAGTCAACCCGAATGGCATTACTAAAAATTCATAGTGACCATATCTCGTACGGAAGGCTGTTTTTGATACATCACATTCTTTTACCCGTAACTGATAATAGCCTGATCGGAGATCAATCTTTGAAAATACCGTAGCTCCTTTCAACTGATCAAATAAATCATCAATACGGGGAAGTGGATACTTATTCTTGATTGTTACCTTGTTTAACTGTCTATAATCAATACAAAGTCGCATCGAGCCATCTTTCTTTTTAACAAATAGCACTGGAGCTCCCCATGGTGAAATACTCGGTCTAATAAATCCACGGTCTAACAAATCTTGTAACTGTATCTTTAACTCTTTCAGTTCAATGGGCGACATACGGTATGGAGGCATAGAAATTGGACTCGTGCTTGATACACTTCAATAGCAAATTCAACTTCTGCATGCGGTGGCAAGCCCGGTAACTCTTCAGAAATACGTCGAAACTCACAAACTGCTTTTAATTTTACTTGCATTGGCTACTAATCAATCAATTAATAACATAAGCTAAATATGCTGTACAACCTCGCTGCAAGAACTTATTAGCCTTCATTCTTTGAGATAATACGTGTTGGCCCACTGTTCAGAATCCCTTGATCTCAATATTGTTACCATCATTAGTCCGAATGCTTTGAATTTCTTCTTATAACGATCCAATATCACACCATATTCGGACAACCAATCCATACCCAATATTATATCAAAATCTCCAAATGGCATAATCAACAAATCAACTGGAAAAGTTTCATTCTCGAATTTTCAACGGACACCTCGGGCATACTTGATTTACTATTATCGCTTGTTTTGCTAATGGACTTGACACTTCTATTGTTACACTAGACATTTCGATTCAAATTTTCCCAATTCAACCAACTTCAAATTTATATATGAATGTGAAGATCCGTGTCAATCAAAGCATAAACAGTTCTCGAATATAGTAAGAATATACTCATTATAACATCATGTGCATCGCCATCTTCCCGCTCTAACTACATAAGCTCTCGGCGGTACTCTGGCTTCAGCATCACAATCACTATATCACTCCTCTTCTCGCACTGCTCCTCTAGATACTGGTCTACCTCTGGTCCATCCTCTGCCTCTAGTTATAGATACCGATCTCTGTGATATAACAGGTGTAGCACTATTAGTCTCCGGACAGTCTCTGATGAAATGATCTTTAGAACCACATCGAAAACAGCCTCTAGCTAATTTCCAACATTCTCCTCTATGTTTCTTCCCACAAATCTTGACAATCTGAATTTTTATTTCTGAGATGGACCTTTTACACTACTGGGGTAGACAACTGTAGTTTGTTTTTCCCAATTTTTGTCTCCTCTATCTGTTCGAAATTAGATCTCCATCCACCTCTAGAATCTCGAGATCTTTTAAATGAAGGATTCAAACTCATAGTTCCTGTACGTTTCCCAACTGATTTTAAAGCTTCAGCCTTTTTGTCTAGTCCCAAGACTTGCTCTACCTTCTTGGCCCGTTCGATCAAATCAACAAATTCAGTGATTTGCTGGGACACCAATTGCAGTTTTATTTCATCCCTTAATCCACGTAGGAATCTTTTACAACTATCGGCTTCAATTGGTACAAACTCTGATGCATATCTACAAGTCTTGAGAATTCCGTTCATAATCCACTCTTCATATTTCACCTTGTTTAAGCGTCAAAAATTCTTGTTTCTTGTCTTCCATATACATATCCCCAATATACTTCTTTTGAAATTCTTTTGGAACAGATCCCATGTTACCCGATCGGTAAATGCCTGATTACTGGATTCCCACCATAGATATGCCTCCCCTGTAATAAAGATACAAACATAACAAGCTTTCTCGTGACGTACATTCTAATCTGCTTTGTAAAATTCTTTTCGTTGCTTCCATCCGGTTTTCATTTCTGAGACGGATCAACTCCTTCGGGACCGAAAATTCTGCGTGGCACCGTATTTTCTTAGTTCCTTAATAGGGGCCGCCTAGGAACAAGTGCACAGCGCGTGGTAGCGGTATAGACTCCGCTATTCACCAAGAGCATCGCTTAAAACCCTTACTAAATCATAGTCATTTCTACCTTTTTCATCTCTCTCCCTAATGTTCTCTCTTTCTACATTGGGAGGTGATTTCTGATCGGATTTACACTAGGTGTAGCTGACTCGGTTTCATTTAAATCATATGATTCTTCATCTCCAAAGTGAACATTTCTTCATTTATATCATCAATGTGTTTATCGGACATCTTTAATCTATAAAACAAAAATAAATAAATAGGTCAAGATCCAAAATTCCCGACTCAATTTTTAATTCAAAAGTGGCATGTACTACTAAACTCACTTCCGAGCTCAAATTGGCCCGAGAATCGACTAAACCTCGATAAGCTCGATACCAATAAAATGTAACACCCCTAACCCTAAACCGTCGCTTAACAGGTTTACAAGGTATTATCGGACATATCAAACAATTTACTAATTATTCACAAATAAAATAGCATTCATAGTATAATTTAATAATTAAATACCTATATTGGACTTTCAATGCCTAAGCATATATTAATAGTAGAAAGAAACTTGTTCGATCATTCTAGAAAATTCTTCGTAAGTTTTTCTTTTAACTATAAAAAATTTCGGCAATATTTCTCGCTTATTTTCACCTAAATCCCCTGCAATTTCAGACCAAAACAACCAATACTAATTTATCATTTTATAACTTTATATCATTTTCCTCATCCAAAATATTATAATCATTAAATACAACTAAAGCATTTAACTTAAGTATATATATATATGTTCATAATTCATATAACTATCTAGTACATGCCACTTAACTAAGGAAGAATTTCATCACCAAAATCCTCTTGTTGGAGTCGGATTGGATTTGGATGTTTGGACCGGTCGAAAACTCTACTAACTCGCGCGGAAAAACAAACCGTCTGTTGAGTATTGGAATTACTCGGTGGTATTATCATAATTCAATTTATAACAATGATCAAATATCGTAAACATACTTAGTTAAATAACACATTATACATATAATTATACTAAGTTGTTATATTTCCAATGTAACAATTTTAATATTTGAATTAATATCTCATTCATAGAATTCCAATTGTTCATGAACCTCTGTTCATCTCTCAATCACATATATTTTCGTATCACAATATCTCTTTCATTCAGAGGTTCAAATAATCAAATTCATGTAATTTTCTTATTTCACATAGTTACCCCTATTAACATGACTCGGACTTTGGCGGATACTCGGATCCAACCAAACACACCATACTGGCACCCAAAGCCTAATCGGATAGTTCAAGCAATATAGTGACACCCAAGGTCTCATCGGCCCAGCCAAGTAAAGAGGTACCCAGTACCTTATTGAATCTATCCAAGTAAATAATATGACACCCAGTGTCTCATCGACTCAAGGTCGAAGAATCCTGAATACTTCCAATCCTATGGCATGCCAATTATATCCGACTTCGGCCCGACTAGTTAATAGGGTATTTAAATCACATATTTATATCACTTTCACTTTCAACTGATCATAATCATTCGGATTCAATTCAAGCATCAATACTTACCTCAATTTCACTTTTCATACACATACATTGAAAATTAACATATAATTATAAATAACTTGAATTATGATAATACAAACCGATATTTTCTCGAGCTACTCCTCGATCACTTTTTCCTTCCCCTTCGTATTAGACGTCTCGATTTCCTTGTTTGCTACAATAATAATAACAATTTACATTATTAAATATAGCATTAAGTTATAATAAATAATTGAATTTTATTCAATTCCTAACCTTGTTCTTCATTCCACATTCTTTGTACACAATTCTATTATTTACTTATAAGTTCTTTCTAGGCTGTCTACCTGAGTCATTGTCACTAAATCATCTATATCTGGAGCTACGGAACTTCAAATTAAGATCCGTAAATTTTCCCCAAAACTAGACTCATATATCTTTTTACTGTAAATTTTTCAGAATTTTTGGTATGGCCAATCAATACCAGATTATTATTAAAGTTTCCCCTATTTCACTGTTCAACTGCTCTGACCTCTCTTCACTACGAATTAAATTACTCTTTGTACAGAATTTAGATGGCCTCTTTGTTTAGCTCATTTGAAACTAGACTCATTCAGGATTTCATACATATAAATTTTAATCCACAATTATTTTTGTGCAATTTCTAATGATTTTTCTAATGCAGAACAGGGGATCTCGAAATCACCCTGAACCAGTTTCACTAAAATTTAAGTATCTCATAATACAGAACTTATTTGCTTTCTCTGTTTCTTTCATATGAAAATAGACTCAATAAGCTTTAATTTTATATCTCACTCAACTTCTAATTCTACTTCTACGATTTTTGGTGAATTTTCAAATTTACTCTACTGCTGCTGTCCTAAAACTGTTTTCTTGTAACTTATTTTGCAATTAAATCCTAATTAAGTTTACTTGTTTCTTAACTTAATTCATGCTTTGATTCTACTTAAATCCCTTCCATATTCAACTTGATTATATAATTTTCATAATAAAACCCTAATTTAGAATTTCTTCCAAATTGATCCCTATAGTAGAAAACTTATAGCTTACCTTACAATTTAATCCTTTTCTAATTCTAACTTAGATTTCATTCAATTTAATCCATAATTCATCTTTTTCTTCAACATAAACTATATTTAAAAACCTAAAAACTCTCAAAATATCAACTTAGTTTCATCAAAATTTTGCTTTAAAGCTTCTAAAACATCAAAATTAAGAGAATAGGACTTGATTGACTTACCAATTTAAACTTCAAGCTTTAAATCCTTAGTTTTCCTTTTCTTTTCTTTCCTTCCTTTCCCCTGTTTCGTATGCTCTCTGTTTCTTTTTTTTTTTTTCTGTTCTTTGCTTTGTTTCTTTTCTTATCTCTTTTATTCTATTACTTTATGTTATAATAATATAATATAATATATAATAATTACTTTAAATTAATTTAATATTATTTATTACTAATATATATATATTTTATAATTAAAATCTAAGTAAAAATCTTAGATTTTTACTCATATGCCATCTCAACTTATGCTAAATGGCATATTTTCCATTTTGATCCTTTTTATTTTCTTTTAATCTACAATTCAACTTTTACCCTTTATTCACTTTAGTCCTATTCCCTAATTACTTTAAATTAAACTAAATTCACTTATCAAAAATCTAATTCAACCTATACTAACTTCGTAAATATTTTTAATAAATATTTACGGACTCGTTTTCCTAGGACGGAGGCCCTAAACTCACTTTTTCGGTGCCCGTAGAATTTGGGTTATTACATGTTACCTAAGTCATTGTGTGATGATTTTGAAATTATTATGGCCAAATTCTGGTGGCAAAAAGGGCAGGGGAAAAAGGACATTCATTGGTGTACATGGAAAAAGCTATGCATTTTAAAGGATTGTAGGGGTCTTGGTTTTCGCAACATGAGCCAATTCAATATCGCTATGCTTGCTAAACAGGGGTGGCGATTGTTTTGTTATCCAAATTCTTTATTGGCGAGAGTTCTTAAAGCAAAGTATTATCCACATTCAGATTTTTTTAGTGCTCAGTTAGGTAACTCACCTTCACTTACCTGGAGAAGTATTTAGACAGCCAAGGGTCTGCTTCATAGCGGATTGGGATGGAGAGTGGGGCGGGGGACTAGAATTTGAGTCTGGGAAGACAAATGGGTACCAGGACAAGTGATGGAAGAAAGTAGAGACAGAAACAACAATCAAATCGAGTTAGTGTCTGAATTAATAGATGCTTCTAATAAAATGTGGAAAACAGAGTTGGTGATTTCTACCTTCTCCTCTGATACTGCACAAAAGATCCTACAAATCCCGTTGGCGACAAATCCAGGAGGGGATTTTCAAATTTGGAAGGAGGAGCTTTCTGGTGAATTCTCAGTTAGAAGTGCTTACAAATTATTACAGAGTGTTAATCTAGATCCTAGTCAATTATTAATATAGGCAGATCTAAAATTTTTTTACAAAAAGCTCTGGAATATTCAGCTCCCATCAAAGATTTTAATTACAATCTGGAAAGCTTCATGGAATTACTTGCCTACCCTAGTTAATCTAAGATCAAAAAGAATAGCAGACAGCACTGTTTGTTCCAGATGCAGAAATGGAGAAGAGGATATTGACCATGTGTTTCAATTTTGCCCTGTTACAAGAGAGATATGGTAGTTGTTAGACATTTCCTGGATCAGTGATCAGACGACTCAGAACTTTGGAGATTGGCTCACTTGGGTGTTCATGAACAACAATTACAAACAAAGTCGAGTGTTTTGTTGCACAATCTGGCTCATGTAGGGGTCGAGGAATAGGCTTATACACGAAGGAAAATCAGAATCGGTAAGGGATCTAGCATAAAAAGTTCGAAGATATTTGGCTGAGGTTGAGGGTATAGAAGGAAAAAAGAGTACCTTAAACACATGCAGGGGTACAGAACCGCAAGATCCATCCTCAGGGACAATAATCTATTTCGATGCGGCCTTTAGGAGCAGAGAAGCCAAATCGATGGCTGGTCTGGTGATTCTTGA
Organism: Gossypium bickii; assembly: GCA_025503065.1. Taxonomy (NCBI): domain Eukaryota; kingdom Viridiplantae; phylum Streptophyta; class Magnoliopsida; order Malvales; family Malvaceae; genus Gossypium; species Gossypium bickii. The sequence continues at coordinate 2,053,590 of CP106714.1, read as the reverse complement.
CAGATCGGGCGAAATAATAAACACAAAGACAATATTAAACTTAAATGTCCCTTCCTCTTTTGCAGCAGAAGCGTATGCTGGGCTTCACGCGGTCAGATTAGGTATCTCAATGGGGATCAACTCAGTCACAATCAAAGGAGATTCGCGAGTGGTGATACAGAAATGCAAAACAAGTGAAAAAGACAAGTCTGTTATTAGTGCCATTATCAGTGACATTCAAGAAGAAGCAAAGCATTTTCAAGATATCGGCTTTCAATTTATTCACAGAAATGAAAATGTTGTGGCTCACAAAGTAGCAGATGCGGCAATGAAAAGAGATGCAGCAACGTACCTGAGAAGAGTCGAAAGTCATTCTCCCCAAGCAAGTTCGGAAGGAAGATAGAGACAGAGGCCAGACTAAGATGGAATAGCGAAGGAAGAAGATGAACAAATAGCAGATAAGAAATTGGGAGGCTATCGTCTGATGCAGTTAGTAATACCGAAAAAGAAAAGATAAGAGTGAATGTCACCCAGCTGTATGTGAATCGACAGCAATAATTACCCTAGTTTCCTTTTTTCCATAGCAATTATTACCCTAATTTCCTTTTCATAAAACTGATTCATTTTAGGTATCTAGATGTTTTTGTCGGTTTTCCAATTTGGGTTTAGACTAAAGCCTGATGGTTATTCATACTGGAAGGCCCAATTATGTTTTTTTTTTCAATAAAGGCTGTCGATTATTATTTCAAGAAAAATATTATGTTAAATTCAAATTCATTACAACATCATTTTTTAATTACATGACTACTAAGTGAGTATTTTTATTTAAAAATGTGACATTAACAAAATTGACAAAAAAACTAACGATATCAATAATTGGACTTGATTTTCAAATTTAAAAAGTAAAGGGACTAAATTTTTTAAAATAAAAGTACAAAGACTAAATTACAAATATGTGAAGTGTACATAGACTTATGACATATTTTAACCTTTATACTAGAAAACATTTATTATTAATATATTTATAATTGTAATAAATATTTATTATTAAAATATTAATATTGAATATTTTCAATAATATGTGAATAATATTATTTAAAATTATTATTTTTAAAATTTATTGTTAAAATAAAATTGAAATATTAAATAATTTATTAAAATAATAAATTATATTTATTATATTAATAATTTATTATATGATTAAATATAAATAATTAAATATGTATGTTTAATAATATTAAAAAAATAATATTTTAAAATATTTTTAAAAATAAAATTTATTATCAATATAATAATATTAAGCTTGATTTATGTTAATTTTTATATAAAAATAAAATTATCTATAGATGAGCTCTTTTCCGAAAAATGAGTTACGTTTTTCCAAATGGTAAGTCATTTTACAGGAAAAATGGCTTATTTTACGTTGACATGTAAGTCATTTTCAATTGACCAAACTATTTTATGTGAAACAAACATAAGAAAATGCAAAAAACATTTTCTGTAAAAGCTTTTATATATAAACAAACGGACCCTAAGTGACTAAAATATAATTTAAAACAAACAAAAGTGACTATCTGCATAGTTTACTCTTAATGTAATTATTCGCGGATGATCTGGCCGCACCGACAAACAGTAGAAATTGAGTATTTTCGTAATTATTCACAACATTTGGGTTACTTTTATAAAAAACCCGAGAAGATAATCTCGCCCTTGCTTAAGATAGACGGACACTTTCTAACCTTCCCTTCTGACAGTTTGTCATCAACAGGCTTGCCTCTTACCAGAACATCAATGGATGTTAGTGTAAAGAGATGGAGCATGATACGCCCTGCTCAAGATACTCCTAAAGAAAGGCAATGGATTTCAAATCTGGACGCGGTGATGGCAACATACCATGTCCCTTTGCTGTTTTTCTACAAACCAAATGGCTCCTCTGACTTCTTCAAGCCTCAAGTGCTACAGGAGGCTTTAAGCAAGACTCTTGTGCAATTCTATCCTATGGCTGGGAGGTTGGGACGTGATTAAAATGGTAGGCTCGAGATATTATGCAACGCAGAGGGTGTTCTGTGGATAGAAGCTGAAACTACATCGGCCATGGATGATCTCGACGGTTTTACTCCCTGCTCAAAACTGAGGAAACTGGTTCCCACGGCTGATTACTCTGGAGATATCAGTTCTTATCCGCTTATTATGGCTCAGGTAAGTGAATGAAGAAACTATTATCTTATTATAGATGATAACTGTTACTTGCAGTAGGAGACCAAGGATAAGCTCGGAGAAAACTCAGAAAGCCTGATACTGAAGTTAAAGCACAAGAAAAACTAAGCTATCAGCTAAGAAGTTAATATACGGCTGTTTTTCCAAAATTCACATTAAGTATGAAAATCACCCACGTACCCGTTTTCTACCGAAGAATTGGTGCAGCTAGACTCATTGACGACACCTTTATTTTTGTTAAAGGTATTACCATCAACAAAGTATAGATACTTTCCGTTCATCTTCACAAGAAAGTGCTAATTACGGAGGTCCATGGTGGTGGCTTAGTAGTGAAGAAGATGAAACCGAAACCTTTTGCTCTTTAGTGAAACTCTCATCTGTAATAATCATTTTAGCCCGTCAGATACAACGATATTTTAAACGAAAAAAATGTAATAATCCTCACGGAAGAAAAGCTAAAAACAAGATTAATCAAAGCTAAGAACAGGGTTACAAGATTATTACAAACGAGTCGAATGAGAGGTTTATTGAAGAGAAAAAAGGTTTCAGTTTCATCTTCTTCACTGCTAAGCCACCACCATAGAACTCTCCTGTGAAACTGAATCGAAAATATCAATACTTTGTTGATGTTATTACCATCAATAAAGTATTAATACTTTTTTACAAACGAACACCGGTGTCACCGATGAGTTTAGCGGCATCCAATTTTTTTTTAAAACATGGGATGGTGCTGCCAATGGGAATGGTGACAGTGGCTTTTACTGTAAAAAGAATAGATTTTACACTTGGATATTTTTATAATTAATATTTTTTTTTTTCAATTTTGAAAAAAAAAACCTTAATATTTTTGCTTCAAAAACGTTAATTGTTGTGTGTATATTTTGCTAGGTAACTAGTCTTAAATGCGGTGGAGTCTGTCTTGGAATAGCAACTCATCATACTTTGACTGATGGCACAACGGCCTTTCATTTCATCAATAGTTGGTCTGAAATTACAAGAGGCTTGCCCCAAATTAGCATGCCACCACTTATTGACCGAACCCTTCTCCGAGCAAGAGTGCCGCCAACCCCTAGATTTCATCATCTCGAATATGACCCACCTCCTTCTTTAAACACCTCTACGTCACTTGACCCTAATAATCATAAACCCTCCACTGTATCTGTTTTCAAGATCACACAAAATCAACTTAATACCCTAAAAGCCAAGTCATGGGAACATGGAAACAAAACCAATGACAGCACCTACACCATTCTAGCTGCATACATATGGCGCTGCGCAACTAAAGCTCGGGGCCTCTCATATGACCAACCAACCAAGTTAAACATGCCAACTAATGGACGCCCTATACTACATATCCTCCCCTCCCATCAACGTACGTGGGCAACGCAGTGTTTTCGGCTTCATTAATTGCTCTATCTGGACATCTCCAATCAGAACCGTTTGTAAATACCCTAGAGCGAGTTCATGGAACATTGAAAAGGATGAATAATGAGTATCTAAGATCAGCTCTTGACTACCTAGAAACACTGCCAGATATAACAGTTGCCAGGAGAGAACCAGACACTCACCAGTGCCCAAACCTAAATATCAACAAATAGACACGACTGACTCTATATGATGCAGATTTTGGATGGGGTCGACCAATATACGTGGGTCCAGCAAACGTTGTCCATGAAGGAAAAATATACATACTACCAAGTCCAACTGATGATGGGAGCTTGTCACTGGTAGCATGCCTACAGACCACTCATATGAAACTGTTCGAGAAACATCTATACGAAGGCTTGAAGTCATTTGACAAGATCAAAGCTCGATATTAGTTGTTTGTTCTCCCTATCAATATATGTATAAATCTATAAATCTTCTACTTCTGTTTCTTTAACTAAAACTTTGTTTGAATCTTGTTTATTTGAAATTTACCATCTAAGCTGCCCTGGCTGATGGGTATTTTATTGGTAATAGGAGTAGGATTGATCACAAAGTAATAACAAAGAAAAAAAAGAATATATAGATTTTACGTGAAAAACTCTTATTAGGAAAAAAAAATTACAAATAGTGAAGAAAAAATTCACTAATATTGAAAAATAATAATGCAAGAGATTTTTTTTACTACACATTTTAACGATTAAACAACCTTTTCATAATCAATGTCTAATAGAAGATCGCCCCCACATATCCCCAATTTTGTAATTTTATTATTTTATTTCTTTTAACAAGTGAGTTGTACCTCAAACTTTTTTGACTGGATTAAACGAGATTTAGATCACACAACTCTAATAATAATAATAATCGAAGCATATATAATACGGAATTATTAGAGGGCTGGGTATTCATAATTTTAACTTTAACCTTCTGTGGTCGATACATTGACAAGCTAAAGCCTTGAGAAGAAAAACAACTTGTAACAAATGAACCCATAAAACAATGTCAATCCCAAACAGCATCATTTGCTATGTTCTTTTTACTGTTTCAGAGGTAAACAATGGAGGACTGAGAAATTAGTGCTATATTAATACAAATTGAGCAAGAAGATCGATTTTTAACACGAAAAATGGATAAGGATTGTATGAAATAGAGACGCTACATCATCCTATATCTTTTACCAATTATTTAATGTTATTTCAACATCCTTTTTTTCATGTCATTAACACATAATTTTGGTAATTTTTATAACTTAAACCTTAGATATCGGACCATGAACTCTAGACTCTAAACCCTTCACTCTGATCATTGAATTTTGAACCCTTTACCCTGAATAAACATTAAACTCTAGATCGTAGACCTTAAACCCTAACCTTTGATCCTATACCTGAACCTTGGATCCTGCATCCTGAACCCTAAGTTGAAGGTCCAAGATTTAAGATTCAAGATGCAAAGTCTATAGTTTAGGGTCTAAGTTAAAAAAATTATTAAAATTATGTGTCAATGACATAAAAATACTGAAATAACATTAAATAATTTGTAAGTGATACATGATGACAAGGCGTCTCTGTTTCATACAATCATTTTTATTATCAAAATATTAAATTTTAGTTTATTTTCGATACTTTATCTAACATGATTTTAGTCTATATACTTTAATTTTGAGACATCGAGTCCCTATATTATTTTATTTAAAAATCTTGATCATTCGTTTAATTTTACAATTATAAAAAGATAGAATAATTGATAATGCGCTTAATTTACATATTTTTATTATTTAATTTAATTGATTTTGGACATGTATTTTATCTAATTTAACACTTAATCGATCAATTTCTATTTTGGTACAATTGTTATCCAATGAGTGAAGAAATGAGAGGATACTTGAATTGCATAAAAGATTTAACATGAGAACTTGAATTGAGGCGTGAAGGAAGGTGAGGCGCTTTAGTACACACTAGACCTGATTATGGGCATGCTATCCATTTAGGCCTGAAGGTCTATTTGGAAAGTAGCTCTATTTGGATAAAAATATAGACTCGAAAAATAGGTTTAGAAAAAAAAAATATTTGTTTTCTAAATGTGCTGAGTCTTATTGGGTGAGTTTTTTTTCACTCGGGGACGGCTAAATTAGTTGTTTTGCTATCATTTCACTATTATATTGCTACTATTTTTTTGTTGTTGTTTGAATATTATATAAATTTTATTTTATTTGTTAATTTTGCTATTATTTTAAAGGTATTTACTTTCTAAGTTGTAACTATGTTAGTATTATTTAAATATAAAGACTTTTTAATGTATTTTTAATTTGTTGAGAAACATTTATTTTACTAATTTTAGTGTAGTTGGTGTATTATATTTTTAAAATTTTATTTTATATAAAAAATAATCTGGACTAGACTTGACAAATATTTAGGCCAATTTTTCGGAGCAAGCCGAGACTAGACTTAGAAAATAGACCTAAAATTCTGTATCAACCCAACCTAAACTCAAACTTAGTCCATGATCAAGTCTAGTGCACATGCATCCCTCTTGCATTTATTTTTATTTTAGGTTTATTTATTTTGTTTTATATAAAGTAGACATTAGAAAGGTGGGGAGGCACTTTGCGCATAAACCAAAAAGGCAAAAGCCATTGTTGCTTCGTTTTTATGAAGTAATTTTATCTTGGGGGAGGGACTTTGAGCATAAAATTTCCATTTATTTTTATTTTCTTTTTTGTTCTTTAATTTTATGAAGTAATTTGGTGGAGCTTTAGGCAGATTTTTTATTTGATTTTCTAGGATATGAGATTTGAATCTGCACTTAAAAAATTTTGATTTCGGTATTTATTTAGGAGATAGATATCGATGTTTCATAAAATTATATGACACCAAGTAAAAAAAAAAGCTTGTTGATTAGATTTTGATAAGTATACAGTTCGAAGAACTAATATTCGATATACAGAAGAATACGTTAGTGTGTCCAATTAAGTAGTTGGTTGGATTCGTTAAGAAAAATAGCAATTAAATCTAAACGACCTACGCGGTTGAGGTTAGGAGTTTAAGTTGGGCCCTTTTAGTTTGCAAGGTTGCTAGAAAGCTAAATCATGTACGCGTATTTTGTGGTTATTCGTTCAGTGAATGTGCATTCCCGTAATTAATTTACACATGGAATGGTTGGTGGCCTAAGATGTCCTCAATCACTATAAACAACTTGTCGGTTGAATGAGAAGGCTTGTTATCAATGATCATTTCGAAACCAGAGTAAAAATTGAGCTTGAAACTAGAATTTGTTCATATCGATTTATTCAGATTAATTTTGTTTCTATTTATTTTTATTTTTATTTCAATTATTTTTATTAATTTTACTTTTATTAGATTTAAATTCTCCCTTTTTATTTCTGCACAGACGTCACATGTTGTGGGCACGCTAGTTGCCTGACGTGTAACCTAGTTAAATCGAAATGATAATTTTAGATATCTTACTCTCTTTAGGATCGATTTTACTCTGTATATTTCTATTTATTTAGTTTTTAGGTGTAAGAATAATATTTTTAGTGAATTCATCACCCATCATTAACTTTCTCAGTCCTCAATTTTTACAATTTTTATCAAATTGGTCCTTACACACAAAAATTATAAAAAAATTAGAATTTTTTTTACATTTCCAATAAATCCTTAAAAATTAAATAATGTTATAAAATAAAAGATTAATAGCGTATTTTATTGATCAACAGGTCTACAAAGTTTATCCAAAATCTCTATTTATAGGTATAAAAAGTATAAATCAAGTATCTTGATTGACATCTTTTTTATACTTCATTTTTTCTTTTTATAATTTAATGAAAAATTTAATTTTAAAGCATTTTTATTTTTTAAAATTGCAAAATTTGAAGGAATTTTTATTAAAAATATAAAAACATTTAATTGTTTTAATAAAATTTTTAATGTATTTTTAAATAGTAAGGACCAAATTGACAAAGATTATAAATGTTGAAGGCTAAAAAGGTTATTTTTATATTTTTATAATTGCAAATTTCAACAAAAGATTCAAGATTTTTAGATTAAAATGGTACAAGGTTTCAATCTCTCAAAATTAAAGTACTATGACTAAATTTTAACTTGCAAAAGAACACAGGGACTTTTGAGAAATTTAAACCTTTTTTTTTTTGTTTCTCTTAAAATCCTCTGCAGTGCAGATTTTCACGTTCAATAATTAAATAAAAAATTCTCGATTCCACCATGGATTAACAAAATTCGAGCTCCCCAAAAGGAAACATCAACAGAGCCATGGCTGAAACTACTTCTTCAACATCATCCCCCAAGCATCTCCAGTCGCCAAATCCCTTGTTGATGGACCCTTCATCATCGGTTCCGACACCGCCACCGCCATCGGCGGCGGCGTCAAATATTAACCAGACTCAGACGGCGACGCCTCTAACAGCCCCATCTCCGACAACGACACCAACAACAAATCCCTCAATTGATCCATCACTGCAAAATTTGCAGCAGCAGCAGCAGCAGCAGCAAATCTCGCAAATTTCGTCTCCGCCTCTTTCAAATCTCGCCCAACAACAACAACAGCAGCAGCAAATCTTGCAACAACAAACGCAACAAGGTGTTGGGGGTTTATCCAATTTTCAAATGCAGCAAAACCTTCAAAGATCGCCGTCTATTTCACGCATTAATCAACTCCAACAACAGCAACAACAACAAAGCCAGCAGCAACAACAGCAACAACAGCAACAGTCTCAATATGGCAACGTTTTAAGACAACAAGCTGGGTTATATGGGCAAATGAATTTTGGTGGGTCAGCTTCAATTCAAGCAAACCAACAACAAAATCAACAGATGGGCAATCCTAATTTATCAAGGTCAGCTTTGATTGGGCAAAGTGGTCATTTGCCTATGCTCGGTGGTGCAGCTGCCGCCGCCGCCGCTCAGTATAATTATCAGTCTCAGCTTTTAGCTTCGGTATGGAACTCTCTCTATGCCTATTTTTTTGTTTGATTTTTTTTGTTTAGAAATTTGGAGTATAGATTTAATGTATTTGATTAGTTGTTGCTTTAGAAACCATCATATTCCTTTTGTTTGGAAATGAGGAGGCAATTTAAGATCATGTAATTGCAACTTTTATATTTTGTTTGGGGACATGAATTTGAAGATCTGGATTTGGATGTTATTTGCTATGCATACATTATATATGAAGTAATTGAGATTCAATATGATTATATATTTGAAAGGTATTAAAAACACGAATTTCAATTTTCCAGGTATCTATAGGAATTTGAATTTCTTTACCATATAGACATCAGACAAATCAATGAATTTGAAAAACAATCATGAATGTTATATTTTTATGTGTTTATACAACTTCAGTACTTTTGAAATCTATATCCATCTTTTGAAATTCAAGTTCCCAAACACTATCTTATACATTTTGTATGCAAGTTTTTCTTTGCACAACCTGTGTACAATCTGCAATTTTTAGGTGTTATTTTGTTTCCTTTAACCTTTTATCTTCCTGCAGTTTTGGGGGATTTGAAGATTGTTATGTGCATGTTTTAGTAAGTGATTTAAGCAAGTTAAATTTGTACTGGAGGTCTTGCTGTTAGCTAAAGTTGGCATTATTGATGATTGCCTATGTTTCTTTTAATTCCAAAAGATAACCGTTACCTAGTAAATTTGTACCGGAGATCTTGCTGTTAGCTAAAGTTGGAATTATTGATGATTGCTGATGTTTTTTATCCAAAAGATTAAACGTTACGTAGTTGATGGTTTATGTTGGCGAGTGCCTTAAAGTCAAATATAATTTGTGCTTTTGATTGCATTCCTTGCTTTTTGAAAGTAATAATTGCATTGTTTCTACCCCATAAGCACTTTAGAGTTACTAAGCAGTGTACTTTTTTCTGATATCCTTTCTTGCTACAAAGCAATTTAAATCATGCTCTAGTTTTTGTCTAAAGTTATACGATATTAATGGTTTCTTGAGATAGACCTAGTTTCATATTGAATTCATTGTAATTATTTCCTTAATGGTAGTAATAACCTGATCATTGCAGAACTGATTACTTTATAGGGCTTGATAGATACCACTCCTGTCTAATTTCATATTTTAGATATAATTTTTCTTTTCTTAAAAATCTGAGGTTTTCTATGTAGCCGAGGCAGAAAGCTGGCTTGGTACAAGGGTCTCAGTTTCATGCAGGAAATCCAACCGGGCAATCTTTGCATGGGATGCAGGCAATGGGGATGATGAATTTGAGCTCACATTTAAGGGCTAATGGAGCTCTTTATGCTCAACAGCAGATGAATCAGGGACAGATGAGGCAGCAGTTATCGCAACAAACACAACTCACTTCTCCGCAGGTATTTTTTTTCCCTTCTTTCAATGATGTATTGACCACTTTCCTCATGATGGACCTGTGAACTAAATGTTTTTTTTCCTATTTTCTCTGTAGTTCTTCAATTTGAGAAATTATTTTCATCTGTAGGTGTGATTTGTCCAGTTTATCTATGGGTATAGAAGTTCAATTTGCACTAATATAGAAGTTGCTATATGTTTTAATGGACTCCTTAAGCTATGATGCAATTTTGAGATTTCAATCTGCTGATGTTAAGTTCCTAGGAGTACAGCTTTTCTTCGTTTACTTCACGTTGCCCTTTATGTTTGGCGAGCATTAGTTTACTATCCTTTGACTTATGCCTGCTCAGACTAGATGAAGAAAAGTTTTAATTATTTAATCTTATAACTGAAGCTTTAGGCTGGACATTCTTTTGGTAATATGTAAAGGATTAATACCTACAAAGTGAAAAAGAAATCATGAATCTCTTTTGACACCACTGTGATAACAATTTTCTGGGTAAACTGGCTTAGGAAAACTGTTAAGTTTCACAGTACTCTATATACTAATAATTGCGTTTAACATCTCATGCAAACAATACTTTTCTTTTTGATCAAGCTGTTATAACCTTGAAGGTTAATTGGATTTCCTGTGAGACATGCTCCCTCACCTTTAAAAAAATAATTACACGTGAGATATTCTTTGTATTTATGGAAGTCTAGGGTTAGCACTATTTATCTGGATTTTGTCATATGCATTGTAAAATGTTATTGTAATGTATCAAATGACCATTGACTCCATGATCATTTAATATCTAGTCTGTTGGTGAAGACTTGGAAATAAGTAGCCTGATTTTGCAACAAGTAACTGTTCCTTTTGTTCAATAAACTATTTCATATTGCACATTGGCTGAAGTAGAATCTTGTGTAAGATGTTTTCACAACTTTTCCATTGTCAGATAAGATTTGACATGTTTATGAATGATTGCCCTTCTTCTGGTGCATTGTTATTGTATTGAATTCCTGCAAAATGGTTTTATTTGTAAATGCCCTAATTTCCTTTGACTATAGTGGGAGGAGATGCAAGACTTACCCATGGCATGCGATTTTTAGGTTCGTTAATAGAGTTAATGTAAAACCAAATATGTTATGTTTACCCTTTAATTGAATTTTATTTCTCAACCTGTCTTCTTATGCCATTCTTTAATGTAAATTTTATGGGGGTAGGCAATAATAAGAGATTTTTGTCATGTGGTTTGGTTGCTTGTTTTCAAATTAATTTGTGTGCATGATCTCATTATATGATATCCCCTCTGTAACTACAGGTTCAAAGCTTACAAAGAACATCATCTCAGGCATTTATAAACCCCCAGTTATCAGGGCTGGCTCAGAATGGACAACAGGGTATGATGCAGAACTCTCTCTTGCAGCAACAGTTGTTGAAGCAAATACCGTCAATATCTGGTCCAGGGTCAACTCCCTTCCGCCTTCAGAGGCAGTCACAAGTTCTCTTGCAACAGCAACTGCCTTTTTCTTCTCCTCAGTTGCAAAATTCGATGGGCTTGAATCCTCAACAATTGTCTCAGCTCGTACAACAACAATCACAAATGGGACATCCTCAAATGCAGCAGCCACAGCAACAACTACAGCAGCAGCTGCAACAACAACCTCAACAACAATTACAACCACAACAATCCCCATTGCATCAGCAACAACAGCAATCTCCGAGGATGCCCGGACCTGCAGGCCAGAAAACTCTCAGTTTAACTGGATCACAGCCCAATACAACTGCATCTGGTACAACCACACCTGGGGGAAGTTCAAGCCAAGGAACTGAAGCAACCAATCAACTTCTCGGAAAAAGAAAGATACAAGATCTAGTTTCACAGGTTTTTCCTGCTTTTGACTATTTGTATTTCATTCTTTTCCATTAATTTCCAATAATTAGCTTCCTTCTTTTGTTGTGGTATTCATTTTTTGGCTATGTCCAGGTTGATTCACAAGGAAAACTGGAACCAGAAGTTGAAGATCTACTTCTGGAGATTGCTGATGATTTCATAGACTCTGTAAGACTCTGCTAAGCTATGAGTAAAGGCTTTACCGTGTTGATATTGCCTTTCTCTGTTTGGGATTACAGATATGTGCATGTGCCGCCTGTACTTTTTAGTTTCTAGTGGTAATTAACCACAAATCATAATATAAATAACCTTAACACAAATATAGATATGTTTAGCATTAGGGTACTCTTCATGTCAAATATAACTTGAATATTGCAGAATATTTTTAAAAACTATGACATTCTTCCTGCAATATTTTGTGCTTAGCCTGAAGAGAAATTGAATATTTTGGCCTCAAAGTTATTTGATTTTTGTAACTGTATTTTAGAGAGGGAAAAGAGTGTTTTAATTGCTTTAACCTAATAAAACTTCAAATTAGTGCTAACTAGCCATTACTCATAGCTTGCACAATTAAACAGTCCCTATCTACAGCTTCATTCTCTTTCTTTCGGTCTTCTTATTTTTTTAACTGTTTACTTTCAGCTTCTGGAGACTTTCATTGGTATTTAAGTAATGGTCTTCCTGGTTTAAGGCTTATATCATTTTACTTGTTTTCAGGTGACTACATTTGCATGCAGTTTGGCAAAGCATCGGAAATCTTCAACATTAGAGTCCAAGGATATCTTGCTACATTTAGGTATGCAATTTACTAACTTGCATTTCTTTGGAAGAGTTAATGTTAACTAAGGATACAACAGAACTAGATAAATTCTGTTGCTTGTGACATGGGCTGAGACCAAAGCTCCAGGCTTGTGTGGCTCTTGAATCCTTGAATTTACTCTTCACAGATTCAAGATCCGCCTTCTGGGCATGGAACTATAATGATCCCATATAGAATTTCTGAAACTGTAATTTATGCATAATTTTTTTGCCTTCCAAGAGTTGCTTGTTATGCCCTTCCTATACTTTATATCTTATGTTAAATGATGTAGTACTTTACTGTAAATAGTGCGAGATTGCAAAAAGTTTTGTGTTATGCCTACATAAGACTACCTTTCGGAGTTTCTTCTGTAATTTTTAAGTGAAGCTATGAAGCTGTAATGATGTTTAATGTGGGATTATGTACAGAGAAAAACTGGCGTTTGACTATTCCAGGATTTTCAAGCGAAGAGCGGAACCAAACAAGACCTGTAAGGATTTATGTTTATCATTTTTGAGATCTCACTGCATAAAATTTCTTAGAATCTTGACTCTACTGAATCTGATGTCGAATATCCTTTTCAAGGTGATTCGTTTCCTTATTTAGGAACTCGTTTTGACATATATGTGCAGTAGTCAAAATATTTTCTATTATCTTTCGATATTACATTTTTTCAAAATTCTCTAGCATTTCTTCTGATGTTATCAGCCTAAGCACCTTTTATTTGATATGGAAATCTTTGATTATTTGCTAAATAAGAAAGATTACAACTGATGAATTTGAATAATGTTTCTAAAACATGCAGTTATCGAGTGACCTCCACAAGAAGCGTCTTGATATGGTGACCGAATTTTTCAGTACTAAAGTATAACTTATCTCTTAATCTCCTTAAGCGATAAAACTTTTACTCTTATGCAAATTTCTTGATTAGATACGGGCACTGATGGAATCGTCACAGCCCGAAATAAATGCAAATAATCCTAAAGAAATGATAAGACAAGGACTTGGCAACCCAGTTGGTGCAAACAATTTAATGAGACCTTCACCGAGTTCCGAGCAGTTGGTTTCACAAGCAGCTGGTTCACAAATGCTGCAGCAAATAACACGGTATTGATGGAAAGAAGTTGCCATTCATAATTTGCACCCGGATTCCTTGTTTATGGCTACATTGTAGGTGGGCAACATGATTTACTTTTGTGTCTCTCTTTCATTTATCACCACGCAGATAGGTGTGAGGTTAGGATACAGTCATGCAGTTATGCGTACGATATGGGTATATTTAGTTTCTCCAAAGTTATTTCTTTGATTTTGGAGGGTCATATTTCCATGCCTATGTCCAGAAATATGTTGGACAGAGATATTTCAAGAAAAATAAAGAGTCAGAACAGCATAACTTTATGATCTACTTATCTATGCTGTATCTTGATCTTATAGGATCCGAAATTGCTTGACATTCTGTGCATTATTGGATTATAATCCAAGGGAAAAAAGGAAATCTGACATGCATTATCCATTTTCAAAGATGAAATATAAATTGTTTCTTCACCGAGAAACCATGCCAATCTGGATTAAGCATTAGTACTTGTCTTTTAGTCTAATGAGCTGGGTAGAGATTACATGCTAACTTTCTCTTATGATTTAGGTCGTATTTGATACCCAAACATTCTTCCTTAAATCTCATTGGTACATTCTTCCACTCATTTTTCCCAAAACTTTATTACTACTTATATCGACCCTTTATTTAGTTTCAGTCATTTTTTGGTTTAATAGTATGTTACTTAATCTTAAAATACGAATCATTTTTCCTGAAATCTTGTTCGGCTGCTAGTTTCCATGTTTCTCTGACTCTTGAAGTACCCTTGTCCGACACATAAATACAGGGATATGACCTATAAGGATCTTCTAAATACATGGAAAAACTTCGAAAATCTAACCCGAGACATTGTTCAATGCTGTTGTTTGTTCTTTTGGCGTTTATCCAATATAAGCTTTCATTCTAATTCAATTGCCTCCTTTGCAGGTTTTATGTAGTAACTGAAGCTTAAGTTCTAATGGATTGACGAAAAGCTGTAATTACCTGGTAAGTATCAAAGACATTGAACTATTAAAAAATGATTTTGCACCATTTTAGACCTTTTAATTTATCATTTTCCTATTCATGATTTATATTGTAAGTGAATTTTATTAATGGAGTCTATAAAAGCGAGTCTGTTCCCCGGTTTAAGCTTATTGTCCTCGGTCGTATATAGAGTTTGGCTTGGATCCACGTCGTGTTTTTCGTTATTATTTATTTATTTATTTTAGAAATATATATATATATATATATACATATTTTTTCCTGATTCCTCATTTGTACTTTAGGCATAAACTACTAGGCTGTCAAAGCACATTGTTTCAGTGATATTAAATTTCTTTTCACTGAATGGTGCATTTTCTTAATCTGTGGGGTTGAGGATTGAAATATTGTTCATCATTGTTTGAGATTAACCTTACTGATTAATAGACCAAACATTTTTCTTTTGGCTTAAATGCAAAAGTGGCCCTCAAATTATACTGTTAAGTGAGATTTAAATTACTAATTTCATCTTATTTTATTTCGAAACACGAAACCAGCTAATAAGAATGTGACATGTGGTATATTCTTGTTGGATATCGTACACTTTTTGGGTAAGTTATTTTTTTTTTTACCAAATATGAAGTTATCTAAATGGGTTAATTTTGTGTTAAATAGTTTCTTTATTTTGGTGGTATCGGTTTTTCTTATGATTTGGGGAAAATATTAAAAATATACTTTTATACTAATATTTATTTCTTTATAATTAAATTTAAATAAACACTTTTTAAATTATTCAATAAATGCAAAATACAGAGTTTACAAAAATAAAAAATAAAAAAAAATTGTTGTTAGTAGTGTGTATTCATTTAACGGTTGTTGAGGTGCTCAGTTTTGTACTGTTGGTTGGTAAAAGTACTATAAAACTCGTATTATATTTTGGATTGTATTTGAGTCTTATTATTGAAAAAATGGGTATATTAGTCCTTGCACGTTACTTGGGTGAGTAAAAGAGTTTTTTGGTTAAAATTTGGTGTTTATATATAAGGAATAATAACAAGTTTAATCTTTAATTTTTACACATTTTTTATTTGATCCCTACTCTTCTATTGGAATTAAATTATAATTCTTTTTAAGCTTTAGAAATTTTTTAAACTAATAAAACTAAAAAAATAAAAAAAATGTCTTAATAACAAATTAAAATTTTTTTAGCCTTTTTTAATTTTAAAAATTATTTAACAAATCTTAAAAATTATAAATAAGGTTTATAGAAATAGTTATAAGAATTTTATAATTTAAATTTTTTATTTAAAAAATAACAATACTAACACATTTTAAAATCTAATGGATATAAAATTTTTAAAAAGAATTTGATCCCTATTCTTTTTTTGGGTTGGCATTGTTATTTAATTTTAAAATTTTTATATTTTTTTATAAATTTTGTTTATAATTTTTATGATTTTTAAATAATTTTTAAAATTTAAAAGGGTTTAATTGAATTTTTTAAAATTTATTATTAAGGCCTTTTTGATCCTTTTAACTTTATTAGTTTGAAATTTTTTAATTTTCTTCCAATAAAAGAGTAGAGTCAAATTGAATAAATATGTAAAGGTTGAGGGTTAAATTTGTTATTATGCCTTATATTTAAACACCAATTGTTAATGGAGGGGCTCTTTTTCTCATTTATGTAACGTTCAAGGGTTAATTTACACATTTTTTAGTAAAGGGGTTAAAATGTAGTCTAGGATATAGTACTTTCTGAATTTAATTTTAAATTATTATTTTAATAATAAATTTTTAATTCAGATTAAATTACAAAAACCTATTAATATGGAATAAATATTTTTATTTATCAAAACAATAACATGGATGGTAAAACGAAAATGAAAAATACTAAAAAAAAATATGGATTTTTGCACGAATTTGGACTTGAGTTTTTAAGGGTAAGTATATTATTTGGATTTTAGTTTAGTTTAATGTTTAAGTTAGAATTTATTTTTGGTTTAAATTTGCATTTGAATTTGGTTTTCATCACATATTTTTGTAACTCATGCAATACTATTAGTTGATGCATTTGTCATAAGCAATTAGAATTCACATCATAACGGAGTTACAAAAATTAACTCGAATGTGTGATCGAATGTGTGATGAAAGTCAAATTCGGATACTAATCTAAACAAGACAAAAACATAAGTATAAATTTAAACATTGAAGTCAAACTTAGGTAATGGTGGGGGTTAAAAATAAATTATAATTTTTATGATAGTAAAAATGCAATTTCACCATTTGAATAGCCTATAAATTTATCATTTTTAAAGGATTAAATCAAATTTTTATGAGAGACTAAAGTGTAATTTTATCTTAATTAATTTAAAAATTTTAAAAAAACTAAATGAAAATTTTTCCAATTAGGGGGATCGGGGACCCTGCCAATCCCCCCTAACTACTCTCTGAACTTGAGCATAAAAAAGTTTATTTACTCGATTTTAAGCTTGTCATATTTCAAGAAGGAAGGTGAATCACTGTTAATTATCTTAGATTTAGATAATAATTGGAGTAAAATATTCTAGGTTAGTATTTGTTATTAGTTTTTGTATTGTGCGTAAATTTTGAATTTAGATTTAGTACTTTAATTTGGTATTTTTAGTGCTTATAATTTTTAATTTTAAAATTTAAATTATATTCGTAGTTGATAAATCTATAATGTTATGTTATTTCTAAAATCTTATATGACAAATATATTATCACTCGTGTAATACTATCACAATTTATTATTTTTACATATTATTCAAAAAAAAAAAAAAGAGCTAGTCAATGGAGTGGCTAAAAATGATATAATTGAAGAAGTGGATTAAATCTACATATACAAAATTAATGTCATAACATAACCAAACAAAATAATTGTTACGATTTGTCAAGTATATTGATTAAAATTAGCCAATTTGAAAAATAAATTTTTTTTAATTAAAGTACAATGATTAAATCCACAATTTATTCACAATATAAAATCTGGTAGCAAAATTTAAACTATATTATAACTACAATAACAAATTCATTATAAGCTTTAATTTGACAAAAAAAAAACTTTTCTTTGATTTCTTAAATTCTAGATTTGAATAATAATATTTGATTTAATGGAAATAATAACATATTTGTATCCAAATTTAAATATAAATATTACATAATTGCACATATTGAATCCAGTATTATTCCTAATTTGCTTAAAAAGAAAATTACCTATAGTTAATTTAATTTCTTTTGATAAATTGTCTAACATGGATAATAAACATATTTATACTCTTTTTAGACAATGTCTAGAATTACCCATAACTCTTCTCAATCAAAAAATAGGAGGATAATGCGTTTTAGCGCACTCAAACTCATGTCCTCCTACATCGACAATAATGCCCATGCCAAACGAGTTAGACTCAATTGACAGATTTAGATTGTAATACCTAGTTTAATGCAAATAATAAACATGTTTAAATTCAAATATTATTACAAAATTGTAAATATCATTCCTAATTTTACTAAAAAAAAAAGAAAGAAAGATACTTATACTTGATTAGACATGTCTGAAATACAAAGCTTATATGAAATTATTATTTAATAATAGTTTTATGATTAGGAACAACCTATAACAAATGAAAAAATCAACTTATTGAGTTCATCAGGTGACTCCAAATTTGCAGCATGTCCTACATTCTTGATTATCTCTAACCTTGAATTTTTACCCAAGTGCCTAAAATTTGACCCCCCCCCAAAAAATTCAAAATTAGAAATTAAATAAAATTAAAAATTAAAAATATAGTTAGTGAAAAAAAGATTATGAAGAGAATTGATTTTGTTTACCTTTGCAAGTTATATGCAAGTTCTAATGGGAAAACTTTATCTTGATCTCCCCAAATTATTAATGTTTCCTTCAATAAAAAATAAACCCTTTATTTAATTTGTGACACTAACTTAATAAAAAATTTAAATAATAATATAAATACAAGAATAAATTGTTTTAGCGACGAAAATATTTGTTGAAAATAATAAAATTTTCATTCCAAAATGATAATTTTTAATAAGAAAAATTCATCGGAAAACTCGAATTTCTCACCCTAAAAGAAAATGATAAGGGCAATATCAACGTCTTAAAGGAGGTTAATAATTGGGATAAAGTAACATTTAGTTCATAAACTTAGTAACTTTTCTTACCATAATCCTTGAATTTTTTTACTCCACGTTAATCTTAAAACTTGACACATTTTTTTTCAATTTGATCCCTAAATTTTAATTTTCTTATGGTACGATAACGTGGCACTCTAAGATTATATTAAGTCATAAACTATTTTTTAAATTTTTTTAATATATATATATAATTTCTTCATATTTTTTTAATACTTATTTTTTTTAGATTTTATATTTATATTTTAAAATTTTCTAGTGATACCGTGACACAATTTTAGAGTGATGTCATCACTCATGAGTGGAATCCAAATTCAATGATTAAATTAAAAAAATTATCAAGTTTCAGGACTAATGTGAACAAATATTTTCAAGGACCAAACTAAAAAATTATTAAATTCAGCAACTAAATGTCTACCAGAAAAGAAAGGATTCAAAGAGGCAACCTGAGTTAGGACATGAAGGTTTGGATCGGCTTTCTTCTGCACCAAGTAATCAGCAAGCTCAATCTTTTCCTTTCGACAATGATCATACATTAGCTGTAAAAAATTAAGATAATTGGGTGACTAAAAAAAGGTAAAATTTAATAATTGAGCAAATATTTTCTAATTTTTCATAGTTAGATGATAAATAAAAAACACTAATAGTTAGATGACTATTTTGTAATTTTTTTATAGTTGGATGGCAAAAAAGAAAAAAAAACCATAATAACTACTAGTTTACACATACAATTAAAGGCTTGAATCACTATTATATGACTTTCTTTGTTCGCAGCACCAATTAAAAACACTTATTCCTATTGTCTTCTATAATTCAAAATTTATCATGAAATAGCTTTGAATGTCATGAACCGGCAAATCAAAATCCAAACATCTTTCTTCTTTGATCTTCAACACTATCTGTCAGATTGACTTGAATTTAATATATGTTCTTCTACTCGTTGATGAGTAATGTTTCATCGTACCGTTCATTGGATCGTGCATGGAGTTCGCCAGCCGGAATTTCAAAAAAAAGAACACTTAACATCTCAATGACTTAAATAAAAAATTTCGAATAATTCAATGTTCATTTTGTAACTTTTTAAAGTTGAATAATAAACCAGAAACTTATTACTAGTTTAGTGACCATAAACGTAGTTTATCCTTTGTTTTTCCTTTGAAAAATGCTGAAACTAAATGTTGATAGCTTAATAGCTTAAAAACATTATTTGTAATTTGGGTATTCTGATTTCTTTAAAGGCATGTTTACTTTTAATTAAAACTAGATACTTTTAGGAGTAAAAATTAAACAACAAAAGCTTATTTTATATTTTTATATATATATATACTTTAAATATGTTCATGGCCGAGCTGGATCAAATTTTTAGAAGATTTCAGGGTCTTAGCTTGACTTATTCAGAAATTCTACTTCACTATTTTAAAAAATAAAATTTATTTTTATTTAAATTTAAATATGAAAATATATTAATGTTGATATATTTTTTATATTTTTGTCATTTATAAATAGTAAAATTGACCCTACTAAGCCTATGGATGAAAAAAAAAAAAAACTAAATTTGATGGGTTCTGATCTTACCCGATACGTTAGGGTCGAATTTATTTTTTTTGAAAAATCGAATTCAAGGCGAGATGGGTCAGGTCGGTTCAAGTCATATGAAATTTAAAAAATAATCGGGTCGGGGTCGGGTTTGAGGTAAATCCACTCGCTTTGCTCCAAAATATTTACAAAAATATATTTATATACATGTGGTTAATATTTGATATATTGTCAGTGAAATTTTTAAATTACACAAGTAGGATAAGAGGGTTAACAAGTGTCCTATAGGGTATCATAAAATATTAAAAAATTAATTTTTTTAAAAAGGAGACAGGTGTTAAATTTTTCAAGGCACTTATAGAATAGAAAAAATATACTGCTAATGTACAAAATACAAACTTGATATATATTAAATTTTAAGTTTAAACTAAAAACTTATTTGTTTCAAAATAATAAATAAAACAATTAAAAATATAATATTATTTGCTTCAAAATAAAAAATAATAATTGTTTTGGCATTTAATCTAGATTTCTATTTATGCTATTAAAATTATTTTAACTTATCAAATTTTTTTGGGTAAATTACACTAAAGGTCACTAAACTATTATTCAGTTTATGTTTTTTTTGTTATATAACTTCAAAAAGTTACAAAATAACTACAGAATTCTTTGTTCGTAATATTTACAGAAATGCCTTTTTATATATGGTTAATATTTAGTACACTGACAATAAAATTGTTAGACTACACAAATAGGGTAAGAAAGTTAATATATAGGGTATCGTAAAATATTAAAAAATTAAAAAAACTAAAAACTTATTTGTTTCAAAATAATAAATAAAACATTTAAAATATATAATATTATTTGCTTCAAAATAAAAAATAAAATAATTAAATTAAAATTGAATTAGGTCAGATCGGGTCTCCTATTAAATTTCAAATTTAGGTTCACATAAACTTTTTTTCCTTAAGAGTTAGGATTGAATCAAGGTGAATTGATTAAGCTTATAGTCGGTAAGGGTGAGACAGTAAAAAATCTGCCAACCTCGACTCATTGTTGTCCCTAACTAAGGGTAGGTTCGAATAGGCGTTTGAGTGCGGTGCGTTTAACTTACTTTTTGTCTCAAGCTACAGTATCGCTACAGCATCTAATCTCAAGGCCACCGCTATTTTTACACTAACAGTAGCTAAACGGATCGCCCATCCAAACTCACCCTAAACCGTACCTAACTAAGCCATCCTAGGACAAAAAAATATAACCTCAATTATGACCTAAATCTGGTTGCGTAGGTATGAACGCCTCTAGCTTACTTGAAAATATTTTTGGTTAACACTAAAACAAGTAGAAATTAAATAATGTCAAATTAAAATGAAAGGACTTAAAATTTAAATTTTAGCATAGTAGAGGGACTAAAATTAAAATAGACCATAATTTTAACTCTAAGGAACATCAAACTTACCGTTATGAACTGTCGAAGCAAAAAATCAGGGACCCAATTGAGAGTACCTTGCTTAAACGTTGATAAATTCACCAATAACCTCAAATCATCTGGTTTCTTCGGAACCAAAATCTCCGACGGATGCCGTCCGATTGTTCTCAACTGTTGATCCCTCTGTTCATCTGTATAAGACAATCCACTACTCATTATCGCCACTTTCTCCACCGCATCCGGCCGCATCTCGGCCATCCTGTACGCCACGAACCCACCGTAACTAATCGCGTAAACAGAGTACCGATCCACTCCGATCCTCTTCAACCCATCGGACAAACACTTAGCCTGGAAAAATTCAGATCTGAAGGGACTTTTGGAGTGAGATTTCCCAAAGAACAACAAATCAGGAATATACAAATTAAACCTCCGCGACAAAGGACCCACTTGATAAACGAATTGCCAAAGTGGATTCCCGCCGTAGCCGTGGATCATTACGAGTGACGGCCGGTCGAAACGGCGGTGATTGGTGACCCAAAAGTGGATGGTGGTTTGATCGTCTAAATCAACGGCGCAGGGTGAGAGATTACATAAACGGAAATAAACGGATAAGATTAAATCCATGAATTTGATTATGAATGGAGATTGATTCAATGTGAGGATGTGAAGAACAAGGTGACGGAGAAGAGAAAGGGTGGTTGAGAGATAGAAGGAGATGAGTTGCCATAGATTTTTGGATTCCATCAACTAAATTTTTTTAAAGCTTTTTGGAGGAATTTGAAATCCAGAAACTGTATTTTTTGAACATTTATTTTGAACGCTTATATATAATATTATATATATGTATATATATTTGTATCATCTTTGAGCACGTTGATTATTTTGGTTTTATCTGAATTAACGGATGGAAATTGAATTTTGTTTTAGGGTTAATATAACTTTTAGTCCCTGAACTTAGTAATTAGGTTTATTATGCTGTTTGTATTTTCTTTTTTGTCTACTTTGGTACCTAACTTAGGGGTGTAAATGAGACACTGGTATTCGAAAGTTATTGGAGTTTGACTCCAAAAATATTCAAACTCGATTCGATAATTATCGAGCCAGCTCAAGTTAATTCGAGCTTAGTAATACTTGATATGGCTTGTGAGTCTTATCGAGCCTTTCATATTTTTATATTATTAAATTTCATTATTATCAATAATATATTATTAACCTTAAGTTTAATTATCGGGCCGGGCTCAAGCTTGAGTGCAAAAATTGACAAACTAGTTTAATCGAGCTCGAACGCAAGTAGCTTGATTATATCTCGAGCCGAGCTTAAGCGTAAAAGCGGATGTTTGATCGAGCTTGAGCTTGGCAATTTTCAAGCTCGGGTTGGTTTGATTACACCTCTAACCTAACTTTGCAACTAAGTTTATTTTGATATCTTAACTTTGATTCCATCAAGATTTGATGATGTGATATTACGAATACAAAAGTGGACAAAAAAAGTACAAGTATACATCACCAAACTTTACACTTATTAAGTTTAGGGACCAAAACAGACTTAGTTGTCAAGCTTAGATACCAAAACACAAAAAAAAAAAAAAAAAAGTATCAAAGCGAATCTAATTGTCAACTTCGGGGATTAAAAGTTATATTAACCTTTTTAAAAAAGTTATTTGACAGTTATATTGGATCCTAATAAATTTTAGAGTCGAGTCATGTCCGACTCTTAAACGAGGGGCAAGCTCATATTATATCGTTTTCTTCATCCATAAAATTGGAACCCGAAACATTGCTTAAGGAACATCAAGCTCTTTACTGCTTAGCCCAATAGACCTTAGTGAATTTGGTTTTATTAATATATTAAAAGAAAGTTTTCTATTTGGTTTGAAAAAAAGTTAGAACTTTTTATTATCAATTGATTTTGTTCGAGTCCTTATGTAAATTACGTGTGAATTCTCTTCAAATTTATTTTGATTTAAGGCATACCATGTGTGAGTTGTACTAGAATTATACTTTTGTCGATAAAAGTATCATAAATGTCCTTGTATTAGGGGTTAAACTGTATTTTGCCCCCTTTATTCAAAATTGACAAATTAGTCCCTATACGTTAGATCATATAGCAAACGAATCTTTCTATTAAAAATTGGTCCCTATATGCCTCCATAAGGTACATGCAGCACGTCACATATAACTGTCTATTATTTCGTCAACCACTCCAAAATTTTTAACAGTAAAAACGACTGAGTTTTTTAACAGAAAGAATTAGATTGCTCTTTAATCTAACTTACAGAGACTAATTTACTCAAATTTTTAATAAAAACGAAAAAAATACAATTTAACTCTTAATACATAAATTTTCACAATATTTTAACCTATTTTATCTATATGTATGTATATTTGGTAATATCCTTCTATATATATATAATGTTACCTTTGGAAATATCATTATCTGCACATGAATTTAATCAGCTCCACGTACAGTTGCCAGCAAAAAGCGAGCATGAAAACGACCCAATATGCTTTGAATTATTAAATGAAATATAAATATAAAATTTATTTTTTATATTTTTATTTTCAGGAATTTAATTTTTTTTTATTTTTTTCAAATTAGGTCTAATTTTTAACATTGTTAAATTTTTATTAAATTTGTTAGTATAACAGTTTTAAAATTAAAAAAAAAAAACCTCACTTAATAACCATATAACTAAAAAAATAATGTTGTAATTAATTTTAATTTAACAAAAAAAATAATTGTGTCAATCTGAAAAGTAAAGGACTAAGTTCTTAAAAATAAAAGCACGAGGACTAAATTCTAAATAAATAAAAAGTACAAAGACTTACAACACACTTTAACCTAAAGATAAATAAATAAAAATAATATTAGCTCTATGTTTATAGAAAAAACATTAAAAAATAAAATTTTAGTTGAAACGGAAAAAAAAGTTAAAATATTATTATAATAATAATTGTTTTTTAAATAAATTTTTAATTATTTATCAACTGAGTTGATGTCTGATTAACTTATGATATTAACATCGATTGAGTTTTAGCTGAATTGGCATTGTTGTCATGCTGGAGGAAGTAGATTCGAGTGCGCTGAAGTGCATTATTCTCCTATTTATGGGTTGGGGAGGGGCTATGGGTAGTTTTAAGTATTATCTCAAAAAGAACAAATATGATTAGAACCTATAACCCAAAATCGTAAATTAATATAATGGTAAAATTATACTTTAATCCCTTAAAATTTATTTATTTTTTCTCTTCTTATAGCAATTTTATGAGACAATCAAAATATAATGTTGGTTACATACCCTTAACATTTTTGTTGGGTATTATTTCATGGAAATGGAATGAATTTTGAAGTCCAATTGCTTAAAAACACCTTTAGGCTTTTCCATCGAATATTTACGTGGAAGGCATGCAAGCTTGCGGTGGAGCAGCACTGGTTTAGATGCAAATTAATTTTTTAAAATCGGATCAGTATTCGAAACCGGTCAGGTTATTAGTTCATCGATTTAATGAGTTTGACTATTTAAAAAAATAAAAAATTTAGTTCAATCGCCAGTTTAACTAGTTTTTAGTCAGTTCAACAGATTTATATCAATTCTCAATCCAACTAATTTCTAATTCAACTAACTGGTCTGATCCAGTTCAAACATTATTTATGCAAATTATAAAAAATATTTTCACTTAAATTAAGCACTAGATGAGTATTTAATGAAAATTTTTAATTTCTATTGGCTTGTGTTATGTAACACGTCAAACCTGATCCTACAATAAGAGCCGAGAATGATATGTCACTATTTAAAAACAGTCTGACTTAAAAACATTTCAGCGGAAGCTCTGAATAATTATTATAAAGTTATAGTTATAAAATATATTTCAATTGTTATTTACACTAAAGTAAAAGAAATATCATCAATTTGAAATATTATACGAGACATATGGCTTATAAAGTAATAAAGTTTCAGCACATGGAAGTAAGAAGGAGCTCACTAGAAACTCTCACACAAGTCCATAAAGTAAGTGCCTTACCTTTATCACTTGGACCTTAGTTATCTTCTTGAGCTAAAATAAGGATAATTAAACATATCAGATCATCATTCTATTAAATCTGATCATGCATGTAAGAATCAACAACACTTATACAGAATCAGGAAGTTTTCTTCCTCACACATCATTCTAACACTTATGCATGCAGAACGAAGAACATGTAAATGACTTAAAGAATAACCTAGGGTTCATCAATAATTATCAGTAAGTTGGAACTAACATATAAGTTGGCTGAATATTGTGAACCTTACTTCAAAGAGGTTTTTCTGAACTTGAATTTTCAAAGAGTTTTTCAGAGAAAATCTTGGAAGAAGAAGAAGAAATTGTAAAAGTGTTCAGAAAGACCATCGCTTAACCTTATATACATAGGCTTGGAGATAAAGAATAGTGGAAAAATCAGATAAATCCACTAACTCTCTTGATTCCTGTGATTAAGTGCTCTTAATTTAATTTAAGTCTTATCATCTACAGTAGTCTGTTGCCATTCTAACTAAGTCTCAACTTAACCTTATTTCCACATATTATTTACTAAAAATCCAGTTAAATGGATTAATAACGGTCATTTATTTCAAGATTGAAATTTTAAATTTTGAAAAATATAAAGACTTAGAATGATAAAATTAGAGAATATGAACAAAAGCTACAATTATATGCATAATACAAAACTAGTAATTGAATTTAATCAAACGGATTTAGGTGTTATTATTTGAGTTAAGACTAAATTTGATCAATTCGTAAAATACAATGACTAAATTTGATCAAATAAAAGTATAAAAACTAAATCCACAACTTTCGTATACGTACTAATTGAAGAATTTAACCTTTTTTTTCAAACATGTTATGTTGATTTTTACTCGTGTACATCAATGGCCTTACAAAAAAGCATTGTAAAAAGCCACTTGCAACTCATTTTTCACTGTGGGAACTATATGCATACAATCATCCTAAGGTAAAAAAAAAATAATCTTTACATTGGTTTGTGCCTGTAATTGCTTTGTAGCCCAATAAATTATCACCCCGTCGCGATGGCGGCTTGATTGATCTTCGAAAATTTTTCTAATCCTATGTATCATCGTTTGCGTGCTCACACGTTGCTTTCTTGGATGCTAGACAAGTCGCTGTTTGATTTTGCATCACCAACTTCGTCTTGAGCAGACGGTGAAACTGTGATTATTATAGCTTGAGGATCAGACTCCGACTCGAGGGTGTCGTTGTCTACTCGTATTTCTTGTATCATTTTAATGGCTTTTTTCAAGTCTAATCTCTCGTCTGGGCTTGCTTGCGTACAAAGCGAGCCTATTTGAAGGAGTTTCTCCATTTCTTGAAGCGATTTCGAGCCACTAGCGATCTCTGGATCAAATAGATTGGCTTGCTTCCCTTCGTAAGTTGTCGTTGTCACCCAATGGACTACATCGATTCCACCTTCACCGTTGTCGAGATATTGAGAAGGGAATTTCCCTGTAAGGATCTCGAGAATGATGATTCCTAAGCAATATACATCACTTTTATGACATACTTTTCCATGTTGCATAGCTTCAGGGGTCTTGTAAGCAATTAGGGTTTTGGCTCCTTCGGTGCTTACCATCGAACCAAGCCCGTACTCCGAAAGCAACGGTTGGTTATCTGGACCGAGCAGAACATTGCTCGATTTAAGATTTCCATGAGGCACATCAAGAGAAGCAAGTTCAACGTGAATATAATCAAGTCCCTCGGCGATTCCTTGCACTATTTTTAGTCTCGTAGGCCAATCAAGTGCAGAAGATGATGTTTCGTGATCACCTAGAGAAATTGTATGCATTTTTCATCAGAATCCATGGATGACGATAAAGTATTGCAAACAAATATATATGAAGTTTTCTCATACCATGTAATAGGTAAAGCAAGCTGCCATTAGCGACGTAGTCGTAAACGAAAAGCTTTTCTTCGACCCGGTAATGGTAAGCCAAAGGTGTCATAACATTAGGATGTTTAAGCTTCCCAAGCCTTTTAGCCATTACATCAAACTCATCTTTACCTATTGAATTCATCTCTTTGGTCCTTTTCACAACCACTGCAAAACCGTTCGACATTGTGGCCTTATACGACGATCCGAGCGCACTGTTTCCTAGTACTTGGGCCGTTGCTTTCATCAAACTTGGCAAACCAAACACACCCTTTTCGTCATTCACCATAACTAGCTCGGGCACCGCACCACCACGGACCATCCCATGGTAATTACCAGGCCATGCCTGATGGCTCGCGGTCTTTCGACCCACTTCTCTGATGGTGGCCGGCAACGAAACTTGGATTTCAACCGGCTCATTGGATCTTCCCCTTTCGACGGCAGCAGCCCCGGGGGCACTCTTTCGCTTCTTTCCTCTCCATTTCATTACAAAGAAGATAATCATTGCAAGAAGCATAACACCTAACGTTATTACAGCAGCAATGATCTTCTTAATGTCGTCTTTATCGTCTCGTCCGCAATCAATCCCTAATTGTGATCCACAAAGACCTGGATTCCCTGCAAATACGTTTCCTTTGAATTTCGATAAACTTGGAGGAATCTCCCCTTCGAGTGTATTGTTCGATAAATTGATGGAAATCAAATTTTGCGTATGAAAATCCGGGATTTCCCCGGAAAATTGATTATTCTCGAGGCGTAAATGGATAAGACGGGAAAGTTTAGACAAAGAATCCGGGATTTTCCCGGAAAATTTATTATCCGACAACCAAACTTTCTTCAACGATCTCATTCCGGCGAAAAAATCTGACGGGATTTCACCGGAAAACTTGTTTTTCGACAAGAACAAAGATTTCAAATAACCCAAACGATTGATTTCCGGTATGTTTCCGGTGAAAGAATTGTTTATAACACTAAAAGATCTCAATTCTTTAATCAAAAGCAAAGCATCAATGTCGATTTTCCCTGATAATCCCATCCCTTCAAGGCGTAAACCCATTAATATCCCATTAAAACAAAGTAAACCTTTCCAATGACCCTCTTTATTACAAGGTACAGAATCAGAGTTCCAAGAATCAAGAGCGCCACCACCGGCATTGTCGAAAGATTCCTTAAGCTTCAACAGAGCTTGGGAATCCGACACTGCACACACCAATCTCAACAACAACGACAACAACAATAACAATGAAACAAAGAGAAATGGTCTGAAAAACCTTAAAGAAGTAACGACGGCGGCCATTACTTGAACCAAAAGCAAACACAGTGAAGCTTTGGGGTTGTTTTGAACAATGAAATCTCGGTGTTATAATTGTTGGAAACACTTGTTTTGATGATTTCTAGTGTTGGTTTTGATTGTCGTAGGGTGGTGGTGTTCATGGTGGTCGGATTGTTTTTGTCTGGTTCTTTTTTTTTTTTTTTTTTTTGAAAGAAAAGGCTTAGAAACAGGGAAATGGCCTGAATTTTGAACAAGTCAAGCTGTGAAAAAACAAAGAACCCATTATTCACGCTAATATGTATGGATTGAAATGATGATCATTGCTCAAAAACTGGGGAATTGTTTTTGCCTATACTTTCTGCAGTAAAATAGTCTCTCCTTTGACTTTCATAAGACAATTCACTTTGTACAGGTTTTCATGATATAGCATGCACGGGCGAATCTAGGTGGGTGGTGGCAGGTGCCCTGCAACCCTAAATTTTTTTTAAAATTTTAAATTAATAAAGGTAAAATTATAATTTAGCCCTCTTAATATGATAAAATTTTAATTTAATCCTTTAAAAATTATATTTTTACAATTATAAAAACTAAAATTTAATTTTGACGCTTTAAAAAATTTTTCTGACTTCACCCCTATAACATGCCAGATAAATTATTTAATCAATAGATAGTTCTTTTTTTAAAAAATAAAGAAAGCTTAATACATTATTACTTGAGTTAGGCACTTTTTTTTTTTCTTATGTGGCAGTAATGTTATTTTTTTAATCCAAGATGGTACATGTATTTAACAAAAGTAGTACATTTTAGTATTTGAATGTAATAATATTATTTTTTTAGTGTTTAATTCGAGTTTTACAGTTAATTGGATAAAAGTTTCTAATTAGCTAATAATATTAGCAATTAACTTTTTATCAAATCAATCCTAAAACCCGAATTAAATATAAAAAAGTTAACACACTTATATTTAGGTATCAAAATATGTAACTTTTGTCAAATACAAGTACGTACTAAACTGGAAAAAAATAACACAGATATTATTTCCAAAAAAAGTATCAAACTCGGATACCAAAAAATATATTCAACCTAAAAAAATCTTTTTGATGCCTAGACGTTAGCTATGTTGGGTCTTAGTAAATCCAAAAACTGATTTTATTATTTAGAATAATATTAAAAGCAATGTCATATTAAACATTTTTAAATTTAATTTAACTAAATTTTTTGTTCATTAAAATTTGACAAGAAAAAAAGATAACGGGAATTGTTCACAATGATGTTTAAATTGGACTAGACCGAACCAGTTAGTTGAATTGGAAATCAAGTGGGATACAAGTATGAAGAAAGCCATTAGATCAGTTGATCTAGGAATTGGTACAAACTGGTTAAACCAACAAAAAATCGATTGAATCGAATTTTTGAATTTTCAAAATATTTTTTAATAATTTTAATAATTTATTTAATTTAAACCGATTGGACCGATTCGACCAATAATTTGGTTCTGAAAACCTTGATTGTTCACAATTTTATCCCTTGCATGAGGAGTAACTAAGACTTTAGGTTGCCCAAACTGTATAAGCAAATGCGCAAAAAAGATAAAAATAGTAGTCCCTATACATTAGAAAAAAAGAGTAAAATGGTAATTTTTATAATAGTTGACATTAGTTTAAAACGCGACATGGTATGTTCACCTAATTGATCCATTATAACTTAAAAGATTTGAAAAATTGATTTCATTAGACGATATCGAGTTAAGTTAAATCAAAACCATGAATTTGGTGAACATGCCATCTTGCTTATAGCCATGAGGGCATGATTGAGGAGCGTCATAAACACGGTCATGAAGAACAATCAAAACCACTAGGCTGAAGCAAAACAATACAATATCAAAGCAATGGCTAGCATTTATAGCCAGAAAATCGTGTGAGGGGAATCATGCCCATAAGGCAGAGGGGTCAATTGCTCAAGCCAAACGACCCCGTGGGCATGCGGTGATTTTGATCCAGAGCTTGCACTCTGTCGGTCGATCGATACTTCCCTGATCATCAAAACATAACAAAAACACACACATTAGTGTCGTATGCTATAAATGGCGGTTGATCCCTCGGTTAGATTGAAGAAACGAGCTCTCGACAAAATCTTTCGAGCCTCAATAGATGGTGGGACAGTGGCAAGAAAATCCTGTTAATAGACTTGATCATGGGTGGTTCGATCCAAAGGCCCGCTCAAAGAGTGAGAGTTTTAGATAAAAATATATGTCCGAAAATGGGTTTAGATAAAAAAAATAAGACTCGTTTTTTAAACGAGTCGGATCTCGGGTAAGATTCTTTTTGTCCTGACCCGACTCGGCCCAAATTTACAAAAAAAAATGTTGTTGTTGTTTTGCTATTGATTGGTTGTTGTCATTTCGCTATTAACTTACTACTATTCAGGGGCGAAGTCAGAATAATTTTTTAGGGGGGGCCGGATGAAATTTTAATTTTTTATAGTTTATATCTTTCTAATTTGTAAAGGATTAAATCAAATTTTTATAATTTTAGGGAGCCAAAGTGCAATTTTACCTTTACTAATTTAAAATTTTAAAAAATTTCAAGGGCCTCAGTAGCAATTTTACCTTTTAGGGGGGCCAGGGCCATGCCAGCCCCCTGGCTTCGCCCGTGCTACTATTTTGTTGCTATTTTTTGAATATTATATAAGTTTAATTTTATTGTTAAGTTTGTTGTACTTTATTGGAAAGCATTTATTTTAATGTTTTAATGCATTTTATATATTATAATTTTTAAATTTATTTTTATATAAAAAACTAATATAGAAAATTTTAATACGAGCGAATTGAGTTGAGCTCGAGTTTTAGCATTTTTATTTGGATTGAGTTTGGACAAAATTTTAAAACCATTTTTCAAGTCAAGTTGGACTCAAACCTAAAAAATGAGCCTAAAATTATTGCCTCTACTCGACCTGACCCGGCTCATAATAAGCTTTATTGCTAACCATAATATTTTTAGTGTATTTATGTATTATATACATGAAACTTGAATTGTAGTTAATATGTATACATACAACTTTGATTTTAGTTCAATCTTACACATTAAAAAAATAAATACATGCATTTATTTTCATATTAGATTTAATATAACTTTTTGTGTATACAATATATCAATGTAAAATGATGATAATCCGATAATATTATCAATTATTTTTGAAAATTAAATTAAATCATAAAATTAAAATTCATATATAATATTACACATTACGTCAAAATTTACATATAATTTTAATATTATCCCTTTTCGATATTATAATTCTAATAAATCATACCTACCGACAGCAAAAAGAAAAAGTTTAAGGAAACATTCGTACGCACGTGGCATCTTCTGGTTCATTATTGACAAACACAAGTAACATTGAGAGGTGACTTTATTTTTTTCCTTTCCGTCATTGATAATTTACTGTGCGAATTATTTTTATTAAATTTAATTATAAAAATATAAATATTAATATAATTTTTAATACTAGATTAACGATAATTCGGTCCATAAAATGGACCCATAAAATTAAATTTTAACATGAAAATAGAAGTCCAAGACATGAAAATAAAAATAAAATTTATAAGTTTAAAAGAGTCGTAACATCGAGGGGATCGAGAATTAATTGGTATATCGACTCAAATAAATAATTAAATTAATTTTGAATTAGGCTGTGAGTGAACCGTGTGAAATTAATTGAACCAAACTAAAAAAGGTTAAATCAATTGCATTGGTTTTTCTCTATTTTAACATATTCTTTTTATATTTTATGATTTTTAGTAATTTATTTAATTAAAATCGGACTGAACTATTGAATCAGTCAAGCTAAGAACCGATAGTTTGACTGTTTCAATCATTGATCTGATTTTAAAAACATTAGTATAAAATTAATTATTTTTTTGTACATATCATATGAATTTTTAATTCAGAATTTATCAATGATGTTTGGATTGAGAGCCGATTAGGATATCAGTCCAAAGAATGACATTGAATCGATTGGGTGAAGAATTGGTATGGACCAATTGAATCAACTAAAAAACATTTTAATTGACGATTGAACTGAATTCTTTTTAAATATATATATAACTATTTTTAATAATTTTTTATTAACCCGATCAATTTAATTAAAATTGGACCCAATGATTGAATCGGTAGAATTGAGAATAGTTTGATTAGTTCAACAGTTAATTCGATTTTAAAAACATTGGTATAATTAATAATTTTTTGTACAATTCGTATGAATTTTTTATTCAAAATTTATCAAGAATGTTTGGATTGAGAACTGATTAGGGTACCGCTTCGAAGAATGACATTGAACCAATTGAACGAGAAATTGGTACGGACTGATTGAATCAACTAAAAAATCAATTGAATTAACGATTGAACTGAAATTTTTTAAAAATGTTTATTTTAATTTTTAATAATTTTTATTAATATAAATTTTAAAAACATAAAATTTATTTTGATTTAGATATTATATTATTTCAATTAAATATCTAATTATTTAACTATTATTTGTTTCTGTAATTATTGATCTAGTACTGGAATTTAATGATGAAATTATATGTAATTAAACAAATCATGGTTCTGATTAGTGCAAAAATTTCCCAAATTAGTAAACTTTGATTAGATCACACACATAGCTAACACCCAACTTAAAAGGCCTCATTTATTTTCTATCGGTTTTATTATTTTCTCTAACTTTCTCGACGCCCTTGACAGTTGAACCCTAGCGAAGGAGGGGAAAAAAGGTAATTTTCTCGGATACCAAACAACCCGATTAATTTTCCCTGGAAAATCGCCTTGTAAAAGAAAATTAGACAGAAAATGCAGCACCAGAGGCTGAAGCAACAGCAACAAGCCTTGATGCAACAAGCTCTTATCCAACAACAGTCTCTTTATCACCCAGGCATCTTAGCTCCTCCTCAGGTTTTCCACTCTTTTGAATCTCTTATCTCTTTAATGAGTTTTTGATCCGGTTTTTAGGAATGATTTGTTGGATTTGGCGAAATCGTGTTTTGATCTTCGAGCTCGTGTTTTTTTTTTTTTTTTTTTTTTTTTGACTGGTGGAGCTAGGGTTAGTTGGGGGAATTGAATGCCATGATGATTTAGCTTTTGAGAAATAAGCTTTTTTTTTTTTTCAACTGGTGTTGCTTGAATTCGGTGGATTTTGCTTCCATTTTTGTTTCTTTCAGCTCTTTGAATGCATTATTGATCGGAAAGTTGGATTTTTGCATTTTGTTTCTGGAACTTAAAAAAAGTCTTTGTCTCTCTTATATGATGTTGCAATTGGCGAGCTAGTAAGTTTTGCTTGTGGTGTTTTCATTCTCATTTATTTGTGTTTCTCACTACTTTTGGTTTTGTGTGTAACTTACTGCTGATCCAAATCTTCAAGTTGTTTTGCAAATATTGAGAAATGATTGAATGTGGTTTAGTCCCCAATTCCATCTCTCTTGTACTACCTATCCTTCTATGTTTCTATCTTGATCTTTTGCTTGCAAATATTGGATAAAAATCGACAATTTCTTTCTTTCTTCCGCTCTTTCTTAGTTCAAGTGTTAGAGCAGAAAACATGGTTCCTGAATTTCATTTTGGGACTCTTTAGGTTTACATTGCTGGGATATAACAGCATGAAGCAAATTTATGAAGTATAGGGTACTTCCAATATATTTGATTCTCTCAAAGTTACATTCAGGGCAGACAATACAATTCTGCTAATGTACTTTCATTTAGATGAGGTGAAATATTTCGGTCTGGTTGTCACCGAAAAAACCAATATTCTTTTTTGGCTTTAAGTTGAAAGTGTTTTCAAAGAGATTGGAGAGGTGATGCACTTGTTTCTGATGGTTGTAGTTAGCATCTCGTTTGTTTTTTATAGGTTGAGTGTTGGGATACCTTCAAAAATTCATCTTCTTTCCAGGATTTGAATGCTTTAGAGTTGAGTTGGGTGGGAAAGGACATTTTGTACATCATTTCTTTGTTTCCCCCTTTCTATTTTTCTATTTTTTTTTTTCACTTTTTTATTTTGCAGATAGAGCCAATCCCAAGTGGAAATCTGCCTCCTGGTTTTGATCCAAGTACTTGCCGCAGTGTGTGAGTGTTTGCCTAGATATTTTTACTCTTTTTTTTTAATTTCCTTTTTATTCTTTTGCTTTTTGTGTGTCTCTTATTTCCCTTTCTTGACTAAGCAACTTCCCTAGTCATTTTTATGCTTATAAGTATACACATTGGAGACACTTTCCTTCATGAATCTGATGATTGAAAATGTCATTGCTACCTTAATGCTAAATTCTGAGCTATTATATGTTTTATTTGATGGTTGAATAGTTTTGGGAATGTAATAGATCTTTTTATGTTCTTTACTCTTTCTAACAACTCAGGAAGTTACTTATGGCCTTCTATTTTTTTTTTTCTTTTTTTAAACTTCTAGCTTTTATTTTGAGAAACTGCAGGTATGTCGGAAACATCCATACACAAGTGACTGAACCACTACTCCAAGAGGTTTTTGCAAGTACCGGTCCTGTTGAAGGCTGCAAGCTTGTCAGAAAGGAAAAGGTATTGTTTTCAAAATAGTATCCTCTTTATATGCGTGTGTATATATCTGGAACTGTGAGGATGCTCTAATTGTGCAATGGTTTAACTTTCTTCACTTAGTTTTCTCCCTTTTCCTTTAGCCTATTGATTTCCGTATGATTGACATGCCTTTTGTTCTCACTCTACTTATGCAGTCATCATATGGATTCATCCACTACTTCGACCGCAGATCAGCTGCTCTTGCCATATTATCTCTAAACGGAAGGCATTTGTAAGTATTAACTTTTAGTTTTCTCCCTCTTAATTTATTTTGATTGTGCTTTTACCTCATATCATGTAATCTGCAGATTTGGACAGCCTATCAAGGTCAATTGGGCATATGCTAGTGGTCAGAGAGAGGATACATCAGGTTTGTGCATGTTTTTGTTTGCAAAGTTTTGCTCTGATTTACTTACGATGTGCTGGCAATTATTTTATAGTCTACTTGTTGGTACTATCATGATTGGTGCAGGACACTTTAACA
Source organism: Gossypium bickii (assembly GCA_025503065.1). Classification (NCBI taxonomy): domain Eukaryota; kingdom Viridiplantae; phylum Streptophyta; class Magnoliopsida; order Malvales; family Malvaceae; genus Gossypium; species Gossypium bickii. The sequence continues at coordinate 2,017,487 of CP106714.1, read as the reverse complement.
TTTTTGTTGGGGATCTCAGTCCTGAGGTTACTGATGCAATGCTGTTTGCGTGCTTTTCTGTCTATCCTAGTTGTTCGTAAGCATCTTTTACTTTGGTATTGATTTTAGTAAATGCATAAACTTTCAGGAAAACCTATTTGTTAATAAACCTTGATTACTGTATTCATGTTGCTTAAAGTAGTGATCAATTGGAGTCACAGTGAATAACAAAGCTGATACCTTTACTGATTGCAGGGATGCGAGGGTAATGTGGGATCAGAAAACTGGGCGTTCAAGAGGGTTTGGGTTTGTTTCATTTCGCAACCAGCAGGTACTGTTGCTTGGTTAAGTTTCTGGTGGCTTTTTGTGTTTCTCAGTCTTCCTTGATAATGTTCTTTTATCTATTGATATCAATTTTTTTTATCTGTCCAGGATGCACAAAGTGCAATTAACGACTTAAGTGGTAAGATTTATGTTCTTTGCTCAATAAATATACTTCTTTATCTTCATTGAGCACAGCTTTAGCTCATCAAATAAGCTGTGATTTTTAGTGTATTTCATAACTTGCATGCTTTGGAGTAATCTTATTTTTTCTGAAAAAGATTTTCCTTTCTTTTTAGTCTGTTATTCGAATTTTTCTGCAATCACCTTGTTTATAGCATCAGTTTATTAAATTATTGCGGCTGAGCTCGCTGAATTGTAGTTAGCACTAATTTTTCAACAAACTGCGACTTGTATAGATTGCTATTAGTTGTTATTTCAATAAAAATTCATACGAGCTTTGATTTAATTATATAGGAAAATGGCTTGGCAGTCGACAAATTCGTTGTAACTGGGCGACAAAGGGTGTCAGTAGCACTGATGACAAGCAGAGCTCTGATGCCAAAAGCGTGGTAGAACTAACCAATGGCTCATCAGGTGTGTTTATTGAAGCTTTAAAATCAAACATTCACATTTTTATTGTTTCGCTAAATTTGTGCCAAATGTGAAATAAACTTACATATATTTGCTTGGGATACAGAGGATGGTAAAGAGACAACCAATAATGAGGCTCCTGAGATTAATCCTCAATATACTACGGTTTATGTCGGCAATCTTGCTCCAGAGGCAAGTAATTATAAAGATCTTCAAAACTCTTTCTAATAAAGTTTTCAACCAATGATGATATGAGCTTGAACCAGCTGTCCGTATTTGGATCAAGAACTCCCATGTTCTAATACAGTTTCCAGTGCTTGCAAGAGTTGGCCTTGTGTTCTGCAAACTCCAGTTAACTTTGTACTGTAACGGAACATGTTAAGTTCTCAAATAAAACCAATTATTTTTTATTCCTGCAGGTCACTCAAGTAGAACTCCACTATCACTTCCATGCTCTTGGTGCTGGGGTGATTGAGGAGGTCCGTGTCCAGCGTGATAAAGGCTTTGGCTTTGTGAGATACAGTAGTCATGCTGAGGCAGCTTTGGCTATTCAACTGGGGAACACACACTCATTTCTATGTGGCAAGCAACTTAAGGTTTACTCTTTTCTTTTACTTAAAATTTGACTTCCTTTTCTATCTCAGAGATATGACCCTTTTTTCCCTGGAAATTACAATCATGATCTATCATTACTTCCATATATCACCGAAAAACTAACTGAAATGTCAAACTAATAAATCAGGACGCATTTGGCAAAACTTCAACTAGACTAAATCTGGATAACTTCTTAATATAAAAACCTAACTCACACATGGGGAGGCTTGAACCTGTTATCTCAAAATTTCCTCTTTGCTGTTAAATCAAGGACCCATCGGCTATTTCAAAAAGGGTAAATTGCTTTTTGGAGCTTGAACTTGACAACAACTCTCACATTGGGGCTTGAATTTTAGGGTTTTCAAGGAAATGTCATGAACTAACTTGGACAAAAAAAAGTTCAGACCCTAATGTTGGAACTGGGAACAATTGCCAAGTTGAGAAACTAACTGGGAAAAAAAAGTTCAGGCCTCAATGTGGGAACAATTACCAAGTTCAGGGACAAACTTGGACAAAAATAAAATTTAGGCCTCAATGTGAAATTAGTTGCCAAGTTTAGGCCCTAAAAAGTAATAACCCTTTGAGAAATATAACTGTCTAAAGTAATGTGCATGTTTGAAGTCTTTGGAGGAAGATGTTCAAAAAATTCTTTGATAGGTTTTATGTTTATTGAATCTTTTACCCTTAAGTATGCTAGAATGAGCCATAGAATGAGTTCTATTATTGCCTAGGAGTCAAATTTTCATTAGATTCATTTTCTCTAATCTAAATTCTTCTAGTTGCAACTATAGTCTATGTTGCTCAGATTCTTCATTTTCTTGAGGCACTCACGCCCAACACTCGTGTTTGAGCCAATATGACCTCCAAAGATCTTTCAAATACTTTTAAAAACTTAGAAGAATTTGATTATAACTGTGTTAGATACATACCGGAAACCTGAGTTTGAGTGGCATAAGTTTTAGTTACACTTCATTCAAAATTTAATCCCTTGGATAATTGGAAATTTACATCATTAATTTGTTTTTGTGTAGTGTTCTTGGGGCAGCAAGCCTACACCACCTGGGACAAGTTCAAACCCCCTTCCCCCACCTGCCGCCACACCTTTAGCCGGGCTTTCTGCCACTGACCTTTTAGCTTATGAGCGACAACTAGCCATGAACAAAATGGGTGGTGTTCACGCACTAATGCACCCTCAAGGACAACACCCTCTCAAACAAGCAGCAATGGGAGTCGGTGCTGCTGGAGCAAGCCAGGCCATATATGACGGTGGATTCCAGAACGTGGCGGCTGCCCAACAACTAATGTACTATCAGTGATCTAAACTAGAGTTTGTGCGGTCATATATATATCTCCTTAATTTCCTGGCATTTGCAGGTTTTATTTGAGTTCTAAAGAAAAAAACATTTAGAAGGCTTTTTAATGTGTTCTTCCTTTTTTTCTCTTTTTTTCTTAAGCAGCGAGATTGCTTTGCACCCTGCTTTTATTTATATATATATATATATATAGCATACATATGTGTTTGCCTGATTGTATCAATCTCACATATTTCTTGATATTATTTTGAATTCTAAACGGCTATGAAGCTTTTTTAATGTATTTTCTCCCAATGATTGTGCGTATATAAATTTCTCATATATATTCCATGTGGTTCCCAATGAGTGTGTGTGTATATAAGCAGATCACTTGTACTAGTACTGCAATGCTTGGCCCGTAATAGTAGTTTGTAATTTTGTTTAAGTTCTATATTTGTGAAGGTTAAATTCTGGTATTAGTGCCTGTACTTTGGGAAAGTTGTGGATTTAGTTTCTATATTTTAATTTTATCAATTTCAGTCTTTGTATTTTCCAAATTGGTCAATTTTATATCCTATGCTCTTCAAATTTTGTTCCCGACCCAAACAATAGCAATTACATTCAATTACTATTGTATTATGTGTATAGTTGTAGATTTAGTTTATATTTTACAGTTGGCTAATTTTAAGTTTATATTTTTCGAATTTTGAAATTTTAATCTTGATAGAAATGTCAGAATTAATTGAATTTTTAGTAACATGTGAAAATAGTACATTAACATGATGTTAATATGTTTACCGCACTAAATTTTGGAATTAGTAGGTAAGATTTGATATTTTAAAATTTGAAAAATACAAAGATTAAAAATTACTAAAGTATAGAGGTTAAAACCATAATTTTCTTAGAAGTATAGAGACTAATATCAAAATTAACCATTTCTAAATTGGCAAACTTTATTTAGTTTAAGGATTGGATTCTGAATTTGCAAATTTGCTTTAAAATTCAAAATTGTCAAAGTTTTCAGAATTGAATAGATGGTCGAATCAATTAAGTCATCGGTTCGTTTGGAGAAAATTGATTCAATCACTCAAGTCAACTTGTTCGTATCAATTCTCGAATCAGTTCTTGAATCAATCGATTTAATGACTTTCTTCAAACTAGTTCCCATGTCAAATTTTGGTTCGACAGATCAATCTGATCCGATTCAAATCTTATTGGAATTAGTTTATTATTTGAATATGAATAAATAAATTATCCAGTTACATATCCACAATTAACAAATATAAAACTATTTTTTAAATAAAAATTTAATCTTATTTAAAAAATTAAAGCAATATATTTAGATATCCGAATCTGAATATGTTACTCATAAAGTAAAATAAATTCGGTTATTCATTATTTGAATTTGCATCCATAGATATATTTAAGGATTAAAACTTGAATTCATTTGATTTTTTTAATAATAATTAGAATATTTAATTTTAATAGTATTTAAGTTTAAAATATTTGAATCTACAAAAAATAAAAAACAAGTTGAATATCTACTAATATTTCGTACTATACATTGCCATTCTAATTTATTCCATTCGTTTTTTTCAAATTTTGTATAAAAATGTTATTTCTATTTAATAATCATATATATATAACTATATTTTTATTTATTAAAAATTTTAAACATAAATAACATTTACATTTATCGTATATAAAAATAAAACTAAAATCAAGTTGAATAATATCCGAACTTCAAATATTTAACCGTTGGATCGGATTTGATCATTAAAACTCAATCTCGACTTATTTTTTAAATGGATTTATTGTTTTTGTCTTACTTCATCTTTAGACCTAATACTTTTATCTAAATCCTCTAAAAATAATCCTCTCAATTATCATGCAGACAAATATGGGTGGCTAAAAGTACCATGAAGGCCCTTGTATTAAAAGTCAGATTGTATTTTGTCTTCTCTGCTCGAAAAATGGGCATTCATCCATTTGTATTATTAGAAACTGGTGTGACTAATAAAATAATATGACAATGACAGATGGCATACTATTTGTACCTCATACTGACGTACAATGACTAATTCTTAATAGTAAAAAATATCAATTTGCTCTTTAATCGTACAAGAACTAATTTACCCGTTTTTTGAGTAGAAAAGGCAAATGCAATTTAACTCATAGTACAAAGATCTCTATGGTACTTTTACCACAAACGTGCAGATTATGAGAAGTATCATGCACCTGTTACCCGGATTTAAGCATGATTATCTGTTACGTGCATGTATACGACAAGGATCGGTTCATACCTTCATTCGATATATGTTGATCACGGATACTTGGGAAAAGAAAATGAAGAGTCGAAATAAGATAGCCGATAAATAAAGGCAATGTGTACAGCTAATTTGGAATCTCTAAGTTGCTTCATCAGTCTTTTTCTAACCTAGCAATATATTTATCATAGAATTTACCTGCTTTTTCGAGGTCTCCGAGCTCAGTGTAACAATCGGCGATCGCTCCGTAAGCTTCCGTGTTTCCTGATTCCTCTCTTTCTCGATCGGAGATTGCTAAAACCATCGAATGGTATTTAATGGCGTCTCGATATTTGCCTTGCCTTTGCAATGAAGCACCTAAATAAACCAAAACTCATGTTTAGACTTCAATGTATATATCCCAAGTCCCTGGTATGTTATCGTGGTGCTATGCCAGAGGCAGAGCCGCAGAGGCAGACCGAAATGGTAGCTTAGGGAGCCTTGATCAACCAAAATTTTGAAAATTTTTAATTTTTCCCTTGAAATTGTTTTAAAAAGTTCTCATTAAACTCCTAAAACTTTAAAGAACTTTATTAGACCCCCCAAAACTTAATCTCAGTCTCCACCACTATGCTATGCTATCATCAATGATGGTATTTTTCGTTAACGAATACATGGTTCTCGTTGGCACGATCTTTTGAGATTGAGATGATGACCAATGACCTAATGGAGCAAGTGGTTGAGGCTCCTTGTTGGCACATTAAGGACAAAGGTTCAAACGATGGATAAACCGAGAGATACATACCTAAACCCCGAGCAGCCTTTTTCTCCTCGATAGGATCTTTTAGACTCTTAGCTAGCTCCAAGGCTGTTTGAAACTTGAGAAAAGCCTTCTCGTGCTCTTGATTCCTTAAAAAGTTCTTCCCACTCTTCAAACAAGAAATCAACTCTTCTTTTCTCGGATCCACGATTATGTCCTCTTCCGATATTCTACCGACAACGGGAGCGTAACTCAGTGTGGGAGCATATGACTCTATCTTTGCCTGCCTCTTTAGAGCGGCATTGATTTGGCGCAGCTGCTCGTTCAGTCGTCGTAGTTCCCCTTTCCTTTGCCGTGCAAGCAATCCTAAGGTACAAATTGTGGATCATCAACGAAAAAAACAATTTAAACAAAACGGTTTTCGTGTTTGAACAACGAAATACCAATAGTAGAATTGTGTTTGAATGTCATTTTCAAAGCATTCAAAGTTGTATTACTGAAGAGAAGAAAAGTCGATAATAAAAAGGGTAAACTATACCTTTGGTCACTAAACTATTAGAAAGTTTACGTTTTGGTCACTAATCTTAAAAAAATTACAAATGGTTGCTGAACTATTCCAAAGTTTTTATTCAATGGCTTAAATGAAAATTTTTGAATAATTCAGTAATTTAAATGAAAACTTTCAAATAATTCAATGATTATTTTATAACTTTTTGAAGTTAAGTGATTAAAACGTAATCTTTCTAACAGCTTAGCGACTTTAAGTATAGCTTACCCTAAAAAAAATTACAGAGATATATACCTCCCACTGTTGCACCGATAAGGGCTACAAATAGAAGTAAAGGCATGTTGAAAATCGAGTTATCCGCTTCACATGCTTCCGCCACGGCTTTGAAAGGAGCCGTATATATAAAGATGTTAGTTGCAAGAAATGCCATCACCGGAACTCTTAACTGTAAACCTCCCTGCCCCAACACCAACGGCAACCATTTAAAAAAGTTTAAAAGGCATAGGCATATATATACACGTATACGGTAAAAGTATCATAGAGGCCCCTGTACTAGAAGCCGGATTGTATTTTACTCCCTCTACTTAAAAAATGAGCAAATTAGTCCTTATATATCAGATCAAAGAACAAACCAATTCTTTAGTTAAAAATTTCATCAATTTCTACTATTAAAAACAGATTCATGTACATCAACATGAGATACACATGGCATGTCATGTGTCATTGCTCGATTGTTTTGTTAGCCATGTCAGTTTTTAATAGTACAAATGGACAAATGGATGAAATTTTAATAAAAATGATCAATTTACTCTTGATCTAACCTACATAGACCAATTTTTCCATTTTTTAAGTAAAGGGGAAAAAATGTAACTCTTAATATAAGGGCTTCCATGATACATTTACGACACATATACACACATATACATTCGTATTGAAATAAGCTTAAAATACGAAGCTAACTAGCTCGATTTTTTATACCATGATTCAAAACTAATGATAATAGTAAAAAAGCTGCCTAGAGGACTCACCATCATACCTCAAGAGCAGCTAAATGTTGTGCAAATTCATTGTAATGCAATGAAATACGATCCAAGACCCGATCTCCAACTGACTCTTGGAGATGGGGTAAATACCGTTCACCCGTTTCTCGGAATAGACGATGAATCTCAACCGGCTCATTAACATCTTTGAAGGATGATCCAAAATTTTCTACTTTACATATAAAAGATGACAGCTTCTTCCCTATTTTAAAATCATCAATTTTTTTAAGGATAAAACACATGAACATGGTATATAGCTAAATTAAAAACAACCCCAAAAGCTTACATTGTATCATCATGATAGTTTATTCCACCACTAATTCAATTCTATTAGTTTCAATCCATTGTTTAGCTAATTCTTCAAAAAACCAATTTTCAAAACCTTAAATTTATTTCCAATTTTGCATAAAAAATTCATATTTTTTTCAAGGAAAAAACACATGAAACACGAAATATAGCTAAATAAAACGACCCCAAAAGCTTACATTTCAATGCCTCCAAATTTATCCCAATTTTGCATCAAAAATTCAATTTTTTTAAGGATAAAACCATGAAATATGAAATATAGCTAAATTAAAAGAACCCCAAAGTTTACATTACAGCAAAAATAAAACACTCACAGAAAAGTTTTTCTTTTTAAGAAAATAAAAGAAAAAAAAATACTTAAAAAATGGGACAAGAAAAAGTGATAGAGCACTAACCATGAAATTGGGGTTTGGTGAATAAGCTTGGAGGAGTAAGAAAGCAAGAGCAATGGATTATCATGGATGCCATTGCTTTGGATAAAAAGCTTTAGATTCGATAAAATTAAACGCAGTGTTTTATTATTACGTAACGTGTTGAGAGCATTGAAAGACATATATGGCCTTGGAGTTTTATCAACTTCACACTTATGCCATTTTGGGTCGAGTTGAGAGTTCGATTATGTCTCGAACTAAGCTCATACTTAAAAATTGATGTTCAAATGAGTTCGGGTATCAATATCTAAATTCCCAGTTGAGCTCGAACTTGCTAGTATTCAAACTTGGCTCTATTACACTTCTACTCGTAACACGACTTAATATATAGAATAGATTTTTAATTGGAACATCATTCTTTTAGAAAAAAAATAAAATGCATAAAAAATTATTATTAACTTAAATGCACACAATTTTCAAGGTAAATGTACTCGAAAGGTCTCTATTATAAATATATGATCAAATTAATTTCACTATTATTAAATGAGTAAACTCGGTACATATAGTATTAAATAGAATAAAATAAAGTTAAAATTGAAATAGAATTAATATTTATTGTACAGTAAAGTTAATATTTTTAAAGTATAGTTCTGCAATTCAAAAATATAATTTTCAACATATTTTTTTATACAGTAAAGGATAACTCTATTATAATTTGGACTTATTTGATTCTTTTTAATAGTATAAAGATTAAAATCTATTTAATAATAAAGGGACTATAATACAGGGACCTCCCAGATATTTTGACCAAAATTTAACATCATCGTTATCATATATAATTATTTTAATATTTTCACTTTACTAAAACAATTTATTTATTGTATGTAAGACTCTTCGTTTTTATTTAAATATGAGTTCAGAAACATATATATATAACCTTTCAGATTTCCGCCCAATATTATTTCCCCGCCAATATCCTAAACCCTCTTCCCCCCTTTGATTCGCCGGTGAATATGTATCGTGGCCGCGGTCGTACCACTCGCGGCGGCCGGCCCTTCTATCGCGGAGGTTATTCCGATCAGAGTAGCAACCGCGTAAGTTCCTTCTCTAACTTTACCAATTACTCCTTTTTTTACCTTTTCTTTTTGATAAATTACTGGAAAAAGGGTTTAGTTCTTAGTAATAATTGGAGGCGCTCGGGTTGCTAAGTTTGAAGAAATTTTTTTTATTCACCGATATTAAATTTAATTATATAATTAACATTTAATTATAAAAAAAGTAGATTTATCGAGCATGTTTATCATTGTTATAAAAGTATTAATAAAATTTAATAAGTTTTGGTTAATTATGAGTTTTTATTTTTTTATAATGGAATCTTTTGTTTTAACTACGAAATCATGTTTTTTTTTTTTTTTAATTTCTATGTATGGATGGTGCTAATGCTTTTGGCAGATTTTTCTGGTATTGATGTTTGGAATTAGGTCATAAGTGATGAAAAAGTGTTTTTTTAAAATAATTTGATTACTTAGGATTATGGAATGTCCGAAGGCCGAGGAAGGCGATCTCCGAACATGTCACCGTGGAGCGGGTCAAGGCATTCTAACCATGAGAATGCTGCCGTTTATAGGCCGAGAATGCTGTTGCCTGTCGGCACTGGATTACGAGGGCAAAATGATACACTTGAAACCCAAGGCACCTCAGATGCTTTATCTCATTGCTCGAGTTCTATGGGCTTAAACCCTAGTGTAGAAGGAGAAAAGATTGAACTTTCCCTAGTTGAGGCAACTGAGAGTTGTGCTGTATCTTTACCGCATCACGATCTTTCTCACAACGTTAACATCTCCGGCTCGGTAGACAAGTCTGAACCATCCCAAGAAAAGAATCCCCCCCAAAGTAGTTCAGGTATTGATGATTTGAATCAAGTCAAGTGCAAGCCTTTCGACATTTGCTTGCCCAAAATCGGAACTCCTGTCATGCTTAAACCGTCTTTGCTTGTAAAGAACAGAGAAAAGAGGAACGAAATCAAACGATCGGCAGAAGTTCAAATAGGAAATGTATTGAGACCCGGGATGGTGCTTCTAAAGAAATATCTGTCTTTAGGTGATCAGGTGAGGCTTGCCCTATATATGTTTTTAAAGAATTCTCTTGATAATTGCCACCATGCCTCCAATTTAATCATGCATCTTATTTTTATGTTAATCAGAGTCAGGTGCGAGTGTCGGATACGACTTTGTGTCCATACCGAGTATGGTCAGATTTTTTAAAAGTTTCTTCTTTTTATGTATTTCGAGTCTTTAAGAGGTCATATCTTCATACCCCACATGCTGGACATAGGTGCTTTTAAGAAAAATGAAGTGTCGAAGCATCATAGTCTTATTCAAGTAAAGCTTGTCTAAGCTACGGTTCTCATGGCTTTAATAACCGTGATGTAACTTGCAGCAACCATAGGTACCCGTATCAAACACTCGAGTCTAAGTAACCGAGTTTGTTGGTGTTTTCTATATGTTTTAAAGTGAATTCTTACAATGTTATAAAAAGTTGATTGCAACCGAGGCTTCAATCTCTGTTAATTTACTTTGCATCCTCGTATGTGTCTAGGTCAAAATTGTAAGAGCTTGTCGAGCTCTGGGTTTGGGTTCAGGAGGTTTCTATGAACCAGGCTACCGTGATGGAGCAAAGTTGCATTTGAAAATGATGTGCCTTGGTAAAAACTGGGATCCTGAGACGGGTAATTATGGAGATCTTCGACCAATTGACCATGCTGTTCCCCCGGGTATTCCTCACGAATTCTTTCAGTTAGTTGAGAAGGTGATAAAAGATTCACATTCCCTTGTACAACTAAAGACCAAGGCTAGCCATGTAGAACACATTCTCCCATCGATGAAACCAAATATCTGTATCGTGAATTTCTACTCGGCAAGCGGTCGGCTGGGTCTCCATCAGGTCTGCTCTTTTAAACCATCTTTTAATCGTAGCAAATCCTTGCCGGTATCCAACTCTTTCAGTTTTAATCGAATCACAATGAGTTTTATCGTGCTGGACAATCATTTCTCTAGGATGGCTTAAATTTAATTTTACTCCCGTTTGGCGTATATCCTTTCCATCTCGACTGAAAACTCGAGTTGTGTTGTTTGCAGGATAAGGATGAAAGTCTGGAAAGTCTACATAAAGGATTACCAGTGATATCCTTTTCCATTGGCGATGCAGCAGAATTTTTATACAGTGACCAAAGGGAAGTCGACAAGGCTGAAAAGGTTGAACTTGAATCTGGTGATGTGCTTGTATTTGGTGGGAGCTCTAGACTCATCTTTCATGGCGTGACTGCAATTAAGCAAAAAACTGCACCCGGGAGTCTCTTGGAGGAAACGAATCTCCGTCCAGGTCGTTTAAATCTAACTTTTAGAGAGTATTAAAATCCTGTATAGACATTTGAGCTACAATCAGTCTTTCTAGGTATGATTTTTTATGCAACTGACTCTTCTAATCTAAAAAGAAGAAATATCTAAGGTTATTTACCATGTGTGATTTCTGTATGAATTTGTACCTAACAGTAAAAGAAACATGCTTCGGATACGTTGAATTTCTTATTCCATGTTGATGATCTGCCATAATCTGAGACCCCATTTTTCTGATGCCCTGTTTTGGCAGCCAAATTTCAACAGCCATAACCAAAAAGCCTGTGTTTAGCCATGGTTTCTTGATTTGCATTGCACTCACCAGCCAGTCAACTATGACTCGAGCCTGAAAACCCTATCTGATTTGAGAGCTTTCCCAAGCCGAACCTGAGTATGACCTGAGTCTAGAATGACTTGAACCAAGAGCCAAACCCCAAAAATGATCTGAAGATTTGACTTGAAAATCTTAAAAGATTCGAACCTGGAATGATCTAAACCTGAAATAGTTCAAAATTTTTAAACCCAAATAGACCTAGCTTGACCTGCCCAATTGAGTTTTCGGCTCCTTTTTCTGCTTATCACACCTGTGTGAATGTGCATGGCTAGTCCCACATGCAACTGCATTTCACACAAGCAGTGTAGCCAACAACAGATTTGATAATGTAAAGTCAACAATCCAACTGCGCAGCACAAACCCAAAACTAACCCGAATATGAAATGATCCAAACCCAGAATGACCCAAAACTAGAAATGTGTGATGAAGTGAGGGTATTAAACCGATCCTTTCAACTGGTTCATCTCACACAAGCAATGTAGCCAATAACAAACAGATTTCATGTGACAATATGCAACAACATTCACATTGAATTTAAGAGAAAGTTCTTTGGATTACAATCTAATTCATAAGAATCTAATTACCAGCACAAAGTACACACACATGAAAACTACACTTGAAGAAAAAAACACTACCAATTCCAATACAAATCTAATGTCTTTTTTACTCTTTACCCACAAATAAACACACAGAAATCTAAAATCCTAATCAAATTCCAATTCTAAGAAACTTAATTACTACTATCACTATTGTTATTGTTGTTATTATTATTAGCTTTACTATGATGATTACCAGAGTTGAAGATACCAACACCTTTTTTCCCTTGCTTCAATTGTGAAATCTCTAGTTGAGTCTTCATGAAAAACTGCATCCTCTGCAACTCAAGCTCCTTAGCAAATTTCATCCTTTGTTTCTCCATTTCGACCACTTGTTGAAGCTTTGCGGTCTCCGCTTGCTCGTAAGCTTCACCGAACCGTAATATCGCCTGAGTCAGATCCTTAACTGAGTTCCCCCATTTTCTTCTTTTTTCACCTGCATTGACACTCTTATTATGAACCACCCTTCTTGCCCTTTTCCCGGTTGGAGGTGGCGGTAAACTATCGAACGAATCTGCATCATCGTCACCGTCATCATCGTCATCCTCGGAATTCATATCCACTGGACCTTGTTTCCTTTGATTCTTTAATACAACCATTCTTGGTTGCTTTTCTTCTTGTTGTTGTTGTTGTTGTTGCTGTTGTTGTTGTCGAACCTGAGAAACTCGAAATGGGTTCAAACTGGACCGGATCCCGACCGGAATCCCCATCGGTACTTTAGACAAAAAGTCAGCACTTCCACCACTACTACTACCACCACCACCGGAAACGGCCGCGGTAGTATTAGCAGAAACCTTCGCTGTTGGCCCTATAAGTTGATCCAATTTCTCAAAAAACACCCATTTACTCGGTCCACCACCGGCGGCAACCTTAGCTTTCTCTAACTTATACTTCTTCTTCACCGTATCGATTCGATTCTTACACTGTATATCTGTCTTAGGAGTTTTTGTATAATCCTCTCTGCTACTCACAATGTCCGCCACTTCTTTCCAATGTTTCTGCTTTAAATTCCCACGGCTGAGCTCCAAATACCTCTCTCCCCACGCGTCGATCAAAACCTCCGTGGCGCCTTCGCTCCAGCAGTCCTCCCTTCCACCACCGTTGCTCTTCGGCTTCTGAGGTGGCGGAAGTGCCAGCACTATAGCCTTCTCGTGCTCATGCGGCTCATCCGTAGGTGGCGAATTTGGAGGAGGAGCAGCGGCTACCGTTACGGTTATACGACTATTGGACGCCGGTGACGGCGACGACGGCGATGAAGATCCGGTAGCGGCAACCGACGGGTACGATTGGATCTCTTCGTCTTCCTCCATTTGAGATCCAGAAAATTCGATGATTTCAGAGGAAAAAAAGGGAAAAAATTAGGGTTTCGACGAGAAATTTTTTTTTTTTTGGCTTTTTATTTTCGGTTTCATTTGTTTTTTATTATCGGTTGACGGTACGGAAAATAGAGTGGGGCGGGAAGGGAAATGACGGCGTCGGTGCAGGAGGCATTGCATAGGGGACACGTGGAGAAAGAGGATGACGTGGAAGGATTTGATTGGTGGAAAGTGGAGATTCCGTCACCGGCGTTAAATTTGGTAATATCGGTTTTGTTTTGAGCGTTCATTTTCCGATGGTGTACCGAAATTACCCTTTCTTTACCCAAATTGTAAATAGCTCTTTTCTTGGTCAACGTCAACACTCAAAGTCAAAATATATCATCTTTCTTTTTTTAAGTAGAAAAATAAAATATTAACAATAAATTTTTTTTGGTATAATGAAAAATTTAACCATAATCTTCACATATTTTGTTAATTTGACCCTTTATTTTTTTTTAGTTAAATCTGACCATTGAAAGGGCCAAATAAAACATGATTTTTTTAGCGTTATTGGAATGAAATTTTAGGTAACAATTCACATGTACTTCATGTCGACATGATATTATTTGTCTTATATGCAATATCATAAATAATTTAAAAATTATAAATATATTCAAAAAAATTAAAAATATATAAAAAGCTCGTAAAAAATCAGAAAAAAATTAGCTTAAAGTACACATGGATTGTTACGTACGTTGTCATGTTTAAAAATTCATTGTTCTATTTTCGTTAAAAAACAACAATCAGGTATTTTTTTAAAGGTTGATGATCAAATTTGATTCTTTTTAAAAGGTCAAGAGGTCAAGAGTCAAATTTAGCTAAAAAAAGATTAATAAAATGTGTAAACATTAAGGGTTAAATTTATTTTTATACATTTTTTAAAGGAATCAACAATAAAATTAAAGCTGCACGTTATTATAACAGCAACGGTGATAATTAAGTTAGTATTCAATCGGTGACTTCAAAAAATTTCATAGCAGACAATTTTGTTCATTAGTTGGATCATAGCTAGATCTATCTAAGGGTTAGTTTTGTCTATTCAAATTTGAAATTTAATAAGATATTTAAGATAATTTTTACAAAAGTATTCAACTCGAAAAATGAGTTTAAGAAAAAAATTATATTCTTTTAAAAAGGCTAATTGGGCTTGGGCTAAAGCATTGAAAACACAAATTCAACTCGTTTTTAATGTTCTAATATGTCTTTTTTTGTGTGTATTATATAATTTATATCACATAAAAATTATATTTATAATAATATAAAATAGGGTAAATTATATTAGTAGTCACCCAGCTTTGATTTTTTTTTCCTTTTTTAGTAATCCAACTATGAAAAGTTACAAAATAGTCACTCAACTATTCAATTTTGTCTTTTTTGATCACTCAACTATCTTGGATTTTTAGGTGTTTCTATTTTTTACGTTAGCCAATTAGTGACAAAAAAAGATAAAATTGGATAGTTGAGTGACCATTTTATAACTTTTTATAATTTGGTAACCAAAAAAGAAATTTATTAATAGTTGGGTGACCAAAAAAGAAACATAATTGGGTCATTTTTACTGTAATTTACCTTATAAAATATTATAATGTAAACATTAAAAAATACGTTAATATATTAATATACTAAGATTTTAATAAAAATTATATATAATTATTAAAGATGAAACCAAAAATAGCAAAAATTATTTTATTTTTTTATTTTTAAATACAATGAAATTATAACAGAGTAAAATTTAAAATTCTTATTTTCAATTGAACTGAGCTTAATTAAATTTAAATTGAAAATTTTATCACACGTGCATGCGTGTGAAAACCATGTATTTAGAACGTATGAATGCGTTTATAAATAACATACAATAAATAATAAAATATAATATTTTTAACTAATAATAATAACACATATGCAATACGTACAGAATTATAATTAAAAATAGTTTAAATTGCTAGTAAAAGGAAAGTTAAATAGGTAAATATTAAATGCATCAAATTGTTTATTACACCATTGTCATTTTTTTTAAATTGGAATCGAATTAACTTGTGATACTAACTCAAATAAAATTATAGCATATTGACAATATGGTTGAAACAGCAAAGTCGAGAAAGTATATGTTCAGTGTTTTGGGTTTAAATCCCATTGTAAGAATGATTATTTTTGTTTTTTATATAAAAAGATAAAAATACCCTTAAATTAATATTTATTGATTTGTTCAATTAAGTATATTTTAGTGATTTAATAGTTGAGTTGGAACCTGGAGAAATTATTTTATGAATCATTCTCACTACATCATCCATGGTTCCTTTCCAATTATTTAATGACATTTCAATTGATTTTTTCATGTCATTAATACATAATTTTGATAATTTTTTTATCCTAAACCCCGAACCCCGAACTCTAAACTCTAAACCTCAAATTCGAATCTCGAACTTTAAACTCCAAACCCGAACAGTTTGTATTCGTGATAAAAAAATACCAAAATTATATATCAATGACATGAAAAAAATTGTTGAAACGTCATTAAATAATTGGAAAGGGACCAAAAATGATATGATGAGAAGGGTCCATTAAACAATTTCTCACGATTTTGGGTAACTATTAAAAAATATTAATATTTTTATATTAATTTAAATAAATATATTCCATTATTTATTTATATAATTGTTCCCAGCTGGTGTTTCTTCTGGTGTTTATATTGTCACAATATATAAAAAATAAAACTTACACATGTATGTCTTTTATCTTAATATATAAAAACAAAAGTATAAATAAATAATATAATTAATTAGTTTAATATTTTAATATATTTTAAAATAATTCTTAATATATGAATGGGATTTACACACCATAATTTATGAAACTTTCTCCATTATTTATTAAAGGAAAAATGGTTGTACATTTAGGTAGGGACCCTTAAATTTTGTCCTTGTTAAAGAAACAATTTAAAATTAATTTTTGGACAAATTGCATCAAAAGTCATTAAACTATTAGAAAGTTTACGATTTAGTTACTCAACTTCAAAAGTTACAAAATAGTTACTGAACTATTCCAACAACTAACTAACTTCTTAGCTTTTGCAAATATAAGGACCAAGTTCCGACACATTAAAGTGTATAAACTAATTTCTCAATTTTCGTAAAGTAAAAAGATGAACCTTTAATTTTTTTTAATATTAATCTCATTATATGTTATTATTATATTTGTTCTTTTTTATACGATGCCTAGAATTACCCATAGCCCCTCCTCAACCCTTAAATAGGAGGATAATATACTTTAACGTACTTGAACCCACGTCCCCAACCCTTAAATAGGAGGATAATGTGCTTCAACGCACTCAAACTCACGTCCTCCTGCACTGACAACAATATCGATACCAATCGAGTTAAGTCTCAATCGACAACCTTACTATTTAAACATCGAGTAAATTACACTCATATGTGGTACAAGAATAAGTACAAAACTTGTACCTCTAGAATGTACATTAACATGTTAGGATTCAAGAACGTGGAAGCAACCCAATGTTATTTACCTAATAAACAAACGTATTAGCTAAATACATTTGGACAATTTGGATTATTTCTAGATGAATTGTGGTCAAACAAGTACAAAAACCAAACAACAACGTTAATCCCTAAATTAAGGACAAATTTATTGTCCTTAATTCACAACAAGTTATTCTAAGTTGATGGGTTTTGAATCTTCATTTCATTTGAGGTTAAAGTTTGTTGCAAGTCCTTACACTAAATCATAAAGTTCATTTTGATCCTTCTATTATTGAAAGAAACATTTCAATCTCTTTGAGAAGTTGATATTTTAGTCTTTGTATGTTAATTTGTTGTTAATGGAATAGCGTGACTTAACGTAGGGGCTTAGTCTCTCCTAAAATGGAAAAATTGTAATTTTACCTCTAAAATGTATAAAAGTATAAGGTAATAATGGTAAAATTGCACTCTGACCCCAAAAATGATAAAATTTTGATTAATCCTTTCAAAAAAATATAAAGATTAATCTAATAATCATTATTAAAATATATAACTTAATTCCGATCTCTCAAAATCTTTTTCTTACTTCGCCACTAACTGGCATGGTATTAAATCAAATATTAAATTAGATTAGCAAGTTCAATAACAGATTTGAAGACTAAGTAGAGGTAAGAAACTGCTTTTGCTTTTACCCCAAATTGTTTTCGATTTTATTTATTTTTTGCACATAATGGTTGTGCTTAAAATATTTGTAATTCAGTCCACGTTTAATCATTATTAAGCCACATTATTACATTTGTTTTCAAGACCAGTAAATTTTTTTAATTTGATTTAATGCCGCGTTAACCACCGTTAAACTATGTCATTCCATTATCAACAAAGTTAACATGTATGGACTAAAATGTCAACTTTTTAGGCATACAAGACAAAATGCTCCTTTTAAATAATAAAGGGACTAAAATGAATTTTTGATATGATACAAGGACTTGAAGTAAATTTTAACCATGTTATAATCAACATTGTTGTCACGGCATGTTGCCTTCACCTACCATAATTTTATTTCAATTGAATATAATAAATCGCTTTCACTATGATAATTACTTGTATATATAAAGGGTTAAGAAATTACATTGTGTTCAATATAGATCTTTTATTCAACTAAGCTTTATTTTTTATTAGGGTTTTTTTAATAATGGGAGTAAGAGGGAGTAAGTTGATTGGAGATCGAGTGTTTAAGCGAGTTGGGTTTCGTCAGTTAACACCTAAAGGTTACGTTCAGGTATGCGTAGGGGTAGATGACGATACGAGACGGTTTATCGTGCACAGAAAGGCTTTGCGCGATAAAGATTTCTTGGAAATGTTATGTAAATCATCCGAGGAATATGTATTTCATTACGAAGGCGTTTTGAGGATTCGTTACGAAGCAAAGGATTTTGAAGAGTGGATTATGAGGAAAACGAAACAGAAGAATATCATTCGTGTCAACTGAGAATTTATTAACAGTCAATTTATCATCTTCGAGCCGATGGCAACCGAATATTAAGGTATGCTTGTGTTTTGAATAGGGGTATTAAAAAAAATGAAGTGATTTGAATATGTTTTAAAAGTAAATATGTGTAATTTCAAGCTTACATTTTACATTAAGAATCCTTGATATTATTATGATAGTTTTTAATTTCGATAATAGATTATATCTGAATTAATTATATAGATTAAATCTCAAATTTTAAATATAAATAATTTTTAATTTATAAAAAGATTCGATGACAAAATTCAGAAGAAAAAAAAATACCAAACACCTAAAATGTTTAAATTTCTCTATTTCTTTTATTGATTTATTTGTTCCTCGAATTCAAGTGCGTTTCCATATCCAAACATAAATACATATTTTTTATTTATATATTAAAAAAGATTTAAAAGCTTATATCTTTATTCATGCTAAAATATACAATTACGAGTATCGAACATGAATATTTAAAAAAATAAAAAATCAAATAAAGTTTATTGTATCTTCTTGCTGTTGCAGATATAATCTAAATTTCTTTCATTAGTTTAATTTCTCTAAGAATGAATACTTAAAAAAATGTAAAAAGATGGGTTACTTTACAACTGGTTTCTCCATTAATAACTTTGACATTTAATTGAATAATAAATTTAATAATTTTCGATCAAGTTTGACGTTAAACCGAATTAGATATTTAAATTTAATAGTTCATAACTATTATCTAAATTTTTTTAGAAAAAATCTGATTAATATATTACTCTAAAAAAAATCTCTTATAAATATTTAATCATAATTTATATTCAATTGAATCTTAATTCGATTAGCATTAAAATTTTTTAATATAAGAAGATGTAAATTTAAATATGTTATAAATAATTCTAAATATTATATAAAAAATTAATTATATAATTTACATAAAAGAATACTTAATGTGTAAATACTTAATGTGTAAATTTCAATATGTTGAAATATAGATGATCACATTAATCAAATTAAATTTACTAGTTTTTCACATTTGAAAAAAAATAGAAGTTATAAAAAATGCATTTTTAAAAATAATTATAATTTCATTCATAAAAAAAAGATTGTACTAGTTCTAAAGTTGACTGTTACTTGAACAATTGAAGCATAAAATAAACGAAAAAAATTATGGCAATTGTAATAATAATTTAAATTATAATAATTAGTTAAAAATTTGATGTAAAGAGAAATTAAATTAATTTTAATTGATGTAAAATAAAATTATTACTCTTAATTATCACATAATTAATTATGTTAATTAGTTTAAAATATGTTAAAATTTTTTAATTATAGTTAAAAAACTATTATAATATTTTATAAGAGATATTATTTCACGTACATCACTACAATTAAAAATATAATATTTAAAAAATTAGTTAAATATCCAACAATGTACAAGACATTAAAAGCTAATATTTAGTATTTCTGAGAGTAGAGTATTTTTTTTTTATTTACATATTTAGATTTGATTATGAACATAATTTCTTAGAAGAAATTAGTTTATAGATTTAACTAAAACTGCCTCTTCATCATCTTTAGGTTTCCCTTCACAACTTTAAACCTACAATCAACGACTCGCTTAATAAATATTGACCAATATTGATAGGTGTGATATTTTGAGTCAAAAGTGTTGTAAAAATCTCGAGCTTAATATAGAAAATTAATTCTGATAATATTTTCAGTAATTTAATTTTTTTAAAACAGTACATATTATAAAAATATTTAAAAAGTTAAAAATAATAAATAGATTTAATTTTTTTTAATAATAAAGAACATTTGGTTTCAAAAAATTGAACATTAATAGACTAACAAAATTTTTCAACGATTTTAGTGAATTAGACTAAAATAAAACATAAGATGACTAAATCATATCAAATTATAAAAATTAAATTCTAAACTGAGTATAAAATATGGCCTAAAACTATAATTTAGCTACTTAATTTTATATCTATTTCTCAATGTAGAAAAGATATGCTACTTCTAACATAGATATATGATATATATATATATATATATATCATCTACTTATGAAAATATTCACAGCTTTGAATTAGCTATTATGTACCACTTCCATAACCCTTCTTTGTCAGCCAAATTCATCATTTTTTACTATCTTGAAAATGAACTCACATCCTTTGGACGGGTTCGGGTCGTCGTTTGAAATGAATTTTTTAACTACCTCGAAGTGATCATTATCGGAATAAGCATATCTCCGTGAGTTACCCAGTTCACAAAGATCTCGGAGAATTCGGCCGGGATACCATCAAAAGTGAGTTCGGATGTGGTTCGATACCCTCCCTAAACAAAAGGCAGGAGAAACATCAAATGGATCTAAAATCATTAATCATGTACTTGATACCTCTTCGGGTCGATAAAAAAATACAAGAATGATGAATGGAACTCTTTCAGATGTGGTAATTTACAGGGGTGAAGCTAAAAAAATTGCTTTTAAGGGCGGCCAGAGATAAATCATAAATTATTAAGAAGGCCAAAGTGCAATTTTACCATTATACTAACATGTAATTTCATAAAAATCTAAGGGGATAAATGAAAATCTATCATTTTTGGGGGACCAAGGCCACTGCCTGCCCCCCTTTGCCATTAGCTCATATCAGTTAATCAATCATTAAACAACTATTTACTGACCTTTATGCTTGAACCAGACTCACTTGAAGATGTTGCAATTTCGGTTTTTAGTTCCACACCGATGTTTTCAGAGAATGGACCTGTTGTTGACCTGCAAGCAATAATACAGACTCATTTACGAGATGACAATGCAGTCAAATGAAGGTCTTCGAAAGCAAGAACGGAAGCGTAAATTTCCTACAAACGCTGCACATATAGAGTTTTCACCACAATTAACCTTATTTTTACCAACATTATTACAGTAAAAGTTGAACATACACAAATGGTAGTTGGCATAATGATCATTGGTTTCCGAAAAAAAAACATCTGGAAAGTTTTCTGCTTTCTTAAAGTAAGCTTTACTGAAGATGACATTTAACTACCTGTCACATGTATCATCGTCACATGAATTTCCTGAAGATGAAAGCCAGTCCATATCGAAATTGGTGCAGTTACATTCATCTCCATTTTCATCAAAACATATGCGATTACCTTCGAAAATATGGTCCATCTCCATATCTCCAAAAAGCTGCTTGCAAGACATTCTGGGAGTAAGACTAGAAAACCAGCCTGAGTCAGTTTAATGAAGGTGGTTTGTTACCGTAGTTCAAAAGTTTCAAAATATTAAGATGTTGCCACCTTTAGGATAGCTATAAACTGGAAAATTTGAAGTTTATGGAGCTACTGTTTTATTATATTAACCTTTATGCAGGGGCGTAGACAGGTGGCAGTGGCAAGCCCAAAATGGTAAATTTACCTTGTAACTCCTTTAAAATTTTTTAAAAACTATAAGTTAGTATAATGGTAAATTTTCACTTTGGGCCCCCAAAAAGTTTATGATTCATCTCTGGTTCCCCTAAGGCAATTTTCTGGCTTTGCTCTTGCCTTTAAGATAGTAAACTTGGAAAAATAGAAAAAAGTGAGTGCACACCTGGAATAAGAAATTTCTGAAGTTGGCATCTCCGAAGAGGAGTCTGAAAGACCTCGAGTAGCTTCTAAATTTTCAGACAAAGGCTCAAGGTGTCCAACATTTGAAGCAGCCATAGAAGAGTTAGTTCCGTAAAGAATGTTGCCATCAGAGAGTGATCTTTTGAAAGATGGCCTGCAGATATTTGAAATTGATCTCATTAGCAATTTATGCCATATTAAACTGGGATCACAAAACAGCAGCAACATTCCTTTCCCGATTGATTAAATCCAAAAGTTGTGTAGTTCTGAAACATGGTGATAAAATCGTAAAATTTTTAGATTTACAAGCACAACATTGTATATAAAAACATTAGAATATAGTTAAGCATCTGCATATTCTATTCAGAACTACACTTATTAGGCAATACGTAGTCTCAAAGAAATAATTTGGACTGGAAATTTTGTATAAAATGTATTTACGACACAGAGATTTGGTATATACTTTGCATACTCGTCAGAATTAAGACCATGACTTCCAACAGTATAGTGCTGGTCTGAATCCAATTCCCAGAGTGCTGGTTTACCTTGTTGTGGCTGAAAGTGACCCAAGAACCTGCATAGTATAATGCAATTTTTTAGGAGTGTTATCCATCACAATCCGTATGAACTACAAGTGCGTTTGGTAGCACATGGCAGTGTAGTAGAGGGACTCCCCATCACACTGAGCGCTCCGTGTTATCGCACATCCCTAAGTACATTACATCAAAACTGTAATTTGCAAGACACTAAAAGATTTCCTGTCATAAGCAAGGCATACCGTATACGAAGAACAAGGCTAGTTTTTATCTTACAAATTAATGGCTCTTTGCTTCTCTGCATCCAAGTACGCGTTCCTATAGTAACGTTGCAAAGTTCTAAAGAACTCCTGGGACTGAGTTGCTGCTTTCCATTGACCTCTCATTTGGCAAAATATCTGTTTAACACAACCAGTGCAGAATAATATACCATACTCCGAACCTAAGACTTCAAGGTTCCAGTAAAAGAAAAAACTCAAGATACTCCAGGCCAGGGCCCCGAGGGGGGGGGGGGGCAGGTAGTCGTCTTGGCCCCCACAAAAGTGAAAAATTCTTTATATAGTCCCTATAGATTTTAGGAAATCACTAGTCCCCCAAAAAAATTTATTCATTTTTGGCCCCCTAAAGCAATTTCTTGGCTTCGCCCCTGCTCTGGGCTAGCCACTCCATGTTACTACTACCCCAAGGTTTAAAGTCTTATGCTAACATCTTAAAACCCTAGAAGGTACATTAATAGCGTGGATGGAACATATATTAATTGGTTTTATCATCAATTTCTTTTGGGGTGACCACAAAAGGTCCCAAAATGACTTAAGAAGAATTACCTTGTTGTGTGCTGCAGACCCACCATACTGTAGAGCAAGTGTGTCACCCATTTCTTCATAAACTGTCATTAATTCATCGACCAAAGGACTATTTTGATCAATAGTATGGGATTTTATGAAGCTCATAGCATGGAGCTGGCGTCCAAGAGCCATCAATCCATGGGCATACTGCGCAACATTTGTTCGATCTAGACAATCAATGCAGTTCGTTCTAAGGACTCCATTTTGAAACATGGGTGGTTTTACATTCTCACTAGAGTTCTGTTTATCGTTACCAGCATCCTTTCCCAATTTCTCATCATTTTGCCTGAAATAAATAGTTAACATGGATAATCTAATAAGCATCAGCAAACCAATATAGCAAATACCTAAAAGGCTATATTTTTCAATAAGGAAGCAAATGAAAGAGGGACAAACAGCACTGTAAGTTAAGACATTTGTAAATGATGTGCATGCTATTGTAATTACAAGTTGAGATAATTCATGACATAAAGGGCAGAATAAACAGATATTTTTTTATCAAATAAGTAGTAACATAAAGATAAGGAACTTTACAGTTTATATTTGAAAATTGAACTTTTAACAAAGAAGGAAGAAAAATATTACTTACAGGATCGTGAAAACATGATTTAATAATGTACAAAACTTACACTAAGCAAGATAAATTCAACAACCCCTCTGGTCTACAATTTGGTGTAACTTGACAGTAAAAGATTCCCGTTAAGTTTAATGCATAATCAGCCACTCTGCCAAGAACTGCCACCGACTTTGTAGCTCTGCAGAAAAAGATCACGTAAGTGAACCATTGTATAAAAGATCAGTAAGCAAGAATTTTGCAAAAGCAAGGGGATTAGGGGACATAAGAGTACTTTCTGGAGTGTCGACTCAGGTCCCAGTGAAGGAACCTCAGACGGTCCTCCTCGGTTAAACTCTTATTGAGAAATCTGATGGAATTTGCAAACTCAGCACGTAGAATAGTTTCACGAGGTTTCTTCTCACACCTCTGTTAATCACCGGAACAGAAAACAGAACAAATCAGGAAACCATTGCGGATAGAAAAAGAAACATCACAAAGTTTATGGAAGCTAATACACACTTGGCACAAGGCCTACCTTTATCAAATTCAATATGATTATTGGATTTCCATATCTCCTTACAAGATTTTCAAAATGTAGTCTTGTGGCATCATAATTTGGATCCTTCTTTGATACTGGAAACAAATGAAGAAATTAAGAAAATTTACAGTAGTTAGCACGTAAAACTACAGATTTGTGGCTCTTGGTGCATTGTTAAACAAGAACGAACTCATACATATAATGTCAGGTCTCAAATTCAAACGTGAAGTTTCCTGCGACCAGAAAAGTGGGATAGAGCCTCTATTCTGGACAACAGAACTTATTTGTGTGGGGCAGCCTTCAGGAACATCTTCAAACACAATTTGTTCAGTCTCAACATCATTTGCTACTCTACCTTTCTCATTCACACCACGTTTCAGATATCTATGCAATAGAAGACAAAAAAGAAAAGTGAGTTCATTTTTTGAATCAAGAGCAACAACCGAAGTAGGTGAAAAAAAGGTTTATCTATAATATGACAGGAGCAATTACAAATTAGAACTCAAAATTAACTGAAGCATACACATAACAAGGTAAAATCTCAAACCATTTGACAATGGAAAATAGCAAAAGAGTTAATTTTCCCAATGAATTGTCGAAATGGCTAAGGACATTTCTAACTAATCCAGCAGAAATTTAAATCAGTAGCTAGTAAAGCATCTAAACCTTGTTCCAGCATAATGTCGGGAACGTCTTGCAATGAGAGTAAACATAAAGTCCCTGCCAGACACTGAAAGTTTGACCTGGATCTCAAAGTAGGGAATAATGAATGTTAGATCAAAACTTTAAAACCATGAATCAAAAGGAAACAATAATTCTAGCAAACATGTATAGCAAAAGTTTGAAAGTGAGAACCTGCATCGTTTAACTGCTATAGTAAATTTTAAGGTGGCTAAAGTTATAAGAAAGCGCTTTGTAAATGGGTCATTTATACTCTTAAAGTTATTGACCATGGAACTCTGTTTAATAAGACAGAACTGAAGAATTATAAATTTAATAATTAGTTCAAAATTGAGGATTTAACAAATAAAAATACCAGTTTGTAAATGCAAAGCAACACATCGAATTCGAAAGCTATTCCATACCAGAAAACATCCACAGCCGCTGAAAATGGTATGAAAATTTAGGGTTATCAAGATTCATCTAGAGTGACATGTTTTATACGTTAAAAAATCCATAGAGATGGAAACTGAAAGAAAATAATATAACTACTTCAACTTAACCATCTTCCTCCAAATCCTTACTTCCCTTTTTCACTTATCACTAACAAATAAGAAGCCTAAAGTGTATCATACCTGCTTGAAAAAGCCATATACCAAAGCAACAGTCCACAGAGTATTATTGAGATTATTCCGGATTCCGCGAGTTAAGAACTCATTCCAGACAAACATTGTTTCATAGTGACCTAGTCCTGTCTCATTCTTACGTAAATTTCTTTGAAGACTATGCATGACATTGTATGAGTAGCTGAAAAAGAAGTCTTTCGTAAGATCCACTGCGCAAAGGAGCTTCTTATATCTAGTTCCACAAGTAAAAAGAAGAAGAAAAAGGGCAACCCACGTTAATGCATGTTAAGTCATTATTTTAAGGAACAAATGAAATGAAACAATCACTTAAACTATAAATTTTAACTGGGAAATAAAAGAGAGTAATTTCCCCCAGAAACCCTGATGAAAACCCTGATGAACGCTGTTTCATTCAGCATGTTATACTAACATGACACAACAATGAAGTTTGGCCCTGTACATATGCAGGAAATGGTCTTACAAAAGGAGGAAGAAGACTCTAACCAGAAAAAGTGCTTTAGATAATTTCAAGTTGCATGGGCCCATGTCAATGATATAACATGAAGGAATTATCAGAAAAATAGCACAGAAATACCTTCACACCTACTTTTAAAAGAGAACTCCAGAAATCAATTATAGCCCCAGAGATCATAATTAATTGAGAATAAAGTAAAATAACGAGAAAAAAACATGATTACATCTAAATACAATGGGCAACGGATACTTTCAGTGCTAATCTCATAATGTATCCTAACTTCTGTGCTAGTCTCATATGTCTCCTGATAAGTTCCAAGTACATAATACATTTACATGCAGAATTGGCAAAAGACCTCTTTTCATTCTTAGAATAAGCCACATTGGACTGGTCAGGAGAATTAGAAATTGGAATCATCTCGCTCTTTGTAACGGCATAGATGTTATGGCCACAAATTGCACCAATCTTCCTTCTCTTCTTGATCAGCAGCATGTAATAAGGCCCCAAAAATTTTACAAATCCTAAATTAATTGGGAGAACATTAGCTTATACTGAAAAGGACAGAGAGAAAGGTGGAGAACCTGACATATATAACATACCAACGATTCCATAACAAGCTGTAACAAAATTAAGTCCACCTGTGGACCTGTTTCCATCATGTATCCGTCTTAACAGATCAAAGCATTCAAATTCTGAGTATGTTGTAGGATCTTCAAGAATGGTTAGTTCAGATGAATCTAGTCGATGAATCTTTAGTACCCTCCAAACAGTTTGGTTCTTATCTCTTCCGATCATATAGAAATTCTGTTGCACACCAGGAAAATACAAATGTTGAATTAATATTGTGTAATGGAAATGGAAACACCATTTATTAGCTCAAAGAAATTTTGAGGGGAAAGGAAAGAGATATTAAATCAAAAGCTGCTCTTATCTATTCCTATCAGCACCATAGCGAAAACGGGAAAACAACAACATTATCTGATCATCTAGGATTTGTTCAAGGCATAAGGACTTTTTCTATACCAAGCAAGAACATGCTTGTGACCTCCAAAGCACATTAACAAATAACAATCCCAGCCCATAACCTCCGACACAATGAACCTACTTTATCAAATTAAAAACAGTCTAACATTTCGTAGGAGATGATTGCAGTTAAAGAGAAATTGTACACAGAAGTAAACCCGAACACAAAAATACCTACAATTATAAGCCTATTTATTAAATGAAGACTTCACCTTGTTAAGTTTAATTTAGAACACTGAAAAGTTTGAGTGGAGAAATAACTAAAGAATACTAAAATGCAAAATTCAATCTCTATGATAATAACAAGCACTAATGTTTTTTTTTTTTTTAAATAATGCCTACTAAAGAATTCGAAAACATACTTGTGTGCTCGCACCCACTTGCTACGGATTGCTACAATATCAATTGTGCCAATAGAGCCATTGAGCAACAAGCAGGAATGTTGAAACAGGTAAATTGCTTACTTAAACTTCGTATTGCGAATTAAAAAAAAAAACTGGTTCAACCTCACAAAATACGATACCACAACGAATCAATCATCCATTTAGTAAAAAAATCAAATTTTATTTAAGAAACAGAAAATTCAAATAATTCCAATATCAAGCTAACAAGCAAATCATTGACCAGCTTTCAAACCTAAAGCTAAAATTCATAATATATACTCAATAAAATTTCATTTCCTTTTATAAATGAAAGAATTTGGATAAAAAAATCGCCAAAAAAACAGCAAAAAGGAGAGAAGAGCTTTAGCGTGAAAAACATATAATCAACTTCAATGATCAAAATTAACAATTCAAAATTCTCAAATCAACATCCGTATACGCATTAAAACAAATACACAAGCATACGAATACTGTACAAAAAAGTATATATATACATATATATATTTGTGTGTGAATACATATAGAGGAAATATACCGAGCATGTCGAATATAATCCGAATTTCTGCAAATAACAAGGATTCGAGTCGGGTCCGCCATTACTGTAATTCTCGGCTGCCATTTTCGGATCCTTCGTCCTGAGCTTCGAAGCTCCGGTTCACTCGATACACAGATCACCAAAAAACCGCCAAAAATAGTTACAAGAAAAACAAAAACTCTATTGCTTTATAATGTTCGAACTGTATATATACAATATATATATGCAGATAAAAAACAGAAAATCAGAATTTTTTTTTTTTTTTAAATTGGAGAAGAAGAAGGAGGCAGAGCTCTGATGGAGACTGTAAACTCAGAAAGTAACAAAAAAATGATTATGAGAAAATATTATTTTCTGAAATTAATAAAAATAGGAGAAAATGTAGGGGTATTCTCGTCAATAGGAATCTCCGTTTTTTGGTTTTTTTTTTTCTTTTTTCCTTTTTTGTTTGGTTTAATGATTGGTTTGACGAGTAATGACTCGTCAATAGAAATTATTATAACTCGGTTGAAACGGTCCCCATTTTTACATATATTTGGTAAAATTGCCGTGGAGACTCCTGTATTAAGAGTGATTGAATTTTATATTTTTTATTTAGAAAATAAGTAAATTGGTCATTGTATATTAAATCAAAAAATAAACTAGCCCTTATAATTGCAATTTTCATTCAGCTCTATTGTTAAAAACCGACATAGTTGATGTAATAACTAGATAATTACATATGGTATGTCACGTGTACCTTATGTTAATGTATAGGGACCAGTTTTTAATTATAGAGATAAATGGAACTTTTAATGGAAGAATCAATTTGCTCTTTGACGTATAAGAATTAATTTGCTCATTTTATGAATAGAAAGACAAAATGCAATCTAACTCCTATATATTTTTAATTGGTTAAAATGTGCTCCAAATCCTTATATTCTTCATACATTTGAGATTTAGTCACTCTATTTTTCAAATTTTAACATGCAAATTCAATCATTCTCTTAAATTCGTTAGTCTGACATTTTGGAACAGAAAATTTTTAACGATGTTAACAATTAAGCTCGCAATTTTAAATTCAAAATGTAAATGAACTAAATTCCTTAAAATAAAAGTATAGGGATCAAAATTTAAATATAAGAAAAGTAAAGGGGCTTTTAGCCTTTTTAATATTATATATTTAAATATGTTCATATAATTAATTTCAATAAATATATTATTGATATGATATTTAATTTTTTTTCGAACTATTAAAATAATTATTTTAAGAGTAATATGATATATGAATTTGTATTAAATACTATCTAATTTGAATAAACTTTTAGAAGTTATTTAGCATTATTTTAGATATTTTAAATAATAGTTAAATATAATAATTTGAAGTTTTTTTATTTTTAATATTATAAAAAAAGAAAATATGTTTTTAATTTTTTAATATATGATGTTGAAATAAAATTTAAAATAATAATTTATAAAAAGTGATTACATCACTAAATAATTGACTCTTAAAAATATTGAAAACTTAAAATTTTAAATTTTAAAAAAATAATTAATAATAAATAAGTTGGTAAAATAGTGTTTGAAAGTGAAATCTTGTTAAAATAAAACAAAATTATGACTAACTGGAAAAAGGAAAAAAAAAATATAATAAATCAAATTTTCAAAACTTTACCTAAAAAGTAAAATTTAATTGATTGCAACATTAATTAAATTTATTGTCCATTAAATCATATATGGAATAAAAAAAATATGTTTAAATCTTCAGTTGATATGTATTTCAGATTCAATCTCTAATTTCCTTATTTTCTATAAAAATATTAAAATTATCAATTAATTTTATGGAAAATATTAAATTATGTTGATTGATATCAATTTGGAATTTATGATTTTTTTAATTTTAAATTTAAAATATTTTGATTGATATCAATCAAATTATTTAAATTTAAATTTTGTTTAGAATAATACAAAATATTTAAAAAATAAGTATAAAATAATTTAAAATCTTGCTTTATCGGGAGTTTAGTTATATATTAAATAAATTTTATAACTTAAATTATTACAATTTTATTTTCATTATAGATTCTAGTTATGTCTTCTTCTTCTTTTTTTACATAATGTCATATTAATCGAGCCTATATCCTCCTATATTAGCAACAATGTCTATGCTAATTGAGTTAAAACTAAATCGGCAAAAACAATTGGATTTAAATATGAATATTTAAAGACACAAAACCACTGACTTAATATTTATTTTAAATTTACACCTAAGTCATTTATGTTTAAAATGTTCTGTTTTAGTCACTTACGTTATCATTTTGTTACGAAGTAGTCACTCTGCCGTTAAGTTTCATTACCTTCCTGATGTCAATCCTACGTGGCAGTCCAAATGGATTTTAAATGCCAACTTAAATATCCAACTGAGATGAGAATAGCTTTTTCAGTCAAAATGAAAAAGAAAACTAAAAGAAAAGTGATACGAATGATTTCTTTTTCCATGTAATTAATTTAGTTTTTTAATTAATTTAATTTATTTAATTAAAAATCTGTTCTCATCCAAATTGGACATTCAAGTTGGCATTTAAAGCTCACTTAGACTGCCACTTAGGATTGTCGTTAGAGAGGTAACGGAGCTTAACAGCAGAGTGACCACCTTATAGCAAAACGATAATATTTTATAGTTTACCCTTTATTTTAAATTAAAAATAATATTTAAATAAAAAATTATTAAACCAATTAATAAATTATTTTTAACATTTGAGGATAGACATGAACGAAAAGCAAAAATGGCTTGTGATGATCTTTGTATGAAAATTAAACAAACCCCTAACATGGGGCTTAGCTATTTCCAACGTCACAACCTTTATTTTCTTTTTTAAAATTAAATTATTTTTCTCATATAAAGACAAAATGTTAATTTTTACACTTTTTTAAAAAAGTTACATAAAAAATTTACATTAATTAATCTTTATGTTTAATCACAAGAAAGAAATAAAAGAAATTAAAAGAAAAATGTCGACAGTGAAATAAAATAGACTACGGGGGAAAGCGAAGTGGCCAAAATTCAACGTGGCAATGATCTGTGGCGTAGCTGGCGACAGCTGGCATTATGACGTGTGCAAACGTGGATGTTTTTACTTGCGAGCCACGTGATATTGTGCTATTTCTTCTTTGGATTAACTCTGCCGATCATCCTTAAACTATTGATTATGTTTTAAATTGATCCTTGAATCTTAGAAATGTTTCGATTAATTTCTCAAATTAAAGGTATTATTTCAATTAGATCTTTTCATTAGTTTAGTTTTTTGGTTTTAGTTGTAAATGTCCGTTTGAATCTAATGTGGTTTTGTTTTTAAATGTGTTGAGGGTCAAGGGCGAATTAGACATTTTATAATGGTGGGCCGAAATTGAATTGAAAAAAATTGGGAAGGGCCAAAATAAAAATCTATCATTTTTTTTATTTATAACATTACAATTTTCAGTGTCCTAAAAAGTAATTCCACCAAATCAAATAATGCTAAGGCCTTAATTTGCTCCCTTGGTGTCAACTATAACCCCTGTTAAATATTGCTAAGTCAAGTAATAGCATGTTCCCATTAATGATTTATATGTCATAGGTAATCGAGTTGAGTCAAACAATTTGCACATTATTGAGGGGAATCGATTCTTTTGAGAGAAATCTTCGAAGTATCATTCATCAAGTAGTTGATACTACCCTCACCAATTGAGGGCATTATCTTGTGTTGGGATTTTGCCTCTCGAATTCGTAGAGAGCCTTATGGGTTCACAGAGTGGAGGCACATTCGATTGGTGGATGTATGTACCTGTAGGAGTAGTAGAATATTAATCATAGAGAACACACGCTTTGGGATTCGAACCATCATCGAAGGCATAAGTAGCCTTTTCCTTGGGAGTATGGTACCATTGGGCAAGCACTACGGAGTACTCTCGCTTGGTGAACTCGTTAGACCTCTCAAAAGAGTAAGAAGTTAAAATTTCAAACCAAAGACAATATTAAACTTGTTAACAAAGGCAAAACTAGAAAATTTTTCTAGGGGACAAAATTAAGTCGTATAATTTTATGAGACCTAAAATACAATTTTATCACGTTTGGGGGTCATAGTGTAATTTACCATGTACTAACTTAAAACTTTATAAAAAAAAATCAAAGGGCCAAAACTTAAATTTTCTATTTTAGGGAGGACCGGGCCTGCTAGCCCCTTGCTACCACCACTGCTTGTTGGTGCACCCTCAACTTGTGAACCAATAAGGTTCTCGAAAAAGTCGAGGCATGTAAACAAAACACGTACAAATTAATAAATATTTTAAAATATATTAGATCTAAATTGATATTTAACACCAAAGATTACTAATAGACTAATGAAACGAAGGGATTAAATTGAAATATTTTAAAATTTAGAGTCTA
The DNA here is from genome assembly GCA_025503065.1 of Gossypium bickii. Lineage (NCBI taxonomy): Eukaryota > Viridiplantae > Streptophyta > Magnoliopsida > Malvales > Malvaceae > Gossypium > Gossypium bickii. The sequence goes on along the minus strand of CP106714.1, from coordinate 1,984,637 downwards.
ATTTAAAATTTTGACTTAATATAGTTTATAAAGAAAGTTAACCTTTTTGTTGTATTTTTCTTGAGCCGACAGTGACGCCCCTTGTCCACCACGTGATTGGTTTAAATGACTGAAACAAGTTTACAACACAGGGCACGTGCATTGTCGGGTTGTACACTCGCAGGTGTTCTTGGATGCCTACACTATCGCTTTCTTTTTTACGTTAAAATGCATTTTTAGGATAAATTTTAAATTTGGTCCTCAATTTTCATAAATTTTCATTTTAAGCACCAAAAATAAAAGAATTGCAAAAAGGGTACCATCGACAAACTGTTTTCATTTTGGTCACTTGTCTGTTAATTTGGGATTAGACAATGTTATATTATTCATTAATTTTAGTCATCTAATTTTAATAAATTTTCATTTTAGTCGCTCATTTTATCTTTTTAATTTTTATTATTTTTTAGCTTTTTTGGTAAAGGGGGAAAATCTAGATTTTATAGAGATAAACTTGAATTTTTTTTGAGGAAAAACATGAATTTTTACATGAAAAAAGCTTTTTATTTTTATTTTTAGAATTAATTATAGTTTTTTAATAAAGGGGAAAAACTGGGTTCTACAAGAAATTACTTGATTTTTTATAGGAAAAAATATTTTATTTTAATTTCCTTTTTTTCTTGTCCTTCTTTAGATTTAATTTTAGCTTTTTTTTTCAATAAAAATGGAAAATTTTGAGATTTTTACAAGAAATTGAGTTACAAGAAAAAAATTAAATATTATTTTTGCAGCTAAATAACTTGATTTCCCATAAATTACAGGTCTCCCCATTTTCCTAAAAAATAAAAAAAAAATCTAAAAAGGAAATAAGTTACTGAAATAAAAATTTATTAAAATTAAGTGACTAAAATGAGTATAAAATAACATTGTCTAACCTCATAATAACAACGAGTAATCAAAATTAAAATAATTTTATGACCACAGTGGCCCTTTTTGCAAATTTATTATTATCAATTTCCAAAATGATAACTTATGAAGGTTAAGTGAGGCTACCCTTTTCTTTATTACCATCTAAGTTTTGGAGGGTTTAATTAAAATATTTAAAATTATAAGAAATTCATTAGAATTGTTAAAGTTTAATTAAATCTTTTAAAAATTTCTGTAACAGCCCGATTTTGAGCCTCGTCGGAATAGTGGTTTCGGGACCACAAATCCGATAAAAAAAATTTATTAATATTCTTATATTTTTATGATCTACAATTTTATGAAATGATTTCGTAAAAATTTCATTTGAAAATTTTGGTGTTTGAGCACTCAATTTAGTCAAAAGGACTAAATTGTAAAAAGTGCAAAACTTGAGTTCTAGAAGCTAGAGGTATCTAATTGCTATGAAATTTTAAATTGGAGGTCCTTAAAAGGTAAATAGACCATTGGTTAACTTGCTGGAAAAAAAAATGGACATCAAATAGGTGAAATAGAATATTTTTAAGTTAAGGGCATTTTGGTCATTTGGTGATTAAAATGAGTTAAAAACAAAATTAAAAGCCAATTTTTGCTCATCTTCTTCAAGTAGGCCGATTTTTTCAAGGAAACACCATAGCTAGGGTTTATTCAACTTCTCAAGCTCATAGTAAGTGCATCCAAGCCCCGTTTTTAATGTTCTTTACGTTTTTGGAGTCCCGGTAACTTGATTTAGCTTATTCTATTAATAATTCATGATAGGGTTCATATTTGGAAAAATACCCATAGGTGAAATGTGTTTATTTTGATGTTTTATAATAGAATATGAAGTCTTAAATTATGTTAAACAACTTTTGCTTAGTGATTTTAAGTGAAAACGAGTAAAACGGCTTAATCGGTAAAAATACCTAATGTTCATAAGTACAAGTTAGAGTGAGAATTTGATATTGCCATAGAAGGGAAAAATGATCAGCATGCCATAAAACATAAGAATAGGGGATAAAGTTTAATTTCCAAGCTTTGGGGCAAATGTGTAAATTTGTAAAAGTTTAGGGGCAAAATTGTAATTTTGCTAAAGTTAAGAATTAAGGACTGTTTTGTTGCATGTGAGTATTAAATAAGCTAAATTTGCTATTATAGATCAAGAAGAATGAAATCCAGAGTTAGATCGAGGAAAGAAAAAGATAGAGGATTAAAACGATAAAGTTGATCGTATTTTGTTTCGAGGTAAGTTTGCAGTAAATAAATGCAATATTCTATTACTTTACATTTAATGTTGTTAAATTTCAGCATTTACATATTTATTCTGTAAATTTATTATTTAAAGACTCAATTATGAATTGATGGAGAAGCAATCTCAGAAAGTTCCGGTTGAACCTTAGGAATGTGTAGGATACAAATGTCATGACATTAGGGTTTAAGGAAATCATGTAAGACCATGTCAAGACATGGCATTGATATGTTACTATAAGGCAAAGGTCCCATGTAAGACCATGCCAAGGCATGGCATTGGTGAGTTCATAAGGCAAGGATACCACGTAAGACCATGTCAAGACATGGCAATGGTTAAGTTTCATAAGGAAAGGTACCCGCGTATCCTTAGTATTCCAAGTAGTTCAACGGGAAAATTCAAAGAATATACCAAAGTAAAGGTAAGGCAAGTCCAAGCTAAAAAGGTAAGATAAGATAAATTTATGTTAAAAGGTAAGGCAAGTATACAAGTTTTAAGTATATTGAGTTAAAAGCTTAAGTGATCTTGATAAGAAAAACATAAGATAATTCATTAAGAATGTTGTTATCTATTTACATGTAAACTTACTAAGCTTTATGCTTATACCCATTCTTTATTTTTTTTATAGTATTACAAGCCAACTCGGGAATCGAAAGGACGTCGGAGATCGTTACACACTATCAAAGGATTATATCGGTATTTTGTGACTCGAACGTTTTAAGTTATGGCATGTATAGGGACTTAACTATCTTGTGTGTATAACCTTATGATATGGCTTAAGATTGGCTTGTAAATGTATGGTAATGATTAGCTATTAAAATGGCTAATGAAGAGTATGTTTTGGATATTATGTAATGCCTAGTTGGTAATTATTAGAAAGAAATTATGTAAGTATATGCAGGGGAATAGTTTGTACAGCAGCAGTGACGTGATTTTGAAAAATCACCAAAAGTAATAGAAATGGAATTAGGTTGTGAATGAGATATGGAATTAAAGCTTATTGAGTCTATTTTTATATGAAATAAAACGGTGTAGGAAAAAGAGTTGTATATTATGAGATAATTGATTTTTAGTGAAGAGAGGTCAGAACTGTCAAACTGTGTAACAGGGGAGACTTTAACTAATAAACTGTACTAATTGGCCACACCAAAAATTCTGAAAAAATTATGGTAAGAAGATATATGAGTCTAGTTTCATATAAAATTTACGAATCTTAATTTCGAGTTTTGTAACTCGAGTTATAGTCAATTCAGTGAACATGACGCAGACGGACAGTTTAAATTTTTATGCCCAGAACTAGTGAGTTAAGTCTAGTAATGCCTCGTGCTCGACTCCGGCAACGGTCTCGGTAAGGGGTGTTACATTTGTTCATTAAATCAATGAACATTCCGCGTATCCTTACCGAGACCGTTGCCAGAGTCGAGCAAGTGGCATTACTAGACTTAACTTACTAGTTCTGGGCATAAAAATTTAAATTGTCTATCTGCGTCATGTTCACTAAATTGACTATAACTCGAGTTACTAAACTCAAAATTAAGATCCGTAAATTTTCTATGAAACTAGACTCATATATCTTATTACCATAATTTTTCCAGAATTTTTGGTGTGGCCAATTAGTACAGTTTATTAGTTAAAGTCTTCCCTGTTACACAGTTTGACAGTTCTGACCTCTCTTCACTAAAAATCAATTATCTCATAATATACAACTCTTTTTCCTACACCGTTTCTTTAATATAAAATTAGACTCAATAAGATTTAATTCTATATCTCATGCACAACCTAATTCCATTTCTACTATTTTTGGTGATTTTTCAAAATCACATCACATCACTTGTACAAACTATTCCCCTCCATATACTTACATAATTTCTTTCTAATAATTACCAACTAGGCATTACATAATATCCAAAACATACTCTTCATTAGCCATTTTAATAGCTAATCATTACCATACATTTACAAGCCAATCTTAAGCCATATCATAAGGTTATACACACAAGATAGTTAAGTCCCTATACATGCCATAACTTAAAACGTTCGAGTCACAAAATACCGATATAATCCTTTGATAGTGTGTAACGATCTCCGACGTCCTTTCGATTCCCGAGTTGGCTTGTAATACTATAAAAAAAATAAAGAATGGGTATAAGCATAAAGCTTAGTAAGTTTACATGTAAATAGATAACAACATTCTTAATGAATTATCTTATATTTTTCTTATCAAGATCACTTAAGCTTTTAACTCAATATACTTAAAACTTGTATACTTGCCTTACCTTTTAACATAAATTTATCTTACCTTACCTTTTTAGCTTGGACTTGCCTTACCTTTACTTTGGTATATTCTTTGAATTTTCCCGTTGAACCACTTGGAATACTAAGGATACGCGGGTACCTTTCCTTATGAAACTTAACCATTGCCATGTCTTGACATGGTCTTACGTGGTATCCTTGCCTTATGAACTCACCAATGCCATGCCTTGGCATGGTTTTACATGGGACCTTTGCCTTATAGTAACATATCAATGCCATTTCTTGACATGGTCTTACATGATTTCCTTAAACCCTAATGTCATGACATTTGTATCCTACACATTCCTAAGGTTCAACCGAACTTTCTCGAGATTGCTTCTCCGTCACTTCATAATTGAGTCTTTAAATAATAAATTTACGAGAATAAATATGTAAATGCTTGAGATTTAACAACATTAAATGTAAAGTAATAGAATATTGCATTTATTTATCGCAAACTTACCTCTAAACAAAATACGATCAACTATATCGCTTTTAATCCTCTATCTTTTCTTTCCTCGATCTAACTCGATTTCGTTCTTCTGATTATGAGCTTGAGAAGTTGAATAAACCCTAGCTATGGTGTTTCCTTGAAAAATTGGCCTACTTGAAGAAGATGAGCAAAAATTGGCTTTTAATTTTGTTTTTAACTCATTTTAAAAGCCAATTTTTGCTCATCTTCTTCAAGTAGGCCGAATTTTTCAAGGAAACACCATAGCTAGGGTTTATTCAACTTCTCAAGCTCATAGTAAGAGCATCCAAGCCCCGTTTTTAATGTTCTTTACGTTTTTGGAGTCCCGGTAACTTGATTTAGCTTATTCTATTAATAATTCATGCTAGGGTTCATATTTGGAAAAATACCCATAGTGTTTATTTTGATGTTTTATGATAGAATATGAAGTCTGAAATTATGTTAAACAACTTTTGCTTAGTGATTTTAAGTGAAAACGAGTAAAACGGCTTAATCGGTAAAAATACCTAATGTTCATAAGTACAAGTTAGAGTGAGAATTTGATGTTGCCATAGAAGGTAAATATGATCAGCATGCCATAAAACATAAGAATAAGGGATGAAGTTTAATTTTCGAGCTTTGGGGCAAATGTGTAAATATGTAAAAGTTTAGGGGCAAAATTGTAATTTTGCTAAAGTTAAGAATTAAGGACTGTTTTGTTGAATGTGAGTATTAAATAAGCTAAATTTGCTATTATAGATTAAGAAGAACGAAATCCAGAGTTAGATCGAGGAAAGAAAAAGATAGAGGATTAAAACGATAAAGTTGATCGTATTTTGTTTCGAGGTAAGTTTGCAGTAAATAAATGCAATATTCTATTACTTTACATTTAATGTTGTTAAATCTCAGCATTTACATATTTATTCTGTAAATTTATTATTTAAAGACTCAATTATGAATTGACGGAGAAGCAATCTCAGAAAGTTCCGGTTGAACCTTAGGAATGTGTAGGATACAAATGTCATGACATTAGGATTTAAGGAAATCATTTAAGACCATGTCAAGACATGGCATTGATATGTTACTATAAGGCAAAGGTCCCATGTAAGACCATGCCAAGGCATGGCATTGGTGAGTTCATAAGGCAAGGATACCACGTAAGACCATGTCAAGACATGGCAATGGTTAAGTTTCATAAGGAAAGGTACCCGCGTATCCTTAGTATTCCAAGTGGTTCAACGGGAAAATTCAAAGAATATACCAAAGTAAAGGTAAGGCAAGTCCAAGCTAAAAAGGTAAGGTAAGATAAATTTATGTTAAAAGGTAAGGCAAGTATACAAGTTTTAAGTATATTGAGTTAAAAGCTTAAGTGATCTTGATAAGAAAAACATAAGATAATTCATTAAGAATGTTGTTATCTATTTACATGTAAACTTACTAAGCTTTATGCTTATACCCATTCTTTATTTTTTTTTAGTATTACAAGCCAACTCGGGAATCGAAAGGACGTCAGAGATCGTTACACACTATCAAAGGATTATATCGGTATTTTATGACTCGAACGTTTTAAGTTATGGCATGTATAGGGACTTAACTATCTTGTGTGTATAACCTTATGATATGGCTTAAGATTGGCTTGTAAATGTATGGTAATGATTAGCTATTAAAATGGCTAATGAAGAGTATGTTTTGGATATTATGTAATGCCTAGTTGGTAATTATTAGAAAGAAATTATGTAAGTATACGCAGGGGAATAGTTTGTATAGCAGCAGTGACTTGATTTTGAAAAATCACCAAAAATAGTATAAATGGAATTAGGTTGTGCATGAGATATATAATTAAATCTTATTGAGTCTATTTTTATATAAAAGAAACGGTGTAGGAAAAAGAGTTGTATATTATGAGATAATTGATATTTAGTGAAGAGAGGTCAGAACTGTCAAACTGTGTAACAGGGGAGACTTTAACTAATAAACTATACTATTTGGCCACACCAAAAATTCTGGAAAAATTATGGTAAGAAGATGTATGAGTCTAGTTTCATATAAAATTTACGGATCTTAATTTTGAGTTTCGTAACTCGAGTTATAGTCAATTTAGTGAACATGACGCAGACGGATAGTTTAAATTTTTATGCCCAGAACTAGTAAGTTAAGTCTAGTAATGCCTCGTGCTCGACTCCGGCAACGGTCTCGGTAAGGGGTGTTACATTTGTTCATTAAATCAATGAACATTCCGCGTATCCTTACCGAGACTGTTGCCGGAGTCGAGCAAGTGGCATTACTAGACTTAACTTACTAGTTCTGGGCATAAAAATTTAAATTGTCCGTCTGCGTCATGTTCACTAAATTGACTGTAACTCGAGTTAAGAAACTCGAAATTAAGATCCGTAAATTTTCTATGAAACTAGACTCATATATCTTCTTACCATAATGTTTCCAGAATTTTTGGTGTGGCCAATTAGTACAGTTTATTAGTTAAAATCTCCCCTGTTACACAGTTTGACAGTTCTGACCTCTCTTCACTAAAAATCAATTATCTCATAATATACAACTCTTTTTCCTACACCGTTTCTTTAATATAAAAATAGACTCAATAAGCTTTAATTATATATCTCATGCACAACCTAATTCCATTTCTACTATTTTTGGTGATTTTTCAAAATCACATCACATCACTTGTACAAACTATTCCCCTCCATATACTTACATAATTTCTTTCTAATAATTACCAACTAGGCATTACATAATATCCAAAACATACTCTTCATTAGCCATTTTAATAGCTAATCATTACCATACATTTACAAGCCAATCTTAAGCCATATCATAAGGTTATACACACAAGATAGTTAAGTCCCTATACAAGCTGCCATAACTTAAAACGTTCGAAACAAAATACCGATATAATCCTTTGATAGTGTGTAACGATCTCTCGACGTCCTTTTCGATTCCCGAGTTGGCTTGTAATACTATAAAAAAAAAAGAATGGGTATAAGCATAAAGCTTAGTAAGTTTACATGTAAATAGATAACAACATTCTTAATGAATTATCTTATATTTTTCTTATCAAGATCACTTAAGCTTTTAACTCAATATACTTAAAACTTGTATACTTGCCTTACCTTTTAACATAAATTTATCTTACCTTACCTTTTTAGCTTGGACTTGCCTTACCTTTACTTTGGTATATTCTTTGAATTTTCCCGTTGAACCACTTGGAATACTAAGGATACGCGGGTACCTTTCCTTATGAAACTTAACCATTGCCATATCTTGACATGGACTTACGTGGTATCCTTGCCTTATGAACTCACCAATGCCATGCCTTGGCATGGTCTTACATGGGACCTTTGCCTTATAGTAACATATCAATGCCATTTCTTGACATGGTCTTACATGATTTCCTTAGACCCTAATGTCATGACATTTGTATCCTACACATTCCTAAGGTTCAACCGAACTTTCTCGAGATTGCTTCTCCGTCAATTCATAATTGAGTCTTTAAATAATAAATTTACGAGAATAAATATGTAAATGCTTTGAGATTTAACAACATTAAATGTAAAGTAATAGAATATTGCATTTATTTATCGCAAACTTACCTCGAAACAAAATACGATCAACTATATCGCTTTTAATCCTCTATCTTTTTCTTTCCTCGATCTAACTCTGAATTTCGTTCTTCTGATTATGAGCTTGAGAAGTTGAATAAACCCTAGCTATGGTGTTTCCTTGAAAAATTCGGCCTACTTGAAGAAGATGAGCAAAAATTGGCTTTTAATTTTGTTTTTAACTCATTTTAAAAGCCAATTTTTGCTCATCTTCTTCAAGTAGGCCGAATTTTTCAAGGAAACACCATAGCTAGGGTTTATTCAACTTCTCAAGCTCATAATAAGTGCATCCAAGCCCCGCTTTTTAATGTTCTTTACGTTTTTAGAGTCCCGATAACTTGATTTAGCTTATTCTATTAATAATTCATGCTAGGGTTCATATTTGGAAAAATACCCATAGTGTTTATTTTGATGTTTTATGATAGAATATGAAGTCTGAAATTATGTTAAACAACTTTTGCTTAGTGATTTTAAGTGAAAACGAGTAAAACTACTTAATCCAGAAAAATACCTAATGTTCATAAAGTACAAGTTAGAGTGAGAATTTGATGTTGCCATAGAAGGTAAATATGATCAGCATGCCATAAAACATAAGAATAAGGGATAAAGTTTAATTTCCGAGCTTTGGGGCAAATGTGTAAATATGTAAAAGTTTAGGGGCAAAATTTTAATTTTGCTAAAGTTAAGAATTAAGGACTGTTTTGTTGAATGTGAGTATTAAATAAGCTAAATTTGCTATTATAGATCAAGAAGAACGAAATCCAGAGTTAGATCGAGGAAAGAAAAAGATAGAGGATTAAAACGATAAAGTTGATCGTATTTTGTTTTCGAGGTAAGTTTGCATAAATAAATGCAATATTCTATTACTTTACATTTAATGTTGTTAAATTTCAGCATTTACATATTTATTCTGTAAATTTATTATTTAAAGACTCAATTATGAATTGACGGAGAAGCAATCTCGTAAAGTTCCATTGAACCTTAGGAATGTGTAGGATACAAATGTCATGACATTAGGGTTTAAGGAAATCATTTAAGACCATGTCAAGACATGGCATTGATATGTTACTATAAGGCAAAGGTCCCATGTAAGACCATGCCAAGGCATGGCATTGGTGAGTTCATAAGGCAAGGATACCACGTAAGACCATGTCAAGACATGGCAATGGTTAAGTTTCATAAGGAAAGGTACCACGCGTATCCTTAGTATTCCAAGTGGTTCAACGGGAAAATTCAAAGAATATACCAAAGTAAAGGTAAGGCAAGTCCAAGCTAAAAAGGTAAGGTAAGATAAATTTATGTTAAAAGGTAAGGCAAGTATACAAGTTTTAAGTATATTGAGTTAAAAGCTTAAGTGATCTTGATAAGAAAAACATAAGATAATTCATTAAGAATGTTGTTATCTATTTACATGTAAACTTACTAAGCTTTATGCTTATACCCATTCTTTATTTTTTTTTAGTATTACAAGCCAACTCGGGAATCGAAAGGACGTCGGAGATCGTTACACACTATCAAAGGATTATATCGGTATTTTATGACTCGAACGTTTTAAGTTATGGCATGTATAGGGACTTAACTATCTTGTGTGTATAACCTTATGATATGGCTTAATATTGGCTTGTAAATGTATGGTAATGATTAGCTATTAAAATGGCTAATGAAGAGTATGTTTTGGATATTATGTAATGCCTAGTTGGTAATTATTAGAAAGAAATTATGTAAGTATATGCAGGGGAATAGTTTGTACAGCAGCAGTGACGTGATTTTGAAAAATCACCAAAAATAGTAGAAATGGAATTAGGTTGTGCATGAGATATATAATTAGAGCTTATTGAGTCTATTTTTATATGAAAGAAACGGTGTAGGAAAAAGAGTTTTATATTATGAGATAATTGATTTTTAGTGAAGAGAGGTCAGAACTGTCAAACTGTGTAACAGGGGAGACTCTAACTAATAAACTCTACTAATTGGCCACACCAAAAATTCTGGAAAAATTATGGTAAGAAGATATATGAGTCTAGTTTCATAGAAAATTTACGGATCTTAATTTCGAGTTTCGTAACTCGAGTTATAGTCAATTTAGTAAACATGACGCAGACGGACAGTTTAAATTTTTATGCCCAGAACTAGTAAGTTAAGTCTAGTAATGCCTCGTGCTCGACTCCAGCAACGGTCTCGGTAAGGGGTGTTACAATTTCAAAAAATTTAGAGGGTCAAATTAAAATTTTACAAAAATCTAATATATTTAGGGCCAAAACCCTCTCTAGCTCCTACTACATTCGGCTATTGAGTAGTTAACATTCGAAGTATTTTAACGGTTTTGGACAATAAATAAATAAATTGATAAGTGAAGTAATCATTTTGTAATTTTTTAAACTCGAGTGATCTAACAAGAAATTTTCTAATAGTCGGGTGACCATTTATGTAATTTACCCTTTAATTTATTTATACATTTTAATTTTATTACTAGAAAGCCCTTGTCACTCCACTAATAATCATTTAATTTTAATATTTTCATTCACCCGACGTGATAAAATCTAGTACTAATAATGTAGTTGACTGAGATTGTGTCACAAATTAACTCGACGCCAATTTAGGATTGATGACAATATTATGATAAATAATTGTATTCATTTAGTATTTTTACTACGATGTATTCATGTGTTTCAATTTCATTTTACTTACAATTTAATCTTTTTTTTTTATTTTAATACCGTACATATTTCATGTGTTATTATTATTAGTAGTTAGTTTCAAACCATATGTTTTATTATTTATTACAAATACTTGGTTTCCCCACGTATACGCATGTGATAGAGTTTCTAGTATATCTAATAACCGAAAGTTTTTTATATAAAAAAATAATTAAGCATTTTTAATTGTGTTAATAGTTTGTGAGAATTGGATCAAATCAAAATTTCTTGTATAAAATTGCGTGTTAGACCAAAGTTAATGTATAGCTTTGAGATTTATTCCTTTAATAAAATTTTATATACTACAAATATAATATATAATTGTAACTGGATGAACTGGCCAATATATATTTGAATTGGATTTTGAATTAATCGTTCGGAACTATTAAGTTGGACTAAAAACCGATTGAATTAATTTTCTCTATTTTTTCATGACTTTTAAATAACTAATTTAATTAGAACCGGCACCAATGATTTAAATGATTCAACAACTACCATCACAGAAAACTTGATTGCTTTTACGGATTGAGATCCTCTCCATTACTATTTTACCAAATGGGAAATATGGTCATTTTTAATTATTAAATATAAACTTTTTTCTCAAAATTATTAAATATAAAATTGTTATTTAATCAAATATTAACAAATATCAACATATATATTAAACTATACAAACATTTACATTATTATTTAATTATATAAAAGTTATTTATTCAAAAAATTATAATTACAAAAATAACCTCATAAAAACAATATAAATAAATATTAAATGAAAAAATATGACCCAAATTTTAATATAAAATCATAAACTATTAAATTCAATTCAATTGACCTCATATTTCTCTCCCTCATATTTTCTCCTTTACTTATAAATAAGGTAATCTTCGAAACATTAAACTTAACTTGAAGATTTCTACTTGAGTAATGAAATTTTGAGTTATATGCTTGACTTTCATATTTGATTTTATGTTTTCGTTATTACTCTACCGCCATTTGAAACCCTAAATAGTATAGTTTTTTTGTATTTTAAATTAATTAGGGTTTCAATTGTTTTTGTTTTCATCTAATTACCATTTTGTGATAACATGAATGAATATCTAATACTTTTCATAATGTTCATTTGTTTAGAATTCTGATTTGAAGTGGTCCAACTAGGGTTGCAAGTTGGGGGTGAGATGGTTTCTAATACATGGCTTCGCGTTGGATCGAGAAGGGGGAATTCGACATATTATGACCCATTCGTGGCTGATGCTAGATTTCCTTTGGCCGGACAGAATCAATCATTTGGTCCCGTAAATGAACAAGCTGCGAGTCATGGTTATCTTCCTCCGCTTTCTTTACAAGAATCGCAGGCAGATGGTAATAATCGGTTGAATCGAGCTATCCAAGGGAAGGTTTTACTTGCTTATATCCAGTACAAGAATTCAGCGGCAGTTTCGGGGAATGACGCTCCGGCTTGTTTTGCGAACTATTTGCATTCGACTGTCTGCTGTCTATATGCCTGTAGATGCACCAAATTCTTCTCACTTGCATCCCATGACGGCTGTCATGATGCTAGATGTGACATTTGCAACACTGTTGGGTATAATGCTGTGGTCGATACATTCCATCCTGACTTTGAACATGTAAAAGGAGGTAGTGGAGACTCTGGCCAGCCCACATATGGTAGTTCAGAAGCCATGCAACCTTTGCCGAAGCGTTTGAAGCTGGAAAATCCTACTGCTCCTGTATCTTATAATTCTGAGGCGGGCGTTGAATTGCTGCCAAAGGTTTTAGATGGTTCTATTTCTACCATTGCCAACGGGATGGGTATCAATATGGAGGTGAACACTGAACTACCATATCCTACAGAAGATCCTACAAGTGCTAAAGAGATGAACATTGAATTGTTACCAAAGCCTATAGAAGATTCTACAGGTCCTAAAGAGATGGAGGAGTGGAGCATGGAATGGATATCAAAGCTTATAGAAGATACTTCAAATGCTAAAGAGATGGCAGAAAGTTTCCCTGGTCCTCCAGAGGTGGCTATCGCTGGTTATAAAGCGGTGGAAACTGACGGTGTTGGCAGTCATAGAGAAGAGGATATTGGCTTCATAAATGTTACTGATAATGCAAGAGGCCACTTCAACAATGCTTTGCCCAGCTTCTCTGAAGAACTTGCAGCTGGTTGTGAAAAGGGAGAAACAGAACCTTAGTGATCCACTTAAAATTAATGTAATTTTACATACATTTATATCTTTTTGATAAATAATATTTTAATATTTTTGAGGTTAAATTAATTAATATAATTTTATTTGTAAAATTTCATATCCATCGTCTTACATGTATACGATATCCTTCAAAAATATCACTTATATATACACTATTAATAAAATCCCAGAGTGAGTTGGTTGTGGTTGAAATGTATAAATGAAATTTTAATTTGATTCAATCATACATATTTAAATAAATAAATACATCAATTTGTTTTTATATTGAATAAACTAATTATTTATGTATGCAATATGTAAAAATAAAATGATGGTATGTAAGTAATTGTGTTAATAGATTGTGAGAATTCGATCAAATCAAAATTTCTTTGTATAAAATTACATATTAGACCAAAGTTCATATATAATTTTGAGATTTATCCCTTTAATAAAATTTTATATACTACAAATATAGTATATACTTGTAACGGGATGAACTGGCCAATATATATTTGAATTAGAGATTTTGAATGAACTGTTCAAAACCAGTTAAGTTGGACTAAAAATCGATTGAATTAATTTTCTCTATTTTTTTTAATTTTTAAATAATTAATTTAATTAGAACCGGACTGACTAATTGAATCAGAACCAATGATTTAAATGATTCGACGACTACCATTATAAAAAACTTGATTTCTTTTATGGATTAAAATCCTCTCCATTACTCTTTTACCAAATGAGAAATGATTGACACTACAGCAAAACTGACTTTTAGCGGCGTTTTTTTAGGCCTTTAGCGGCGTTTTTAAGCGCCACTAATAGAGCTTGCGGCGCTTTTAAAAACGCCACAAAAAATGCCGGTAAAAGAGGCGCCGTAAAATTTAGCGGCGTTTTTGTGAGAAAAACGCCGCTACAAACCATGACTTTTAGCGGCGCTTTTTTTAAAAACGCCGCCAAAAGCATGACTTTTAGCGGCGCTCTTCACACAAACGCCGCTAAAAGTCATGTTTTTAGCGGCGTTTTTCTGAAACGCGCGCAAAAACATGACTTTTAGTGGCGCTTTTTTTGCAAGCGCCGCTAAAAACATGACTTTTAGCGGCGCTCCTAAAACAAACGCCGCTAAAGGTTGTGACTTTTAGCGGCGCTTTACACGAAAACGCCGGTAAAGGTGGCCACTTTCAGCGGCGCTTTTTTTGAAAACACCGCTAAAAACAATGACTTTTTAGCGGCGCTTGTATCGCAAACGCCGCTACAGGTTTGACTTTTAGCGGCGCTTTTGCCCACAAACGCCGCTAACTGGTACAGATTTAAAATATTCAATTTATCCAATATCATACCCCCCCTACACTAAAACCAACCAATGACAACAAATATAGTATACAATTTCAACCCAAATAACAAATGTAGCATAAAAATTGCACCAACTACATTAATTCTAAATGATATTTTAAACTAAATAAAAGATATATGATATCGTACAAAATATTCTTACAAAAATGTTAAATGTAACAATGTTAAAATCATCTTACAATAAGAACATAAATGTCTAAGATGGCGCGGCGTCTGCGAGTGTCTTAGAACATCTTTATCATAGCTTTGAAGTCAGAGTTGAAGTTCTTCATACTTCTGCTGCTCTGCCTCCTTTCTCTCTTCTTTTTAAGTAGAGAAATTTGCTCTGCCTCCTCGCTTCTTTGCCTCGGCCTCCTCCATTTCTTTGTCTCGGCTCTAAGTTGAGAAATTTGCTCACCCGTGCTAGCTTGCATCCGAGCTATCTCGGTGTTTTAGCCTCAAACTTCACCACGAGATTGACTCGGGAAGGCATATATTGTTGGGAGTCGGATCCAAAATATTGGGTCGGAGTAACACTGGATCCTTGAAGTCGAACCCGACCGCACCTTTCAACACCCAAAACATTAGTGATAATTTTGTTATAAATATACTCAAGATTAACAGAACTATCAGTCGAAGCAGTCGTACCTTTCAGGACCCAAAACATCGGTAATAATTACATTATCGACATCCTCGGGATGAACAGAACTATCACTCGAAGCAGCCGCTTCATCATCGTCGTCTTCTTCTCCTTTAGTTTCTCCTAATAAATTAATCAAAAAGTTAGAAACGAAATATACAATAAGAAGGAATGCATCATAACTTAGCATTATTAATTTAAAACTACTAACGAAGAATTAAACTATTATAAGTAAACATTATAAATCCATTTTTAATAAATCAAATTTTATTAAGTAAATATACCATAATCTCTCCAATTTTCTGTGTCATCGGAGACCCATCCTTCTTCCTATATGCGTAATGTCAAAAAGTCGAACGCGTCCAACTTTTTGACCTGGTGGAGAGTTCCTACAGATGTTGTATTACAAATATAATTTAATAGTATAAAGTCATTAATATTTGTGAAATTAATAAATTATAATACCTCGGCCTCATTTCTGAAGCAAAACTTCTCGATCTGCTGCAAAGTGCGTGAATTTTTGTTTCTGCCTGCTGCTTGTTCCGACACGCTCACGGTCCTACATAACGATATTATTGTTACGTATATAGTAAATACTATACACCGAAAAATTTATAAGAGTTTAGAACTAGGTAATACCTCTCCTTTCTTTGAGTTCCAGAATCTAACCGCATCTTCCCATTGATACCTCAACATTCCGGTGGGACATTTCATGATTTATCCTTGAGGCTTATTTCTTTTTAAAATATTCTTTTTCAATATGCTTTTGTTGTCTCTCCATTTTTTTCCCAATCTCTTTTTTATATAGTTATCGGAGACCTCCAAATTAAACCTCTCCTAAAAAAACATAAATTTAAAAAGTAAATATAAATGAAACTTCAACCAAAGTATTATAAATTACATTCATGTTTTGTTACCTTAATGTTCTCCAGAGCTTGATTTTTGTTTGCGTCAGGCATGTGATGCCATGACTCGTAATTGATGGGCAACATATTTGCATTTCGTGCAATAATGCCCAAATAGCCTGCTAGAACTGAGCTTCGGGGCCTATAGGCTGCCATAATCTGCTTCTCCTTACTTTCACACGGTCGCGAATTTAATTCGTATAAACCTTTAAGCGTAACGACGTCGACGACTCTGCGCGTCCCACCGATCTCAAATGACCAATGATAAATTATTGTTATACTAAAATTGAAAAATAAATCAATAAAAAAGTCAACATGCATGTAAAATAATTTAATTTTACTTTGTAATTCAGAGGCTCATCATCTATGTCGGGCACATTAGAGGATCCAACTATTGTTTGTTTGCTCACTACGCCTCTCCTAATTTATAGTATCATGTACAATATTTAAATCTCGCATTCTTCTTCTACTCATTTTCCCCAATAATACACATAAAATAGTTGAAATATTAGTAACAAATAACAACAATAATGGTACATATAAAATATTTAAATTACATAAAATGAACATGATTAAAATTATAATATTACATATAAATAAAAAAATAGTAAAATCTTACTACATCATAATTCGTAAATATCTTCGTCCACATCCTGATTTAACCCATTGAAATTGTGCACTAGTACTAGGGATATTTTCATTTAAGTTTTGTTCGGAAAAGGCAGAGTTTGGATATTTTGACGATGTCATCTCTACTTCCACTACCCATGTCGAACAAGTCTCTAGGAGTATTTCAAGTACAATATACCAACCCTCATCGCTTGGATCTTCCGAGTAAAAACTTGTTTCACTTGAGAAGAAAACACATACGGCTCGCCTATCAATTGTTCTCCTGTGTGAATCAATCGAGAGAAATTCACCATTGTAAAACCATATTGATCTTTTTTAATTCATGCGAGCCGTATTCACATCCGCCCATTCACCTCGAAACAAGACAACTTTCCATTTGCCGTAATAATCCAACTCAATGATGTCATTAATAAGTCCGTAATACTCCGATTCCCTCTACAGATTACTGTCCCTAGCACTAGAATAACTCGTGAATCAAGAATTAACAACAATTCCACAATTTTGGGTTCTCTCAACCTCTCGCGATACCTTGTATGAAATCTATATCCGTTGATGAGGAATGCACTATATCTTTTCACTATTCGGTTTGGACCTTGTGAAAGCCATTTAACTTCATCATTTACTTCATTTCGACTCCAAACCTATTGAATCAAAAGTAAATCGAGTAATTATAAATGTTGTGCGATAACATTATTACTTGTCAATGAAAACTTCAATTGCATACCGCTTCGCTTTAACCATTCATGAAATGATTCGTGAACATCTTATTAATTTCTCGTCGATGTAACCTTCGGGATCGTGAACGAGCTCTCAATACTTGTTTGTACTCACTATGTTAAAAAATGGTTACTTTGTTAGAAGATAAATAAATTAATAAGTGATGAGTATTTATCAAATTGTAGAACTTACTTCCGTAATGGTTCCATTGAATCGTGATGAAAAAGAACGTATCGATGTGCTTGGACCCATGATCTGTCGTCTAATTCTGTAATTTCGACTTTGCCGATCGGTTCTCTGAAACTTTGAAATAAATAAGTTCCGGCCAAGTTATGATCTGTGAGCCCAGCATTTCTACTTGGTCTGTTCATTCTTGTTTCAACATCTTCCAAATACCTTGAACAGAAAGTCATACATTCTTCTGCCAAGTAGCCTTCGGCAATTGATCCTTCCGGATAACGTTTATTGCGACAATAAGACTTCAACTTGGAGAGGAACCTAAACACGGAATAGAACATTATCAAAAGTTGGAACTAAAGGCATTTAGGTAAATGAAGGAATAATTTGCAAATAAATTAAGACCTTTCAATGGGATACATCCATCGATAGAACACGGGTCCACCAAGTATCGCTTCACGTGGGAGATGAATTAACAAGTGCACCATAATTGTGAAGAAGGAAGGCGGGAAGATCTTCTCCAGATTGCATAAAGTCAGTGCGGCTCGATCTTGTAGTGTCTCAAGTTCTTGAACGTCCAAAACTTTGCCACAAATGCCTTTCATTATGTTGACAGGTTCAATTACACAAGATGTCACCTTTTTGACATACAACACCGCATAGCAACTGGCAGTAAGTCTTGCATCAAGATGTGATAGTCATGCGATTTTAAGCCATATAGTCTTCGATCTTTAAGACTAACACATCGAGATATATTTGATGCATACGCATCCGGGACCTTTATATCCTTCAACACCGTACAGAACACTTCTTTTTCCGTCTTCGACATTGAATAAATAGCAGGCGGCAACCGATATTTCATATTCGGAAGTGCTTGGGGATGAAGCTCACGCCGAATTCCCATGTGGACTAAATCAAGTCGACTTTGAAGATTGTCTTTTGATTTTCCATCGACATTCAAAATAGTCCCAATGATGTTCTCGCAGACATTTTTCTCAATGTGCATGACATCAAGATTATGACGTAATATCTGATGCTCCCAATAAGGCAACTCAAAAAAAATACTTTTTTTTTCCACAACTCCGCCTCATTAGGATCATCCTCTTCGTCGGATTCATCATCAGATTCATCCCTTGATCTTCTATTTCTTTGCGGGTTGGCCGGTTGATTCATCTTCCCATAAATGAAATTTATATCTTTCAACATGAATAATATTTCGGATCCACTGGTCTGCGATGGAGCTTCTTTGAACTCTTCGGTACCGTCAAACTGAGCACTCTGATATCTAAATCTATGATTTTCTGGTAACCATCGACGATGCCCCATATAAGAGAACTTCTTCCCATTATATAACCATTTCGAACATGTCTGCGCAGCACAACAAGGACAAGCATAACGTCCCTTAGTACTCCAACCAGATAAATTAGCATAAGCCGGGAAGTCATTAATAGTCCACATCAAAGCTGCACGTAAGTTAAAGTTCTCTTTTCTCATTGCATCGTATGTCTCAACACCAACCCATAGTTGTTTTAACTCTTCAACAAGCGGCTGCAAATATATGTCAATATCATTCCCGGGCCCTTTCTCTCCAGGTATAATCATAGATAAGATAAAAGATGATTATTTTCATGCAAACCCATGGAGGTAAATTATAAGGAACAAGCACCACCGCCCAAGTACTATGCTACTGTGCTCATGAGTTTGTAAGGGTTAAATCCATCTGATGCTAGCCCAAGCCTGACACTCCGAGGATCGCGTGCAAAGCTTGGAAATTTTGAGTCAAATGATTTCCAAGCTAAAGAATCTGCGGGATGCCTTAACAATCCATCATCGGTTCGTCCATCATGGTGCCACGTCATTGACTCGGCTGTCTTCGACGACATGAAAAGCCTTTGAAGCCTTGGTATTAGCGGGAAATACCGCAAAATCTTAACCGGTTGCTTCCTTGACTGTGTATCCTGTTCGTCCTCGTTACCATCCTCTGCATTTCTTTTAATCCAACGGGATTGACCGCAGACATGACAAAGATCATTAGTTTATCCGGTCGCCCCAATACAACATGCGATCATTTCGACAACTATGAATTTTGTTGTAGCCAAGACCCAAATCCTTTATCAGTTTCTTCATGTCTTTGGATGATTTGGGGATTTTCGCAAACGGGAACATTTCTTGCAGAAACTCTAACAGCATTGTCAACGAGTTTCCGGTCCATCCTCCCAAACATTTCAAGTGAAAAAGACGAATACTGAAAAAACAGCTTTGGAAAATTTTGATCCTCATACATGCTTCTTCATTCATTTCACCAAGTAACGTATAGAACCTTGCCGCTTCTTCATTTGGTCATTCATCATGTATAGTTCTTCCCCCTTCGTGAAAGTATTTCCACCAAAACTATAACCATCGGTTTGCACCTATGTCGTGTGGAAATGACCAAAAAACATCACTGCGTGCATATTAAAAGCATCCCGCAACATGCCTTCCATGTTATAATCTCTAACATTCTGATTGTAAGCACTATGAGGATAACCTTGATTCATCGATGATGATGCTCCACTAGATGTACACTCTCCATGAAAAATCCATTTTTTGTACCCCCGGACAAAGCCATCAACAACTAGATGTTCGTAGACAACTTCACGATAATGCCAATTGGTATTGCAACACTTCTCACGGGGCAAAGAATCATATTCTCTTGGCTTGCATTTTGAAATGCGAAATTGAAAAAAGTTTCTACTCGGTTCGATAATCTGTTGCTTACCCTTGACAAATTCATCCAACTCCTATCCATTTCGTAGTTGTTGAAGTCTAACATTGACAATTAATTACACGGCTAAATTGTTAAAACTCCATTTATGTAAGTAATGATATGATCATATATATAATTGAATACTTTGTAAGTTACGTAAATTATGTAAGTTACTGAAGTTTGATCTTAAATTTATGTAAGTTATTAATTTTGATCTTAAAATTAAGTAAGTTATGTATTCTTTACGATTCATCATACGTGGCATTGTTGCACCTAGGAGGATCCATTATATCTAACAGATGAGATATAAGGCAACCCGTCGAGTTTCAACCTATATACTTTGAATCTTTTTTTTTATACAAGTATTATGTAAGTTATGTATTCTTTACGATTCATCATACGTGGCATTGTTGCACCTAGGGAGGATCCATTATATTTAATGATGAGATATAAGGCAACCCACGAGTTTTCAAACCTATATACTTTGAATCTTTTTTTCTATACAAGTATTATGTAAGTTACGTATTCTCATGCGATTCATCATACGTGGCATTGTTACACCTAGGAGGATCCATTATATCTAATGATGAGATATAAGGCAACCCTTAAGGTTTCCACCTATATACTTTAAATCTTTTTGTTTTCTATAAAAGTATTATGTAAGTTATATATTATGTAAGTTATGTATTATGTAAGTTAAATAATTTGATGAAAGTTTGTGTAAGTTATGTATTATGTAAATTAAATAAATTTAAGTTAGTTATGTATTATGAATTATGTAAGTTAAATTAAAATTTCAAATCAAGAATCGATTAAGGCTAAAAAGTATTATTATATGGTTTTTATATAATTGAAATTGTTGCGATGTTGTTAAGTTTACAAAGTTTTTAACTTCTTTTAAAAAAATTATTTTCTATATTAAAACATATTTAAATAATGATCTATATTATTATATTAATAACAATATTAAATTTAAAATGTTTTTAAATTACTTCTTATTTTTTATAATTAAAACATATTTTAAGTAATGATCAATATTATTATACTCGATAACAAAATATTATTACGATTTTGGAAAATAGTAATTAGTAATAAACCAAAAAGCCATATAAATGTAAGTATTCTTTACAAAAAATTGTTTATTTTTTAGGGAAGATAAAGTAAAAAAAATTCTTTAATATAATATATAATATATGTAGTGACATGTTTGTATTAAAATATGTTAATCCCTTCTTAAATTGCAAATTTTTATTAAAATTTGACATTTATGTTAAAAAATTATAACATATTTTAACAATTTACTTTTATATTTTGTTTATGTTATTTTTATATCGTATCGCACCTACATTTTAAAAAAATAATACACGGAGCTTGTAAAAATCTAAGCGGCATGAGTAGATAGCAATTTGGAGGTTGTTCAAACATTATTAATAATAAACAAAGCAATAATAAACAGATTATTTAGACAGTAAATTCTTTAAGATTCATCATACGTGGCATTGTTACACCTAGGGAGGATCCGATATAAGGCAACCCGTTAGGTTTCCAGCCTATATACTTTGAATATTTTTTGTTTTTTTGGACAGCAATAGAACAAACAGCATATATACCAACCAAGCAAGATAATAAACCGCAATTTGGACAGAAATTCTTTAAGATTCATCATACGTGGCATTGTTACACCTAGGGAGGATCCGATATAAGGCAACCCGTTAGGTTTCCAAATTATATACTTTGAATATTTTTTGTTTTTTTTGACAGCAATAGAACAAACAGCATATATACCAACCAAGCAAGATAATAAACTGCAATTATTCCTGTAGTTTCTTCAAAACCAAACAAAACCCAAATTGGAAACTAACCTCAAATGCTTTGGAAAATTGCAACAAAGACTCCGACAACCTTAGAACCGTGTATAATTGAAGAGCTGGGAAGTGTGCAGTAAATTGTAGTCTTCCTGCAGCAGAGAAATGAACTTCAGTACAAAATAAAATTTAACTTCAAACCCAAAACAAACAAAAAAAGCCAAAAAAAAAGAATAAAAAACTTACCAAAAGAAGGGAAAGCCCAAATCAAGATAAGAATCCAAAGGGAAACACTGATGCACTGATAGAGCAATTAGCAAATAGAAGGAAACTGTAGTCTTTGCAGATACAATCAGTGAAAACTGAAAATGAGAACAGATAAATGAAGTAATCAGATATTACTTTCAGCGATGAATGTATAAAATATTTTATGTCGAAATTAACACGAGTTTAAGACAAGATATGAAAACCTAAGGCCTTGACCTAATTTTGTTTGAGTCTATTTTGTAAATTAATAGTTCAAACTCATTTTAGGCGGTTTATATATATATATTCAAAATATTTATATTATTTTTAAATTAATATTTATTTTATATATAAACATCTTAATTTCTTAAATATTATTATCTTCAAATTTTAAATTATTTTTAAAGATAAATGTTCAACCTGAACCAACTCTACTGGTTCTCCAATAAAGATAAACCAGGGCTTCACTTAGAAAAAAAACAGTTTCAGCACAAACAAAAAGTTATATAACATAAAAATATATATACGAAGACAAAAGCATCTTGAACATGAAGATTGATGTACCCATGAAAAATTCCTTCAATAGCTCATAAACTAATATAAAAATAAAAATATATGGCAGAATGTTTATATATATAAGTAAATGATAAACCATTTTAAACTTAAACCATCAAACTTAGATTGATTTAGATCATATCTACAAATATCCACTGCCTCAACTAATATTATATATGTAATTAAGCTGCTGTACATTACTATAAAAAATCGATAAGAAAATATTAGAAAACCTTCAGGACATTGAATCCAATTACTGCACCATCAAGAACAAAGTAAATCAAATAACAATTCTTAAACATAAACAGAAACCCATTGATCTTCTTAATTGCAAATATTAACTTACTTATCCCTGATACATGGACTCTGCAGCAAGCTTAGCAGCTTCTTTATACTTAGTTTGAGCAAACAACTCTTGAAAACGTTGTACAACCTGAGAAATCCAAGAACACAGAGTCAACATTACTGTTCACAAAGGTGCAGCATCACTAACTCTAATCATGCAATAAGAAGACAATCAGAAAATAGGCCACTAAAGTAAATCAAGATACAAAAGCCAGCACGTTTTCAATCTCAAATATCGGTGAGATTGAAGAAAACCCACATCCAAGAAGGAAGTTTAACACAAAAGTATCCCTTCCCCCCAAGTTAAAAAAATATTATTCCTTTGGATATTATTATCCGCAAACTAAAAATTGATAATGCAAACATTCACAAACAACACACAAGTGAAAAAAATATACAAATCAATTCACTTACCAAGTTCTCTCGCACTGTGGGAGGTTTCCTCTTTTAGCAAGATTGACAACAAGCTCCAAGTTGTTCAACCAAAACAACAAACAACCCAAAAGAATCATCAAGCTAGTATCTCTAGTTTACTGAAAAATGAGAAAAGAAAAGGTAAGAAACCCTAAATTAAAATTTCATGATAAGAGCCAGAAACCTCAAATAGAAATGCTAAGTGCATTCGCATTCAAAAATTTTTCAACAACAAATTCAACCCAAGAAATGCAGACCACGTTCCCAAGAAACATTTCAACATTAATCCTCAAACAAACTCAAAAGGAACTCAAAGAAAGGAACCAAATGCGGACTCAAAAGACATGGAACCAATACCTCAAACAACCCAAAAAAATATTCGGCTAAGCATACAATCAATGCCGATAATCAAACAAATCTAATTTCGGAGACGACGAATGAAATTCTAAAAACAAAAACAATACCGTGGGGGAAAGTAATCAAATTGGGAAGAAATTGCACCGAATCGAACAAATATTGTGGGAATCGGAGGAAATTGTAAAGGGGATGAAAATTAGGGATTTCGAGAGTTAGAAAGAATGGGAAATTGTCGAATCGACTTGGTTTTGGCTTCCTTAATTATTTGTAAATAAAACGACGCCGTTTATGAAATCCCTATTGCGGCGCTTCTAAATAAACGCCGAGAAAATAAAATACAAAAATGATGCCGTTTTCCTCCACTTTCCGGCGTTTTTATAACAAACGCCACTACTAAAATAAACCAAAACGGCGCGATTTTGAAACTCGGATATATTAGTGGCGTTTTTGGGATAAAACGCCAGAAAACACACAACTTTTGCGGCGTTTTTGCTAAAACGCCACTAAGCTTTCAGTGCCATGCCATACGACGTCGTCTGTTATATATATACCGGCGTTTTCTAAGAAACGCCACTAATGGGTAACTGTTTTTTATTTCATTAGATTTATTCTTTAATAAATAAATTTCATTTTAAAAATTTGAAAACTAGACATTTATTTACTTATAAATATTATTTAGTTTGTATATATTTTTGTAGAAATTAAACATTCACATATATATATTTTTCTAAATTTTTATGTTTTTAAATTTTTGTGTTTTTAAGAATAAAGATTAACTTCAATTAAAATTCGATCAGGTTTTTAATCAAAATTAAAATTCAAATCAAAATAGAGAATAGTTAGGTAATTATTTTTATATTTTTGATTTATTATAATTTATTTATATCAAAGAAAATTAGATTTTATGATTTATTATAATGTCTAAATTTTAATAAACTTTTAAATCAATAGTAAGTGCTTCCACTAATTATTATAAACATAAGAGTTTACATTAATATTTACATGAATACACATCAATATATATATCCCTATGAGCAAATTAAGTATCAAGGTTTAGACTTTTTAGGGTTTAATAATATGCCGAAATTTAATTGGTTAATGGTTTACTGTTTGCAGTTTAGGAGTTTATGGTCGAGTATTTAGAATTATGATTTAGGGTTTAGAATCTAAATTTGATATTTAGAGTTTAGGGTTTAGACCATGTAGGGTTTACAATTTAGGGTTTAGCTAAACCCTATAGGGATAAAGAGATGTATAATCAGATTACATTTATAGCATATATTTTTATAATTTCTTAATGATTAAATGAAATTTGATATTCTATCTTCATTCGATAAACCCTAAACCTGTGAACCTTAAACCATACACCCACAAAACCCATAAACCCATAAACCCAAGCCATAACTAACCCTAAACCCGAAACCCTAAACTCTAAACCACATACCTTAAACCCTAATTCCTGAATCTTGAAATATTGAACTCAAACCCTAGTCACCCATACAAATGACTAAAGTACCCTTAATATATATTATAGCCTTAAACCCTAAATTATTTAGATAAGTTTTGAATATTATATAATAATTCTTTCAATATTTTAATAAATTTAAATAACATTTTCAATTTACTAATTAATTTTGTTTCTCTACTGAGATGCATGGGTTACAATTTTTTTCATTTTAATATATATAAAGCTTATCTATTATCTTTTAAATAATGTAAAATATAATTATAATTTGGTATATATAAGTACTTCTTATATTCTCAAAATCGAAATTTGGTCAATATGCTAATTAATTTTATTTTTAGGAGTTCAATCTCGTTGCTTTTCTTATTTGAAAATTTAGGTTCAACTATTAACACTCATGAAACCCTAACACATCCCCTTAAACCTTAAACCGCAAATCATAAACCACATATAATCCCTAAACATTAAAATAGTAACTCTTAAACCTTACACCCTAAACACTATATATATATGCTAAACGATAAACCTTAAACTATGATCATACTTAATTTCATATTTTATAATTAATATATATCTTTTACAATTATATAATAAATTATTTAATATATAAATCTAAAAAATCCAAAAAAAAGCCCAAAGAAACGGTCCGACTATTAGCGGTGTTTTTACAAAAAAGCGCGAATCTGAGTCCGACTATTAGCGGCGTTTTTAAAAGCGCCGCTATAGGTCCGACTATTAGCGGCGTTTATACAAAAGCGCCGCTACAGGTCCGTCTATTAGCGGCGTTTTCAAGAAAGCGCCGCTACATGTCCGACTATTAGCGGCGTTTTTAGAAAGCGCCGCTAAAGGTCTGTCTTTTAGCGGCGTTTTTACGACCGCGCCATGCTAAAGTCTGTCTTTTAGCGGCGTTTTTACGGAAGCGCCGCTACAAGTCTGTCTTTTAGCGGCGTTTTTACGGAAGCGCCGCTAAAAGTCGTCTTTTAGCGGCGTTTTTCTGAAGCGCCGCTCTGATGCTCAGATTTTAGCGGCGCTTTCTTGAAAACGCCGCGAAAGGTCTGTCTTTTAGCGGCGATTGTAAACAAGCGCCGCGAAAACTCGTACTTTTAGCGGCGTTTTAGAAACAAACGCCGCTATATATCGTTTTTACCGGCGTTTATTTAAAAAGCGCCGCTAAAGGTCCGTCTTTTAGCGGCGGTTTCTTTCAAACGCCGCTAATGTATAATATTTGCGGCGTTTTTATTTAAAACGCCACTAAAAACGCCGCTAAAAGTCTATTTTGCTGTAGTGTGACCATTTTTATTATTAAATATAAACATATTTTTTTTTTGAAAAGGAACAAATCATATTAAACTAGAAAAACATTTACATTATTATTTAATTACATAAAAGTTATTTATTTAAAAATTATAATTACAAAAATAACCTCATAAAAAACTATATAAATAAATATTAAATGAAAAATATCACCTCAAATTTTAATATAAAATCATAAACTTAGTAAATTAAATACTAAATAAGGTAACCTTCAAAACACTAAACTTAATTTAAAGATTTTTACTTGATTTTGAGTTACCCACTTCACTTTTCATATTTTATTTTATGTTTTCGTTTTTGCTGCTTGTAACTTTCTCTCCTTGTGGTTACTTAGTTGAAGAGTAAACTTTTTCTTATGGTTGTTTACTCCACTGCCATTTGAAATCCTAAATGATAATTTTGGGGTTTTGTGTAAATTTTTTTATACTTTAAATTAATTAGGGTTTCTGATGTTTTTGCTTTTATCTATTTATCAATTTGTGACAATATGAACGAATGAATATGTGGCACTTGATAATATTCAATTGTGTAGAATTCTGATCGAGTTAAATTAAAATTTTCTGTATAAAATTAAACATTAGACTAAAGTTAATGTATAATTTTAAGATTTATCTCTTCAATAAAATTTTATATACTATAAATATAATATATACTTATAACGGAACGCAACAATATATATTTAAATTAGATTTTGAATAAACCATTCACAACCAATGAAGTTTGACTAAAGACTGATTCAACATTCAATATACTATGATCTTAACAGCAATATTAGTACTATGGACAGTACTATCACATGCAATTTTATTGCACATGAAAAAGATATTACTGAATCACTCCTCAATAATATTTATACACTAGTGCAATTTTAAAATTGTGGCTTCTGTTTCTCCGTCTTCACAACCAGCTGTAAGTTCTTCAGAGAAGCTGGGCTAAGCATCTTGCTGTATCTGCATTATCAATAACATTTATGAAGCCAATATCCTCTTCTCTATGACTGCCAACACCATCAGTTTCCACCGCTTTATAACCAGCGATAGCCACCTCTGGAGGACCAGGAAAACTTTCTGCCATCTCTTTAGCACTTGGAGAATCTTCTATAAGCTTTGATATCCATTCCGTGCTCCACTCCTCCATCTCTTTAGGACCTGTAGAATCTTCTATAGGCTTTGGTAACAATTCAATGTTCATCTCTTTAGCACTTGTAGGATCTTCTGTAGGATATGGTAGCAATTCAGTGTTGAAGTGGCCTCTTGCATTATCAATAACATTTATGAAGCCAATATCCTCTTCTCTATGACTGCCAACACCATCAGTTTCCACCACTTTATAACCAGCGATAGCAACCTCTGGAGGACCAGGAAAACTTTCTGCCATCTCTTTAGCACTTGGAGAATCTTCTATAAGCTTTGATATCCATTCCATGCTCCACTCCTCCATCTCTTTAGGACCTGTAGAATCTTCTATAGGCTTTGGTAACAATTCAATGTTCATCTCTTTAGCACTTGTAGAATCTTCTGTAGGATATGGTAACAATTCAGTGTTCACCTCCATATTCATACCCATCCTGTTGGCAATGGTAGAATCATCTAAAACCTTTGGTAGCAATTCAACGCCCGCCTCAGAATTATAAGATACAGGAGCAGTAGGATTTTCCAGCTTCAAACGCTTCGGCAAAGGTTGCATGGCTTCTGAACTACCATATGTAGGCTGACCAGAGTCTCCACTACCTCCTTCTACATGTTCAAAGTCAGGATGGAATGTATTGACGACAGCATTATACCCAACAGTGTTGCAAATGTCACATCTAGCATCATGACAGCCGTCATAATGGGATGCAAGTGAGAAGAATTTGGTGCATCTACAGGCATATCGACAGCAGACAGTCGAATGCAAATAGCTCGCAAAATAAGCCGGAGCATCTTTCCCCGAAACTGCCGCTGAATTCTTGTACTGGATATAAGCAAGTAAAACCTTCCGTTGGATAGCTCGATTCAACCGACTATTACCATCTGCCTGCGATTCTTGTAAAGAAAGCGGAGGAAGATAACCATGACTCGCAGCTTGTCCATTTACGGGACAAAATGATTGATTCTGTCCGGCCAAAGGAAATCTAGCATCAGCCACAGACGGGTCATGATATGTCGAATTCCACATTCTCGATCCCACCCGAAGCAATCTATTAGGAATCATCTTACCCCCAGCTTGCAGCCCTAGTCGGAGGATTCCTAATTTCGAATCAGAATTATAAGCAAATGAATATTATAAAAAGTATTAGGTATTATCACAAATGGATAATTAGATGAAAGAAAAAACAATCGAAACTCTAATCAACTTAAAGTATAAAAAAATTTACACAAAACCCTAAAAATGCCATTTAGGGTTTCAAGTAGAGTAATATCGAAAATATTACTCAAAATATGAAAATATCACTACTCAAAATAGAAAATCAAATATGAAAATGAGCTAAATAACTCAAAATATTATTATTCAAGTAGAAACCTTCAAGTTTAGGGTTTCAATACTACCTTATTTAGGAGGGAAGGAGAAAATAAGAGATTAATTGAATTAAATTTAGTAAGTTATGATTTTACCCTAAAATTTGGTATCATATCTTTTCATTTAATATGTATTTATATTGTTTTTTATGAGGTTATTTTTGTAATTATAATTTTTTGAAATAATAACTTTTATATAATTAAATAATAATGTAAATAATCCAATAGGTTTTTTAAATAATGTTTTTATATTTTAATATGTTTATATATGTTAATACGTGATTAAATGAAAATTTTATATTTTATAATTTTGAGAATAGAAGTTTATATTTAATAATTAAAAATGATCATAATTTCCCATTTGGTAAAAGAGTAATAGAGGGGATTTCAATCCGTAAAAACAATCAAGTTTTTTTGTAACCATAACTATCGAATCATTTAAATTATTTGTTTTGATTCTAATTAAATTAATTATTTTAAATTTATAAAAAAATAAAAAATAGATAAAATTAATTCAATCAGTTTTTAGTCCAACTTAATTTATTCTAAATGGTTCATTCAAAATCTAATTCAAATATATATTGGCCAGTTCATCGCTTTATAAGTATATATTATATTTATAGTATATAAAATTTTATTAAAGGGATAAATCTCAAAACTTTACATTAACTTTAGTCTAATGTGTAATTTTATACGGGAAATTCGATTTGACCCAATCAGAACTCTACACGAGTGAATATTACCAAAGTATTAGATATCCATTTATTCATATTATCACAAATTGGTAATTAGATGAAAGTGAAAACAACAGAAACCCCAATCAACTTAAAATACAAAAATATTTATACAAAACCCCAAAAGCTCTATTTAGGGTTTCAAATGGCGGTGGAGTAAGCAGTGATAAAAAAAGTTTACTCCTCAACTAAGTAACCATAAGGAAAGAAAGTTACAAGTAACAAGAACGAAAACAGAAAATCAAATATGAAAGTGAAGCAGATAACTCAAAATCTCATTACACAATTAGAAATTTTCAAGTTAAGTTTAGTGCTTCGAATATTACCTTGTTTAATATGAGGGAGAGAAATATTAGGAATATTTAATATTTATTTATGTTTTTTATGAGGTTGCTTTTGTAATTATAATTTTTTGAATAAATAATTTTTATATGATTAAATAATAATGTAAATGTTTTTATAGTTTAATATGTTTATATTTGTTAATATATGATTAAATAGCAATTTTATATTTAATAATTTTGAAAAAATAAGTCTATATTTAATAATTTAAAATGGTCAATCGTTTCCCATTTGGTAGAAGAGTAATGGAGAGGATCTCAATCCATAAAGGAAATCAAGTTTTTCGTAACGCTAGTGGTCAAATCATTTAAATTATTGGTTCTGATTCAATTGATCGATCCGGTCTGATTAAATTAATTATTTAAAAGTCATAAAAAAATTTTAAAAATAGAGAATTAATTCAAGAGGTTTTTAGTTCAACTTAACTAGATCTGAACGGTTCATTTAAAATCTAATTCAAATATATATTGGCTAGTTCATCTCGTTACAAGTATATATATTATATGCATAGTATATAAAATTCTATTAAAAGGATAAATCTCAAAACTATACATGAACTTTGATTTAATGTGCAATTTTATACAAAGAAATTTTGATTTGATCCAATTCTCACAATCTATTAACACAACTACTACATCATTTTATTTTTACATACTGCATACATAAATAATTAATTTATTCAATATAAACATAAATTGATGTATTTATTTCTTTAAATATATATCATTGAATCAAATTAAAGTTTCATGTATACATTTGAATCACAACCAACTCACTCAGAGATTTTATTGATAATATATATATAAGTGATATTTTTAAAAAATATCGTGCAAATGAATTTGAAATTTGAAATTTGAAATTTTATAAGTATAATTATATTAATAAATTTAACCATCCAACTATTAAAATATTATTTATGAAAAAAATATAAATGTATGTAAAATTACTTTAATTTTAAGACAATCACTAAGCTTCTGTTTCTCCCTCTTCACAACCAGCTGCAAGTTCTTCAGAGAAGCTGGGCAAAGCATTGTTGAAGTGACCTCTTGCATTATCAATAACATTTATGAAGCCAATATCCTCTTCTCTATGACTGCCAACACAATCAGTTTCCACCACTTTATAACCAGCGATAGCCACCTCTGGAGGACCAGGGAAACTTTCTGCCATCTCTTTAGCGTTTGAAGAATCTTCTATAAGCTTTGATATCCATTCCATGCTCCACTCCTCCATCTCTTTAGGACCTGTAGAATCTTCCATAGGCTTTGGTAACAATTCAATGTTCATCTCTTCAGCACTTGTAGATCTTCTGTAGGATATGGTAGCAATTCAGTGTTCACCTCCATATTCATACCCATCCCGTTGGCAATGGTAGAATCATCTAAAACCTTTGGTAGCAATTCAACGCCCGCCTCAGAATTATAAGATACAGGAGCGGTAGGATTTTCCAGCTTCAAACGCGTCGGCAAAGGTTGCATGGCTTCTGAACTACCATATGCGGGCTGGCCAGAGTCTCCACTACCTCCTTTTACATGTTCAAAGTCGGGATGAAATGTATCGGCCACAGCATTATACCCAACAGTGTTGCAAATGTCACATCTAGCATCATAACAGCCGTCATAATGGGATGCAAGTGAGAAGAATTTGGTGCATCTACAGGCATATAGACAGCAGACAGTCGAATGCAAATAGTTCGCAAAACAAGCCGGAGCGTCATTCCCCGAAACTCCCGCTGAATTCTTGTACTGGATATGAGCAAGTAAAACCTTCCCTTGGATAGCTCGATTCAACCGATTATTACCATCTGCCTGCGATTCTTGTAAAGAAAGCGGAGGAAGATAATCATGACTTGCAGCTTGTTCATTTACGGGACAAAATGATTGATTCTGTCCGGCCAAAGGAAATCTAGAATCAGCCACGGGTGGGTCATAATATGTTGATTTCCACATTCTCATCCCAGGCGAAGCGATCTATTAGTAACCATTTCACCCCCAATTTTGCAGCCCTATTAGGAGGACTCCTTATTTCCAATTAAAATCCTAAGCAAAAGAATATTACGGAAAGTATTGGATATTCAATCATCTTATCACAAAAAGAAAGTAAAAACAGTCGAAACCTAATTAATTTAGAAAGAAATTTACATAAAACTCTTAAAATATCATTTAGGGTTTCAAATGTCGGTAGAATAAAAACGATGACAGAAATCAAATATGAAAGATTTTTTGTGTATAATTCTACATAATCTCGAATGTTATCAGTTTCGGTACGTAGACCAAATAATACAATGCAAGCAAAAGTTCCTAGATTCATGAAGATATCGAACAGCATATAAGTTATCATGCTTGCATATCCACCATTTGAGTCTCCAACAATTATTTTAATAATTACATATATGATTTGACCTATGGACGAATATGCAAGTGATAACCTAAAATTTCATTACTCAAGTAGAAACCTTCAAGTTAAGTTTAGTATTTCGAAGTTTACCTTATTTACGAGAGAATGAAAAAATAGGATAAAAAAGTACGGGGCAGTTGAATCAAATTTAATAATTTATGGTTTTATATTAAATTTTGGGGTCATATTTTTTTCATTTAATATTTATTTATATTGTTTTTTTATGAGGTTAGTTTTTTTATATAATTAAATAATAATGTAAATGTTTTTATAGTTTAATATGTTTTATAAAATAATTTCGAAAAGAAAGAAATTTATATTTAATAATTAAAAATGGTCAATCATTTCTCATCAGATAAAAGAGTAAGGGAGAGAATCTCAATCCATAAAAGAATTCAAGTTTTTTTTTGTAATACTCGTCATTGAATCATTTAAATTAACGGCTCCGATTCAATTGATCCGTCTTGATTTAAAAGTCATAAAAAATTTCAAAAAATAGAGAAAACTAAAGATAACATAAATTTAAATAAACAGTTTAGTTTTGTGGTGTTGAATAAGGTAGGAATGACTATGTCATTCATGTAAACCAAAGATGGCATAAATTTTTCGAATGATATGTTTTTAAAGGTGAAATTATATATGTGATCCGTGTTCAAATTTCAACAAAATAAAACTCGAAATTTTGAATCAAACTCGAACTACAGTTGGAGTTGAATTTGATTCCCCTAAGGCTAATATTATCTTAATCAAATGGGTAATTTACATTCTAGGTCACTAAACAACGATTTTCATGTACGTCGCAATACTTTAATTCACAAATTATATAATCGAAATTTCATTTTGAATTCAACTTCTTTTTTTAATGGGAAAAATCCGAATAATTTAATGGAATTAGGATTAGTGACTTAATTTGTTCTGATTATATTATTTAATAATGTAAAAGGTTTAAGACCCATATGAAAATTGATTATACCCTTAACCCACATTATTGAATTAATGTCCAAATCACCAATTTAATTATAAAACTACAAAAATATATATATCATTTTTAATAAAATGATTGAAAATTATAAATTCAAAATTACAAAAGACATGTTATGTGATTTTTTGTGTGGCCAAAATATGTTTTTATGTCTGACACTTACTATATTAGACTTTGAAAATGATACAATATTTTAAACTTAATAAAATATGATATACACCAAATATAAATATATTAAAATTTATATAAATACAAATTAATAAACGGTAATTCGAGCTTTGATATCAACAACCTGCCTGAGTAAAACAACATACAACCCTATGTAAGAGAAAACTTGATCCGACTTAACCCAAATCTGAACTCGGCCCAATCCAACCAAAATTGACCATTTATGGTTTAAGGCCTGAGCACGAAAATGACCCGAACCAAAATGACTCGAAACAATGTGAAGACAACATAACCCGACCTCAAAAACTTGATAGTCAAACTAAAATGACCCACACCCAAGCCAACCCAACCCAAGCCAACCCAAATAGATCATTTATGGTTAAGGCCTAAACCCGAAAATGACATAAACCAAAAACCGAATTGACCCGACCCAGATTAACTCGATCCAAAACCAACCCAACCAGCTCGATCAACACTCGAATGTGTAGTCTCAAGATCATTACACTTTAAGGATAAAACCCTAACTTTATAAAATAATATGCAAGAAATAAATAGCACAAGGTTAAACATTCATAGGTGTTTCAAAATTTCATCATAAATCACACATAATCAATGTTCTAAGTTCTAACAGTCACTCGAAATTTAAATTTGAATTTTTCGATGTTAGAGATATCAAAATAGAAACAATAGTCAAGCAGTTGCCAGAGGGTCGAAACTCGCTAACACGATGCCTTATTTACGGAAACGGAAAATAAGTAAGGAGAGTTTGTTCAGAAAATACCTCCATCTATGGAAGGGAAGTCATCAAAGCTCCAAAAACCCATTTCGTTTCCGCCATCCTGAGTTGCATCTCCATTAAGGAAGTCATCGATCGAAACATTCCAGTTCTCGTCAATAAATGGTGTCTGAAAGTAGTTCACTTGATTGTCCATAGCTAATAGCTCTTCGGATAAACTCTTTACCGAATTGTCTCCTCCAGTAGGCATGACATTATTCAAGCTCGGTTTCAACTTCTTCGTAGGGTTTGCGTTGTCTAGAAACTCGTTGACCTCTAGAGTAGGTTCAAGTGAAGATGATATTTCAGGAGTCTTGGCACCCTGTTCGCCCCAGACAAGATCGGAACTGTCGAAGTTGTTACTTCCCTGGTCTGAGTTAAAATACGAAGCAGTATTCTCAGGTTCAGCAAAGGGTTTCAACCCATCATCTACAGCAGCTCTAACAGGGTCTGCATATGCAAACTGATCCATTAGCGACTTCTCTTCTATGAAACCCATGGTATCATAGTAGCCCTGCTCAAGTTTGTTCGAGTAACTGAAATCTGGGTTGAGATTCGATTGAACAGAACTCAATTTTGACCCGGAAAGAGGTTTCTGAGAATTCATTTTAACAGCATGCTTTGGAGAGGTACGTGGAGTCTCATCAGGGAAGTTCACCTTTGCTTTCTTACCCCGAATTCTCAGTGCCTCAGCATCATAAGCTCGTGCAGCTTCCTCAGCGGTATTAAAAGTTCCAAGCCACACCCTAACCCCTTTCCTAGGATCACGGATCTCAGCAGCCCATTTACCCCATGGACGCTGGCGAATTCCGCGATACTGGTTCTTCCTCTTTCTTTTTGCAGATTTCTCAGCTTGACCATTGAATTCCACAGATTTTATGGAGTTTGAACCTTCAATATATATATATTTAAAAAATCATGATATAACATTAAATCAATGAAAATGTATAAACCACTAAATCACTTTCACCAAGCAATAAAAGAAAATTTTTAAATTTCACCATTGGACATTAGAAAACATGACCCCTCTAAGCTATGTTACTCAAAGCAAGTGCGTGTGTATGATTTAGGTATGTGTTCAACACAGATATGGTTAGGTTTTTCTAAATTTATCTACGTATTTAAAGCATCCTTAACAGATCAGATCCCTTCATCCACGTGTCGAACATGAGTTCTTCAAAAAAGTGAATAACAGGAGCAACATAGACTTTCTACTTATTATGGTTTCAAATATCAATAGACAAAAAGAAAAGTAGAAATATAAGAACCATACTGATTAAAAGTTAATCTTAACAAATTGTACGTGACAGGAAAAATCCTTTTAAGCTATGTTACTCGGACGCAAGTGCAAGTGTCCAATTTAGGTATGTGTTCAACACAGATATGGTTAGGTTTTTCTAAATTTATCTACGTATTTGAAGCATCCTTAAAAGATCAGATCCTTACAACCACATGTTGAACATGAGTACTTCAAAAAAGTGAATAATGGGAGCAACATAGACTCTACGTATTATGGTTTCAAACATCAATAGACCAAAAGGAAAGTAGAAATATAAGAACCATACTGACTAAAAGTTAATTTGAACAAATTTGTACGTGACCTGAAAGATTCCAAACAAATAATTTACACAAAATGATGTCAAAAAGGATTGAACAACATAAATTACAATTCCCTGCATTAAATTCTCAAGGAAAGATGAAAAGAGAAACAAATGATCTTAACATAAAAATATGCATTGATGCACCTAAAAGTGATCATGAGTGCTTACCTATAAATCAGATCATATGTGCTTAACTATGTTACACGAGACTCTCCGTTTTCCCTAAAATATCTATGTCCGAGACACGAGTACTACATTTTCAGACTCCGGGTACACAACTCTCCAAATATATGAAAAAGCTTCAAAAGAAAATTATGCATAGCCATGTTGTACACACAGAACGATGACTCGACACTCACCCAAGTTTGAGTTCGAGTAACATAGATGCTTACATAAAAGCTCAACATTGTTAGTTACTACAGATCATTACTTGTCTTTTTTTCTAGACAATTTCCAGCTTATAATCAATTCTTTAAGGGCAAGAGAGACACTATCAAATAAATAAAAGCATATAAATAGAGCAGGAAAAAGGGAAATGAAAAAAAGAAGAAGCAAAAGCTTATATATCTACAGCTGAAAAAGATCCCTTTGTTTTTTAAAGAAAAATATTAGTAAAATTTGTAAAGTTTTAATTAGAAATATTAGTCAATGCATTCAAAAGGCCTAATTCAATAATCAAACAATAAAATAATCCAGGAAATTTAAGAATTATTCAGCAATATTTAAAAAAAAAGTAAAATTCATGTAATCCAATATTACCCAATGATCTAACCCAAATAAACCTTCAAAATTTTCCTGGAACGTTCACAATAAATTAACTAATTTTGACCCCAAAAAAGTACATATTTTGCAAAAAAAAAAAAAAAAAAAAAAAAAAAAAAAAGAGGAATAAATTATTAGTGTCATTATTAATATTTTACCATGATAAACAGCAGTACCCGATGATCTAGCACATATGAACCTTCAAAAATTTTCTCCAATATCAAAGAGAGGGAAAATCGCAATAAATTTATTTTTAACCCAGAAAGTCACATTTTTTGCAAAAAAAAAAAAAAGAGGGATAAATTATTAGTATTATTAATAATATTTTTACCATGAGAAACAGCAGGAGAGGGTTTCTTTGTAGCAGAGAAAGCAAAGGACTTAACAGCAGCTAAAACATCATCATCGAAGTCATCGACATCAGAATCCTCATCCTTAAACACCTGAAAATCAGCCTCGAAGTCATCTTCAAAGCCGACCACCGGCTTCTTCGAGTGCTTTCTACCCGACCTCTTTTTAGAGCCGGATTTTTTCAGATCGGGCCACAAATAATCCGCCGTCAACAGCCGCGACCGCGCAGGCGGGATGAAATCGGAGATAATCGCACCTCCACACATGGCGAATTGGATTTAAAGTATGGGATTTACGAGATTTTCTAGAGAAATTTAGAGGGCAAATTTTTTATTTTTTTAATTGTAAATTTTTCTTTTGTTGATTGGTTTTTGTAGGCGGTGAAACTGAAATGATGGAATTATTATTATTATTATATAGGGTGGGTTGGTGGCCGCAATGGCCGTAAAAATCGCCGATTTTGTTTACTATTTTATGGTTTTATTGAGCTTTCAATCCCTCTACTTTTTTTCATACTTTTAAAACTGTTTTTTTCCTTGGGTAATCACCCAACTATGATTTTTTTCTTTTTTCTTCACCCAACAATGATAAGTTACAAAATTGTCACCCGACGATTAGAAATTTTATTTTTTGATTACTTAACTATGAAAAGTTACAATATAATCACTTAATTATTCAATTTTATCTCTTTTGGTCACCCAATTATCTTGGGTTTTTTGGTGTTTTTATTTTTACATTAGTCAGTTGGATGACCAAAAAAGATAAATTTGAATGGTTGAATGACTATTTTGTAAACTTTTTATAGTTGGGTGATCAAAAAAAGAAAAAAAATTATAGTTGGGTAACCATGTTATAACTTTTCATAATTAAGTGACATCTACTGAAGTTTATAGAAATATCAGAATTATTAGAACTACTACTACTATCTATAGTGTCATAGTTTAACATATACTGATAATTAAATAATATAAATAGGTCTTTATGTTTTTTATAAAGTTATTCTATTAGTTGTAGATATTCTGTTCTTTTTTATCATATGTCTTAGTGAATTTATTCTTCCAATGTTCTATAAGTTGTTTATAGGATTGGAAATCATATTTTTATTGATAAGTATATATTCTTTTCTATTTTTCATACTTTTTGTCTTTTATTTTTGGAAGACATTCTTCAGATGAAGTGTCTTTTTCTTCTAACAAGGCTAATGTTATGTTACTATTTCCATAATATAAAGGTCCTAAGTCTATTTTTTGTTCTATATTTTTTATTAATAAGAACTTGTTCTAATTTATTAGCAACTTCAGTTAAGATATCTTTAGATTCGTTGTTCAAATCCAATTCTGTAATTTCTCCTAAATTGCTTATTTGTTCTTATATTTTGCTTACATTATTATATAACTTATGAAAATATATAAAAGTAATATTTATTAAACTACTAAAACCTTTACTAAGTGATAAAATATTGTTTTCATTCTTAGAGCCAATATGCATAGCATGAATGCAAATTTTATATACAATAGGTTTCTTCCATAAATTTTATTTTAGGTACCTAAAACAGTCTATTATCTTATTATTTTCTTACTTTAAAATGCCAGTAGTCTCCCCCAAATATAAATAGGCTATAGTAAGACAGAATAACAAATATATAGATTTTAAGATAAACCAACATTGAAATAAACAGAACTAAAAATAAGGATAAGTACTTACAATGAATACTACGATGTTATTTTTCGAGAAAATATGTAACATCTCAAAAACCAAGGGGTTTGTTACATTTGAGATAAAAAAAAAAATTTGGAGACAAAATGAATGATGTGGGTATTGTTAAAGAAATCTTCATGCTCATTTTTTTTTTTATGTTAGCTATATGGAACAACAAAGGCTAACGTGGGACAACAATTAATTGTTTGTTATTAGAACAAATTAAATGGGATTTGAAAGATTAAAATTTCTAAATGGAGCATGGATTAATGGGAGCCACGGCAAAAGCATGAAAGCTTCATAAACAAACAAATTTGAGACAAGATAGTGCATAGTTGGGTAAAAAGTTGCCTTTTGATATAATTTGTGGTAATGTTGACCCACCACTAATTATATTTTCTCATAATTATATGTATATTCTTTGGCATGATTATAATGTGGCTGAATTTTTTATCAATTTGGGAACATGAAGGACGGCATGATGCAAGGGAGTTTTATTTTTTTAAAAAATCTCTTAAAGTGGAACAAGCATGGTCGGCAATAATGGAGCATTGGTTGAATTTTAAAACATGAAGAAACAAAACAAGAATGGGTGATGGCACTTCCAAGCATTGAAGCATGGGGTAACCAAATGGAAGCAAGTGGACGACATGGGAGATGATATTAAATTCTTTAAAATTTGGGTGCATTGGCTGAACATTCAGCCCTTCAATTTTGTTTGAACATTCAGCCTTCAATTTTGTTTGTAAAAGAAGAAGCCGAAACCTCTTAGCCATATCTCTTCTCCTTTCTTACGTGTTGGACATTTCTTCCTTTGGTTGAATATGTGCTCTAATAGTTTGGCTGAATAACACATCCTTGCCAACTAATCTTTAGCCTTAAGTCGAATCGGTGGAAGTCGAATCTACCATCGATAGGGTAAGAAATTTCTTCATGGTTTATTTCGATCTCTCATTGCTCGGTTATTTTGCGAATCGGATCGAAGGTTATGACTAATCAAATATTTTAGGGATTAAATCAGTTGCTCTTCTCTATTCGTTGACCTTTGGAAGTAGTGGTAAGTTGAAATCCTCTCCCTAAACAACTACTTTCTCTCATCGTGGTATTTTTCTGATCGAGGGTTAAGGTGTCATAGGTGCCGACGATCAAGAAGGTTTAGTCCTTACCGTAATCAGGTGTGTAATCCCGTACCCTTCCGAATATATGTTTGAAAATGGTGTGTAATCTCATACCTCTCTAAATGTTTGCATGAAATGTTCTGTGAATCGTTCGAAAGACTGAAAAGACACAAACCAGCATCTATGGTCACTCGGGCGTACGTATGTTCGAAGTGGTAACCATATTTTGTAACAAAACAGTTTTGGTTAGCAGCAGTGACGTGATTTTGAAAAATCACCAAAAATAGTGGAAATTGAATTAGAAAGTGAAGGAGATATGGATTGAAATATAATTGAGTCTATTTTCTTATAAAAGAAACGGAGAAAGCAAAGGATTAGTATATTTTGAGATTTTTATATTTTTATGAGACTGGTTCAGAGTGATTTTGAGATCCCCTGTTTTGACTTGGAAAAATC
Source organism: Gossypium bickii (assembly GCA_025503065.1). NCBI lineage: Eukaryota > Viridiplantae > Streptophyta > Magnoliopsida > Malvales > Malvaceae > Gossypium > Gossypium bickii. The sequence continues at coordinate 1,943,701 of CP106714.1, read as the reverse complement.
ACTATAAATTGTAGAAAAATAATTACGGGACATGGTTTATATTATTAGAATCTTTAGTGAGTTTATTTTTATTTGGATCAAACGAAACCAGTATTTGAGTTCTGTAAAATAAGATATCTGAGATTTTGTGAAGAGAGGGCAGAACTGTCAAATAGTGAAACAAGGGATACTTTGAAGAATAAACTGTACTAATTGGCTAAGCCAAAAATTTTGGAAAAATTACAGTAAGAAGTTATATTGGTCTAGTTTCAGGGAAAATTTACGGATCTAAATTTTGAGTTTCCCAACTCGAGTTATAGTCAGTTTAGTCAGTACGACGCAGATGGACAGTTTTGATTTTTATGCCCCAAATTAGTAATTAAGCCTAGGTTGTGAAAATTACCATCATACCCTTAGAGGGTAAATTACCGAATTACCCTTAGTGGGTATGATTACCGAATTATAAAAACACCCTTACGGGCTGAATTATAAAAATGCCCGTAATGGGTTGAATTACGAAATGTCCCTATGGACCAAATTACGAAAATACCCTTAATAGGCCAATTTGATAAATTGTTATATGGGTCAATTTGGTGAATTGCTATATGGGCAAATTTGAAAAAACTGCTAGATCGATATATGGGCCAAAAACTGCTAGATCGATATATGGGCCAAAACTGCTAGATCGTTAAATGGGCTAAATTGCTATTTTGACTAACGGGCCAAATTAATAACTTGTAATATGGGCTTTTTGTTGAAATTTACCTTATGAATATATTGTTATGCAATATATATACATGACTGCATGGGTTGGGATAATTGACGAAGAGAAGAAAGGCCTGTTGCCAAAATCTAGTTCGGTGGCTCTGCCACAAATATTTTAAATGGCTTAATGCCTCTAGTTCGATGACTTTGTCACAATCTAGTTCAGTGGCTCTGCCACAAATATTATAATTGGCTTAATGCCTGCTATTGGTGTGTTGGCGGGGTGGGTTGACTTGATCCCCACAGGTGTGTTGGTTGGTACGGGTGGTGTGTAGCGGATGAAAATTAGGTTTGGTTGGGAATTGCATATCACATGCATTTTTTTTATATATATTTGATTTATATGTATTGTACAATTGTAAATAGGCTCAAGCCTAACTAATTGCTTAAATGGTTTTGGCCCAGTGAACACGGTAAGTGGGTTACACATTGAGTTCTAAGTAACTCACCCCGTTTTCCTTACCCTTCTCACGTAATAATAATTGATGGAGGCTTGGGCCGGGGATGACTTCGTGTGGAGGCCATACTACGAATGATGAGTTATAAAAACTTTGAACTTCTTTTAAGTATTTTTTTTATCTAAGTACTATTTCAATTGCGATGTAATAAGGCCTCTAGTATTATTTTTATGGATTTTTATTCGTGGATGGATTTTAATATGTTTTAGTTACTTAAATAGGGCTTTTTAATTCTTATAAATGTTTTCTTAAACTTACGTATAAAAATAGTTTTTCTTAAATATCACTTACTCGTAAAATTCCCGTGAAAACTCTTTTATAAATTTATTTCAACCAATTATTTAAGTTTTTAACCAATTATTTCTCTGAAAATCAAATTGTAAACTCTCATGTTTTAAAAGTCATGGTTTTCAAATAAATCTCGATTTTTGATAAACTCCGTCTTCAAAATCATTTTGAATAATTGTTTTCATTAAAATCATTGATGACTGGACGTAATTTCGAATTACGTGGCATGCCCAGTCTGGTAAAGCATAGGCCGGGTTTGGGGTGTTATATTTTATGGTATCAGAGCCAGTTTCAAAACTCGGCTGTGGTTTGGGTTCAACAACAAATTTTATTTAAAAACTGTTTAAATGTCTAGATTTTATGTGTTAAAGGTAGTATGGCACCACGAGCATCCGGCACCAAGTCAAGTAAGTATTTGTATATTAAATATTTATTATTGTGATATGACCATAGGAACACTCTAGAACTTCTAGTTTTAGATTTTGAAAACGGTATAGATTGAGACTATAGGAAGTGATTGCGAAAACAACTTTACCTCTTATATCTCATAAAATATCATTAATAAATGCTGAAATAGTAGACTGATTCATAAAACTTGTAATCAGATTAAACTGAAATACCCAATATGAGCACTAAAGGACGTGGACATGGACGTGGTAGACATGGTCGTGGTAGAGGCCGAGGTGCTAGGGTGGCGTCTGAAGCGCCGGGTCTTATGCCGAAAATGGATGCACCTGTGTCACCTGGGAGTGGGACTGGATCTCATGATCATACGAGAGAGGATAATGCTTTGACTCAAGCAATGTTGCGATTCCTAGAAAGGGTCACTGGGGTTAGAACTGGTTCAGTAATTCGTGGATCAATCTCGGAATGACTTAAATCAAGTGGTGCTGAAGTTTTTAGAGGTGTCTCGGGTGTAGCTCCGAATGTTGCGGAATATTGGCTCGAAGCTGTAGAGCAGATTATGGATGATATGGAGTGCACTGTCGAGCAGAAAATGAGAGGGGCTGTGTCCTTGCCAAGGGACGAGGCGTATCAATGGTGGCTTACGGTTCGAGAAGGCACCGAGGCTGCATTGATTACTTGGGATTTCTTCAAAGCTGCTTTCCAAGGGAGGTACGTCGAGACAAGTTATGTAGATGCCCGGAGGAAGGAATTCCTAAATTTGGTTCAAGAAAATAAGACGGTGGCAACCTACGAAGCGGAATTTCTTCGTTTGAGCCGTTATGCTCGCACTATAGTATCGACCGATCATGAGCGTTGTGTACGCTTTGAAGATGGGCTGAATGATGAGTTGCGGGTACTGATAGCCCCACAACAAGTACGGACTTTTGCCTCGCTTGTGGAGAAAGCCAAGATAGCCGAAAAGGCTAAGAACTCAGAACGCCAGAACCGAAAAAGAGTTAGAGGCAAGAGGGATATTAAGTACACGGACTCTACTAAAAGGTTCCAGAAGAGGCCCCGAAATGATGAGTCAGCTCAAGCTAGAGCACCTGTGACTACCAATCGTAGTCGAAATCATGGCCGATCGTGAAAGCGACACCCCGGAATCTTTGGAGAAAATCGGTGCTCGCTATATAAATGTGGTTCCAAAGACCATCAGTATAAGAATTGCCCTCGATGGATTGATACGACTCCAGAAGCTCGTAACCCTGATGCTCAGCCAGCTAGAGGTATTCAGTAGCCACCGAGAGGCCGTGGACCAGGTCGTGGTGGTAATGGTGTTGGACGTGGTCAAGGTGCACCGGGTCGAGAAAATGGCTTTAGAGGTAAACAGCTGGGGTTGGTCTATGCGGATAGGCGTCAGAAAGATGGCGATACACCTGATGTGATAACTGGTACGTTCTTAATCTTTGATGTACCTGTTACTGCTTTGATAGATATCGGGTCTACCCACTCGTATGTTGCTAGTGCCATATCTGGAAAGCTGAATATTAGATCTGAGATTACCGATAGAGAGATAACGGTACTTAGTCCTTTAGGACAGTCGATAATTGTGAATAAACTGTTTAAAGACGTGTCCTTAGAAATCCAAAGAGAAATATTTCTGGCGGATTTGATGGAATTGCCTTTTGGCGAGTTCGATCTTATTTTGGGAATAGATTGGTTGGTGAAGCACCGGGCGCAATTGGATTGTACTGAAAAGCGGATGTTGATAAGGACTGTAGATGATGAGGAGGTAGTTATGATTGGTGAGTGAAGGAACTTTTTGGCAAATGTGGTATATGCTTTGAAGGCGGAAAAGATGGTGCGGAAAGGGTATGGAGCATTCCTAGCCTTCATTAGTGCTTCAGATGCCAAGGAATTATCGGTGGAAAGTGTGAAAACGGTGAAAGAATTTCCAGGTGTCTTTCTCAAAGAACATCCGGGTCTACCTCCAGATCGGGAAGTAGAGTTTGGTATTGAGCTTTTGCCCGGAACGGCTCCGGTGTCCATTGCTCCTTATAGAATGGCGCCGAAGGAGTTAGTGGAGCTTAAAGCTCAAATTCAAGAATTGTTAGATCGGGAATTTATCCGGTCGAGTGTGTCTTCGTGGGGAGCATCGATTTTGTTCGTCAAGAATAAGGATAGGTCGATACGTATGTGCATTGATTATAGGTAGTTGAATAAATTGACGATCAAGAATAGGTATCCATTACCGAGAATCGATGACCTGTTTGATCAATTGAGAGGAGCTTCAGTTTTCTCCAAGATTGATTTGAGATCGCGTTATCATCAACTCAAGGTTAAAGAGGCGGATATTCATAAGACGGCATTCCGAACTCGTTATGGACATTATGAGTTTTTGGTTATGCCATTTGGTTTGACCAATGCACCAGCTGTATTTATGGACATGATGAACCGAGTCTTTCAACCCTATCTAGACCAGTTCGTAGTGGTGTTCATAGATGATATCTTGGTATATTCGAGGAATGAAGAAGAGCATGACTCACATTTGCGCATTGTGTTGCAAATTTTGCGGGATAAGCAACTTTATGCCAAATTCAGTAAATGCGAATTTTGGTTGAAAGAAGTAACTTTCTTGGGGCATGTGCTGAAGGAATAAGAGTTGATCCTCGGAAGGTAGAGGCTGTGTTGGAATGGAAACCACCGAAGTTAGTGGCTAAAATTCAGAATTTCCTAGGGTTGGCTGGTTATTACCGGCGTTTTGTTGAGGGGTTTTCATTGATTGCTGCACCCTTAACTAAGTTGTTGCGAAAATGAGTACCGTATGTGTGGACCGATAAACAACAAGAAAGTTTCGAGAAACTGAAGAAGATTTTGACGGAAATACCAGTACTGATTCAACCTGAGGCTAGAAAAGAGTTTACCGTTTACTGTGATGCGTTATATACGGGTTTAGGATGTGTGTTGATGCAAAGTGGGAAAGTGGTGGCGTATGCTTCTCATCAGTTGAGGCCGCATGAAGTCAACTATCCTACTCATGACTTAGAGTTGGCTGCGGTGGTGTTTGCTTTAAAGATTTGGAGGCACTATCTCTACGGTGAGAAATCGATCATTTATACGGACCATAAGAGTCTTAAGTACCTCCTTACTCAAAAGGAGTTGAACTTGAGACAACGAAGATGGGTGGAGTTGTTAAAAGATTATGACTTCTCAATCGAGTACCATTCTAGAAAGGCTAACGTGGTGGCAGACGCGTTGAGTCGTAAGGTAGTATCAGAGTTGAGAGCAATGTTTGCTCATCTCAGTTTGTATGAGGATGACAGTCTGCTAGCGGAACTTCTGGTGAAGCCTCTGTGGTTGGAACAAATCAAGAAAAAGCAGTTATCAGATGAAAAGTTGGGTCCTTTAATGCAACAAGTTGAAAGTGGTATAATAGGGGATTTTGGATTGAACAAAGATGGCGTGCTATGTTTTCGCGGAAGAGTTTGTATGCCCATGGATTCGGATTTGAGACAAATGATTCTATGGGAGGCGCATAGTAGTCCTTATGCTATGCACCCCGGAGGAAATAAGATGTATCGGGATCTTCGTGAGCAGTATTGGTGGCCAGGGTTGAAACGGGAAGTTACTGAATTTGTGGGGATATGCTTGACTTGTCAACAAGTTAAGGCGGAACATCAATTACCATCGGGATTATTGCAACCGATAAAGATTCCTCTATGGAAATGGGAACGGATAACGATGGATTTTGTTAGTGGGTTACCCTTAACACCTACTAAGAAAGATTCTGTTTGGGTGGTAGTTGATCGATTAACGAAGACTGCTCATTTTCTACCGGTTAAATGCACGATTACTCATTGCGCGCAAGTTGGCTAAGTTGTATGTATCTGAGATCGTGAGGTTGCATGGGGTACCAGTGTCTATCATATCGGACAGGGATCCCAGGTTTACATCACGGTTTTGGAAAGCCTTACATGAGGCTTTGGGAACAAAGTTAAACTTTAGTGCGGCTTTTCATCCTCGATCGGATGGTCAATCGAAAGAGTAATTCGATTTTGGAAGACATGTTACGTGGTTGTGTAGTCGACTTGAGGTAGTTGGGAGGATTTCCTACCGTTGGCGAGTTCACGTATAATATGATTACCAATCCGGTATCCAAATGGCACCCTATGAAGCGTTATACGGTGCGTAGGTGTCGTACTCTACTTGTTGGACCGAATTGAGGAACGGCGGTTGTTGGGTCCCGAGTTGATATCCGAGAAGGAAGAAAAGGTAAAGGTGATTCGAAGCGCGATTAAAACGAAGCTTCAGATCGACAAAAATCGTATACGGATCTGAAGCGTAAGGATATTAAATTTGCGGTGGGAGATCAGGTCTTTCTGAAAGTCTCACCCTGGAAGAAGATTTTCAGATTTGGAAGGAAGGGCAAGTTGAGCCCTAGGTTCATTGGACCGTACCGTGTGTTGAAGCGTGTAGGACCAGTGGCCTATCAGCTTGAATTACCTCCGGAGTTGAGTCAGATTCATAGTGTCTTCCATGTTTCTATAATGAGGCGTTATAGATCGGATCCGTCGCATATTGTACCGGTGGAAGAAGTGGAATTAAGACCAGACTTGTCTTTCGAGGAGGAACCAATGAAAATCTTAGACCGTGATGTTAAGGTGCTAAGAAAGAAGACTGTGCCGTTGGTTAAAGTTCTATGGCGTAATCACGGATCAGAGGAAGCTATATGGGAGCCTGAGGAAACGATTCGGCAGCAATATCCCCATCTCTTTTAATTAAGTAAATTTCGAGGACGAAATTTTCTTTAAGGGGGTAGAATTGTAACATCTCAAAAATTAAGGGGTTTGTTACATTTGAGATAAAAAAAAAATTTGGAGACAAAATGAATGATGTGGGTATTGTTAAAGAAATCTTCATGCTCATTTTTTTTTATGTTAGCTACATGGAACAACAAAGGCTAACGTGGGACAACAATTAATTGTTTGTTATTAGAACAAATTAAATGGGATTTGAAAGATTAAAATTTCTAAATGGAGCATGGATTAATGGGAGCCACGGCAAAAGCATGAAAGCTTCATAAACAAACAAACTTGAGACAAGATGGTGCATAGTTGGGTAAAAAGTTGCCTTTTGATATAATTTGTGGTAATGTTGACCCACCACTAATTATATTTCCTCATAATTATATGTATATTCTTTGGCATGATTATAATGTGGCTGAATTTTTTATCAATTTGGGTGCATGAAGGACGGCATGATGCAAGGGAGTTTTATTTTTCTTAAAAGTCTCTTAAAGTGGAACAAGCATGGTCGGCAATAATGGAGCATTGGTTGAATTTTAAAACATGAAGAAACAAAACAAGAATGGGTGATGGCACTTCCAAGCATTGAAGCATGGGGTAACCAAATGGAAGCAAGTGGACGACATGGGAGATGATATTAAATTCTTTAAAATTTGGGTGCATTGGCTGAACATCCAGCCCTTCAATTTTGTTTGAACATTCAGCCTTCAATTTTGTTTGTAAAAGAAGAAGCCGAAACCTCTTAGCCATATCTCTTCTCCTTTCTTACGTGTTGGACATTTCTTCCTTTGGTTGAATATGTGCTCTAATAGTTTGGCTGAATATCACATCCTTGCCAACTAATCTTTAGCCTTAAGTCGAATCGGTGGAAGTCAGATCTACCAGCGATAGGGTAAAAAATTTCTTCATGGTTTATTTCGATCTCTCATTGCTCGGTTATTTTGCAAATCGGATCGAAGGTTATGACTAATCAACTATTTTAGGGATTAAATCAGTTGCTCTTCTCTATTCGTTGACCTTTGGAAGTAGTGGTAAGTCGAAATCCTCTCCCTAAACAACTACTTTCTCTCATCGTGGTATTTTTCTGATCGAGGGTTAAGGTGTCATAGGTGCCGACGATCAAGAAGGTTTAGTTCTTACCGTAATCAAGTGTGTAATCCCGTACCCTTCCGAATATATGTTTGAAAATGGTGTGTAATCTCATACCTCTCTAAATGTTTGCATGAAATGTTCTGTGAATCGGTCGAAAGACTGAAAAGACACAAACTAGCATCTATGGCCACTCGGGCGTACGTATGTTCGAAGTGGTAACCATATTTTGTAACAAAACAGTTTTAGTTAGCAGCAGTGACGTGATTTTGAAAAATCACCAAAAATAGTGGAAATTGAATTAGAAAGTGAAGGAGATATGGATTGAAATATAATTGAGTCTATTTTCTTATAAAAGAAATGGAGAAAGCAAAGGATTAGTATATTTTGAGATTTTCATATTTTTGTGAGACTGGTTCAGAGTGATTTTGAGATCCCCTGTTCTGACTTGGAAAAATCACTATAAATTGTAGAAAAATAATTACGGGACATGGTTTATATTATTAGAATCCTTAGTGAGTCTATTTTTATTTGGATCAAACAAAACCAGTATTTGAATTCTGTAAAATAAGATATCTGAGATTTTGTGAAGAGAGGGCAGAACTGTCAAATAGTGAAACAAGGGATACTTTGAAGAATAAACTGTACTAATTGGCTAAGCCAAAAATTTTGGAAAAATTACAGTAAGAAGTTATATTGGTCTAGTTTCAGGGAAAATTTACGGATCTAAATTTTGAGTTTCCCAACTCGAGTTATAGTCAGTTTAGTCAGTACGACGCAGATGGACAGTTTTGATTTTTATGCCCCAAATTAGTAATTAAGCCTAGGTTGTGAAAATTACCATCATACCCTTAGAGGGTAAATTACCGAATTACCCTTAGTGGGTACGATTACCGAATTATAAAAACGCCCTTACGGGCTGAATTACGAAAATGCCCCTAATGGGCTGAATTACGAAATGTCCCTATGGACTGAATTACGAAAATACCCTTAATGGGCCAATTTGATAAATTGTTATATGGGTCAATTTGGTGAATTGCTATATGGGAAAATTTGAAAAAACTGCTAGATCGATATATGGGCCAAAAACTGCTAGATCGATATATGGGCCAAAACTGCTAGATCGTTAAATGGGCTAAATTGCTATTTTTTGACTAACGGGCCAAATTGATAACTTGTAATATGGGCTTTTTGTTGAAATTTACCTTATGAATATATTGTTATGCAATATATATACATGACTGCATGGGTTGGGATAATTGACGAAGAGAAGAAAGGCCTGTTGCCAAAATCTAGTTCGGTGGCTCTGCCACAAATATTTTAAATGGCTTAATGCCTCTAGTTCGGTGACTTTGTCACAATCTAGTTCGGTGGCTCTGCCACAAATATTATAATTGGCTTAATGCCTGCTATTGGTGTGTTGGCGGGGTGGGTTGACTTGGTCCCCACAGGTGTGTTGGTTGATACGGGTGGTGTGTAGCGGATGGAAATTAGGTTTGGTTGGGAATTGCATATCACATGCATTTTTTTATATATATTTGATTTATATGTATTGTACAATTGTAAATGGGCTCAAGCCCAACTAATTGCTTAAATGGTTTTGGCTCAGTGAACACGGTAAGTGGGTTACACATTGAGTTCTAAGTAACTCACCCCGTTTTCCTTACCCTTCTCAGGTAATAATAATTGATGGAGGCTTGGGCCGGGATGACTTCGTGTGGAGGCCATACTACGAATGATGAGTTATAAAAACTTTGAACTTCTTTTAAGTATTTTTTTTTATCTAAGTACTATTTCAATTGCGATGTAATAAGGCCTCTGGTATTATTTTTATGGATTTTTATTCGTGGATGGATTTTAATATGTTTTAGTTACTTAAATGGGGCTGTTTAATTCTTATAAATGTTTTCTTAAACTTACGTATAAAAATGGTTTTTCTTAAATATCACTTACTCGTAAAATTCCCGTGAAAACTCTTTTATAAATTTATTTCAACCAATTATTTAATTTTTTAACCAATTATTTCTCTGAAAATCAAATTGTAAACTCTCATGTTCTAAAAGTCATGGTTTTCAAATAAATCTCGATTTTTGATAAACTCCGTCTTCAAATCGTTTTGAAAAATTGTTTTCATTAAAAGCATTGATGACTAGACGTAATTTCGAATTGTGTGGCATGCCAAGTCTGGTCTTAACGCATAGGCCGGGTTTGGGGTGTTACAAAACATTACACTGATTCTCTGATCCAATTCTAGTGGATACGGGAGACAGTAAATAGTTATTCAATTAAAGAAAGAAACTAGTAGATAGTAAGGGAAAGGTTTTTACAAAGTAGGGGAGGATCGTGGATGAGAAGTAACTTGAAGAAAATTTTCTAAAACTAACTTCGATGCCTTTCTTAGGCTTCCTTCCTCTCTATTTATAGGAGAAATTCTGAACTCTGTTTATTTTCTTTGAATTCCGCACAATTTTTTCTGATAAGGATCATGTCTCATCATTGATTTGATGATTTTTTTTTATCTTGATGTGGTTACTTCCACGTTGCTTCCTTTTTTTTAATTCTTGAAATTTGACATTGATCAAATCGATATCTCTCAATAAATAGAGTAATTTAATCATTGCCAATTTTAAAAGCGAGCAATACAAACAATAATTCACAAAGTTTAGTTTTTTCGTCAATCTATCCCACTTTTAGCTGGTATAATAACAAATTTAATATTTAATGTTTACAAATTCTATCATTTTTATCATGACTCTAGAAATTTTAACAATACAGTGCTCATTAGATACCAACAAATTTAGAATCAAGATCAAATTAATGGAATATGCAAATGTTTAAAGTTAACTTTTTAAAAATTAGGACACACTTAACAAAATGTTTAAAAATTGAGAGCTATTGTAACCGATTGAAAGCAAGATAAATTGACGAAAGAGGTGAACACCATGAATAATTATTCTTAATAACTCACTTTTGAAATTGAAAATAGATTAATATAATAATTATTATTTTAAAAAATATTTGAGCCTAACCCAACATGATTAATACATTATCAATTTAACCAATGAAATTAAAGGGATTATATAAGTTATGACCTCTAAACTTTGACAATTAAATCTATTTTGATACAATAACAATCTCACATACAATATTCAAATAATCAAACCAATAGTTAAATTGATCAAACTTTTTGATCAGTTCAACTACTATATCTACAATAATAAAATAAATAATTAAACTTTTAAAAAGTAAAAAAAAAATATTAAACGGATTACTAGTTTTTGTCATAAATTTCAATTTTTATCAATGTCAAATAGATTCCAGTTCAATTGGTTCAACCCCTTAGTCCGAATCAATATACTAGTCGATGCAGTTGATCCGACCAACCAATCTAATCATGTTCCAAAAACACTACACACATCATCAAATCTTGATAGAATCCAAAATCACAAACAAAAATGAATCTAATTGCCAAATTTAAGTACCAAAATGAACAAAAAGAACACAAATACGAAAGTAAACCTAATTGTCAAATTCAAAACAAAAAATTATATTATCCCTAAATTAACAATTAAAAATTTTATAAACGAATTCAACATTGGTTTTTTGTTTCAATTTTCGTTTCCGGGTTCAATCCCATTGTTCTTAACCCAACCAATCCAATTCCAACAACAGCGCATAATAGATGATCACACTACAAACAATGCTTGTGCTTTACCTTTTCATTGAGCTTTAATTTTTCATTCATTCCATGTAATCAAAAATGGCAATCTTTGCATTCTTCAAAATGTTGTGTATATACACACACACATATATATATATAAATATAGTTTATTTTTTCCTAAACCAGATGCATGTCATGCTAACTAAGTGATCAAATCGGATTGAAACGAATTTCACATCATTAAAAAACAACACTCTAACTTACTGCATATGGACCTAAACCGTAAGGAGCTTCATCTGCAATTCGACACTATAAATATAGCTGAATAAGCTCATCGCTAACGACGGAAGGAGTAAGCACACCTAAATCTGTAAAGAGTAGAGTCAGATATTGAGGAGGTGTGTAATCTCGAGCAGATTTTTCGACCTCGACCTTTGATGGAATAGGTACCCCGAAATCAATAGTGCGCAAGGCAGGACCCATATCCTTTTGGTCCAATGGATAAAGACGGGCGAACTGCAAAAGAAAATTATCAATTCGATATTTGATTCCTTCTTAGGTTTGTTGTCTATATATAATTCCGTAGTTCGGGTACTGCCAAGAAAACAAGAAAAAGAAATGAAGCTTTGACTACCTTGTAGCTTTCGGCGGCCACATAAACGGGTTTATTCATGCTATGTGAGACCAACGCAATCTGGTATGTTCCCATCATATTTATGATACCCCCACTTTCAACAACTCCATCAGCTCCGACAAGTACCATGTCTACCTCGTCCATTGTATATGCCACAGCCGAGTCTATTAGAAGCTTTACGGGGACATCAAGCTTGGCCAGCTCATTAGATAAGCGTAATCCTGTTCTGTCGGGCCTTCCTTCTGCATTGAAAGCATGGATAAAAGGTAAGACGGACTATTACATAACCGCATCATAAACATATGCAAAAGAGCTGACTCCTTTTACAATGACATCACATTTGACTTAGTCCTGAGGTAAGTAGAAAGTCAAACCTGTGCAGAAAACTCGAAAGTGTTTCTTGTTTTGCGCAGCTGTCTTCAATACTTCTAGGACAACTCTAGAGAAACCGTGTACCAAAATGGTACAACCATCGAATATAAAATCTTGACTTAGCATTGCAATAATCCGACGTGCCTGCAAATTTTTGGCAATAATGTCTTCAGGACAGGAATGATCGAAGTATAATTTATGTGACCAACATGGCAATGAAGGGTAAAAGTATCATGGAGGCCTTTATACTAGGAGTAGGATTGCATTTTGCCTCCTTTACCAAAAAAATCAGCAAATTAATCCTCATGACCAAATAGCAAACTGGTCTATCTATTGTACTGTTAAAAACTGATCCCTATACGTCAAAATGAGGTACATGTAGCATGTTACATGCGACTGTTTGGTTATTCCGTTAATTAAACTAGTTTTAACAGCAGAAATGGATAAAATTTTTAATAGCAAGGACCGGTTTGCTCTTTAATCTAACATACATGGACTAATTTGCTCATTTTTTGAGTAAAGGGGGCAAAATGCAATCTGGTTCCTAATAGAGGAACCTTCATGGTACTTTTACCAATAATGAAGTGGTTAGCCATGATTATTTGAAATACCTTGTAAGATATTTCCCCAAACTTCTCTGCACGTTCAATCAACCGATACCTAGCTGAATTAAAGTCCTCATACTCTAAAGCTGAAGTTCGAGTCACATATCGCATGAAGAGATCGCAACCTGCTGTCAAAGAGATCGAGGTCGCGTCCCATGCCTGGAAAGCAAACATCGGGTGAGGAGTGATGCAAACGAGGATACATTTAAACATCAAACTAAATGAAAATGGTTAGCAGATAGCAATTTAAATTTCTCAAGATTAAGTCAGGCGAAAACCGAGCACAATTTGACATTAACTGGGGTAACTTCTACATATTACCCTCTAACATGCAATGGCAACGGATAAGGACAAAGCATCCTTGTATGTTTATCATGCCACCAATCTTTTTGCTCAAAACCATTATATCATCTTGCTAAGCACCTAATAACTTATCCTTTAACCATTTCACACATGTTTTCTCATAAATAAAGAAATGCTAAACTTATAAAAGTAACATAAAAGGATTGCATTCAGGCTCCATCTTTTACGAGTTACATGGACGTTCTTTTGACAAAAAGCATAATATACGTATCAAATCAGACTGAAAAACTGAAGCATATTGCAATGACTTATGATCCCAGACACCTAAGGACAAGAATGGCTTTATATCAGGATAACTAAGCAATTTATAAACATACTTTCAATAAACAATGTCCACGGGAAACTCAAGAACAAACTCAGAATATGTACTGCAAAGAGCAGCACTATTATGTTTCTACAATCATAAAGGCATTAGCATTTAATCACATCAGTGTCCTCCATAGCAATACCATTGACATTAGACATGGAAAACTAACTTCTGCCTTTACAGAGCAGTGATGAGTGAAAATTGTTCGCCGGTTATTATGTACAATTACATAGAAATCATCATTGGAACTCTCATATAGTTTAGCTTGAACACGACTCGTGTGAGTAACTTAAAACCACGATGCTCCAAATCTTTACTTTTTCCTGAAATACATGTTTCTGAGACATATTCAGACATGGGGAATACCATCCTCCAAAGACACAGGAAATCTTGGAATGTTTCTGAGACATATTCAGACATGGGGAATACAATCCTCCAAAGACACAGGAAATCTTGGAAATTTTTTAAATTATCTGTGTTGGACACATATTCATATCTTACAAGTACAGTAAATCAAAGTACAAATACATGTTCGAACAACCACAGAGTAGAATAAGCAATTATATAAAAAACAGATTAAAAACTGAAACAATCAAGACTAGAGCCGACTAAACGGACTAAAACTCACTAATGACAACAGCACATGGTTGCTTGGAGAACCGCCCATATAATTACGCATTATGGGTCTCGAATCTGGTACTTAGGACATAGGGCCTCCGCCTTTGCCAATTGTGCCAAGGCCTCATTAGCTTTAGTAAGCCGGTACTTAAATACACATGATTCTATAAAGATACAAATGTATCCCCATTGAAAATGAACTAACATGTGCTACTAAAAGATCAATAGAAGTATGATAAATGAAATCAATTTTAGTATTTCACTAAGTTTCACAGTATAATCTATCAGTCACTATCAAAGCAATGAAAAATTACTGACATAAACGGAAATTTTTCGGAAAAAAAAGCAAAATAAAAAGCTAAATGGCTCACTTTAAGCGAATCAGAAGCCTTTTTAAGCTCAATTTCAAGTTCCATCATGGTAGTAGCTTGGCTAGCCCTAATAACAGCAGCGAGAGCGCGAATAGCCGCCACAGCCTCCGCCAAATCCGGCTGTTTCCTCCAGCTATTGAACTCATCAATGACGCTAAAAGTCTTATTATCCCCACCAGTTCCTCCACCAGTCAGTGCGACTCTTCCGTCACTTCCCGACGAGTCATAGTCGTTGGTCTGGAGGCTAACGGCAGCCTGGGCCTGGGCGAGCCAATCGCTCGTCACGACGGCGTGGTGGGCGGCGCGGGTCTGGTAATAGGCGGAAATGTCAGGTTTAGGGTTTTGGAGAGAATCGGCCATGGAAGGAGGTGGAGATGAGAGCAAGAGCGATTCAGGATTTGGGGGAAAGCTGGTGTTTTGCTCTTGCTGTCTGTCGAGAATAAAAGAAGCAGATCTCCACCACATTTAATGAAATTTTTTTTATGTGATTCGAGTGTCACTTTCTCGGGAAAAATATTAAGGAAACTGAAGGAAAATAACAAAGGCAAGGTTCCTTGTTAGGCGCTAACAGAGAGAGGTTAAGATTATAAATAATCGAAATCAGGCTCTCATAGTTATGGCAATAAATAATTAATTATATGTACCAAAGAAAATATTTACATATTTCTAAAAAAAAAATAATTATATAATATGATGATTATTATTATTAAATAGCTTAGATTTTAATTTTTTTAATTATAAAAATATAAAATAATCAAGATTGTGAAATCATATTCGAATATATATATATTAATTTAATTTAATTAATTATATTTATATGCTAAAAAATTATTACAAAATCTGAATATATTAAAAATTTTAAAAAATAATTTTATATATTAAGAATGATTAAAAAATTATTTATAATATTTATTGTCATAAATAATATTTTTCATTTAAATTTTGGGCCTGTATTAATTTAATACGTAAAATATTGATTCGTCAAATAAATACCTTATTCATTTATCATTTTAAATATGCTACCTAGAATTATTTGTAAAAATCTTGTAATATATATAATATAAGTATAATTTGATTATTGATTGAGTTTTAACTCAATTAGTAGTAAAATTATCATCGAGACCTTATATATTTTTATTTAAAATTTTGATAATTTAGTCATTGTACGTCAGATTAAATAACAAACTAATCATTTCTGTTAAAATTTTCATCTATTTCTACTATTTAAAATTTGTGTGGTTGATAGAATAACTAGACAAATACATGTGGCACACCACGTATACCTCACTCTGAGTTTCGATGTACAATGATTGGTTTTTTTAACAGAATGACTAATTTACTCTTTGATTTAAAGTACATGAATTAATTTACCCATTTTTTAAGGAAAAAAATACAATTAGACTCCCAATACCATAAGATCCATAGTACTTTTAACTCAATTAGTATTATTGTTATTGTTATTCCATAGTGCTAAGAGTTGTTAGTGTCTAAAGTGTCATCTCTTCGAAGTCAATAAACCACTCAATGGGTTGGTGTTATCTACAAGTTAACCCGAGGCTTTCTCCCAACTCTAATGAGAGATTAAGTATCTAAAAGGATCATATGTGACATAGGTTCACAAAACGGGAGCACTTCATCGAATCAGACGATGCATCGTGCATGACCACCTTCAAAAAAAATATAAGCATCTGCACTTAATAGAGTTTGAACCCAAGCCCTTAAATAGTATCAACGACATCTATGCTACCACTTTATCAAAACCTATCAAGCACAAATTCTCATATTCCTTTGATAGGTGACCGTGTGCTACACACAAGATTCGATTTAGTGACATACTCCCATCCTATGAACTTGTCCCAAGTGACCTTTTTAAAATCTTAGACTTTCATCAATGTCAAAAGAGAAAACCCCAGTTCAACCTAGGAACAATACCAACCTATTGATAGGTTGGTAGAACACCAAACAAATAACATTTCAAAAGACTTATTAAAAAAGAATTGACTTTTTCGAACAATTATAGTCCTAGAACAATAAATTAACCTCTAAAAATTATTTTTTGAAATTAACCCATAAAAAAAATCAATGAATAAACAAATAAAAATGGGTAAACTATAAGAATAGTCACTTTTATTTGTCTCAGATTACATTTTAGTCACTTATGTTTCAAATGTTACGTTTTAATCACTCACATTATCATTTTGTTACGAAGTGATCACTCTACCATTAAGCTCTGTTAACTCCCTAATGGCGGTCCTACTTGGCAGTCTAAATTAAATTTATTTAATTAAAAATCTATTTTCATCCCAACAAGACATCAAAGTTGGTAACCCATTTGGACTGGCAACCCATTTGAACTGCCACGTAACATATTTTAAATACAACAAAACAATAATGCAAGTGACTAAAACGTAACATATTTTAAATACATGTAAGTAATTAAAACGTAACATTTTAAACACAAGTGACTAAAATATAATATGAAACAAAAGTAGGACTCTTTTAATTTACCTTAATAAAAATACACATTGGAGGGGCAAATATCCAGAAAATACCAAAAAAAAATAAAAATTACCGGAAAGGACAGGTTTCAAAAATATTGATCGGAAAGGGCAATTTCCCCCAAAAACGCGTCCATATTAGCGCGTTTTTGGGGGAAAACGGGCTAAAGCGCGTCCCTGAGGGTGCGCTTTAGCCCGTGTTGCAACGGTCAAATTTTTTTTGACCGTTAACGGTCCAAAAAAAAACTATAAATACCCCCAACCCTTTTTTTTTCACACTTCAATCCTTTCTCATTTTCTCTCATTTTTCTCTCAATTTTCTCTTAATTTTCTCTCAAGTTTCTCTCAAAGTCCTTGAAATTTACGCTCAAATTTCAAAATAGTCCTTTACTATTTACGAAAAAGTACTTTATAATTTTTTTAATATATCTATTTTTTGGAAAATTTTAAAATTCTTTATCGGATTACAATGGCCGGGGAATTACGTCGCCTAGACAACAAGCACATTGCCGTCGAGCAAATGAAAATGGTAAGTTTTAATGTTAATTTTTCAATATTATTAATTTTTTTTAATTATGCAATTTTAATTAATTTTGAATTTTATAATTTTTTAAACAGTCTGTAGATCGGGTGTTGCAATGTTATATTCGCAACATGCCTGGTCCCCCATCGCCGTTGATCGAGAATTACCTGCGGGAAGCGGGTTTTTGGCACGTGGCCACGATAGGCCGGGGGTTCAAGTTGGACCCGAGTTTGATCAGCGCATTGATAGAGAGGTGGAGACCCGAGACGCACACTTTCCATCTGCCATGCGGAGAGTGTACCATCACATTAGAAGATGTGCAGTTACAGTTGGGATTACCGGTGGACGGGTCGATAGTCACCGGGTCCGTAACATCTCTCGATTGGATGGCCGTATGCTACGAGCTTCTGGGTGCCATTCTGGATAGAATCCAAGGAGCTCGGATCGATATGGCTTGGTTACGAGACGCATTCCCGCAGCTGAATGAAGGTTCGACCGAAGAAGAAAGAATACGGTATGCGCGGGCATACATGCTTCGAATAATTGGAGGCTATCGATGCTTGGACCTCTCTAAAACCTCGTCCACTTGAGATGGCTCCTGAAACTTGTTGATTTCAGAGCAGCCGGTGAATTGAGTTGGGGGTCTGCCGTGCTATCGAGGTTGTACCGGGAGATGTGTGGGGCGACGGTGCCAAGTAAAGCAAAAATCGGAGGTTGCCTATCACTACTGCAGTCATGGGCATGGTTTTGATTTCCATTTTTACGTCCTCAACTCGACCAGCCATATTCATTCCCACTGATAACGAGGTAAATTTACTATTATATTTTACAATTATTTCGTAGATTTATAGTATAATTGCACGCTAAAAGTTTATTTAATTAGGTGGAACCATTCGGCGAGTTATGTTGGAATACCTAACTCGCTTGAGGATATACGGCTCCTATTGGAACAACGGTCGGAATCACAAGTAAGTTTCGAATTTCGTTATTATAATTTAGTATTTCGTATGTAGTGTCTAGTATTATGTATATAACTAATATTTTGGTAATGTTAATATAGTTTCAATGGACACCGTACGAGGATCCCGAAATTCGGATAGTAATTCCAGAGGAGTTCCTCCAAAATCTGAACAGTTGGCACGTTAAGGTCCCGCTAATCACCTACGCGACCGTGGAGATGCACCAGTCAGATTGGGTGCTGCGGCAATTTGGATGCCGACAACCGATTCCCTTGCCTCCTGAGGTGCTCGATGATGAGCACACAGTGGACTTACGGCAGCAGCACACGGATTGGCCAAGATTTTGGTCAGATCATATCGAGACGTGGGAGAACCGGTATGACTTTTTACCTAACCGGGAACCGATCATAGTTCCTGAGTTAGCGTGCGTACCGGAGTACATGCCATGGTTTAGAATCTATGGCAAGTCGTATCTGTTGTTGGATGAAGAGAGGCGACGGCAAATTCGCGAGCGAAGGGAACGTCGGGGCCCTTTACATTCAAAGAGAAGAGGTGATGAGAGGCGGCCCAAAGAATGGGCGCCTTACACGATCATCGGGCCCATCAACAGCGCCTACACAATCACCGGGCCCATCAGTTCAGCTGAAAACACCGACATCACAGTGTCCATAGTTTATGCCATGTGCGTACCCTGCCCCTTATATGTATCCTCCTAACCCGTATATGTTTCCTTTTCGTACTCCCACCCCAGGTTGGAATGCATGGTTGGGTTCGAGCCCGTTCCCAACTACTCCCGATAGCCAGCCGATCGTGAGACCGACGTCGCATGTGGGATTAGAGGAGGCGCCGGCGGGGAGCAGTTCTTTCTACCAGACTCCTTCTCCGTACGGGATGCAGTCACCCCTGCCGTGGTTTATGCAAACACCTCCGGGGTCATTATTTTATCAAGGTGGGTCATCATCGCAACACCCGAACTGCACCCATCGCGGAGGAACCCGATTCTCACCCGAGGTTCCGCGACCCCGTCGGAAGCTAGAAGAAGGAGGAATCCAGCCACAGAACCACCGCCCAGCCCCACTCTGGCACTTGGTTCCCACCCCAGATCAACATTGATTAAGATGGGCTTTTTTATTTTTTAAATTGTAATA
Source organism: Gossypium bickii (assembly GCA_025503065.1). NCBI lineage: Eukaryota > Viridiplantae > Streptophyta > Magnoliopsida > Malvales > Malvaceae > Gossypium > Gossypium bickii. The sequence continues at coordinate 1,923,871 of CP106714.1, read as the reverse complement.
AATTTTTTTATTTTTTGAATTAAAAAAATTATTTTTTATTTGTGTTTGTAATTTAATTTTAATATCTTCACTAAAATAGAAGTTGTTTATTTTTTTATATGTAATTTAATTTGAATTTTTTAATAAAATAAGAAGTTTTCTTTATTTTTTATTTTATTGTAATTTAGTTTTAATATATTTAATAAATAAGAAGTTTTAATATCTTTAATAAAATAGAAATGGTTTAATTTTTAGTTTTTTCAATTTAATTATTTTATATTTAATAAATTTGAGTTATTGTACAAAAGATCACCGTTTTCCTCCCCAAAAACAGAAATTACATTGCCAGCAAGAGACAAACAAGCTAAGAACACGGTCAACTATTTCGATTTGGACATGAGCGAGATGTATGGCCTGGGTTCCTACACCACCTACACCGCCGACTTTGGTTGGTCGATTCTCGGATATCCATATTGTTGCGTATTCTAGTCGAGGAAGGTCGACCTCTTGGTTTGCGCCTCAATTCTCTATCCGGCAACAGCTTATACGGTGCAAGCGATATCGATGGCCACTTACGTTCATCTGGGACTGGTGGGAATACGTGTCTCCACACGTTGTACATGTTTTCTAATTTGTAGACTTCGTCGACATAGCTCATGGGATCAAGACGAAGATTATGACAAGTCGCAAGTACATAAGCATATGGGTAACGAAGTGCATCAAATATCCCACAGTCGCATGTCCTATTTGTCAAGTGTACACGATAATGCCCGCCAACAATACCTTGGTTCGGTCTGTCAAACTCCGTGACACGAAACCATAGGCTGTCGCGATCGTGACACACTGTGTGCATGGTGTTCGCCTGTGCCTTCCCACAGTTAATTTCTGCCAAGACCTTCGGGCTCTATACATGGCCTCCTTGCATCTGCCCTCGATAACTCGCTGCTCTCTTCGGAAATAGTGCCGCTAAACGAAAATATGTCTCCCGCATGACCGCTGTAATCGGCAAATGACGGGTTCTTTTTAGCACAGAATTTATGCATTCGGCCAGGTTTGTGGTCATATGACCATATCGTAGGCCGCCGTCATATGCTTGTGTCCACTGTTCAAAAGAAATATTGCACAGGTACTCTGCGCCTTCGGCGTTATCTGCCCGCAAACTGGCCAACATCTCGTGAAAACGGTCTTTATTGGTCTCGTACCCTGCCAATATACGTTGATAGCGAATATTACATACCACTATTCAATTGCGAATAAATTGAAAATTTCAAAACAAATTATATTAATATATATTTCATACCCATATCAGTCACTTGCCGTTTCTGTCTTTTAGATCGGTGTTGCCCATAGTAGTTGGATAAAACATGCCTCAGGCAATATCGATGGTGTGTGCGATGCCACATGCTTCCCGGTCGTTCTATTGCCGCAAGTATTCCAGGGCCCCGATCCGATATAACGCATATGTCAAGTTGAGGGCAGACATGCCTCCTTAACCTAGATAGGAAGAAGTCCCAATCATCACCGACTCCCGTGTTATTACGAACGCAATCGTAGGATTCTCCCACGTAAATGTCTTGTGCCATAGCTAGCAATAGCCGATCGTATATATCTCTACGATACATGAAGGTACCGTTAATTTGTACCAATGGCTTGCGGTATGTAAAAGCATCTCGGCATTGCTTAAATGTCCGAATGCATGCTTGAACACTGCGCATCCACGGAGCGCGACGATCGTTGTAATGACGCCGGTTCCGTTTCAAGGTCTGTGTCTTTTCACGGGACATACGTTTCCAACACGACACCACCGCCACACTTCATTATATGGCGTCCCACCGATCGTGCAACTTTTCCAACGCCTTCGCTTATCCAAGCCTTTACGTAGAAGGTGTGTACCCCATTTGGCTACGAATATTGCCAATTAAGGCCGTGATCAGTAGTTTTGGGATCGGCCTTCACCAATCAAGATTATTAAATCACCAACATGTCCGAATCCATCCTCGGATGATCTTGTGTTACACCACAACGCAGTATCGTTAAATAATGCAACATTACATAATATTAGTGTTATTCAAATCATTGAACACGTGAGTGGTCACTGCACTCATAAGACATATATGCGGACCTTTGTACTTTTTCACCTCCCAAAACCCTGTCCTTTTCCTCAACGACGCCATAATTTTCCATGAACATGTGCCGTCTTGCACTACACACTTCGCCTCGTACCTATAGAGCTTTAATTTAACCATAGTGTAGTTAATCCCGTTCCTGATGCTGTATTGTTTCAATGCAGCAAGAAAAGTATTCTTGTTGGAAAACTGGTTACCAACTTCTAATTGGTCCGAATCCAACGAAGAATTTGTACGGTCACGCGTCCGGTGTGGTAGTTCAGGAAACTCCAATGCATCATCTTGAGATAGATCGACATTATACATGTGCGATGGAGGTGGGTATGCCCTGAATAGCGGATCTTCTTCTTCTTCGTTTGAACAGCCCTCAACGTCTTCAGGCACAATTGGAACGGGCTCCGGTTCAGAAAATAATCCAACTTCTGCACCGTTAGGCCCTGGCTCCCGATGTGAATCCATATCGGATTCATCGTCCGATCCTCCATAACCTGCAACAAACGAGGGCCCCTCGCTAGTGGATGTCGTCGGTAGTACATCATCCCTCCTTAAACATCTTTCGTAAAGATCCCAATCGTATGTGGATTGCCATCCACTAGAAGTTGATGACGTCCCCCAATACGTATTTCTGTCATCCGACGTCGAATGACGAATATGCATGTCCCATCCACCAATCGAGTGTCGTGCAGGGGTTATGTTTTCCATACTACCACCGCACACGCACTTCGTGTTTTTGCCTCCCACTTACGTAGTGTCGGCAGGGGTTGTGTATTCCCCTCGAACGATACTAGATGTTGAGGGGGCAGACAAATCACTTGGAGATGAAAATTCTACATATACCTCGATATAGGGTAAACCACTGGCAAGATGAGTCTCCACCATTGCCTCAAGGCTCCGAGGACCTTTGATGTCGAATGAGTCATATCTCACCGGATCAACCGCAGCGCAAAATCTATACTTAATAGACTGAACTTTCATTAGCGTTGTTCCGAATATTTTACGCCTAATTCTTTTGCGAAATTCTACCAAATCGACGTTCCGATTAAAACTCAATCACGCCGTGTTCTCCGATAAGAAAACAACACCATTTTTGGTGTCACGCACTTCAACATCGTAGTAAATAACAGCATTAATACGTTCACTCATTTTCATTTTTTTTCCTTTTGCCTGAATTTGCTTTCTGCCAACTGAGAATGAAATTTGGCTGATTTATAGCCTCATTTTGCCGGAGACCACTGTAGTAAAAGCGCATCCACGTGGGAGCGCTTTTCAAGACTTCTGCTAATAGTGCACATCTTTGGAAGCGTTTTTGGCCATCGTTTGTTCGTAAACGTCTCTCAAAATAATTTTACCGGGAGACCATCAGAAGAAAAAGAGCGTCCACGTCGAGCGTTTTTGGCCACTGCTTGTTGAAACGTCTCCTCAAAATAATTTTTCCCTAGACCACTGTAGCAAAAGCGTGTTCACGCGGGGCGTTTTTAGCCACGGTTTTGTTCGCAAACGTCTCTCAAAATTATTTTACCGGAGACTACTGTCCAAAAACTTATTTCATTTTTCAAATTGACCAGAAAGGACAATTTCCCCCAAAAACGCGTCCACGTCAGCGCGCTTTAGCCCGTTTTCCCCCAAAAACGAGCTGACGTGGATGCATTTTTGGGGAAAATTGCCCTTTCCGGTCAATATTTTTGAAACCTGTCCTTTCCGATAATTTTTTTTGGTATTTTCTGGATATTTACCCCACATTGGAGTGATCTAAATTCTAAATTATTTTGACAATATACCCCATATTCTCTCAACAAAAATTTCAAACTTTGAACTTTTCAATCAAACATAAAAAAAGTAATTGCATTTTTCATTTTTTTTCCCTCTTTTTTCTTAAGATTAATTTCAGTTTCCCTATCACTAGCATCTTACATTCTCGCCGCTTCTCTCACCAAAATTCTTTTATGAACATTTTATCGATTTACACTTGTTCATCGAGTGTTTTTAATTCATTACAAACAAAACCCATTTTTTGTTTCTTTGTAAAATTGTGGAATCCTTTGTAAAAAAAAAGAGGATCTTTTGATTCTTTGTTCTTTAGCTTTTGAATATACAGATCCTTTTGATTCCATCGATTTTTAATACCCCAATACCCAAATAAACAGCACTCTTTCAGTCTATACTCATCGCCATTAAATTCTTCTTCTTCTTCTTTTCTCTTTGACATTTTATCATACATTATGAAGGCAAGATTGGTGGTGTTTCCAATTAAGGGTAAAATCTGGTGTTTTGGCAGATCCATTGATCAATCTGCATCAGCATTTAACTCTGCTAACACCCCTTCCACTGTTAAAGAACTTTGGAAGAAGATTTCAACAAATTCAAAACCCCTCAATGCCAATGCTGAGCTTCTTGTTGATTTCATTTCAAACAAGGTCCTTTATTTTTTTTTTTTCATTTCATGGTCTCATTAACTTTCAATCTACATTTTAATATGCTTTGATTCTATTTTTGTTTTTTTTTTAATCATAGATGAATAATGCTTGGGTTGGTTTGGAAAAGGCCCCTGAGGGTAGTTTCAAGAACAAGCTTCATGGGTATTACTTAAAAATCAAATATGATTGGTTTAAATTATTGGGTTTTCTGGCCTTAGTTTATTGTTGATCTTTTTTTTGTGTGTGTGTTTTTTTTGGTTTTAACATATGTAGGTTTGGATTGCAGCTTTTAGCTCGAGTTAAGCCATCTGAGATTTTGTTGAAATCTATAAGTAAAGAGGTCACTAATGTTAGGATTACATACCCCCCCAGGTTATTTATTTTCTCCTTTTTTCTAAAAAATTCTATTGCTAAATTTTCTATTTTATATGTTAAATATAGTTATATTTCATAATCTTGCTAATGTTTGTATTCAAATGTTCTCTGGGATCTATATTCAAGTATAAAATCATCTTTCATTACATCTAGCTTTGATAATCAGTTCCCTGGTGTAATATTATTAGAATAGCTACCCTGTTATTGGCATAACCTGTGTGCTCCGACTTGGGTATGGGTGTTAGATACGGGTCTGTTCTATATATTATGAAGTTTTTTCGTGCATTTGGAGGGTATTGGGAATTAGAATAGCTATATTGTTATTGGCATAGCCTATGTGCTCCAACTCAGCTACAGGCGTCAGATACAGGTTTTTTCTATATATTATAATTTTGTTTTGTGAATTTAGGGGGTTATATCCCTTTACCCATGTCTGAAAATGTGTTGAACAAGGGTACTTCAAGAAAAATGGAGGAGCATAGGCATAACATGTTGTACATATTTTCGGCCAATATAACAGCACATATATAGCAACGCAAATGGAAATTTTGGTACAAATTAGAATAGCTATACTGTTATTGGCATAACCTGTGTACTCAGGTACGGCCGTACCAGTTTGTTCTATATATTATAAGTGTTCTCGTGTATTTGGAGGGTTATATCCCTATACCTGTGTCTGAAAACATGTCGAATAGGGGCACTTCAAGAAAAAGGAAGGATCATAGCACGTAGGGCATAATATGTTGTACATAAATATCTGGCCAATATAACAGCTCATAAATAGTAAATGCAAGTGGCTTTTTAATAAACAAGCTTTTGCAATAATGTAGGTGGTAGTGTCTTTTCTTTTGCTTGTTTTCAATTTTGTAACATTTCTACTTAAATTGAACTTTCGCAATATCTGAGAATGAACAATGGTAGGCATCCTTCTATGGTTTCTCCCTATGTTGAAATCTAGATGGAATTTAAGCTTCTTTTATGGAAAAATTAACATTAAAGATCCTTGAGAATACCAGATTTCGGTTTTCAAGTGTCTGGCACTTTGGGCGATTGCTAGTTTGTTCTTAATACTTATAAGTTTTGCAGTTTAAATGCTAGGCTTGTGCGGCGAAGATTACGACATATAGCCATGAGGTAATTGTTTTACTTTCTTTCTATTTGCTTCACCAATATGCAAGAGATTAGAATAGTTTCCCGTGTGCAAACAGGTGTTTTTACACGGAAGGTTTCTATGTTTTTAAAAAATGAACATGAGAATAGTGGTCAAGGTTGTGTAACTTGGTTTATGGCATTTCCGAGGTACCACTTTGGAGTTATCAGGAATGCCCTTCTGCTAGAATCATCATATATATATATATGGACATCGAGTGTCTCTATACAGTTTTTGCCTCAGTGGACTGTTTATTGATGTCTCGACATTTAACAATCCAATGAAAATAAAAAGATGGTTTTCGACGTTTGATGTTGTTTAATTTATGTTCATATGATTTTTGTATATTGTTTGAGTTCCTGCAAGCTATATAGTTTCGACTCTTCGTTTTCCAAATACATGGAAAAACTGTAGAAATAATTGAACATGCTATTTGACACTCATGCCTAAGTTCGACTAACATAGCATGCGGTAAAAGTACCATAGAAAGCTCATTGTGATATGAGTCAGATTGCATTTTGCTCCTCTACTAAAAAAATGAGCAAATTAGTCTCTATATATTAGATCAAAAAACAAACTGGTCCTATTAAAATTTACATTCATTTTTATTGTTAAAAACTTATCTCTATATGTTAACATGAAGTACACTTGGCACGTTACCTATAACTGTCTGGTTATTCCATTTGCTAGACTAGCTTTTAACAATAAAAATGAATGTAACTTTTAACAAAAAGGACTAATTTGATGTATATGTACTAATTTGCTCATTTTTGAGTAAAGGGGATAGAATGCAATTTGACTCCTAGTAAAAGGGTCTCCATGGTATTTTTACCCATAGCATGCAAAAAACCAATATTATTTCTAAACATATTGTTCTTTGATTTTCAGGGGTACTGTTTTACACAGGAAATACTTTTATGGTTCAGTTACGTTGCTTCCACTGACTACTGCACTTGCTGTACGTATGTGGTTACTTTTTTTATTCCATCATTTACTGTTCAATGACCTTCCTTCTTGACCCTTTTTTTCTCAATCCGGTTTTGTCTCACATCCTCGTTTAATCTTCTTTCTCACCAGGTTCTACCTCTACCTAACATCCCATTCTTTTGGGTCCTGTTTCGCACTTATTCACATTGGCGAGCTCTCCAGGTGAGGATTACTGTTCCTAGAGATACTTTGGGGTGGTTTAAAAGATACTGTAGTCGAGAGGTTTGTTAATGTGGATAATATTTGAAACGAACAGTTTAGCATAACCGATGTTGGCCGCCCAAGTCATGTTATTCCAACTCTTGTTTTTCTTCAAGTAATTGTGTTCCAAGTATAGAGATATGACCCTACAAATGAATGAAAAACCTAGAAAAAAGTTGAATACACCCATATTCAACCCTGACAGATGAGTCCGAGTATATGTGGTGCCTAACTCTGATGAGATATTCACAAACACTACTTCTCTATTGAGGTTCCTTGCCTTTTGCTTTCCACTTCTCTTAAGAGCTCGGCTTGCTTCTTTTTCTTTGCTTAAAGTTCGGAAGAAGATCCAGTTTCGTTTCTAGGTAAACGAGGAAAAAAGGAACTAAAATAGCCCGTTCTTAGTAGTTAGTTGTTAAGCAATAAAGAATTCAGAGTTCCATAGTATGTATACCTTAGTTTTCGGTGTCGATCTTCGAATTTAATCACCGGTTTTTGAACCTTCCACTTAGGGATGGCAAAACCCGAATTGTCCCATGGATTCAAACCAATGGAGTGGGTTTTCTTTTTGAAAAGTGGATATAGAGTGAGGCGGGGTCGATTATTTCTTTTAGGCAGTGAGTATGAAATGGTTATGATAATTGTCTACCTCGCCCCGCTCCACTATATAAAACAATCATTTTATCCTTGCATATATATAACTATTAAAATGGTAATATCATATTATAGAAAAGTTTATATATTTTATGTTTAAATATTTACTTGACTTTAAAAATATTGAAAATATTAAAGATACATAACAAAAATTAAATTGAAGCGGAACGGGGAGGAGCGGAGATGGATGCATTCAACATCCATGAGGCAGGACAGGTGGCAAAACAAAGTGTATCTACTATGGGGCCCGGCCCTGCTCTATTATCATCCCTACTTCCACTTCATATAATTCGTAGGCATACAAAATAACCACCCACTCACCGTTGTTTCCCCATGCTGCAGGGAAGTGAGAAGCTCCTTCAACTAGTCTCAGATTACTCCCGAGCTCAAAACTTCTCTTCCGAGGTTTCCTTTTCCTATTTCGTGCTATTGATGTGTGAATGTGTTTTTTTGGTTTCCCATTTTATATGGTTTTGTATGATCGAGAATAACACTGTATTGATTAGATGATGGAGGCATCGAAGGAATTGGAGGAGCTTCTTCGCAAAGGATATGAAAATGGCAGCGTAAATGAAAAGGCTATTTCAGATATATGCATCAAGTTTAAGTTGAATAAGATTGATGTTTTGAAGTGGAGAGATTTAGTGTAGTGTCACTCATCTCTTCTTTTTGTTATCCATTTGGAATAATTCATTAATTGCAATTTAATTTTCTTTTTTGCCTAATATTCTAATCTATTAATATTGTATTAGTGTAAAATTAGAATAAATTTACGTAATATTTTGTACAATTAATAATGCAAATTGTTATATCTATGAAAAAAACATTCGGCAAAATATATATTGATAACGATGGTATTTTCTATTAATATGATAATAGTATATTGAATTGATTTAGAACTTTCTAACAATTGAATTGAAACTAATACAATTCACACTTCTGGAAATGAATCTTTCTTAATATTCTGTGATGATAAATCATTGAAAATAAAAATTTTCAGTGTTTCATAGTTATTTTAATTTTTTACTTAATATAAAATTTTCAAAAAAAAAAAATAAAATAATATAACTAGATAAGCAATTACTTAAAATAAAATGAAATTATTTTAGAAAAATATTATATTCAAATTATTATATTTATCATTCATCCAAAGTTCCAAACCATCCAAATTAATATCAAACATTATATTAATAATATAAAACATTATATAAAAAAAAAATTAAGATTTACTTTTATCAAATAATATAATTATCTGCTAGTTTACCAATAATTTATTTTATAAATATCTCCTTTGTCATTTTAACTAAATAATTCATTTTTATATCAATTTCTAAGGCAATTCTTAGACTAGGAACTTCATGGTACCAAAAATAAATAATATACGAAATGGTATATGCAAATATGAAATTCCCATTAAAACAAATTTTAAACCAGCACTGTAAATATATATCATTCCAATACAGTGAATATATATTATGATAGAATCAAATGCATGTCTTATAGGAGTTCAGGAACTGCAAATAAATATGGTCTCACCAGTTTCTGGGTTTTAATTGTAAACCATGTATTTAGGTGTTGCACTGAACTTTTGATATCCCTTTATGACTTTGTTCACTGCATCAAGGAAGTCTTTTTCCGTCACTGTTTTTCTTCGAGCCCGAATAGCGTACATTCCAGCCTCAGTACACACACTTCTTATATCGGCTCCTATGAATAAAATACCATAAAAATCTCGAAATCACTCTTTGGAAGTAAACCAATATAAACAAGATAAAACTTTGGGAAAAAGATTCTACCCGTGGAATTTGGGCAAAGTCGGGCTAAAAGCTCGAATCTAATATCACGTTCACAATTCATTGTTCTTGTATGGATTTTGAATATCTGTGTCCGAGACTCTAAATCAGGAAGACCAAACTCAACCTTACGATCCAATCGTCCGGGACGTAATAATGCAGGGTCTAGTGTGTCTGGCCTGAAAAATGAATAGAATAGAGTATGACAAAAGCAGTAAGCATATCCTGTTCCAAATATTCGAGTCAGGATGGCTTTAAGGAACAAAAGATGATGCAATGCTTCGTTGAATATAAAGAGTTGAAATCGTAGGTAGCAGCTTTGACCTGTTTGTTGCCATCAGGACTTTGATGTTTCCACGAGCATCGAAGCCATCGAGCTGGTTCACGATTTCAAGCATGGTACGTTGAACCTCGTTGTCTCCACCTACACCATCATCAAAACGTGCACCCCCAATCGCATCAACTTCATCAAAGAACACAATGCATGCTTTCTTTGATCGTGCCATCTGCAGTTATTCAGTAACGCCAAAATAAAATAAGTTGCGTAGAATTAACTTTCAAGAGAAAAGTTAAACAACTACTTTAGCAGGTTATAACCTGAAACAGTTCTCGGACCATTCTAGCTCCTTCACCAACATATTTTTGAACGAGCTCACTTCCAATAACACGAATGAAGCAAGCATCAGTTCTGTTTGCGACGGCTCTTGCAAGAAGTGTCTTACCGGTACCAGGAGGACCATAGCAAAGAACACCCTTAGGAGGATCAATCCCGAGCTTGACAAATTTCTCAGGATGAAGCATGGGTAGCTCAACAACCTAAAAGAAAAAAGAAATCATCAATCCATAGTACGAGAAAGGCTTAAAGTTTTCTACTGTGCACGTGTACATATTAAAAGAAGATGGTGCCATACATACTTCTCGCATCTTTTCGATTTGTTCCTTGCATCCACCAACATCATTATATGTCACATCTGGCTTCTCCTCAACAGTCATCATGGTTACACTCGGGTCAATTTTTGGAGGCAAGGGAATCTGTATCTGATATTTGTTGCGGTCGACCCTGCAAAGGCAACAAATAAATTCAGGTCATGCAAACATACACCTATCTAAAAAATTTCTGAGGTTACAAATGAAGGCAACAATACAACTGCAATGGGAGAAATAAACTATTTTCCGGATATAAAACTCTAGGAAAAGCATAAGAGAGTAACGTTGAAACATATATACTTTCAACATATTGAAAACTTACCCCACACGCATGCCTTCTTCAATATCAGTGGGGGAAACTTTGTCACCGAGCCCAACAACAAACTGCAGTTATAAGCCACATGCATATCAAATAAAAAAATTTCTGATGCCTATCCAGATGGGAAAATATTAAATTCAGAGATGCATAGATACATACCTTGGCAATTTGCTTAACATTTATAACATATTTGGCATCTTCGGTATTTGGATTAATTATCTTCGTGCATCTTGCCACCTGGTTGAAAAAATAAAGCCAATACTCAATTGACTCGAGAAAGCAACATAAATCCACAATTTTCTTGAAACCATTTTAGTAAATCTTAACACCTGAAGTGGTTGCTCCTCCTGCATCATTTGCTTATCGGAGACAAGATCCCATTGACTAGGGGCAGCTAACCCAGTATCAGATTCCTTGATGCCTATTTAGCAAAGTATACCAGCAAAGAAAAGGGAATTCGTTAGTATGACAGCCACAGCTGCTAAACATGATGCTGTGTTCACAGCAACCAATCAAGAAGTCACAACAGTAAGAAGAGGGATTACGGAAACATATTAATGCTTAAAAATTGTATGCAAAAGGAAAGCTTTTCCTTGTCAAGATTGGTCAGATACTGCAAATTAAGGTTTTTAGAGACAAGCAGGCATGTACCCTAAAGAGCTAACTTATGCTCCACCGACCACAACCCAATACACAGATTTTTCACATGATAATATAAACTAATATGCCATACAATATATTATATTGCATCATTAATGCTGTAACAAGCACCAAAAGCAAGATTAGTTCAAACTCTTCACTTGGTACCGAACAACAAAATTTATGAAAATATACAGTTCGGCCCGAATTTTACACAAGAAAACAGAAAAAATAAGGCAAGCAAATGACTTTGTAAAACGGCAACATAAGTATGGGTGTAAATGAGACACTAGTACTGGCAAGTTACTTGAATTCGACTCGAAAAAAAACTCGAATTCCATTTAGTAATTATCAAGCCGAATTTGAGCTTAGTAATACTTGGCTTGAACAGCTTGCAAGCCTGATCGAGCTTTTCATTTTAATATATATTTAAATATTATATATTATTAAATTATGTTATTGCCCTTAATATATATTATTAACTCTTAGTTTAATTATTAAGCAAAGCTCGAACTTGAATACGTACAAACTTAACCAAGCTCAAGTTCGATCTTGACTGCAAAAATTGATAAACAAGTTTAATCAAGCTTGATTAGCTCAATTATATCTCGAACTGAGCTCAAGCTTAAAACAATTTTATCGAGCTTTGAATTTCAAGTCGATCTCAAGCTTGCCAGTATTCAGACTCCACTCGGCTCGATTACAACCCTAATCGTAAGCATTGAAAGAAGGGAGAAATCATATACCGCATAAATCATTTACATTCTTCGCCATTTCCTTAATCTCCTTTTCAACTTTCTTAATGCTCGTTGAATAAGGACCTAAACCCTGCCACACAAAAAAACGAAAATTCTCATGTATTTGTCCACATAATCAATACATCTAAAGCAAAATGGAGCATCAAAAATCAAATCATAGGATCTTCAACAGTATATTTCACTTCATAAACCCTAAAAATTGGCGGTTAATGTTAAACAGCAAATCTCAAACATATAAATACACTAAATTAAAGAATTAAAAAAGCGAACTTCCGTATCTGAAACAGATCTGAAATGCGAAAAAGAAACAATAAACCGAAAGATTCAACGAAAAACAACGAGTAGAGAGAAAGAGAGTTCAAAATTTACATAGGTTTTGAGAAGCGCGATATCATCTTCGTCAAGAGGTCTAGGGTTTTTCTCGTCCTTGAACTCATCTTCTGGTTCAGGCGCCATTTTTTTTTTTTTTTTTTTTGCTTTCTTCTACTTTTCTTGAGCGGAAAGATATCTGAAACTGAGAAATTAAGTAACTAGCAAAATAACCACACCGCCTATATATATTGTATATAATAACGGTATAATTTTAATTTCATCCCTCCATTTTACGGAAATTAATAACTTAGTCCCTATATTTTAATTTGTCTGACTTTGATTTTTTTTTTTTTTAGTTCACTAAAATTTAGAAATTAGGACAAATTAGTTCGAGTTTATGTTAACCGATATTTGGACTAATTTTTAATTTCCATAAAGTATGAAGCCAAATTCTAACAAAATAAATGAACTAATTTCTCAATTTTTGTAAATTAGAATGCAATTTTTGTTAAGAGCCATAAATGAGTTAGAGCTCGCGAAAGAAGCTGTAATCTATACTACTATATATAAAAGGCTAAAGCTTTCCTTAAGAAGCCACCTATCCGTTCCTTTCTTTTTACAGTGAGAAAAAAATGGTTAAATTTTAGTTTTAACCCCTCTGTTTTTTATCATTATATAAACATGGTTAAAATTCTGTTTTAATCCCTATATTTCACTCAAATTTGATATTTAATTTCTACGCTTTGACTTTTACATAATTTAGACTCCTGTCCGACCTTTTTCTTATTTTCTTTTGACATAAGAAAATAATGGCTAAATTTCAATATTAATCCCTCTTCCTTTTTGAGATTATAAAAGAATTGTTGAATTTCAGTTTTAATCCTTATATTTTTTGTTCAAATTTGAGATTTAATCTCTATATTTTAATATTGACATAATTTACACCTGTCCATTCCTTTTTTCTTTTCTTTTGACATGAGAAATAATGGCTAAATTTTAAATTTCATGCCTATAATGTGCTCAATTTTAAGATTTAATCTCTATACTTTGAGTTTGACATAATCCAAATTAAAATGGCGAGGTGAACTTTTAAGAATTTAACAATATTAACAAATGGATCTAAATTTTAAAATTCGAAAAATAAAGAGATTAAATTCCTAAAAATAAAAATATAGAGATTAAATTCAAAATATATAAAAGACAGAAGAACTCTGAGCATATTGTAATCTTTAATTTTTTCCCTTTTGCACTAGCTAAAATTCCGATCTATATCAATTGCACTAGATTATTCTGCTCAATTCCGATTGCACCGACCAAAACATTGTGCATTGATTGATGTATGAATATTTTATATTTGAATATACATATATTATATATTCTTTTAAAAATACCGATAAATTTGGAACAATACATCGAAACAAACAGATACCAGTACGCACAAATCCAGTAAAAAGACATTACGTCCACAGGTGCGATAATATCTAACTTGGGTGGAGGTAAACATTTTCTTCAATATTGTGATAATTACATAATGAAAATATTAATAATGAGGAGTGAGAACAAATCCATCACTAATCACACACATATATTCAACTTCTCTTTTGAGACGCACATAATATTTTTTTTAAATCCATCTTGGTCAGTCAAATCATACACACATATAAACTAAATTTATTGCAACAATGGCCAATAACTTACTTTGGAGACCTAAAATTCCCTCTCTGGGAAAAGAATAGGAGCAAGTAGAGACCATATATAGAGACCTGCTGTTGCCCACCCAGTTATAATTCGAACCCACACCGATGGCCATCCTACGTCGACTAACTTGCCGCTTTCTCCAACCGAGGTTGACCATCCGGTTAAAAGCATTGCTGAGTACATACTTGCAAGAGAAAAGATTATGTGGAAGAAGGCATATGAATAGGAGACCGGCTTGTTCTTCTCTTTTTCTTCGTGTTCATCTGCCTTGTCCATTGGAAGCAAAGGCTTTCCTGCACGTTCAACCATTAAAATCGAGATGTTAAATTGTACCCTTAAATAGGAAAAAGAACATGCTTAAACATGCTCGACCCTACGTGCTCCTGGTTGCTGCAATAGCAATGCTGTCAATTGAGCTAAAGCTCAATATATGATAATTTTATCTTCTTTCCTTTTTGTTTTTTTTCGCCATAAAGAACCTCGGGTTAGCTTGCAATAAGAAAGGCAGTAAGGGGCAGAAAAGAAGGGGAGAAGTAAACTCCAAATCTGTAATTTGGAAACCAACCCTTATTCTCATCCCGAAAAATGTGAAATTTGTAAATAAAACTTGCTTAAATTTTAAGAAAAGAACACAAATGAATGGCTATTTTAGTGATATAAGGTAGCAATACCTGCACGAGGCGAGCTTGGTGGGGAGAGTAAAGTTGTTGAAGACCCAGCACGAACAGCAGAGTAGACAACTGACAGGACAGTGGTAAGCAGACCTAAGGTCAAGGTACCAGTTGAAATTGCTTTTGAATGCTTGTGAAGACCATTGCATTCGTAATCTCTCGGTTCACTTGCAAGTCCACTATAGCATAGGTACATGCAGTACAGTGATATAACTGAAGCTGGCAAAATGCTACCGCCAACCTGTTACATGACAAAAAAGAATAAAGTATTTCATCAAGATATACCTATTGGGAATGAACGGAAGCATCTCTATAGTAGTGATGACTAGTGTAAACACAGTGAAATATGTGAGGAGAGTGAGAGATGAGACTTCAATAATTCAATTTTATAGAACACAAAAATGAGCATTCTCATAAGGTCAAATAGGAAAATAGTTTGTCCAATCTAAGCCATCTTTGCAATCGACCTATTCTTATGTCGGTTCTATATTATATCCTTTAGTTGCAATAGGTTGATCAATGTAAAATAGAAAATACTAGTTCAAAAAGGTATTTAGTCTATCGAACATGGAAAAAGCATCACTTATCTAACAGAAGCCATCAACTCGAGCTAAGCCCATTCCAGCTTCCATTAATGATACACAATCCACAAGAATTCAAGCTGGTCCAAAATTTAGCAAAGGGTGGCCTCGACTTTACTCCAATTAAAATTTTAACTTACACATTTTTATTCCACAAAACACTAATAGAATTGATAATGATGGGCTATTATGATTGAGAAGACGTAAAAACTGAAGCTTACCGCAGGATGCAGTGCAACTATGGCAAACAAAAGAACAAGAGTCAAGGTCATAACAATAAAGAAGGTATTGAGTCCACAATCTTGTCCGGATGGAGTGAACCAGTGGAAGAGAAGTCCCGAGAAGCCAAATGTTGCCAAATAACAAACAAGAGAAACAACTAGTAGCGCAACATACCTACAAGAAAAAGCAAGCATGCCACCTGATCTGAAGAATAGAAAGAAGAGATGCCATAAAAAAAATCATAAAAGAAAAAAAAAAACACTAACCAGAATTGCTCATCATATCCAACCCATTTGTCATTCCATCCATGAACAAAGTCGAGTAAAAGCACGACTTGAACCAAAAGAAACTGTCAGAATACAGTTGTCCAATAAGGGATATTTAGTATATTAAATGTTATCATATGAATATTTTATTTATTGTTATCCCTAACTTTAAGGCTGGTTTTGAGGCACTACACCCTAAAACCAGTAGTGCTGCTAAGTCTAGAGTCTTCTAAGTTAGGCTCTCTTGTATATAAATATTTAGTGTAGTCTCTTGTAAAATTAACAGAGAAAAATCTATTCTGTCATGGTATCAGATTAGACGATTTCTGGGAATTTTTCTGGTAATCTTTACTCCCACAAAATCCTCAAGCTCATTACGTGATCAAAAGAGATATGTCTGAATTTGTCCACCCCAATACCAATGGGGACAGTTCAGAAATCTCTATGAAAAACTCCAACCAAACCAGTGAGTTGCAGAAATATTCAAGTGGCCTCTGAGATTAAATGGGAAAAATTACCTGAAGTGGTCTCACTGGTTCGCACGTTCTTGAAGAGGCGGCAGAGGCAAGCTGAACCACTTACTCGGCACAGACCTCCGAAGGAGATCCTCGGTTTGTTTGCTTGGGATGAACAAGACTCTATGGTCATGTCCTGGTTATGGAATTCTATGGTGCACGAAATCGGTGACACATGCCTATTTCTTAACTCATCCAAAGAAATATGGGAAGTCGTGAAGTTAACTTATTCTAAAGTTCGAGATGTTTGCTCAAATCTACGAAATCAAGACTAAGATTTCATCCACTAAGCAAGGAAATCGTTCCATCACGGAATACTCTAATCATTGCAAAGTTTATGGCGGGAGATGGATCATTACCAGTGCATTAAAATGCGGTCTGCGATGATGATGCAGCACTATTAAAAAGGTTTGTTGAAAAAGACAGAATTTATGATTTCCTTGTCTTTGGGCTAAATGTGGAATTTGATGCGATGAGAGTCCAAATTCTTGTAAAGGAGGAGCTACCCTCACTAAATGAGACACTCGCGATAGTTCGTCTTTGAAGAAGGAAGAAGAGGAGTTATGCTTGACGATAATCGCGTAGATGGAGTCGCGCTTAGTTACAAAGGCTCACAAGGTGAGAGGAAAATTGCCATGGAACAACCAACCGATATGAAGCAACCAGATTCTACAAAGGCTATTAAGAGGGATTACGTATGGTGCACATCTTGTAAAAATCTCGTCACACAAAAGAACACTGCTGAAACTCCATGGGAAACCACGCAGCAGAGAATAAAAGGAATTTTCACGCAACCAAGTGGACAACTAAAGGAACAAGGGCATGCAAATATAGCACGATGATGGATGAAGAACAACGATTCTCGTATTTTTAATAAAGAAGACATTGCAAAGTTAAAGACGTTCTTTGGGCTCATTGGAAAAACTTCTTCCAAAGGTACTTGCGGTTTGGCACTTTCGTGTATCTCCTTTTCTCAAAATTCTAATGTCTCTGGACACAACCACCAACAGATCTCTTGGTCATTGACTCGTGAGCTCACCGACCATATGACCCACTCCTCACACAAATTTGTTTCATATACACCTTGTCCTAGTAATAGAAAAATTACAAAGATGGCGATGGTTCTGTAATAACAATGGGTAGTCAAGGTGATATTGTTATAAATGAGACCCTTACTCTTAAAAATGTCCTTCATGTTCCTAAACTATTTCCCAATCTTCTCTCCATCCAAAAACTTACCAGGGACTCTAATTGCAGTGTGGTTTTTTATCCCAATAAATGTTTTTTCCAGGAACAGAACACGAAGAGGATGATTGGACATGCTAAGGAAGCAAATGGCCTATATTACCTTGAAGAGTCTAGTGGAGAAGTTAGTGCTCTGAATTCCTCACCGTTATCTTTCTTATCCAAGTCTGTTCAAGCTCCCAAAGACAAAATTTGGCTCCATCACCTCCGCCTTGGTCACCCTTCATTTTCAACCCTTCAATTTCTGTTTCCTTCCTTGTTCAAAGGAATAAATGTTAAAAATTTCCGTTGTGATGTTTGCGAACTTGCCAAACACAAACGTACTTCCTTTCCCGTAAGCAATAAAAGAACATCTACTCCTTTTACTCTTATTCACAGTGATATTTGGGGACCATCAAACATTTCAAACGTCTCTGGGGCTCGGTGGTTTGTTTCCTTTATTGATGACTGTACCCGTGTGTCTTGGATATTTCTTTTAAAACAAAAATCTGATGTAGGGTCTGTTTTTAAAATTTTCTACAACCTCCTCAAAACACAATTTGGGACTGCAATAAAACGGTTTAGGACAGACAATGCTAAAGATTACTTCAATCAGTTTCTCTCCTCCTTTTTTCAAGAAAAAGGCATTCTCCATGAGTCCTCTTGTGTTAACACACCCCAACAAAATGGTGTTGCCGAAAGAAAGAATGGTCATATTTTAGCTATTACTAGAGCTCTATTGTTTCAAAGCAATGTCCCTAAACAATATTGGGGGGAAGCTGTTTTAACTGCCACTCACCTGATAAATAGGTTGCCTACAAAGGTCCTTGACTCTCAAAGTCCTATACAAGCTCTATTGAAATTTTTCCCCGATTTTAATACCTCCAATCTTCCTCCTAAAATTTTTGGGTGTGTTGCCTTTGTCCATGTCCATTCTCAAAATAGGGGAAAACTCGATCCACGAGCTGTCAAATGTGTTTTTCTAGGTTATTCCTCTACACAAAAAGGGTACAAATGCTACAATCCACCCACCAAAAAATTTTTGTTTCACTGATGTCACTTTTGCGAAGAAGAAAAATTTTTACTTGTCCTTATCTTCGGGAGAATTTATTTAAAGAAGATAAGGGTAGAGAGTTTTTCTTCTTGATTTTCCAACTTACATCACTGCTCAACCTAATTTTCCAGCTCAAACACTCACTACTTACCTACCAAAATCCACCCTCCCCACCTTAACCCTATGCAACCTGAAATAGAACCTGCTACACCTAAGTCACCAAAAGGAATTCAGGACACTACTCGCCCTTTACTGGTTTACTCAAGGAAGAAGGCACCGGTGCAAGTTCAATCATCTTCTTCTGGATAAACACCTCATCGCTTCTACAACCCGAGGTAACTCATCAACCTACTTTGAATACTAGTGAGAATTCGGATCAAAGAGAGTATGATTTTCCTATTGCTATTAGAAAAGGAACTAGGGCTCTGCACAAAACACCCCTTGTACTCATTCATATCCTACAAAAATTTGTCCCATAACCACAAAACTTTTCTTACTAGCCTAAATTCCATCTCCATTCCCAAAACTGAATCCGAGGCATTAAATAATGAGAATTGGAAAAATGCCATGAAAGTTGAAATGGAAGCACTTGAAAAAAATAAGACATGGGATTTGGTAAAATTACCGAACGGAAAAAAAAAGTTGGATGTCATTGGGTGTATATCTGATAAAATACAATTCGGATGGCTCTTTGGAGAGGTACAAAGCAAGATTAGTTGCTAAAGGGTACACTCAAAAGTATGGAATAGACTACCTTGAGACATTTGCCGGTTGCAAAGATGAACACCGTGAGAGTGTTGCTATCACTTTTCGCCAACAGAGGTGGAAACTACAACATTCGACATCAAGAATGCTTTCTTACATGGTGATCTTGAGGAGGAAGTCTATATGGATGTTCCACCGGGTTCGGTTACGATCTGAGACGATGTAGTTTGCAAACTAAAAAGGCTCTATATGGACTAAAAACAGTCCCAGAGCTTGGTTTGGAAGATTTACCAAAGTAATGCTCAAACCGGGATATAAACAGTCAAGGAGATCACACTCTGTTTGTAAAGCATTTATCTTCAGGGGGAATGACTGCTTTATTAGTCTATGTAGATGACATTATAGTAACAGGTGATGATTTGGAAGGAATGGAAAATTTGAAGAAATGTCTAGTAAAAGAGTTTGAGGTCAAAGAGCTTGGTAAGTTAAAATATTTCCTTGGTATTGAAGTAGCACACTCTCGGGAAGGGATCTTCATATCTCAGCAAAAATACATAATTGATTTGTTGACAGAAACAGGAAAGTTGGGATGTAAACCAGCAGAGACACCCATAGAAGTGAACCACAAACTTGGAGATGCACTAGAAGAGGAAGTAGTTGATAAGGGTTCATATCAAAGACTTGTAGGGAAGCTCATTTACTTGTCACATACTAGACCGGATATTGCCTATGCAGTTGGTGTTGTAAGTCAGTTCATGCACAATCCTAAAGAGTCACATCTTCGAGCTATATACCAGATTCTACAGTACTTAAAAGGGACTCCAGGCAAAGGAATCCTATTTAAGAAAAGGGGGAATTTAACCCCTTGAAGCCTATCTTGATGCAGTTATGCAGGATCTATGGTGGATAGAAGATCAACCTCGGCTATTGTACATTTACGGGAGGCAACCTTGTAACTTGGAGAAGTAAAAATGTAATGTTGTGGCTAGATCTAGTGCAGAAGCAGAATTTAGAGCGATGGCTCTTGGAATTTGTGAATTATTATGGCTGAAAATTATTTTGGAGGATTTGAAGATCAAGTGGGAAGGACCAATGAAACTGTATTGTGATAATAAGTCTGCTATCAACATTGCACATAATCCAGTACAACATGATCGTCGCGAACGAAGCACATTGAGGTTGTGGACACATTTCATCAAGGAGAAACTTGACAAAGGCCTAATTTGCACTCCATATGTGCCTTGCACCGATGGTCAATCGCGATATCCTAACCAAAGGACTCTCGGGAAGACCTTTCAGAGAGACTAGTAAGCAAGTGAGAATGGATGATATCCACTTCCCGACTTGAGGGGAGTGTCGAAATCTGAGCTTGTCCAATAAGGGATATTTAGTATATTAAATGTTATCATATGAATATTTTATTTATTGTTATCCCTAACTTTAAGGCTGGTTTTGAGGCACTACACCCTAAAACCAGTAGTGCTGCTAAGTCTAGAGTCTTCTAAGTTAGGCTCTCTTGTATATAAATATTTAGTGTAGTCTCTTGTAAAAATTAACAGAGAAAAATCTATTCTGTCAGAAACAGTCCTGCACCAAACTTTGATGCTGACTCTGTAAAAGCAAAATTTAAGTGTCATATTAAGTTAACTATAGGTGCTTTTAGCCATATTATTTTCTTCTCTAATCGTTTAAATCTTTAATAAAATTCTCTCCTATAGCATGTAAGATACTTCAAAAAGGATCATAGTCTTAATTTAGTAGAATGGTCCACCAAAACATAGCTTACCATAGAAGCTGATAATCTCGTTTGGAACAAAAAACATCAAAATCACTAAAATGAACCAGCAGATAATTTTCATCATCCATCCACCATGGTGCACAGCATCACGAGGATCCCTCTGGTTTTTCACACCAACCATTGAGACAGATAGGATAGTAAAGAACAGAAAGTTTCCCAAGCTAACCCGCAGCACTGCATCCGTTTCAAACCATTCCCTGTCGGGTGTTTTATGGAAATGGTTGATCCCTGAATAAATAACAACAACATATTCACTAGATCAGCAAAACAACTCCTACAAGCTGACCTTCAAACATTAAATTAATGAAATATGGGATCCCAAATCAATAACTAAGGACAATCTAAAATGGGGCAGCACAGTAGATGAGAAATAAGGTATGAGTACCAGTTGCCACTCAAAGGAAAATGTGGAAACGGGAAAACTCCAAATTTATCCACGAAACAGGATCGATTCAATAAACCATGGCCCCAAACATGGTGAACGGTGATAAATTTCATGTTCACATGGAAATCTGAGCATTCTTCAGATTCCCTAAAATACTCAATACATCAACAAATCATGTAAAAGAACAATTAGCTCAGAGTGATCCAACACTCATGAGACAAATGACTATAAAACTAAAGCCTAAAGAATTCATCTTCCCTGCCCATTGCTCAGTCAAACATTAACAAAAGTTTTTTTATACTATCAACTCAAAACAGGCTAATTCAGCGAATCACACAATGCAGCAATAATAAATAAATAATAAGGAAGGCACAGTTTAACGAAACATACAAGGGAGCTTCTCCATCAGCGGGGCGGCAACCTCACGAAGGATCCACGATACAACAAGAGAAAGAGCAAAAAGTCCACAATAAGCGATCCTTGCAGATCTCCGACTAATCCCTGAGACCACCGTGCGGCACGCATCGCAGGCGCATGCCGCACAACACGATGCAAGACATGAAGCAGCCCACATCCTCTTCAACCACAACAACAATCAATCAACCAACCAACAACTACAACAAATAAAAGAATCCCTTTATCTAAACATCAAATAAATCATTAAATTCCAAAAAAATAAACACTGATTGTTGAAGATTCAAACGGGAAAACCCTCAAAGTTGTTTCCAAACTAAATAAATTAAAAAAAATTCAATCAATCAATCAACCAACAACTACAACAAATAAAGAATACCTTTATCTCAACATTAAATAAATCATTAATTTCCTACGGAAAAAAACCCTAATTGTGGAAAATTCAAACGGGAAAACCCTCAAAATCGTTTCCAAACAACAATTAAATTAAAAAAGCCACATCCTCTTCAACTACAACGACAATCTTTATCTGAACAATAAATAAATTCTTAAATTCCAAGGAAAAACCCCCTAATTGTTGAAGATTCAAACGAGAAAACCCTCAAAATCGTTTTCAAACTACAAATAAATTCAAAGCAGCCCAATCAATCAACTAACAACGACAACAAATAAAAAAACCCTTTATCTGAACATTGAATAAATTATTAAATTCTGCAAAATAAATATATATTTGTTGAATATTCAAATGGGAAAAACCTAAAAATCGTTTTAGAATATATGAAGAAATTTAATTATTCTTTTCTTACCTGAGAAATTCAGCGAGATAATGTAACGCAAAGACGATGATCGGTCTTGGGAGGCACGAAGAATATAGGAGAAAGGTCTCGAAAGCTTAAATCACATACGGTTCATTGTATACCAGAGCTCTTGTAATTCACTGATCAAAGCCGTTGGCCCACGTTCGGTCCTTTTAACATGAACGGCGTGCATTAATTTGTTCCTTCGGGCCGGGCTTCAGCGGCTAGCCTAATTATATAAATTTTAGGTTAAATTCTGTTATTAGTTTCTGTACTTTGTAAACGTTGTGATTTAGTCCATATACTTTAATTTAATCAATTTTAATTCTTGTATTTTTTGAATTTTGAATGTTTAGTTCTAATCTAAACAGGGAAAAATTAAAATCATTTGGTTAAATTCAATTACTAGTCTCGTATTATGTGTATAATTATAGATTTAATCTATATTCTCTAATTGGATCATTCTAAGTCCCTATACTTTTTGAATTTTGAAATTTTAGTTTTGATGTAAATAATAGTAGGGGTGAGCGTTCGATCGAATCGAGTGAAAATTTTTTGAGTTAATCAAGTTGATGAGTCTTATTTTATCATCTTAACTCGATTTGAATTTTTCTCGGATCGAGTTGAGTAAAATGAAATTTGAGTTGAGTCGAATCAAGTGTAATTGTTCGAGTTAAATTAAAAATTTAAATATATCAAATTAAAATATTATTACAGTATAACTAATTCCATGTTAAAGCAAATAAATTTAATGTAACAGCCCAATTTCAATAGTGTCGGAACAGTGATTTGAGATTTCTAAATCTGACGAAAAAGTTAGAAAACTTTGTTAATCGATAATTATAAGTTAAGTGTGATTTTGGAAATATTTTAAAATTAGTGAATTTTGTGAACTAAAAGAATTAATTAGAAAAATTGGGCCAAAAACAAGGTATTGAGAGCTCGAATTCATAAAGTGAGCCATAAATATTTCTAAAAATATTTATGGAGTGTCATTAAGTTATTATTAAAGTTTAGTTGAGAAATTTTAACGTTTGGATATGTAATTAAATGAAAAGGACTAAATTGAAAAAGATGTAAAAGTTGAATTATAGATTAAAAGAAATTATGAAGGACCAAAATGGTAATTATATCATTTTGTAAAGTTGAGGCGGTTAAGTATGAAAAATCTGAGATTTTTTTTAAAGTATGTTATTATATTATATATTAATATTATATTATATTATTATATTATTATATTATTATATTATTATAACATTATATATATATACAAACAAAAACAAAAGAAAAGAAAGGGGAGAATACCAGAAAAGAAACAGAGAACAAGACGAAAGCAGGGGAAGAAAAAGGGGAAAGAGAGAAAAAGGAGAAATTGATGGTTTGAAGCTTGGAAGTTTAATTGGTAAGTTAATTTAGTCTTTCTCTTTTAATTTTGATGCTTTATAAGTTTTAGAACAAAGTTTTGATGAATTTAAGTTGAAGTTTTTGAAGTTTTAAAGCTGTTGAATATAGCATATGATGAACAAAAAGATGAGTTAGTGGTTTAATTGAAAGAATTTGAAGTTAGAATTGGGTAAAGGATTTAATTGTAAAATAAGCTATAACAAAACTGTTTTGGACAGCAGCAGTAGAGTAACTTTGAAAAATCACCAAAAATTGTAGAAGTTGAAATAGAAGTTGAATGATATATGAAATTAAAGCTTATTGAGTCTACTTTCATATGAAAGAAACAAGGAAAGCAAAGAAATTCTGTAATTTGAGATATTTATATTTTTGTAAGACTGGTTAAAAGGGATTTCGGGATCCCCTGTTCTGACTTTGGAAAATCATAAAAAATTGGAGAAAAATAATTAGGGGCTTAAGTTTATATGTCTAGAATTCTGAATGAGTCTATTTTCAATAGAAATAAACGAGAACATCATATGAATTGTGTATGGGGAGATAATTAATTTTTAGTGAAGAAGGGTCAGAACTGCCAGACAGCAGAACAGGGGTAACTTTGATGAATAAACTGTACTAATTGGATAAACCAAAAATTCTGGAAATTTTATGGGAAGAAGATATGTGAGTCTAGTTTCAGGAAAAATTTACTGTTCTTCATTTGGAGTTCTGTAGCTCTGGAAATAAATAATTTAGTGACTATAACTCAAATGGACAGTTTTGAATATACTTATGAGTAATTAATGAAATTATTGACAATGTTACTTATAGCATGTTATATACATTAAGGATGTGGAATGGAGAGGAGGAGGAGGAAAATATGTATGAATATTTAGGTAGTATGGCTAATTTGAAATGTTTTAGGCTCAGGGACTAAATTGAATAAAAGTAAAACTTTGTGATTAATTTTGTAAAATTGTGAAAATGATCAATTTGCATAAAATGGATTATTTTATTATTTTAAATTGCAAAACTGAATGAAATTATTAATTTAGAATAAGATTGACTGAAAAATCAATGAAAATAGAAAATTTCCAAAGTGCCCCTGAATTTTGATATTTCTGCAAATTCAACCAGGTAAGTTCGTGAACTTAATTAAGTGATATAAGGAAATATAAGTTGATAGTACGTGAAATATTAATATGATAAATTAACTGTTTTATGTTTATAAAGAAACGGCAAGTGAATGATATTTATCACGACATGTAAATATGAGATTATCTTTAATATTATAATACAAGGTAATTAAGTATGATGAAACGAGTAATAAATTCAAGTAAGGCATGTCGATAAAAATAAATATATTTAAGAGACAATATGTTTGATTTTGATTGGTTTCAAATATAAATGCTAAATGAAATAAAATGTCTGTTAAATAAATTTGTAATCCGGTAATGCCTCGTATCTTATTCCGGCGTCGAATACGGGTAAGGGGTGTTACATTTAAAACTATATATATTTGAAAAAATTTCAAATAAAAATAAAAAAAAAACACTTTAATATGATGAACTTGAATTACTTAATTAATTTTTTAGATTTTTAATTTTAAAATATTATTTTTTAACTTTTTTTTTAGATTTTTTTTATGAGAGAGAGTCCAATTTGTTAATTTTCAAACTAGACAGGAACCAAAAGGGTATTTACACCAATCTATTATTCGAATTATTCAAGTTATTTGAATTGTAAAATTCAACTCGATTTGAATTCAAACTCAAATTACTTATTCGAGTTTACTTGAATAATTCAAATAACTCAAATAACTTGATTCAATTAACTCGAAATTTGATTTATTTTTCGATTTTTTCGAATCAAAATGAGTTTTGCTTACCTTTAAATGATAAATCGTTAATCTATTAACTAAATTTTTAATAACATGTAAAAATAATAAGTTGGTATGACACGTATGATAATATGTTTGCCCATCAAATTTTGAAAATAAAAAAATTAATTAATTGTTATTATTTTATAAGGATTATAACTTTAATTTTTAAGAAAAAAAACTATACAGACTAAATTTATATCTTTAGCAAAGTACAAGGACTAATAGTGAAATTTAACATAGAATTTACTTCTACTAAAATATATAAAAACGTTAATTGCACTTAACATCCCAAAACTATGATTTTCATTTAAATTTGGTCCTCAAACTTCAAAACGTTCTAGTTATAACCTCCAACTACCAATGTTATATCAATTAGGTCCTTTTTATTATTAAAACCGTTAATTTAAAATGAAAAATTTAAAGAAAAGTAAAACATTCCTGCATAACGTTTAAAAGTTAAAATTAAAAATAGAGTAAAACTAAAAAAAAAAAGAGTGAACGATAGTTTTACAATATTCATTTTTCTTGAAAATTTCATTTTAATTTATGTCACATTAGGTCCAACGTCTCATTTGACTGTTAAACTAATAATTTTAGTAATAGAAGGACCATATCGATATAACATCGATAATTTAGGGATGTAATTAAAATATTGTAAAGTTTGGAGACTAATTTAGAAGGAATGTTATAGTTTGAGATGCATGGGAAATTAACTCTATAAAAAATGTTTTCTTAAATTTCCTTTAAAAGCCCAACTCTCAACTCTCTTTAGACACCTACGCCGCCAAACAAAGTCTCCACCTCTTCTCCTCCTCCTCCTCCTCTTCCTTTGCTGTTCCTAAAATTTCGTTCTCTCTTAGCTGCCTGACCGTCCTATTTTTCCCTCTCTCGTGACTCGTAAGTTCTTTTAATACCCAGCGTCAATTTACTGCTCTTCATCTTCTTTCTCTTCTTGGAATATGATTACTGAATTAAAATTAATTCTTTTTTTTTAAATTAAGGTTTAGGGTTATTTCTGTTGAATCAATTGCTCTTTTGAACGAATTAGGTTAATGAGTGTAGTATTTACAATATATTAGTAAAAATAAAGAAATTGATGATGAAATTGCGATGATTGAGCACCCAAAGTTTTGGAATCGTACGAGAGAATTAGGGACTTACCTGATATTATTTGGTAGAGTTTTGTTGGATGAGTTTTCCGGTAATGAAGAGTGTTGAGGGGATGCCGAATCCTTTAGAGAAGTTTTTGAAAGCGTCGTCCGTTTGGAGCTGGCCGAGCCGACTGATCCATTACATTGGTATTTTCGCTGGGTCGAGCTGAGGTATTGTCTCCCAACTCTATGGAGAGCCCGAGGTTTTGCCGTTGATAAGTGACTGTGGACCATGCATGGTCCATTCCAACGAGGCGTTCCCTCTCTCTCTAGGGTTGGAAGACGACTCTGGCCTTGACTCCATGAAAATTCTGACCTGTTGAGGGGTCTCCAAAAGGAATCGATCTCTCCTCAATGAAGTGCATAAAATTAGATTCTGGAACCTATGTAGGGTAAATTATAGGAAACCATCCTCGTTTACGCTGAACCTTCCTCTTTGTTTGCTCTGAAACATTCATCTAATAGTTGTACTTGACATATAGTAGGACATGGATATCAATGTATGTTTCTCCAACTATATTTGAGAACATTAAAACAAAAAAAGTTTTGGGGTATTTGTTCATTTAAATTTGACTTGTGTGAAAATCTCTTTGACCTTTGAGCAGGTTCATCAGGAAAAACTTGTTTGAGTGAGCATCAATGGATCCACAACCTGAACCTGTTACCTATATCTGTGGAGGTTAGTATTATATAGCCTCTTCGCTCTTAAATAAACCCTGAGTTTTGGTAAAATCTTTTGATTTTTTGTTCTTTTTGGGGTGATGTTATAAAGACTGTGGGCAAGAGAACACATTGAAGCATGGAGATGTGATACAATGCCGGGAATGTGGTTATCGCATTCTTTACAAGAAGCGAACCCGAAGAAGTAATGTTCCTTTCTCACTACTTTTATCCTTTTCCTTAATTTTACTATTTTTTTTATAGTAATATTTGTAATGATTTATTGTATTTCATTGCTTATTTGTGTCACTATCAAGAATGAATTTAGGAGATATTTTAAAAGTACTTTTTTTCAAGGAACAGAATAGAACCATAGTCAGTACTAAATTTAACTTAGGTGAAACATAAAACAAAATGTGATATGAGATTATTATTCCGATATTTGACAGTGTTGAACTGAATGCAACTTTTTTTCTGTAATTATGAACTAGATTCAAATAATTTAAAATTTTAGGATCACTCCATCTTATATTAATCCAATATCTCTCATCCTGAAATTAAACAACATCAAGATTGCATGTCAAAGACAATTACTTTATGGTCTTCATTCTCTTTTTCCTTTGCTTTTTATACTTTGTGAGAACACACCATTATCGGATATTCAACCGGGACAATATCAAGTATCAACCTTCATCAATCTACATTGATTGTCCATTAGAACTTAATGATTCTCCACTTTGCTATCGTGAAATTACAGTATCCCAGAGACCGACCAAACATAAAACTTTTGATGCATATTAGACCATACACAAGTTTTCTTTTTTGGCGTGTATCTGTTTAATGTTTGGGTTTTTCTATTAAGTTTCTTGTTAATGCTCGGGATGCGTTCTTTGTTGCCTAAATAGGCCCTCAAGTGTTATGTTTCAATTTTACAATTTTATTCTAGCCAAAAGCTGATCTATAGCTTTGTTTAACCTGCGAAATGAATTTCCTCATGGTCCTTTTCACATCTCGAAGAGAGATAAACTTGCTATTTCTTTCATTATTTTGACAATTAATGTTGTAAAACCTTGTGTTTACTGCAGTTGTTCAGTACGAAGCTCGCTGAAAGTGGTGTTTGGAGAAGGGGAGGGTATGAGCAAACAATCTCTTAGTCAGTAGTTATGTGTTTTGTATATGGTTGATTATATCAAGTGTGGATGGTGAGGATTTGAACACTAAGTTCTGTCCATGGATGCTTTGCCTAGCAACCTAAGTGATGTCTATTGATTTAGAACATCAAAAACAAGTTCATACTTTTAAAGAACTGTCTATGTTATGTCTCTTATTGTGACTGCTTTTAAGTGATTTCTGGTTAAATGGTGAACTTTTAAATCTTTGTTTATATATTTTTAAGTTTTGGATTTGATTTTTGGTTGATAGAAATATGTGAATGATATAAAGGTTGTCAAATCATCTTTTGTGGGTGAAATGTGCTGTTCTTGGTAAAATTTGGCACGGTATTTTTCTCTTGAGATGTAAAAGTTTAAATTCTGGTATTAGTCCTTGTATTGTTATGTTTAAGGCACAAAATTTAGTTTTTATATTTTAATTTGGTTATTTTTAGTTGTATTTTTGGAATTTTGAGATTTCAGTCTTGATTCTAACAAATGTCAAATTCTATTGTTTTTAAAATTTATACGATAAATGTATATGTGTAACGTGATGTCACTCTATTGTTTTTACATAATATTCAAAAAAAAAAATTTGAGGATTAAAAATATCAAATTGGAGAATATGCATAATCTAATGGATTTAATCATTATTGTTCATAATTAATTAATAGTAAAATTTGACTTTGAGTTGGTGAAATATGTTGGGATTAAACCAATGTTGAATAACTCATTGAAGTGGTTATATTTATACATAATTACATATATTTGCTTAATAATTGTTTTCCTTTGAGAAATGCCTTTTGTTTACTTTGTTTTTTTGGTAGTTTGAGTTACTGTCTCTTTTGTTTTCTTATCCTAAATCACTGACATTCGGGTGGAAAAGTACAGTACTCCATCAATCATTCTAGGCATAGCGCATTAGACATCTTCCTCCAATAAATTTCTTATATATGTTGGTGGATATACATGAATAATCAATTGCTTCATTCCATGTTTAGCTTCTTTGACGATATGATCTATCATTTTGTTATTATCTCTCAAAATATATTGAAATTTCATGTTCAATCTTTAAAACACTAATCATGTATAAGTTTAATTTTGCCGCAATTCCCTATTCTATATTACTTAATTTAGGTGTCTATTGATAGTATATATAATATATTTATCTACGTCAAATATGTCACGGATATAATTTGTAAGTGTTAAGACTTAAATATGTCTATAATGACTTCTCGTTATTTTATTTCGTTTCATCCCATTTGTTTACTATATACTTTTTGAAAATATTATAGATATTTTAATTTATTTATGAACATAATTTTAGTTTATATCTAGTCTTTGAAATGCCTTCGAATTCTTGATTCAATAACAAAATGAAAGAGAGGTAAGATAAGAAAAAGAAGGATTAGGTGTATAGAATGCAAATATCATTGGATAGCTTTGAAATAATTATTTCTAAAAGTTTTATCGTATGGGTTTAGCTTATCAATACGGTCCAAAAAAACCTAGTTGAATATATTTTAAATCCATTTACTTTTTTATAGTATATATTCTCTTTATCACTTATTATTTTCCTTGGTTAACAATAATTGTAGTTTTACGTTTTTTACTTTTCTCTCTTCTTCGCAGAGGAAATAAGCAAATTAAATGGTATACAATATGTATATGTATTTTTGAACTCCTCACAATTATGCATTTTGTTATTATTTTCAATTGGACGATCAATTAATTCAGCTAGCGGAAGATTATAAATGGATAAATTTGTTTATTTTTACTAGAGATTGAGAATATCTATTAGTGGTTCAAATTTCGTATGACCTCAAATGTGATGAATGATTGTAATTTATGTATCATTGTTAAAGTTTCAACAACTTTATCTGTATTATGAATTTAAAATACACAAAAAAAAAATGTATTCTCAACTAACAAAATGAATTTTTTAAAAATGATTTTGTTTAAATCTGGGCTCCATGCAATTTGGGATTACCATTCTCAAAATCATAGTAGCTTTTTGTGGTGTCTGAGACATGCTCTTATTGAATGGCAAACCCTCTTCTTCACTTTATGTTGATTGCTATGGTAAAATCGAAATTATTTTATTTTTCTAATAGCCATAGTTGTGTACAAGATCTTGTGGACACGGGTTTGACTCGGGCGAGGAGTTATGCAATGTCGATTTCCAATTTGCTTCAACTTAATTCTATGGTCACTACTATGCGTTGGTTGCCATCGGAGAGAGAATAGATTAAACTCAATATGGATGAGATGGCGTCATCAAATAGCACCAACGCTTCTATTGGAGGATTGTTTAGAGATTCATATGCAAATTGGTTGTGTAGTTACTCAAATGATGATCGGTAAGGACACAATATTTATGATTGAATTAAGATCAGTTTTAGAAGGACTACGCATAGCATGGGAGGAGGGATTCAGACAATTTGATCTAAGCGAAATGAATGCAGATCGGCTAAGCGAAAGCAATGCTAGTGGAGATGACAAGATAAGTGAAACAAACGAGATAATTAGCGTGATGGAGGAGATGGGAGTGAAGGTGACGCAAAGGAGATTGAACTTTTGGTTGTATTTGTTATTCTTCATCCTTTGACTTCTTTGGCCGCCTCATACCATTAATGGTGGATTACTTTGTCTCAAGGTAATAATAAATAACTCTCTTTTTGGCAAAATTATCTATCTACTATCTTCAGTCATTGATCATATTACAGAAATGACAATGTGGGGTTAGTTATTATAGGTTGACCAATGCATGGAAGTAGCATATTTAATTATATTATAAATGGTGAAATTTCAGGAGAAAATACATAACATCAAGATCAGCAGGTAGCATTTATGGTTCCAACAGGAGCAGCCTTCTTCCTATTACTTGTCAACGACAATACCGTCCTATGGCTTTATATCAGCACTGCCACCATTGAATGTGTACGGGAGCAATTACTTCCATATCTGTATCTTTAATGACGGAACTGTTGGGGATGAAAATTTTTGGCGTTGACCATAACGTTTTGGTGGTCAACATTCCCATCGGATCCTTCCTCTTTGGTTACCTGGTTTATCACTAGGAAGGAAATGCAGAGGGGAAATGCTTTGGCATGGAATGCTACAGGGGTACCCTTTGTTTTATTAGGACCTTCCTCGCCTTAATCCTTTATGCTCATAAGGGTAATAGAAGTTACTTATATTTTATTATTTGATATACATACAAGAAACGCGATCTAGTCTAGTAAAATTTCTTTAGTGCTAATATTGATTAAGGAACAACACCAGACTTAGGAGCCAGTTGCTTCCATTGAAGTACGTTTATTCTTGATTTTGGTGCAATCGCACCACATATACACGTTTAGATGACAATAAATTTGGCCGACAAAAGATCTTCCAACGCACTAGTGAGGAAGTTTTGGACTGGAATGTCAAACACCGATAAACAAGAAGCAACTACGGAGGGTAAAACTTTTACCACTTTATCCTATATATGAGTGTGAAAATAAGGCTTTTGTGGATCCAAATTCATAAATTTACAAATCTTATTATTATATAGTAATTAAATAAAAAAATTGGTGTAAAGAAATAAATTAACCAATTATGCTAAGCAGTTACAACCGAAAATTCAACTATACTATCAATCTCGAACTCATCACACAACTCCTCAAGAATTTTATCTAATACTTGTACCTCAGTATCTCTATCCAAAGCCATCTTAGCAAGTCTATCGGTAGCCTTATTCTTATCTCTCGGAATATGCTTGAAGCACCACTGTTCAACATTTTGCAAGCTCAAGTGAATTCTTCTTACCCAGGTTGAGGGTGAGTTCTCCAAGTGATTAGTTTGCAGCACTTTGACGACCTCCAAACTATCTGTATGTACTAAAACATTCTTATGTCCCCTCTCTTGAATATTTGCCAATCTGTCAAGAACCCCCCCCCCAAAGTTCAACCTTCAAAATTGAATAAATCCCCAAATAACTATTGTATCCAAAGATCCATTCTCCATTTTGTCCACAAATAACTCCACCAGCACTAGCATATCCAGACTCCCTCTTAATAGACCCATCAGTATAGAGATGCACCCACCCAACTCCGTGCCAAGGAATGTCCGTAATCTAAATCCAACCACCTAGCCTAAACTCCCATATGAGCTAAGTTATACTGTTTTGCCCAACTCACAGATATCTTTATAATGTAACAACCCCATTTTAGCTAAATCGGAACAGTGATTTCGAAATCACAAATCTGATATCAAAAAATTATTTTAATATTATTTTTGGTGTTTACAGTATGTTATTTGATATGTGTGAAAATTTCGTGAGCTAATTCTATCGTTTAATAGCTCAATTTGAGAAAAAGGACTTAATCACGTAAAATGCAAAAGTTGCATTCTATTTTTTAAAGGTGTTTAATTGCTATGATTTATTAAACCAAAGGTCTTTATGATGATATGAAAGCATTTTATAGTAAATGGATGATAATGGCATGGCATTTGGTGTTGTTATTAATGGTCATTAAGGTTAAAATTGGTATATAATTATTAAATGATATATTAATAAAACAAAGTAAAATTCATGCTTCATTATCATATTTTTAACCGAATTTAGAAGAAGAACAAGAAGAACTAGGGTTCTTCATTCAGCTAGGTATATTCAAGCAATTAAGGTACGATTTTTGATCTGTTTTTGATGATTTCTATGTTTTTGTGATCGTTGCATCTAGTACTAGCTAGCCCGTAGCTTTAATTTCGAAACTACTAAAGATTTTAAGAGTTTCCATTGATGAGTTTATGTGTTATTTGATGTTTAATGTTGAAATATGAAAGCTTGATGATAATTATATATGTTTTGTAAAGTGATTTTTGACAAAAATGTCAAAAAGGGATTAAATTGTAAAATATGTAAATTGAGGGATTGAAATGTGAAATAAATGAAAGTTTTGGGCTGCTAGGGATCTATGTGAAATTCAACCAAGCTTGGGTTTAATGAAAATTATATGAATTTTGAGTATTTGTGAAATAGGGACTAAATTGATTAAATGTGAAAGTTTAGGGGCTAGTGTGTAAAAATTCCCAAAAGTGTATTTTTAGACTAAATTGAATGAATGAATGATTAAATGAGTTAATTTTGAATACATATTGTAACAGCCCGATTTTGACCCTAATCAGAACGGTGGTTTCGGGGCCACGAATCTGAGTCAAAAAAAAAATCTAATATTATTTTCTTGTTAAATATTTATGATTGAGTATGTGCTAAAATTTCGTGAATTTATTTACTCGTTTGTATGCTTAATTTAGGAAAAAGGATTAAATTGCATGAGTGGTGGAATTAGCCAATGGTTTGATTGAAGGGTTAAATTAATGTGTCTTTATTTTAAGAGGGTTTTATGTTGCAATTAACTCTCTTATAATGATAGTGGACGGCAAGTGATTATAAAATGCCTTATTATATTTATTTTATGTGTTGAAATGTTAGTAATGATAAGATATATGCAAAAAAAAAAAAAAAGAAGAAGAAGAAAGAAATTCATATTTTAATAAAAACATGAAAAGAGAAAGTGGAGGTTCATCTTCATTTCTTTCTTGTTATTATTGAAATACAGAAGAAGGGAGAAGAGCTTGAGCTCTCAATCATTCGGCTTTGCATGCTCAAATTTAGGTAAGTAATTAGATTAATTTTTTTTATAAATCTTACATTTTTGGGTTAGTTGATTTGCATTTTAATTAGCCCATGATTTAATTTTTGTTTTGCCAGTGATTTTTGTCGAAGCCATGAATGGAAGCTTGATGCTCATGATGTTTAAAAAAATGAATGATATGTAAATGGTCGACTAATAATGATGTATTTGTTATGTCCAAAATTTGAGAAAAGGAGTGTTTGATAACGCCTTTAATGTAGCCGAGAAGGTAATAAAAGACCAATTTAATGCTACAGAATTTATGTCTTAAGTGTTAGTTAATGAGTTAGTTATATGGTAATAATAGTTGTATGTTTATATTGTTTGGAGTGTTTGTGGACTATTAATTTATGTTAATTAATGCTGTCTAAATTGATGTCAGATTAAGCTATTGAAGAGTGTAATTAGTAATTAATATGTATCTGCATCAATAAGTTAATCATTAATTATTATTAAAGTTAGTTTTAGTGGATTAAGCGGCGAAATTCATTGTAATGCAGATTTGAATGCTATCTGAATTGGTATTAAGTATTTAATTGTACTGCCATATTTTTGTATAGTAATGTTTATTAAAGAGTATAATGCTATCCAAATATGAAATCTTTGGGACTTTAAATTTCATGAACTAATATAAATTCCTCTCGTATTCATGTTGTCCAAATTGGAATGAATTGGATAATTGTTGTGTGTGTTGACCATTTGTGAGGAATAAATACGTTTTTACTAATTGTAAGTAAATGATAGGACGGTTTGAGTTGAACTTGAACTTGATTTGATATTTGAGTTAGTTAATATATTGATTTATTATAAATCGGGAAAAAAAAGAGAAGGTCGTGGAATAATCATTTATGGCTTGAGGTAAGTCTATAAGTAAATGGTTGTTCTTAATTTTAAATAAATGTAAATTATTCATGCTGAATTGAAATGTTTATAATTATATTTGCTATTACCGAATGTGAAGGATGGTAATTGATATGTTCAAGGAACTACTTGAGTAAGTTTTAAACAATGGAATTAATTTGAAGTAATGCTTACTTATAAGTTTAAATTGAATGTTGATGGTTATTCCAAGGCATTGCCGAATATACACATATATATATTTGAAATTGATAAGAAATGGTCGAAGGTGATGGTACTTGGTTGTTGTAATTAGAAGCATGAAATAGGAAATTTTAATGATGATATTATAATGAGATTTAGGCATATAAACGGAGTTGATGATGGTTTGATGTGGTGTAGGCCGAATGCAATATGGTACTTGGATATTGAACACTTTGATATATACATATATAAGTGTACATTCTTGTGTGTAAAGTGAATGTGAAATATATATATATTATGCATATTGAGGGAATAACAAGTTAAGAGAAGCATACATTGAGTAATACGGTTCAATGAGTACCATATGTGTAAAATTAAGTAACGGCTCTATGTGAGCGATACGTTACGATAAGCATTAAGTAACGGCTCTGTGTGAGCGATACGTTACGATAAGCATTAAGTAACGGCTCTGTGTGAGCGATACGTTACGATAAATGTGAAGTAACGACTCTGTGTGAGCGATACGTTACGATAAGCATTAAGCGGCTCTATGTGAGCGATACGTTACTAGAAGTAAGAATAGTAATGGCACTAAGTGTAATGCGATCGTTACATCAATTACACTGTAAAAGTGGGATTTACTGATTTTACGGAGATATAATCCAATGAATGGAGCTATCCAAAAGTGATAGATAGGTAAGGGATGTATGATAATTGTGTAATTTAAATATCAATGAGGTAAATTGTTCTTGTATACTGAATTAAAGTATCGAGAGGTGATTATTAATCTATGAGTTTGATTGAATGAATGAATGGTATGTTGGTAGTTGATTTTTGAGACCTATTGATCTAGATAGTTGTTGAATGGTAGCATGATATATGTAATTGCAATTACTTAATCCGTTATCATCAAGTAAGTTGATTTAATTAACCTTATAGGTTCGGCCACAAAGGTATGTGCATATGTGATGATGAATTGAATTTGTGTATAAGTGGTTATATGTGATATTATATTAAATTCAAATATATGAGTACATGTGATAGTTTAATTAACTTTGGATGATCGATCATATATATGATAATGGATTAAACTAGTATATTGGGCCATAAATGATGGTATAATGAACCATGTGTATTTGATCTAATAAGTAAGTTTTAGATGTTGAAATGAAAATCTTTATATCATATGTATTTATGTGTATATTATATGGATTGAAAGGTGAGAAAGAAAATTAGGTAGTTAATATGTATATACGTGAACAAATGTATATGTATTTGTTTTGAGATGGGAAAGCGATTTATAGATCGATGTGAAATCTATTATTGAATGTATGAGTGTTTGGCCTTAAGGCTATAAAAGGTGAAAGTTTACGAATGATGATATGAATTATGAGCAAGTGAAGTTACTTAACGAGGAACATGGATTATATGAGAAAAGTGATTGTACATGTGTATGTGATTAACCAAATTTGGCCTATTTAAATTAAATTATATATGTTTCTATGGTGAATTATTTGCTTATGGCTTACTAAGCTTCCAAAGCTTACTTTGTGTAATTTTCCTATTTTTGTAGAGTTTCAAAGACTTGCTCGGGTTGGAAGTCGAAGGAGATCTCATCACACTATCCAATTTTCGCTTCGGTAAATAAATGCTTGGAGATTTGGTTATGTGGCATGTATAGACTAGTTTTGATATTGCTAGTTTTGAAGTTGTATATATTTGTATAAGCCATGCAAAAATGGCTTGTCCATCTCGTTATTCTTGGAATTTATATTTTGGCTTGATGATTTCTTTTGATTTGGTTTTGGTATATTTATAAGTATGATTAATGTATAGAGTTTATATGAAATGAAGTAAAGATGTTATGATCTAAATTTCGAGTTTTGTAACTCGAGTTATAGTCGATTTAGTCAATATGATGCTGATGGACAGTTTTAATTTTTATGCCCCAAATTGGTAGTTAAGTCCGGTAATACCTTGTAACCCGTTCCCAGCGACGGATAAGGGTTAGGGGTGTTACACATATAGATCAAGAAAGGAAGAATTCGGATTTAGATCGGGGGAAAAGCAAAGTTATCAAGTAGTCGATCCGATCCGTCAATTCCGAATACGAGGTAAGTTCGTATGTGGTAAATTCATTATAAATGTATGTTAAATGCTTTGATATTGCATAAACTGGGTTTACAACGGACAATGTTAAATTGTGAAAACAACTCTACAAATGCATTCGATGATAAAAACGAAAGGTGTGAAAGCTCGGTTGAACTTTAGGAATAGATTTGGATACTAATGTCATGTTATTAAATGATAAGTTGAGTTGGCTTCGGGCCATGGGATTAGCACATTAGGTGCAAGTTATACCGATTTGGCTTCGGGCCATGCATATCGGATAATTTGGCTTCGGGTCATGATAATTGTTTTTCAGATAATATACCTTGATTTGGCTACGGCCCATGGTATAGGTACTTATCGTATGAGACTATTGAGTATCCAATTTCTATTCTGAATGGTTCAACGGGTAAACGAGTGATGTGGTTGAGAAAGAGCTTAGTACGAGGTGACACAGGTACGTACGTAAACTATTCGAGTATTAAATAGAGAAAGTTCAATGAGATGGTACTTAATCATGTTTTGAGACATGAGAAAGGTTTGTAGTTGATGTGGTTATGATTTTGTAATGTGTAATTGGTTGAATTACATTTATTTGATTTATTGAGTTACTCACTTACGAGCTTACTAAGCTATGAAGCTTACTTTGTGTTATTTTTCTATGTTTTATAGTGTATCAAAGCTAGCTCAGATCCGGGAGTCGTTGGGAACATCATCGCACTATCAAATACCTAAGTTGGTACTTTTGAGTTATGTATATATGGTATATGTCATGTATAGACTAGTTGTAGTACTTTGGTTGTGTATATAGCCATGAGAGTTGGCTTGTAAATGTATATGGTTGCTTTGTATA
Source organism: Gossypium bickii (assembly GCA_025503065.1). Classification (NCBI taxonomy): domain Eukaryota; kingdom Viridiplantae; phylum Streptophyta; class Magnoliopsida; order Malvales; family Malvaceae; genus Gossypium; species Gossypium bickii. Next base: position 1,885,002 of record CP106714.1, on the reverse strand, counting down.
TATAGCCATGAATGATGGCTTATTTTGGTAAGTTTTGGTATAAGTGTGGCTAAGGTATTATAGTTGTTCAAATGGTTATATTTTGAGTTTGGTAAATGATCTATATGGTGTAATTGAAGTTGATAATTTGAGAAGTCATGTGCTTGTGAATGGATGCTTGATGATATAAGTTTTGAATAGGTATTTGGCATTGACTTGAGTATTGAATTTGGTTGAATTGGATATGGTATAAATGATGCATTTGAATGATGATTTTGGCTGCCTATTGTATGATGAAATGGTACCATTTTGGTTGTTAGGTAAGCATGAGAAAAGGGTGGTAAATTGGCCTTGCAAATGGCCTATTTTTGTCCACATGGGTAGAGACACGGGCGTGTGTCTCAGCCGTGTGTGACACACAGTCATGATACACGGCCATGTGTCCCCTGGGGTTGAAATTGAATTAAAGTCAGTATGCTCCACACGGTCTCACACACGGGCATTTGACTGGTCGTGTGGTATAAGTCAGTATACCCCCTAAATGGCACACGACCTAACACATGGGCATGTGTGACCATTTCGAAGGGCACACGGGCGTGTGGTTGGCCGTGTGATGTAAGTCAGTATGTATGCCCTGTTTCCACACGGCCTATTCACACGGGCGTGTGACCCATATATGTTTGAAAAATTTCTAAGTTTTCTGAAATTTTCGTATGTTACTGGTTTAGTCCCGAACCACTCTTAAAGCATGTTTAAGGCCTCATAGGCTCTTATAAGGGACAATATGATTGTATTGAATGGTGTATGAGAATGAATGTTCTATGTTGTGTATTGATCGGTAATACCTCGTAACCCTATTCCAGTGACGGGTACGGGTTAAGGGTGTTACATATAGTTTCCACAGAACTCCATGTTATTCTTTGAAAAACAAAAATGTTTCTGTTCTTTTATATATGCTAAGCTAGTAAGCCAAAGAGAGTAGACCAAGGATAAATTTTATTCTTTTATATGTTGATGATGTAGTAAATATATAAATTTATCATAAAATATATAAAATATATGTTTATTTTCATAGTTATTTCATATATTTTAATATTTACTATAAATATATTTTAAAATAAATACATAAATAAAAAGTTATAATAATTTTATTGTTTTTGTCATATAAAAAATTGAGTTATATAATAATTTAATAACTATAAATAAATTTTATTATTATAAAAATTTATATGAATTAATTATAAATAAGTAGATATATGAACTATATGTAATGTAATTGTTTATTAATAAATTTTTTGTTTAACATAAATAAAAAATTAATATATATTATTTAATATGGAATATAATTATTTTTTTACATATATAATTTAATTAATGTAATGTCTTTAATAGTTATTTTTTATTCTCACCTCAGCGCTATAGCTATGTTTGAATCTAAACACACACTCCACCACTGTTTTTAATCTCATTGTTATCGTATCTAATCTCATCGCTACAGTAACTAATCTCTCTGTTACCACCGTTGTTCATGCTGTATATGTGTTTGTTTTAAACTTTTTGAAAAACTATTTAAATTTTATAATTTAATTTTCCCTCTAAAATAAGATAAATTTTTTATTTCCTCCCTAAATTCATTTATGCATTTTAACTTTAAATTTTTGTTTAAAGTTTAGGATAATGTTTAGCGATAGGTAAAGTGATTTTTTAAACCTATAGTTTTATTCTAGTTAAAAGCAAACTCATAGCAATGAGAACAGTGGCAGATCTAGAAATACGATTTAGGGGATAAGAGCGAAGTTAGAAATTTTTTGGGGGTGTGATGATGATCGAAGATTTGAAGAATGAAGATCGAAGAATAGATGAGAAATTGAGAGGAGAAAACCAGAAAGGAGAAATTTGAGGACGAAAAACTGTGTGTATTTTTGCTTAACTGCCTCCCCTGAATGGATTGGCTAATAAAGGTGAATAATGGTATCTAGAGATAGCCTGGCCTATGCCCGCACGCACCGTTTCACTAACATCTAAAACAAGTCGTTTAACTCTAGCATTTACGCCCTCCCTAGTACGCATCGTTTCATTAATAATAAACAAAAACACAATGCTATAACAGAATAACAAACATTAACAGAATTACAAATGAAATCAGGAAATTAGCCGTTGAAGTCTGCATCATCTCGTATCAGGGCGGAATTAAATTATATATTTTTATGATAGTAAAAATATAGTTTCGTCATTTTAATAGCATATATCTTTATAATTTTTAGAGAACTAAATCAAATTTTTATCAATTTTGGGGGGCTAAAGTGCAATTATACAATTATTAATTTAAAATTTTATATATTATAAATGGTCTAAATAAAAAATTTTCAATTATAGGGGGGACTGGAACCTGCCAACCACTAAATCCGCCTCCTAAACGGGACATTTATGCATTTTATTCTTTCATAGATGTCGAAAATATCCATTTCCACGAATGTTAATTACATTTATAATCACTTCACATTAAATGTATCATTTCACCTCATTTTTAGTAATTGTTTTAAATTTAATGATGATTAAGTGTTATCTCGGTTTGTATTGTTGTCGTTATAACAATTTAAAGGACGTAAGTTTAAATGTCTTTAAACACACAATATCTTTCCTTTTAAGGATTAAGGACATTGTATCTAGAGAAAAAAAATATATAAGTAATGTATCAAAATAAAAATGAAACAAAAATTAAGATCCAATATAAAAATAGAAGTCTTTTTTTTTTCTTTAAATTATCACCTATTTTTATTTAATATTTAAAATAATAATAATTTTTTATCAGAACATTTTTCTCATATAAATGAAAACATTAAGGGCTCGCGAGGAGAGCTCGTGAGCTAGGTTCGCATGCATGTTATTGGGGGTTCACAAGCAAAGGATGCAAAGTCAAACACGTGGTACGATAAATATATGTTAAATCTAGAGCAATATATGTGTTGGCGTGCATGGAGCCTACTTAGAACGTCATTTTGATGAACGGTAACCGTATCTTCTAAATATACGACTCCCATCACCGAGAGGACACACAACGAAAACACTCAACAATTCTGAATGAAGGTGAGTTGTGTTTTTAATTACACTCATTTCGACCTCGATGCATTTTAGATTAGTCAAAATTTTAAGTTCATATTTCAGGTCGGACTTAAACAAGTATAAAGCGTGTTAACAATGGCGAAGCCAGGGAGGCTGATAGAGGCCCGACACCCCTAAAATGAAAATTTTTTCATTTAAGTCCCTTTATAATTTATAAAATTTTAAGTTAGTAATGATAAAATTATATTTTGGCTCCCAAAAATGATAAAAATCTGTTAAAAATTATAAAAATATAAGCTATTATAATAGTGAAATTATATTTTTACATTATAAAAATATACAATTTATTTTCAACCTCAAAAGAATTTTCTATCTTCACCCCTATATATTAATATCATGTTTAAGTTCAATCCATATCGAATTAACCCGAGCAATGATCAGACGTATTAAGCATGGATTGTTAAGCTGAAATGGGAGACTCATACCAATCACTTTACCAGCAATGTCAGCATACTTTGTTTGAAAACTTAATCTACTTTATCAGCAGTGTTTCGGTCGGCAAGGTGAGTCAAACTTCCATCACCGGTCATGAATTTCAGCAAAAGATGATGTATTCAAACCCGGTTGGTTGCTTATTCGGCAAGTCACATAAAAAAATAAAGGTTAAAATTACCTAATGGTCCCTGTACTTTTGAAATATTAGGAATTAGTTTCTCTATTCTTCAGATTTCAAAATTCAAATTAATTACAATATCTTTTTTAATTACATAATTATCAAATGAGTAATTTTTTTTATATTTCAAAATGTCAAAGCAATAAATTTAATAAATAAATTAACTGTAGGGACTATAGGCACATTTTAACAAAATAATTTTTGTTTGGTCAAAAAAGTTAGGGATAAAGTCTTACATTGATCATATTATTTTAAGTGTTATGAAATTACGATTAATATAATTATGATGATACTTTTGCCCTTTATTTTCCGTATTTTTATATCATATTTATATAAAAAAATTATAAATTATAAATTCAAGGATTGAACACGTGTTCAAAATAATATTAAAATACAAGTTCATTATCATTCGACTAATATTAATTTTTGAATAAATTTTAAATGAATATATTTTTTACATAAAATATTTTCTTTTATTCACATTGTAGGTGTGACAAATCTAGTATATATAGAAGGGATTTACTTGCAATAATAATTAAATTAATTTATTATGAACTATTATTCTATTGATCCTCTTAGTTAAATGTTTTAACTCTACAAGTATATTGAGGCGAAGTTAGAAGTTTTTCTAAAAGGGGGTTGAAATTAAATTGTAATTTTTAGTATAGTAAAAATAGAATTTCACCTTTTTAATAGTTTATATCTTTATAAGTTTTAAATGATTAAATCAAAATTTTATCATTTTTAAGGAGGTTAAAGTGTAATTTTATATTTTATGGGGCGAGCCCCTGCCAACATCCCTAGTTACCCCCTGCAAGTATGATTAAATTAATATCATGTGTTTGTTTTGATCTTTTAGAGTTAATTGCACTAAAATTTCCCAAATTATGATCTTAATTCTAAATTAGTCCCTAGACTTCAAATCATTCTAATTACATTCCTAAACTATCGAGATTATATCAATTATATTATTTTGTTATTAAGATCGTCAATTTAAATGTTAAATGACACATTAGATCTTATGTGACATAATTTAAAATAAAAATTTTAAATAAATATTGTAAAGATAGATGTTTTTAAAATCTTAGTTTTGAAGTTTTTGAAGCTTTTACAGAAGTTTTATTATTCATTTATTTTTGTTTTTACTTTTAAACGTTAAGCGACAATATTCTATTTCTTTCAAATTTTCATTTTAAATTTAGCTGCATAAGATTTGACATATTATTTAACAGTTAAATTAATAGTTTTAATAACGAAAGGATTTGATTGATATAATACCGATAATTTAAAATGTAATTAAAATGTTTTGATATTTAGGGATCAATTTAAAATAAAAATTATAATTTGAGAATGTCTAATGCAATTAACTCTTTTTAATACCACCTAAAGACGTTACCCTTGGTTTTGGTAGTAGTGGACCAAATAAATTTATTATTACACGTGAATAACATGTGTTCCTTGTTTAAAGACATTACTCTTGGATTGCAAATGTGCATAATCTCTTTCAAGTCTTGCTAATAGTTTTTTAGTCCCTAAATTTTTCAATTACGTCTATTTTGGTACATGAATTTGATAATTAGGTCTATTTTAGTTCTTAAATTTGGATTTCATTAAAAATTGATAGTGTGATGCTCTAAGGTTGTGTATGTCATCACCTGAAAATTTTTTAAAAAAAATTCAAGTGATGACATGGCATAATCTTAAAATATCACGTCATTGACTTGTTTACATTTGTCAAGTTTAGGGATCAAAATGAACTTTTTATTTCATTCATTATTATCAAAATTCGTGTAACAAATGGTTATAAAATAAGCATAATGCAAAGTTTAGCCCTCAACGTTTACATTTTCTATCAATTTGGCCCCTTTCTTTTAGTCAAATTGTCTCTTTTTTAACGAAAATGTTGAATAAGATATTAATTTTTAACAATATTGGCATGGCAGCCTCTGTGGTAGTCCATATGTATTTCATGCTGACATAACAATATTTGTCTCATATGTCACGTCAAAAAATAATTTAAAATTTATAATAAAAATATATAAAAAAATCATAATTCAAAAAGCATATATATATATATATAAATTATAAAAAATAACATGAAGTACAATTGGATTGCAATGCGAGCTATTATGTTTAAAAATTTAATGTTTTAGTCAATATAGTCGTTAAAAAATAGCATTAAGAAGACGTGGTTTCTAGTGCGTTGAAGTACATTATCCTTCTATTTATGGGTTGAGGAAGAATTATATGTAGTTCTAAGCATTGTGTCACAAAGAGCAGATATGATCAGAACCTATAATAAGATTATTTAAGAAAAATCGTTCACGTATAAAAAAAATTAAATATATTCATATTAAACACATACACGATTCGATGAGTTAAAAACTACAATAAAAAAAATCTACCAATCACTATAAAGCAATGAATCACCAAAATTATAATCTACAACTGGCTTGAACTCATCATTCCATTGTTGTTGTCCAAAGAATAATCCATCGCCATTATTAGGGTTTGAAAAGCTTAAAACTTGAGATGTTCCTTGATGATGATGATGATGATGATGATGATGATGATCACTTGTAAACGAAAATTGATTTAATTTTCCAGGAAAATTTTCAATTTCTTTCTCACCTAAAAACTCCAAGCTATTTTCTGATTCTTCAGTACTGCATGTTCTTGAATTAATTGCTGAAATATTTTGTACATTCCAATTAATATTAATATTATTATCATTATTTTTATTATTGTTATTTTTCTTCTTGTTTTGCCACTCTAATGCATGTTTTCTGCATGTAACATCACGTTTAAAGATTCTGCATACTGTCCAAACTTCCTGCAAAAAATAAAAACATTTTTTTTTATTGTTAATTCACAATTTCTATTATTCTATACTTTTTAATTAAATATCGAATTTACAATCACGATAAACACAATGAGAACAGAAAAAAAACAGGTTTAATACTTGTTTGGGTTCTTGTACTAAAGGATTTTTTTTTTGGTCGCTTTGTACCGTCTATTTTCATTCTGTCCATCACGTTAGTTCTTGACTATTTTTGTTAAAAGAAATCTCTTCGAGGCTGTTTAAGTCAATCAAATGAGAACATGTGGACAATAATGAAAGGGCTAAAATGAAATTTTCATTATAATACAAGGGCCAAAACACAATATTAAGGCTATTGTCAGGGGTTGAATAGGTGGGATTTTTTTTCAATGAAGTTAAAGTGATGGACGAAATGAAAGTGGGGAAGGAAAAAGTGACTCAAAGAGTTGAAATTTCACTATAGTATAGGGGTCAAAGTGAAATTTATATTATAGTATAGAGCTAATTACCTGTTTTGGCCCCCGTATTATAGTGAAATTCTTGCTTTAACCCTTTTATTTATTTATCACTTTTTCTCTCTGCTTTTATTTCATTAATCACGTTAGTCCCTTGACTATTCCCGTTAAAAAAACACCATATAAAAGGACGAAATGAGAAAAAGTCAAGGGGCTAACGTGGTAGACGAAATGGAAAAATAATCAAAGGAGCAAACCAGATGGACAAAATGAAAATAGAGGAAGCAAAGTGAACCCCCCCAAAAAAAAATAAGAAAAGAAAAAGGGTAAACTACAATAGAGGTCATCTAACTATGAAAAGTTACAAAATGATCATTTAACTATTTAATTTTATCTTTTTTAGTCACCAACTAGCTAATGTAAAAATGAAAACACTCAAAAATCTAAGATAGTTGAGTGACCAAAAAGGACAAAACTAAATAGCTAAGTAACCATTTTGTAACTTTTCATAGTTGGGTGACTACTGATGTACCCAAAAAACAGTAAAAAGACCAAAATAAAAATTTCACTACAGTAAAGGGACCAAAATAGATATTAAACCAAAAAGAAAGCAAAGCAAAGAATGAGAAACACTGGGTCTTACAGCTTCTTCAAAGTTGTCTTTGGCATGATTTTGATCAAGTGGGAGACGAAATTCATGCATCATCCAATCAGTTTTAGTACCTTTACCAGCACTTCCTTTATAATAAACCAATGATTTTTTCAAACCAATGATGGAGTTATTGTGGTATTCTTCGACACCATAGATTGGTTTGTCGATCCCAGTTGCTTTCCAAAACCCTGAAACTGTAACCCTGTTTGGTCTTATGCTGTTCTTGTACTTCCTCCCTCTCCTGCAAAAGAAATACCATTCTTTCTCTCCCACTGTGCTGCTGATTTTGCTAACCCCTGCAAAATTTTAATCCTTGATCATTCTATATATATGTATGTATGTATATACATGAAATCATAGGCGAAGCAAGAAAATTGCTTTGAAAATTAGAGATTAATCATAAATTTTGGGGGAAGTAATGCAATTTTACCATTATAATAACGTGTAATTTTATAAAATTTAAGGGGTTAAATGACAAATCTACCGAGCTACTTCATGAATTTTGCACTCAAAAAAATTGGATGTGTGCAATGGAGAAGGATAGTTGTTGTAAATGCTTGTTTTGTTTTGTTGGCTCGACTTTTTGGAAGTTAAAGTATAATTTTACGATTATACTAATTTATAATTTGATAAAATTAAAAGGTCTACATAGTAAATATATCATTGGAAGTGGCCAAGGCCATTGCTCCCTTATCTTTGCTTCCTAAAATGGAAAATTTTCCATTTAAGCCTCTATTTTTATTTATAAAATTTTAAATTAGTATAGGTGAAATTGTACTTTGACATCACCGAAAATGATAAAAACTTGATTTAATTTTTTAAAAATTATAAAGATATAAGTTATTAAAATAGTGTAAATATATTTTTACTATTATAAAAATATACCGGTCCCTAAAAATTTTTATGATTTCGCTCGTGCTTAAACTTTAACCTCGAAGTTATTATAATTGTAACGAAGTTATTATAATTGTAACGATGTAAATTAAATTAATTATTAAATCAGAACATGAATGTTTTCAACATGCATGCAAATGCAAATGTGACAATAGATGGATAAAACAATCCCAACCCCCAAATAATCGAAGTAGAATATTGTTCATATACTATATATATATAGAGAGAGGCGGATTTAATGGGGCTGTCAAGGTTCTGTCTTCTTAAAATGGATAATTTTCATTTAAATTCTTTATAATTTATAAAATTTTAAATTAATAATGGTAAAATTATATTTTGGTCCGTCCAAAATGATAAAAATTTGATTTAATCCTCTAAAAACTATAAAGATATAGATTATTAAAATGACAAAATTATATTTTTACTATCATAAAAATATATAATTTAATTCCGATACCCTTTAATCTATTTTTCTTCAAGAATATGAAACAAGAGGGAATCAACTCAACAAAAAAAATTTCAAAAAAAAAAAAGAGAAATTGAAAATCATACTTGGAAGATCCCAAGGATCAAATTTGTAGATATCAACATGCTTGATTAAATCAATGGTGAAGAGCTTCTTCTCCACTTTCCTCTTGAGATAAAACCCTACTAGTTCTTCATCTGTGGGATGAAATCTAAAACCAGGTAGCAATATATCTTCTTCTTCTTCTTCTGTATTACAACTTACCATTTTCTCCATCTCCACATCTTCCATTTTCTTCTCTTTTTTTATATATATTTTCTCTTTCTTTTTCTTGGGGTGTTTGCCTTTTTATCACTTTGAGAATATAGAAGCATATATACCTTTATATAATGGTATGAAAATCTTTTGTTTTTTAGTCTAAGTCAGTCTTTGACTGCATACATATGGGGTTTGCTTGCTTGCTTTATTCTTCAATTCTTTATTTTATGTTAAACAACTTTTTTTTTAAGAAAAATGAGGAAATTGTTTTCTTTTAAGAAGTAATGGTTTGTAATTATAAATAATAAATGTATTATGGAGGTGATGGAACTGAAGTCAAATTGCAATTTGCTCCGTCAAAAATGGGCAAATTAGTTTCTGTACGTTAGATCAATTGATCCTTCTGTTAAACATTGCATCCATTTCTATTGTTAAAAACTAGTCGTTGCACGCCATGCGTAGTTAGTTATTTCGTCAGCAATGTCAATTTTTAATTTTAATATAAATGACCAGTTTACTCTTTGATCGAATGTACAGAGAGTAATTTGCTCAAGTTTTTAGTAAAGTGGACAAAATGCAATCTGTCTCTTAATACTGGAACTTCCACGATGCTTTTACCATTACAAACACAATACATCCAAATCATTGTACATTGCTGAATTTTGGTTTAATTATGGTTTTAATCCTTAATTTATACTAAAAATTTAATATTCAACCTTTCTATTTTAATTTGGCATAATTTGATCTCTTTATTTTTTGTGTATATGTTACTATCATCATTAAAATGATGATGTGGAATCTTCTTTTATTATTATTCAATCACACAAATTAAAATTATTTACAAAAATTCAATCAATTTGGACCTACAGATAGTAATATAAAAAAATATCGAATTTTTTTTAACAATCTCGCTATAAGTTTTGATCATATCTGCTCTTTTTTATCACAATGCCTAAAACTACCCATAACCCCTACCAAATCCATAAATAAGAAGATAATACGTTTCAGCGCACTCGAACTCACGTCCTCGTATATTGACAACAATATTCATGTCAATCGAGCTAAAACTCAATCCACATTAAACCTTAAATTTTAAATTTTGATGATGAATTAATTAATAGAAATCTAGGTGCTTGACGTTTTCTTTATGATTAAATTTTGTGACCGTCAGTACCTAATCGACGAAGTATTATTATAATCTTATTCGCTTTGATCCAAAAGATCTTTTATGAGTTTTACGTTAGCTCTTATATTATTAGATAAAATAATATTTAGTCCCTCAATTTGATATTTTTTTAATTTGGTCTTTGAATTTTGATAGTTCGGTAAACTACATCTGAGGTTACTAAATTATTAGTATGTTTACGTTTTGGTTACTCGACTTTAAAAAGTTACAAAATAGTGATTAAACTATTCGAAAGCTTTCATTTAAATCACTAGGCTGTCAAATCATTGTTGTATGACCTTCTCTGTTCGCACCATCTTCACCAATCGAAAGCTCTCTTCTACAATCTAGTTTTTTTTCATGAAATAACTTTAAACATCAGGAATCTGAGAATCAAAATCCAAACAATTTTATTTTCTGATCTTCGACACTGGCTGTCAAATCGACTTAGATTTAAGGTATGTACTTCTACTCGTCAATGGGTATTGATCCATCATGCTAATTGTCAAATCATCATTTGGAGCTCGCTACCCAGACTTTTTAAAAAAAGAAAAACTTAACGGCCTAGCGACTTAAACAAAACTTTTGAATAGTTCAGTGACCATTTTATAACTTTTTAAAGTTGAGTGACCAAAACACAAACTTACTAATAGTTTAGTGACATTCATTATAGTTTATGTTTGATGGTTTACATTAGTCCTAGAACTTGACAAGTTTTCTTAATTTGATCTCTGAACTTGAATTCCAGTAAAATATGATTCCGTGACATTATGAAATTGTGCCACATCATTACTTGAATATTAGAAATATATATATATATTTTAAAAACAACTAAGTACTGGGACCAACACCAAAAAAAAATTAAAAAAACCAAACTAGGAAAGTTTCCAAATTAGTCCCTTTCTAAATATAGACTCAATTTTTAAAGCATTGTCGGCAAAGGTGATGCCATGGACAGTTGGAGCCCTTTTTTAGAAAAAAAATTTATAGTTTTGGTCTCTAGCAATTATAATTAATTCAATTTAACCCCTTTCTTAAAAAAATTACTGACTTTTACTTAATTCAAAATTTATAATTTCATTTTCATCCTACGAAAACTCTAGGTGTGTGTATATTGTAGCAGACCCTAAAAAAATTTTAACGTGGGATTGAGGTGTATTTATAATAATGTATGACTAGTATAAATGTGAAAGTACTTTTTAAGTCCCTCTATTATAAGACTGAATCAATTTAGTCCTTTCATTCAATATAATCATTGAACTACTACAAATAATAAAATAAGACCAAATTGTAATATAATTAACAATTATTGCTGAAAATGACATGAATTTTTATAGTTTAACTCCAAAAGAAAATGCCATTTGCAAAACCATTAAAACATTGAAAATATTAATTTTGTTAAACCGTAAATGTTAATTTCGTTGAAATTTGGTCTTATTTAATTCCTTTTATTACTATAAAGAATAAATCGATCCATTTAATCGTAGATGAATTTCAATAGATTTTTGTCATTTGACTGGAATCCCAAAAGCCATAAAAGTTTGAATACTTTTACAAAAAGTCATGATTTTTGTTTGAGTTTTGATCCTGTGCTGATCGATATGATATTGATAACTTTAACTTTTCATTAAAGAATAAAAATTATTGTCGGGTTTTGATTTTCAGTATTAGAAAAAAGCCGATACGTCCGATATTAATAAATTTAACTTTTTTTTCAAAAAATGAAAATTATTGGTTTAGGATGAAAATGAATTTGTAGTTAAAATTGAGATAAGTGATTTTTAAATTAAAGCATAAAATTAGGATAAGATAATGTATTTGAAATACACCAAGACATAAATCTAAAGACAAAAAGATAAGATTAATCAAAGATTAGTGTGGTCCCAAATAATAGAGACTGGATCAAATTAGGTTTTGTATTATTAAATGTATCAATTTGGTCCTTATTTAATAAAAAGAATAAAAAAAGTCTAAATTGAAACGAACTTAACATTTACTATATAAAAATGTGTTAAAAATTATTATTTTTAATTGCAGTTCAATTCCAAATAAATGATTTCATTTACAGGACCATAAAAACTTCAAAAATATTAATTTGACCTTATCTGATTCTTTTTAGTAGTACTGGGACTAGTTTTATCATGTCCTAAAGGGACCTTCTACTACATTCACCTCTCTCTCTCTCTCTCTCTCTCTATAGTAGAGAATATGTTAAACATGTAAAGTTTGGATGTATATCATGATTTTCGAAACTAGATCAATTAGTCAGGCCAATTCAATCGGAAACTAATTAAGGTTAGGTCGATTGACCCATGAACCGATTGAATTAGATTAAATTATTGGTTGAATTAATTTTTATTTTTAATAATCTTTTATTGAACCAAACCAGTAGTCTGAAACATAAATATGTTTGTTATTATAATTATTTTTAAAATTTTTTGAAATATTTTTAAATTTCATATCTTCATGTTTCTGTGATTATGTCAAAATATATATTAAACAATGGACTAAGTCAAATAATATTTAAAAAAAATTTATAGATAAAAAGAAAAAAAAGGAGAGAAAATGAGTAAAATTTTTTGTATGTACCTTTCTTTCTTTTTAAAATTTAAACCTTCTAAATGTGAAACATTGAAAATATTTACTCATTCAAAATAAATTAATAATTTTACTTTTAACTTTACCTCTATTTTCTTTTTCCTTTGCTTCTAAGAAAGAAGTTTAAGATTCTAGAATTAAATTATTGATATGACTCAACTAAAAAAAAATTTCTATATCAAATCAAGTTTGAAGTTTGTATTTTTCTTATGGAAAAATAATAATTTAGAACCTCGTGTGTTGGCCTAATGTTCAGGATGTTTATCGCTCCAGGTCGAGTTGCGCTAGTCGTGTCGCTGTTAGGGCTTTTCTCTAATATTGTAATTTACAAAAAAGGAAAAATTTAATTATGCTTATTATAGGTTCTGATGATATCTGTTTTTTTTTTACACGATGCTTAAAATTACTTATAACCGTTCCAGTGGCGAAATTAGGAAATTTTTTTAGGGGGTCAAAAAAATGCAATTCCACCGTTTTAATAGACTATATCTTTATAATTTTTAAATGATTAAATCAAATTTTTATATTTTTAGGGGGGCAAAGTATAATTTTACTTTTACTAATTCAAAATTTTAAAAATTTTAAAAGGGCCATAAGTAATTTTTTTCATTTTAGGGGGGTCGGGGCTTCTACCGACCCCCTAGTTTCGCATTGAACCCTTCTCTAAAGGTGCTCATGGGCGAGGTTTTAGTTGAGCCTAAGTATAATATTAACATACTTTATTCTTGCCTATACCCGACTCAGCTCGAAGTATGAGCTTAAAATTTTGTCCAAACCCATCCATATTTACAAAAGACTAACCCAAATCTATTTTAACATTGCCCACATTGTTTTTAAAAAAATATTTAATAAATTTATACATATTTTATTTATTAAAATTTTTTATATAGTCATTTCAATATTATTTTAGTGTTTACATTAGAGTAGTATTATATATTTAGTATAGGTTTATTTTTTAATATGTTCTAAATTACATAATATATAAAATTATCATAATAAAAAGTATTATAAACTTAAAAATGGGTCGAGCCTAATTTTTTTATTCAAGTCGATTTTTCAGGCATAATATTTTTACCTAAACCCTCTCAAATTTCAGGCAGGCGTTCAAGCCTAGGCAGATAGCTCGACTCATGAACAAGTTTACTCTTATCCAACCTATAAATAAGAGGATAACACGCTTTAACACACTCGAACCCACGTTCATACCGATCGAACTAAGACTCAATCAAATATACTTATGATTATTTAACTTTTACTTGCATGTATAATGTTCAATTTATTATATAATATAAAAAAACAAAGGCAATTGACAAAAGAATTCTTATCATAGATATAAATGTTTATTTTTTTTTTATAAAACGTGTTTTTTAAAATATATATATATTTTTATAAATATCAATGAACAATTATTAGCACCCAAAGGTCAAATGTTAACAAAGAAAAAAAATCTCATTACGTCGACATTAAAATAATTAGAAAAATAAATTAGCAAAGCCATGTGTTAAATTTAAAAATAATTAATGAATTAAATATTAAAATGTAATTATTTAATTACTTTTACGTTCAAACTATTGAAGAAAAACAACAAAAAGGTTTATGATTAAAATAAATAAATGTTTGATATTTTTATTAAATAAAATAATTAGCAATTAATGAAGCTCTGCCAATAAAAGTCTCAGTGTCAAGTCTCATTTATGGGTCCCATTGAATTTGTCATCTTTTAGTGATATTATTTTTTTTGCAAAAAAAATATGATAAAAGCTTTCAATGAAGTAAATGTTAAATATATTATATTTTTTAAAATAATTAATTAATTAAAATATTTAATATAAGGGTAAATTATTAAAATAGTCACTTGATATTTTAGTCACTCACGTTATCGCGTTGTAACATTTTAGTCAGGGGCGAAGCCAGAACAATTTTTTAGGGGGGCCGGATAAAATTTTAATTTTTTATAGTTTATATTTTTATAATTTATAAAGGATTAAATTGAATTTTTATAATTTTGGGGGGGCCAAAGCGAAATTTTACCTTTATTAATTTAAAATTTTAAAAATTTCTAAGGGCCTTTTAAGCAATTTTACATTTTAGGGGGGGCGGGGCCCATGCCAGCCCCCCTGGTTACGCCCCTGATTTTAGTCACTCAGTCGTTAATTGTCATTAACGGTGTAACGGTAAACTGATGTGGCACGTTAAATCATCATTTTAAACAAAAAATTTCTAATTTTCTAGTCGAGTTAAAGTTTATAATCGAGTTAGGTTCTTTTGAAATAGGGTTTCGAGACGAATCGAGGTGGTTTAATTTTTTAATTAATCGGTATCAAATTTTTTTATATATAGTATAAACTTATATATATGATAATAAATTTTAATAATATTATTAAAAATGATTAAAAAAGAAAATTAATTATTTTGTTTTGATAAAAACATTTTTAAAAAGATTATGACATATTGGATTAAGTCAGCGTGTGGTGTAGTTTTAAATTTTAGGGTCAAATTCAAAATAGAAAAATTAATATTTAATTTCAAATTGAAATCGAATTATGTTAAAGATATATCATATCGGAGTCATGGCTGACGAAAAGTTGTCTCACCGTACTTTATTGCCATCTCTATTTCAAACTTCACTCGGTAAGAGAAAATGAGAACAAATGGAAAGGGTTATTATTATTATTGTTATTTTTAACAATTTTATTATAAGTTTTGATAATATCTGCTCTTTTTAACACAATGTCTAGAACTACTTATAACCCGTCATCAACCCTTAAATAGAAGGATAATGCGCTTCAACGCACTGGCAACAATACTCGTATCAAACGAGTTAAGACTCAATCGATTTTATTTTATATTTTTTAAAATTGAAGAAATGACAAAATATTTCCCAATCATCCCCTCACTAATTCTAACAAATGATACATTTTTTTCTTTTAAGTCTAAAAAGGCTTACAATCAAACGCAAACATGTCAAAGTATTTTGTTTATAATAAGAATTAATGGAAGAAATTTTCCAAGTTCAAACTGACATAGAACTTTGATATGACACATAAATGTGATAGGAAGATATTGATTTTATTTTGATGGAATTATATAGATATAATTAGTTTTCTTATTTATATCGATTGAGTCTTAGTTCGATTAGCATCGGTATTGTTGTCAGTGTAGGAGGATGTGAGTTCAAGTGCGTTAAAGCGTATTATCCTCCTATTTAAGGATTGGGGAGGGGTTATGGGTAGTTCTACACATTGTATCAAAAAGAGCAGAAAAATTAAACTCTATTATCGTGGGAATTGTGAAATCATTTTAAATCAACAGTTAAAATAAAAAGAGAGAAAAATACATATCAATCTATCATTAATTATGCCATGTAAGATTTGCATTGAGAAAAGTGAGTTTACATTTTAACCAATTCAATCGATTTTAATACTAAATGAGAAATTAATTTCCAGAAGAAGAAAAAAACAACGTATTTGGTAACCAATTAAACGACTACAATCTCTTATTTTTGTCTTTTAACCACAACCGTTGATTTAAAAAGATCCCACAACATCTCACTATAATAATATCTCACCTTATAGGTTACCATAATTTTTACAGTAAAAAGTATTATGGAGACCCTTATACTAGGAGTCAGATTGTATTTTGCACTATTTACTCAAAAAAATAGATAAATTAGTCCATGCACATTAAATCAAAGAGTAAACTGGTCATTTCTGTTTAAAATTCCATCCATTTCTACTATTAGAAACTAACATCGCAGGTGAAATAACCAGACAGTTAAACGTTACGTATCCCCTATACCTTATGCTAGAATTTTTAACAAAAAGACCAATTTACTCTTTGGTCTATTATACATGGACTAACTTATTAATTTTTTAAGTAAAAGGAGCAAATTGTAATCCGACTCTTAAAACAACGACCTCCATACTATTGTTACCTAATATGGACACCAATCCCAAGAATATTTTCTCCATGCTGAAAAAGATATTAGAATGGACCTACCAACTAAAACACAAGGTTTGAAATCTTGACTTTGTATAATTATATTTCTTGTGCCGTCTTTGTTTGACCATACATAAGTATTTCTAATAATAAAATATTAGCTATTATTTTTTAGTAAATTAATGAACCCCCAACAATAATTTTTATGTGACGTGAAACCTTTTGTCTAGATTGAATAAGTCACATATTTTTATCTTTTCTTGGAACCAAACATATTTTTGTTATGTTTGCATAGTTTGTATATTTATAAATTACTTGTTTTCAAGGTGGATTTTGGAAATTCAACTATAAACTTTTGAAATGTTAGGTATTATAATTTTGTTATTTTTGAAATGGACTAAACATGGGTCGGTTTAGCCCGAAGGCCTATCTAAAAATTACGGGTTTGAATAAAAATATAAAATGGGTTTAGACAAAAATACAAAATCTATTTTTTAAACAGGCTGGGCTTCAGATAAACTTTTTTTGACTTAGTCTCAACCCGTATTATGATTTCATTATTTTGCTATCTTTTCGCTATTATATTATTATTATTATTTTATTGTTACTGATTAGATATTATATAACTCTTATTTTATTATTAATTTTGCTACTATTTTATAGGTATTTGCTTGCTAAGTTGGACTTATCTTAGTGTTATTTAATTTATTTTTTATTTGTTAGAAATATTTATTTTAATATTTTTTTGTGTATTTGATGTATTATACTTTTAATTTTTTTATATAAAAAATTTTAACACAAGCGAGCTGAGTCAGATTTGGGCAAAATTATAATTAGATTTTTGAATATAATTAAAATTTATTGAGTTATTGAAAATTTTTAATATTATAATAAAAATTGAAATAATAATTAAAAATATTTTTAACATATTCAATATAGTTTATGTAGAAAAAATTGTTCAAAAAATTGATTAAGAGGGGCTTTTGCATAAATCCCACCTTCAAATAAGCCCAATTCAAGTTTTGTGAACCAGTTTAAGCCCAAATTTTGATTTGGAAAAATTTTAGAAATTGAGGCCAACTCCAATAATCATTAATGTTTTCGAATACTCAGTAAGGTTAGATTATTAAGGATGGAAACTAAGATGGGAGAATGAAAGCAAGCGCTGCTCTGAGAAGCCAGCACGCACCCTTCCACATAAAAGCTCACTCACTTTCCGTCATTTTCCCAATTTCGCCTTACGTAACCTTTCGACTACTTTTGTGCACCTGCTTAAGTTACAAACTTGAGCTACCAAGTTCGGCAATTAATGATTTTATAATCCCACTATTTAACTACATACCCTTTGGGTTTTCTTAGTGATGTGGGATGCTATTAGGCTCCATTTAAAATTTGCATTAATCTTTATATTATGTGAAAGTTATAGATTTAGTCTGTGTATTTTAATTTGATTAATTTTAGTTTTTTTATTTTTTAAATTGGATAATTTTAATTTTAACTCAAATGGTAACAGTTAAATTCATTGGTTAAATTCAATTATTAATCTTGTACCCACGGCCGAAGCCAGAACAATTTTTTTGGGCGGCCGAATGAAATTTTAATTTTTTATAGTTTATATCTTTATAATTTTTAAAGGATTAAATTGAATTTTTATAATTTTAGGGAGGGCCAAAATGCAATTTTACCTTTACTAATTTAATATTTTAAAAAAAATTAAAGGACCTAAATATTAATTTTTTATTTTAAGGGGGTCGAGGCCCCTGCCAGCCCCCTAGATTCGCCTCTGCTTGTACCATGCATATAATTGTAGATTTAGCCCATATTTCTCAATTGGATCATTCTAAATCTCTATGCTTTAAGAATTTTGAAATTCCAATCTTGTTACAAATAACCGTCTACATTACAATCAATTGAATAGTTATTTTAATATTCGAAAAATATAAAGACAAAAATGACTAAATTAAAATATAGGGGTTAAATTTATAACTTTTGTAAAGTAGATGGACCAATCCACAAACTTGAGCTACCAAGTTCGGCAATTAATGTTCTTATAATCAAACTATTTAAACAACATACCTATTGAGTTTTCTTATTGACGTGGGATGCGATTTATTAATATTTAATTCTTCAAAAATTAATAAAATATTAAACTAATATTTTATATCTTCTTATAAGGAAAATATTTGATATTCGAGTTTTTAAATTTCATAAACAGGGTCAAGGGATAAAGGTGCTCATTGGCCAGGTCCGGGTTGGGCCTAAGCATGATATTAACATATTTTATGCTTACCCAAGCCCGGTCCTACCCGAAAAATGAGCTTAAAATTTTGCCTAAACCCACCCTTATTTGCAAAAAAACTAACCTAAACTCATTTTAGGTTCGCCCAATTTTTATTTTTTATGCTTACACATAGAGTAGTATTATATATTTAGTATAGGTTTAATTTTTTAATATGTTTTAAAAATACATAATATATAAAAATAACATAATATAAAATATTATAAACTTTAAAATGGATCGGGCTGGGCACAGGCCTTGAATGTTCGAGCCTGAACCATATTTTAAATGGGCCTAATTTTTTTGCACAAGCTCATTTTTCGGACCTGATATTTTTACCTAAATCCTCCCAAATTTCAAGCGGGCCTTTAGGCCTGGATGAGTAACCCAACCCATGATTAGGTCTATTAAGGGATAACAAGTATCTTATATAGGTATAATAAAATATTAAATAAATAAATATAAAAAAGGGAACACATGGCAATTTCTTAAGGCTGCTTGTGGAATAAAAAAATGCATTATCAGTGTACCAAACGCTAACTCTTTTTTATAATCAAATTTAGAATTTTTTTCATTATTTAAATTAAATTGGTGTTGTAAAAATTTTAGCTCAAAAAATTTAATTCAAAAAAGAATAAGAGACAAATTGATAAAAGACGTACACGTGTTGAGTGCTAAAGTTATCATTATACCTAAATTATATGATAATCAAACAATAAAATCTAGTTTGATTCCGAACTATATTTTACAAAAGATAAATTACACTAGTAGTCACAAACTAATAGTAAATTTTGTTTTTGGTCACCTAACTATAAAAAGTTACAAAATGGTCACCAAACTATTCAATTTTGTCTTTTTGGCCAGTTTTAAAAATAGTCATAGTAGCAACTTTAACCCTCAACATTTATACATTGTCAATTTAGTCTTGATTCTAAAAAATCTAACCCTTAATATTTACACATAATTCGGTCTTTTTTGCAATTTTTCTTTTCTTTGTGGCTATTTCACCTAAAAAGCTAAAAAAAATATCAACTAAATTTGATTGAAATATATATAAAAATGGAAACACCAAAAATGCAAAATGTTCATTTTCATATTTTCTCATTCTTTTAAAATTAACCCTTAATGTCACAAAGAATAGCAAAACTACAAAAAAAAATTATCAAATTACACAATGTGTAAATGTTGAGGGTTAATTTTTTTTAGAATCAAGACTAAATTGTGACCCTTTCACCTAAAAAAGCTAACAAAGAAAATTTATCAGCTAATTTTGATTGAAAATATACAAAAAACAGAAACACCAAAAAATTCAAGATATTAATTTTCATCTTTTCTCGTTCTTTTAAAATTAACCCATAGTGTCACAGAAAAAAATAAAACTAAAAAAAAAAAGGTCAAATTACAATATGTGAAAATGTTAAGGATTATTTTTTTTAGAATTAAGACTAAATTAACACAATTTATAAATATTGAAGGTTAAAGTTGCTATTATGCCAATTTTAAAAGCTACCGATGTTAGGTGGTGATAAATTTATAAAAAAGGAAAAAAAAACAAAATTATCAGCTAAATTTGATTGGAAATATACAAAAAATGGAAACATCCAATATTTTGTTTTTATCTTTTCTCATTCTTTTAAAATTAAGACTAAATTGACATAATTTATAAGTATTGAGGATTAAAATCGCTATTATGTCAATTTTAAAAACTACCACTGTTAGATGATAATGGTGGTAAATTTACGAAAAAGGAAGTCGTTAGATTACAGAGCTGTGACAATAGAAGGAAGTGTTGCTATGAGAAGCCAACAACGCTTCACCCTATTCTATTTAATTCAGGGGATCATCATGCGAATGCCGTAAGGCTTGCTTCCGTTCTACTATTATCCCAATATGACCTTAAACACCACTTTTTAACCACCTTAATGCCCCAAATTAGGTTACAAACTTGAGCTACCAAGTTTGGCAATTAATCACGTCATAATCACATTATTTAAACAACATACCTTTTAAGTTTTGATGCTATTTATTAATATTTAATACATGATACAAAAAGAAAAGGTGTATTAAATAAATTTTAATAAAATCTTTATCCAAGTCCTACCAAATCGAGCCATGTGAGTTGCCTAAATAATATTCTTTTTCTCAATCATATTCTTAGAAAATTTCTTTGAATCCCTTTCGAGTCTGAAAACTCCCAAAATGCATGTCTCCAAGTGGTTATTGAGTACAAGAACTTCAATTGGATAAAAATAAGACGAATAAAATTGATGAAGATGAATCAACTTCTATTTGTTAAAAGATGCAAAACTATCATTCTAGTATAAGCAAGATAAACATAATAGCCAGGGGAGAGCAATTAGTTTAATTGGTCAGTTCAGCCGATTTTTTCAAACCAACTTTAACGTGAGAAGACAATCCAACTAAATTTAGTTGGAAAAATTGACCTAACTGAACCGACTTTGATTCGGCCAACTGCAAAAAAAAGAAGGTAATTTTGAAAACTATGTAAAAGAAATGGTGGTTACAATGGCGGAAGAAAAGGGTATGGGCAAAGAGAGAGAGAGGATGATGGCAACTACTAAAAGAAAAAAAAGAGATGGTCAAAGAAAGAAGAAAAGAGATGGTCAAAGTCAGAACTTAAAAAAAATACTTGCTCACGTGGAACATTGAGAAAATTAGTTGGAAAAAAAAAATCCATGTTAGCAATCTGTTAAATTCAAGCAACATATAACGTTCAATGATCAAATTGTTTCATTTTGAAAATAGAACAAAGTCAATAGTTTAGTGACCATTTTTGTACTTTCCCCCTAAAAAATAGGACAATAGCTAAAATGTCAAGTATTTCAACGACTAAAGCTAGGAGAAAAAGACATAAATAAGTATTTGTTCAAATGAAATATACATGTATGTATATTGGCCAAAAAATTAATATATACATATATGATTTGGCTCAGAAAATCTTTCTCCCAGTTTGGGCCCGGCTTGGTAAAAAAACTAGGCTCATAATTTAGGTCGAGCTAAGCCTAGGCAATGCTAAAGAGTATTGATATCCTACCTAAACCCTACCCGACCCACAAACATGTCTAAGTAGAGAGGATGAAGCCAAATATTTTGTTTAGGAGAGTCAAGATAAAGTTCTAAAATTTTAAGGGGAAGCTAAAAAATTTATTCGAAAAGGACTTATATTGTATATTTAATTTTTATAAGGGGCCAAACTTACAAAATTTTCATTTATTCAAATGATTAAAGGACTTAAAATGAATGATTAACTTAAGAAAAAGAAGTTGTTAGATTTCAGAACTGGGACAATAGACCGGAGTGTTGCTCTAAGAAGCCAACAGCGCTTCACCTCATCCCATTTAGTTTAGGGGATTAGCGGATCCCTAAGGGAGGGTTCGCTCCCGTTAAACTATTATCCCGACATGCCTTTAAACCCAACCTTTCGACCACCTTAATGCCCTTGCTTAGGTTTCAAACTTGCGCTACCAAGTTCAACAATTAATCATGTAACACCCCTTACCCGTATTCGACGCCGGAACAGGGTACGAGGCATTACCGGAACACATACACTTGTAAACGTATTAAACCGAGTCATAAAATTTCATCCAAATTATGCATCATAATCACAAACATATAACTTGAATAACACTAGCCAACATCAATGGCCTTGTACAAAATGAACTACTAACTATTAAAGGCCAACATTTTAGGCCAAACCAATTATGACATATACAAATGACTAAGTCCCCTATACATGCCATAAACTTAAGAGGTTTGTATTCACTTTTACCCCACGATGAGAGCTTGATAGTGTGATTACATCTCCGGCGATCTCCAACTCGAGCTAGCATACAACCCTATAAGATATAGGAAAGGAAGGGAAGTAAGCTACAAAGCTTAGTAAGTAAGTATGTAAATAGTAAGTGATTTATTAACAGACTTTTATAAATCTTCACAATATGTTCTCAAGATAATACAATCATAATTGCACATAGTTCTACTTTTTATTCATGTTCATCTCAAGCTGTCTACTCGAGTCACAGTCACTAAATTATTTATATCTTGAGCTACAGAACTCCAAATTAAGATTCGTTAATTTTTCCTGGAACTAGACTCACGTATCTTGTTACCATAAAATTTTCAGAATTTTTGGTTTATCTAATTAGTACAGTTTATTCTTCAAAGTCTCCATTGTTTTGTTGTCTAAAAATTTCGACCTTTCTTCACTAAAAATTAATTATCTCATTGTACAGAACTCAAATGATGTTACCGTTTGTTTCTATTGAAAATAGACTCATTAATAAATTCAAGGATATAAATTTTATCTCATGATTATTTTTGTAAAATTTTTAATGAATTTCCAAATTCAGAATAGGGGATTCCAAAATGATTCTGACTCTATCTCACCAAAATTCAAATATATCAGAATATAAAATTAGTTTGCTCACATCGTTTCTTTTATGCGAGAATAAATTCAATAAGCTTTAATTCTATATCTTATTCAAATTCTAATTCAATTTCCACCATTTTTGGTGATTTTTCAAAGACACATAGCTGCTGCTGTCCAAAATTATTTTATTTCTAAATTTCACTCTTTCATGTTTTCTATATAGTAACTTTCATTGTAACACTTACTCTGTATCAATCTTACCAAAGTTCTATCACATATCCAGCACATTGCTCATAAGTTTACGTACATATACCTACACTTATTCATCACATAATCACAGTCATTTACACTTAGTCATTTCCCGTTGAACATCGGAATATTAACGGATGCATCGGAATATTGCACATAGTGCCACACTTGTAGCCAAAGCTACTTCACATTACTTATCACACATAGGCTCGTTCTCGAGCTATTCACATTCGCGCAGTCTGCTCACACAAGCTCGTCGGTCATACGTAACTACTCGGTCTTTGCTCACACAAGCCGCCGGTATCCACAACACATGCGGATTACCCGACCACCGGTAGAACTTATAAGACCAAACCCGCTTCACATAATCACAATCTCGTCCGCTTCACACAAGCCGCTTCATTCATACGTAACTACTCGGTCTTTGCTCACACAAGTCGTCGAGTATCCGTAACACATACCGGATAACTCAGCCACCGGTAGAACGTACGGACCAGCACCCGGATCACTTATTTCACTTAGATTTCACATAAGTTTCTAGTGAACATGTCACTCGTATCTATTTTTATTCCTAAGGTTCAACCGGGAAATTTCTCACTTGTCGATATTTTGTCAATTACATCAAGTCTTCAACCACAATTCATACCATTTATCAAAATATGAAAACGTAAGTAAAAACGATGCATTATTTACATACAAACTTACCTCGAAAGCAAAATCTATGAAAAGGACTTATTCGTCAATTACTCGTTTTTTCCTCGTTATAGTTCCAAACCTTGTTTTCCTTTATCCATAGAAACATATTTCACTTATTTAATTAATGTACTATTCAAAACAGTCCTTAAATCAACTTTTGAAAAATTACAATTTTGCCCCTAAATTTTACATATTTACACTTTTGCCCCAATACTCGAAAATTAAACTTCAGCCCTTATTCTCATGTTTTATAACATGCTGGTCATTTTTCCCTTCTATGGCAACATCAAATTCTTACTCTAACATACACTTATGAACATTAGGTATTTTTACCGATTACGTCGTTTTACTCGTTTTCACTTAAAATCGTTTAGCAAAAGTTCTTTAACATAATTTCAAGCTTCATATTCTACCATAAAACATCAAACTACACACTTTTCACCTATGGGTAATTTTCCAAAGATGAACCCTAGCATGAATTATTGGTAGCATAAGCTAAATCGAGCTACCGGGACTCCAAAACCGTAAATAACTTGAAAAACAGGGCTAGAACGGACTTACCATGAGCTTGGAAAGTTGAGAAAACCCTAGCCATGTCTTCTCCTGGTAAATTTCGTCCATATGAAAGATGGACAAATTTGGCATTTTAATTTTATTTTTTAATTCATTTAATTACAAAATGACCAAAATGCCTCTAACTTAAAAATATTCTATTTCACCTATTTCATGTCCATTTTTGTCCAACAAATTAACCAATGGACTAATTACCAGTTAAGGACCTCCAATTTAAAATTTCATAGCAATTTGACACCTCTAGCTTCTAGAACTCAAGTTTTGCACTTTTTACAATTTAGTCCTTTTGACTAAATTAAGTGCCCAAACGTCGAAATTTTTGAACGAAATTTTCAAAAAATTGTAGACCATAAAAATATAATAAAAATAAATTTTCTTACGTCGGATTTGTGGTTTCGAAACCACTGTTTCGACTAGGCCCAAAATCGGGCTGTTACAAATCATCTCATTATCACACTATTTAAATAACATACCTTTTAAGTTTTCTTAATGATGTGGAATGTGATATATTGATATTTAATACATGATATTAAAGCGAAGGCTAACCCTTAACGACTAAAGAGATTAAAAGGGACAAGACGCACTCAACTCATATGAGAAGCCTTCCATTTTATTAAAAAAAGACATGATATTAAAAGTAAAAAAGGATATTAAATAAATTTTAATAAAATCCTTATCCAAGTCTGATTAAGTGGGGCCAACGAATTGCTTGCCTAGGTCATGGACGAGTCTAAGTGATATACTAAAGGATTAAACGATACTTTTTTGTACCAATCATCTTCTTAACAAAGGTGTTTAAATCCCTTTTGGGCCTGAAAACTCCATAATGTATATCTCCAAGTGGTTATTAAGTGTAAGAACTATAATTGGAGAAAAAATTGACAAATAAATTTGATAAAGACGAATCAACTTCTATTTTTTAAAAGATGCCAATCTAAAATAAGCATTATACATATAATAGCAACTACATCTTTATTGGGTAAATTCTCCTATTAGCTTGTAACACCCCATACCCGACTCAATCAATGAGTTTGAGCTACAAAATGTTATATTACGATCAGTTACAATTCAATTGAACAATTAAAACATATTATTAAGTTCAGAACATCATTATGACATGATTTACAATCATATATGAGCCTTATACGAGCTTATGAAAGCTCTTCAGATAACTCGAGGTTGAATAATGACCAAATTGTAAAATTTTCAAACTATCGAGTTGACAGGACTTCAGAGGTTCTTGATCATGATGCCATTCATTGATTACTCCTCATGACATTAAGAGCCAGCGTCGCAACATGACTGGCTATTTTCACAAGGTTCGTATGGCACCAATTCATATCACTTGAATCAAACTATCAAATGCAACATTTCTACCATTTACATTCATATTTGACACCCATATGCTTAATTCAAAATGGACATTAGTTATACAATATTCTAATTGACCACTTTTTGATACAAAACCTATTGAAAACATAAGTATATTCCAT
This sequence comes from Gossypium bickii, assembly GCA_025503065.1. NCBI lineage: Eukaryota > Viridiplantae > Streptophyta > Magnoliopsida > Malvales > Malvaceae > Gossypium > Gossypium bickii. Next base: position 1,858,360 of record CP106714.1, on the reverse strand, counting down.
TTATCTAAAACATAGAGAGACTATACAAACATTGCTGAGTCGAAGGCTGCGAATTGGATGTTGAAATCACTTCTCGAGACTTTGAGATCTACAGATATTTGTGCACGTGAATAAACAAACAGTACGCTGAGTGATAACACTCAGTGGTACTTTTATGATTCAAGTCAATAATTCAATAGCATTAGCAATATGAACACATTCAACACATATTCTAAGTTCAACCAATTCATTTACTAATCATGCCAAATATCAAGATGATGTACAAATTCATTTAGCCAAGCTTATACACATCTAGTCATATATGATAATAACTTATTCATTTCATTTTATCTCGTGCTATCTATTCTCTTCTTTCTATTTGATCCTTATCGAATTAATTGATTCATTTCATTTCCATGTCGACCCTTAGGGCTCGTAATAATGGTTCACATGATCTTTCACATATTATCTTTAATCACATTTCACAAATTGACCGCTTTTGCCACCGAAGCACGAACATCGAGGCAGAGAATAAACACTAAAAAATAAAATATAATGAGGTATTTGCAAGTGTGACAGGTCAGTTGTAATATTTATAATGTTTAATAGAACACCAGAGTATTCCAAGGATTGAACCCAAACGAGTCAACGATTAAGTGATCCCTAAATATTTAACATGCAATTATAGGAGCCTAGCTAACTACTCACTAAGCGTTATATTACGACAGGCCGTAATTGAGGTTAATTATGATAATTCGCTAACTAATCACTAAAGAGGACTAAATTATTGAATACATGAAACTATAAAAATTAATAAATTCAATAATAAACATCGATTGATTGATTTCCATGTTGTCAATTAACCTTCGAATTAGGGATCTAAACCACTAATATTTCTAAATTGGCTCGATTTTACCTATTGGCCTCAATTTTACAAAATTAGACAAATTAGTCCAGTTTATCTCTCGACCTCACCAAACTAACCCGAGATGATCGAATTGGTGCCCAATAAGATCTCCTCTCAGTCTCACTTATCTAAAATTTCCCTCAAGGGCGTCAATCTTAAGTTTGGAATTCTATTCAATTTAGTCTAAATTTTGCAATTTAGTCCCTGAACCCAAAAATCAACTAACTAACATTTTCATCGACCAACCACTTAGGATTTAGCTACTCATACTCATATGTAAATAGACTAACAAAAAATAATCAAGCAAAAATAACATTAACTTAAACTCAAAGTAAAGTAATAAAAACACAAGTTTTCTTGCAAAAGCTTAGAGAAAACAATGGAAGCAACTCCAAAGAACACAACAATCGTTCGAGCCCACATTTGAAGCAGTTTGTGGTACAAGAATAGCGAAGAAGGCTATTTCGGTTGAAAGCCGAGAACGACAAGAATCTATCTAGTCGAAGACACATGTGCGATTTATGTAAAGGGATTATTACTACAAATATCACAAACCGGCTCAGTTTTTAAATTTTTTATTTTTTCTTGTGCAAGAAAACTAGTTTTTAATCGAATTTTTTCCAACACGACCTAGTCATCGAGTCTGAGCTATGGGATGTCACATTCGTTGCTGGAGCACCTACGATCAATTACAATTCAATTGAACAATTAAACATATTAAGGCTTCGTTTGTTTCATTGAAAATGACTTCCGAAAAATGATTTATGGAAAATGACATACTTTTCTGAAAAAACTAATATTTTCGTGTGTTTAAATGAATCTGTGTAAAATATTTTCTGTTGTTTTGCAGATTTCTTGAAAATATTTCATTAAAGTTGTTTTCAATGAAACAAATATACATTTGAGATTTATGACAAAGAGTTTAAATGCAGTAGTGAATTGATTACAATGTGATGTTAATGTGAAATATAGTAAATAATGAATCATCATGATGTTAAGGATTAAATTGTAAACTTTGTGAAATTTATAATTGAATAAAAAGAAGTGATATGCATGAAAATTTGTTATGTGAAATAAGATATTATAATGAATTATTTGATTAAAGTGCTTCTATGGTGAAAAATAAATTACAAGACAATAGGGACTAAATTGAAAATTGTACAAAATTTTAAGTGTGAAACAATTTAATATGTGAATAAGGAAATTATGATAAAATTTTAATAAATGTATTATGAGATGATGAAATATGCATAAATTATTGTAAAAGTGAATTTGTGGGAAAATATGAAAATTTTATGATGATAAGGTCTAAATTTTTAAACTTTAGAAAATACATGAATGAAATAATAGAAGTGAAATACATAGAAATTTGATATGTGAAATGAGATATTGAGATAAATTATGTGATTAAAGTGTAACAAGAAAGAAAATTGATTTAATATGATTAATTAGTGAATATTGAACATTTTATGACAAAAAGGGACTCAATTGAAAAGTTATGAAACTTTATAAAAAAATATTTGATAAGTGAAGAATATAGTAGAGAATGTAACACTCTGGTGCTTTGACCCGATATTTAGGTCGTGTATGGGCGTGTTACAGTGAACAAAGCCTTATTAGTTTGGAAAATGTCTTACGAGAAAAATTTTGGTAAGACATTTTACGGGAATAAGGGGATAATTTTACATTGACTGGAAAACTTTTATTGACTGGAAAACTTTTTACGCGGACCATCCTATTTTACATGAAAAAATATTAAAAAAAGTTAAAAATATTTTCCGTAAAAGCTTTTACGTTAAAACAAACGAAGCCTAAGTTCAAACAGCATTACAGCATGATTTCCAATCATAAACAAGTCTTATACGAGCTTATGAAAGCTCTTTAGATTAACTTGAGGTCGAATATGGACCAAATTGTAAAATTTTCAAACTATTTGGTTAACTCGTAACGAGGAGTAGTCAAAGAGTGGCATATGACCAGGAACCCCTGAAGTCGCGACGTCAACCTAATAGTTTGAAAATTTTACAATTTGTTCTTTATTCAACCTTGAGTTATTTAAAGAGATTTCGTAAGCTCGTATATGATTGTAAATCATGTTGTAATGATGTTCTGAACTTAATAATATGTTTTAATTGTTCAATTGAGTTGTAACTGATCGTAGTTGCCCTGACAACAATGTGACATCGCATAGCTCGAATCCGATGATTGGTCGGATATGGGGTGTTACATTTAGATTAAAACTCAATAGCGATTGGAATTTTACAATTTAATTATTGAGCTTTAATTAACTATTTTCTTGGTTAAATTATGTAACCAATTTTCAATATCTTTTCATAATAACTCCGTAAATATTCTCTTTCTACCTTTACAAACTCGGTTTACGGAAATGAGATTTCGAAACCGCATTTTTTGACACCACTAGAAATCGGTCGTTACATAACCTATATAATTTACAAAAGTTGTGGACTTAGCTTTTGTATTTTAACTTGATCAATTTTAGTCCCTATACATTTCAAATTTTAAAATTTTAGTCTTGACTCAAACAATGTCAATTAAATCCATTTAGTTAAATTCAATTACTAGTCTTGTACTATGTGTACAAGTATAGATTTAGTCTGTATTCGCTATTTCAAAATTTGAAATTTTTCTTTTGACACAAAAGACAATCGTTAATCTATTACTTGGATTTTTAGTCAGTAATATGTGAAAATAAAAGTTGGCCTGACATTACACATATGATAATATATTTTTCGCATCAGATTTTGGAAGTAGTAGGACTTAACTTGATGAATTTAACAATTATTATTTGGTGAAGACTGAATTTTTAAAGTTTGAAAAGTACAAATGCTAAAAATGACCAAATTAAAGTAAATGGATTAAATTCAAAACTTTCATAAAGTACATAAATTAATAACAGAATTTGATCCATATTTATTTATAGGTTAACGCAATATTTAGCTCCTGAACTCGACACTTAAGTCTACTTTGATATCCATACTTTTTTCTTTCCACTTTGCGACTTGAAATTGGTAACTAGGCCTACTTTAGTCCCAAAACTTATATTCTGTTAAAACATAATGATGTGACATACATAGATTGTGCCATGTCATCACTTGAAAAATTAAGAGTTAATGTAATTTTTTGCTCTTGAACTTAACGGTTAGGTCCATTTTGGTACTTTTTTTTTGTCTTTTTGATACCCAAACTTGATAATTAAGTCTAATTTAGTCATTAAACTTGAATTTCGTAAAAATATAATGACATGACACTTTAAAATTATGTCATATCATCATTTGAAAAATAAAATAAAATAATATAAAATCTAATTTATTTTTAAAAATTATAAAATTAAAATATAATTTTTTTAAATTTTCATACTATAATACGATGAAATCTCATAGTATCATGTCATTATCGTACTTTTATGAAATCCGAGAAATGTTCCGATTGAAAGTGCAAATGGGCCTTATAATATTTTATGTTTTATTAACTATGATGGGCTTTACTCTTATTTTGCCCAGCCGGGTTTTCTTTTTTTTTTTTTCACGTCAATTAGCAGGCGATTTACATTCGAGTAACCCAAAATTTCGTAGCTGGATCCGCCTCCGCCTCCGCCTCCGCCTCCGAACAGTTGTCACCGGAATCGGAAATTCAGGTTGTAAACAATACTTGTTAACAGATCGGTACTCATGTTGATGAAAAATGGGTTATTAGTTTTGATTTGTTGATAAATTAATTTAGTGGAGAAGAAAACAAAATTTCCTATTTTTCCTTGAAAATTGAATTTTCATTTAGGGTTATGCTTTCCCATTTTTATTTTTAATCAGCCTTTGATTGTTTATGAGTATGATCTGTCATATAATTGATCAGAAAACATTATGGATTTTGCTTGTTTGTTGAGAATTCTTGTAATAAATATCTGTGTTTTTGGGAATCTATTGTTAGGGTTTATCTAACTTATCATTGTTGATTTCTTTGTGTTAGAATTACAAGTTTTTTTGTTTAATTTCATCTACGTATGGTTTCGAACATTTTTTATATAAATTGTTGGTTGAGATTCGTTATTTATGGGATTATTAAGAGTTATTGAACACACTGAACAGTAATTTCAGTTCTGAAATATTTTGTTTGTAAAATTTTTTGCTGAAATCTACGTGATATGTTGTTGGATTTAGATAAGTGAAGATGAATGGAGAAGTCCCCAACATAAAGAAATGGGTTGTTTTCTATCCTGTTTATATTAATTCGAAGAAAACAGTAGCTGAGGGAAGGCGAATCAGTTTGGCTAAAGCCTGTGAAAATCCCACTTGTGTTGAAATTGCTGATTGCTGCAACCATCTCAAAGTCCCTAATGCCATTGAGGTTTGTTCTTATGTGATTTGTGATGCTATTGTGGAAATGTGGAGAAGAATGAGACCGTATCTAGTTTGAACTTTTTGCCTGATTAGAACTGGAGGTTTCAAATTACTTATTAAGTATTCATGATCGAAATTTGTTGTGGATAGTAACAATTATAAGTATTTGGGAATTAGGATTTGGATTTCGAAAATAGTATAAATTGAGTACTAACTGTTTAGAAATGTAACATTCATGATCATTTCTCAAATCCATGGATTTGCTAGAAGCCTATTTAGTAATGAATTTGAAATCCTTAAAATATTTGGATTTTAGATTGAATATCAGCTAATTTGACTATAATATATGCATTTCATTCTTACCATTTATATAATAATTGAAATCCAAATCCAAAATTTTAAATCCAAGTTCTCAATCGGAGCATTAAGTGACAATTGAAATCCACGGAGTGGACTGTCGCCACAGTTATATATTGCCTCCTTTGAGGATTTAGAACTGTTATAGTCTCTGAAAGCCACAGGCATGGATTTTGGTTTCTCATTCATTGCTCCTTTTATCATTCAAGCATTCATTTAGAGTGATGGTTCTATGCATGCAGTGTCTTACTGTTGTTGCTTTTTATCATTGCTTCCTTCTGCCCTGTTTCGGAAATCTACATATAAATAGACATGTAGGGCTTACTATTATCCATTTGTTCTAACAGCTATAAGTATTTCCTCGAGTGAATCAAAATTAACCGAGGGCTGTCGCCACAGTTATATATTGCCTCATTTGAGGATTTAAAACTGTTATAGTCTCTGAATAATGGTTTTTGGGTTTCTCATTTATTGCTGCTTTCATCATTCAAGCATTCATTTGAGAGTGATGGCTCTATGTATATGGTGTCTTACCATTGTTGCTTTTTATCATTGCTTCCTTCTGCCCTGTTTCGGAAATCTACCTATAAATGGACATATATGACTACTATTATCCATTTGTTCTAGCAGCGATGAGTATTTCCTTGCATGAACAAAAATTAACCAAGGGCTGTCACCACTGTTATATATTGCCTCCTTTGAGGATTTAAATATTTTCTCATAGTCTCTGAATGCCACAAGCATGGGTTTTTGGGCGTTTTGTGCATTGCTCCTTTTATCATTCAAGGATCCATCCGAGAGTGCTGGCTCAACATATGCTGCGCTTTAGCTTTTCCATTGTTGACTCACTATTATTGTCCCTATCTCTCGTATACTTTTTTCCCGAGCCAAGAAGGTTGCCCCTCAAACCTCAGTGTCCTGCTACTTTTAGGGCAATTTATTAGCTAAATATTTCAACATCTTATGACAATAATCATTTACCTAACATCTAGGAACTCGGGGCACTCGGAATGTATATGCCTAATATCTTCGTCATCTCGTTGCATTGTTACTTTATCAGCTGTTAAACAAACTGTTCTTTCTACTTGTTTATAACCATATTGGTTGATTTCTTGTTGTGCAGATTGATAAGGCGTACCCTCGTGATTTCATGCAAAGAGGGAGAGTGAGGGTCCAGTTGAAAAAGGAAGATGGGACTTTATGGAATCCAGCCATTTCTTCAAGTAAGTGTAGTTTTAAAAAGAATTCTATTGCCAGTTCTGAGTTCAACATGATTTTCATAGAAACATATGGGCATAAAATTGGTAAAAGTACCATGGAGGTCCCTAAACTAGGAGTTAGATTGCATTTTGCCCTCTCTACTAAAAAAGTGAGCAAATTAGTCCTTGTAAGTAATCAAAAAGCAAATTGGTAGCAGTTAAAAACTGACATGGCTAACAGAATAGCCAAACAGTGACATGTGATGTGCCACGTATATCTCGTACTGACATACAAAGACTAGTTTTTAACAATAGAATTGATGAAAGTTTTAACAGAAGAAGCCGGTTTTGCTCTTTAACCTAACGTACAAGGACTAATTTGCCCATTTTTGGAGTAGTAGGGACAAAAATGCAATCTAACTCTTAGTACAAAGCTTCCATGGTACTTTTACCATTTAAAGAATTTGGTTTTGCGGTGAGTTATTTTAGTGTTTCCTCTGGGTTTGTACTGCTGTATCTGAATTATAATGTAACTGCACTTATCAGTTTAGAATTCACGAAATCAGATTATGAAGGGAGAAATGTTGTCATTCTCTCATTGCTATCATTAAATTTAAAAAAAAGAAAGAATAGTGCCGTTAATGTTACCAAGAATTCTGCTATCAAAGATCCATCCATAATTTGTTTGGTTGCAGGGAAACAGCTGATGCTCCAAGTTGCGGAGTTGGTACCTAGACACCCGGGAAGGACTAAGAAGCAGGAAGCTCCATCGACATCAAGTGCTGCTGCCGGATCTTCCAAGCCCGGGAAGGGTGGAAGAAAAAAGCGATAGTTCTGTAACTCCCTAACCAACAGAAGGTCATGGTTTTCCCTTTGAACATTTTAAAATTTTCCATTGAGTTAAACATCTTCATATGGTTATGGTTTCTTTTTGGTTTATCTGAGTGAGCTTTGGAGTAGATGGTTCCAAAGGAATTCCTTAAATTATTGATAGGTTAATCATTAAACCCTTGGATTTTATTGAACGTTAGGTTTTGGTTTATGAAATGCAGTTCACAGTCTTAAATTTTAGGGATAAAGCAACATTTAGTCCTTGAATTCGACAATTTTTTCCAATTTGGTCCTTGAATTTTTTTGGGTCCACACTCATTAGTTTCCAAACATAGCAACTTTAATTGAAATGATTCTTCAAATATATAAAAATCTTGAAAATAAGTGAATATATCTATTTTAGATAAATTGAACTTATCAACAAATATATATATATAAATATGTGTGTGTAAAAACATTGAGGAGAGATTCATTTATGTTGGTGTAAAATTAAAATTGATTTACATATTTTTGCATCTTTTTGTACGGTTAATTTTTTAATGATTTAATTGTTGAATTTAATTTCCATTCATATAGATCACATATGTCAAATTTGATGTAAATTAAAAATTTCAAATATTTATTTTATATAAAAAAATTCCTTATTGAATATATATTAATATATCTTTAGTATTGTAAATAAATTTAATAAAGATATCTATTTGGTTTGAATGGTGTAAAACTAAAGTTGCTTTACATATTTTCATATCTTTTTGTACGATTAATATTTTAATGATTTAATTCTTGAATTTAATATTTCATTTATATAAATTACGTATATCAAATTTAATGTCAATTAAAAATTTTCGAACTATTTATTTTATGTAAAAATTATTCTTCATTGAATATGTATATTAAAATATTTAATATTGTAAATTAATATGGTAAAGATATTAGATTGGTTTGGAGATATACATACATAACAAGTACAATTATATCAATAAATTTAACATGTGGATCATCAAAATAATAGCCGTACAAAAAGATACGAAAGGATGTAAAACAACTTAATTTTACACCAATATAATTGGATCCCTCCTCTCTCTCTCTCTCTCTCTATATATATATCTCATAAATGTTGGTTGCATGCCTGCAAGTCATCCACAAAAATAATTGAGATCGCTAGATTAAGTAAAACGTATTTGAAAATTTACATTTTAGTCACTCGATTTCAAGAAGTTATAAAATTGTTATTGAGTTATCTGAAAGTTTTTATTTAAGTCATTGGACTATTTAAAAGTTTTATTTAAGTGAATGGGCTGTTAAGGTTTTTTTTTGTTTTTTTTGTTTTTTGTCTTCAAGTTTGTCTAGCAAGCTCCAAGCGATGATTCGGCGATCGATATGATGGGTCAATACCTATTGACGAGTAGAACATATTTTAAATCCAAGTCAATCTGACAGTAGTGTCGGAGATCAAATAAGAAAGCTATTTAGATTTTGGTTTGCAAATTCACGGCATTTAAAGTTGTTTTATGAAAAAAACTATAAAATAAAAGAGAAAGGGAATGGGAGCTTTCTATTGGTATAAGCAATGTAAATAGAGAATGTCGTACAGTAGCTATTTTAACAGCTAATTATAATACAAATGAGAACAAAATGTAACCAAAATGTAAATTCATTAATAGTTTGATGACTTTATGTGGAATTTACCCTAATTATAATTCAAACGGATACTAAATTATAATTAGTTGGAACTTGGCTTTTAATTATAATACGAATGGGACGAAATTATAATTATGTTGGAACTTGTCTTTTAATAATAATACTAATGGGGACGAAATTATAATTATGTTTCTAAATTTTATGCATAAATTATTTTTAAAAATATATAAATTATTACTATAAAATTAGTTTTTAAAATATTAAGTTTTTATGTTGAGTTCAAGCTAAAAAAGAAAAGTCCAATTCACAGATTGAGTTTTAGCTCAATTGATATAAGCATTGGTGCCTATGTAAGAGGACATAAGTTCGAGTACGCTGAAGTATATTATCTTTCTATTTATAGGTTAGAGAGGGAAACTATGAGTAATTTTAGATTTTATCTCAAAACGAGTAAATACAATCAGAATAAATAAAGAGATTGTTAAAAAAAAAATCAAACTCACCTTGTATTACCATTTAAATAATTAAGTTTTTTTTTTTAATATTTAGAAAACGCGGACAGAAAACGAGTTTTGATGGAAAAGTGAAAAAAGTATTTTTTTTTTATACACGCAGAAAAGGTGTATAATGATTAGTTAAGAGAATAAATTAAGTCAAAATATTTTATAAGTCCTTGTACGTTTTGAAAATTTAAAAATAAGTTTTTATAATTTTAATTTCAGTAATTTAGACCCTTTAGTTTTTAGATTTCAAAATTCACATTGTAAACTTATTTGTTAAATTTGTTAGTGTGACATTTGAAAAAAAAAAAATACCTACTTGGTAGTAGCCATGTCATTAAAAAATGATATTGTAATAAACTTAAATTTAATAGAAAAATTTAACAATGTTGACAGTTAGACCTGAATTTTGAAATCTGAAAAATAGAGACAAAATTTTAAATTTTCAAAAAGTATAAGAACTTATGACACATTTTAAAGAATAAATTATTATAGTAGAGAGAAGGGATAAAGCAACATTTAATCTCTGAAATTGGTATCCTTTTCAACTTAGTCCCTAAATGTCCTTTTGGTCTACATTAGTTTTAGAATAAGACAAATATTTGCAATTTTGTTCCATGTGATGATGTAGCACTTTGATGTTAGCGTTATGTCATAATCTAAAAATTTATATTTTTAAAAAATTAGGTGATAGCGTGGTACAATTTTAAAGTGTCACGTTATCATAGGACCAAAATTAAAAAAAGTTGCTAAGGTCAAGGATTTAATGGACAAAAAAGGCATCGTGACCAAGTTGAGAAAATTGCCAAACTAAATGTCCCTAAAGAGAATGAAAACAAAAAAGGTTAGCTTCGTTAGAAGCCCTCAAGCTACGCCATATATTCTAAATTGGTCTTAAATTGTGAAACCTCCTCGATCTTTCTATCAATTTAGCCATCAATTTGAACATTAAATATTAGCATATTTTGAAATTACTTGTTTTTTAACATATCAAATCCGAACTAACATCTTAAGGTGGTGGCTAAATTGAGAAAAAGAAACATAATTAATACAATATTGATATATTTTTCTCTAGTAGTTATGATATAGATATTTGGAAATTTGGAAACTACTTTTAAATTTAGATTAAATTCAGACCATAGTTCAAGGACCAATTCAAGAATTAACCCAAAGTCGCAAAGAAAATTCCAAATTGGAGAGAAAATTCAATTAGAATTCCAAAAGAAGAAACTTTGGTTTTTGGTTTTCAAGGGGTTGATAAAGAAAGGATCCTTCCCTTTGTCTTCACCCTTTGGCTTTCCCATTTTTTAATTTTTATTTTCAATTTGCCCCTTAATCTGTTCTTCGTTAACATCTACAGCAATCCCCAACCTAAATCCGATCACAAGAGAAATCTCATGGCCACTACTGGAAACAAGAACATCAATGCTAAATTAGTCAGTTTTCTGTCTCTTGCTCTTGCTTTTTGATCTTTTAAACCCTACATAAGGATTGGGTTTTATTTATTTTTTGGTTATTACTTGAATTTTGTGCTTTGGGTCTGCTTTATATGCTGAATTATGATCTGGGTCTTATTGAATTTTGCTTCAGGTTTGAATTTTGTTGCAAATTATCAGATGGGTTTGACTTATTTTTGCAAAATATTTTTTTGATTTTGGTATTTTGGCTTCTTTTCATGTTTTATTTTGTTAGTGTTCTTGTTTTCTTTCCTTTTGAAGCTCTAAATCTTAGTAAATGTCTTTTTAATTCTGCAATTTTTTCTTTAAGATTGTGAATATTATGTTGATATCATATGCTTTGAATAGGATTCATATGTTATAATCTTAGAGCTTACTAATATATATATATATATGCCTAATTTGTTATGCGTATACCAGAAAGTAAAGCTTTGTCTTCCGTTTTGATCATTGAACTGGTTAGGGACCTGATCAAATTGGTCCTCTACTATTAAATGGATTTAGTCCCTATATTATTAAAAAGAATCAAATAAGGTCAAATTGGAATAGAATTAACATTTACAGTATAACAAATGTCATTTACTGTTTAATAGAGTTAATTTATTTAAAGTTTTTATAATTTTGTAAATGAAATCTTTTGTTTGGAATCGAGTTTCAATTACAAACAATAAATTTTAAGATATTTTTATACGGTAAATGTTAATTTTGTTATAATTTGGAGTTAGTTGATTATTTTTAATAGTACAGGGACTAAATTGATCCATTTAATAATAGAGAGATTAATTAGATAAAGTCCCTATAATACAGGCACTTCCCAGGTACTATAACTTTTTTTTATTTCATCAGGTTCTACTTGGGGATGTTGGAGCTGGGAAGTCGAGTCTCGTATTACGCTTTGTTAAAGGGCAATTCGTTGAATTTCAGGTCGGTCCTGTAATGGATTTCGGTGAGTTTAATCAGAACATTTCTAGTTCGAAACTTTTGACATCGATCTTATAATGATGTAGGAATCGACCATCGGTGCGGCATTTTTCTCCCAAACGGTGGCCGTGAATGATGCAACGGTCAAGTTTGAGATTTGGGATACCGCTGGTCAAGAGAGATACCATAGCTTGGCACCAATGTATTACAGAGGAGCTGCAGCTGCGATCATTGTTTATGATATAACAAATCAAGTAAGTTCATGATGGATGGCTCTAATGTCTTTTACTACATGATTCGGTAATATAAGCGCACTAAAGTGCCTACTACTCGAAATGTGACATTGGGAAATGAAGAATACGAGGTCGTATTCGGTTAAATTCCATAAACATTATTGCTTTCAAAGGCTAGCTTACTTTTTTAATGTGTTTGCGACACAATGTTCGACTTAAGTTTTGTCTCATTGATGCATTAATCGAAGCATTTTGTTATAGTTTGAAGTTTGAAATGGTAATATTCCTTTCACCGAGTATCTGGAAGAATTGTTATAGTATTCTTATTTTGCAGGCATCTTTTGAGAGAGCCAAAAAATGGGTCCAGGAACTTCAATCGCAAGGTAGTGATTTTCGTTTTATATTTTTCCTTGCAGAGATTCTTCTTACGACTTGTTTACTTAAGTGCTCCGACTAATCGATGTTGAATTTCTTCTTTTCCTTTTCTTGTGAAGGCAATCCGAATATGGTAACGGCACTTGCCGGGAACAAAGCTGATTTACTTGATGCAAGGAAGGTGACATCAGAGGCAAGTTATTAGTTTCTATATTGCTTTTAACTTTTTATTGTTTTTTGAAGTACTCATGTTTGGATAGGAAGATGTAACTTTCCAAAAAGGATAAATTTTGAAATTTTAATCCTGACCCAAACAGTAGCAGTCCTGACCCAAACAATTATAGATTTAGTCTATATTCTCCAATTGGATCATTCTTAAGTCCCTATACTTTTCAAAATTTAAAATTTCAATCCTGACAATAATTACAATCGTTAATCCAATAGTTGAATTTTTTAGCGAGTAATATGTTAAAATACCACACTAACATGGCATTAAACATATGATAAGATGTTTGCCGCATTAGATTTGGGAAATAATAAAACTTTAACAAGTTTAACAGTTATCGTTTGGTGAAGACTAAAATTTGAAAAGTATAGGGACTAAAAATGGTCGAATAAAAGTACAAGGACTAAATCCACAACTTTCACACAAAATACAGACTGATGGCAGAATTTAACCTTCCAAAAACCCTTCAAAGACATGAAAACTTGAAAAAAATATGAACTTAACATTATATAACACTTTCTCGAGTCTAAGTAACACATTATATATACTAGTAATAAGCAATTCTTAGCATTCCGAGTTAGAAAGGATGCTATAATAGGTGTATTTTCAGATTTTTAACATTTCGAAATGACCCTTTTTCTCTTTAAGATGGTAAAGGTTATTATAGAATCACAGTTCGGTTTTGGTTTGACATTGACGTACATGCGAATATCTAGTTGACTTCTTTACTCTTTCGTGATTCAGGAAGCAAATAAATACGCTCAAGAGAATGGTCTTTTCTTCATGGAAACTTCTGCAAAGACTGCATCCAACGTCAACGATATTTTCTATGAAATAGGTAAGGCTAATTCGGGTAAAAGTACTATGGAGGCTCCTGTACTAGGACTCAGATTGTATTTTTCCCTATTTACTCAAAAAAAAAATAGGTAACTTAATCCCTGTACATTAGATTAAAGAACAAATTGGTCCATTCCGGTAGAAATTTCATTCATTTTTACTGTTAAAGATCGGTCTGTGTACGTTAGAATAATCAAACAGTTATGCATGGAATGCTATGCGTACCTCATTCTAACATATAAAGATCAATTTTAACAATGGAAATGGATGAAATTAGGACCAGTTTACTTTTTAATCCAATGTACAGAGACTAATTTACCTATTTTTTTAGTAAAAGGAGCAAAATGCAATCTAAATTCTAGTACAATGGTCTCCATGGTACTTTTATCAGTTAATTTGTTGTTTTGTTTAAGCTTCCCCTCAAAAAAAAAATAAAAAAATGCAGTATTTGTTCAATATATCGGGGATTGACTGATTTTTATTTCCGACAGCTAAAAGATTACCTCGAGCACAACCAGCACAAAACCCTGCCGGAATGGTTCTCATGGATAGACCTACAGAACGGACGGCAAGCGCATCATGTTGCTCGTAGATGACGGTTGTTCTTTACCGGCATGTATTCTCGTGTATCTCGAATTAGCTCATGTAATGCTATCTACAATCAAGTCTCTTGTCCTTTGCGTATGAACTATTTATTATGAACTATATATTTGATAACACTGTTTAATTGTGCTGGAGAATTGTGTTTTACTTGTAATTAAAGTGTGCTAATTGTATGCTTAAACTTCCATAGTTGTAAGTTTTTACTCCATTTTCGGCTCGGTTGGTTTTACGATTCAATCGTATAAGTTGAATTGAAAGATAAGAAAAATAGTTGGAAAAAATAAAAATAAAATTCGAATTTTCTGTTTATTAATATTAATATTGGATTTTAAAAATATTCATGCATTGGTCAATACACAATGTTTTGACAAAGTGTTTATTATTCATGATCATAATGGTAAAAAGTTAAAATTTTTATAATTTTTTAATAGGGTTAAACAATTATTTAGGGCCTGAACTTGGTAATTTTTTCTACATTAGGGTCTGAACTACTTTTTGATTTTAGTTAGGTCCTAAATTGGCAATTGCTCCCATATTGGGGCCAGGACTTGGCAATTGTTTATACATTAAGACTTGAACTTTAAGGCTTTTCAATGACTAGCTTAGATAAAAAAAAAGAGTTTAAGTTCCAATGTGGGAACATTTGCCAAGTTCAGGGTTTAACTTGAATAAAAAAAAGAGTTTAGGCTCCAATGTGGAAAAAGTTGTTACGTCTCAGAATGTGATTTAATCATTTTTAATATTATTCATGCATCGATTAGTGCACAATGTTCCAAATGTGTGATTGGTATTGGGTGAAATGAGCTCATGTGTTCGATATGAATCAAAATTTTAATCAATTTGAAAAAAAATTAATTATACTGATTTATGATCGGAACAACGTGCACCAACCGAAATAACAAATAACCAAAGTAGGTGCGGAACCGACTACATTGATGCGAATTGATACTAAAAATAATAGAAATTCAATAAATAATTGAATAAACATTTTTGCCAGAAATTGTGATTATCTTTGTTAATATTTCCATAAATGTGTTCAATAAGTTAATGCTTTTTATGTTTAAAAATTGAGAAAAATAAATAAAAATATAAGTAGAACATGAACAAAATTGTTGATAAAACCAAGTACACATTCAAAGGCATTCAATGGACCATGAAAATAGTCCATTCAAAATGACAATAAAAAATCCTCCATTCAAACAAGTTCACAAATAAGCACAACCCCAAATTCAACCTTTCCCTGTATTAAGGACATTTTCTCAATATTAATAATTGAATTTGTATTATTAAATTCGAGCAACAAAAGGATTAAATTCATTAAAATAAAAATAGAAAAGCTAAATTTCAAATGTATGAAGAATACAAGGACTTGAAGCATATTTTAACAAAAAAAAATATCCCTAATGTTTTTGGCTAAGCCAAAAATCCAATTTATTAATAATAAAGAAAGCTAACCATTACAATAGTTGTAAGGATTGAAGAGCATAACAAAGTAATAACACCTAATAGATGTTTAATTTATTAACATGACATATAATTTTATACATCGTCACTGCTTCAGATGATGACATGTGATCAAGAATTAACAAGTTGTCGGATATTGATGGGTGAAACATAGTCAAGGCCGCCATCCAATACATACTTTGCTCCGATTACCACCGCCGAATCCGTTGGATGGAATGGATCCCAGAAAATATATTTACTTCGGTCGGGACAAACTCGAGATGACGATATGCATGGAATTAGACCGCCATGTGCCCCTATCACTTCACAACAAGCATGATCAGCATTCTCAAATCCTGAAAAATAAAAAATAAAAAATAGAAAAGATCAAAATTTAAAGCTGATTAACTTTTCCAAACCCCAAATTTAGAGTTCATTGTTGAAAATACTTCACCATATGATCTATAGTTGTTAATTATATCTTCCGTTATGGCATAATAATCGAAATAAATGAATGTCGATCCCGGTAGGTTTTCGGTAAGATCTTCGAGCAAGTTCTTCAATTTAGAGTTATACAACATGGCCATTCTATTAAGTAGGGAAAGACAAGCCTGGCCACATAAATGTATGTCCCTCTCAAATGGTATTAAACCCACTTTTGGGGCATTAAGCACTGTAATCTTCCTAGCATCCAAGTTATAAAGCCTCTGCAATTTACATAGATTGAAGATGGTTAGAAATCAGATGTTGTTTAGGTGTTTTCCGGAGTTGAATCGAGTGAACATCTTGATCAGACAAAAGTTAGTGAGGGTTTGTAAAGAAAAACACTCACCGGCTTTTACTTGATAGATCGAGATGTTTACTTAGTTTAATTACTTAAGAAACTCTTAAAAAGCCATAGCTAGATTCTTAGAAATAGATCTAGAAGTTTACTCGATTTAATCACCCAGAAGGTGAAAAACCCCTTCAACCAGATGAACTTCTTAATCAGGCAAAAGTTAGTGAGGGGTTGCAACGGAAAAACCCTCACCAACATTTACTTGATAGATCGAGATGTTTACTCGGTTTAATCATTAAGAAACTCTTAAAAAAGCCATAGCTAGATTGTTAGAAATAGATCTAGAAGTTTACTCGACTTAAACACCCAGTATGGGAAAACCTCCTTCAAAAAGCCCTAGACTGCTAGAAATCAGACCTTGTTTAGGTGTTTTTTGAAGTTGAACCGAACTTTTTGATCAGGTAAAAGTTAGTGAGGGGTTGCAAAGGAAAACCCTCACTGACTTTTACTTGATAGATCGAGATATTTGTTCGGTTTAATCACTTAAGAAACTCTTAAAATAACACTAACTAGATTATTAATTAGAAACAGATCTAGAAGTTCACTTGACTCGATCACTCAGAAAGGAGAAACCCCATCAATAAACCCTAGAGTACTAAAAATTGGATCTTGTTGAGGGGATTTCAATGGATGAACCGAGAAAGGATTGTATGAAACAAGGATTATTCCTTTCCAATAGCTTAATGCCACATTAACAATTTCATCTTGAATTTCAGGATTTTCATTTGTATTTGATTATTTTTAGGATGAAAATGCTGATATGGCATTAAACAATTGAAAAAAGGATATAGATGACATGGCATCACTATTTCATATAATCATTTCTTAAATTATGAAAAACTTTGACCCACTTAAATTTTTTCGATAAACCCCAATAAGTGAAATAACAAATCATAAATTGAGAGCAATTAGTGGGAAGAATTTAACTGTGAGTTGGGATTTGAAATTTGAAATTATTTCATCCACATAATCGTTGGTACCAAAAGCTGTTCGAAATTCTCCAAATAAGATATCATTAGCCCCAATGCCAAGAAAATAGAGTGAGTTTCTAAGCAATGCTTGAGCCGCTGTTGCACCAATTCTTGATATGATGTCTTGCCTAGTCTTTGCAAAGTAATCCACTTGTTTATCCATATTAATTCTCTCACCCTGCAAAAAAAGAAAATTGCTTTAAACAAGCTTAAATTTAAGATTTTAGAACTAAAAGGGACTAAAGTTGATATTATACCATTTAGCTAAAGGGGGCAAGGCCATTATATGCCCTCCACTAGCTACACCCACTTTAGTAGTAACTTTTTATGGTCAAATCGGATTAAATTAGGTTCGGGTTTAAATCCGTCAAATAAGATTTTCAAGTTTAGATTAATATTGACAAATCTATCTGAACTAATATGTAGTCGACAAGTAAATAAGGAAGAATTTAAGCTTACAAAGAATTCTCCAGTGGCTTGTAAAATTCCAGCTCCAGAGGAGGCATAGTTAACACCTTTCAAAATCATATCTCCAGTTGTATTAGGTGCTAGGAAAGGAGGAGCATAATCTTCAAAACCAATTTCCTCTCCTGTTCAAACACACAAAAAATAAAAAATAAAAAAATTAGTATAGTAGGGACCCGCTATGCATCCAAACTCGAAGGTCTAATTGGTATTTGGGAGGTTTGGGTGAAAATATTACGCTCGAAAATGGGCTTAATATAAAATAGAGGTTCGCTTAAATTATAGGTTGTATTTGGACTTCAATATTCAAGACTTGATCTCGTTCCAACTAGATATTACCATATGAAAACTAAAAAGGAAAAATAATATAAAAATAACATCATTTTATATGGGCGAGCCTAAACGAACTTGGTTAACCATTTATAAATACCGAAACGCTTGGATAAAATTTGAGATCCATAAGGGTTTGACCAAACTTGGACAACTATATATGACGTTGATACCATACAGATTCGGTTCATAGACACTAGAGATGACGAGGGGTGGATGGTCTTTTACCCATCCTGACTCCGACCCGATATAGTCTTAACTTATCCCGACCCCAACCCTAACTCAATAACTATTAATTTACACACCTTAAAAATTTAAGGTGTATCTAATCCCAACTTAAGCCCGAGATGCCATTATTTTTTATTTTTATAAATGTATATTATTTATCAAAATAGAACAATTGGTGAGAGTGCACAAGGAAAGAAAGTAAGCAAGTGAAATGGTTGAATTAAGAGCATTTTTGTAATTATCTCGAGGCAAGGTAAGGTGGTTTTTCCTAAACCTAGTCCCGTCTAAATACTCGCCTCGACTTGCCCCAAACCTAATTTCAAAAATAATCCGACCTTATTAGATCGGGTCAAGTCGAAATTTGTAAATTTTGTATTTTTTGTCATCCTGAATAGATATACCTCAAGTCAACTTCATAAAACAAGAATCGCGTCCGCGTTTTCGATAGCATAACCAGTAGAACAAATATCGATGAAAGAGTTTTGCAGAAACTTGCCTACAACGTCGGCAATGGTTCGGGAATTGGTGTACCGACCGGACGGAGTTCCTTTGGGGAAGTCGATACCGTTAGGATACTCGGGTTTCGCAAATGTGTTGATGTAATAGTTGTTTCCCCCGTCAACCAAAGAATCTCCGAATACAAAGAATGCAGTAATATTATAGGCAAAACAAATGTGTTTGGCTACAATACGAGACAATATGGAACAAATGATGATAAGCTTGTTCCGAATGGTGCCCATTTTGAGGACTAAAAAGTAAGAACAATAAAAAAGCTAAGGTGGGTTTTGGATTTTTTTTCTTAAGGACTTACTGAAGAACTTAAGCTTATTTCGATTGTTTAAATAGTAAAGCAAGCAAAGGTTAATCATTACTTAGATAAGGTTAAAATATGATCTAAGTCCTTGTACTTTTCATATATTTGAAATTTAGTCACCCTACTTTATTTTAAGGACTTTAATCCCTAAACTTTTTGGATTTAGGTTTATTATAAATAGGGGCGGTCGGTAATGGTGACCAAGGGTGGCCTTGCCTCCCCCCCGATCCCCGTCGCCCCCATTTTTTTTTTAAATTTCAATATTCCCTTGATTCTTTTTGAAAATTTTAATTAGGCAACCCCAAAACTTGGTCTCAAGATCCAGTACTAATTATAAACTTTTTTTTTTTGTTACATAGTTATTAAGTGAGTTTTTTTATTCCAAAATGTCACACCAGAGAATTTAAGAGAACTTTAAAGAAATTAACAATTAGATATAAATTTTAAAATTTAAAAAGTAAAAGGATTAAATTCTAAATATATTGAGAATAAAAGGATTTGGAGTATTTGGTGGTTCTCTAGTTGGAAGGAAGTCATATATATGCAATTTTTTTTTCATAAAATTCGAAATTGAATCCAAATTCGTTGATTATCTACATCAAATTGAGTTTTATTATTTGAATTTAAATATCGAATACATATTTTGAAAGATTAAAAGTCAAATTTAGTCCAATTGACAAAAAAAAAAATGTAAACATTGAGAATTAAATTGGACATTATGCCAAAAACAAGTTGTAAGTTAAATAAAGAAAGGGTAAACTATCCAATTAGTTTGGTCACCCCAATTTTTTATTTGTTAATTTGGTCACTCCATAAAAGAAATCGATCAAATTGGTTACTCTACCATTAAATGGAAATAGAATGACTAACGATGTATTTTCATGTATTGTTTTAGGGTGACCGAAAAAGAATGACCCCTATTTAGAATGACTAACGAGCAATTTACCTTTATTTTAGAGTAACTAATATAGAAATACACAGTTAACATTCCGTTACCATTTAATGACGAAGTGACCAATTTGATCGATTTCTTATTCGAATAACCAAATAAAAAAAATAAATGATCAAAATAAAAACGACCCCTGCTTAAAGTGTTTAACGGGTAATGATAATCATTCCCATCATAAATAATTCGTCACTCGAATGTTTTTGACTTGCACTACAAACGACGGCTTCGAAACTTCGGCGCAGATCTAAGAGCCGAAATGCAAAAGAGATATTAAATAATCTCTAAAGCCTATGGACCAAAATTTATTACCTTTTTTTAATAAAATAATTTTTGACTTAAATTTAATGCAAAAAAACTCGAATTTAATGTAAATAATTAATGAATTTAGATTTAAATTCGAATTTTATAAAAATTGTAGATATATGATTAGTTGTTATTAGGGGTGTTCAAATTTCGACAAAAACCTAATTAATCGACCGAACCGGTATAATTCAGTTGGAGGTCGGTTAATAATTTTTTAAAAGTTCGATTATGGGTAATTCGGTTTGAAATCGGGTAATTAACCGAACTTAATAATTAATAATACAAATTATATGTAATTTTAATTCAAGACAAATGAATATTATCAATTTATTTATTTTATATGTTTTATACTTGTTTCAACAAAAAAAAAATATAAATTTCGATTAATTCGGTTGACAGACCGAAATAACCAAAATATTTCAGTTCGGTTAACAGTTAAAGGACTAAAAAGTTCAATTAATTCAGTTAATACTAATTCGTTTCAATTAATCGATCGGTTAACTGTTTGAACACCCCTAGTTGTCTATCTCTATAAAAAAAAAAACTAAGCTTTCCTTCCAATAAGGGAACCACCAACCAACGTAAAAACCTCTTGACAACAACAATATAAAAAGAATAATGATACTAAGGATTTATCTCTAATAATTGCCATGGCATTTTGGAAAAAAAAAAAAAAAATTCACTTGTGTTATGTAACGAAAACTAATGTTGGGGAAGTTGCTGGTGCTCGTTCCATATGCTGTTAGAACAAAACTAATTTCTACTTGGGTCATCGAGCTGGGACTTGAATAAGTTTCAGTTGTACTGAGTTCGGTCCATTTAAGTGGCATATTTGACAAAACAAGAAGCATATGATTCAACTAGAATGCTAAGACTCCCAAAGACTTCCAACCGAATTGTTTGAGGTGATTGAATAAGCATGAAAGACTTATTATTATCTCTTGGTGATTAAATTTTTATTTTAGAGATATATCATATTATATTTGTTCTAAGGGAGTTTTTCAGCTTAAGGAGGTTATTTTGCTGCCTTTCGAGCCTATTTAGGCGTCATTCTCCCTTGGAATATCATCGACTTTGAGGGCTGAACATCTTTTGAAAGTTTGAGTATCGTGTTATTTTTCAGCTTGCTTATTTGTTTCTTGTATTGAGTGTTGATTTCGTTGGCTAGAGTGTTTGTAACACTTTGTCGAAATTCTTTCCTTTGAGGCCGTTTGGTGAAGATCAATTGTTCTCTATTGGGGTTGCATATACTTGCTTGGTGAAGGAGTTATGAGCTTTAGCCAATAGGGAAAGAAGTGTATTGTTGAATTGTCTAGTGACAAATAAAGATACATTCTGAGCCAAGGCTCCACAGATGTAGGACCGTTGTGTCTAAACTGCGTAGACAAATATCAGTTGTGTTGATTCTTTTTCTTTTCTTATTTGCATACGCTGCTTGTTTTCGTTCTAATTGTCGTTATAAAAAAACGTTAAGCAAAGTTGGTTTATTATATCTGTAAATTGATTATTTTTCAAATACCTTTATAATAAACTTGAATTTAACATAAGAATTTTAAATTCAAAAAGTTAAAGACTAAATTCCTTGAAATAAAAGTAGGAGGACTAAATTTTCAAATGTACTACAAGTACATGGACTTACAACGTATTTAGCGAATTTGAACTCAAGTTATATATGGGTACTCTATATTAGTAGTCACCTCATCTATTTTTTTTTAATCACCCAACTATAAAAAGTTACAAAATGGTCACTCAACTATCTTAGATTTTTGGATTTTTCTATTTTTACGTTAGCCAACTAATAATCGAAAAAGATAGATTTGAATAGTTGGATAACCAAAAAAGAAAAAGAAAATTATAGTTAAATGACTACTAATATAATTTACCTATTATATATTTAATTTTACACCAGTATAAATAGATTTCTCTTTATTGTTTTTGGTGAATTACAAGAGGAGGGCAAAGCCCTAACAGCAACGCGACTAGCCCGACTCGAACCTAGATCAAACCTGAAGCGATAAACACCTTAACCATCAGACCAATATACGAGATTCAAATAGATCTCTCTTTAACCGGAATTCGTTAAATTTATAACTGAGAAAATGAAGCACATTGATGACTTTGAGTTGGTCCATATTGAAATTATACGAGTTACATTCCATATTTGATTTCATAGCAATTTTATTGCAAAGGTAATAAATTTGGGTCCATATATACATCAAGTGGATGAGATCGGTGGAGTGGTCTCAGTTGGAGATGGGATTGGACGTGTTTATGGATTGAACGAGATTCAAGCTGGGGAAATGGTTGAATTTGCGAGCGGTGTGAAAGGACTAGCGTTGAATCTTGAGAATGAGAATGTAGGGATTGCTGTCTATGGTAGTGATACCGCTATTAAAGAAGAAGATGTCAAGCGCACTGGATGTGCCTGCAGGAAAGGCTATAGCGTATAGAGAGGAGTATCTAATTTATCTTTTTGTGCATTTCGGCTTTTGGATGGGCGCCGAAGTTTCCAAGCCGTCGTTTTTAGTGCAATTGGAAAACATTTAGTGACGAATTATGGGTTTTTTTACAAAAATGGTACAAAAAAATTAAAAAGTACTAAAATGGTATAGCCAAAAAATTATGTTACCAAAATGGTACATTTGACTTGGTGGAGGGGCTGTGAGAGGCGGCACAGGTGGAGGGGCTGTCAGAGGCGGCATAGATTAAAATCTGCTGAAAAAAATTTAAAAGATTAAGGGACCTATTATGTAATTTTTTACAGTTCTGGGAAAAGGAAGGGAAAGGGTGCCGCGTGCGGCATCAAACTTTGAATTTGAGTAATTGCCTTCTATGCCCTCCTTATTTATTATTTTCTTCTTTTTATTCTCTTTCAACTCACTATATTGTGTTTAAACAAGCCATTAATCTATTTTTGTAATTAAATAAGCCCTTTACTTATAGTTTTTACTCATAAAAGCCTATTTTAATATTAAATTAAATATATATTTTTTTATTTAATAAATTATTTTCATCAAATTTACATCAACTTTAGATATGAATTAGTTTAATTTTTTTTAAGTAGCTTTACTTTAATATTAAAATAGGCTTTTATGAGTAAAAACCATAAGTAAAGGGCTTATTTAATTACAAAAATAAATTAATGGCTTGTTTAAACACAATATAGTGAGTTGAAGGGGAATAAAAATAAATAAATAGGGAGAGCTTAGAAGGCAATTATTCAAATTTAAAGTTTGATGCCGCACGCGGCACCCTTTCTCTTTCTTTTCTCAGAACTGGAAAAATTGCATAATAGGTCCCTCAATCTTTTAAATTTTTTCAGCAGCTTTTAACCTGTGCTGCCTCTGACAGCCCCTCCACTGGTGCCACCTCTGACAGCCCCTCCACCAAGTCAAATGTACCATTTTGGTACATAATTTTTTGGCTATACCATTTTGGTACTTTTTAAATTTTTTTGTACCATTTTTGTAAAAAACCCGACGAATTATTTATGATGGAATGATTGCTTTATTATTTGTGACGGATAAAACATGAAGAATCTTTTTTAAGATTTTATTATCTTTTTCTTGAATTAAATATTTTATTTATGTTCATTTGTTTTCGTTAAGGATTATTATTGTGAAGAGAAAAGTGAGTCGAATTTCACAAGTCTGTGGACTTTTAAGAGATGAGTAATTTTTTTTAAGGTGTTGTTATTGAAGTCTTGGAAGACAATTGCCTCGAAACTGTGTGCACAAAGTGATTGACAATTTCGCCTTAATAACAAAGGATTCAATATTTGGCAATAACTTTAACTTTCGTGAAAAATGATCATTATTTACGAATAATAATGATAATTATTTGTCACTGACAAATGACCCATGACCCATGACCACTTCCCATGACCCACCCATGACCACTTTTCACTTTTATGGTCCATACAATGTTAGTGAGAGCATACCACTTACTCTTTATTTGAGTTATGAATTTTACTATCGTAAGTGATTTCATGTCAGGCAGAAGTCATGTACTCAACTTATAGCCATTCCTACTCAGGATTTAGATAAGTCACACCATAAATGTCACAAGTGAATAAATCCATAAGTGGATCTAGGATAAATTCATCTTAAGTCCAATCCAATGAATTGTTAATCTAGACAATCACATCTATGTCTCTATTTTTGAGAGTTAATAGCTCCAATAGCTAGACAAGTTATCTCCCTGGATTCTGCAAATTTTGGATAATTTAATATTACCTACTAATATAGGTTGTTTTCTCGTATTATAATTCGTTCCAATAATGCAATTTATTATTAGTTAAACTTTAGTTAAGCAAGTAGTGTATATTTGCTTATACATTTTGCTTTTCATGCAAAAACCATAGAGGATAATCATATAAAGATTAATTAATCAAACATGTGGTAGTTTTACTTATTTAACCAATACAAAAAGATTACACGTAGTATGATGAAATCATTGCACTAAGGGCACAAATCCTAACATTTAATATCTGTATTGACAAAATGGCCTTGTCGATATAATATTGATACGCTGTTAACTCAATTAAAATATTTTAAAGTTTATGGATCTATTTAAAATTTGGATAAGATTTGGGGACATTTCATGCAATTAACCATCTAAGTCAGTGGCGAAGCCAGGGGGCTTGCATGGGCCCCGGCCCCCCTAAAAGGTAAAATTTCTATTTAGACCCTTAAAATTTTTTAAAAATTTTAAATTAGTAAATGTAAAATTACACTTTGGCCCCCTAAAATTATAAAAATTCGATTTAATCCTTTACAAATTAGAAAGATATAAACTATAAAAATTAAAATTTCATCCGCCACCCCTAAAAAGTTGTCATGACTTCGCCCCTGCATCTAAGAAATATAATTAGATTTGAAAACATGCTTAAAAAATTGATGAGTGAAGATAGACTAATAGATATTCAATTTATTAACATGAATGGGATTTTTTTTAATCCGAAGGATATTACGCGCTTAAGGGTGTCCAAAATTCATGTCTTTTAAATTGTTTCAATAATGTCAACTAAACTAAGACTCGAAAAATGTAACATTAATATATATGAGTTTATATTTGATGTGCTGAAAGTGGATAATTTTATACATTATCAATGACTCGGAAAATGGCATGTCATCAAGAATTAGCAAGTTGTCGGATATTAATGGGTGAAACATATTCAAGGCCACCATCCAGTAATTGCTTTGCAACTATTAAATTCGCCGACTCCGTTAGATGGAATGGATCCCAAAAAACATACTTTGTTCGATCAGGGCAAATTCGACACATCGGTAAGCATGGAAACAGACCGCCATGTCTCCCTATCAGTTCACAACAAGCATGATTCGCCTTCTCAAATCCTGGAAAAAAAAGAGAGATCAAAATTCATATCTCATTAACTTTTTCGAACCCTAATTTTAAAGTTCATTGTTGAATTTCACCATATGATCTGTAGTTGTTAATGAGATCTTCTGTTACTGCATAATAATCGGCATAAACAAATGCTGATCCCGAAAGGTTTTTCGTAAGATCTTCAAGTAGGCTTTTCAATTTAGAGTTATATAACTTGGCAAGTTTATTTAGTGAGGAAACACAATCTTGGGCACAGAAATGTATGTCTATCTCAAATGGCATGCAACCCACTTTCAGGGAACTCAACACAACAATCTTCCTGGCACCCAAGTTATAGAGTGTCTGCAATTCACACAGATTGAAGATAGTTAGAAATCGGATATTATTTAGGTTTTTTTTCCGGCGTTAAGCCGAGTGAACATCTTGATCAGGTGAAAATTAGTGAGGGTTTGTAAAGAAAAACCCTCATCAACTTTTACTTGATAGATCAAGATGTTTTACTCAGTGTAATCACTTAAGAAGCTCTTTAAAAAAAACCCTAGCTAGATCGTTAGAAATTGGGTCTTGTCGAGACATTTTTGGTGGTTGAACAAAGTAATCTTCTTGATTAGGTGAAAGTTAGTAAGGATCTGCAAAGAAAAACCCTAACCAACTTTCAACCGATATATGCAAAAGTTCACTCGACTCAATCACCCCAAAAGGGAAAAAACCCTCAACAAGCCCTAATGCTAGAAATTGGATCTTGTTGAGGTGATTTCAATGGTTGAATCGAGTAAACTTCTTGATCCGTTTGATGATATTTATAAAGAAAAACCCTTGATCACAAGGGGGAAGGTAGTGGGAAGACTATAATTTAGCCCCCTTCAAATTCTATAAAAAATTAACATGATACATAATAAAATTATAGTTTGGCCCCTTAAAAATGATAAAATTTTGATTTAATCATTCTAAAACTATAAAGATATACGTCAATATAATAGTAAAATTGCATTTTTTGCTTTTATAAAAACAAAATAACTTAATCCTGACCCCCGAAAAAAATTCTTTCTTCCCCCTTGCTCAATCACCTAAATTTTTTTAATAAACCATAATAATTGAAATTAAAATCATAATTTGAGAGAAATTAGTGAGAATAATTAACTGTGAGTTGGGATTTGAATTTTGAAACTACTCCATCCACATAATGGTTGAAATCTAAAGCTAGAGAATATTCTCCAAATATAATATCATTGGACCCAATCATAACAAAATAGAGTGAGTTTGTAAGCAATGCTTGAGCCGCTGGTGCACCAATTCTTGATATGATGTCTTGCCTAGTCTTTGCAAAATAATCCACTTGTTTATCCATGCAAATTCTCCCACCCTGCAATACATATAATTATATATAGATAATCCAACATTTTCACCAATATTATCGATTGAGTCTTAACTCGATTGGTATGGACATTGTTGTCAATGCAAGAGGACGTGGCTTCGAGTGCGCTGAAGCGCATTATCCTCCTATTTACAGGTTGAGAAGAGGCTATAGGTAGTTTCAGGTATTGTGTCAAAAAGAGCAGATATGATCAGAACCTATAATAAGATTATTCAAAAAAAAATATTTTCACCAATATTAGTTTGATATCTTCTTCAGCAACTCAAATCAAAACTACCCATTAACTTTAAAAGGGTGTTTGGTTGTAAAAGATTTTTACAAAAAATAAAATAAAATCTATAACAAATACAATTTAGTAAAATATGTTTTTAGGTAGTCTTATATTTTGTCAACCAAAGAACAAAATCTTACATTCTAGCCAAATTAACCAAACAAGGTAATGCAACATACCTGTAATATCGATATCCTATTACCAAAGATAATCTTACATTCCGTGAATCAAACACCTCGTTAAAGTTATCTTGAATTTATAACCTCGATTTAAGTCATTTTAAAAGGAATGACATCTAAGCTTAGATATGTCAATTGGGTGTATGCAAGATAATTTTGGGATGAACCAATCTGGATATGGTTACTCAGGTTTTAAATTTTTTGTGTCATTTCGGTTTCAAGTCAACTTCGGTTCATGTTATTTTGGGTTTAGGTTTTTCAAGTCAGGTTAGATCATTACAAGTCAAATTATTTTAGGTTACAGCTACTTCAAGTTCTAATCATTTCAAGTTTGAGTAGTTTAGGTGTTGGTTAGACAAATTCAAATTTTAACTTTTTATGGTCAAATCAAATTTTCGAGATTAAGTCAGTATTGGCAAGTCTATCTTAACTAATATTTAGTAATGCAAGAAAGAAATTAATCTTACAAAGATTAATCCACTAGATTGTAAAATTCCAGATCCTGAGGAGGCATAGTTGACACCCTTCAAAATCATATCTCCATTTGTATTAGGTGCCAAGAAAGGAGGAGCATAATCTTTAAAACCAAGTTCCTCTTCTGTTCAAACAACACAAACAAAAAATTACAAAATTATCGTGTTATCCATCCATACTTGAATGTAAAATTAATATTAGAGAGATTTGGGTAAAAATATTATACCCAGAAATAAGTTTGCGTAAAAACATTAGGTTTGTTTAAATTATATGTTGTGCTTTGACTTCAGTATTCTAAACTCAAGCTCGTCTTGATTAGACCTGGCCGATTTTTTAATTTTATAATATATTATATAATTTATAACTTATAAAAACTAAATATATAATACTATAATGTAAGTATAAAAAATATGTTACGTTGATTGTGTTTTGGAAATTTTTAAAAAAGGAAAAAGAATATCAAATAAAAAATAACTTCTTGTTATATGGACAAACCTAAATGAGCTTGGTTAGCCAATTGTAAATATAGACATATTTAGATCAAATTTGAGACACACATAAGCAAAGACATAGGCCGGGGGTGAGCAATGGCATTGGCCCCCCAAAAATGGTAAATTTGCCCTTTAGCTCATTCAAAAATTTATGATTCATCTCTAGTTCCCTAAATCAGTTTCCTACGCATGGATCATGTCAAGCTTAGGCAACTATATAATGTTGATACCATACAGGAGCTTGATCCAAACTCAACCTACTCTAGTCCATAAACACTAGAGATGGCAACTAGGCAAGATGGTTTTTGAATCCGACCCGATATATCCGCAACTTACCCTACATGTTTTTTTCCCATTATTATGGGGCTTAATATATAATTTGGTACTTGAGTTGACACTTTTTTATAATGTGGTACTTGTGTTATTTTTTGCCCTAATCTAGTACCTGTATTTGACAAAACTTTTATATTTGAGTAGCCCAAAGGTAATGGTATTAACTTTCTAGTGTTTAATTTCAATTTTGGAGTTGATTTGATAAAAATTCATAATTACAAAATGATATATTAAGCCTTATTATGATAATCTAAATTAAAAAATGACAAACTTGCCTATAATGTCTGCAATAGTTCGAGAATTGGTGAACCGACCGGACGGAGTTCCTTTCGGGAAATCAATACCATTAGGAAACACCGGTTTTGCCAATGTGTTGATGTAATTGTTGTTTCCCACTTCGACCAAAGAGTCTCCAAAGACAAAAAATGCAGTAATATTATGGGCAAAACAAATGGTGGGTACCCTTAAATGGTTGGCTATAATCTCAATCACTAAACAAATGGTCATAAGCTTGTTCCAAATGGTGCCCATTTGTGTTGAAGATTTTGAGAGGTGGGTTCTTGTTGTTTTTAAGCTTTTGGGTCATGAATGGTTTAAATAATAAAGCAAGCAAAGGTTGAGTAGCCTAGCCTATGATGATAAAGAGGCTTTTACATTGGTTGGTACTTCCCCTACTTGAAAGCTTATCTATTTATGGAGATGAGAAGGATTTGAATATTTATAATTTTTGTAAAATTTGAATATGAATCCAAATTTATTAATTACCATTTTTTTTTCTTTACATTCATTACATGGTAGCCTCACTTTCACCTATTCGTTAGATTCGGATATTCGAATTCAAATTTTAAAATTATTATCCACCATTAGGGGCGAAGCTAGAAAATTTATTTAGGGGTCGAAATTAAATTGTAATTTTTACGATAGTAAAAATACAATCTCACTATTTTAATAGCCTATATCTTTATAATTTTTAAAATATTAAATCAAATTTTTATTATTTTTAGGGGAACCAAAGTGTAATTTTACCTTTACTAGTTTAAAATTTTAAAAATTTCAAAGGACCTAAATGAAAAATATTCTATTTTAAGGGGAACTGGGGCCTCTACTAGCCCCTAGCTATGCCCCTGTCCACCATAGATTTAGGGTGGAAGCAAATAGAAATAATGAATATCCATTATTTAAATTCATATTACTTATTCGGATAACGAATGCAGATTTGAGTTCAGATATTTAAATCCACACTACTTACAAAAAGTTTATAATTTTGACTTTTATATGTAAATGAAATTTTAGCGAATTTGAATTTGAGTCTTTGTTTATTTTAATATCTGAAAAATGATTGAAAATTTGAAATCTCTTTTTTGCGGATTTAGATATCCAATGAATAATAATATTTAGTTCCGATTTCAGTAATAATAATTGGATAATTTAGGGATAATAAATGGGTATAAATTTTTTAGGCATGTTTGAATTCAGATAATTAAACAAAAAAAAAAACATATATTTATCCTACTACCATTCATATTCAGTGAGGCTTTTCAAAAATAAAAAAGTTCAATAATGTTTAAACAGGACCGGTTGGATAGGGAGTCTACCATAATATCATTCCGGAGAAAGCCATTAGACCGGTTAATCTAAGAACCAATACAAATTAGTTGAACTAGAAATTTTTTATTTTTAATATTTTTACTTTTTAAAATTTTTAATGATTTATTTAATCGAATCGGATATACCAGTTGAATCAAAGAACCAATGACTTAACCAATGTGATTCTATTAACAAATTATTTAATTTTGGAGATACGGTTTAGAAAATGGTCCATATTAGGCTATAGGTTTTATTTTATTTTTATTATTATTATTATTTTGCATTTAGGCTCTTAGATCTGTGCCAAACTTTCTGAGCCGTCCTATACTACAAATGAAAAACAAAAGTTATACATTTAATTATCATAAGGACTAAATTGAATAATTACTTGGATTCAGTTAAGTTATTGATGATGTGACATTATAAAATTATGTCACGCCATCACCCAAAATTTAAAAATTTTGTATAAATTCTAAAACTACCAAAAAATTTATTTAAAAAATATAAAGAAATTATTAAAAAAAAATCAAGTGATGACATGACACAATCTCATAATACCATGTCATTATGTACCTTAATGGAATCTAAATTCAGTGGGGAAAGCTACCAAGTTTCGAGACTAATATGGATAAAAAAAAAATTAGAAACCACGGAAAAAAAACTAAATATTACTTCAAAATTTTAACGAATTTTTGTACTATTTCCGAAAGAAAGTGTTTGAAAGGATTACTTTCGCAATATTACAATTTTTTTTATGATTTTGCTATATAACTAATTGAATAAATAAAAACAATAAATACATTCTACAGTATATTTCACTATAAAATATTAGAAATTTTATCACACGCATATATGTATGGAAATCACATATTTAAAACACGGATATGTGTTAAAAATAGCATATAATAAATAATGAAACGTAATGTTTGAAATTAATAATAATAACAACACGTATACATACGTACGGAATTAAAATTAAAAAAAGTTTAATTTGTGAGTATAACGTTTGAAACTAATAATAACACATATGCAATATGTACAAAAATAAAATTAAAAAATTAGTTTAAACGTGAGTAGAATGAAATTTAAATAGGTAAATATAGAGAAATTATTTTATAGACCATTCCAACCGCATCATCCATGGTATCTTTCCAATTATTTAATGTCATTTCAGCAATATTTTTGCATCTCATTCACACATAGTTTTGGAAATTCTGTTACCTTGAATCCTGAACTCCAAACTCGAAACCTTGGACCCTGAATGTGATTCAGATTCAAAGTTTAGGGTTTGGGTTTAAAATTTAATATTCGATGTTTAGGGTTCAGGGTCAGGGTTCTAGGTTCGGGATAAAAAATAACCAAAATGATGTGTCAATGGCATGGAAAAAATTGTTGAAATGCCATTAAATAATTGAAAAGGGACCATGAATGATGTGGTGGAAAAAGTCCATAAAATAATTTCTCGGTAAATATATCATATTAAGAATATTGGTGACATGGGTTCAAATATCAACATTTGTAATTTTTTTATTATTTTCAATTAAAAAGACAAATTTACCCCTATAATAATATACCTTATTTATAATATGGAAGGTTATTTTAGTAATTTCATTGACTAAATTGATGTCGAATTGACTCGTGACACCAACTCAATCACACACTTAAATAATAGTATAGATTAAAACACAATAATAATAATAATAATTAATTCACAACGTTAAATTCAAAGATTTTATATTAAATTTCAAAGATTTTATGTGTACATTTATGGTCTATCAATAATATTGAGACACATTACCAGTAGATTTGCTTACCCTTTTTACCTTTTTTTATTACACTTAGTTATACCTAACTTGGCATTGTGTTATTTCGAGTTTGGATCATTTTCGGGTTAGATCGATTTTGAATTTGAATTTAGTGAGTTTGAGTTATTGATTTTTCATGATTAAATCAAATAAATCAAGTTCAGGTTCAAACTGATTGGATCAAATCTTAAAAACTCGAATCAATTTAACTATTAATTGAACTAATTAAAATTTTAAAATACACGATTATAATTAAAATTAATGAACCCTAAAATGAATATAAAGAATATCGAAAATAAGAATCCGATCCTTTTCTTTTTGCGTTATCATAAAGCAACTATAAGATATAGCTTGTAATGATAATATCCTCTAAAATTGCATAAGGGAATATTGTCTTCAAATCAAAGAATTAAAAAGCCATTTTATTTTCAGTCCCCCACTTTAACTTTTTATTTTTTATTTTTGAGTATCCGGTTCCAATACATTTCCCAACGTAAACCCGAAAGTAATATTTAAAAAATTAAATATATTCGTATTTTATTCACACTCGAATCCAAATAATTCCTTTTTCATGCTATAAATACAATACTCCCATGGAGATGAGATGACACTAAGAGTAAAAACATGGGTGCTTCACAATCACACGAGGACTCTATACATCCACAAGACTCGAAACAGAACCTAGAAAATAATAGGGTCGAGTTGAAAAATCCGGAAAGCAACATCTCAATTCGACCGGCGGAGAAAAAAATAGACTTAGCTGATTCAAGATCATCGAAAAAGCCTGAGAAAACCCAAGTTCCATATAATTACGAAACAATATTGAGAGATGTCGATTCGCCTATCGATATGTCCACTATGGATAAGTTGATTTCTCAGCTCCATCATGGTGTTTTCTTAAACCAAAAGAGAAAGGTAAGTAAAAATATTTTCAAGGTTCGGATCTTGATATATGTAATTTTTTTTTCGAATTTTGTTATTTTGATGCGTAAATTGTTGTTGTTGTTGTTGTTGTTGCAGAAGTATTGGGTTGATAAGAACAACAAGAATTGTTTCATGTTATTTGCAAGAGATTTATCAATTACTTGGGCTGAAAACAACCGTCATTGGCGTTGGTTTTACCAAAAAGAAACATCAACCAGGTAATCATATTCGATATTCGTGATATATATATTGATATGGGTACGAGAGACTTTCTTAATACATAACTTTTGTAAGGCTTAATTAGAATTTTCAAAATAATTGGAGAGATTAATTTTAAATTTTAAAAAATTAAAAGTCTTATTACGAATTTTATAAGCAAATTATTACGAACTCAGTACACATATTTGATAGTGAGCAAATGTTTTCTAAAAAGATTTAATTTTCAACTTTTTGCTAAATCTCTCGAATTTGAGCCAAATTTTAAAATAATTATAAACCTCAAAATGCTTCAATCAAATCCTAAAACTAACGTATCTTTTCAAATTCTAACCAAATTTTTTATTCGATTTAACATTTGTGTTCAACTTAGATCAAACGTGATTCATTTTTTAAAACATGTATAGATTAATAAATATTTCTAAACATGTTAAATCCAATATGACATTTTAACGTCAAAATTGACAGCTAGAGTGACTGGAAGGACTTGATTGGAACACTACTTTAATATGAGAATTCGATTATAACATTTTGAAGTTCACAGAACAATTTAGAATTAAACCCATGGTTTGGGGACGCCTCTAGTGCAATTAACTCGCAAAAGCTAAACATAGCGGGCTGCCAAAATGGTAAATTGACCATATAGTCCTGTTAGAATTTATGAAATTACAAATTAATACAATGTACTTTAACCCTCAAAATTTTATTATTCATTTTTTACCCTCTAAAGCAATTTTCTAACTTTGTCCCCGTACCCCAAACCCGAGTATAACATTAATTGTAGGGGTGTCGACGGGAGGCTGGAAAGGCCCTGACCCCTCCTAAAATGGGAAACTCAACCTTTGACTCTTTGGAATTTATAAAATTTTAAGTTAGTATATAGTAAAATTGTACTTTGCCCCCAAAAAAGAAAATTTTTTGATTTAAAGATAATAGCTATTAAAATGGTAAAATTACATTTTAACTCTCATAAAATTATACAACTTAATTCCACCCCCAATAAAAAGAAAATTTCTGAGTTCCCCCTTGATTAACCAATTGCTTTTTCATTTTATGCAGTGATGTTTCCATTGAAGTTGCTGAGCTTGTAGCAGTTTGCTGGTTAGAACTGGTCGGAAAATTCCCAGTATCAAAGCTATCACCTTCAACATTATACGAAGTTGTTTTCATTGTCATGTTAAGAGAAGAAGCTTTTGGATGGGAAACTCCAATAAATTTGAAATTAACACTTCCCAATGGACAAAAAATAGAACACAAAGAGACATTGATGAACAAGCCAAAAGAGACATGGATTGAAATCCCTGTTGGAGAATTCAACGCTTCATTTGATGAGCAAAAAACAAAAAATAGTGGAGGTTTAGAGATTTACATTCATGAATATGATGCTGGTGAATGGAAGAGAGGACTTGTTGTTAAAGGAGTTGCTATTAGGGCAAAAAATTGATGTTTATCGGGACGTATTTTACATAGACAGTGTATCAAATACGAACTCTTTAGTTTGTATGTTAGTTTGGAGTTTACTCTGTATACGAGATAATAATACGTTGCTGGGTCGCGACAATCATATGATCTAATGATACGTTCGGTGTTGTTTAATTATATTTATATTCAATATGTGTTTGAGGATCAAATTGAAAGAATTCATAAATGTGAAGGGTTAAAGTATTTAATTATTTAGAATTAGGATCAAATTGATAGAATGTGTAACTATTGAAGACAAAATTGTGTTATTGTATCAATTAGAAAAAGACTAACGAAGAGTGACCAAAGGAGAAACGATCTAAAATGTTAGTGACGAAATTGAAAATTTTTATAGTTTAGTGACCAAAATAAAAACACACTAATAGTTGGATGACTAATTCTATAGTTCATCCTATATATTTATAGTTTTTAACAAGACTAAATCAAACTTTTCTCATTTTTAAGTGGCTAAACTGCAATTTTACCATGTATTAAACGCTTCATAGCAAATTATTATCGTTATAATTATATAACATGGATACTTACAATTACATACGCATTTAAACAATTTTACACCATTGAAGGACACACCATTTTCATAGTTCAAGGTCATGAACACTTAAATATATATACAAGAGTTACAGAGAAATTCGCTTTCATGGAGTCCGATCTCTATGCATCAACGGACACACTTATGGCATTTAGCTCGACATGTTGCTTACCCTCGTTTTGTGGATGAACAACGACGGTTGCATGAGCTTCGGACCTCAAGGAGTGTTTATTACTTCCCCCTTGCGAAACAGAAATCGAGCTGACGAGTGGTTTTCTACTACTAACTGCGTCGTCGAGATCGTCTTGGTCTTTGGTGACAATCTCCCATTCCTCCTTGAGTGAAGTAACTTGTAAGCCTTTCTCATGGTGACTTTCCATCTCGAATGCTGTCGGTAAAATAACAAAATCATTTATTGGGTTGTAGAAAGGGTCCGGTTCGCCAGCCCTCAACCAGTGCTTGAGGATTCGGAAGACGTGAGGTTCACAAAGAATTCCCCGGTGCTCACCAGGGACTGCAACCCTTGCTTCAGCATGGAGTCCATCTGCCTGAAAAGTAACAAGAAAGAAATCGAGTCAGAGATGCCACTGTTCCATTCGTGCAATACAGAACGAGATTACTATTCAAAACGAATAATCCGACATGCAATAATCACAAGAACTAATAATTGCTTCATCATCTAATTCTGAATATAACTTCACATAAATCAACCGTTCTGCATGAGTTCTTAGAAGTTAATGGGGTGTTATAGAGAAAAAGTACTATGGATACCCTTGTACTAAGAGTTGGATTGCATTTTGCCCCTTATACTCAAAAAATGGCAAATTAATTCCCGTATATTAGATCAAAGGGGAGACTGGTCTTTCTATTAAAATTTCACCATTTTTATTGTTAAAAACAGAATAAGGTACACGAGGCACATGTGTAATGTGTAACTGTTCGATTATTTCATCAATCATGCCAGTTTTTATCAGTAGAAATGGATAAAACTTTAACAAAAAGGACCAATTTGCTTTTTGTTCTAACATTCAAGGATTGATTCACCCTTTTTCTTTTTTTGTTTTACTAAAGAGGGCAAAATGCAATCTAACTCCTAATACAAAGGCTTCCATGATACTTTTACCGGTGTTATAGGCATCATTTGTATTTCGATTACTACGGTAAATAATAAAATAATAAAAAGATAAACGAAGAGGAGTCGGCTAACCTTAGCTGATTCGGCTGGAACTGTTCCATCACCATCAACGCATATATATTTGGGCTGATAAAGAGAAGAAACTCAGTAATCAAATCTGTAAATACAAAAGTAGTCTCTAGAACTACAGCACAACAAAAATCACCTGAAAAAACCGTAAGTCCTGTATATTCGTGACTGGTGTCTCCTCACTTCCGTAGCTGCAAAATTGTTAAATCAATAAAGTTTGTAACAGAAAACAGAAATAAACATCAAGCAACTTCAAAAGAACATTCGAATAAGAGGGATCACCAAGCGCTGTGTGGTGTCTCAAGATTGATCCCGTATATATTGTAGAATTTAACTCCAGAAGGAACCTTAGCGTGAGACAACACCTTTTGTGTCTCTTTAACCCATTTCAAGATTTCCAAATTAAAAGGTAATGGAATCATCTCTCCGTTATAATCAACCTGAAATTACAAAACGCAAGTAAATTGCTTAGAACCCTTAATTGAAGAGAATCTCTTATTTTTCCGTTTCTGCACAATCAAAGTTCATAGCTTACCGTGTTGCCAGAAAGAGCTTCCTTGAAAATATCAATGCAATTTCCCGGGCGATAAGATTCTAGAATAGTACGGGGATATCCATCACAACCTTCTTTCTCCCTCCATATCTCAAGAAGAGGAATATGTTGCCAATGGAAATGTGGACAAGCCATTAGCTCGTATATCGATGGGCACTCAATAAGCTGAATGATGCAGTGCAAGAATAAATAATTTGCTCAAAAATATGAAGGAAAAATGCAAATACGGGCTGTGTGCACCAAAATGCAAACAAAATCTTCCATCTAATTAAGGCAACATGGAGTAGGATGAGTTACAACATCGAACTACAGATTAAACTTCATTTAAGATTTTAACAAACTCTACCGTATATAATCAGAAATAAGTTTCTATATAACATTCGTAAGTGGTGGACACATTGATAGCAAGTTCATGCCCTCAAGGGCATCTACACCGAAAACAACAGAAGTGTAGTTAGAACATAATTGGGTAAACTACACTGGTAGTCACTATTGGTAAGTTTCTTTTTTGGTCACCCAACAATTCGATTTTATCTTTTTGATGAACAGCAGTTTTGCTTTTTAGGTAAAGGGTCACAAAGAAAAGCAAACCAACAAAAAAAAGACTAAATTACACAATGTGTAAACCTCGAAGGTTATATTTTTTAGAATCAAAACTAATTTGACATAATATATAAATGTTGAGAGTTAAAGTTGCTATTTTGCCAATTTTAAAGCTGCCAATTTTCCGTTAGTAATTTAATGGTTGGTGACCAAAAAGGAAAAAGTCGAATAGTTGTTGGGTAACCATTTTATAACTTCTCATAGTTGGGTGACCAAAAAAGAAACTAATAGTTGGGTAACTGCCAATGTAGTTTGCCCAACATAATTACATACCAATTGATGCATGCTCCATTTCGAAATGAAAAAGTTCTGTTCCCACCCATCAACGAATGACATTCCGTTTAAAAAGGTAGAAGCAATATATCCAGGTGCACCTGTTGAAAATATTTAAATTACATCTCGATAAGCACTTGAATCAAAATTAAACCGAACTAACTATTAGATCCTCTCGTTCTTTTTTCATAAACTGTTGGATTCTTTAGTGGAAATTGAGCGACAGCGTGGATACTGTTTTGGAATTCAGTATAGTACAATTTCCATTGAGGCAATTGATGATTTGAATTGAAACTATTAAATGTCTTGTACTCTACTCAAGTTACAAATGACCACTTACCCCGGAATGGTGCAGCAATTGCAATCCAATTCTTCACGTATTTCTGAAAAATCTGAAGAAGAAAGGCAACAGTATATCACAAAGAGATACTACACTAAACTGTATATTGATACAAGAAAAGTGGAGAAGCAGAGCAAGGAAAATGAAAAAAAAGAAAGGAATTCCTTACATCACTGTGAAGGCCCATGAAACATTTTACCAAAAGGCCGCCCATCGAGTGACTTATAACATTTATCTTCTTCCCTCCCGAAGCTTCGTATATCGACTCTAATTTTGCTGCCAGCCGATCCATTGTTTCTTGCAACCTGAAAGAGAAAACAAATCTAAGAATACAAAGAGAAGCTACCGTACTAATTTAGAAAGAGAAACGATTAACGAATTATTCGGTAATGCTATGGTTATGATCTTTACCTGTTACTTTGGCGAAAATCATAACCAAACCCGAAGAGTGTTTTCCCTTCTTGGAAACCCCATTTGAGCATTTCAACAATCATATCGTGAAAATAACAAACACAGTCACGTCCGACGATCTTGCACCAAAAGAAAAAGAATTCATCAAAACCCATAAATGGTTCATATAATCAGGTTCCAATTCCGTACAATTAAAGGGTTAGATATGGGTTATCTTAGCATTTCGGAATCAACAAGTCTCATTTTCACTGAGAAAATACATTATGAAGTCTTAACATTAGTTAAGGGCCGGAAAAA
Source organism: Gossypium bickii (assembly GCA_025503065.1). Classification (NCBI taxonomy): domain Eukaryota; kingdom Viridiplantae; phylum Streptophyta; class Magnoliopsida; order Malvales; family Malvaceae; genus Gossypium; species Gossypium bickii. The sequence continues at coordinate 1,818,902 of CP106714.1, read as the reverse complement.
GCAATTTCTTAAGGTTAGTTTCCAAATAAAAATTCTTTGATCATGCATTCCAAGATAGTAAAGAATAGGTGAAAGTACTTGCGGCACTAAATCAAATTAATCCCTCTACTATTAAATGGATCGATTATTTTAATCCTTGTACTATTAAAAAGAATCAAATAAAACCAAATCGGTACAGAGTTAACATTTACTAACTAAAAATGACATAAAAATTATTATTTTCATTTACAATTTAACTTCAAAACAAAATGTTTCATCTGCAGAATCATAAAACACTTTAAAAATATAACTCTATTTATCAGGAAATGTTAACTTTGTTAAAATTTGGCCTTTACTTATTTCTTTTTAATAGTATATGACTAACCTAATTTGATTTGAACCTTATAATAGAGGGACCTGCTGGATAAATTCATCGTAAAGAATTATACACACAGAAACATACCATATCAGGGTCCAATACATCAATGGCGCCCAGGCCATATCTTTCTTCAGGGACTTTAATAGTTGTATTTGGATCTAAAGATTCAGTTTTACCTGTTTTCACAACCAATAAAAATCAACAATTACATAATCACTCCACATAATTTCAAAACAAAATTACTCTCATTAAAAATGAAAATTACACTTAATTCAATGGAAAGTTCTTTAAACAAAATTCAACTAAATATTAGCTAACAAATCCCAACACGCAATAGTTTATTCCAATGATTATCAAATTAAGATTCCCAAGTTTCTTAAAATTCCCCAAAATACTCAACTATATAAATATATAATAATATATATATACACTTTCAAGTTTCAAAAATTACACTAAATTACCAGTAGAAGGATCAAAACGAGACCAGAGCTTGGTCCGGAACTTGTAATCGGCACCGAGAATCCGAACCCATACCCGTTCTTCTTTACCGTTCTGATCATCCACGGCAGTCAAAATCGAGCCGGCGATACCCGGAACTAATAAAACCGGGTCCAAATTGGGGTCAACGTAAGGTTGGGGTTTCTTCATCAGCTTCAACCAAATCTCCACCGATTGTACAATATCTTCCAACAACATCGCCATCCCAAATCAAAAACTAATTACAATTTCCCAAAAAAATTAAATAAAAAAAGGAAAGAATATGTGATTAAATATTTAAGAAATGTGAAATTACTATGGGGAAATTGGGATTTTTTTTTTTATTTTAGGGTTTGAGATTTCCGAGGGGAAAGAGTTTATCACGTAGAGTTAAAGAGGAGGAAAGACAGAGGAGACAACAAGCAACCGAGTTTACTTACAGAGCCTAAATAAGGAAGATAATGCAACGATTTTATATTGGTTTAATACAACTTTTAGTCCCTCAACTTGACAATTAGGTCTACTTTTGTACATATACTTTTTTTTTGTCACTTCCGAACTTGAACATAACAGGGGCGAAGCTAGAAAAATTTTTTAAGGGCAGAAATTAAATTATAATTTTTACAATAATAAAAATGCAATTTTACTATTTGAATATCCTATATTTTTATAATTTTTAAAGGATTAAATTAAATTTTTATTATTTTTAGGGGTCAAAGTATAATTTTATTTTTATTAATTTAAATTTAAAGGGATCAAATAAAAAAATTTCCATTTTATGGGGGTTCGGGACCTTGCCAGCCCCCCGGATATATCCTTGCTTGACAACTAGGTCCATTTTGATTCTATGAACTTAGAAAATGTAAAAGTTTGATGAAATCCAAATTCAATTACCAAAATGGACCGAATTGCAAAGTTCAAGTACCAAAATGAATCTAATTATCAAGTTCAGGATCTAAAAGTTATATTAACCCATATATATTTGATAAAAAATAAAGTAATAGTCAAAATATATGAATTCTTTTTCTTTTGTTTTATTTTGAACAATTATCTTTTCTTTTAAGTTTATCTAAATATTCAGGGCTAATTTTATCAAAAGTCCCAACTATTGTGGAGAATTTAAATTGGCCCCTAAACATCAAAGTGCTCTAATTGAGTTTTTAAAATATCAATATTGTATTCGTAAGGACTTTTCACAAATTTAAGCATTAAATTCCGTTTAAATATGACATGAATTATATTTAAAACGCTTGAATCAAATTATAAAAACGTATGTACTTACATCAAGAACAATTTTAATTTGATACGTTAAAGAAAAAGCAAACGCCGATAAGATTTAGGAGAGTAATTTTCTTTAATATGTCAAATTCAAACTATCCATTAGGGGTGGCGTCGAGGGGCAAGTAAGGATCCCCCACCCAACAAATTTTGTAGTTTAGTTCCTCTAAAATATAAAAAATAGTATAATGGTAAATTTTCATTTTAACCTCCAAAAACTTATACTTCAATTTTGTCTCGTAAAAAAAGGCTTCCCTACTATCCATATAATAGATACGCGCCAATTTATAATTGAATTTATGTGTTTGAAATATGCTCCACGCCATATTTAAGTTGGCATTTAACATTTAGACTAACGGTAGGATTTAATTTATATGATACAATACTTTGATGACTCAAACAGAATATGTTGAAATTTAGGAGCCAATTAAAGAATCTAAAACATAATTTGAGGACCCAAAGTGGAATTAATCCTTTTTTTTGTTTCAAAATTTACAAGTTACACCTCCAAAATACCATTCATTAGAATTAACCATATAAAACATGATGGAACTGATAATCAAAATAATAGTTTGACTTAAATAATAAATTTAGATATATAAGACTTACACATGATGTGACTTAAATCATAATAAAATATGCACCAAAAATGTATACATATGGTAATAAATATTTTAGTCCAAAAAATTGACAATTTTTCCCTATCTTTGCTAATATTAGTTCCGGAACTTGGCAAATATGTCTCGATTTGGTCACTGGACTTGGATTTCACATTAATCACGATGATATGACACTATGAGATTGTGCCACTTCATCAGTTGAAATTTTTTATTTTTTTTAAATTTTATATAATTTTTTAAAAAATTTCAGGTGACCACATGACACATTGTGTCACTTTATAATATCTTAATGGAAATTAAATTCAGGGATCAAATTGGAGAAATTTGGGGACTAAATTGAAAAAATTACAAAATTCAGAGACTAAATTTTAATTTATCATTTCTTCTATTTAAATTATTTGTAACACATGTAGCAGCTACGTACAAATACAATTAAATTTAATTGATTGGTCATAATTTTTAAACACGTCCTCGTCAAAAAAGAAGACAAAAGTAACAAAACCCAAAATGAAGTTATCAACCAAATAATTAAATAATATGTAAGGTTAAAATATGTCACCAATCCTTATACTTTGGTCAAATTTAGAATTTAGTCCCTATCTATACAAAATTTTGAAAATTAAGTCCTCTTGTTTTTTTTATTCCAAAATTCTAGTTCTATATTTAACATTACTAGTATTTTTCGCCAATTTCTTTTAGCTTGACATGTTGGTTAGACTATTTTTATACGACATGACATATGATTGATAAAAAATAAGCACGTTTAGTTAATAAATTTTGATAGAAAACACTAACAATATCAATTATTGAACTAGGATTTTAAATGAAATAAGTAAAACAATTTATTTTTTTAACTTTTTAAAGTATAAGAACTATATCTCAAATTTCGTTAAAGTACAAGGACTAAAAAATTTTAATCATATAAAATTAAAAATTTTCGATAAATTTAATTTTAATGAGAAAGAAAGAAAGAAATTAGGAATAAGATTTTCTTCTAATAATAATTTTGTTTATTAAAAGTAATAGTTTAGACCCCACTCTTTCTTTAGCAAAAAGAAATTAATAATGAATCTCGCGTGTTGGTCAGATGGTTAAGGTTCTCTTCGTCCCAAGTGTAGCTTGAGTTTAGGTCGTACTAATCTTATTGTTGTTAGGGTTTTACCCTCCTCTTGTAATTCACTTAATTCGATGGATTGTTTTGTTGTGTTGGATCAAATCATTTAAAATTTTAAAATTTTGGAATAATTTCGAATTCAAGTTAATTTTGAGTTGACGATTATTTCGAGTTTGGGTCATTTTAGATTTATGTCATTCAAATTTGCCAGTTAAGTTTTCAAGTTCAGATAATTTAAGATATGCAAGGACAAATGCAAAGGGGTAGGCAGGATCCTTTGCCCCTCAAAAATGAAAAAAAATTCATTTTAACCCTTTAGAATTATAAATTTATATATGGTAAAATTACCTTTTAACCTCTTAAAATAAAAAAAATTCATGTTTAGTCCTTTTCAAAAATAATAAATCACAAATAAATACATGATAAAATTATATTTTGACCCTTCAAAAATTTATAATTCAATTCCAACCCTTTAATTCCAACATGCATAAAATATGTCAGACATGCTGCAGATTTCATGTTAAATCTCAGTTTCACTAAAAATTTCAAACTTATATCTACATATATATACTCTCTGTTCAAAATCCGAGCTACTCATCTAAGCTTGAATTTTTTTTTCTAAATACGAGCTTAAAGTGTATTAATCTTCATACATAAACCTAGTTCGAACCCAATCTAAAATCTATACAAAATTGTCAAAGAAAACATTTTCTTTTAATCTCACATCATATGTTCTTTAATTCTTGATTTCTCCTCCACTTTCTTGTACATAAACAACCCAGAAGATGTCGTACTTCACGCTCGGCGAAAACCGATCGAGGTACGGCAGCTCCGTTTTCCTGAAATCGGAGGTAAGGATCCACGAATAGCAATGGAGGAGAGATTTCCATACGTAAAGGCAAGCTACCATCGGCATGGTTTGGCATTTCAAGCAAACGCCCGATGTCGCACCATCCATCTTCGAGAAGCGTGACCTGAATAAGGCCAAGTTCGCGTAGGTTACATCTTGTAGTTCACTGAAACACGGCGACGAAATGAGGTTCAAGGAGATTATGTCTCCATTGGAGAACTTGGCTGCATTTGAGCCATCTTTTGATTCACCGGCATATGAATCGAAGAAGCTATGTTGAGTTAAAATAGCCATGCTTGACGTACTTGTTAACATTGATAGCTGAAAAAAGAAAGAGAGATTTTGAGTGAGTGCTCGATATAAGTATATGTTCGACATGGATATATTTGATTTTGACTTATCATCTGATCTATCTATTTATTAGGCTTATTCATGAGTTAAGTTGGGTCGGGTCTTGACAAAAATTTTAGACTCGTTTGATAAGCCTGGACTCAAATCGGCTTGAAAAATGGGCCTCAAATTTTACCATAGTTCAACTCGAATAAAAAATGAAAAACCCGAGCTCGGCCCGGTTCTCCCGTATTAAGTTTTTTTATATAATTTTTTTAAAAAATATAATATATCAAAAACACTAAAAATATTAAACTTACAAATTGAAAATAATTTTTTTTTAAATCTTTATACTTAAATAACATTAACATAGGTGCAAACTTAACAAGCAAATGCTTCTAAATAGTAGCAAAATTAACAATAAAATAAGCTTTATACAATATCCAAACAATAACAACATAATAATGAAATTGCAGCAAAACAATATGAAAACAGTAAGAAAATGGTAGAAAAACAACAAATTTTTTTCTTTTTGCAAATTTAGGCCGAGTCCAAGCAAAAAAAGTTTTACCCGAGGTAAAGCCTTTATTTTTTTTGCCCAAACTCAATTTTCGAGTCTATATTTTTGTCCAAACCTCCTAATTTTCGAATGGGCCTTTGATTATCTATTTTGACTCAAACTCGAAAATAGAACCTAATCAACCTGAAATTGAAATCAACCCAATCCAATTTGAACATAAAAGTCAATAAACCTAAACCCGTCAAAGCCAAATTTGAATTTATATACTTTAACTTAAAGTTCTTCCAAAATTGAAACTGATTCAAACTTGAAATAATACAAATAAATATCCCCACATAACATCAATCCAAAATATCCAAACCTAAAATAAGCCAAAATTTGAAACAAATGTGACCCAAATTCCAAAGACATGAACCCGAAATTACACCAAACCGAAATCAACACTGGTGTGGAATGTCATTGGAGCCGGAGGGGCCTTGGCACCCCAAAATTTTGAATAATTTTCAATATGCCCTAAAATTTTCGAAAGTTCTCGATATTCGTCTTGAAATTTATAAAATTTTAACTAAACCCCTCACAATTTTCGGAAATTCTTATTAAACCCCTAAAGCGGCCCAAAACTTAATGAAACGTTCTGCCCATGCAATCAATACTGCAAAAAGAAGAACAAAAATACAACAGTTGCAGGAGGAATTCATCTTACAAGTGTTTTAATCAAAACTTCTTTGTTTTCAGTAGATTTCTTCATCCATCCTCCATACCATATGATCTGAAAATACCAATAAAAAAATGGAAATCAAGCAAAAAAAAAAAAAAAAAAAGACAAAAAGGGCATCAAAGAACAAACATAAAAAAGCTTACCAGATTGCCATGGATGCTCTTGAAAATAGAACTTTGAATACAACCCAGATTTTCAGTACAAACACTGAATCGTTTCAATGATTCAATGAGTTCATCAACAAGAACAACTGTTGGCTTAAATGCAAAAATGGATATATCTATATTTCTGTTATTGAAAGGTACAAAGCAAGACATACTTTTTTTTTGTTGTTGGGTTATTTTTTTGTTTTTAAAACTCTCTTTGTTGTTTATATCTTGAAATGGCGTAGTCGAGGGGTTAGAATAGAAAAGTTAAAAAAAAAGAAGAAAAAAAGAAGGAAGAATTCAATTGAGTCATGGGGAGTTTGCTTGGTCTACCTTAGCCTACTTGCTACGAAATGCAATATATATATATATAAGATTTTTGAAAAAGCAACTAATGAAAACACATGATGTTATTAGTCTTCTGTTTTGACTCTTTCTACACTTTCTTTTTGTTAAAAAAAAAAAAAAGGTTAAATTACACCGAAGTTCCTAAGCTATTAGTAAATTTATGTTTTGGTTATTTTGGGTTAATTTATCGTTAAGGTTGAAAAATGACATGAAAAAGAGATTTTAACAATGCTTTTGAAAAGTTTGAAAGTATTTTTACCATTACTGTCAAGAATGCTTTTAAGAAGATAAAATGTCAAATTTAGATATGATATTGTAAAGTAAAAGATTTAGTGAGAGGACAAAAGGGTAACTTCATGGGTTAAAAAGTTGTCCGTCTACTTCTTTTTTTTTCTTTTTGAAATTAAGGGGGTTCAAGAGTGCTTTTCAAACTCAATGGTAAACAAAGCATTAACTTTAGGAAGTTACAAAATATTCATTGAATTAGTCAAAAATTTTCATTTAAGTTATTGAACTTTTGCAAAGTTTTTATTTAAGTCAATTGATTGTTAAGCTTTTCAAGAAAAAAAAGCTGTAGCGACGATTGATATGGTGTATCAATATATATTAACGAATAGAACATAGTTTAGATACAAAAATGTTTCATTAAAAATTAACTGTAGAAATTAGGAATGAGAGCTCTCGATTGGTCCAGGTGATGCAAATAGAGAAGAGCCTATAATAGCGAGTTTAATAGTCTAATGACTTAATTGAAAACTTTGAATCAATGATCATTTTGTAACTTTTTGAAGTTAAATGTCCATAATGCAAATATACTAATAATTTAGTGAATGTAAATTACCTTAAAAAACAACATAATAAAATTCTCTAAATCACAATTATATTAATTAGATGATGGGACAACCACGATCAAGGTGAAAAAAAATTATGTAAAAAATTTATAATAATTTAGTTGAAATATAGAGTTGATAAAGACTTAGATATTTTGGATTCAAAATTTTTTTTTAAAAAAATTATATAAAAATATTAAAAAATTTTAAAAAATAACAATCTTACAATCGAATTAAAACTTAAATGATGAGTCCTTTAAATAATAATATAAAGGTTATGTCATGGATTAAAATTTTTTAATAAAAGTAATTTTACAATTTTTTTCCAAATATAGCTGCATATTTTGTCCTATTAATAATAGGTATAAAGAATTATTTTGTAATAGTTAATTATTTATTATTATTATTATTATTATTATTATTATTATTATTATTATTATTATTATTATTACATAGCTGTATATGGTAATGAAAGGAGAAAGAAGGAATTTGCCAGATGTTATTAATAGCATGGAGACATGAGATAATTATTCTTTCAACTGAGATAAATATTCTAAGTTGAAAATCTGTACAAGATAACATGTCTTAAATTCCAATTCAAATGTTAGAATTATGCATTATGGTATATGAAAGACTAGAACCTTTGAACCATATATATATATATAAAGACTAGAATTATTATTTAAAAAAAAACACTAACAGTGATACAAAGAAAAATAACAGTAGTTATTACCTAATCAAATTGTCGAATATGGATATATAATTATACTGATAAAATAAGTTGGAACAATTAAATTTGGACTTTTCTCAATTGTAAAAGAAATGTTAAAACGATATCGTTTACTATATAATTTTATTTATATATGATAAAACTCTAAAAACCAGAGCTACTGAAAGCTTTATAATTGATTTTACTTTTCACCATAATCAAATTGCTCTTCTTCTCCCACCAAATTCTGTGTGGTATGGAAAACCATGATTGTTTTTTTTCCCGAAATCATTGCGTAGCTATAAACCTGCATAAAGCAGAAAAAGCAAGGTTTTCCGTTACCGTTTTATGACATACATAGATATATACAGACGCTTGTATGTATGTATGTAAACATGCTTATATATAGACATGTATAGATATATATGCACACACATTGCTTTAAAAGCGAAGTTTACCAGGACCCATAACGCACTCGCATATATATATACACATGTGTATCTATCTATATATGTGTATATATATATAAACCTGCATAAACAAGAGACAGAGAGAAAGCTATTCGTTTTCATATTTTTCTTATTTACGACTTAAATACGATATGCGATCTAATCAAAGTACAAGCAAAGAGCTTCCAGGGAGACACACATGCACATATGCGCGCGCACGCGCGCGCACACACACACACACGTAGATATGCATCTGCTGAGCAAAAAAAATGTATATATACATCCATGGCTTTGAAAGCTAAGTTTACCAGGATGCATGCATATATATATGTACACACACATGTATGCGCTTCCAAGGACAATGCTCACCTCATTATAGGTCTATGGGGACCTTCAGACCATCACGTGCAAGTTGGACATGGATTCCTTCCCTGCATACAGTTAAGAAGAATAATGTCAGATATCGGGGCTTTTTCTTTTGTTCTAATTAAATCTTATGAGAAGTTCCGGTAAATTTGTGTAACACAAGATTTTGTAAAGTACTAATTTACCTCTCAGACCATTCCATGAGAACCTCATTGTCTTTGTGTTGATCAAAATCATGAGTCATTCCGATTAAAAGAGCTCGTTTAGGACATATCCGCTTTAGAGCATCAAGAGTCTGGAAAACATAAAAGAGACGGGATATTGATCAGCTTGTGTTGGCCATAAAACATTACTGAAAAATTTTTATATGAAGATTAATTGTTGGGAAAATTTAGAACAAACCTGAGGTAAGCATAAGTGAACGTTATGGGATCCTTTCTGCCATGCAGAAAACATAAGACATTAGTCCAGAGAAGATATATACAATCAAAAATACAATAAATAATAAAACAGAAGAGTAATTTTACTATTGCAGTGTACATTCATCAAAAGAATTTTACTAAGATATCCGTGATAATCAGACAAAGGCAAGATCTCAAAATTTTCATAACCATTTAATTAATTTCTATATTCATTATATCTCTATAATAGTAGTTTTTAAGTTTCTGAAAATCGAGTTAATACTGATACTTTTTCAAGTCTTACAATTAAATAAGCCACCATTTGTAACCCGAAAGCAAATCCATACATGACCTTTCAACTATGTTAAACAATCACCTATGGTACAACACAGTGATGTAACATGAAAGAACATAATATGCACAGCAGCACATACATAGATGCAGATAGGTTATGAAAGAAACAGCATGGATTAAAATTGTCTTTTTGAATTTTTCTAATTCCTAGACAATTCACTAACAAGAAAAAATGAAGAAAAATATTCTACTGTGAAAAAGAAAGAAGCAAGGGAGTAACACACCTTGTACAAACAATCCAATATCAGAAGATCCAATTGCCCACAGCCACTTTTGGAAATAACTGTGAACATAATATTCTGATCAAACACAATTCATGACATAATATATTTTACCATGAAAACAAAAATCACAAACAAACAATTCAGAAAAGTGAGAAAACATGTGCTTTATTTTCACCAAGTCGCACTCAATATCAAGAGATCAGAGTAAATGCGTAACGAGATTACCCCGAACTATCTTATCTTTCGAATTTTTAGTAAAGTCATAAAGAGGTTTCCTGTTTGTGAACCATGCAGAGAAGCACTTTCATTAAGGTTGACAACAATAATCTGTCCCAAGTCATAAAAAAAAGGATTCGAGTAAAATATTAAAACAAATGCTTGAAGGGCTCTTCAATTGTTAAGTCATGAGGAAAATCCAATAAACATATATTCCTACAACTTTAACATTGACAAGCTACTAAAAGTAACATGTAGAAAATAGAAGTGTCCCCACCACATTTAACATCACAAGAAGGAGAAAATATGTGTAAAAGGTGTAAATGCATGTGTGCCAACAAGAAAAGGAGCAAAAACAACACTTACCAGACTCTGTGTTTGAAGGAAAACGTGAGACATCAGAAATATATGCCACTTTAGACTTTTCACCAAAAAGAAAACCTAAACAAATATAATCTTCTCCATGCATCACCTGCATCAAAAGTATGATTAAACACTTAGGCATAAACTATAAGGTAGAAACTAGATACTATCTTAAGAAAGCATACTAACTGGCAAAGGAACGAATTTTAGTCCTGAAGCAACAAATGGTTTGTCATAGTTTTCCTCAATTATCCTCCAGTCAAGTTGTGCCACCCGCCTTACTTCTTGGCCTTCTCTAAGTTTCTTCTGAACCAAATATGGAAATTTTGTAGCAACGCTGTTTAGGGACATACAAAGTAAACATCATCCAACATTGCTATAGACATCATAAACCGAAAACAGATCCTTTTTGCTATTGATAGCTTGCTTGGGAAATAAGCTTCAATTTTGTATAGCCTACCTAAAAGCATGTTAAAGCAGTAGCCTCTCACGTTATAAAAAACATGTGAAACAACAGATGTCTTGATAATGAATCAGCATAACAAGCAATTTGTAGGCTATGATCAATGGCCCCATGAATAAAAAAAACCCATATTATACCTATCCATCGCGTATTGAGTTAGGTAAATGGCAGTGGGATCAATATCATTCGTAGGACTATGTGGTTGCACAACACGTATATCATCCAGACCAAGAACTGCATCAGCATGTTCATGAGTCAAAACAATCTGCAGTTCATACAGTAATCAGTACTAGTTTTGGGATTCCATTCATAAACAGAAGAGATTATATTTGTAAAAAAAAGCACAAAGCCGTCATATACATCAACAAACTCGCTATAAATCCTATAAAAAAAACATGAGAACAAATAAAACCAAATGTAAATACTAACTGTTATCCCAAGTTACTACAAAAAAATAAACATAAAACAAGGGGAATTCAACTCACGGAATCGATTCGAGGAATCTTGTGGAAAGTAAACCATCGCAAAACTTGCTCCCTGAATGTCTTCCCAACATCAATTATAATATAATTATGCATACCATTGGTCGAACAATAATCTATAAGCAAAGATGTATTACACCTGAAACAAATAAAATAAAATAAAGCTAAAATCTTTTAAGAAACTAAACCGAAAAATATCAAATTATGCACACAAAAAGCTCGGAAAAAGTTCAAATCTACGATAAACATATATATAGAGAGAAATTGTATGGACGATTAAATTTAAGCAAAAAAAAAAAGGCGAAAAAAAAGGAACCTGTAATTAGGGTTATGTTCGGGAGGGATAGAGAGGGATTGAGAACAAACGTGACAAGGAGGATCGGAGGGCTGGATCAAGCACATTGCGTTCGGAACGGCACTGGAGCAACCTGTTCCGAGGAAAATCAACGCCGATCCATCGCCGACGCGGCGGCGATCATCGCCGGCCACAATATTCCCGTTTTGGAGCGGCTTTTGGTTCTCCATTATTTATTTTTATTTTTATTGGTTTTTCTTTTGAAATATTTTCAATGCTTCAATAGAGAAAAGATGGAAATTTCTTTTTGGCGTAAAGGGGACGAAGAGGGAATTTTACGAAAGATGAAGGGTATTTATAGGGAAGATATCGCCCGCGAATTGTTAACGGCTCTGGTCCTTGTATTATCGCCACGTGGCGGAATTTTTAAATTTACCTACAGACGTGATGTTTCTATTTTTAAAATAATAAACGAAAATATTTTTTTTAAAAGGTTTATATCTTCTAACAAAATCAAATAATTTTTCAAACAATTTTTTTTTTGGATTTTTTTTTTAATTCCAGGTTTCATTATCTAATATTTTATAAAATTTAATTTTTCTTTTTTTAAAAAAATTAATTACATCCTTTTATCGAAATTCAAAAGGTAAAAATTAAATAAGAAAAATAATCTTTTAAAAAAAAGATGATAGCACTCAACTCGAGAAAGGATTGTATGTATGTAAAAATACTGAAATTCATAATGAAAATGTTAATGTGACATTAAATTATTGAAAAAGTGATACAGATAATGTGGCGTCATTATTTTATACAATCCTTTCCCAACTCAAAAACCTAAAAGAGAATTAGTAATTTTTTAAAAAAAAATTGATAAAACGTTTTCTTAACGGAACTATTTATTGGCATTTTGTTAAAATATGCTTTAAGTTTATGTTCTATTTATAAATTTAAAATTTAATTTTTATATTTTTTAAATTTCAAAATTTAGATTCAATTGTTAATGCAACCTTAAAATTCATCTGTCAAATTCGCTAGTGCAACATTTAGAAATTAAAAAGATACACACTTCATGGTCGTGCAACAAAAATATAACGTTGTAATGGACCTGAATTTAACAGAAAAACTTTAACGATGTTAACAATTGGATTTGAATTTTAATTTTAAAAATTAGAGGGACTAAATTTCTAAAAATAAAAGTAGATAGACTAAATTCTCTCTCTCTATATATATATATGAGGACTATTAAGACTTATAGCACATTTTAACTTTTGTTACAAAATTTTATTAGATTTTAAAGATACAAAACGTGAACTAGTTTCTATACCCGTGCGATACAAAGGTTAATATCTTCTTTTTGGGCAAATGTGTGAAGAGTCTCCTTATATTTTTATCTGTGTCAAGATATGTGGCAAGTTAAAAAAAATATTTGGACAATAAGCCTGTCACCAGCAAGTTGAGAAGTCACCTGCGAGCTTATCATTTTGGGATGATCATCCAGACATCAAATGACCTAATCTTCATCAGAAGCATGAAAATGTTGGTCACCAACATCATGTGCGTTCAATTGTTTTATCTTATCAAGTCAGAATGAATGACAGGGTCTATCTTGCCCTAAATATCCTCGTCTAGTCGAAGATATCTCCCCATGTGCTCTGTAATGATAGTTAGATGGCAAGTTCAACATGTTAACACCATCTTACATGGAAACTCTATGAGAACCCTGCTTATAAATACCTTCAGGAACAATAAGAGAGATTGACCTTTAAAGAATACTAAGGGCCTGTTCAGGAATGTTTTTAGAAGTGTAAAAGCACTTTTAGATAACTGAAGCAATCCCAAACAGATTGCTTTTTCAACTAAAAGCACTATCAAGAAGTGCTAATTGACCCAAATGGAGAAGTTGGTATCAAATGCATTGCCTGTTGGCTTTGGCTGTTTGGGAGTGAAATACTCTTATATACTCAAATGCAAAGTGAAGTAATGTAAGCCTTTATTCAAGCATAGCTTTGGGGTGTATTTGCAAAATATCAACTGTTATTAAGCCATTTTTAGACTTCTGTTTCAATAAAAAATTGCAGAGCAAGTTGCAGAAGGTATGAGATTGAAAATTTTGATACGAAGGATGAGCTTCTTTTTCTTTTTCCTTTTTTTTTTTGTTAGAAAAAGATAAACCATTTAGAATATCTTGCTCGGGAAATTCTAGGGTGAGCTATAAGTTCTTTAAAAAGTTCTTTAATTGAATAATTATCATCTTACGGAGTGTAAGAAAATATTATATTATTGATTCCGGATATCCCCAAATGAATGGGTTCCCTGGACCATCTTGAAGAGAGCGATATTATTTACCTGATTAAAGAAAAAATATTCAATCATATACATTCATCATTACTTGATTAACATTACTTGAAGGAGAAAGTAGTTGAAACAAAAGTATCATTGATATAATTACAGATGTCCTCATCTATTTTACGATTGAGCCTAGTATTATTTAGACCCGAGGTGGTATTTAAGTAAAGCCTTCCAAACAATGTTGACTTCGAAATTCGAATTTGGTCTAAATACCTAAGGAAAAAGTTCAGTTTCACTTCTTCCAACCACTTACCGGTAAAGTTGTCTTATTATAATAATAAGATATAACACTTAAAATATCGGAATTTTTTTCGAATAAAATACTATTAAAAAAATATAAAAACATGACACATAATACAAACAATAAATAAATCACTACAAGCTAATGCATAAATGCCATGTCTGCAGAATAATCTAAAAAACAGAGAGAGACAAACTGACAATAACTGTAACACTTAAATAATTTAGAAATAAAATTTAGATAAATTATTTTTTAAAAATATGAATTCCAACATTAAAAAAAACAATTGCATAAATCAGCAAGTTAAAACTACTCATTCAATGCATCTCAAAAATTAGAGGGAAACATATAAAAAGAAAATGGTGGAGGAGCCCAATGTTTTAAGGCAATTCTAAGGCTTAATCCCACTTGCTTATTTTTGCTTTTATCGATTCAATTTGTATATTTATGAAAGGTATCTTATGTTGCAACCTTCTAAAATCTTTTATTTCTAGAAATTTAATTCTATTTTTCAGATTTCTAAATTTAAGTCCAACTGGTAATACTATTAAATTTTTTGTATGTCATTTTGGAATAATAATAATAAAACTCACTTAGTAGCACTGTAATTAAAAAAATTACATTGTAATTGTAAGGCCCAATTTTAGTCCGGGCCCAGTATCATTAGCTAAAATTAAAAAACCCAAAAATAATATAGTAGCCCAATACATTTCAAAGCTCAAACAGAAAAGAAAACAAAAAATAAACAAAAAAAACCCTAGCGCTTGATCCTCAGTCTTTGCAAAGAAGAACCCATGCCTCAACCACGTCGTCTCGTGTTCGCAATTTTTATCGCCACCACGGCACCACGTCAGAAACGTGCTTGATCACGTACCTACAAAATAGAATAGATTAGTTGTAAAATAGAAGGCTATAAAAGCCGAAATAGGGATCTGTAAAGAGGATCTTTTTCTTTTTTTTTACAACGGTTCAGATAGAAAACAGAGGCAATACACTATCTTTTTTTCAACTACAGAATCAAAGAAAAATCCGGAAAAGGTTTCTTGTTTTCTTTTAATTTCTGAATCTGTTTGGTTTTTCTTTATTTGTTTCTCATATTTTCGTTATTTTAAAATATAAAAAGTTTAAGCATATAAAAAAAAGGGAATCGATAGGGGGACTCACCGGGCTTCCTCCGCCGCTGCAATCAGTCCGCGCGAGGGGGGGAAGAGCTCACTGCAAAAGGGGCTTGAACCATAAAGAATAAGAAAAGGGGATTTTGGGGTTTGGTTTTCAGAAGCAGAAAGGAAGGAAAGGATTTTGTTTTTTTTTTTTTTTGATAAAATAAAAGGTGTTAAATGGGTTTTGCAAAAGCAAAAAAAAAAAAGAGGCTTTAAGCAGAAAGGAAATGATGCCGCATTAGGGGGGAGCCCCGGGCAATGACCCGTTCCCCAGCTTGGATCCGCGCAATTTTTCCCTAAATGGGTAAATTGCGCGATTAGTCCTCCTTTTTGTGCCGTTTTAATTATGTTCTATTTTAGGTTTTTTTTATTTTAATTTTTTCCCTGAATCTCATGCGCTACCCCAAATTGGTCCACATCCAGGCACTGTGTTCAGAGGTTCGGAATAATTGCGCTTTTAGTCCCTGTTTGTTGA
This sequence comes from Gossypium bickii, assembly GCA_025503065.1. Lineage (NCBI taxonomy): Eukaryota > Viridiplantae > Streptophyta > Magnoliopsida > Malvales > Malvaceae > Gossypium > Gossypium bickii. The sequence continues at coordinate 1,802,766 of CP106714.1, read as the reverse complement.
TGTGGAGTGTATTTCAATCCTATTTGGTTTAGATTCATTTCAATTGAGGCTTTAATTTTTGTTTTTATTATGATGCGGTCTTTAACCCTTTTTTTTAATAATCTGGTTTTTGGGGTTCCATTATTTATTTTTATTTTTCCTAAATTATCTTATATTCTAATTATTTCTATTCTTTTCTTTGATTTCATAATTATTCTTACGCGTTATTATTTTTATTATTAATATTGCGTTTATTTTCATTGTTTCTACCGTTTTGCGTCATTACTATTAATTTTAATGTCAGTATTGTTCTCTTATTATTAGTATCATTTTTATTTTTATTATTCCATTGTTATTTCTTATTTTATTATTATACTATTCTATTACTCATTTTTTTATTACCACTTTTTTATATGTATATTATTATTATAATTATATTCTTTCTATACTCACTATTATTATATATGTTGTTGTTTTTATAATATATTATTATATCTATTATTTTTAATTATTATCGATATACCTTTTTTTGCTACTATGTTTCTATTAATACTATTATTTTAATATTATTACTACTAATTTAGTATATATTTTCTTATTGTAATTATTATTTTAACATCACCATTACTATATCTTTTATTTTTTTAATTATTATATTCATTAGAATTATCGTCGTCTTTTTTATTTGTCATTATTTATATATGTACATATATTATTATTATTCTTATTATTTTTATTGTTATGATTATTATTCCCATTATTATTCTCCCTTATTATTGCCGGGTTTACATTTCAATGTTTTTATTTTTGGTTTTTTCAAATTTATAAAAAAAGGGGTTTCATAGGTAATATTTCGTGTCTAGAACTTCGGGAAATCGTGCTCAATCGTGCTAGGCTTCGATTTTTCGTTTGTCTGGATCACTAGATAACCTTTAAAGATTTTGATCATGTTTTTGAAAATAAGGCAATGCTTCGCGTTTGGAAGTACGAGAGATTCGTGCCCAATCGTGCTGGGTCTCAATTTTCTATTCGTCCAAACAACTAAATATTCTTCAAAGATTCTTTTATCATGTTTCTTAAATAAAGGCAATATTTCATGATTGAAAATTCAAGGAATCGTGCCCAATCGTGCTGGGTTTCGATTTTTAGTTTAACCAAATAGTGAAATACCCTTTTCAAATTGCAATACATAAATTTTGGAAATCATGAAATGATCTTGGTATCGAGGGTTTAAAGAATCGTGTCCTATTGTGCTGGATGTGGTATTTCATCTCTTCGGAACAAGAGAGTTTCGATATCCAATTCGAGTTATCCAAACATTTTTCAAAGATTCATATTTTAAAATATTTTCTAATTTTCGACATTAAGGACATTAATCAATCGATAAGGTACCAATTTTGGGCGTTGCGAGGGTGCTAATCCTTCCTCGTGCGTAACCGACTTCCGAGTCCGTTTTCTTAAAATTCGTAGACCAAAATATTTTCTAAAGTGATCCAATCGCACTTCTAAAAAGATTGGTGACGACTCCGTTTTTCTTTTTAAAGTCGGCCCATTTTTCCAAACAAAAAAATGGTTTCGACAGTAATTAACCTAAATTTAACAAAAAAAAATTAAAAATGTTGACAGTTGGACCTGAATTTTGAAATATGGAAAGTAGTAGGACTAAATTCCAAATTTTCAAAAAATACATTGACTTATGACATATTTTAACCTTACTTAAAATTTTAGTGTCACAAGTCAATCAGATATCACATCAATCAGTTAGTAAACTATTAGAAAAGCTATTATTTTTATAAAGTAAATTATATTGTTATGAGAAAAAAAAATTTAAATATATTTTGATATAAAATCAATAAAAGATCACACATGATGAGATTTAAACTTAAGATACGACAATTGTAAGAGATTTTTGTTAGCACCTCAAGGTCCAGACTAGCAAGTGTTGGATGCAATGATAATGCATATTGTACTCTAATCGAAACTTTTATCTAAGCCCATATTGAATCGAACTTGACCAAAGTTCTTGTCGAAACCATTTTTTTGAAAAATGGGTCGACCTTGATTTTGGAAACGAAAACGAACATGGGAGTCGCCACGAATCCTTTTTTGATGAGATGTGATCGGGTCACCTCGTAAAATGGTTGTTTTTAATAAACGGTTTGATTCGTTAAAACAACGATTTTGGTCTACGAAATTCAGAAAGACGGGTTCGGGAGTCGGTTACGTACGAGGAAGGATTAGCATCCTCGTAACGCCCAAAATTGGTACCTAGTTGATTAATTAATGTCTTAGTGTCTAGAATTGAGAATTTGAAAAGATTTTAAAAATACGATCCTTTGATAAAACATTATTTAATTGAAAATTTTTCGAGAAAAGGGCATATTTCACATTAATCAAGAAAAAGAATTACGTCCCGTAAGTTATGACACAATGTCTTAAATTCCCGATATGCGAATAAATGCAGAAAAATTTATTTTAAAAGATATTCAACTATCTCGGTTTTAGAAAAAAATCATATTCCGTAAGTTAGAACACGACCTTTTCTTAATTCCCGTGATTATTAAAAGAATTAAAAAACGTTCGTTTATTTGGATTTAACAAGAAAGTCGAAACCCCATAAGTTAGGGAACGACTTTTCGAATCTCAAAATATGAAATATCACTTATTTAAAAAAATCTTTTTGTGTATCGGATCAAAATTGCAATACGAATTAAAAAGGGTAACAAAACAATGTAAAATGGTAATACAGGTGAAGCATTAAAATGATAAATAATAATAGAATACTACAATAATAATGATAACAATATTAGTAATCAAATTGCAGCAACAAAATAAATAAAGTAACATAAAATAAAATAAAATGAAAATAGGAAATGCATAATAATAAGAAAAAGTAAATATGACATGAATATATAATAATTAAAAGAAATAATAAAACAACAAAATAAAAAAATTAAAATTACAAACAGAAACAATAATAAAAAAGGATAGGGCCGATCGAGGGATTAAAATAAAACACGCGCAAAGGTGCATGGACTGAAATGGAAATATTCCCGTGTTACTAGAACGGCACCGTTCTTTAAAGGATTAAATGAACAAAAAATAAAATCATAAGGTAAATTTAAAGAAATAAAAAAAAAACTGAATTGCAAACTAATTAAAAAGTGGAAGGGCTGAAAGTGAAATTAGCCCTTCCGCTAAAAAACATGTTGATCATGCTAGTAGGTCGGGTCGATCGAATCGGGCCAAGAGTAAAACGACGCCATTTTGGCGCATGAAGCTTAGGCCCAAAACACCGCCGTTTCGCATCAAACCAAAAAATGTTTTTAAAACTTTCATTTTTCTCTCCTCCTAAGAAAACAGAAAAATTTTCTCTCAAATTCTCTCCCCCTTTCCGATCTCCGGCCTAGCTCCGGTCGTCAACGGCCGTCTACGGCGGCCGAAAAATTGTAAAATTTTCCGTTTTCTCTGGCGATCAAAAAAAAAAAGTAAACCCCCTCTTTTTTTTTATTAAATATATGTATAAAAAGAGAAAAATATTCGTAAAAGAAAAGAAAAAAGGAAAGTAGAAATAAAATGGACCTTTGCCGATCTTTTCTTCTCTGGTTTTTGCTAGTTTTTGAACTTTTTTCGATTGATTGTAAAAAACTCATTTTTCCTTTTTTTTTTTTTTTTTCGTATGTAAAAAAACCAAACAAGAACTTAAAACGAAAGTAGAAAAAAACCTTTGAAGCTTTGTTTTCTGTTTTCATTTTTTAATCTCTGTTTTTGTATTCGATGTGTGTCCCATAAAAAAAATTACAATGGTTTATCATAGCTTATATAGCCTTTTTACAAAATTTTTAATCTATTTTTATGTTTGCTGTGACTTTTGCTTTTGAAAAATTTTTGAAAACGAATTTTTGATAAAGATTTTTGATAAAGAGAAAGCGACTTGACAATTTTTGAAAAATTAATAACCAAATTTAGTTAAAGAAAACGAATAAAGATCAAATTAATAAAAAAATAAAAATATTAAGGGTTAAATTTATTATTATTTCATATGTCGGTATGTTAGATATTTTAGACGATGTCTTGGAAATTAGTATTGAGAAATAACCAAAGGTGGGAACATAAATGAAATGACAGTGTTGAATCGAGAAAGGACTAAACTGCACTCTTTTGTCTTCTTTTTCCTCGTGCTTTTTCATGACAAAACAATCCCATCATATAATGTCCTAAATTGGAGACTTGGATCACTTAAATTCGGGGATTTTCCACAATGATTCAAACCATGTCACCTCCAACATTATTTAAATTAGAACGGACCGACCGATAAAATCAAAAATTGGTAGTTAAAGAAGAGCATTAAATTAATTAATTCGAGAAGAGGCATAGATAAATTAAAGCAGGGGTTGAATTGAATTTTTAATTTTTTATAAATTTTCTAATAATTTATTAGACTGGTGAAGAGGTGGCTACTGGTCCGGCATTAAAAACCTTGGATTGAATCATGTCAATTTGGATCGTGCCAATTAAGATTTTAAAATTTTTGGGTAATTTTTGTGCGAGTCAATTTCAAATGTAAGTCATTTCAGGTTCATATTATTTAGGTTTGATCAGGTTCAAGTTTTTTGGATCGATTACTATGGATTTGAATCATTTCGAGTTTTGATCACTTTAAATCATTCGTTCAGATTGTTTTATTATACTTAAATTAAATTAAATCGAATTTTTAAATTCGAGTCAAAATTGACTCACTTAGGTACAAAAAGATCAATATGATCCCCTTTATTCATGTAAAGTTACTTTCAATAAGGTCCATTTTTTGTTTGTTTTTTTAATTAAAATATCTTGATTATAAACTAAGAAAAAAAATAAAGATATTTTTTTATCTTAAAAAATAGAGATATTATTTTTCAGAACCTCTTCCAATTTTTAAGTTGGAAGAAAAACGCGTTTAAACTTGCCCAAATTCAAATCCAATTATTTAGAATTTACTTTTTAAGTTCGAACTATTAATAAATTTACGTTTTGTTTATTCAATTTCAATAAAATTATAAAACGGTCATTGAACTATTCAAAAGTTTTTTAATTAAGTCACTGGACTATTAAAATCGTTGATGTATGACCTTCTGTGTTAAGCTCTCCTTCTCCTTCTCTTCTATAATTCATTTTTTTCCCCGTGAAACAACTTTCTTCTATGATCTCTAACACTAAAGGTCAGGTCGACTTGGGCCTGACATATGTTGTTAAATAAAAGCGTTTAAATAGTTCAGTAACTTGAATAAAAACTTTCGAACAATTTAATGATCATTTTGTAACTTCTTGAAGTTGAATGATTAAAACGTAAACTTACTAATAATATAATGACATTACAGGGTTTTCTAATTTATATAATGTTTGAACTTTTCATTAAGTATTTTTACGAACTTTCAACATATTATAAGTTTTTCAATTGCCCCCCCCCCCCAACCACATTTTGACACTGGCCAATATGTTTTGGACTATATTGAATATATTGAAAAGTAACCAATGAATAATTGTTGGTTAGTAAATTGTATTATTCAAAAATATTATTAAGACATTCATATTTGGATTATTATATCTAAAATCTTTCCAAAAGACCCTCATTGATTAACACTTTTTAGCAACTAATTTTTGTTTTCAAATATTGACAATGACGAGGATGAAAACGATTTTTTAAAAAAGTTTTAGGGTTTTTGAGGCAAAAAGCTTCACGATACAGCATGCCTTGTCTGCTCTTTTTGGGAACTTTGTCATCTTTATTTAAATTGGATTTTTCAAAATTTTAATAATTTTTTAGTTAATTGCACCGTACATCTTTAAATTATAACATTCATTCTAAATTAGTCTCTAAACTTTAAAATATTCTAACTACATCTTCAAACTATCGAGGTTATGTCAATAAGGTCATTCCGTTACTAAAAATTGGACGTTGTAAAGATCTTGGTTTTAAAGTTTCCAAAACTTTTACAAAAGCTTTATCACTCATTCTTTCGTATTCTTTTTTCGATTTTACTTTATTTTTAGTTTTTACTTTTAAAAGTTATGCAGTAACGTTCACTTTTCTTCAAAATTTTTCATTTGAAACCATGTTATATAAAATTTTACATCTCATTTAAGGGTTAAATTAATTAATTTAGTAACGAAAGGATCGTAATGATGTAATTAGAATGTTTCAAAGTTTGAGAACCAATTTAAAATAAAGATTATAATTTAAGGATGTAGGGTGCAATTCATGAAAGTTTTATGTTCTTTTTTTGTCCCACAAATAATTTTTGCAAGGAAATTGTGGTCTGTGATGCACTATCCTTGCTAGCTACCATCCCAAATAAGTTATACATGATATTATTAAAAAAAATATATATTAAATACAAGAAAAAAATTTAAAATTTACATAATATAAATTATTAATTTATCAAAAATTACATAATATAAAATAATTAAACTTAAATGTAGATTAAGTTTTAGCTCGATTGACATGGGTATACAGAAGGACATATGTTTGAGTGCACTGAAACGCACTACCTTTCAATTTATGAGTTGGAAAGGACTATATGTAATTCTAAGTATTATATAAAAAACAACATCTATAATGAAATTGTTTAAAAATAATAACAATTAAACATATATATATATATAAATATATATATATACATTCAACTAACATGTGACACTTTTCCAGAATAATAAAAGTGGATTTTTTTTCTTGAAAAGTGAAAAGATAATAAGGATTAAACACATTTCAAAATTAGTATTTCAGATATATTTTAGGTTTAAATTGACAAAAATATTTAAAATTATATATATAGGAAATCGATTGAATATTAGTTCGATTGGTATGAGTATTATTGTTATTGTAGCGGATATGTGTTTAAGTGTGCTGAAGCTCATTATTCTCTTATTTATGAGTTGGGAAGGGGCTACAGATATTGTATTGTTAGACTTTTAAAATTTTAGTTCTAACCAAATGGTAGTTATTGACTTTATTAAGTTAAGTTATGTTATTTTCAAAATTTGATGCGACAAGCATATTATCGCATGTATAATATCGTTTGCATTAAGACTGAAATTTTGAAATTCAAAAAATATAGCGACTAAGAATGATCCAATTAGAGAAAATGGACAAAATCTAACTTTACACATAATACAAAATAATAGGAGAATTTAAACAAACGGATTTAATTGTTACCATTTAGTCAATACTAAATCAAAATTCAAAAAGCACAAAAATTGAAATTACCCAATTCAAGAAGTACATGGATTAAAATTGATTAAATTAAAATACATATATTAAATCGATAGCTTACATAAAAGGGGTAAACTACACCCAATGTCACTAAGTTATTTATGTTTTGGTCACTCAACTTAAAAAAGTTACAAAATGGGCACTAAACAATTCAAAAGTTTTTTTTTTTATTTAAGTCTCTAAACTATTTGATAGTTTTTATTTAAGTCACAAGATTGTTAAGTTTTTTTTTTTTTAAGAAAAAAAAGTCCAACTAGCGGGCTCCAAGCAACGACTTGACGATCGATACAGTGAATCAGTATCTATTGATGAGTAGAAGAACATACCTTAAATTCAAGTTGATCTGACAATCACTGTTGGAGATCAGATAAAAAAGTTATTTAGATTTTAGTTCGCAAATTCATGATGTTCAAAGTTATTTCATTAAAAAAAAAAACCTAAACTGTAAAAGAAAAAGGAAATGAGAATTTTCAATTTGATGTAGGCAGTGCAAACAAAAAAGAATATACAATAGCAATTTTAACAACCTAGAGACTTAAATGAAAACTTTTGAATTGTTCAATAATCATTTTGTAACTTTTTGAAGTTGAGTGACCAAAACGTAAACTTACTAATAGTTTAGTGACCTCGGGTATAGTTTACCTTATGTAATGTACAGGGTCTAATAGCATAATTTTACATTTTAAATGTTAACCAAAAGGAAACAAAGACTTCTCCACGCTAGCTTGCATATGTCTGCGTTAATGGTGCATGACGTGATCAATTTTCCAGTCCCATATATATATATATATATACACACCTCTCATCATCTTCTTCATCCACATCATTCATAAAATCCCTTTAAAGCTTATAATTTCAATCACCCCAACAAGAAAAAGAACCATAAATTCCCCTTTTTTTTTTCCCAAAATCTCTAAGTAAATCTTTCCTCTTCGGAAAAAAACCCAGAACTCGAAGCCATAGAATTTGATTAATTTTACGAGTTAAATGGAAGAGTACTGGCGAATGTGCGTTGGACTCTCAATAACCCAAAATTTTCCCCATCGAAAATCCATGGAAAACACTGGTTTTTTTCAAAAAAACGCCGCCGTTTTCATGGCTGATGGTCATGATTTCTCCGACGTCTTCGGTGGTCCACCGCGGAGTGTGCTTTGCGGGAAGTTCACTGATGATTTAACCCAATCGGCGTCGTTTTACGATGAGGCTTTCGGGCCATTGGATTTCAGTTCGTGTTATTCGATTAAGGGTGGGAGGAGTTTGCCGGGATTTAGGATTCCGGCCAAAGTGGAAGGGTTGTTCTCCACTGACATTTTCGGGTCAGGTGATGATCTCCGGCGATCTAGCTGGGAACGAACCGAGTCGGATTCATCTTCGGTGATGAGTTGGGAGGATATGAGCTGTCTCCGGCGACCGGACGGTGATGATATCGGACTGTCGTCGTATTTTGCGCCAAAACTCAGGTAAATCAGTCGGCTTTTAGCTTTTAAACATAAACGTCTTTTGTTAACCGTTTTTTAAAGTTTCAACTGTTTTTTTACTGTCTTGTTGATTTGACGTTTATAACCCTGACTCGAGTATTATTTTAAGATGCAATTAGGGGTAGGAAAGCGAAAAATCATAAAACACCAAAACACTGTCGTTTTGAATATGTTACATGCTTTCTAGTTAATACATGATAAAATTATATTTTGACTCCCCTAAAATGATATAGAGTTGTGGTTCGGTCCTTTTAAAAATTATAATTTAATTTCAACCCCTCTAAAAAAATTTTGGACTTCCTTATAGAGGTGAATTTGGATTATAGATTGCTAAAAGAGTTAAAATACAATTGTATCATTATATAAACATAAAATTTTACAATTTCTTGAGGGATTAAACGTTTCATTTTAGAGGGGTCAAATTTTAATTTTAAATCTAAAGAAGGACAAGATATTTTTTTTACCATTAAATTATCTTAACACTTTATTATTTTTAAAGGGCCTTTTTTTCATTTTGAGGAGGCCAAGACCATTACCTGTTCTCTTTTAGTGTCGCCCACATGGAAAAGAATAAATTTCAGAATTTTCTATTATAAGTTGAGATAAAATTATAAAATTTTGAGGTTAAAATTCAAGATAATTTAAATTTTAACAAGGTCAAGACCCGTAGTTACATGAACTAATGGTTTGTTTGATAAACTAAAAATTTAAATGCTAAAAATTTAAATATTGATTTTTTATTGCTAAATTTTATAATTGTTGAATTTACATTAAAAATATTTGATAAATAATAAACATAAGTACAAAATATAATTATATTATTTGATAAAAGAAAATATTGGTTTTTAAAAGATTATTGGTTTTTTAATTTTAATCTTATTAATATAATATTTTATATTATTTAGGCTAGTTTTGGATGAAAGATAATTGTAGTAATTTAAATATCGCATTTATTTTTTAAAAATAGTAATTTATTTTAAATTTTAATAAAATAGAATTAATTTAATATTTTCTATATATATTAAGTACAAAATTAAAATGATTATCAAATACAGTTAAAATATTAAATAAAAATTTTCAATGATTTATCAAACACACCCCAAGTTTCAAGATTCTCATGTGAAAATCTTAAAACAGTCGTTTTTAAATATATATATATATATATATAGTTGGAAGCCGTAGTCCCATGAAATAATCGGATTAAATCTCAAATTCTTTAAGTCTTCTTCACCTGGGGTAGAAAATAAAAAAGTTAAAATATGTCATAAATTCCTATACTTTTTTCATAAATTTGAAATTTAGTCTATATTTTTATTTTTTGAAATTTAATCTCTCTATTTTTCAAATTTTATAATTTAAGTCTAATTATTAACATGTTAAAATTATTTTGTTAAACTCAGATTTATTTTTAGGAATTTTGTGGTCAAGGTTCAATATTTTATATTAAAAGGGATCAAATTGAATTCTTGATTTTTTTGGTAAAATCTAAATATGTAATTGCTCCGTTTAATGAGGCTAAAACCCGTAGTTACATGAGCTAGATCCCCCCATAGGTTTTAAAGGTAGGGAAGGCTAAAATAAAAATATAAGGACTAAATTTTAAATTTCTGAAGAGTACGGGACCTGTGACATATTTTAACCACAATAAAAATATTTAACACGCTGCCGTTTTGAATTTGTTGAATGCTGTAATCTTACGTGATATAATTCCACGCAGATGGAACTCAACAACAATGGCTACAAATCAAGAACCATCAAAACAACAACAACAACAACAGGTGCCTCCATTTCCAAGCACTGCTTCGTTTTATAATGGAAATCTTCACATGGAAAACGAAAACCGTATAGATAATCCGATGAAAAGCTCATCGCTTTATCGTTTCAACAAACGTACTTCTTCCCCGGAAACCATTAGCTTGGAACCCCATTCTTTTTCAAGCATCAAAATATCATTGGCCGATGATTCGGAGTTCAACTCCCCTTCGTCCCTGTCTTCATGTTTTAGTCAAGAACCTGAGACCCTAGCCAGAGTCCAGACTAATCCGTTCTCAGAAGATGAATACGATGATGATGAGGATGACGAAGACGGAATGAGTTCTTATGTTATTGAGATAAATTCTGATGTTAGACAAAGTAGCAGTGAAGAAGCAGTTTCAATTGATGAAGCCATTGCTTGGGCAAAAGAGAGATACAATAATACCCAAAGAGAACATGAAAATGATCAAACAATGCAATCTCCATTGGTAAACAAATCTTTTGCTTTTCTTTCATTTTTTTTTTAAATTTATTATGATTTTTCCAGGTTATGATCATCTACGAACTCTCTAAGACACGAACAAGTAAATTCTAGTTCTTAATCTCTGCAGGAAGAAAAACCGAGAAAACCAAAAGCCGAAGAAGAAAAAGACCAATATGTGAAGCATTGGTCATCTGGCAATGAAAATAACATCCGAATGCTCCTTTCAACACTTCATAATGTAAGATATTATTATTAACCCATTTTTTGGTTTCTGTTGTGGGGATTTTGACCTCAACCAATCCAGTATTGGGCTCGAAGTGTCTAACCTCGCCGGGTTTAAAGAGGGGGAGTGGTTTCACCCACCATGCAAATTCACAATTTGTATTTGGTGGGATTTGAACCATGTCCTTAGTATGGTGGGTAAAAACACTTCCCCTCTGTGAACCCAACGAGGTTCTCGGCAGACACGGAAGACAAAATTCGGGGATAAAACCAAATATAGACACTTCTAACTCAATACCAGGCTTGCTAAGAGGTTCATCAGCCAATCTCCACAGATGACAGATCAAAGACTTCTCCCCGAGAGGTCAAAATCCCTCGACAGTTTCCCATATTTTTAAGGATTTCATTGATTTGCAGGCTGATATGGAATGGATTATTAATTCATTTTTATCTATCTATATATGTGTATGTATATGAATTACAGATTCTATGGGAAAATAGTGGTTGGCACATGATAGATCTCACAAGCCTTGCAGAAAGCTCACAAGTGAAAAAAGCTTATCAAAAAGCAAGGCTATGTCTTCACCCAGACAAACTGCAACAAAGAGGTGCAACATTATCACAAAAATATGTAGCAGAGAAGGCCTTTTCCATCCTCCAGGTAAGAAACATCCTTATCTTTCCATAATGGTTTGGTAATGTATCGGTTTTAAAGTATGAAAAACGAAACCGGCACCATTATGTTATACACCCACTAGCACTATACTGTCTACTTTAGTTTCTTCTGCAACAAGTAAAAAGCTAGCTGATACACCCTATCAAATTCGCTGTCTTATAAGTTAACTTTTGAGGTTTTAGGGTTTTAAATTTCATTTTAACTCGATATTAAAGCTAGGTTCCTTAAACCGTAAACCCTAAATTCTCTCATCTTCAGGTTCCCTTAAAGGTTGGGTTAGAATTTAAACTAGGTTCTACCTTAAACCCAAGGCCTTATGCCCTTATCCATCCACCAAGTAAACTTCTATCGAAGATCTTTAGCTTTCGTAATGGTTGGTACCGTATTGGTTTTAAAGGAAAAACGAAACGAGCACCATCATGTTATACGCCCACTAGCATGACACCAAACTACTTTAGTTTCTTCTGCAACAAGTAAAAGGTTTGCAGTAATACAAATAGGGCAAGGTTAACACCGAGTATAACTTATACACTACCCTAATAAATTCTCCGTCTTATAATTAACTTTTGAGGTTTTACGGTTTTAATTTCTTTTTAACTCGATATTAAACTAGGTTCTGTAAACCATAAACCCTAGATTCTCTCGTCTTCAAGTTGTCTTTAAGGTCGGGTTAGAGTTTGCACCAATGTGTAGCAGAGAAGGCCTTTTCCATCCTCCAAGTAAACTTTTATCGAACATCCTTATCTTCTATAATGGTTGGTACCGTATCAGTTTTAAAGTAAAAACAATACAGGAACCATCATGTTATATGCCCACTAGCACGATACTGAACTACTTTAGTTTCTTTTGCAACAAGAAAAAGGTTTGCAGAGATAGTAAAACTTATACACCCTATTAAGTTCTCCATCTTATATAAGCTAAGTTCCTTAAATTATAAACCCTAAATTCTCTCGTCTTCCTGTTGTCTTTAAGGTCAGGTTAGAGTTTGACTTGATATTAGAAATAAGTTCCTAAACTCTAGACCCTATACTTTCCATCTTAGGATGTTTAAGCTACAAATTACTTCACACCTTATGAACTAGCTTTGAGGTCGGGATTTGAGCTAGGTTGCTTACCAGCTTCGTTAGATATTCGATTAAAGCTCTTCGGTCTTATAAACTAATGTTCTTGAGGTTTAAAGTTGGAGTTTCATTTTTAAACTTTATACTCTAAATCAAAAGGTTTAATAAAAGACGGTGTATATATATGAATAGGATGCATGGAGTGCATTCATCTCCCAAGATGTCTTCTTCAACAAGTCAACAAAAATGCAAGGAATTTTGGAATCTTTTCGGTAAGCTTGGAACAAACAAGGAGTCCACGGAGTCGAAGGAATAAGGGCCGTGTTAAAAGCTTAAAAGACAAAAAAATACATGGCGATTTGCAGACAAATCTTACGTATATTGTAAGAAAAATTGCAGTTAGAATGTTGTATATATATATCTTATGTATATATAAAGAATGTTGTATGCTAGTTTAATGTTTTTCAAAGTGACAAAATCAGGTTTTTGATACCGTCTTAAGCATCTAACTTAGAACACAAGTAATATACAGAATCTAAACTGATGTGGGATAAGAACACTTTACCGATTGAAACCTGGGAATCAGTTTTTCTCTCATTTGTTCCTAGTAACGAGTATTCGAGTGAGATTAATAAGTGCTTGTCTCGACTTTGTTACGTCGATGTTGCTACTTTCTGGCAAAGAATCAATGGCTCCAGCAACAAGATTAGCATGCTTTATTGCTAGCTCTTTCGTCCTCTGTATTCCACGACTCTTCCATAGGTACTTGAGAGCCTGCAACAGTAAAATTTGGTGAATTGAAATGCATATTTACCGGTTCGATTTAAGTAGAATCGGGGTTGCAAATTCAAACTTACGGTATCAACATTAGCAGGGTTGTCAAAACCCTGCTGAATCACCGATTTCAACCGACGAAACTCTTCCATAGCAAATAATATTGGAGCAGTTATAATTCCCTGCAAAAAACATTGTATACCTGTGTCTGAATACATGCTGGACCCGGATACTTACAAGAAAACGAGGAGCATGTCCTAATATATGTCGGATACAGATGTAGATGCAGGACACGATGAATTACCTGCCGTATATCAGACAAAGAACCCTTTCCCAGGGAAGCTGATGTGCCTGTGAAATCGAGAACATCGTCTACGAATTGATATGCCAATACACGGTAAAACACGAACTATGTTCCTTGAACTTAGGTGAGTATTTAGAGACCATATCCAAATATGTGTTGGACATGCCAAAAAACTCGAGATGGCATTTTAGGAAATTTACAAACCAAATTCTTACCGTATCGAAAGCCGACATTGCAACTTCGGGCGTATGATCGGATAAAAGGGCCATTGCTTTGCAACTGTTGGAGATATTATTATATTTTCTGGCTAAAATATATTTTAAGAAAAAGCTAAAAATCTTCCTATTTTTTATTTAAAAATCTTAATCCAAAAAATTGCAAGCTTTTTTCATCAAAATCTGTTAATTAGGATTCCTTCACATAACATTTCATATGATTGATGAAAAATTAGCATATTAAATTGACAAATTGTAACGGAAATTACCAACGATGATAATAATTAAAATAAGGTTTTAAATTGAAAAAATAAGAAAAAAGATATTTTTTAATTTTTAAGCGCAGGGACTAAATCTCAAATTAAATAGAAACACAAGGACTAACAAATATTAACCATTTTTTGTCAAGTAAATACCCTTTAAAACATAGAGTACTCATAAGCATTAGATTAAGAGAGGTATAATAAACCATGATAAAAGAAAATTGAAACAATATTCCAAAAGAATTAGGGACCAAAATCTCACACAAATTTCTCACAATTACAAATGTTATATAAAATTGTATTCAATTTCCATGCTTAGCTCAAAACAAGAAGAAGAAAAAACCCTTTAAAATCTTTCCCCAAAAAAATTCCCATTAAAATTTCAATTTTTTTTCTTCAATGATACTAAAAATTGTGAGTTCCTTGCATTGCAAGAAACAAAAACACCATGGAAATGAGCAAAGGAAGAACAAGGAAAATCTTGTTTGAGATCCTAATTTCATGGCTTTTTTCATAGCAACCTTCTTCTAAAATTGTCTCTAGCTTTGAACAACTTGGGGATCTTTTCGGAGATATGAGACGCGCGTGTGCCATTTCAACCCAATTCATCTGTTTCTTTATTCTCACTCTTTTCATCATATTAAAAAAAATTGAATAAAAAGATATTATTTGGGAATTTTTTTGGGGAGTAATTGAAGATTGATTTAGAGTTTATATAGGAAAGGATTGTAAGGAAAAATACTATATATATATATATTTGGTTGTTAATTTACATACAATAGAAAACAAAGAATGTTTAAAGATAGAGGCATGTGAGTTCTTTTTTCTATTTTTTTATATCAAAGCATATTTTTATGGGATAATAATAGGATTTTATGTATTTTTGGGGATTTTAAAAGAATTTAGAATATTTTGTTTCTACTAATATAAGAATAAAATAAAAATAAAGTGTGTATTTATACATGAATGTAAATTTAATGTGTAATTTGATACATGAACTTTGATCTGATGTAATTTGTTTGTGCCAACAACATGGCAAGAGCATTATATTATAGGCGTGAAAGCTTGAGTTCAGTCTAAGTAATTCCATTTCCCTCCCTCGATTATACACATTTAAATAAATAAATAAATACATCAATTTATTTTTTTATTGGATAAATATAATTATTTGATCATGTAATATATAAACATAAAATTATGCTATATTAACAATTGTGTTAATAGTTTGCGAGAATTGAATTAAATCAAAATTTTATATATAAAATTGTACAAAATCAAAATTTTTGTATAAAATAACACACTAAATCAAAATTTATGTGTAGTTTTGAGATTTACCCCTTTTAAGTTTTTAGGAATGACAATAGATCAGATATTTGTGTTTTTGTTGAATTATTATAATATGAAATTGTAAATTTGCTTAAAATTTTGAATTAGTTTATTATATGTAAATTATTCAAGTATTATTATTCAATTTCGAATTAAATATATTATTCGTCATATATCTGAATTTGCAAAAAAAAATTTCAAAGTTTCTAATCATTTTTAGATATCCAGATCTAAATTTAAATCCGATAAATTTAGTTTGACATAATATCAAATTTTGTCAATTTGGTTCTTATTATTTTTTGAGCTAATTTTGGCCCTTCACATTTTGGAAAGAGTCAAATTTTAACCATTAAACTTTTGAAAAAGAGTCGAATTTAGTTTTTTTAAAGGAAATATTGACTTAAATGTTAAATTTTTAAAAATAGCAACCCGCATGGGTAATCCACATATATTTCATGCTATTTTTAAAAAAAAATTATTAACTTTTTTATAATCCTTTTTGAGTTTTGATTTTTTTTTTATAAGTTTTAAATTATTTCTTGATGTGTCATGTAGACTATTACGTAGGTTGTCAAGCCAATTTCATTAAAAAATAATATTTTGGTTAGTATTTTCATTAAAGAAAAGAAAATTGACACTTTTTGAAAAGTTAATGGCCAAATCTAGTTCAAAAACTAATAAAGGCCAAATTGACGAAATGTAAACGTTGAGAACTAAATTTATTATTATGCCAATCATTTTTTTAATACAAAAATCAAATTTATAATCATTCTAACGGGTGAATTCATATTATCAAAATCTAAATCCACATATATTATCTTAATAAGATCTACGAATTCAGGTAATGGATATCTAATATATCTATTCGTATCCACTTTAAATTCACGACGAATAATAATTTTATAATACAAATCTAAATATTATCTAAATCCGCAATAATCAAATGTGCAAAAACACAAATTGAATATCTGTAAATATTCGAATCTACAATCCGCATTGTAAATCATTAACTTTAAATAATGATATAAACTAGTTCAAATATCATTAAGATTTAAATAAAAAATTTTGATTTTTAAATAGTGTTTACTAAGTAGAAATTTGATCAATTTGATCAATTTGAACATTTCACCAGTCCCTAGATGGTGTCTAGTTTAATTGGATGTTGTTTAAATTGAATCGATTGGAGCAACAATAAGAGAACGATTTGATTAGAAGTATAAAACCAATTGATTTACGAATTAATACGAATTGATTAAATTAAATTAAAATATTAGTTAAATCGATTTTTATAATTTTTATTTAAAATAATTACTTATTTTGAACCGCACAAATTAAACAACCATTAATTTAATCATTGATCTAATTTCAATATTATTTTAATCCAATCGATTTATTCGATTCAATTCAAATCTTTTTTTCAAAGAAGTGATGGATCATTAAGGAGCATTACTTTGATCAATGAAGATTGAGATTGATTGTTTGTTTGGATCTTTTACCACTACAACATCTGAAAGAGCAATCAATTCAGAACCTGACCAACTGGTCAAATCACTGATTTATTAGTTCAACTAATTCGATTGGTTCGTTTAATTCAATTAAACAAATAATTAAAAATTCATAAAAATAAAAAGATATATTAAAAATCCAGTTTAATTGGTTTATTATTCAGTTCAACTGGTCCATACCGATTCCCGAATCAAACGATTCAAAACCTCTTTAGACTATCTCCCCAACTAGTTCAACTGACCGGTCTAATCCGGTTCGAACAAAAGTTTTGAATACGATATGATACAAATATCACAAAAAAAATGAAAATAATGTAATAAATACGACACGATATATCAATATAATAAGTTAAAAACATGTATTATATTAATATTTACACAACTGAGACAAAAAAAAAAAGGAAAAGAAAAGAAAAACAGGAATTTCCATATATTATATTTTTCAAACATAATGAAAAATTCAAATGCTATTTAATCTATAATTTTTACATTGATTTTATATTACCTACAAAGGGATTGCCTGATGATATTTTCTCTGGTTCAACTATAAACAATGTATATATAACCCAGCTAGTGATTCCACTCGATTTTTCTCTTCTCGTTTTTTCCTAATTCCGAAACGGAATAGCTAAATGTGCTTTTTTCCCGATTATGATATAAAATCACTCACCGATGAGAAAGCTCGAATGTATGTCGATCTTGTCCGAATCACCCTGAAAAGCTTTTCCTGTTCCAAGGTAAATAACTTGTGTCTCCATAAGGCCTGCAAACAGTACGATTATGACTCGGATAACGCCTTTTATAACATATGAAGAGATGATATCCGTTCTTAAGAGATAAAATTATGTTGTATTACCTCTTGAAATTTTTACCTTCGATATTTTACATGTAGCAACATGAAGATGATAGCAAGCGTGAGAGAAGAACATCCGACAAAGACACAAGCATGGCCGAGAAAGTCGTTCTTTCCTCCTAACCAGCTTGATGTTGAAAGGACGAGCTTCTTTTTACCACCGAAACTGTAAGTGTTGTAGTTGTTCATAAGATTGACTACTACGACATCATCAACATCCAAATCTTCTTCGATTCTCCCGTACAATTTCCGGAAGCTAGGGAGAGCAGATGTACGCATCCATACAATAAGATCTTCCTGGTCGCTTAGCTAATTAAATGCATCCATTCAGCCGGGCCACAAAAAGAGCAAAGAAAAGTGGTTATTGGAGTTCGGAAACAGGTGTTTTTGGTAGTTAATAAGTAATTGGGTAAACAACAATAGAGATCACCCAACTATAGTTTTTTTCTTTTTTTGTCACCAAACTATGAAAAGTTACAAAATAGTCACCCAACTATTTAATTTTACCTAACGCAAAAATGGAAACATCCAAAATATAAGATAGTTGGGTGACCAGAAAAGACTCGGAAAGACCATAGTAGAAAATCTCGATACCAAGCTAATACTTACAGGAATTTCTGGATTCAGTTTTCCACCACCAATCAAGGTTCCATTTTGGAAATTGAAAGGATATACGTTCTTTCCGAATTTCTGGCCCCGGTCACTCTTCCACGCAATGTTTTTCCTGTTCACTTTGAGTTCTGCTCCCTCATGAATAAATTCAAATGTATCATTAAATAAACTCCATGCTATCAATCCGCAAGGAACAATAGGCCTATTGTTATTCGACTCCACAGGTTGACAAGAACTTGTGTCATGATAATTCTGGCCATCCAAGAGTTGCTTATCGCTTCTGCTTTTGACGTACCTGGAAAACATTTAAAACAAACAAAGTGCAAATTGAAGAAACAATGGAGATTAAAGAAAAATGTAATATAGCTCTGAATCAATTTATCATCAGTGTTGATCAAGTTAAAGCATTAAATGATTAGGTGAAAGAGCCTGCACCTTCGATGGTTCTGATAATAATTATCGAGTTGATAGTAAATGTAAATTGGAGCTTTCATGTACTTGTGCACCTACAAAACAAGTTATAGATGCAAAATAAACAAACATTAAAAAAAAAATCCACAGAGAACCAACGTTTTAAACACATTCCGTGAAGAAGAAAACAAAGATGTGTTACCGAAAAACGATAACAAGCAGCATTTTTAAGACCAGAATAAAGGTATTCTACTAAGAAAAATGCACCTACATTTGAAGTGAGTAGCTGTTTATCTCAGCATCTATTCATGAGGGGTTAATATACTATTTGGTACTTGAGTTTAGCTTTAATGTTCAATTTGGTACTCGAGTTTGGCTATAATGTTCCATTTGGTACCTTTGTTTTTTCCATTTGATACTTTGAGGGTTTTTTTGTCCCAATTAAGTACCTACGGTTTTTTACAAAAGCACACATGCCAAATATTCATTGGGCCACATGATGCCGTTTGGTTTAGATACCAAATTGAACATTGAATCCAAACTCAGGTACCAAATTGGAACAAGAAAAAACTTAGGTACCAAATTGAATATTGAAACCAAACACAGGTACTAATGGTATATTAACCCTAAAATAAGAATGACATGCTAAGGTTATGGTAAAAGGATAGGAAGAGATACTATCCACAAAAAGAGGCAGAAATGATCATGAGTCAAAGCATTGGAAACTTTAGAAGAACATTTGGTGGAAAAAAATAGATCCAGCATTTTAAACGTTCTCAAACATATTGAAAAAAGAAGTTAATTTGATTTCACCGACTAGTTCGAGTTTGATAGACACAGTAAGGCAAATTTACCGTGCATTAGTTCAGTTAGCCTTCCTTCCAATTCAAATAAACTCACAGATAACCAGAGGTTTTAACCCAGTAAATTTCAAAGCCTAAGTAATAATCCAGTAAGACAGAGGAACTCAGTTGCAGTCTTAACTGCAGCGTAATGCCTTGTAATGACTGCCGAAGAAAAGGTATATAGCTCGGCATATAGTGAAATGCAAGACACCTTCCATGTAATAGGCAAAACTGGCTATGCTAACTTAAAGGTTACTTAAATAGGAAGTAAAGATTGTCACACTGAAGATATATCAATAAAGAAAGGGAAGTATCACCTTCATGAAACGAGAACAATTCTTGGGAATTGAGTCATCTTGGATATATGAAACTTTATCCATTCTAGATGACTCAGGTACGCAATCAATATCATATCGGTCCACAATTTCAACAACCTACCAATCAAATAGAAAAGGTTATCCACATGTATGTTCTCGATAGAACAACAGATGCTAGGAAAAGAAGTACAATAATAACTTGACACATGAGATAACAAGAACCATAGAATGGATAATTACACAATGAGAAGCACGCAGAGTGACCAGGCCAACAGGAATGAATATGACACCAATAAACAAAAATATTGCTATAACCTGCAGAAGTGAAAATGACATATAAAATTAGATAACAACCAGCATTAAAGACAGCCAACACTACAAAGTGCAAGTTAAATATTAACCAGAGATAAATTAAAAATTGAGGATTAAAGAGAGTTGTCATGCTCTCACCCATCCTGGTGTTAAGACAGGTTTGCAAGCCGGAAGACTTTGCTGAGTAAACAGATAAAAAGCTGCAAAACAACCATAGCAAGCAAAATGTTATGAGGCAATATTCAACTGCTTCCAGACTGAAAAACAAAATTGGAGACAATTGCAGACAGCTTTGCCACCACTTCATATAATATAGTAATATTCTGATATGAAAGCCAAAGTTGCAATGAAATGCAGGCCCAGGCTCACAGTTGAGTATCAATGCATATGCATTTATGCATGTCTAGATATCATCCAACCTTCTTTTGTTAGCAGTTAGCATAACTATCCATATATTTCAAATTTTAATGTGTTCTAACCAAAAATAGTCCAGTATATAGCAGATCATTTTTACTTGATGGTGATTATGGCGAGAAGATTTAAACAAAGCACCATCTTTCCACTGACTATTCTCACTGCTGCAACTCCACAAGTAGAAAAGATTCGACGACACATGTTTGCACACACTAATGCAAGAACAGCCTCTGTTGCATGTGACGACACAGTGACATGGACGAACAAATTTGCTTACACTTTTCTAGCACACGCTCATAGAAAAATGCAAACAATGCAGGTAATGGATACATAAAAAGAACAAAAGAACTTGAGCACATGCACGAAAGATAGGGAAGCATGTATATTCATGCCTCTGCAGCCGTCCTAGATGGGTAGTGCATGAAGATCTCTTAGGGTGTCTATTTCAGAGAGAGAGAGAGAGAGAGTGTGTGTGTGTGAATCTAAATAAAACCAAACCAACAAATATATTAAGTAAAAAAGCCTCTAAGTCCAAAAACTAAAAACATTGAGTTAAATAGAAAACCTGTTTCTCTGGCTCTGTGTCTATCTCTATCCGTATCCATCAGTTCTGAAAACCCGGATTCGATGTTCTACCACTCCCTCCAAATACAGCAATCCCTTAATGCAATCTTTGAGTTCCTGTATAATAAAAGACCAATCAAGGTGGTAAAGCACAAACCTTCACAAAGGAAACAAAACCTCATCTCTACGCGTGCACTTTTACTTAAAATTCAGTATTAAACCTCTGTTATAACAAAACACAATTCAACTACATTCTACATTTCATCATCTTCACTATTCAATCCACATGCAACATTTCTCAGGAAGATGCATTTTACAATGTTGATTCCATTCCATTTCCTTAGTTCCCTTCCCTCTAGGTTACAAATTCATTAAGTATATCTCCAATTAAAGTCAAATCAATCTCATCATGGCTTCGAATTTAAAATACCTTATTATATGATTTGCAAGAAAACAAACGGATCATAAAGTTACGAATTGCAAATCTACAATAATTTCACTAATCCGGAAGCTAAGTAATAAATGATACAAAACATTATTTCTACGCATGCACTTTTACTTAAAACTCAGTATTAAACCTCTACTAGAAGATGATTCAATTAAATTCTACATTTCATCATCCTCATCATTCGATCCACATCCAACAATTCTCTAAGCACATGCATTTCACAATGTTGATTTCATTCCATTCCCTTTCATTCCTCAGTTTCCTTCCCCCTAGGTTACAAATTCATAAGTATAGCTCCAATTAAACTCAAAACAGAGATCAATCTCATCATAGCTATGAATTTAAATTATCTTATTCTGCCATTTCCAAGCAAACAAACAGAGCATAAAGTTACAAATTGCAATCTACAACAATTTCATTAATCCTGAATCTAAAACTTCTCCTTCCTGAAGCTAAGTAATAAACAATCCAAAACATTATCTCTATGCATGCACTTTTACTTAAAATTCAGTATTAAACCTTACTAGAAGATAATTCAACTACATTCTTCATTTCATCATCTTCATCATTCACTCCACATGCAACATTTCTCTAAGCACATGCATTTCACAATGTTGATTTCATTCCTAGGTTACATAAGTATAACTTAAACTCAAAACAGATATCAATCTCATCATAGCTTCAAATTCAAAATACCTAATTCTACAATTTCCAACCAAACAAACGTAGCATAAAGTTACAAATTCCAAATCTACAATAATTTCATTAATCCTGAATCTAGAAAACTTCTCCATCCTGAAGCTAAGTAATAAACGATCCAAAACATAATTTCTACACATGCACTTTTACTTAAAAATTCAGTATTAAACCTCCACTAAAAGATAGTTCAACTACATTCTACATTTAATCATCCTCATCATTCAATCCACATCCAACATTTCTCTAAGCACATGCATTTTACAGTGTTTGGTTCCATTCCTAGGTTACAAACTCATAAGTATAGCTCCAATTAAACTCAAAGCAGAGATCAATCTCATCATAGCTTCGAATTTAAAATACCTAATCCTACAATTTCCAACCAAACAAACAGAGCATAGAGTTACAAATTTCAAATCTGCAATAATTTCATTAATCCTGAATCTAGAAAACTCGTCTATCCTAAGTAATAAATATTCCAAAGCATTAACTAGGCTTTCACTTTTCTTTTCTCTCACATCCACGGCAACCTGTACATAGCTCCGATCAGCTAAAAACAAAGAACTCAATAACGAGAAAAGAAGATCGAATTAAAACCAAAAATAAAGCAAAAATATATAGAGATTTACCTGATTTGGTGAGAGCTTTGAAAATGGAAGGTCCGTTAGGGTTTTCTTTTATTCGTTAATTGAATCAAAAAGTGAAAAAGATTGCTTTGGTTCAAGAAATTAGAATCTTTTAAATCTGAATTTTCAATTTTCTAAGAGGGAAGAAAGGGAAAAAGGAAAATGCCAAAGTCAAGCAAAATAAAATAAAATGATAATATTTTTTTTATTTGGGATAAATTAACCTTTAGTCCCTAAACTTGATAATTCTTTTCATTTTGATCTCTAAACTTGAAAATTTTCTAAGTTTTAGATTGTGTCACACCTGTAGTAGTTGGTATTGTACTGGTACCGACCATACTGTTCTGATCCTCAACGATACTAAGTAATATCGGCTTCATTCTAATCAAGATTTCGATGTGTACCAGTTGTTTCAGTGTGTTTCAATTAATATCGACTTTGTTCCGGCCCATACTAATTGATAGAAAATTTTAATAACTTAAACTTGGATTTTATTTTTTTTTATCTTAAATATTGTAAAAATTGCAACTTAAAACATAATTATTAAATTAAGTTATTCAACCTAATTTATATTTTTATATAAATATATTTGTATGAATGGAATTTAGATATATTTGCATGTAAATATAATATATAATTTTTAAAAGATTAGACTATAAATATAGATATGTGTGTAAACATAAAAATGCAGATTAAGTTGAAATGGTATAGCGAAACACATCGGTACTGATACGTACCACTATCAAAACAAAAACGATATGCTACTGATTACCTTGGTCATGCCATCACACTTTAATAGATTCCAAGTTTAAGGATCAAATTGAAAAAAGCTATCAAGTTTCAAGGCTAATATAGATAAAAATAAATTCAAAGACCAAGATGAAACAAATTACCAATTTTAGGGACTACAGGTTGCTTTTATCCTTTTCATTATTTGTTCTTTTTGGGTAAACTACATTAGTAGTCATCCAACTAAGGGTTTTTCTTTTTTGGTCACCAAACTATGAAACGTTACAAAATGTCACCCAACTATTAGTGAATTTATTTATTTTGGTTACTCAACTATGAAAAGTTACAAAATGGTCATTCAACTATTCAATTTTTTGTCTTTCCTGGTCACCCAACTATCTTATTTTTTTGGATGTTTTCATTTTTACGTTGAATAGTTGGATGATCATGTTGTAAATTTTTGCAGTTGGGTGGCCTCTGCTGTAGTTTACCATTAATGAATGTACTTGAGAGGTCCCTGTATTATAAAAACTTGATCAAACTAGTCCATCTATTATTAAATGGATTAATTTAGTCATTGTACTATTAAAAAAATTCAAGTAGAGCTATATTAGAATAAAATTATCATTTACTATTTAAAAAATATCATTTATTGTTTAATAAAGTTAATATTTGTTAAGTTTTTATGGTTTTGTAAATGAAATATTTTATTTGAAATCTAACTACAATTGAAAAAAATAATTTCCAGGACATTTTTTATATGATAAATATTTTTTTTTGTTACAATTTGGACTTATTTGATTCTTTTTAATAGTATAGGGACTAAATTGATCCATTTAATAATATAGGGATTAATTTGATACAGTGTCTATAATACAAGGACCTCCCACGAATTTAACCTTCACCCATTCTTTTTTTTACTAAAAACACTTTTGGACACTGTCATAAACAGGTATTAGAGTTGCTTGCAAAGTACAAAAATATGGACTTCGATAAACAAAAGAAGCCACAAAGCCAAAACATTCTTCAAAATCGAATCAATGAGCCAAGAACAGCAACAACCTCCGCCGTCACCTCAATCGGCTTCTCAGCCAGATCCTCCTCCTGTTCCGCCGCCTCCATTCGATCCCAGTCGAAGTAGCTCTTTTTCTCCTTTTTTTTTTTAATTTCTGGGTTTTCTTTTTTTTCTTTTTCTATTTAAGGGATTTTGATTATTGTGCTTTCATGTTTTATTCTCTCTCTCTCTCTCTCTCTCTCTCTCTCTTTATTATGAATTTGGGTTTTTAATTTTGAGAAAATTGAAGGGTGTTTGTAGTTAATTAAGTTTGATTATTTGTTGAAAAATCATCTGTTTTGCTTAAGAAAAAACTGTCTAACATTTGTTTTGAATTCATATGCATACATGTAAAATTAGAAGCTTTTTAATTACATCTTTGATTGGTTTGGACTTTGGAAGTATAGCTATTTATGGTGTTAAGCTTGGGTTTGTGGTTTAAAGGATGCCTTTGCTCGAACAGAATGCTTTGCCAATGGGTTTAGACTTATTTAGCTAGGGTGGATTTAGGGTTTTGTGGTTATCATCAGACACTTTTATGAAACCTCGCAATCTCTTTGTTTGATTAGTTCGAAGCCTTCATCGGAACTATAGCTATTATGGTGTTGATGAGAGCTAGGTTTGTAGTTGAACGACCCCTTTACTCAAACCAAAAGCTTTGCTAATGGGTTTAGAGTTATTTGGCTAGGGAGGATTTACGGTTTTGTGATTATCATCGAAAGCTTTCATGAACCTCGCATTCTCTGTGTTTGATTCATTCGAAGGCTAGTTATTGTGGTGTTGATGAGAGCTGGGTTTGCGGTGTAAGGCCGCCTTTACTTGAACCAAAAGCTTTGCTAATGGGTTTAGAGTTATTTAGCTAGGGAGGATTTAGGGTTTTGTGATTATCATCAAACACTTTTATGAAATCTCACACCCTTTGCGTTTGATTAATTCAAAGCATTTGTTAGAACTACAGCTATTACGGTTTAAGGATGCCTTTACTTGAACCAAAAGCTTTACTAATGGGTTTAGAGTTATTTGGCTAGGGAGGACTTAAAGTTTTGTGATTATCATTGGAACGTTTCTATGAACCCTGCACTCCCTGTGTTCGATTAATTCGAAGCACTTATCAGAACTATAGCCATCTATGGTGTTGATGAGAGCTAGGGTTGTGGTTTAAGGAGACCTTCACTCCAGCCAATTGGTTTTAGTGATATTTGGCTGGGAAAGATTTAGTGTCTAGTTATTATCCTCAGAATGCTTTTATGAACCTCGCACTCTCTGTGTTCAATTAATTAGATGCATTTGTCAGAACTATAGCTATTATGTGGTTGATGACAGCAAGGGTTTTTTGGTTATAGGATGCCTTTAATCAAATCAGGGCGGTAACTTTGTTAACAGGTTTAAAGTTATTCTGCTAGGGAGAATGTCCGGATTTTCCAATTTATGAACCTCGTGCTCTGTTTCGCATTATCTCTCAATATATATATATGTTTGTGCAGTGATCGGCATCATTAAGAGGAAGGCCTTAATTAAAGAGTTAGCTGCCGTATACCATACTGAATGCCTAGCAAAATGTCAAGAACTTCTGGACCTTCAGAAAAAGTGGGATGAGGTATTTCATTTATGCACCTTTTGATTTCAACACTTTCTTCACATTGGTCTCATAAATATAGAGCAAGACTCGAACTTATTAACGTATAATTATGACTATCTGTCATACGAAACCTTAGTTCGTGGTTGTTTCCAATATCTAGTCTGCATGATATGCAAATGTTTTTGTACATAATTGAACATATTCTGCCCCTTTAGAACTGGGAGAAAAAGTTATATCTCAGTCGTGTTTGTTTAGCAGCTAATTAAGAAAAGGAAAAGCAAATATTCCTTCCGAATTTATAATGCTGTTATCATAATTCATAGGGATACATGGATAGTCCAATCCCTACCTTATCAATTCAAGGACTTTCACGGCTTTATGTTTATGGGAATAGTAGCATTCCACTATAGTAATAATTTTCTCACCATTTGCAGCCATTTATCGATCTCAAAATCCCCGATGATTTGAGGAAAGAGAAAATAAGGACCTCAAAACGAGTAAAGAAGTCTCGCTAAGCATATGGTAAGATTTGAGCATAATCTTTGTTGCATATCCATTAACATTGTTGTTACTTTAAGCTTAGCTGAATTTATAAATGCAAAATCATGAATGTTTTGCCTAATTTACAGTGTGTTGACTGGTCTCAGTACCCATCCATCATTTGAGTGGTCAAATAGAATTACAAGCATTCATATCTATATATACCTATTTGCAGATGATCTGATGAATCCGGGATTTTTTTTACTTTCCTGCATCCACAGACGAAACATCTCTCGAAACAAGCAAGCGGAGGCCAAAAAAGGAATCGATCAGGATTTCCTGTTTCCATCAAATTTACTGTATTATATGTAACAACATAAGGGCATTTTAACTTTATTGTCTAAAACACAATCACATTTATGATGTTAGCACTTTGTATCATAGTCAATCTAATTAGGGTTAGTAACTATCATTGTGCTTGATTGAGCATCCTATAGTGGCTGCAAGTTCCAAGGTTATTGATCTACATTTGTTTCTACTCATTTTCATGTAAGGTGGTTTTGATTTTGGTAACCATACTTTTCTTTAAAAATTTGTGCTTGATAGATATTCTAGTTGTTTCATGCAATCACACTTATATCTAATACGTTAGAAACTCGAATCTAATTATCTACAACCCTTTCCCCAATCCTATATTGACACATACGTCCATCCCAAAATAAGAACTTGATTATTCGATCCACTTTAGTATTTAGTACTTTTTTTTCCTACTTTGATATTGTAACTAGACAACTATGTCTACGTTGGTCATTGAACTTGGCAAATGTAATAATGGCATAACACTATAAAATTGTGACATCATTGTTATTTGACAAATCTCGATGATATCTAAGTCCAAGAACCAAAATGACAAAAAAAAAAGTGTAAAATTACTAAAGTGAATCTAATTGACAAGTTTGGAGACTAAAAGTTATATTAACCCGAATCTCCCTTGGAATGAAACAAGCAAAGTACATTCAGAACATAGACCACACAATAAAAGTTAAATTTGCAAAATAACTATTGATAGTAACCTTAGTTGAAACAAAGCAGAGTGGGTACATTTTAGTCTTGTACACTGATTTTTCATAGTTGATGTCTTCATTCACCCAAATCTTCACCTAAGTTCAGATCGAAACCCTTTCATCACCTTACACAGCTGTTTCGAAGTGGCAACCATTGTTTTATCACCAAATCATATCATAGTATTCAGGATAGAACTAATACGATCAAACTAAGATCTAGTTCTGACCTCTATCGTGCATCCATAGAATGGTTCAAAGAATCCATGGAACTTTATCAAATAAACATTAAAAAGCTAAGTGTAAATTACAATTCTTAATGAACTTCATAAGTATATAACATAAAGCATGGCATGATCATATACCTACAATATTCACATATAGAAGGATTATAGATTAGAAAAAAAGGGACTACAAACTCAAAGCTCTTACATCATCAAATTAGTTGTAGGTGTCCATTGTGACAAGCATATGCCTGAGATTGGTAAAACAACCAGCAGATGCATTTTGGCAATCTGTTCAAATGCTTGCACCGCATTATCAACAAGCATGGATCAGTTTCATTGGCAGTCTAAAGCGATGTTCAGCATCCATAGGAAACTGCCCTGAGACTACGCTACGATATGTAACAATTTTTTGTATGAGCATTGGCTTTCCAAAGCATGCTATCCATCCTCCCACCATTGTGCTCAACCCATTTCCCTGGAAACAGCAAATGAACTTTAAATACAGAAAATGTGCATAAATAAAAAGGAAATGCAAGCAGAACAAAGATGGGAAGGCATGCTATAAAAGTTACTAAAACTCCAGCACGGATGTGTTCATTTATTTTCAAGAATCCAGATACGAGTTTTGGATGCATTCCATGATGTTTACCCGGACAAGCAATTTCAAGAAAAGGTTTCTCACAACTCAAATGAAAATTGAAATCCAAACCCCACCATACACAACCACCAATTCAATATGCATGCTTCCCCCTCAATACATATGCATCACCAAAAGATATCAATAGCATAAAACTATGTTATTAAAGATGGTCTTATGTAAATGAATGCAACTCATAGCATTATATGTGCCAATAACTTAAACTTATTAACTAAACAATAACATAGAATCAAATCATTTGCTCCTCCATACAGCAATTGAGACTTTTTACCTTAGCAGATCCGAAGGTGAGTATCAAAACGAGTTCATCTCCAAGCAGTAAGTCCTTCTCTTAACCAGCATCTTAGCCGCAGTCCCATAAGGCTCTTCAAAAGCATTCGATAACCAAGAAGCATCTGAAACCTCGTTTTTTGAAGCAGATTGTTCACTAGGCCTAATAGCAACCAAAGTAGCACCTTTTAAAACAACCCCATCAGGCAATTCCAAGTAAGGAGCATACCAAAGCCTCATATTCAACGCAGGCACCAATGTCCTTTTCGAAGCAGAAGAAGCCGATAATGGCTTCACTCGCAATTCCTCGAGCTGATCCCTGTTCATACAAAGCACCCCTTGTCCATCTGCATCGGTTAAGACCAAGCTATCCAGCGTTTTATGATCAGCAATTATCGGTTGAAGCAAATAATGCCTCGCTGATGCTGCGATTAACGAACTAATCGTCCAAACAACCCTTAATTTCAAGCCACCGTTAGTATAAAACGTTTCTGGGATACTACCGTTATCGTCACCGTTGCCGACGCCAAATTCCGGCGAAATCCCATTGTTAATAACGGAAGCAGCTCCAAGGATGACGCAATTATCAAGTGTTGACCCAAAATCAGCTCTCCACTTCAAAAGAACACCATCATCAATCCCTAACTCACCACTGGGCAATTCGATTCGTAGGAACCGAATCTCGTTAAAATTCCTAAGAACCTGCGTCGGAGAATGATGGGAAACCCCACCATGATCCATTTCCCCATCATCACCAACACCAGGAGCAACGAACAACGAAGACGACGAAAGGGAATTTAGGGTTTCATTCAAAACCGACCGTTTAGGACCAAGGAATTGACCCAAAGCTTGAAGCGGTTTAACAATGCCTCCGAAAACAAGACGAAAGAGATTCGAAAAAGGACCGACGAGAGCACGCGATTTATCCGATGAAGACGAAGAAGATGAACAATCGTCATCGGAGATAACACAATCGACTCGAACGACGACGTTTTCGACTTGAGGAACAAGGGAATGGAAACGACGGGAAACAACACAGCACCGGCCGAGAGCTTTAACGTCACCGATCTTGTTGAAGACTAAAAGAAGAACCGAGTCAGGAAGACGGTCGAAGTGATCGACCGGTTCGGGTTGATCCGGATCTGGATAAACCGAAGACATTGTTCTTTTCCCCTTGTTTAAAGGGAAAGAAAGGGGAAAAGGGTTGAATTCTGTGCCTAAGGAGAAAACAAAGCTTTAGGAATAAAGGAAAATGGAAGGAAAAAGGACGAAAAAGGGGAGAGGGAAAAGGATATAAATGGTGGGATGAGATAGATCCACCTTTTTTTTTCTAAATTATGTTATTAGTCCCTATAATATACATTAATTTCATATTTAGTCCTTGAGTTCTAATCTAATCATTTTTAATATTGTATTTTTTTTTATTTTTAAAATTTCAATCCTGATCAAATGCTTGAACGCCCAGGGGGGATAATTTTGATTTAGTTCTTTTGAAAACCATAAAGATATGAGCCAATATATCTCGATTCTTCTAAAAATATTTTTGGCTTTGCCTCTAATTTTGGTTTTTTTTCTAAAATCTTGTGTAGTAGACATGTTATCGCATGTTTAATGCTATGTCAGCTTGATATTAACACATAATACTTGTAAAAAAACAAAACCAAGTCGTTTTAGTTAATTGATTTAACAACTAGTTAATTATTATTTGAGTCGGGACTGAAATTTCAGAATTTGAAAATGATAGGGACTAAAAAGTGATCAATTTGGATAATATTGACTAAATTCACAACTTACACATAGTATAAAATAATAGCAGAAATTGATTTAACGGATTTAACTCTTATCATTTGGATTAGGATTTCAATTTCAATTTTGACATGTACATGGACTAAAATTAGTCAAGCTATAGCATAAGGACTAAGTCCATATCTTACTCATAGTATGGGGACTAATAACAAAATTTAGCCTTTTTTTCTTATCTTTACACAGTATGATTTTCATCCCTCTATCACAATTTATAAGTTAATAATCAACTTAAACTACTTATTTTTTTCTTTATTTGTTGCAAATAAATTATTAAATTGTTGATTTATATTAATTCCTCGCATATAAATTACGAAACTATTGATTTTCAAACCAACAATATAATGACAATATCTAATAATGTTACGTACTTGTAATAACTTTTTATTTTCGTAAAACATAAAATTTTATCAAATTAAAGTAAATGAACTAATTTATCAGTTTCGATACAATAGAAGGATGCATTTAGAATTAGACCAAACTAAACGAAAATGTGTGAATAGGAAAAAATATATCATTATCAGCATGATAGAGGATTACTCATTTGTATATCGAAAGCCGGTGGCCTCGGATTGAATTCGAATTCGAGTCAGATTTATGTATGATATTAGTGCATTTTATGTTTGTTAAAGTATAATTCTGCCTGAAATATAGATATAAATTTTTACCCAAATTTACTCATATTTGCAAATGACTAATCGGAATCTATATTGCGTCAGTTTTATTAAATTTTTAATATAGAAAATTAATATATATATTGTTTATTATTTTCATGTTATTACAATATTATATATTTAATTTTATAAAACACGTTATATATTAAAAATAAAAAAATATACATTACAAAAATTATAAAAATAGATTAAGCCGAATTTATACCTTAAATGATAAAATTTAAATCCGACCCATATTTTAAACGTTTCTATCCATAAATTTTTTATTTTTTTTTGATAAATTCTATCCATAAAACCTTACACAAAAGTGATTGGGATCATATTTGTAGATAAGTTCATTGCCTTTTAAGAGTGAAACCCAATATTTTGATGTGATATAAGGTTTGGCAACATATCATATCTTTTATTTAATTGTGTATATAAAAAAAAGTTAAATTAGTTATATTTGAGTATTAAAATATATAATTTGTATCATATACAAATATCAGATAATAGATTGGATTGAAAATTAATATAAAGTACTATATTGAAAAAAGTGTTAAATTTGGATATCGAATTATATATTAAACCAAAACAAGTAACAATGAAAGGCAAAATAACCTTTTGAGTCAATTGAGTCTTAGCTCAATTAGCATGAGCATTGTTGCCAATGCAGGAAGACATGGGTTCAAGTGCTCTGAAGTGCATCATCCTCCTATTTATGAGTTACAGAGAGATTATAGGTAATTCTAGGAATTATGTTAAAAAGAGTAGATATTATCAGAACCTATAATGAGATTGTTCAAAAAAAAAAAACTCTCTTTAAAACCCCCCACAAAACCATCCCACTCGAGGAAATTAAGACATTCTAATTTTATTATAAAAAATTTTAATACGGGCAGGCTAGGTCAAATTTTAGTATTTTTATTCGGATTAAACTTAGATAAAATTTTAAGCCTATTTTTGAGCTAAATTCGAGCCTAAATTTTTTATTTGACTTGGTCTGAACTCAACCCAATCTATAGATAATTCTATTTAGATCATTTAATAGCATTTATTGAGAAAAGAGAGGTTGAAGTTCACGAGGAGAAAGAAAACAGTTTAGCATTAAAAGTAATAATCAAATCAAAAATCAAGTCAACAGCAACAAACTTTGCTATAAAAAGAAAATCAAATTGATTTTCCATTAATAAAGTTTAAAAACAGTAAAGGTGTTTATGGGTTAGATTAGGTTCGGGTTTGAGAATGATTTTATTATTGTATCAGCTCAGCTTAATTCGAAATATGTGCTTAAAATTTTATTCAAAGTCAAAATCAATTGTATTTATAAATGAATAACTCAAACTCATTTTAAACTATTCGTATTTATAAATGAATAACTCAAACTCATTCTAAACTCACTCATATTATTTTAAAAATAAAAAAATATTTTTAATTTAATATTTAATAATTTTATTTTTCTACTTATTAAAATTATATATATAAACAAGTTAAATATGTCTACATTACAACATTAAATATTACTATACATATATATTTTTTGTTATATATATTTAGATTTATTTTTTGTGTTATAAATGACATAATATTTAAAAACAAAACAATATAATATATTATATTATAAATTTAGGAAACAGATTAGGTCGAGCTTGGATTTTGAATACTTAAGTTCGAGCTAAATTTATATCTTAAACGGACTTTCTTCTTTTTTTAAATTCATTTTTTGGGCATAATATTGTTGTTCAAACTCTTTCAAAATTTAAACAAACTTTTGGGCTTAAAACGAATAACTCAACCCATAAACAAATCTATTTTAATCTACAATCAAATTTATTAAGTACGAAAATTGCAATTTCCGAATCATTAGGGACGAATTTAAAATTGCAAATTAATCCAAATTCCAAATTCAATTTTATAAAATGCTTTTGTTGCAAAAATATTTTATTTAAAAGGACTTGCGTTGTTATCAAATCTTCAACTGAAACCTAGACTTGTGTAAGCTTGGCAGCACTGGATAACTGCCCCCTCTGGAACAAGAATCCAATTTCAACCACTTAACGAGCTGCTAGTTAGAGTTGTTCTTAGTTGGTCTTGGTGCGTGGGTTACCCTAGAACAACCACTTTTTCTTTTATCGTACGCCCTCACTTTGTCATCCAATCAAACCTCGCCACCTACGCAAGTGAGCGCAGCCCATTTTTTAGCACTAAAGGCCCAAAAACCAAAGCAAAATAGCCTCCGATAAATCGCCAAATAAAAATGTCTAATTCTGATTGTAGCCCCTCTATCATGCTGAAAATTTGAGATTAGTCATTACTTTTATAATATTCTCAACATGATCAGATTGATAGCAGTGTTAATTGCTATCATTAAATAGATTAGGTGAATTTTGTTTATGATATTTTTTTCATACCAAAAATCATAATCGATCAATAATAAATTTATATATTGCGAATCAGGCTTGTAATGGTTGATTTCAATTGTATATGTTCTGTTATTAATTTACATCAAAGTTTTAAAAAAATAGATCGGTGGTCGAAATGAGCTGACAATTGATTTTCGGTTCAATCAGTTCAAAATTAAAACATTTTAATGGGGTAGATATCAAATTTACGCATGAACTCTAGTTCAACGTGAAATTTGATACACAAACTTTTATTTGGTGCAATTATGCACATGAAACTTAAATTGTGATTCACATGTGCACATGAAACTTCGATTTTAATTCAATCGTGTATATTTAAATAAATGAATACATATATTTATTTTCATATTGGATTAATAATAATTGTTTGTGTATTCAATATATCAATGTAAGGTGGTGTTAATTCGACAGTATTGTTAGTAGTTTGTGAAAATTAAATTAAATTAAAATTTTATTTATAAATTCACACAAAATCAAAGTTAATGTATAGTTTTAATATTTATCTAAAATTTAAAAAATTAAGAAAATTCTTAAATATTTAAAAATATTGAATAAATAATTAGAAAAATTTATAAAAAAATTAATGGATAAAAAAATATAAACATTTATTTTATAAATTATAAAAATTAAATTAAATATTAAATGTAATTTAAATATAATTCAACCAGTTTTGTACCGATTCAATCTAACTCTAGTTTATTGATACTAACTGGACCACCAATTTTTGGTTTAACTAGTTCAATTAGTTGATCCGATTAATTTTCAACAACTATATATATATCGGTTGATAATTCTATAAAAATAAGTAACAATGCTTTGGAGCTTTGAGATCCTAAATTTGAGTTCCACCCAAAATTCCTGAATCTTTCTAAGTATGCAAATTAATGAAGAGAGGTGAGTCTCTAGTTTCAACATAATTAAAGGGACTAACCTCTTTATTATAATTTAACTCGTTAAATCAGTCGGTCCAATTTATTTTCAACAACTACATATACATCAGTCGATAATTCTATAAAAATAACTAATAAGGCTTTGTAACTTTGAGATCCTAAATTCGAGTTCCGCCCAAAGTTCACGAATCCTTGTAAGTGTGCAAATTAAAGTAGGGAGATTAGTATAGTTCCAACATAATTAAAGGGACTAACCTCACAATTATACCACAACAAAAATTAATTAAAATAATCCTCAAATTCTCCGCCCATTTTCATTTTCTTTATAACTCCTATAAATCTACTAACTCATTTTTATTTATTTATTTTTTCCAATTTCTTTTTTTTGAGGGTTGCAAATCGAAATCCCAAATGGCTGCTACTTTCCATGGAGTTAGAGCTACTGTTGCAGCTTTATCATCATCATCATCACCATCGAATTCTTTCGGTTCCAAGAAACTCCTTTCGTCTCCTTCTAGATCCTTCTCCGGTTCGATTCACTTGAAATTTTTCTCCAATTTTTCTTTTTCTCAATCCATCTCATTTTTGTAATGGAAATTTGATTTGATGCAGTGCGGAAACGAGCGAGCTTCACAGTGGTCAGATCTGATGGAAGTGTGAACTTCCATCTTAATTCCAAAGGTCGAAGAGCTCAACAATTGATTGCTAATGCAGTTGCAGTAATGATTTTCTTTTTCTTTTTCTTTTTCTTTTTAAATTTATGTTTTGAATTTTAATTAGTTTTTTTATGCTAAATTTGATTGTATTTTTGTTTATTTCTTTTAGACTAAAGCTGATAGCTCTCCAGCTTCGTCATCTTCGAAACCAGGGTATGATTTTGTTTTTTAATTTAACTTTCGTAGTTTACATTACGCCTTTTAAGAAAGTTAAAAGCTAGTGATTAAGTATACTAATATCTCATGTAAATTTGAAGATGTAAATCGTAGTACTATATTATTAGCATTGATTGTCAAATTTTGTTAATCTTTTTTCTTATTTGGAATTTAATGTATTTAGGCTTTCTATGAGGGTTAATATAACCTTTAGTCTGAACCTTGGCAATTCCTTTTTTGTCCGTTTTGGTCCTTGAACCTGGCAATTAAGTCCACTTTAGTCTCTGAACTTAAACAAATGTAAAAACTTGATGATGTAACATAACCTCAGAGTGTCACGTTATCGAATTTTGATCGAATCCAAGTTTAAGTATCAAAATAGACTTAGTTGCCAAGTTTAGGTACTAAAGCGGACCCAAAAGAATACAGGTACCACGGTGGACCTGATTGCCAAGTTTAGGGGCTAAAAGTTATATTAACCCTTTCTGATAAGATTTATCCATTGGTTTCTTCTATTTAAATATTGCTTTTTTTTTTTCTTCTTTTGTTTAATCTCATAGTCCTGCTTGCATGCTTAACAAAGGTTTCATCCTCATTGTTGTGTAAGGTTCATGCATTTGATATTTTGATACCATTCATCTCATTGTAATATAAAATGCGGTCTTTTTTTTTTTTTTGCAAATAAATTTATTGTTGATCTTGTTCTGTAATAGCCAGCTTAGTTTCCATTTGGATGTGTAGTGGAAGGCAGTTCACACGATACTGGAGTGCCTAAGGGTATTATGCCATTTAGGCACTCCAGCATGGTTGCAATCTATGTTACTTGGACTTTGGTATAAGTGTTAGGTCTAAGTATATATCTGACATGGGTATGGTTAGTCTTTCTTAAGGTTTTCCATGTATTTAGAGGATCTTTGGAGATCATATCCACATAACCAAGTGTCGGACACAGATGCTTCAAGGAAAATGAAGAGTCGAGCAACATAGGTTGCAATACCCTCCCATTGCACCTCTACAGGGAGCTCTAGACTTCTAAAATGCCTTTGTTTCAACAAGCATTATTCTTTTCTGTTGCAATCCTGAAAATTCTAGTGGGATGAGTCGTCTCAGTCCTTATATTGTCATCGACCAGATGCCATGGACCTGTGTGTCAAATGTCGAATAGAAAAGGCGTCATTTGAATGTCAGGTGTATGCATGCATGCATGCATATATATATGTCTATGTTTTTGCACGATGAAATGGATTGATGTTGCCTAGTCAAAATTTGGTATTCGTACTTGTTATCATCATCAAGTCTCTATATCATGTCAGCATCACTTATCAGTAACATATTTACCTAGATCCATGTTGTATCACCAGGCATGAGCTTTTACTTTTCGAAGCTCTACGAGAGGGTTTGGAAGAAGAAATGGAAAGGGATCCCCATGTATGCGTCATGGGTGAAGATATCGGTCACTATGGAGGCTCATACAAAGTGACCAGAGGATTGGCTACCAAGTTTGGGGACCTCAGGGTTCTCGACACCCCTATTGCAGAGAACTCGTTCACTGGCATGGGGATCGGAGCTGCTATGACTGGTCTAAGACCGGTTGTTGAGGGCATGAACATGGGTTTTCTCCTCCTTGCTTTTAATCAAATCTCCAACAACTGTGGTATGCTTCATTATACATCCGGTGGCCAGTTCACCATACCGATAGTCATTCGTGGTCCTGGTGGTGTTGGACGTCAACTAGGAGCCGAGCACTCTCAATGTGTTGAGTCGTATTTACAGTCGATCCCTGGAATCCAAATGGTTGCATGTTCAACCCCTTACAATGCCAAGGGCTTAATGAAGGCTGCAATCAGAAGCGAGAACCCCGTTATACTTTTGGAGCATGTTTTGTTGTACAACCTCAAGGAGAGAATTCCCGATGAGGATTACATCTGCAATCTTGAAGAAGCCGAGATGGTAAGACCCGGAGAACATGTTACTATTCTAACCTATTCAAGGATGAGATATCACGTGATGCAGGCAGCGAAAACTTTGGTGAACAAGGGTTATGATCCTGAAGTAATCGACATTAGGTCTTTGAAACCATTCGATCTTTACACCATTGGGAACTCGGTGAAGAAAACACACCGTGTTCTTATCGTCGAGGAATGCATGCGGACCGGTGGTATTGGTGCTAGCTTGACCGCTGCCATCACTGAGTTTTTCAACGATTATTTGGATGCTCCTATTATGTGCTTATCTTCACAGGACGTGCCTACACCCTATGCCGGCACATTGGAGGAACGGACCATTGTTCAGCCGGCCCAGATTGTGACGGCTGTTGAGCAACTCTGTCAGTAGTAGCTGAAACAGTGATTGCACAGGTGAAGTTTCCGTTAACCTTAGACTAGTTCTCATGCAAACTCTGTTTCCGATATATACTTTCCGGTTCATTACCAACATTGTGTCCGTTAAAACTCGATAAATATTTATCGAGTCAAGGCCTGTTATTTGTTTGATCTGGTTCTTCCTTGACTGAAAAAGGCAAAATAAGATCCTGTTTAAGCAATAGTTTGCAGGTAGAATACTGAAAAAATTGACTCACGGGATAAAATGTATATTCCATTTCGTCTATTTTTTTTTTTTACCTTTTGGTATGAATATTTGGAAAATTGTGGATGTTAGTATTTGGGTTGAAATATTATTTTGTCTGATATTCAAATTTGTCTTCAATGATCAAACCATTTTTTATATTTGAATTTGCTATTCACTGAATTGACGCAATATCCCACATTTAAAACATAGGTCAAATTATGCGAACACCTACATTCTATTTTCAATTTTGAACTTTTTAAATTTTAGTCCTCCAATATATTATTGTATGTGTAATCCTAAGTCAACTTATCATATCCATATATTACTATTTAGTTAATAAATTTAACGATTAATGTTTACATTAGAATTAAAATTACTATTTACTATTTAGTTAATAAATTTAACGATTAATATGACGCCTATAAATGCTCTAATCGGAAACATTTAACTTTACACATAATACATAACTATTAATAAAATTTAACCAACCACACTCGGCTGTTACTATTTTGGTTAAGAGTAGATCTTCAAATTTTAAAAAAGTTATGTTTTAATTTGCTCGTCATCCATCTATTTTTTTATTAGTGATTTTTTATATGCGTTTAAGAAATAAATTCAATTATTTGTTTATATATATATGCAATAAATAAGCATAAAAATAAGGATAAAAGAGTCTAGAAATTTTCTTTACAATTACAATCTCAATTACTACAAATTACTGTACATGGATCTAACAATGGGATTTTGAAAGAAAATCAAAGTTTATGCCAAGTAATTGTATATTTGTGGATTGTTCTTGTCTCGTTCCAGGTACTCCCTGTCGATGAGAGATTCGATTCTTTTCTTCAAATCGGCCGGTTTTATAGGAAACTTAAGCTGTTCAACGACCCGAAAACTTATTCTCAATATAAGTCAAAATGCAACTTAGAGAGGAAAAGGAAAACGTATTACTCATTTGATCATCAATTGCAATAATCTAATTATCGTACAAGACTAGTATCATTCTCAATCAGTTCGGGTCAAAAATTGACAGGTTTATACACAGTGCAAACAGTGAATGTACCTGAGAAGGTCCTCTATTATAGGGACTTGATCAAATTAGTCCCTCTACTATTAAATGGATCAATTTAACCTTTGTACTATTAAAAAGAATCAAATAAGGCCAAATTGAAATAGAGTTAACATTTACTGTTTAACAGAGTTAATATTTTCATAGTTTTCATGGTTTCCGTAAATGAAATCTTTCCTTTGGAATTGAACTGCATTTGAAAAAATAATTTTCAAGACATTTTTTATATAGTAAATGTTAGCTCCGTTGCAATTTGAACTTATTTGATTCTTTTTAATAGTATTGGGGATTAAATTGATCTATTTAATAATAAAGAGACTAATTTGATCCAGTCCCTATAATATAGGAGGTACTTTAACCCAATGCAAACAATAAGAATACACTTACCTGTTGGAAGAGTTCGGTTATCAAAAGGGTGTGGCTCAACACTTTCCTTGTCTTCATTATCCGAACAATAGCAGCATCGACCTGTGATAAAATTGAGCAGTAAAGCATATTTTTTTATCAAGCTTGTTCATGTGAGGTATCTTTCCGTTCATTTTATTTGTATTAGTGGATAGATAGAACGCGAGACAATGCAAGTGTAAAGCAAATCCAAACCTGATATTGACGGTCTTGAAATACTCTTTCGGTAGTGCTCGTGTTTTCTTCCACTGTCTCTTTCATCTGGATTGCATTTACCTGTGTTCCGAAAGGAAAAGTTAGTTTGGTTCCTTAGACCTATCGATTCTGACTCGAACATGAAAAGCCATTTGATTAATTCAACCTGATACAACTTCATTTGACCATAAAAAGTTAATAACCTAAACTTGAAATGACCTAAATCTGAAACTAACCTGAATCTGAAATGACCCAAAATTTTTAAACACAAGTCAACCCGACCCACCAATTGAGAGGTCTACTTGGGAGTCAGTTCAATTAAATAGCAAAGAGATAAGCTTGACAAGAATTTAGTTAATCTAAAAAAGTATTCACTTACCGTGGTTTGATTTGTCAAAATAACGTTACAAACGTATGTACCTTTATACGATAGAGAGGAGCAGAAAATCCTTCATTGAAAACGAAAGAATCATCATCTTCCACCTCCCTCCCTTTCGGCAACTGCAGCACACGAAAGCAAACCAAGATAATGTCATCAACTACACCAGCCCAAACACCAAGTTAAAATGGTAAGTGCAACAATTAAATTGGCATACCTTTTGCAGGACTCGTACTTTACCGCATGCAAGGGACTGCAAGGTCCTTCTCAATTCCTTATCCTCTATGGCAGTAGAGTCCTTAATGTCTTGAAAGCTAAGCTTCTCGGCATTGTTGAACAACATCAGAACTACAGTCTAGAGAGTAAACAACAACAATAAATTTAGAAAACTGTTAGAATATGTCTGCTTGTACAGAACATTAGAACAGGGAAACAAAAGTCAATGAGAACCAAGGTGCTGACCTGAAATAAGGAAACTGCGAGCTCCTTTTTACCTTTGGTAAAATCAGCTTTCAACACACAATGACCTAATGAGTTTTGCCACATTAACCGCCTCCCACTGTACTTGCTTAAGTAGAACTCCTTAAAGATGTCCTGTTACACCAACTAGAATATTGTGTTAGATAACTTCTCGATAGAAGAACTTACCAGTGTTTATAACAGTGAACATTTCATCCTAAAACCTGCAGCAAACCTGATAGACGTTCAACTCGTGAGGAAGCCGAACAACCATAGGTGGATATGTTGGCCAGTACCTGTGCAGCTCAACAGCCAGAGTAGAATTAAATATCTAAACAATAAACTAATCGATTATGCCACTATGACTTAATAGAGATAACGGTGAAATAAGATTTACCCGGTTGTTAAGACGTGGACACTCATCTCGATTCCAGATGGAAGTTTCGTCCTGGCCTGTGATGATTGCTTGAATGATTCATTTATCTCCTTTGATAGTTCAATATCCTGCATAAAAATCACAAGGCAAGGTCAAGCATTAAATTTGCATTCGTATTGATCTCATATTACTAAATTTTCTCAAACCAAAAGTATAAGTAAAATGATTTGACTGTATACACATTCTGGTCATAGGAATCCAGTCACATAGTCGTTAGTCCGATCCTACATTGACCAATACAAGAGAAGGTAATCCAAGAAATGAAAGATAAATTTAACTTCCAGAATCCTTTTCTCTTCTCTTCCCCCGTGATTTTATTACATTAATATATTTACCTGCATAATCCATCCTCACCAAGGTTTTCAAAACCAAACTGGTGGTCGAACCAGTCAGACCACCGGTTCCCAGTTCGACCAATTCAATTGAATAAATTATCAAAAAATACTAAAAATAGAGAAAACCAGTTCAATCGGTTCCAGTGGTTGGACTAGCCGGTTCTGAAAACAGTGAACCTCATGGCACAATAAATTTTTTACATAATGATTAGTTCATTGCATACTCTTTGCAAGGATTAATCATATAATCGATCTGACTCCTTTATGACTTATAACACTCCTGGGGCCAATACCACCAATGGCTAACATTTTCTTAATGGTTATAATTGGATCGCCATGTTTGCAATGGTCAATTGCTCAAGTTCACGAGACATTTTATTAGAAATTCCAGTGGCAATATTTATTGGATACATTTCTTTGACAAAACTTATAAAAGATATAGAGGCAGACCTTGAACATTCCTTCAAGTTTGTTCGTAAACTGGCTGCCACACTCAGTCTTCAGCTGCAGCATCATAATAACATAACAATTTAATACAATCTTTAAAACGTGTCATTCAATGCAAAAAGAAGAAGATAATGACCTTAGAAATCATGGATTTCTCTGCATCAATAGAAGCACTCTTTCCTAGAAGCAGCCTTTTTGCAAGATCCTTCTTATAGAATGCTTCGAATACGTCCTTGCCCTTAGTTACCAACAAAAACATTGTTCACATCTCTAACATTAACTTGTACGACAAGAAAAGTAAGAAATACACACAAAGAGGACTGTTATCTGAGGGCAAAGGTATATTTAATGATTTTTATAGTGAAAACATGGACCCTACCTGGATGAACCTGAATAAAACCAAAACTTTATCAAGTGTACCCTCTAATTCCTCTTCAGAAGTACCCTTATTACCAGCACGAAGCTTTTCATCCAGAAACTTGGCGATCAGTTCTGCGGGTCGGTTCTATTAAACATAATGCAGAATTAAACCATCAGTTGAGTCAAATGTGAAAAATATGGTAATCTAAATTAGGAATATTGCTGAACTGATTAAAACTTAATAAGAAGACTGCAGTTCAAAAGTAAAATAATCTCCAAGTGCTAACCTGACGAATGTTAATTAGATGCTCAAATGCATCCCTAATGTGGTTGCAAAATCCCTCATTCTTCGAAAAGCTTTCTTCCCATATTGAGTCAAGTGAAGCCTTAAATTCTAACAATGAAGGCACCATGTCCTTGTCTTTCTCTTCATCCATGACAATGCCCTGCCCAGTTCTCCGAATATATGAACTCACGGCCTGCCTGAGTGCTTCAAGAGAATTGACCCTTGAAAACAGTGAGTACATCCTCTGAAGGTCCTCAATACGGTGTCCATCCATAAGCATCATAAATCCCTATATAAATCAGAGAAATTATAACTATTAAAAGATACATATCCAAGCTGGCATACAAAGTGCACAAACTGACGATTCATATTCATACCTTATCAAGAATGGCATGTATATGACGTTCAAGGAGTTGCCTTTCCACTGTTGCTATTAGTGGCTTTCTTGTAAGATC
Source organism: Gossypium bickii (assembly GCA_025503065.1). Classification (NCBI taxonomy): domain Eukaryota; kingdom Viridiplantae; phylum Streptophyta; class Magnoliopsida; order Malvales; family Malvaceae; genus Gossypium; species Gossypium bickii. The sequence goes on along the minus strand of CP106714.1, from coordinate 1,759,281 downwards.
ACCCAGGTAGAGTAAGCATCTTTCATGTTCTTCATGTAACCTAGTCTGCAAGAATATAATCAAAATCTTAACAAAGATAATTTACACAAAATCTTAAGTGGGATAAACACGTATATTCCAAATAAAAATGGAATAATATGGTAGATCAACATTCTTATAAGAAGGATGAACATGTATGCTTCAAAATACAAGCACTAGTCACTTCTAATTGAGAACATAAAATATTAAAAGCACCTCAACATGCTTCAGGTAATCTGGAACATCATATTGTTGCATGTATTTTGTTCCTTCAGCCGCATAAAACTCAGATGTGCACTCTAGGAATGGCTTCTCAAAGCTTCCTGAGTAAATGCCTAAGGCAGTGAACATCTGCAAAAGATGGTTAATGAGTGTTCTGTCGACAGCTTCTCCTAACCTGCATAATCAAAAACAGATACGGTGGATTCCAGGATGCTAACTATAAACACTAAGATGAGAATTTATCATCGCACATCATTCTTGAACCTAGACGGTGAATATGTGGATGGAAACTTTTGGGGTATAGATGATTAAAATGAGTCAGAAAGAACAAAAAAAATAATAGACAAGTAGGCCAGAATTAAATTGATCTTAATTATCCCTTAAATAAACTTTTTTACAGAAACCATGCTACCACAATGACATTAGAACAAGAATGTACAAGTCAATTCAAGTTGTCCAATACTCATCATGTTGCAGTTTGCCTTTTTTAACTTTTACCTCTCCACTTGTACTAACGCACAGGAAATTCAACACGGCATCAAGTTGGTTGTTCTGAAGGCATCGAAAATAAGTTAACCATAGTATATATTTATGTATACTTTCATCCAGTAGTATTGTTAGTTATGTACTATCACCAAAGCCAACACGATAGCAACCAACAGTATAGCTTTTTTCCAATTTATTATTCCTATTCATCAATTACATGAAGAGAAGCATAGTTTCATCCATAACGATCGCAATAATCAATGATACACAATCCATTACAGCATTCATCTAAAACTATTATGCATATTTTGCATAGGTTATATTTCGGAACCAAAAAACCTAGAATAAAAAGATTTTGTATATTTCAACTTAAAATTCATAAGAATTACCTCTCACTCTCAATCATTCTTAAAAGGCCAGTAACAGTTTTGTGCTCAACTTCAGGAGCTAGAGAAAGATGTTTTCGGAAGAGTTGCAAGCCCATGTCCCATAATGAACGTACATTTGGGGTTTGCTTAACATATGTTCTGTCAAGATACAAGGCTATACTACGAATCATCAACATTTGATCACAAAGATCTTGCCAACATTTCTCAACGAGTGATAAGAAAACAACCAGATCTGGGCTTTGCCCTACCAAAGATCTTAGTGCAGCAGATATATGTTCTTCACACTCTTTTTCAATTCGCTGATAAAGGCTTCCTCCCAACTTGTGCAGGCAAAGATTATTGACATCCTAAAGGAAGCATGATCGGTTACCAAGACATAATATCGATCAAATTACAAATGGCTTTCATAATCAAAATAGAGAGAATCAAGAAATAAGAGAGGTTTACCTGATAAAGCTTCTCCAAGTCACAAGAATCTGGTTGCTTCAAAAAGATAGCATTAATGGCTGACTTCAGCTTTGCCCACGTCTCCTCCTCAAAATTTGTAGGCATTGTCGGTTTTGCTACACAGAAACAACAAAAGTCAGAAACCTTTTTGAATAGATGTTCTACACATTTTGCATTTTAATAATGCTCTTCTAGCTTTCTACCATTAGTTCATGCAAACAACATAGTTTTAGAGATATAATATGATTCACAAATACAAAAAAGAAACCAAAAAAACTTAGTTCAACACAAGCGAATAACCTTACTGATAACAGGTTGAATCACCTGCTAACTAACGCTATAGCTGTTTAGAAAGATTAAGTAGCTGCTTGTACTTATGCAAGCACACATCATAGATGCAGAGGAGAATCCAAGGGCAGGCAGTGGCCTTGCCACCCCCCCCCCCCCCAAAAATTTTTTTAGCATTTGAATTACATTTTCTTTGATAAATTAACAGAAAATGTCAATAAAAAAAGCAAAAGAGTGTAGGTTGAGAGCTTTTAATGTAAAGTTGCATTAGCAGACCTACATAAAGTTGCATTAGCAGACCTACATCACAAAGGCAAGAAAATGAAGAATGTACCGAAGCCATGTAAACAAACGAGAAACTTAGGACCCTCAATTTGTTTAGTATAAATAGTGTTCCTCTTAAAAACCGATATCAATTTCGAATTATCATAAAATGATTGTAAGTAATGTCTAGATTACACTGAAAAAGGTAACACTTCTTAGGATCAGCTAACAGTTCTCTATAGAAACTTTTATTTAAAACTATATAGGAAGTCATGGAAAGTACTTGGTTCATTTACACGGTTTAAATAGAACAATCCATAAAAAATATTAAATAATTCAATGCCTATTAAATATTAATTAGTGTTAGCCCAGTAAAACAGCGAAAAACGAACTATACAAATAAATTAACCAGTGAAAAGATCCTATAATCAATCAAAACTCAAAAGTTTCTGAATTTCATCACCTTTAATCCCTAATTTGTCATTCCAAAAACGACCTAACAACCAAAAACACTCAATTTCTAAGATCAAACACTCAAATGAACTAGAACAAGCAATTTAATAAATGCCCAGAAAATAAATTTCACGAAGACAAAAAAATAATGAGATCGAGACCAATAAAAATTATATAAAGAAAAAAAACCTTTAACGAATTTGATGACGAGCTTTTTGGCGGGTTGAGGCGGGGTTGCTTTTTTACGAGAAAGATTAGCGGTGGCGGGAGAACGAGGAACACCGGACTTAGAATCATCGCCGAGGGACATAGATGAAGGGTCAAAAACGACGTCGTTACCGTCTTGATGGTGGTGATGAAGACCGTTTTTGTTTGGGTCTATAGAACCGGCCACGGCTTGGGACTTCGCTTTCGTCATTGATGATTTGCAGAAGAAGAAGAAGAAGCAGCAATGGCGTCTTGGGGATTAGCGATTAGCGTTTTGTGAAAGGAGATTGAAAGACATGAAAGTGATGATCAAAGAGAACGTCGTAAAAATATTTTCAGCTTCTTTTACTTATTTATTTATTTTCCTTTACCTTGATTTCTCTTACGCTGCCATTTAGGACAAATAATTTTAATTATGCTATTAATCCTTGTAGTTTACAAAAATTGTATTTAGAATGATCCTGGATTAAATCTACAATTGTACGTATAGTATAAGACTCGTATTGAATCTAACCAAATAAATTCAATTACTACTATTTGGGTTAGGACTAATGTTTCAAATTTTGAAAAGTATAGGGACTGATATTAATCAAATTAAAATATAAGAACTAAATTCACAACTTTTGCAAAGTATAGGGATTAATAGCATAATTTAACAAAAAAATTATTTTAAAAACCGAACCGGTCAAACTATTGGTTTTCAATTTAATCAGTCCGACCATCAATTCAACAATAATTAAATAAAAAATAGAAATACATAAAAATATTTTTTAAAAATTATAAAATGGTTCAACCATCGCTTTTTTTCTCGGTTTCTGGTTTTTTTTAATCAATCCCAGGCAAATTGCTCAAGTGTTAATTCAATCCCTTTACTCAAATTAATATATAAGTTGATTTCCCGTTCAACTGGACATTTCGATTCAACTCCAACAACATTGAAAAAAAAAGTCATTTTTTTCGAAAAGTGTTAAATATGTAAATTTTGATCCTAATCTAAATTTCGACTTATTAATTTAGATTCAAACTTGATCTAATTTTATTTTATTATATAAAAATAACAATTTAAACTCGAATTGAATTAAACCTGAAAATATCATAACTAAAACAACGTAAACTCAAATGACGAGAGCTCAAAACAGTACAAATACAAAAAAAAATATCGAACCCAAAATAAAATTTTTATTGTATTGGAATTTATATAAAATTATATTTTAAATAAATAATATGGATACGACTTAATATATACAATAAATACATCTTAAAAACAACAAATGGTTTGTGATATTAGTGCTCAGAATGATCTCAGAGTGTGAAACAAAAAGAAAGTCAAATGCATCACACTGAAAGTAAACACTCATCCAAAAGGTCCCTTAGTGATTGATGTATAAGTGTATGAGTATGATATGTGGTTAGTTTTTACTATTAGTCCATTTAATATGTCTAAGTTATGTATTTAGTCCTTACATTTTAATTTGGTAATTTTTAATTCTTATGTTTTTTTGAATTTTAAAATTTTAGTTTTTACCAAATAATACTTGTTATATTCATTAAATTTTGTTGAGTGTTTTTGTGTATGTCCTCTTTACGGAAGCCAATTTCCTATTTATATGACATGGTTCCATGATTTGATATACTAGGACTAGATAAGCCCCATGTAGGTTAATATGTATCCTAATATAAGGTTAATACGTGTATACTACTACAGAGTCATTTTGTAACTCTTCTTCAACCAGATGGAGGAGAAATGGTTATAATATTCACCTCTACTTGATTCTTAGGCTGACTCGGTTCCCATACCAACCCACAACTTGAACAGCATGCCCAGCTCACTGATATATAGTTTGCCACCATGCAGTTCGCCTACATGGGTTTGTAGCACTATGTAGGAGAACCCCTACTTAGGAAATACGTGTTGACCTGCATAGGAGCCTATCTAATCTTAGTACATCAAATCATGGAACCGTGCCATATAAATAGGAAATTGGCTTCCATGAGGACACATACAAAAACATTCAACAAATTTCATTATTTTTAAAATTTTATGCAAAAAGTATATCATCACATGTTTAATGTCGTATCAATTAGTTATTCTCAAATCTAGCCACAAAAAAAGCCAATTAATGGAGTTAATAGTTGTTATTTGTGTCAAAATTAAAATTTCGAAAAATATTGGGCTAAGAATGATTAATTTGGAGAATATTTACAAAATCCAAAACTTATACATAATATAGTATTAACACCATAATTTAACCAAGCAAATTTAATTTTTATTGTTCAAGTTAGGACCAAATTTTTAAAATTCGAAAAGCACCAAGACTAAAAGCAATGGCAAAACTAAGGGGCTAGCAAGGGCCCCGACCCCATTAAAATGAAAATTTTTTCATATGGCCTCTTTAAAATTTCTAAAAGTTTAAAATAGTAAAGGTAAAATTACACTTTGGCCCCCCTAAAAATATAAAAATTTGATTTAATCATTTAAAATTATAAAGATATAGTCTATTAAAATAGTGGAATTTTATTTTTTCTATCGTAAAAATTACAATTTAATTTCAGCCCCTTAAAAAATTTTCTAATTTCGCCCTTGACTAAAAGTCACCAAATTTAACCTATAATATATTAAGTCCGACTTGATCCAATCTCCATTTTTTTTCATTATTAAGAAAAAGGTTAAACTTAAAGGATAAGATTTTGAAAAAGAAAAATCTTTTTTATTGAACAAATTTGGGGATGCCAAAATTTATTTTTAGTTTAATCCTATGGGTCGGGCTGGGCATTCAACTCTTCTATCCGGGCTGGACCCATGGCAATGGCGACCCAATTTTTGCAAACAATTTTCGCTTAATGGTTTAAAAAACCTAAACAAAAGAGATTTGTCATTGGGCTTATATATATTGGGTTAAATTCTAAAGCCGCAATTTAATTCTTCACATTTTATGTTAGTTTAAATAGGTAAAAATTGGGCAAAGGTATCATGAAAGCCCCTTACTAAAAATTAAATCGTATTTTGCCTCTTTTTTTTGTTCGGAAAATAAGTAAATTAGTTCTGGTATGTTAGGTTAAAGAGTAAATCGGTCTTTTTTGTTAAAAATTTCATCCATTTTTATTGGTAAAAATTGATGTGATTAATAGAATAATCAGATAGTCACACATAACATGTCATGTGTATCTCATTCTAACGTATAAGGACTAGTTTCTAACAATAGAAATGGATGAAATTTTTAATAGGACTAATTTGTTCTTTGATATAATGTACAATGGCTAATTTGCTCTTTTACGAGTAGACGAGGTAAAATGTAATTCAATTTCTAGTACAATGACCTCCATAATACTTTTATTGTAAAAATTGATAATTTATAACAATAGAAAAAAGTTACCCTAACTTGGTCAAATGAGCTATGACATTAAATTTGTGTTAAGGATCCACGGAGTGTAATATATATATAATATAAAACCAACTCTTTTAGGAATCATTTGGAATAAATATAAGTTAGGAGCAGGGGTAATTTAGGTATTAAAATTTATGTGTAATCTCTATATAATATAAAACCAACTTTTTTGGGAGTTCATTAGGAATAAACAGGGGTAATTTAGGTATTAGAAGCTATGTGTGATCTATATACAATATAAAACCAACTCCTTTCGGGAGTCATTAGGAATAAATAGGGGTAATTTAGGTATTAGAAGTTAGGAGTAAGAGTAATTCGGGTATTAAAAGTTATGTGTGATCTATATATATATATATAATATAAAATAAACTCATTTGGGAGTGAATATGTAGAATTAGAACAAGTGATTATTGAGATTTGTGCAGGAGCATACACTTTAAATTTGAAAGGGAGGGGTTCGAAAACATATTTATTCTGACTCTGAGGGGGAAATGCACTGGAGTACCAATGTGTACCATTCGCCCGAATTTAGATATAGTAATGTCCGTCTCTTACAAAAAACAAGCCATTTATGCATATTATCAGGGGGTTGGTACAAATGCAGTGTAGTTCCTTTTTTGCTCGACAAGGATCAAGATCAAATAAACATTCATTATCTTTTTACCAAAAAAGAAGAAGATAGGATTTACAATTATTTAGAATCGAATCGAATAACAGGTACTAAGCATTGGAGTCCTTAGGAATAAATAGGGTAATTTAGGTATTAAAAGTTAGGAGTAGGGGTAATTTTGGTATTAAAAGGTAAGGGCAATTTAGATATTTTGATAAAAACTAATTAGTTATTTTAATTCTTTGTGCTTTTGATTTTTTTTTTAAATTGTTGAAAGTTACTTTTGTAGTATTTATTTGAATTAATTGTATTTTAAATATCATATTTATTATTAAATTATTAGCTTTTCTATTTTATTTTTTTAATAAATTATTTTTTTTGTACGTAACCTAGATGCAACAAATTAAATTGAATTTATTTTAAGATATAGTTTTAAACTTTATTGTTAAACATATTAATTTAGTATTTTTTAAACTAGATTTTATATTGCTTTAATTATAAATATTTAATCTATATATGTATATCCTATATATTATATAAAACCAACTCTTAAGGAGCTATATAGAAGCATAAGGGCAAAATTGACTATGACTGAAGTAAATACGGCTAAAGTTTATTTTTTGTTTTATTGTTTTTATTAAATACAGTAAATAGGGTCAAAGTTGTCTTTTTACTTTGTTATTTTTCATTCAATATATTCAATTAAATATTTAAGTGATTACAATATTAATTTTATATTAGGTTTGAGTTAGAGATACCTTTGGGTCAGGTCGAGCTCTAACAAAATTTTAGACTTGTTTGATAGGCACGGGCTCAGTCTGCCCGTATTAAATCAATATTATTTTTATTTATATTTTAAACTAATATTAAATCACTAAATAAAATGTAATTTTTATTTTTACTTAATACCATTAATGCCTCAACTACTCTCCATAACATGTATGTAATTAAAATTTGATGTTAGAATCAATCTAAATATTAGTGTCAGAGTTTTGTAACCTAGATCTCGTTTGATCCGGTCTGAAAAGTTTGAGGTGCAACTCATTTATTAAAGAAATAAAATAGAAACGCAAAATAGGAGATCTGTGGGGGCGAGGGATCGAGGACTATATATAAATTTGGATGCCTTAAGAGTATTAGAAATTGACACATGGTTTCTTATTTTCTTTAAGTTTACGTACGTCTTACCCCTCTCTCTCTCTCTCTCTCTCTTTTTGCAGATTTAGAAAAACAATTAAAATTTGATTTTGGTCCCTCTATTATGCCTAAATTTAAAACTTAATTGCCACATTTTAATTTCTAACGTAATTCAATCCCTATATTTTTATACTATTATTAATTAGTCCAAATAGTTAATATCATTAAATTTCCAATCAAAATATTACGTGTTTATATATAATTTGGATGCCCTAAAGGTCTTAGAGACGAATAAGTAGCTTTCTATTTCTTTTAGGTTTGCCTTGTTGCATTTTATTTGAATTATAAGATAATGATCAAACTTCAGTTTTAGCCTTATATTATGCTGAAACTTGGGATTTAATCTATATATTTTATTTATCGACATAATTTGATCTTTCTACGTTTATAATGTCATTAGTTAGTCTAAGTAATTTATTGTTGTTAACTATTTTAATAAAATTGTTGGCGTCAATTTTTTTAGGAACAATATTCCAATAAAAAAATTATTTTATCATGAATAGTTCGAATGAATTTTTTAAGAGAAAAAATCCATACAAACATTTTCGATGTTATTTTTATTGCTACATGATTATCAAATGTGTCACGTCCCAAAAATATGGCTAGATGAAATAGGGATAAAATTTAGAAATTTTTTTTTAAAGCATAGGTTAAGAGAATTAGAAGGCCTAAAAATTTATTTGTGTTAAAAAAATAATAAGAATAAGTCTATTTGTTCAGTGATAAAGCTTTAGTTTACCTTTAAGTCCTAAGTTCAAAACCCTTTTTGTGCATTCAAATACAATATTTTATTTTCCTATTTTACCCCATGAAAGTGCCAAAATTTCAAAATAGCGCAGTCAAAACTGTTTTTTAAATTTAGTCTTTATTTTAAATCAGTCCTAATTCTACATAAAATTTTAAAACTTATTTCAATTAGGGAAAAATAGTCTTATAAATAGGAACCCTTTTCAAACTCTAAAATTTTTATCTAGCAAAAATTCTTATAAATGAATTTGTTCCCCCACGCCTATGGACCGTGGGCGTGTCGCTTCACACGATCGCCTCGCACGACCGTGTGTCTAGGCGTGTTGATTCACCCACGCCCGTTTTACGGATTGCCACGCCCATTTCTGAAAAGTCAGTGTTGACCACGGCTGCGTTGCACGACCGTGGGCTTTTGTCGGTGCCCGTGTTGGAGTGGTTGGGTCTGTGAACTTCAAAAATTAGTTGAGTATGATTCGTACTGCCTCTGCCATGTTGGTACAAAGATTCTTGAGGTACACACGGCCACGGCCACAGCCATGTGCAAGGCCGTGTGGCCTAGAAATCTGCACCCTTGGTTAGTTTAAAGTTAGGTGATAAAAAGAATGAATAAAATATATAAAATAAAAAAAATGAAAAATATAGAAGTTAATAAGGTTAGTACTCGGGTTGCCTCCCGAGAAGCGCTCGTTTATAGTCTTAAGCTAGACTCTCCTCTCATTTGTGTGTTCATGGTGGTTTAAAAGTTTGAATATCTTCCTTCATGTTATCAGTGATGTTCTCACTATAAAGTTTAAGTCGAGAAGCGTTTACCTTAAAAATGCCGAAGATAGGATTGCTTACTTCGATTGTTTCGTATGGGAAAATATTACTACCTCAAGAGGAATTTCTTCATTCGTGTTCAAGTCTGATGTGATGATGCGAGGATCTGCCTTATCTATTAGTACTTGGTCTCCTATTTTGAGGTGATTTGATGTTCCTATGAGCTCTTCTAGAGGCTCTTTCAGTTTTTCTTCGTGCGGTTCTTGTTCTTCTTTAAAGTGCGTCGTCCACTTTTCTAATTTGTCGATCTTAAGGCTTCGTTCTTTGTGTGATCTTTCTGTGTTGATATGGGGGCCATGCTTCAGCTCAGGTTTGTAACCTTGTGGTGAAAGTTGAACAACCTGGTTATCAACTGTTTTTACCTTCTCACCTTCATCAATTGTTGTCCTGGTCAAGTCGAAAGCTATTGTAAACTGATCGATTCCTCACCCACCTGAAGTATGAGTTCTCCTGTGCTAACATCAATTTTAGTCCTAGCAGTTGTTAAAAAGGGTCTTCCTAAAATTAAGGGAATCGAATTATCCTCATCCATGTCTAAGGCAATAAAATCTACTGAGAAAACGAATTTATCAATTTTTACAAGAACATCTTCGATAATACCCCTAGGAATTCTAACAGTTTTATCAGCTAATTGAATGCGCATTCTAGTTTGTATGGGTTTCCCTAGACCTAGTTGTTTAAACATTTTATAAGGCATGACATTTATACTTGCCCCTAAATCAGCTAATGCATTATCAACAGTTAGTTTACCAATTAAACATGGAATTGTAAAACTTCCTAGATCATTTAGCTTCCACGGTAGTCTATTCTGTAACATTGCTGAGCATACTGCGTTTAATTTCATATGTGGTTCCTTATCTAATTTGAGCTTGTTCGTCAAGAGTTGTTTTAAAAACTTCCTCGAATCTGGCATCTGTGAAAGAGCTTCAAGAAGAGGTATGTTGATATGTAATTTCTTTAAAAGTTTAAGAAACTTACCAAACTGTTCCTCTGTATCGTCAATTTTCATCGCTTCAGGATAAGGAATGCGAGGTTGGTACTTCTTGATTACTAGTTTTGGCTTTTCTTGTGTTACCTCAACTTTACCTTCATTTACCTCGTTTTCTTGATTGGATTTGGTTTATCTAACCCTATACTATCATGAGCTGTGATGGCTTCAACTTGCTCCTTTAGGTTAGTCTCAGTGTTGCTCGGTAGTCTTCCCTGTGGTCTCTCAGAAATCTACTAAGCAAGTTGCCCGAATTGATCCTTGAACTCTTGTAACAATGCCTCAAGTTTTGTTTCTACCTTTTGGAAATGTGTTTCTGAGGCTGTTATGAAGTTTGTTAGCACCTCTTCAACGTTCGGCTTCTTTTCCTGTGGGTAGGGCTGTTGTTGGAAGTTCTGGGAGGATTGTTGCCTTTGATTTCTTTGACCGTCCCATTAGAAATTAGGGTTGTTCTTCCAACCTGGGTTATAAGTATTACTATAAGGGTTATTGTTAGATCGGAAATTATTACCCATATAGTTCATCTGCTCGCTCTCCATGCCCTGTCCGTAGGGTGGGTACTCAAGATTCACCATTCCTTCACTTGCGTCACACTGCATAACTGGATGCGCCTGCCAAGAACCATAGAAACTATAAAATTTTTTATGTAGCAATTCTACCTGATTTGATAGCGCAGTCACTGCGCCAATGTTGAAAACTCCGGCTGCTTTAGCTAGCTTTGTCCTTGTAACTTGCCACTGATAGTTATTCAGTGACATCTCCTCTATAAACTCGTAGGCTGCTTTAGGAGTTTTGTTGTTCAGGGTTCCACCGGCAGCTGAATAGATTAGCTGCCTTGTTGAAGGGTTCACACCGTTGTAAAAAGTTTAGACCTGTAGCCACAATGGTAGTCCGTGGTGTGGGCACCTCCTTAACAAATCTTTGTATCTCTCCCATGCGTCGAATAATGTCTCTGAATCTATTTATAAAAAGAAGAGATATCATTCCTTAATTTGACCGTTTTGGCTGGTGAAAAATATTTTAATAAAAAATTTTCGGTCATTTGATCCCATGTAATGATTGATCCTCGTGGAAGAGAATGTAACCACTGTTTGGCTTTATTTCTCAGGGAAAAGGGAAATAACTGAAGACGGATGGCATCATCAGAAACGCCATTTATCTTGAAGGTGTCGCAAAATTCTAGGAAATTTGCTAAGTGTGTGTTAGGATCCTCATCCTGCAAACTATCAAACTGAACAAACTGTTGTATCATCTGTATAGTGTTAGGTTTCAGTTCAAAATTATTTGCAGCAATAGTAGGCCTAACAATACTAGACTCAGTTCCTGTTAAACTAGGTTTAGCATAATCATACATAGTACGTGGAGCATGATGTTCGGCCATCTCTGGAGGTGGAGGATTAATTTCAGCCATCTCTTCTGTGGTATTTATTTCGGCTTCTTGCTCTTCATTTATGTAGTTTAGGCTTCGCCTTATTTCTCTGCGATTTCTACGAATGGTACCTTCAATATCACTGTCGTAAAGTAATAGTCCTGTCGGGTTCCTTCTAATCATAAACTAGAGGTACCTGAAAGGAACAAAAGAAAGAAATTAGCAAAAATAAAAATAAAAATAAAAAATAAATTGCAAGAAAAAAAATGGCTAAATTAATAAAAATTGAGCGTTCTTAATATTTCAGTTCCCCGGCAACGGTGCCAAAAACTTGATTGTCGAAATCAGAGCTTTAAAATTTATAATGATAATGATCGAACCTAGAAACTAACTCTGACAACGATTTTAAGGCTAGTGCACCTATCGAACAGTAGTATAGTTTAGGCAAGGCCGGAATATCGAATCCCAAGGGAACCAAAAGTACTAACACTAACTCTCTTTCTATTATTTAGCCTAAGAATTAAGTGAATGTTTCTCTAATCTAAATTTAACTATCAACTAAACTAAAGACGCAAAGACAAAAAGAATGAATTTGGGAAAAAACTTGGAAGAAAAACCAATTGATTACGACGATACCCTTAGGAAGAATCCGCCTAGACTTCACTTGTTATCTAACTCTGAACCAGACGATGTATTCACTTGACTTGATCCGTAAGACTCCTAAATTTATATTAAACCCTCTCTCGAAGCAAATAACGTCTAATCCTAGGTTGATTAATTGAAATCTCTTTCTAATTAAAACCCTTAGAATCGCATTAACTCGATCTATGGACTCCCATATTAGGTTTCACCCTAATCCGGTAAAATCTCGTCACTCTATCTCTAGGCGTGCTATCAACTCCGCTTAATTATGCTAGATCTACTCTTAAGCAGAGACTTTTGCTCCACCATCTAAGCACATCATACTTGAATCAATATCCCGGAAATATCAACACAAGAATTAAGAGCACATAATTAAGAACAAGTTAAATATTTATCATATAGTTCAGCAAACGATAACAAGATTCGTCTTAGGTTTCATCCCCTTCAGGTATCTGAAGGGTTTAGTTCATAACTATAAAAGAAAACATCTCAGAAGAAAAGATAAAACAAAACATAAGAAATCCCTAAAACTCCCTGAAGGAATTGAAGGAGAGATCCGCCGTCTTGAGTAGAATTCCGGCTTCTTGAGATGGATCAACTGGCTATCTTCGAGTGATTCTCCACAAACCTGACCTTTTCGGCTTGGCTCCTTGGCCTAGCTAACCGTCCTCTTTCTGGTTATACTTAGGGTGTTTATATAAGCTTTGGAAATATGTTTCTTCACCCCTAAGTATCCAAATCCGAATGAAATTGCTCTTTCCAGCGACAGGGACACAGCCATGGCACATGCCCGTGTGGATCGTTTTTAAGCCATGTTCGAATTTTTTTAATGAGGCACGGCCGTGTAAATCGGGGTCAAGTCGTGTTCTAGTTGCTCAATGAGGCACGGCCGTGTGGACTTAAGTCCAGGCCGTGTAAATTCCTCCTTGGCCCAATTTGGTCCATTTTAGGCCCGTTTCTCGTTCTTTTCGTCCTCGGGTGCTTTCCTGAGTATAAGACATGAAAAGAAAGGATTAAGAGCACCTTATTACTTGAATCAAGGGATAAATCATCCAAAAGTATACTAAATGTGGAATTAAAATATGTTACTTTTACGGTTTATCAGTATTTGGTATCAAATTAGGGTTAAAGGCATTACCGGACCGATCGAAAACATTTTCAGAAGTTCATACATTAATCCATCAATCTCAAACATAATGTCCCTTAATACGGTCAAAGAGACCTAAAACATGCTTATAAACCGGGTCGGGACTAAACCGAAACACATACAAACATTCTTGAAAATTTAAAACTTTTCTAAGCTTCAGGGGTTACAGGCCCGTGTGGGAAGGCCGTATGCCTCCCACGGCTACTAGACACCCCTGTGGGTCCTCCCCGTGGTCGAAACTGACTTATCCTCCACAGCCACTAAACACGCCCGTGTACCCAGACCGTGGTCGATCCTGTCAAAAATTACACGGTTACTAAGCAACAGACTCGTCCTTGTGCCAAGGCCGTGTACTCTTGTGCTAGTTATATACTTAGCCCACGATTACTAGGCACGCCCGTGTACCACGACCGTGTGACGTTATAGGCCATTTTCAAGGCCAATATGCCACCCACTAGAGTCACACCTACAAGTAAGATACCAACACCTCTCATGCATATTTATCAACCAATAACACACAAAACAACCATTCTATCAATACATTCAATATCCATTTCAACCATGCCAACTTCCAAGACCAAAACATATGTATATCAAATATAATTAATCCAAATGCTTACCCAAAAACTTGACCAATTCACATGCTTCAACCATACTAAAGTATACTTAATATACCACATTCATTTAAACATAATACCAACATAATCACATGGCTAAATTCACGTCATTTACAAATACAAAAGACTAGCCTATACATACCATATCTAGCAAATTAAATATATTTTCAAAATGTACCAAAAACAAGTTGAATAGTGTGATGACGATCCTTAATGGTCCCGAGCCTTCAGTAGCTTTGACGACCTATAAAATAGAGAAATCACACACACGGAGTAAGCTTTCCAAAAGCTTAGTAAGTCATAATACAAATAAACTTAACATGTAAAACTTTTAAGCATATAGAGACATTGGCACAATTCCTATTCATAGTGTATTTCTCACATATGTGCATTAAACCATATCCTTGGCCATAATTGCCACATTCATCAATTCAAGAATCACATGTATACACAAATCTCTTACATAACTATTCTTGTATCTCATTCACATTCTCATATTCAATTGTACATTTCCTCCAATCAAAAATCACTTAGGTACTTACCTTTTTATACACATTTAGTGTACATATGAAACGTACCTGAAACGAACATACATTCACGTATTTGTTCTTAGCTCGGAATTACAATTCGTATCACAGACTTGCCCGTTGAACCGTTAGGAATCTAGTAGGGTACTCAGAAAGCTTGGAATAACCGTACAATGCCAACATCCCAGATGAGGTCTTATATGCACTCAGATATAGATACCACTGTCCCAGACAGGGTCTTACACGAATCAATACGATGCCGATATCCCAGTCATGGTCTTACACGTAAAGCACATATCGATGCCAATGTCCCAGACGAGGTCCTACACGAAATCTCAAATCAACGCCAACGTCTTAGACGTGGTCTTGCATGATAAAATAGAACAGATACTTATGTCATGACATAGCTAATCCTATCTATTCCTAGGTTCGTACGGGACTTCTCGAACATTGTCACTATATCGATCTTATCTCGGAATTCATGTACAGATTATATCGTAAATATTCATCTATAGCAATGGTCATAGGAATACACATAATTCATTACTAATACGTTTATTTGCATAACGACTTATCTCGGATTAGGTTTTGCTGAAATGGAAATGACTACTCGGTTAGTTTCGCCTTCCAACCATATAAGTCCATTTTCTTCGGTTCTTGATCTAAATATATTCAGAATTAACCCTTTTATTCACTAACTCATTCAATTCAATTCAAAGACACACATTTAGGGCTATTTACAAATTAACCCTCACATTTGCATAATTTATTAATTTAGTCTATTTTTTCTCAAAACATCAAATTCACAAAATCATCACACATCCAAGCTTAGCCGAATGCACATATATATCATACAAGCCCATACTTTCCATCAAAATTTGCAATTTAGTCCCTCAAATTGCTATTTTCTCAATTTAGCCCTAATTAGCTAAATTCATCAAAAATCTAAGAACAAAGTATGTTCATTTAGCTCAAAACTTTCATTTAACACCATAAATCATCACAAAGCTCAACATATCATCAATGGCATATCACACAAACATCATCAATTCACAAAATTAATACATGGGTTTTGTAGCTCTTAAAGTAACGATTGCAAAAACGTAGAATTTATCAAAAACGGATCGAAAACTAACCTTGAATTAGACCAAAAACTATGGCCGAACCCTTGCTTATGATTTTCTTTTCTTTCTTTGCTTATTTCGACTAACAAAGGATGATAATGTTGTAGTGACCCGATAGTCGAATAACCGAAAAATATATTTTCAGTCTCCGTTTTCATAAAAATGAATCGTAAATAATTACTAAAAATATTTACGAAGCTAGTTGTGCGTCTAATTGGGTTTTATTTAGGTGAATTTGACTTAATTAGAAGCATTTGGTGAAAAAGGATTAGATTGTAATAGGTGTGAAAGTTTAACTATAGATTAAAAGAAATTATGAAGGACCAAAATGGCAATTATGCCATTTTTAAATGATTGAGGCGGCATAGTGTAAAAAAAAAATCCTAAGATTTTTGTGTGATAAAATAAAATATTATTTTATGTTAATATAATATAATATATAATAAGGTTAAAAAAAAAAAAAAAAAAAAAAAAGAGAGAAAGAAAGAAACAGAGAAGCAAACGAAACAGAGAGCAGGGAAAGAAAGAAAAAGAGAGAGAAGAAAGAAGAAAAGGAAAATTTAGGGTTTGAAGCTTGGAAGTTTAATAGGTATGTTAATTTAGCCCTTTTCTTTTAATTTTGATGTTTAATAAGTTTTAGGATAAAGTTTTGATGAATTTAAATTGAAGTTTTGGAGTTTTAAAGCTTCTAAACATAACATATGATGAAAAAAAGATGAATTAGTGGTTTAATTGAAAGAAATTGAAGTTAGAATTGAGTAAAGGATTTAATTGTAAAATAAGCTATAAGAAAACTGTTTTGGGACAGCAGCAGTAGGGTAACTTTGAAAAATCACCAAAAATCGTAGAAGAGGAATTAGAAGTCAGATGAGATATGAAATTAAAGCTTATTGAGTCTATTTTCATATGAAAGAAACAGAGAAAGCAAAGGAATTCTGTAATTTTAGATATTTATATTTTTGTAAGACTGGTTTAAAGGGATTTCAGGATCCCCTGTTCTGACTTTGAAAAATCATAAAAATTAGATAAAAATAATTAGGGGCTTAAGTTTATATGTTTAGAATCCTGAATGAGTCTATTTTCAAATGAAATAAATAAGAAGGTCATATGAATTCTGTACAAAGAGTAATTTGATTCGTAGTGAAGAGAGGTCAGAACAGTCAGACAGTAAAACAGGGGAAACTTTAAGAATAATCTGGTATTGATTGGCCATACCAAAAATTCTGGAAAAATTATAGTAAAAGATATATGAGTCTAGTTTCAAGGAAAATTTACGGTTCTTCATTTGGAGTTCTGTAGCTCTGAAATAAATAATTTTGTGACTATGACACAAAAGGACAGCTTTGAATAAGTTTATAAGTAAAGGATTAAATTGAAATGTGAGCAAAAGTAAGAAAGCATGAAATTATCATAAAATACATGTTTATTTTGTTAAATAGTACAGGAAATTATTTGATTATTTTTAACATATAAATGTTATGTATTTATATGAAATTGAAGAAAGAGAAAAGGAAGGAGAGGGCCGAATCGAAGGAAAAGGAAAAGAGAAGATTAAGGAGTGAAGGAAGAAAAACTTATATCACATAACCTTTTATTGTAAGTACTACAAGAATTTTAAATTATTGTTATTTATCCTTTTTGAAATATTTATGTGAATTATTTAAATATATGAGATTCAGCTTTAATGCCCAAGTAGACGGAATTTAGAACTACTGGGATATTAGTGGCATGCCATTAAGGAACTTTAGCGCGCTCTCTGATATTAGCACGTTGGTGCTCTCTGACTTTAGCACGTTGGTGCTCTCTGATATTAGCACATTGGTGCTCTCTGATAATTAGCACGTCAGTGCTCTCTGTTCATTTGTGCATCATAATGCACCTCTGTATATGTTCCGTATATCCGGTGTGTTCTAGGAAGTCTACTTTGGGCTAATATTGTGAATTGAGAATAAAATGAATTATTGAAGTGTTAAGGCAAGTTTTATGCCGTACAGAAGATAAGTTAAATTTATTTAAAGCAATACTTATTTGAAGAGACTTACACGTGAGTAAATATGCGATAATTAATTGAGTTTAAAATATTCTGTTATGATTGTTTAATTAATTATTCTTGTAGTGCTTACTAAGCCTTCACCGGCTTAACGCGTTTATTTTAACGCGTAGGTACAAAGAGTCTAGAAGAGAAGTTCAACTAGAAGATTTCTCATCTCATCACATCTTCGAAGGCTACGGAAGTAGGTACGTGTATTTTGTGTTAAAATGGCATGTACATAGGTGATATTTTGCTCACTTAAAACAACTACATGACTTTTGTTGTAGAAAACGATATTTGGTATTTTAATGTTATAAGTAGAATTTAAATATGACTAAATAGGAAATTGCATTGGTTAAATTGTTGGATTTTGGAATTGGTTGAATTGGTTATATTTGGAATGAATACGGTTTTAATTGCGAGGGGGTTATATGTGAAAATAAGCGAGAAATGTTTGCACTAAATTTAAATAAAATTTATATTTGCAAATTATCTCGATATGTTCGGTAATGCCTCGTAACCTGTCCGGTGATGGTTCGGGGTTAGGGTGTTACAATGATTGTAGTATCGAGCCTAGGTTTTCTGAATTCTTGGGTCGAGTATGAGTCATTTGTACATGCCATTTTATAAATTGATGTGATGAGATGAGTTTTAGTTATTTAATTATGTAATTTATGGATATTGTAGAAACTTAAAGATGTCAAATAGATCTCGTGAAGAGTCAGAAAATGAAGTAGAGAGCGGGCGCCAAACCTTGATAGGAAAAGAGATCAACACGAGTCCAAGTTCAAGTGAATCGGTAAACTTAGGAGATGATAGAGAGCCTGAATTGGAAGAAAGAACTCAATCTGAAACTGAACCAATACCGGCTAGAGAAGAAATTCCGATTGCAACTTTGTTACAGACAATGAATCAGTTATTGCAGCAAGTTGTGCGAACTAATAATGCTCCATCTGTTCCACCACTATCTTCTCCTATTATTGCTCCACATCCACAACCATTTATAACCAGTCATCGATCTCCCTTGGAGAAAATCAGAAAATATGGAGCTGAAGAGTTTAAAGGAAAGAAAGATGATGATCCAGCTGAGGCTGAGCAATGGTTTGAGAACAGTCAAAGAATATTTGAAGAATTGCGATTATCTGAGGGGAAGAAAAGTTGAAATGTGCAGTATCTTTATTAAAGGGTGAGGCTTATCAATGGTGGACCACTGTTATGAATATCCATCCTGCAGAGAAAATTAATTGGGATTTCTTTGTATCTGAATTTAGAAAGAAATATGTGAGTCAACTTTATCTTGAGAAGAAGAAAAGAGAATTTTCGATCTGAAAGCGAACAACATGTGCATTCTTGAATATGAGCGTGAATTTATCAGTTGAGTAAGTATGCAAAGGAACTAATAGCAAATGAAGCGGATATGTGCGTAAAGATTTGAGTGGGGATTGAATGAAGAGATTTATGTTCCTCTTATACCATTACATCTACAAGAATTTCCTATTTTGGTTGATAGAGCACAACTTGGCGGAAGAAGGGTTAGCTCGTTCAAAAGAAAAGAGTTTTGGGAAGAGGCGGCCACTAGTTCAAAGCACCACCACCATTTTCAAAAAGAGTGAAGGATTTGAGAGATTCTAGATACACTTCTCCTCTTTGTTGGGCAAAGATCCGAGTCTGACAAGACCAACTCAACAGACGACCTCTATGGGTAGTGCAGGGGTTCTAAAGAAAACCAACACCATCCTCATGTGAGCACATGGAAGATATCATTGGGGAGAATGTCGATTGATTTCCCGAGCCTGCTTTTCGATGTGGGTCAAAAGATCACTTAATCGAGACCAGAAGATGTCGAGAAAAGTGTTACGGAACAATCTGTGAGAGGTAGCTCGATTTCACAAAGAGGTAGACAACTGGAATTTCTGTTGGCACTTGGTAGTGGTACGAGATTGGTGAGGGAAACAACCGATAGATCTGAATCCAGAAGGCCTCGAACTTATGCTATCGAGCGAGCGAAGAGGAGGAGCGCTCGATGTGATTCTTGGTACATTCTCTTTATTTGATTCTTCTGTAATTGCATTAATTGATCCTGGCTCTACACATTCATATATATGCATTGCATTAGTGAAAGAAAGAGAGTTACAAGTAGAACTTACAGAATACGAAGTAGTAGTTACTAATCCTTTCGGGCAAAGTGAGAAAGTTAATAAAGTGTGTAGAAGATGTCCCTTAAAAATTCATGATTATGAGTTTCCAGCAGACCTTATGGCACTTACGTTTTATGAGTTCGATGTGATATTGGGTATGGACTGGTTGTCAGAACATGGGGTTATGGTTGATTGCAGAAGAAAAAGAATTTCCTTGAGAACTTCAGATGGAGATGAAGTGATTGTAACCGGTGAAAAATATAGTGCATTGACGAATGTAGTGTCTGCAATGAAAGCTTCTAAGATGATGAGAAGAGGATGTACTGCTTTTCTTGCTTACATTTTAGATACTCGTACAACGAATTCTGAGATTGAAAAGATACCAGTGGTTCGAGATTTTACTGATGTGTTTCCAGAGGAATTACCGGGTTTACCTCCGAGAAGAGAAGTAGAGTTTGGGATTGAGTTAATTCCGAGCCTTTGCTGCACCGATATCTATAGCACCTTATCGGATGGCACCCACCGAGTTGAAAGAATTGAAAATGCGATTCTGAGGAGTTATTAGACAAGGGATTAAATGCGTCCTAGTGTATCACCATGGGGGGCACCAGTATTATTTGTAAAGAAGAAAGATGGGTCTTTGAGGCTTTGTATAGATTACCGTCAGTTGAATAAAGTGACTATAAAGAACAAGTATCCGTTGCCCAGGATTGATGATTTGTTTGATCGATTAAAAGGAGCTAGTGTATTTTCTAAGATTGATCTCGGATCGGGGTATTATCGATTCTGGTAAAAGAATCGATGTGTCGAAAAAGCGCCTTGAGAACTCGATGCGGTCACTATGAGTTCTTAGTTATGCCATTTGGATTGACTAATGCTCATTTGCTTTCATGGATCTTATGAGCAATTTTTCAGTCATATTTAGATCGGTTTGTGGTTGTATTTATAGATGACATTCTAGTGTATTCAAAAGGTGAAGAAGAGCATGATAAACATCTCCGAATTGTGCTCTGATTTTGAGAGAAAAACAATTGTATGCTAAATTTAGTAAGTGTGAATTTTGGTTAAAAGAAGTCACTTTTAGGGACATATAGTATCGGCGAGATGGTATTCGGGTAGATCCCAAGAAGGTAGAAGCTATACTTGAATGGAAACCACCAAAGAATGTGACAAGTAAAGAGTTTTCTCGGATTGGTGGATACTATAGAAGATTTGTTGAGGATTCTCTATGATTGCATCTCCATTAACGAAATTGTTGCGAGAAAAATGTAAAATTTGAATGGACAGAAAGGTGTCAGCAAAGTTTTGAAAAATTAAAAGCAGCATTAACAGAAGCTCCTGTGTTAATTCAACCAGAATCTGGTAAGGAGTACGTGATTTTCAGTGATGCTTCATACAATGGTTTGGGCTGTGTGCTAATGCAAGGAGGAAAGGTAGTAGCATATGCTTCTAGACAATTGAAGCCACACGAAAAGAACTATCCGACGCATGATCTTGAATTGGCTGCAGTGGTGTTTGCGCTAAAAATATGGAGACATTATTTATACGGGGAAAAATGTTATATCTACACTGACCATAAGAGTTTGAAGTATTTGTTGACTCAGAAGGATTTGAATTTGAGACAGAGAAGATGGGTTGAACTGATAAAGGACTATGATTTGATTATTGATTACCATCCGGGTAAGGCAAATGTTGTAGCCGATGCTTTGAGTCGAAAATCTCTGTTTACTTTACGAGCTATGAATACCCGGTTGTCACTGACTGATAATGGTTCAATCATGGCTGAATTGAGAGCTAAACCGACATTTTTACAGCAGATATGTGAAGCTCAGAAGGATGATGAGAAGCTACAGATTAAATGGGCACAGTGTGAGTCAGGTACTCACTGATTCTGAATTTCAGGTTGGAGTTGATGGTTGTATGTTATTCAAAGGTAGAATATGTGTACCTCAGAATTCAGAACTCATACAGAAGATTTTATACGAGGCTCACAACGGTACTATGTCTGTACATCCGGGGAGTAATAAAATGTATAATGATCTGAAAAGATGTATTGGTGGCCGTGAATGAAACGGGATATCTCGAGTTTGTATCGAGATGTTTAATATGTCGACAAGTTAAAGTGAACATCAGTACCTTGAGATTACTTGACCAATTACTATACCGGAATGGAAATGGGAAAGAATCACTATGGATTTTGTATCGGGATTACCGTTGTCTCCAAGAAAAAGGATGCTATTTGGGTGATTGTTGACCGATTGACAAAATCAGCGCACTTTATTCCGATGCGTATGGATTATTCTTTAGATAAATCGGTGAATTGTACATATCCGAGATTGTCGAGGCTACATGGAGTGCTGTCTCCATTATATCGAGATAGAGATCCTCGATTTACGTCTCGTTTACGGGATAAATTGCAAGAAGCTTTAGGTACTCGGTTGTATTTCAAGATCTTGCATTTCATCCTCGACATGATGGCCAATCGGAGCGTGTAATTCAAGTATTGGAAGATATGCTCCGATGTTGTACACTAGAGTTTGAAGGTAATTGGGAGAAGTATCGCCTTTGATTGAATTTGCTTACAATAACGATTATCGATCCGAGTATTAAAATGGCTCCGTATGAAGCTTTGTATGGCGAGAAAGTGTAGAACACCGTTATATTGGACAGAGCTTAGTGAAAAGAAGATATATGGGGTTGATTTGATCCAAGAAAGCGAGAAGAAAAGTAAAAGTCATTCGAAATAGTTTGAAAGCGACATTTGATCGTCAAAAATCTTATCTTGATCTTAAAAGAAAAGATATTGAATATAATGCGGGTGAAAAAGTATTTTTGAAAGTGTCGCCATGGAAAAAATTCTCCGATTTGGGAAGAAAGGCAAGCTCACCCAAGATTCATTGGGCGTATGAGATCTTAGAGCGGGTTGGTCGAGTTGCTTATCGGATAGCCTTACCACCGGAATTGGATAGAATTCACAATGTTTTTCATGTCTCAATGTTACGAAGATACCGGTCCGATCCATCTCATGTGATTACTCCACGAAGTAATAGAAATTCAACCGGATTTAACTTATGAAGAGGAGCCAATTAAGATACTTGCTCGAGAGGTAAAGGAATTGAGAAACAAACGGGTTCCGTTGGTAAAAGTGTTGTGGAGACATCATAATTCGGAAGAAGCAACATGGGAAAGAGAGGAAACAATGAGACATCAATATCCGCAGTTGTTTACGTCAGGTAAATTTCGAGGACGAAATTTATTAAGTGGGGGAGAATTGTAGTGACCCGATAGTCGAATAACCGAAAAATATATTTTCAGTCTCCGTTTTCATAAAAATGAATCGTAAATAATTACTAAAAATATTTACGAAGCTAGTTGTGCGTCTAATTGGGTTTTATTTAGGTGAATTTGACTTAATTAGAAGCATTTGGTGAAAAAGGATTAGATTGTAATAGGTGTGAAAGTTTAACTATAGATTAAAAGAAATTATGAAGGACCAAAATGGCAATTATGCCATTTTTAAATGATTGAGGCGGCATAGTGTAAAAAAAAATCCTAAGATTTTTGTGTGATAAAATAAAATATTATTTTATGTTAATATAATATAATATATAATAAGGTTAAAAAAAAAAAAAAAGAAAGAGAGAAAGAAAGAAACAGAGAAGCAAACGAAACAGAGAGCAGGGGAAAGAAAGAAAAAGAGAGAAAAGAAAGAAGAAAAGGGAAAATTTAGGGTTTGAAGCTTGGAAGTTTAATAGGTATGTTAATTTAGCCCTTTTCTTTTAATTTTGATGTTTAATAAGTTTTAGGATAAAGTTTTGATGAATTTAAATTGAAGTTTTTAGAGTTTTAAAGCTTCTAAACATAACATATGATGAAAAAAAGATGAATTAGTGGTTTAATTGAAAGAAATTGAAGTTAGAATTGAGTAAAGGATTTAATTGTAAAATAAGCTATAAGAAAACTGTTTTGGGACAGCAGCAGTAGGGTAACTTTGAAAAATCACCAAAAATCGTAGAAGAGGAATTAGAAGTCAGATGAGATATGAAATTAAAGCTTATTGAGTCTATTTTCATATGAAAGAAACAGAGAAAGCAAAGGAATTCTGTAATTTTAGATATTTATATTTTTGTAAGACTGGTTTAAAGGGATTTCAGGATCCCCTGTTCTGACTTTGAAAAATCATAAAAATTAGATAAAAATAATTAGGGGCTTAAGTTTATATGTTTAGAATCCTGAATGAGTCTATTTTCAAATGAAATAAATAAGAAGGTCATATGAATTCTGTACAAAGAGTAATTTGATTCGTAGTGAAGAGAGGTCAGAACAGTCAGACAGTAAAACAGGGGAACTTTAAGAATAATCTGGTATTGATTGGCCATACCAAAAATTCTGGAAAAATTATAGTAAAAGATATATGAGTCTAGTTTCAAGGAAAATTTACGGTTCTTCATTTGGAGTTCTGTAGCTCTGAAATAAATAATTTTGTGACTATGACACAAAAGGACAGCTTTGAATAAGTTTATAAGTAAAGGATTAAATTGAAATGTGAGCAAAAGTAAGAAAGCATGAAATTATCATAAAATACATGTTTATTTTGTTAAATAGTACAGGAAATTATTTGATTATTTTTAACATATAAATGTTATGTATTTATATGAAATTGAAGAAAGAGAAAAGGAAGGAGAGGGCCGAATCGAAGGAAAAGGAAAAGAGAAGATTAAGGAGTGAAGGAAGAAAAACTTATATCACATAACCTTTTATTGTAAGTACTACAAGAATTTTAAATTATTGTTATTTATCCTTTTGAAATATTTATGTGAATTATTTAAATATATGAGATTCAAACTTTAATGCCCAAGTAGACGGAATTTAGAACTCTTTGGGATATTAGTGGCATGCCATTAAGGAACTTTAGCGCTCTCTCGATATTAGCACGTTGGTGCTCTCGACTTTTTAGCACGTTGGTGCTCTCTGATATTAGCACATTGGTGCTCTCGATAATTAGCACGTCGGTGCTCTCTCACTTCATTTGTGCATCATAATGCACCTCAGTATATGTTCCGTATATCCGGTGTGTTCTAGGAAGTCTACTTTGGGCTAATATTGTGAATTGAGAATAAAATGAATTATCAAGTGTTAAGGCAAGTTTTATGCCTTACGTAAGATAAGTTAAATTTATTTAAAGCAATACTTATTTGAAGAGACTTACACGTGAGTAAATATGCGATAATTAATTGAGTTTAAAATATTACTGTTATGATTGTTTAATTAATTATTCTTGTAGTGCTTACTAAGCCTTCACCGCTTAACGCGCGTTTATTTTAACGCGTAGGTACAAAGAGTCTAGAAGAGAAGTTCAACTAGAAGATTTCTCATCTCATCACATCTTGAAGGCTACGAAGTAGGTACTGTATTTTGTGTTAAAATGGCATGTACATAGGTGATATTTTGCTCACTTAAAACAACTACATGACTTTTGTTGTAGAAAACGATATTTGGTATTTTAATGTTATAAGTAGAATTTAAATATGACTAAATAGGAAATTGCATTGGTTAAATTGTTGGATTTTGGAATTGGTTGAATTGGTTATATTTGGAATGAATACGGTTTTAATTGCGAGGGTTATATGTGAAAATAAGCGAAAATGTCACTAAATTTAAATAAAATTTATATTTGCAAATTATCTGATATGTTCGGTAATGCCTCGTAATCCTGTTCCGGTGATGGTTCGGGGTTAGGGGTGTTACAAATGTGGCCATTTTCATGTTTTTATTTATCATATAATCATTTAATACATAAAAGACATTTTTAACCTTTAATAAAATATTAAAACATATAATTCAAGGTCATTTATGACCTTAGCCGTCCACTAACTATGATAGTGGCTTAATTGCCACATGAGTCCTTACTTTTAAAAAGACATAACAAATAAGCATCTTTTTATAAAACATGCAAATTTGCATTTTAATGCAATTCAATCCTTCTGTCAAATTAAACATACAGACAGACAAATTAGGTCCCGGAAATTCACCACATGCTTAGTCACATATCAATGGCACAAAAAATAATATTAAAATATTATACAGACTCAGATTTGTGGTCCCGAAACCACTGTTCCGACTAGGGTATAAATCGGACTGTTACACGAACCTTGTAGGTGCCAACCCATATGTACGAACCTTATAGGTGTGAACCCTGTATGTGGGAACCTTATAAATGTGAACCCTTCGTGTGAACCTGTTTTGTATGTGTTAGCCGAACTAGGCATGTTTATTCGCATAAAGATATTGTATATGTGAAACTGTTTTTAATTTGCATAAATTAATTGTATATGTGAAATTGATGAGAATGAATGCATGAATACATGCCATTAAATGTTAGTATGAAATATTGAATGTAGGATCGACTGACGATAAATAGCATAATATGCTAATCACCGGGAAATCTGAGATCGTTAGTTATTGATATGTGTTTTGGTGTGTCGAGCGATACTCGAGGGCGGATAGAGTGGATGGGTGGGAACTTAAAATTAAAATTGCATTGCATCATGAGCATAACCTTTACATGCATTGATTTACTATATGTTCTTTATATTATGTTTAATTTGTTATTATGTTGTAAATTAAATGTTATATTGTTCGAATGATTATATATAATGGTTTAAAATTAGACTCACACTGAGCTGTCATAAGCTCCCTTCCCCTTTCTTTACCTCTCAGGTAGCGCAAAGAACTAGGTCTCAGAATGGCATTAGAGGAACCTCAGATTAGCAGCTTGTTTTTCTTCATATTTAAAAGTTTTCATTAAAGTTTTTCCGTAATTGTTTTGTTTTTGAGTTATAATTATTAATTATTCTTGCTTTTATATATTAGATTTTGGATTGTTTATCTTATTTATATTAAGCATGTTACTTAATTATTACTCTAATATTTGCATGCTATTCGATTTAGAAAACTATTATTTTAAATGTTTTCCGCTGCTTTACAAAATACTTAAAGTTTCGATAAACCTTTTTTTGAAAACCTTAACCATTCTCAAAACGCCACAATAATAAAATCATAATTAAATTTCTAAGAAAACCCGACTTAATGAATGGATGTTTTTACTAAAAACAAAAGAGCATTTCCCTTACATATCAACACAAGTAAAAAAGTGGCTTTACAGGATCACTTCGGTCATTGAATATAACATCTTAAACTTAGCCGAAACTCTTAAGCCGAGTCGGGAGTGTTACAAAGTGATTTTTTTTAATTTTAAAATGTCACATCAATAAATTTAATAGAAAATTTTTAACCGTGATAACAATTGAATCTAAAATTTTAAATCCAAAAAGTTCGTACCTTCAAATTTATATTCTCTGATTTAATACAAACGAATAATCAATTTAACACGAAACGAGAGAATCATAACAGATAATAATAAAAAGAGGGATACTATAGAAAGTTTATACGCAAAATAAAGTTCAATGAACCTAACAGCCGAAAGAAAAATAAAAAAACTAATAAAATTTGGATGAGAATGACAAGCAATACTACTTTCCATATCCAAAACCACTAACTATACTCTATATACCCATAATTTATTCACTTTTTTATATTTTATATCATATTATATTTTGGGACAAAATCTAAAATAAAATCCCCAAAAAAACAAAAGTATGGAAAATAATTATATTCTTTTGACTTTGAAGCAGTCTTTTTATATAATATTTGTTGCTTTTTAAATAAAATAAATTTTTAGTTTTTTTTTTCAATTGCATCGGTGTTCGATTAATTTGTGGTATCATGATCTATAATCAAATTTGTCTTCGATTGAAATGGTAAAATTGAGACGGTGAGGATTATGAATTTTTTTTATTTTGGGTTTAAATCTCATAATTCACATCATACGTAGAGGGGCGAAATTAAGGGGGGCCGGCAGGGCTCGACCCTCCTAAAATGGAAAATTTTCTATTTAAACTCTTTAAAATTTTTAAATTTTTAAATTAATAAATGTAAAATTACACTTTAGCCCCCTAAAAATATAAAAATTTGATTTAATCCTTTAAAAATTATAAATATATAGGCTATTAAAATGGTGAATTTGTATTTTTGCCATCGTAAAATTTACAATTTAATTTCGGCCCCTTAAAAAAAAAGTTTGGTTTCGCCCCTACATATGTATATATATCTTTTAGATTTATCAAAATATAAAAGACATAAATGCCCTCAAAATAATATTTGTTGCTTTGTAAAATGAATGGGCTTTTGATAGTTTTACAACCGAGTTGAGACTCGGTTAATGGGTGACACCAACTTAGTCATGCACTTAAAAAATAATATTTATTCATTTTACAAAGTAAAATATTACTAAGAGAGCATTTAATTTTTTATATTTTATATAATTTTTTTTAAAAAAAAATAGGCATTTGATAGGAAGAGGGTATTTTGTTGTTTTATTTTATATAAAATTTAGAAAAATGTTTATATATGATCAGTGGCGAAACTAGAGGGGTTGGCAAGGGCCCCGGCCCCTTAAAATAAAAAAATTTTCATATAAAAAATTGATTTAATCTTTTAAAATTTTAAAGATACAGTTTATTAAAATGATAAAATTGTATTTTTTATCGTAAAATTAAAATTTAGTTTTGACCCCAAATTTTTTTTCTTTTGATTTCACCCCTGTATATGATGAGATTTGAATTATGATGCTCAATATCTCAACTTTACTACTCTAATTTATTTATTTTTTATATAAAATATTTCACCCACGTGGTAAATGTAAAAATAATTTTATAAATGAATTAATATAATTCGTTGAATGTTGGGTTTGGCTAAAAAAGGGTATCGATTAAAAGGTAGCTTTCAACCAATAATAATATGTCCAAACCTTTGCTTTAACAAAACTAGGGGTGTGGACATCCTACTAGGGATATGGGAAAGGTAAGCATTTATGTTATCTAATATATATATAATCATATTTTATTTAAGACTTAATATAATATTTAGTATCCGAATTTGACACTTTTTTTTTAATTTGGTACTGAAACTTATTAAATGTTATACAAATTACCTAAAACATTAACGATGTTATAAACTTTTGTGTTGTGCTACAAAATATTGCCAGTATTAGTGGAAATTCGTGTTAAAAAATTAGGCATTAAGCTATGCTTAACGAATTAATATTGAATAAGAAAACAAGAGTTTTAAAAACCCATAATGAAAGAAATTTATTCCTTTTAAAATTAGTAAAATAAATAAAAATGAAAAGTGATTGAAAATTTAAAACACAAAAGTGAAATATCATGTCATCTGTCACATGTCGATCATATATTGATGATTTTTACTACGTCGTAAAAATATAACATTGTTAGTGTATTGGATTAATTTGTAAAACGTTTGACAAATTCAAGTACCAAATCAGACAAAAAAAAGAGAGAGCCAAGTTCGAGTACCAAATTGGACCTCAAAAAGATTAAGTACTAAATTAAAAAAAAAGTGTCAAGTTTATGTACTGAATTAGGAAAAAGTGTCAAGTTAAGGTACCAAATTAGACAAAAGAAAAGTTTAGATACCAAATTAAAAAAAAAATATTGAGTTCAAGTATCAGTTGTTATATTAAGCATTTATTTAAAGTTTAAATACAAACTATTTAACATGAGTTCAAATTCAAGCGCGCTTTGATGTTTTTCTCTGTCGATTTAAGGATTTGAGAGATTATGAGTAAAAATAAGCACTGTATCAAAAAAATTCCGACTCTTCAAACAAAATCTATTTTGCAATAAAAAAATTTCATTCTCCATAATGGGTTTTATAAAATATTAGTTTACAAAATATAAAATTAGTATATTTATATTTATATTTAATATATTATCAGTATATAAATTTATATATTGGTAAGAAATTATATGATGCTACCCATTAAAAAAATTAATTTTCTATATTTTGTTTTAAATAAATTTTAATGACTTGTCAACATATGAAATAAATGAATTTAAATAAATATTGGTAAAATTCTCTTTGGCCCCTCATTAATTTTATAGCCTAATTATCTCCATCACCATTGTATTAATTATTCATAAAAGAAAAATAAAATTGAACAAATAAAAGAAGGTAAACCATTATAATATTTAGGTATAATGATAAATTCAGCCCTCAACATTTATATTTTTATAAATTTGACCATTAACTTTTAAAAAGAGTCAAATTGAATTTCTTTAACGGAATTGCTGACTAAAGCATTAAATTTTTAACGATATTGGCATGACAACCTATTTGGTAGTCCGTATGTACTTCATGTTGACATAACATTATTTATCTTATATGTAATGTTAACAAATAATTCAAAATTTATAAAAATATTCAAAAAATTAAAAATTTAAAAAAAGTTGGCATGAGATACATGTCGATTATCATGATTAAAAATTCAACATTTTAGTAGTATTTTTTAAAAGGTTGATGGTCAAATTTGACTCTTTTTAAAAAGATTGAGTGCCAAATTTAGTTAAAAATAATAACAAGGACCAAGTTGACAAAAGATGTAAATATTAAAGACTAAATTTGTCATTATACCTAATATTTAATACAAACTTTGCAATTTACTTTTTTTAATGTATGAAAATATGATGTTTTTCTTTTGTAATATTAAATAATTCCATACCGTTTTAATTATTTTTAATTAGATTATAATTTGTTAACATTTAAAATTTTAATTAAAATCCACTATGAACTCTTGTGTCAAATTTAATTTTAGACCTAAATTAAAACTTTTTTAAGATTAAAAACCCTAGAATAAAATTTTGAATTAATCATTGTTATATAATACCTCACAACTCGAAATCCAACCCGACCTTGTGACCCGGAATTCAACCCCTAATTGGCACCATCGCAATCTCGCGAGGAGGACATCAATGTGTATCATGAGGTGAAATATCACCCCCTCGCGAGGAAAACACACAAACACACCTCCAGGGGAGAATCCAGGGGGGCTGGCAGGGGTCCTGGCCCCCCTAAAATGGGAAATTTTCTATTTAGGCCCTTTAAAATTTTTAAAATTTTAAATTAGTAAAGGTAAAATTACACTTTACCCCCCTAAAAATGATAAAATTTTGATTTAGTCCTTTAAAAATTATAAAAACATAAGCTATTCAAATGTTGAAATTACATTTTTACTATCGTAAAAATTACAATTTAATTTTGCCCCCTAAAAAAATTTTCTAACTTCGCCTCTGCACACATCGTGACTCGAAATCATACCCCTAACTTACACCCTCACGATCTCGCGAGATGGACATTAATGTGTATCGCGAGGTGAAATATCAGTCCCTCAGGAGCAAGACATGCGAACACACCTCGCCACCCTACGAGGCGAGACACACAAGCACATATGACGATACCTGGGTGCAAATCCTATTAGAAAGACACATCTATAATACGCGTCAAACCTAAAAGAGGTATATGTCATCCTGAATTTTATGAATGCACCTAGCTACCTCCCTAACATGTCACATCAATAGAACCATGTCTTATAAATAAGGAAAAAAATGTCGAGAGATAGAGATATACCACAACAAGCATAAAAAATCTAAATTAAATTAATTTTTTAAAAAAAATAATATCAATCAACCTCCAACAAAATGTGGGTATGTAAAGTTAAGAAAGGTACATGCATCCCAAGAATTATGATGAAAAATAACATAATGATTTATGAGAAATTTACACACAAATGAAAACAATTGAAGTTATCTGTTCAAAAAGAAAGAAAAAACTATACAAACCATAGTCTACGGTTGGATTTAAATCATTCACGTGCATGTGCATCATAAACATTTTTTTTTTCCATTTTTTTAAAATACTAATTATAGGGTGAGCATTTGATCGAGTCGAGTAGAATCGAGTCAAAAAATTAGAGTTAGTCGAGTTGACGATTCCTATTTTAGCAACTGAACTCAATTTGAATTTTTTTAAAAATCGGATCGAATTGAGTCAAAAAAGTTCGAGTCAAGTCGAGTCGAGTTAACGAATCCTATTATTTATACTCAATGTTGCGTTTATATAAACCGATTATTTAACTAGTAAACGAAGTACAAAATTATTTAACTACACAAATAATATAATGGTTTTGCCTTTTTAACTTAATAAGTAAACATTTATCAAAATAACGTAGTTTTACTTTTTAACTTAATGGTTTTGACATTTAACTTTAGAAAAGGTAAACATTTATCAAAACAACGTAGTTTTGTCTTTTCTTATTCGGATTTTCGGATAACTCGAATTGTGTAATTCATATTCAAGTTAAACCGAAAAACTTAATTTTTTTTATTCGAGTTGATCCAAATAACTTGATTAACTCAAATAACTCGAACTATTTAATTCAAAATTTGAAAACATTTATCGAGTTTTTTGAATCGAATCGGATTTTGCTCACCCCTAACTAATTACATGTATTAAAGAATACAACGAATTTTTCGTTCGAATATTTGAGTTGAATTTAAATTTTAAAATGAATATTATTAGAAATTTTTTATCTAAGGGTCTCTTTAGATGAGCAGTGCGTTTAGTTTTCTTTTTGTCTCACGCTACAACATCGCTATAATATTTAATTTTACCGCTATCGTTATTTTTACACTAACAATAAATAAACACATCACCTATCCAAAAAGACCCTAAATACCATTTTAATCGAACATGATTATTTTTAGACCATAAAACAGATACGTACTCTTAAAAGTTCTTAAAGTTGTTGGAGTAATTGATAGAAGAGAATTGACATGTGTAACACGATTTTGAATTAAGACAAGAGAATCAATCTCCACTCATAATTAAGTCATATCAATAAATGAAGTTTGTTTTATAGTTGTGAAGTCAATGGTTAAAGGAAAAAAATAAAAATAAATTTTGTTATTTAAATTTATTTTTAATATTTAATTTGGTATTTAAAATTTTTGTCTCAATTTAGTCCTTGAGTTTAGTTTTAATGTGCATTCTGGCACTTAAGTTTTTTTTTTTGTCTTAGTTAAACACTTGAATTTGACTTTAATGTTCAATTTGGTACTTGATATTTTTTTGTCCCAATTAAGTCTCTAGAATTTTTTTTATTAGAATATACGTATCAAATATTCATTGGGACATACGATGTCATTTGGTTTGGATACAAAATTGAACAATAAAATCAAACTCAAGTGTCAAATTGAGATAAAAAAAAAATTTAGGTACCAAATGGTATATTAACCCCCGAAAGAAAAGAAAACTCTATCTTTTTTCGGAAAAAGAAAACCCATTTTTTAATTTATTTTTTATTAAAAAAAGAAGCCTCGTTATTTGAATATGAGGTTGTAAATGCTAAGTTTTGAGCCTATATCTAAATACCATCTTTTAAGAGTAATTGTACGAATCAATTGAATCAAACATCGAATTTGAAAAAACTCTATTCCGTAAACCTTGAAATCAATTATTTTATATAAATATTGCATTTTTGATACTATATATTATGTATGTACACTCAAACATTTGTTGACCTTCGTTTTAAGTAAAGAATAATTAGACAATATGTGAAAATGATACATCAATGGCATGCTAAAAGTAATAAAAAGAAGAAGAAAAAAGGGCTTTATGTTCTTCTTTCATTTCCAACAAATTATTATGGCCTATATCCTCCTTTAACGATGCATATTTTTTTTGCTCATCAATGTTGCTTTTGGATGTGATCTTTTAATAGTAAAATTTGCTTCAAATGGAAAAATGATTGATACTAAAAAGGAGGATGGAAGTGGGGGTGGGGGGATTTTCAGAAACCCAAATATTTCAAAAGAGTTTAATTTATATTAGGATGATTATTGATGTTTTTTGGACGGTGGAATTTGTTTGGAGATAACAATTGAAATAAGATGGATTGACCTTGGAGATTTGGCATTCCTACATGATAAACGCGAGCTTTGACATCATTGGGGCTTATGCTTTGGGTACATTAAGGCTTAGTTTGGATGGATGGTGCGTTTATTTCCTATAAGGTTAAAAACAACGGTGACAGTGAGATTAGTTATTGTAACTGTGAGGTAAAAGATTCCATCGCACCACAACTACCGCCCATCCAAAGGAGGCCTTAAGTCAACAAAGAGCGAAGTTGGAATAGGAAAGCAAGATGACTTGAGATGATAAAGAGATAGAGAGTGTAGTATTGTAGATAGATGGAATGAGAGTTGTACCTATGCATTCATACAATGCATTCATTTTGGAGGAGTGCAATTTGACCATTTAAGAACTTATGATCTTGTAAAATTTAAAGGGATAAAAGTGTTATTCTTCCTTTTTTTGGGTTTGAGCGGGGGGTAGCCCTCCCTTGGCGCTACCCTTGATTCATACCTAATGCTTGAGTTGCTTTTTCAAGAAAACACAATTAGTACAATTAGTAATTCATACGATCTATTTTTCAATTTATTTATCCATTGGTTCATAGTTTAACATGCATTGTATGGAAAGTTGTAATGACTTAGCAAAAGGACGGGATTGGACCATATAATATGGGCTAAAATAACATGTAATAAAATTCCTACTCTTTGTCTATTAATGTCATTGTTATTTAATTATGGAGTCAAACCACTAAAAGTAACATACGGCACCTGCTAAACATCTCTTAGGGGTGACCCAAAGCTTCATTGGTGATTAAACTATATTAGGATGATTTAAAAAAATCAATTTTCTTGTAACCCAATAAAAATATATCATTTCATATGTTTTAGAAAATGCTTAATTGATATCATGCACTATCTAACACTAGATCAATTCTCTTTAACAATATTTTAACTTAATTATCCTAATTTTTGTGTCAATTATTAAATAAAATAAACTAGTAATACGGTAAAGCAAAATTTATCATTTAAGATTTAGTATTCAGGGTTAATATTATAATTTAGAGTTTTAAGAGGTCAAAGTTAGAATATAATTTAGGCTTTCAAGGATGGGTAAGATTTAGCATTTGCATATTCGATCTTGTTAATTAGAGTTAAAAAAGCTAATGAGAGTTCTTTGGTGTTCATAGATACATTATACGGTAATTATTTCATACATTATTAGTGGAATAAAAAAACTCTACAAACGGATTTAGGATGTTTTCATGTGTCCTTTTTTGTTTTTCATTTTCGATATTACAAGGACATATGGCAACATCCTAAACCCCCTTGTGGAATTTTTTATTCCACTAGCAATGTATAGAATAATTATCCTATATTATATTATGGGGAGGGATCCACTTACACTAGTGTAAAACTACTATAGTTTTACTTTTACACAATTTAATAAATTTTTGTACGATTAATATTTTAATAATTCAACTGTTATATTTTATATTTTATTCAAGTTTGGAGTAAATTAAAATTTTCTAACTATTTGTTTTATATTTATCTATTGTAATTTGGTACGTCAAAATAGTCCCTCTATTACACTGGAGGAGCTTATTCTCAAGCAATTTAAATTTATTTTCTCTACTTTTCTTGATTTTTAACTTTTTATTTTGTTAATAAATGGTTCTGTTAGTTTTATGCCTTTTTGAGACCCAAATTGGCCAAATGGCGCCATGGGGACCTAACTATATGATTGAGTTGGTGTAAGAAGTTGACAATGGACCAAACTTGAAGAAATCATCATTTAGAGGAGGTATCATGGCACTGAAGCATGGAAGTCGTGATACCCTTGACAGTGCTGAAGTGAAGAAAATTGAAGCAAACTCCAATGATATCATGATATCAAGAATGGGTATTGCAACACTAAGACCCCCAAGACTCCTAATTTCAATACTATCTTGAGTATCGCGATACTGCTACTTGACGAGGAGAAAATTGACTATAGGGGGTAGTTTTTGTCCAACACCAATCAAAATACAACGTACATGGGCATTTTGGTCCAAAATTTTGGGTCGTAACAAGATGTTAAAAGCCACTTTTGGCTGAGAACTAAGGAGGCCGTTCACTTTTACTTTTCTTTCATCTTTTTAGCTTTCTAGTTGTCTTCTTCTTCATATTTTTAGGATTTAGTTTTAGACTTTTCTGGTTTTTAGTTATGTTAGTTGGTAGTTAGTTTTTACTATAGCTTTGTCTTAATTGTTGTTTAGCACTCAAACTTTCTTTTTAATTTCATTTTAATCCATAACATTTAATATAGCTCAACTCTATTTCTTTTTCTTAGTTAAAAAAATCTGATCTTTGATAGTATTTGTGACCTCTATTGTTTCCAACATTCTCTCCTCCAAGCAACCATCAAAAAATCATTAAGCTTTTTTAAACCTTACTTTTGTGCTTAATCTAATGTCTTCTTTGATTGTTTATCCAACTATTGTTTGTATGAGAATGATGTTATGTAAATAATTTTATGGTGATTGATTGATGGAAATGTTGTTTGGTTAGTTTTTTGTATAGGGACTAAATTATAAAAAATGGACTAAATTGAATAACTTTCAAAATTTAGAATTGACGCCTCTAAGGGAACATATAGATAGGGGAGAACGAGAGGAGATCCTATTGAGCATCAATTCACTTAGCTTGAGTTAGGTTGGTGAGGTCGAGAGATAAATCAGACTAAATCGTCTAATTTGGTAAAATGGTGACCGGGAGGTAAAATTGAGCCAATTAGAAGTTTAAACCTTTTAGATCCTTAATCCAAAGACTAATAAACAACATGGGATTCAACCGACCACTTGTGTTTCTTGAA
This sequence comes from Gossypium bickii, assembly GCA_025503065.1. Lineage (NCBI taxonomy): Eukaryota > Viridiplantae > Streptophyta > Magnoliopsida > Malvales > Malvaceae > Gossypium > Gossypium bickii. The sequence goes on along the minus strand of CP106714.1, from coordinate 1,722,484 downwards.
TTGTTAATTGTGAAATTTTACTTGTTTTACAATTTGGTCCTCATTGGTGTTAAGTAGTTACTTAGTTTAATTAACCCTAATCATGAATTGTCGTAATATAGAACTTAATGAGTAGTTAGATAGACTTATTTGTTACATACTTTTCAATTAAGAATCACTTTGTCTTCAAACTCTATTGGGTTTGATCCTAGAAATACTCGAATGTTCCATTGTAACATGCACTAAAAATATTACAACTCGACCTGTCACACTTGCAGTATACCGCTCTATTATTGATTGTTATTATGTTGATTCTCAACCCTGGTGCACGCAAGTCCGGGCACAGTCATATATAAAAACTTTCAACTATTAAATATATATTAATAAATACAATATTTTAGATTGATATGATAGAGATATCGAATCGATTCAAAAATTTACATGCATGATAAGTACAAATATTTTAATAAATTCAGTAGTTGGATTTGAAAGAACTAAATTAATATTTACAAGCATAATCAAGCAATGTCAAAAGCAGTGCTAAAAGCAATGTCAACTGCTTTAGTCACTGGTGATGAACAAGGTAGAAAAACAATGAGCACACAGTATGTTTACGCAGTTTGATTTCCCTACATCTATGAGACCTTACCTAGAGAAATAATCTCTTATCTAAGTAACTCGTACACCAAGTAATTACAACCTTTAACACTCACCACATTAGAAACCTCACTTATGCACCTAAGAGCTAAATCACTCTCCTTTAGGAGAAAACTTAGGACAAAAATCAAGTAACACACTTGATTTTCCCACACCATGAACTCATAAGAGACGTTCCTCAATGAACAAGAATAAATGCTCTCAAATTAGTACATCACATATACAAGTCTCCTCAATTTATAAGGAATCAAGACTTGCTAATTTAATAGATCAGAGAAATCAATCTTCCCAAATAAACAACAGGATAATTTGCAAAGAAAGTATCATCAATGAGTCTAGGGTAAGTCTTCAAGTCTTCAGGATATTCTTCCAAGTTTACCCGATCAAATCCAATCTCTTCAAAACAGGGAAGTCGATGTCATTGATCCGATCCAAACCAATCTTTAGGGTATGTTGCTATAAACGATTTAGATACCATAGATGGGCTTGCACACATCCAAATTATTAGTAAAGATCAAAGCTAAATGATTCTATTACCAAAATTTGCCAACACAAAACATGGCAAGTTTCTGAGCTGAGCAGTGCCAGACACCAATAGACATGCTCAAAAATTACTTCAAGAAGATTGTTAAAATATTAATTCGAACAAAAAAATATTAAAGTGTGTAAACCATTCTAATTTTACACTGGTGCAAGTGGATTCCTCCCCTTATATTGTTCATGACACTCAAACGCATAATATGCCTAAAGATGACTTTTTAAATTTATTCTAATCTAAATTAAATAGATTATTTTAATGAATTTAAACTCACATAATAGTTTTAAAACAATAATTTATTGGAAAAAAAATTTTATTTAGATTTGCATTGTCACCTTTAATACTAGAAAGAAGCATCACATGTATTAAGGCACTAAAAAGGTTACTAAAGAATAGGGTTGAAAATTGAATACCTTTTGTTTCCAAAAAGTCCAAGGAAAAAAAGATCCATGATATATACAACCATGATGGAAAAACAATGTCAAGCACTCATTTTTTTATAGTAAATTCTTATTCTTAATTATTAAAAAATAATCATGTGATATGTTAGGGTTGTGTATTGAAAATAAAAAAAATCTTTTAATAGAAAAATAATTATTTAAATTTAACAGTAAAGTTTTTAGACTCCATGAGTAAGAACAGATGATTGAAAATTGTTTTATAGATGTATAGTAAAATACTAAAAAAATAAATATTAAAAAAAATACATGTTAATTTTTTAAAGTTGCTTGTGGAATAAAAAAAAAGTATACTACCAATATACCAAATACTCACATTTTTTTTAAAAAGATATTTGATACACTACCAGTGGAGTTTTTAAACTCCACAAGTAGGGTTAGAGGGTTGACAAGTGTCCTATAGAAGTATAATAAAATATTTTTTAATTTTTTTTAAAAAGAGACACGTGGTACTTTTTTATCACTGTATCAAATACTCATCCTTAAAAATTGTAGTAGTTATTTTAGTAGGTTGGCAGATATTATTATTTTTAGAAAATGAAATATTTACCTTGAATTTTGATTGTATTATTTTTTATTTATGACTTAATTAATTAATATCACTTAATTCTATTTACTAACAGCAAGTGGAATAAAAGATTATGTATTAAAAATTTTCTCATAATTTAACACATAAATGTAATTGTCTTAGAAAATATTAATCTAAAAATATATTCTAAAATTTATATGAAATAATTAATAAAAAATATTTTATATGTTTATTATTATTATTTATTAAATAACAAAATAGATTTATATTTGATACATTGATGGTGTATAAGTGCATATATTATTAATAACTCATAAAATAACACATGTTGAAAAATAATTAGTAGTATATTTATTTTTAATAATTTTTAAAATCATTAATTAATTTATTTATATCGTATTTTCTACAATATATAAACTTTATAGTACCCTATCAGTGTATAAAATACAAACCCTAAAAAATATCACCTTTTTATATAAAAAAAACCTATTAAAATATTTTATATTTCAAAAAATAAATTTGGATCTAGATTTTTATAAAACTATCCATATCTAACTTTTGTTTTTGACTCTTTAAAGAAATCCTTTTAATTTTTTTTTTTTTGCATTCACACTAGAATTTTGAGTTAGGTTGAATATTGCTTTTTTTTATCAACTCCATAGAGATTCTAGAGGAAAAAGGTCTTTTTTTTTTTTTTTTTTTAAGAAGGAGATGAAAAGTATAGAGTTTTTTGAGCTCTCGAAAGAGGGGAGCTCTTTTAAAAAACTCTGTACTTTCTATCTCCTCTTTCGAAAAAAACCTTTTTTCTCTAGAATCTAGAGAGAGGGAATTGACCAACTAAAACCGATATTCATTAAATTAATTAATAAAAGAGAGAAAAAAAAAGTGGATTTAGCATAAATTCAAAAGGCTCTCTAATTTTTCATTACCATAAATTAGAAAAATAAATATTATAATATTAATTTTCTAGAATGGTTACTTTAATAGTTAATTTATAATATCTAATATTCTTAAGCTATTTTATTTTGCCCTAACTATTTTATGCGATAATTAATTGATTATTTAATGTCTTTTAGCAAATAAAAAGACTTACAAGGATGGCAGTTGTTTAACTAATGTTTGAAAAGAACAATGTCCCAAAGAAAATGATAAAATAAATTAATATTAAATAAAAACTGTCTCTATCTAAAATAATATTGTAAACTGGGACCAATATTCTTACCTAAACCTTGAGAATTTGAGGATATTAAACTAATATTCCTTGGAATTTAATAAAAATGGGATTGTTCCATTAAATATGCCCATTGAAACCACCAGCAATTTTTTTTAAATTACATCGAATGTCATTAAACTATTAGTAAGTTAATGTTTTGGTTACTCAATTTTAAAAAGTTACAAAATGGTCACTGAACTATTCAAAAAATAAATAAAATTAAGCCACTGGGCTATTAAGTTTTTTTTAAAGAAAAGAGTTCGGTTAGCGAGCTCCAAGCGACAATTGGTACGGTGGATCAATACCAATCGACGAGTAAAAGAACACGCTTTAGATTCAAGTCGATCTGACAGTCAGTGTCAGAGATCGGATAAGAAAATTGTTTGGATTTTGGTTCATAGATTCATAACGTTCAAAGCTATTTCATGAAAAACTGATGATTGATGCAGGCGTTGTGAACAGAAAAGGCTATACAACATTCATTTTAATAACCCGGTGACTTGAATAACAACTTTCAAATAGTTCAATGATCATTTTGTAACTTTTTAAAATTAAGTGACCAAAATATAAACGTACTAATAATTTAATAACCTTAGATGTAGTTTAATTCAAATTTTAATTTAAGATTTTAATTTTAAAATTTAAAGTTGATTCGAGATAAAAATTGATTGGACTTGATTGAATAGAGCATGCTTAGATGGTCAAAACAAACTCTTGATGAAAGTGATTTTGCTTCATCTTTTTGGCTACACTATTTCCTATCCAGAATCCTCTCTCACATATTTGTAAAATTTGTTTGAAAGACACATTTGTATTTTGACATTTCAATGTTGGGTACAATGTGTGTGTATATATATATATATTGTTGAATGACTTTTCAAAAAGAAACAACTAGTTTTAACATTGTTTGACATTGTTTGTGGACAATCTTTGTAATAAAAGAGGTTTGAAACCACAAGTACTTTACCTAACACCATTAATATGATCCTTCATGAACTCAAAATTTATCCATGTTAATTTAGACAATCATTTTTTTAATCGAAATTTATAAAAGAAGGGGTTGTTCAGGTTGTGGAACGTCATAAGAGTCGGAGGAGGTTTTGGTCTCATGAAAAATTTCATTATGCTCGTCAAAAATTTTTAAATTTTAATTAGGTCCCTCAAAGTTTTTAGAGATTCTAATTAAGCTCTTTGGAAGTTTTAAAAATTTAATTAAACCCTTTAAAATTTTTGGAATTCTCAAAACTTAATCGCATGTTTTGTCATAGGGTTTGAACTCGGAATTTGATATCAATAAATATTTAAACAACACAAGTCATTTGTCACTATAGTGGTAGCTAGTTGACTACCATTCAATTTATTTAAAATATTAGTATAAATAAATCTAAATTTCGCATTTCAACATATGTTAAAAATATAAGCTTGAAATATGCGATAAGCCTCTATATTCTTTTTTGTAAATTTGGAATTTAGTCTCTTTTCTTTTTAGATTTTAAAAATTCAAATTCAATTGTTAATACTGTAAATTTATTTTGTTAAATTTAGGTTCAATACAACGCTAATTTTTTAGTTACATTGCTTGCTACCAAGTGATTCTTTTTTAAAATTTTAAAATGTCACACCAACCAATTTAACAAAAAAAAAAACATTGTTAACAATTGGATTTGAAGTTTGAATCTGAAAAATAAAGAGATTAAATTCATGGAAATAAAAGCAAAATGACTAAATTCCAAATTTGTGTTAAATTTGGGTTTATTACAACGTCATTCTGTTAGTTACATTGCTACCAATTGAGTACTTTTTTTTTATTTCAAAATGTCACACCAATGAATTCAACAACAAAAAAACTAATTATGTTAACAATTGGATTTGAAGTTTGAAATCCGAAAAGTGAAGAGATTGAATTCATAAAAATAAAAGTACAAGGATTACATTTTAAATTTATAAAGAGTACAAGGACCTATAGCATATTTGAACCAAAATATAATTAATAAAGTTTGCATTGATAGTAGAGAAGGGTAGATATTTGTCACATTTAATATAGAAAAAGAAAACCAGAAGACCTATTTGCTTATCACCTAAGGCAAGTAGAGTCAACCTGTTGACTACTTTTTTTTCTTTTAAACTTTGACAAAATTAAAAAAAAAAAAAAAACCTAAGTTTCTAAAGCTAAGAAAGGGAGGGGGGTTCATTCAATGGCTTGCACTTGGTGTGTTTTTTTCTCAAACAACCCAAGCCTATAGTCAGCCAACCTTGACTTATATGCTGAAGTCTTGTATTCCCACCATGTGAACTCTTTGTATAAGCTTTCTTCTTGTTTTCCCATTAGTGAAGTTAAAGGTACTATCTTTTCACTTAAAGGTGGTCCTCCAAAATATATCATTGAAACCCTTGATTTGTGTGAATTTGCCAATACTCTATGCCTCACACTTTTGAACCTTCCATTTGTCATCACCTGAAAAAAAGAACCCATGAATTATTAATCGAGCAGATTACATCTGACAAAATTTGAATCCCAAGATTTATATTTATTTAAAAATCTAAAAAGGGATTAATCATTAGTAAGATTTGAACCTTGATTCTATTCCAAATCGAGTCCAATTATATCTTACACAAGATGAAACAAATACTTAGCTTAAAAGGTACTAAGTATTGGTATAGTAAAGAAAAGATTGGCAATGGTACTTAAACTTCACCTACTAAATGGATTCAGCAAGATTCGAACTCTGATTCTATTTCATAAATTAAATAGGATGAAAGCTCCCTCAATATTTCTTTCTTTTTCACAAAACTCAAAATAAATAAGACTTTATCTAAAAGATACCAAAATTTTCACCATTTGGTCCAACGGTGTCAATAAGACTCAAACGACAAACGTTGATTTTATTTCAAGATAAGTCATAGGATAAAATCTCTTTCGACACTTATTTTCTCCATTCGCATGACTCAAAATCAACACTTCATTTAAAAGGTACCGAGTTTCACACCGCTCTCGGCCCAACAAGCACTGATTTCGATAAAAAAAAAAGAAATTTCAAAAAGAATGATATCATCAATATTATGTGTACCTGCAAAGCATCACCAACGTTGATGAAAAAGGAAGTTTCATCAGGTGGGACAGAAACCCAAACCCCATCTTTCAGACAAATTTGCAAACCAGATGTGCTGTTGGATCTTAAGACAGAGATTATTTGAGGGTCAGTGTGCTCCCCAAACCCAACCAAATCTCTACCACTCAATGCCTGTAATTCAGGGCATGGTGGATAATGGTTTAGCCTAAAGCATGAATCACTATTCTCATCCTTCAACAGCTTGCTCAATGTATCCCTAGGTTCAATTTTCAGACCATCTGCTATTAGTTCCAATACTTCAAATGCCATTAGCTTCACTGCTTCAATATACTCCTTTACAGCTGACCTGTGCCATCCATCAAAATAGTAAAAAGAATTAGTCATTTTTTAAAAAGGTAAAATTTCAGTTTTGGCCCCTCTACTATGCTCAAATTAAAAAAATTAGTCTTTTAATTTAATAGCCTATTGTTATGATATTGCTGGTCATCGAAATAGTTGACAGTGTCAACTCTTTGGACTAATAAAAAAGCTAAATTATATCAAGTATAAAGATAAATCTCAAACTTAATTATAGTAGAGGGACCAAAATCAAAATTTGACCAAAAAAATTTATTTTTATATTTATTTTATAATATTAGAAGAGAAAAGAAATCTACATTAGCAATTTAATAGCAGTAATTATTTGGACTAAATAATGGTATTATAGAAATAGAAAGACTAGGTTATACCAAGTATAAAGATAAAACTCAAATTTAAGTATGGTCGAGGGACCAGAATCAAAATTTTACCAAAACATTTGCATTTGTAGAAGTATTTTATAATATTAAAAGGGGGGAAATCTATGTTAGCAATTTATTTGAAATTGAAATAGTTAACCGTATGAATTATTTCGATAGATATTATAAAAATAGAAAAATTAAATTAAATTAAATATAATAAAGGGACTAAATTTAAAATTTGACCAAAACTTTTGCTTATAAAGGGAAAATTCTAAAAAGATAGTTAAATGTGTAGACTATTTCAACTAATTGATGGCATTATAAGAAAAGCTAAATTATACCAAATATGAAGATAAAAACTCAAATTTAAGTACAGTAGAGGGACCAAGATCGAAATTCGACCGAAAACTTTTGCTTTATAAAAAATATTTTACCAGAAAATTTCTGGGTTTTCCCGGAAAACAGTGAGGGTTTTAAGAGAGGTGACTTGAGGATTGGTATTGAGAAGAAGATATTCAATCCAACCAACATCACCATTGCTTCCAATCCTTTTGCTGCCATAACCAAAAGGATCTGGTGGACCAGCTTTATCTTTTTCGGACTGAGGAAGATTAAAAAACTCCAAAGCTTGAGCTTCCAATTTAGCTATAGACTCCATTGGAACACTGTGATTCACCACCTTGAAGAACCCATATTCTTCACAAGCTTTCATTATGTGAATTTTCGATTCGGGGTCTTTCAAGTTTATCGACGGTATGGAGTCGAGAACGGTGGCGGGTTTACGTGTTTCGATCGATGAACAATGGTTCAACGTCGAAAGATTGGATTGAACCACCATGGTGGTGTTTGAAAAGAGAGCACAAGAAATAACACAAGAGAAAGTTGTGGATGGAGTGTATTTTGGGAGGGCGTTTGGAAGGGGTATATAAAATGGGAAAAAGAGATGGTGGTGACGGTTTTGGTAATGCACAAAGAGGGAAAAAGAGGGGGCTAAAGGCGTTACTAACTATAGCGTGTGGCCATTTGGCGTTATGTAGTTTTTTTTGTTTGAATGTATCTATGGGAATGAGTCTAACAATTAATTTTTCGTATTCTGTAGACCCATTAAAAGGGTAAATGCTAGTCACGAGTTTTAAAGACTCCATATCTAGGGCACTGATTAAGGTAAGAGTGAACCTTGCTATCTCACCTAATTCCTGCGATTCTTTGTAAAATTTTTGGGTAACTATGAGAATTGAAATTGTGAATTTGGAATATTTTATTAAAATTAAATAAAAAAAGTTAAATTTTGTTATTAGTCCCTATACTATGCATTAACTATAGATTTAATCTTTGTACATTTCGAATTGATCAACTTAAGTCTAAATTTTAAAATATCAATCATGACCCAAATTGTAGGTGTTAAATCCATTTGATTAAAATCTAATATTGGTCATGTACTATGTGTAAAGTTGTAGATTTAGTCTATGCTCTCTAATTTGATCATGTTCTTATATTTTATGCTTTTCAAATTTCATTTTTTTATGCAAATGACAACCGTTATTCTATTATCTGGCTTTTTTGTAAGTAATATGTGGAAATAACAAACTATCATGACATTATGGGTGTGATAATATGTTTGTTGCATAAGATCTTGGTAATAGCATAACTTAATGAATTAATAGCTACAATTTGGTTAGAACTGTAATTTCAAATTTTAAAAAATACAAGAATTAAAAGTGATCAAATTAAAGTATAATGATTAAATCCACAACTTAAGTATAATATATATACTATTAGAACAATTTAACCAAAAGAAAATGTCGTTATAAGGACAAAGTAACATTTTAGTCCCTGAATTTGTTAACTTTTTTTTTTCATTTTGGTCCCTAATCTTTTTTTGTCTACGTTAATCCTAAAACTTAGCAGCTTTTCTCAACTTGATCTATAAACATAGATTTCGTTAAATATGATGACGTGACACTCTGATATTGTGCCTTGTCATCACTTGAAAATATTATAAAAAATTCTTTTATAATTTATTGTATTTTTTTAGATTATATACATTTTAATTTTTAGGTGATGACATAGCACAATCTAAGAATGTCATATCATCACAACTTAATGAAATCCTAGTTCAGGGACCAAATTAAGAAAAGTTATCAAGTTTTAGGACTAATGTAGATAAAAAATTATAGGACCAAATTGAAAAAGTTACCAATTTCAGTGATTAAATATTGTTTTATCCCAAATAGCAATGACAATATATATATATATATATATATATATATATTTATACAAATGAATAATATATATTAAACATTATTAAGTGATTATGATTAACTAACAAGTATTGGAGTATCGGTAAGGCACACTGCACTCTCAATGAGAGGATGCAAATTTGAACCCAAAAGATGACATTGTTGGAAGAGCAGCCATAAACCCCAAATACATATCCACATCAATTGTATCTATGCATATACTTTCATCGGTATTAAAACGGGTTGCTTTTTCCTAAAACTGCACCCAACAATTGGTAGAATAATGTCAATTACATTATCTCTTATTACTAGTTATTCATCCATCGGAAGGTCCCTTACTAGTTATCTCCGGTCTCCATCTTTCAACTAAGGTGGCAAGCAAGTCCAGCACGATTTTGAAGTGGGCATTCTAGGTATTGTTATGAAATCAGTCCTCCGTAAGTGGTTTTCGATACATGGATATGATCTATTAAATTTAAGATCAAGTTGGAATCGAACTATTTAATTTTTTTCCATTAAAAATAATAAAAGAATAATATTTATTTACTATAGTCTACATAGAATTTCATAGCTAATAACAACAAAATTATATAACAAAGGTGGAAATTTTTCTTTGTTCATGGCTCGAGGAGCTATGCTTTCATGCTGAAACTAAATGCGACCATTTTACCTACAAGTTGAAGTTGAAATGGAAAAGTAGATAATTTAGAGTTTTTATAGGGCATGGTGTCGACTGTCTAAGGCATCCTTGAATTAAATGGGAGTAGACTTGATCATAGATTAGGTTGCCGAAGGCTTGTTTAAAAAGTGAGAGAGTTTGAGTAAAAAAACGAGGCTCATTTATGGGCTGGGCTCGAGTAAGCTTTTTTAGCTTAGGCCCAGCTCGAATTTGCAAAAAAAAAAATGTTGCTTTTTGTTGTTGTTTTATCATTGTTTGGTATCGTTTCGCTATTATATTGCTACTATTTTTTTTGTTGTTTGGATATTGTATAATTCTTATTTTATTGTTAATTTTACTACTATTTTAGATGCATTTGCTTGTTAATTGCATTTATCTCAGTGTTATTTAAGTATAAATAATTTTTAAACTTATTTTTAATTTGTTGGAAATATTTATTTTAATGTTTTTAGTGTATTTGATGTGTTATATTTTTTAAATTTGTTTTATATAAAAAAATTTAATACAAGCGAACTAGGCTCGAGGTTTAACATTTTTATTCAGACTGGATTTGGATAAAGTTTTAGACTCATTTTTAGGCTTAGGTCAAACCCGAATCTTGAAAACTAGCATAAAATTCTATTAAGGCTCGACCCAAACCCGACCCAGCCATGATGACCTCTAATTTAAGGGTACTAGCATGGACAATAAATTCTCGAATCAATGTCATTGTTGATCTTTGACACCTAAGTTAAATACCATGAGACCCCGACACAATATATTTACTTTTCAGTGTTTCAAAGATCAAGAACATCTATGAAGAATTAGAATCAATTAGATCTCGACATTCGTAGATATCGAAATGTTCCTTAAAAATATATATATTTTAAAAAATAATCTCAAAACACACTTATTTTAAGAATTAATTTTAAAAAGAACATAATGTTCTAATAAATGAAACCCTAATATGTTCAATAAATAAATAAAACCATAATAATTCAAAGGTTAAAATATGTCATAAGTCCCTGTATTCTTTATAAATTTAAAATTTAGTCCTTATATTTTTATTTCTGGAAATTTAGTATAAAGACTAAATTCTAAATTTGTGAAGAGTATATGAAGCGATGAACTATTTTAACCTAATTCCAAATTATATAACTTTTGATTATTCAAACTGAATTTATTAATTATTATCCAAAACAAAATAAAATTAAACATTATTATTCAATCCATATTTTCCATGCATTTAGCAAATGAAATGAAATCAATAATATTTCTAAAATTACTAATTTAGTCATCCAACTTTATTTATTTTTTGTTTTAATCACTTGATTATGAAGAATCACAATTTAACCAATAATATTTTTTAAAAAAGATCTCACTTAATTATTGAAGGATAACGATGGATGACTTACTAATTGATGTATCATATTTCATAATCACATGATTTTGATAGATCATTCAATATTCACGTGTCAAATTGAAAATCGAAATATACTTGGACCAAAATCAAAATAAACCTAAATTAAGCCCACACATTACGAAATTTAAATTAGAATGAAATTTGGATTTGGAATTCCCACGTTATGTTTATCATGGTGGGACTCGAATATGAACACTTAAGATTTCAACACCTCAACTATTGTCAACATTGTTAATACATTGTTGACCTTAAAAGAAAGGCATAATGATATATTTAGCCCGCAATGCTTACATTTTTTGTCAATTTGACCCTTATTTTTTATTAAACTTGACCACTAACCTTTCGAAAACTGTCAAATAATTTTTTTATGAAAATGATGACTAAAACATTAATTATTTTAATGATATTGGCTTGACGGTCCATATGTACTTTATGCTAACATGACACTATTTGTCATATATGCCACTTTGGAAAAAAAAATTAAAAAAATTAAAATATATATAATATTCATAAAAATTCTAAAAATTAGTACGAAGTATATGCGGATTGCCTTGGGAACTGCTATGTTTAAAAATTTTAACGTTTTAGGTACTATTTCCTTTTAAAAAACAACAATTCGACCTTTTTTAAAAGTTGATGATCAAATTTGACTCTTTTTTAAGAAATCGAGGGCCAAATTTAACTCAAATAAAGAATAAAAGCCAGATTAAAAAAATGTAAACATTAAGGGCTAAATTTATTTTTATGTCAAACTAAAATTTGCGCGATCATTTACATAAACAATGCGAAAATTATTTTTCTAATAAAATAAAAAAATAGAAATTAAATATTTAAAAATGAGATTTTTTTTATTGAGTATTTTATTTGGAAAATTATGGGACATAGTGACATATTCCAAACAACTTAGAAATAAACATATTTGTGGTCAAACAAAGGTAAAGACAGTTATTTCTTGGAATATCGTTACTAATTATTGAAAGAGGTGAGATTAACGATCATTAGCGACGAAATAATAAGGCCGGCGTTTCTAAGAAATTAAAACTTTGAAAGATATGGTTCATTATTTGTCACATTAATAAAGACAAAGTGGTGGAATTGGGGATTTAAGCTTTAAAAAGTATGAAAATGGAGGAATGTTGAAGGGGTCCACTTTTTCGGAGAAATTTTTGAAGTGTTATTCGTCAGGTACATGATTGACTCATTAATGATTGAAGGTATTGTCCATATGTCGGGGTTTGGTCTCTTGTAGCCCGAGTGGTATCATGGTTGTAAGTAAGGGCCTTATAAGGTTCTGGTTAGTGGTCTGAGTCCCTCCTAACTCTGGTGGCTCTATTATTATTCACACTCATATACTAACAAATCTCTTGTGTCTTACAGGTACTACTAACCGAGGCACGCCAGGCTATGTGAACTAGGTATGAGAATAATACCATTGGCTGTTAAGGGATTAATCGATTGCCCAACGGACAACATTTTGAGTCTAATTTTGAATTTCATCCCCTTTGTCTATTTTAAACTGCTAGAACTTGATCCTTATACTTTACAAAAACTGGAAAAGTAGTCCAATTAGGTAACACGGTTGAACATTGTCATTATATTGATGACATAGGAATCAATAGTTCAATAATTTAAGCTCAACAATTTAATGCAATGAATTAGCAATTGGATTAAATTCTTATTTTGTAAAGTAAGGGATCAAATTATAAAAAACATGGACTAACTTCTTAGTTTTCTTATATTAGAAGGATGAAATTCAAAGTTAAACAAAAAATAAAAGGTATAATGATAAATTGATTATGATGATCCATTTTATTTTGATTATTATTATCCCATTACTATTCTTAGCCTTGTAGTAGATGACCCTTTTAATTTCTTTTTATAATTAAAATATCATTTATATTTATTTTACAATTCATGAAAACTCGAGATTCGTGGTCACTCCTAATAATATCATATCTTAAGTTATAAACCCTATTAATTTGATGCACTAATAATAAATTTTCCTTTTTGTCATAAAAAAAAAAGGAAAAAAAGACATAAATGCAAGAACTATAAACTTAGGGGTGCAATTGATAAACTCGAAAAAAGGCTATATTTTTTTATTTTTAACTTCTAATAGGGGTCCAAAATATAATTTTTTATTTAATAAAGAAATTAAAAAGGATTAAAAGGCTGAAATTTGAGCTCAATTCAAAATTTAAAACTTAGTTCTAGCTTAATCTAAGTTTCATTTTTAACGTACGAGATCACTTTATATAAAAATTAAACTAATTGAGCTTGTTGAATTAACTCGTTTATTTAATTAAAAATAATAATTTAAATTTGGCATGAATGGAACATGTTACTTAATCCACATGTGACGATGACACGTTGCTAATCCAAATGTTACGGAGCTAGACCTTTCATCTCGCTAATCGCATGGCGTTAGGCGATTTTTTTGCTCCAAATTTGCCTAAGTTAACCTAAAAAAATCGCTTAAGTTAACCTAACTCTCACAAAAATGAGAATTTTCGTAGAAATCCTATAAGACAACAAAAATATAGCGGAATCACACTTGAAGTGAAATTATTAAAATATTTTTATTTATATTAACTATTTTAAATGTATTTAAAATTTTGAATTAATTAAATTTAAAAATTTAGAAATTCTCATTAAACTTGTTAATCCTTTTCAAGTACTAGAAATTACAAGAATAATAAAATAAATAAATAAATTATAAATATAGTTATTTGGTAAGAAATATTGTATCATAAAGTTCCAAAAAAGGGCTAATCTCATGAGAAGGGTAAGGAATATTTTAGGTTTTCTCCTGAGCTTAAGTTGATTCCAAGAGTGTATATTAGTTTTCCATTGCTTGGATTCTCTAAATCAATAATTTGTTTATTTTAAAAATATATATGTTTATGATAAAGTCTTTATCCGAGTCTAATCTTGCTCGAGTTGAAAATGGTATTCGATTAAAACTCTCCAACAAGAATGACTTTAAGATTTGAACTCAGTCCAAATACCTCAGAAAAAAGTCCACTACCATTTCTCCAACCATTTATTGGTATACACAGCCAATATTCAATACACTACTAGTAAAAAAATTAATAAAAATTTATTTCATACACTAGTAATGAAATTTAAAAAGACCACAAACAAGGTTAAATGGGTGACACTTACCGCTTTGGTGCGGTAAAATAATACAAAAATATATATTTTTTAAAATGACATATATTGTAACTAAAAGTACTATAGAGGCCATTGTACCAGGAGTTGAATTGTATTTTGTCTCGTCTATTAAAAAAATACGCCAATTAGTCCCTATATATTAGATCAGACAGTAAAGTGATCATTCTATTAAAACTTTTATCCATTTTTACGGTTAAAAACTAGTTTCTTTATATCAGCATGAGGTACACATGGCACGCCACATATCAATGTTTGGTTATTCTATTAGTCATGACAAACTAATTTGCCCATCTTTTAAGTAGAGGAGGCAAAATGCAATCTAACACTCACTACAACGACATCCATAGTATTTTTACTATAAATTTTACCATAGTACACAATACATCTCTCTACATATGTATGCATATTGTGTTTCCCCTTCATGCCAGCTAGAAATCAAGATATAATCCTCTTCAACATTTCATTAAGCTTTGACATTAGAGGGATTTTAATCTATACCTAAGAAAAGAAAAAAAGAAAAAGAAAAACCCATTATTTTCCCTAGTTAAGGTCTAGTATGGCGAACTCGGCTAAGAAGATGAACATGGAAGAGAGCAACTATAGAACAATAGCTATTGTAGCAACGACACCTTTCATCGTCATCGGAGGAATTTGCATTGGGTGGAAATATGTGAGCCGTGCATGGAACAATAAGAAAACTGATCATCGGCGGCAGCAAAAGATACCGAGATCCATTTCCATGGCGGCCATCCATGGCGGAAAGCTAGCTTTGGACAGATTGGTTAATTATGGCAAGCAGCAACCAACAACACAAAGTGATGATGATTTAGAACAGCTAAAGACTCTTCTTGAAAATCAACAACCCAATTACAAGGAACTTCAGGTTCTTTTTCTTCTTTTTTCTGTTTTTTTTAATGATACAATTATAAATATTATATATTTGAGATTGCCATATGATTTAGAATGGTTGATTTTGATATGAACTTGAAAGCTAACTCGATTTGTTCATAAAAATTCAGAGGCAAAGCTAAAATATTGTTTAAAAAGGTAAGAATGAATAATAAATTGGGGGAAAATTATAAATTTACAATTATATTAATTTGTAATTGCATGAATTTTAAAAGGACTAAAAAGATAATTTTACCATGTTGGGGCCAATGATTAGAATTCAGTATCACCGGAATCTAGAACGACTTGTAATCAAAATGAATCAAACAAGTAACCCAAATAGCGATGAAGTTGTAAAAATTTTTTTTGGAGGGCCAAATTTGTATAATAAATTTTGAGAAAGTTTAATGCAATTTTCTCGCTATATTATTGTAAATCTTAAAAATTTTCTAGGGTTTAATCTATAAGATTTTCATTATGGGAGCCAAAATATAATTTTATCAATGGATTAACTTAAAATTTTGTTATTTTAAAAGGACTAAAGAAAAAATTTTCCATTTTATAGGGCCAAACCCTTTACTTGCTCCTATTGATACCGCCCCTAACCCAAATAACCTACACTTGAGTGTCAAATCTAAAATGACTTGATTCGAAAAACTTAAAATGAACCAAACAAATAACCTCAAATAACTTAAACTCAAATGTCAACCCTGTTATTTTTTTTTTCCAATCTATAAAGAGGAGGATAATGCGTTTAGCGCACTCGAACTCACGTCCTTCTATATTGACAACAATACTCATGTCAATCGAGCTAAAACTCAATCGAAATTTAAATGTAAAGTTTTGTGTAAGATGTGAGTTTAAACTTGATTTTTCTTGTTTGGGTTTCAAAAGCAAGTTATTGGAAGACTAGAGATAAACAGAAGAGAAGATGAAGCAATAAAAATACTGAAAAAAGCAATGAAGAAGAAAAAGGCACAAATGAAGCCCAATTCAAATAAAGCTAATGAGATTGGATTATTGCTTGCTGAAATGTACATCTACAAGGTTTGTTCCTTATAATTCTTTCGCTTTAATTAGACTTATTTATGAGCCGGGTTGGATAATATCTTAATTCTAACAAAAATTTAAGTTTAGGCTCAATTTTAACTCAATTCATCTATAAAATTTATTTTACTGCTCAAAAATCAATAAAATATTTAAAAAATATATTTTATATTAATATTATATATTTATAATTAAATTTATTTTTAAAAAATATTTTTTATTATTTAAATTAAATTTGAGTTAGGCTGAGATAGAAACCTTTGTCCAAGCCAGGCCCAAATCGGGTTGGACCTACAGGGCATCAAATTATTTGGCCTATGGACAAGTCTAGTTTTAATTCTAGTTTATAATTATTGCAAGTTTAGATAGTTACGAATATTCAATTTATTTATTTTTTACAAATTCAGATGTTACTTATTCGAATATTTTAATTATTATCCTTAACAGTGTTATTGGAATCGGACAGGACTGATTAGTCAGACCGATTGGACCGAAAATTGATCGACATATTGGTTCAGACAAAAGGGTTGAATCGATTTCTAAACAAATAGTTTGGAAGTAGAAAAAAACGGAAATCGAGACAAAAAAACCAATGGTTGAACCGGTTTCATACGTTTGTATTTTATTATTTTAAAATTATTTATTATTGTTGGATAAAAAGTCAAACTAATTGAATTGAAAATCGACTAGTTTGACCATCAATTCGGTTTTTAAAACATTAATCCGTAGTAGATTTAAAGCATACACAAATTTTAATCATCGGATATCCATGATCTAAATCTATTTTATATTTGTCGATAATAAGTTCGGATATTCATTATCTAAATTTTATTTTATTTTTTTGTGTGTATATAATAGATTCGGATTTTGGATTCGGATATTTAAATCCATTTTTTGCTTTATCTTTTGCAGGGAGATGTTAAAAAGGCTTCGAAATGCTTAGCAAAAGTAGAGGCTTCTGATGCAAAACTCTCTCTTTATAAGGTAACATGCAAATCAATTTTTTTTTTCCGAGGGTTAGTGCTCACACATATGGTACGGACATATTTATGTTTCGATCCCTTCGTTGTGCTCAATTTTAAAATTTAGTCTTTACACTTTGATATGGTATAATTCAATCATCTACTTTTATAATGTCATAATTCATAAGTTAATCTGAATAGTAAATATCGTTATTGTTGCAGTTAAAATGCTGATGTGGATTTTTTCTTTAAAAGCATTCCTTTCATCGTAAAAAAGAAAATCATATCAACGTGATGAGTTGAAGAATGCTTTTAGGAAGAAGAAATCAATATCAATATTTAATTGGAAAACTTTTATAACGAGGCTTTTGAGATCTTGATGTCCCATGTTCGATTTTTACATTGTGTAAATCATGTGCGAGTTGTTTTCAAATTTATTCAAGCTTAAAATCTCACCTTATGTGGTAAGCGTGTAGATAAGGAGCCAGCAGTGGACTTGGCCCTTCAAAAATAGTAAAATTTTCTTTTAGTCCCTTGAAAAAATATAAAACTATAACTTAAAATGATGGTAAAAATATATTTTGGTCCTCAAAAATTTATTATTCATTTTTGCCTCATAAAATAATTTTTTAGTTTCGCTCCCAATGTGTGGGTCATCTTTAGAGCTATTCTAATTTAGCCCAAGATATATTCCAATTACCAGTCCGAAGGTGTTCTGTAGAGCTTTATCCTGATTATGCTTAATTCAAATATGTATTATAATTGTACTTGTAAACCTCAAAGAAAAAGTTCCAACACAAATCACAAATTTTGACATAGTATACGGACCAAAACTGAAATTTGACCAAAAAACTTAGTTGCAAAACATATTATTTTCAGGCTATTATTTCCATGATGGATCAAAAGGAGCAAGAAGCCATTCAACATTGGGAAACCTTCAAAGAAATTCAAAACCAAACAATCCCACCAAGTTTCAATGAAGAAGAGTTCTCTGAGTTCAAGAATGCAGTCTACCTACTCAAACAAGACATTGATGCTGCTGCAACACAACTCAAAAAACAATAAATCTACCAAAGCTTCATTGATGTATGTATGTAGTTTGTTTATTCTTATAGTAAATTGGAGGGGTGTGAGAAAGGAAATCTTATAAAGAAAATAGTGCTTTGTATTCCTTAATTATTTCTTTGACTGCATAATCGAACAAATTTTAAGTGTTCAGCATTGTTTTGATGCTTCGTAATGAGGGGTCGGCTGCTTCAAGAGAAGTTTTTAAAGTATTTTTCGTCAGGATGTCAATCGGTCTCACAATAATCAAAAGCATTATCCTCTTGTCGGAGTTTTGTCCCTGGCATTTGTGGAGAGTCATGTATGATTAATGTGAGCTCTTGCAAGTCGTATCTCTACCAACTGAAGTACCATTATGGACAAACCACTGACACAGAGATAATACCTTCTATTGTTGAGGAACTAATTGACTACACATCAAATAACTCCTCAAAAACTTCTTCTAAATGAGCCAACCCCCTTCAACTATACACAAATATTCTTTTTACCGCTGTTGTAAGAACTGGTGGTCAAACCAATCAAACCATTAATTTTTTTTTCAACTAATACAATGGTCATTTTAATTGGTACAAAATAAGGAAAAAAATATTTAACAAACACAAAAAAAAAAAAAAAACATAAACATCCATTTTATAAATTACAATAAACAAATTTAATAGTATTGATTGAATCAGTAGAACCACCAATTCCATATTTAACCGATTCAACCTATTCGATTGTAACAACAATACCTTTTATTTTTAATTTGAAGAACTTATCCCTATGTTTATTTCATTTGAAAATTAAAATTCAATTAATAATGTATTAACTCACTTCTATTAAATTTAAATGTATTATCAATATTTAAAATACCAAAAATTTCATTATAGAAATTAAATTGGCATAATGTAAAATTAGTCCTCAATATTTATATATTTTTTATTAATTTGATATTTATTATTCTTTTTTTAGTTAAATTTGGTCCTGAACCTTTTAAAAAAAGTCAAATTTGACCATCAACTTTTGAAAAGGAGTCAAATTGTTGTGTTTTTTTAACAAGTTATTGACTAAACATTAAATTTTAATCATGGCAGCCCGTATGGCAATCCAAATGGATTTCATGCTCTTTTTAAATTTTTTATGAATTATATATATTTTTATTTTTTTATAAATTTTAAATTATTTGTTAAGATGACATATAAGATAAATAATGTTATATTAGCATGATGTATAGATGGACTCTCATGCGGGTTGCTAGGCAAACATCATTAAAAAATTAATATTTTAATCATCATTTTCATTTTGACTCTTTATGGAAAGTTGATGGCCAAATTTAGCAAAAAAAAAAAAAAATCAAATTGACAAAAGATATAAACATTGAGGGCTAAATTGGCATTATGCCAATTAAATTTATAGAAACAAAATCAGAAAGATTAAATTTAAAGAATACAAGGACTTAACTAAAATTAAACCAAATATAAACGTTTAACACTTTCTAGCGCGAACCCAGTCCCCCGCCAAAAATAAAATTTTCCATTGCTTTCTCACAATTTCCGTTTATTTCTTTATTTTAAATTTTGCCCGTTAAAATTCCTGATTTAAAACTGATAAATTTAGAAAAAAAGGACAAAATTAGATCAGAGTTTTTCGATCATGTCGAAATCGCTTCCTTATTCTGTGAAAGATGTTCACTATGATAATGCCAAGTTCCGTCACCGATCTTTCTTTAAGGTATTATGATCTCTCTTTCCCTCCAATTTTTTTTTTTTTGGATTTGTTTCTTAATTTCTCGTTTTCCTTATTGCTTTTCATTTTCCTGAATTGTATTCTTTTATTTCATTTTTTTTTCATTTGATGAACTGGAAATTTGTTTCGTTTTAAGTTAGAAATTGCTTCAAGAGGAAGTTAATGGCTAAATTATTAGGTTATTGTCGACGATCTGCATATTGATGTGATTTTCATGTGAACGTGATTATATTTATGGAAGCGATCAGTGTGAAAGAGATGAAATTAAAAAAAAAAAAAAAAGATTAGTAAGGACTTTAGCGCGTTGAAAATGAAGAGATGACAATGGATAGTAAAAAGAATTTGAATATCTGATACTATCGATCAAATTTTTTATCGAGATATCTGAATCTGATTTGGTTTTGGTTCGAACGGTGTCGGATATTTGAATTTGCTTATTATTATTATTATATGGATAATGGATTTGGATATTTGAATCCTACATGGATTTACATACTTACGTGTTTAATTTGAATTTATTATCTATTCTTCTATGTTGTATTCCAGGTGATCACTCAAACATTGTTTACTAGTGATATGAAGCGTGAATGTGTAAGTTGTAGTACAGGGAAGTTTTTAGGATTATTTATGATATTTGGCTTAGCATGTCTAATGTTAACTCATGCAAGTAAAACACCTTCTGTTACTGATGGACTATCAAAAGGTCTTGGGACAAATGAAGAACAAAAGGTAGTTACTGGTGTTGGTGTAAGGTCTAAAAAGCTTTTGAGAAGAGCTCCAAGGCTTCCTCCTCGGTTATCAGGGAATGAAAAAGTTAGTTCTGGTATATTTACTGGTAAACCGAATGAGCATGATGAAGAAAAATGGAAAGCTAGACAACGAAATGTAAAGGAGGCTTTTATCCATGCATGGTCTGGCTATAAAAAGTTTGCAATGGGTTACGATGAGCTTTTGCCACTGAGCATGCAGGGATTTGATGGGCTAGGAGGTCTAGGTGCTACTGTTGTAGATTCTCTTGATACTGCCATGATAATGGGTCTTGAGGAAGTTGTTTCTGAAGCGGGATCATGGATTGAGTCAAATCTTTTAGAGAGGATTAGCCAGAAAGGGGATGTTAATTTATTTGAAACCACAATACGGGTATTAGGTGGTCTGTTGAGTGCTTATCATTTGAGTGGGGGGGATCAAGATATGAACTTAGCAAATACGGGACCAAAACCTACCATTTATCTAGAGATTGCAAAAAATTTGGCTGATCGTCTGCTATCTGCTTTTACTTCTAGTCCAACTCCCATTCCTTACAGTGATGTTCTGCTAAAAAATTCCTCAGCTCATCCAGCCCATAATCTACTGAGTAGTACATCAGAAGTTTCCACTTTACAGCTTGAGTTCAATTACCTCAGTGCAATTTCTGGTGATCCGAAGTATACAACAGAAGGGATGAAGGTTTTCGCGCATTTCAAAACTCTTCCAAAGGTGGAAGGACTAGTTCCTATCTACATCAGGTATGTTTCTTTTGCATCAAATATTTCGTAATTCCCAAGTCAATGTTACTTAAAACAGCAATGTCATTCTTTATGTCTTACTAGATTTGTAGCCTGCCAAGTTTAGGTTGACAGAAATTTTCTTTTGCTAAGATAACTATTTTTGTCATTTAAACACAGAGGAAAAGAATGTGATAACCTGGTTTTTCATTATGTCATTGCTGTTACCTTTTTTGGATGCTCTAAACATGCAGGATTGCTTTGACATCTGGCTGTCACATCTTTTTGTTTTTAATTAATGTACTTAACTATGCGAAAACAAATTGGCTTAAGTGATGAAATGAGATGTGATTAAATGGACAAAGGAAAACAATGAAGACAGCGAATTACTTAGAGACATTGCTTACCCATCAACCCCCCCCCCCCCCAAATTGTGATTATTATTTTTGAGCTTGTGCTGAAATTGATTGTCTTATGTAGTCGTCAATTCGATGAAAATTTTATTACTGTCTCTTTCTAGAAGTTCTTGTGAATTGACCTTATGTATTCACAATCAACTTCACGATATAGGTGAAACAGTTTTTCAGGCTAAATGTGTTCAATTTATCATTTCACATGTAGAATAATTCTTTCTTAGTTGTGAATAATTTACGAGAATGTGTAGGACAAAGCTGGCTTGATATTTTCCCTTGTTATGGTTGCCTTATCCCTTTATGACTTCCACAAATATGAACAACGAAAATCTTTAATGGTTGTTCAAATATAAATCTGACTTATTCTTGTATGTAAAGGTGTACCATTCTCTTTGGACAAAATGATTCGAGGTTAATTCCATTTATCATCCATTTATATCATTTTTATACTTATCATCATTGTCTTCTGTCATCATAATATTTATTGAAAGTTATCTAGGTCTGATATTGTCTTAATATGGAATGCAGATCATTCTGGTGAGCATTTATTTATTTCTCTTTGATAATCTTGTTATGAAATGCAGTCCTCATTCTGGTGAATTTATTGGACAAGAAATTAGACTCGGATCTCGAGGTGATAGCTATTATGAGTACCTAATCAAAGTGTGGCTTCAGCTAAGATCTATTCAAGACGGTAATTTCACATATCTGTATGATATGTATGAGGAGGCAATGAGGGGTGTTAGGCACTTGCTTGTTCAAAAAACGATACCAAATGAATTGGTTTTTGTGGGGGAATTGCCTGGTGGATCCAAAGGTTCTTTCAGTCCAAAAATGGATCACCTGGTATGTAGTGCTTTCTCCACCCTTGAGTTTCTAGGAATACCTTGATAATTGGAAATATTTGGCGTCTGTGTTGTTTTTTTTTTTTTTTTTTTTTTTTTTTTTTTTTGAAAGATATCAAATTTAGTCTCATACTGCCATCCTACTGTCTAAAGCATTAGAACATTTTCAAGAATAAGCTTCTGCATTATGTGCTTCTAGGACATATGTCTATTGGCTTGTACAGTTGAGAATGTAAGTACACTTTCTTTTTTTTTTTTTTTAATTTGAAGAATCGTTATAGTTGTGTTCAGCAAATTAGGACTTTGGTCTCTACATATCCAATATTGTGAAATTCACATTGGATGTTCTTTTTATTTCTTTTCTCTATTCCTCTTATCTGTTCCCAGAACAGCCCAATGTCCTCTAATATTTATTTCTGAGAATTTTTCTTTCAGATACTTTAATATGCCTTCTAAGTTCTGCTTTAACGAAGTTTCCTTTTGATAACATTTTCATATACCACTCGATAATATTCAGCAGGATCACGTAGAAATTTAATTGCTGTGTGCTGCCTGACACCCTCTTTCAATTTTCTTTTGGGCAATTTAAATGAGCTAGAGGAAACAGAAATGCAGGCTGAAAAAACCAATGTTCTTTATCCGAACTTTATTAGGTGGTTATAATCCTTGTGACAAGTTTTTGCTCTTCCTCGAAAATAAATTTGCCAGTTGCTTACTTAAACAAGCTTAACTGGTATCTTAGATGCATAAAAGTCCGTTCTTAGGATCTATCCTATGGGATCAACAAGAGGTCTCCTTGGTCCATTCCATAACCTTTATTTACCAGTGAGGTCAAACTTTGATCCTGTTTCCTTGGCACAAAAGCGTGTTGGCTTTACCATCAAAATTAGGCTATTAGCTCACTCTGCCAAAGCAGTAGTTTTCTGTATATCAGAGTTTATTTCTTTTCGAAAAAAAATAATGCTGAATAATGACAGAAAGTAGGCTATTGGCCCATACCTTCGAAGGAGTATTCTGTAGAATAACAGTTTGGTTCCATTTAGACCAAATATGCTGAATAGTGCAAAGGAGTTAGTGATTGGAAGAGTTCCTCCCACCACAGTGTTTCTAATCATTATAGCTCTAGTTATTCACTTACGTGAATTTTAAGTTATATTTTCGTGTTAATCATTGACTCCAATGAAAGCCTCTCTGTTGTCGGATCCTGAAGAACACCCCTCATTGATGTGAAGTATTTTTACTGCACTTGCCAGGTGTGTTTTTTGCCTGGTACCCTCGCACTTGGTGCCACTAAAGGCATCACAAAGGAGAAAGCCATGAAGGACAACCTTCTTACGATTGAAGACTTCGAAAACTTGAAACTCGCAGAAGATTTAGCCAAGACATGTTTCGAGATGTATTCAGTAACTTCCACTGGTCTGGCTCCTGAAATTGCATACTTTCATACTAAGGTTAGATGATTTTGGTTAACCTGTTTGTGAAAATCAGTATAGGATCAAATTAATTTGCATGTGCACCGAAATGGTTCATATTTGCTTATTCATCTATCTATGGCTGCTCCGGTTTCAACAGGACTTTTATGAAGATGGTCTTGGTGGCGGAAATCAGAGTTCAGAATATGTAAATGACATAATAATTAAGTTCAATGATCGTCACAATTTGTTGCGTCCTGAAACTGTTGAATCCTTGTTTGTACTGTATCGTATCACTCAAGATCCAAAGTATGCTCTTTTAGTTCTTTCGTTTCTAGTCTCTCTTTCCCAGTCCAAGAGCGTGTAAACTCTTCTTTTCTTTTTTTTACTTAATATCATGCACTGCAGATATCGGGAATGGGGTTGGCAGATCTTTCAGTCATTCGAGAAATACACAAAGGTGGATTCCGGTGGATACACTTCTTTAAACGATGTCACCACACTTCCTCCTCAAAGAAGAGATAAGATGGAGACCTTTTTCCTCGGTGAAACTTTGAAGTATTTGTACTTACTCTTTGGGGATAGCTCTGTTATACCACTCGATAAATTTGTTTTTAACACGGAAGCTCACCCTTTCCCGATTAAAGATGATATATATTTAGAGGGAGGCAGTAACATGATGAAGGGAACCATGTAAGAGCTTTAATGTCTCTTGACATGGTCACGGAATACACTGGCCTTTGACATGGTTTAGTATAGCTTTTTCTTGTTCCAAAAGCAGTCCATGCCTACTTGACCAGGTTCGCCGTTTAACTAGGCTGTGGTTTAACTTACATGTTTTGTTGTTGATCTACACTTTGACCGCCATTTACGAGACCCACCTAATCATGACCTGATATTAACGTCTATATCTTCTGATTGACATTTTTTGAGGTTATATGTGGCTGGGGTTTGCCCACCAATATATCGAGTGAATTATGATCATAGGTAATTGACTTAGTGTAATTGTAATCAAGCCCCAAATCAATTGATTCTTTTATTTGTTCATTATCATTGGCATTGCCTGTATCTTTTCACGACTGTCCTTTTTATTATAAAAAAAGGTCACGTTGAAACAGATTACGACCATCTCAAACGACATGTACATCATCTATTTCTGTATTCTCAGCTTTCTGTGAATGCGTAGACTCCCAACTTTTCCCCTGCAGTTTCATGTGGTCATGGAATAAGGAATGGATAAAGCAAAAGCAGGTAATTGTGCTAACAGTGGTTTTCTGGTATTTTTTCAGGTATTCGAAGTCGATTTATAATTGTTTTTCCCATATGTTCAGGTATATTTTCAAGTGTACATTTCTGGTCGGATTTACCAGCCACTCTGAGCCAGCTCTTGTATTCAATCAGTCCGAAGCAACTCTAACCGTCTCCCTCTTTTGCACCAAAAAACGAGTTGACTGTGACCAGGTAAGTCTTTTGACCTCCGTAGGACTTATCGAGAAAGAATTGTATGAAATTAGAATGCCAGGTCATTTGGCATTCTCAATTAGATTATACTGAAATTCAAGAGAAAAAAACTGATGTGGCATTAAACTATTGAGATGAGATACAAATGGCATGATATCCTAATTTGATACAATCGCTTCTCATCATATATCACATATATATGTTTGATATAATAAGGAATATAGGTTATATTTGCACCAAATAGCACGCTCTGAAATTATTTATTTATTTTTTATTTAATATTTTTGAAGTCACATGTCTAGTGAATTTATAAAAATATAAATAATGATATTTTAAACATTGTAAATTAAATATTTATTAAATTATTACGATTACAATTTGAACATGTTTAATCGAAATCAATATGATTCAAACTCGAAACAATTTTATCTTAAAATGAATAGAACTAGAAGTGACCAAAACTTCAAAATTTTGAACCTTAAATTTGAATGATTTGAACTTAAAATCAAGGTTTTTAGAACTGGATTGATGGCCGAACTAGTCAGGCTATTGATTTTTCGGTCCAAATGGTTCAATCAGTCTAGTTGGTCCAATTGGCTCAATTGATCCTTTCGCTCGATTTGATTAAATAAATCATTAAAAATTCATAAAAAAAAGTAAAAAAAT
The DNA here is from genome assembly GCA_025503065.1 of Gossypium bickii. Lineage (NCBI taxonomy): Eukaryota > Viridiplantae > Streptophyta > Magnoliopsida > Malvales > Malvaceae > Gossypium > Gossypium bickii. The sequence continues at coordinate 1,695,857 of CP106714.1, read as the reverse complement.
TCGAGTCAACTGGTTTTTAGCCTAGTCTAGTTGATCCTTATTGGTTCTCGATTCAATTGGTTTAACACTTTTCTTCAGATCAATACCTTAACCAATTCAAATAACCATGCCTAAAATGATCTGAATTTAAAACGATCTAACTTTGAATCTAAAAATAATTTAAACACAAAATTAATTCGATAAAAAAAACCCCTAAAATTTTAAAATTTAAATTAATTCAATACAAAACCAGCTGAATTTACCTAATTAATACTAAACCCCAGAGATAAGTAACCTATTTCTCAAATGATTTGGCAATAATTTTTTATGGAGATGAGCCAAGAAGGTTCGTTTCCTTTGATATAATTTTATTTAATTTTTATGAATGTCGCGATTGGATGAAACTGTCCGATTCACTGAATTTAAGGAATCGGTTCATTAAATAAGTGATAGATAAGCATGAAATGAAAGTTGTCATTTTATATTTGATTGGTTAAGTCTTTACTTTTGGGTACACATTTAAAATATTTTGTAATCTTAGGAGACAACAATTATTTACATTAAAATTTAAATCGAATAAATTTTCTTAAATTTTTGATATTATATCATTTACAACCTTTCGTTATTAAAACAGTTAAACAATACCATAAATTTTATAGAGCTAAATTTATAAATTAAAAATGAATAGAACGTTGCATATAACTTTTAAATTAAAAATTAAAAATAAAGTAAAATTGACTATAAGAGTGAACGATAAAACTTGTAAATTACGTCATGTGAGACTTAATGTTTTGTTTAATAAGGAAATTAATGATTTTAGTAACGAAAGGATATCATTGATATAATCTTGATAGTTTAGGAATGTAATTAAAACCAATTCAGAATGAAAATAATAGTTTGAAGATGTTTAATGCAATTAACTGTTAGGATATACTAAATATGTAAATGAGTTGCTATTGCTGATTAACTTGATATTTATTCAATTGGATAATGACTAAAATATCATTACTTTAAAAAATTATTTTAATTTGAGGATACTTTTATTATTTTTTTATTTTATATAGGAAATAGATAATTATATATATATATATAAATAGGATTTGAAGTCAACACTATAATTTTTAACATCTTTAATTTATTTTAATTTTAATTTTTCATTTCGGATAGCAAGTGTGGCATAATTTATTATAATTTAAAACATTATTTTACTGAAAATTATAAAATCCAAAGGAATTAAAAATAGGAAAAGTCACTAAACTATTAATAAATTTACGTTTTGGTTACTCAACTTTAAAAAGTTACAAAATGGTCTTTAAACTATTCAAAAGTTTTCATTTAAGTTATTGGGTTGTTAAAATTGTTGTTGTGTAGCTTCCTCTTCTTTTCTATAATTTAGTTTTTTTTATTTCATGAAATAGCTTTAGATATCGCTAATCTGTGAAATTAAAATCCAAATAGCTTTATTCTCAAACACTGATCGTCAGATCGATTTGAATTTAAAATATGTTCTTCTACTCATTAATGGGTATTGATCCATTATACCAATCGTTACTTGGACCTCACTAGCCAGGCTTTAAATAAAAAACTTAATAGCCCAGTGACTTAAATAAAAACTTTTAAATAGTTCATGACTAAAATGAAAACTTTTGAATAATTATTGATCATTTTGCAACATTTTGAAGTTAAGTGACCAACATGTAAAGTTACAAATAGTTTAGTAACTTTAGGTGTAATTTACCAAAAAATTTGACGGAAAATACTCTTTCGTTTATAAAAGGGTCATTGGACAGAAGAAACCAGAGAGGTAGAAGGGCGGGAGGGTTTTGATTTTTCCCTTCGTTTAATCAAAACTTTTTTTTACCTCTTCCCCCCCATTCTCTCTCCAAGATGGACCGCCACCTGGAGCCTACGTCCGCCACCGCCGACTCCATCCCGCCTTCTCCGCCGCACGATCCTCTCGATTCCGTTCCCATCGGGTCACCTGAAGACGAGATTCTGTTTCCGCTGTCCGATGATGATATTGACCACGATCACGGTCACGAAAATGAAGATGATCACGGCCAGGAGGGTCAGGTTCAGAATCATGAGATCCCGTCAGCGGTTGATGTACTTACTGATGATCTCAAAAAGAAGATCATTAAGCAGGCAAGCGCGCCCAAAAAAAATATTTTTTTCTCTTTCTCTCGTGTTGTTTGACATTTTAAGCCCTAGAAATTGTTCTGATTGATCTTTATTTATGTTTGATTTTGTAGGCGGAATATTATTTTAGCGATGAAAATCTGCCTACTGATAAGTACATGATGGGACTAATTAAGAAGAACAAAGAAGGTTTTGGTAAGTGATTAGAATTCTGCTTAGTATTTAGTGTTTTTATTTTTATTTTTTAATGTAGCTTGCTTGTACTTTTAAAGTATTATGTTTTAACTTATCACTTTGATTAGTTTAGTTTTGTGGAAACAAGTAGTTACCTATTGAATCATCAGGGAAATGGAATTTTTTGGCCAAAATGGTAAAAAGAATTTAAATCAGATTCAGCAATTGGGTAGGAGATTTAAGAAAACGAATTTGGACTTGGATTGGGAGGATGAATTTGAGAAATAAAAACTACGCATGGGTATATTGAATCCACCGATTAGTTAATATTGGTCATGTTTATTGTTGTGTTTGAAACATGAGAACCTTATCTTTTGAGTTTTTTTTCCTCAAACAATGAAACGGGTAGTTGGTAATAGAATTGATGTACATGCGACATGGAAGGGGCTGGCTTGCTAGCTGTGTCCACTTTTCCCTTCCTTTTATTAATCTTAGCATTATTTGAACCAGAAGAGGCCGTGTCTTTTCATTGGCTTATATCTTTCTCTCTTGTTTTCCCTTCCATCTTTTTTTTTTTTGAATTCTAGTGTATATTTATATTTATATATATGCACTTCGAAATTTCATTGAAGAATGCAAAACTGAGCAGAAGAGTATTTTCATTGGGTGGAATAAGTTGCATGGCATGATGGCAACCAGTGAATTAGTTAGATTGGTGTCTATTGCATAGATGGATCTATGACACTCTTTTCCTTATCATGTGATATATGCAAAAGGGAGTGTTGTTATTCTTGCTGTCTTTTTTCATAAAGATAAGAATAAAGATTTTAAGCTTTCATTGTGTTCTTGTTTTGTTATACTTGTCTAAATCGAGACCTTCTTAATTGATTAATTATTATTAGAAGGCACCCATCACGTTTTCAGATAAAAATATCTATTCTTATTACCTTGACATCTTGTTATTGACTTGCGTATGGCTTTTTGTCTTCCTTGCAGTTCCTATTTCAGTTATTTCTTCATTTAGGAAAATGAAAAGACTCACCAGAAATTATCCATCAATAGTTGCCGCTCTCAAAGAGTCATCTTTACTTGTATGTTTCTAGATGCTCGCTCCTTAGAAATATTGCCCTTTTTTGTACAGATCAACTGCTATATTGCCGTAAATTGTATATGTTATAAGGATTTGATACGCTACAATAAAATAATTTAGAATTTTTGTCTCTGGTATGCCATTTCTAGTTTCATGGAAAGTTTGAAACCCTCTCAGGTTGTGAGTTCTGATGGGAAGAAGGTAAAGCGTCGGAATCCTCTTCCCTTCATTGAAGTTAGGGATCCAAAGGTATTTCCCTTATGGAACATAATGGCTTCAGTCGCATATTTTACTCTTAATTTCGTGGCATCTAATTTGTGGACCGTAGTTATTCACCGTTTTGGTAGAAAATCTTCCAGAGGATCATTCGGTAGAGAATATTAAGAGGATATTTGGTGAAGTGGGAAGGTATATTTTCTTTTTTAAATAAAGAAAATATTCCCATTCTTTCTTCTTTCCGTTGTTTGAGGATTATCCTTGTCTAAATTATTGTTTCTTCTGAATTTTCAGCATAAAGAAAATATCAGTTCGCGATCCACATGCTGTTGAAGAGACAAAGAAAACTGGTAGGGCCGATATATTGATCAGTAGTAAGGTATGGAACTGGTTTCTAATTTGGCTGATACTATTTTGTTTAGTTAGGAATTTTGAGTCCTTTCTCCATCATTCTCTTTTCTCTTTCTTGTTTTAATAACCTAACCACTTATATATGATCAATGAACATTTTAAGTTTTTTTTTTTTTTTTTTTTTTGAGTTGCTTCTTATAAATCAGTTGGCATTTTACAATGCATTGTTATCGTGGGTATTGATTAGGTTTTATCTTTAAATTTTATCTATATTAATAATAAAACGTTGACTAGAGTTCGGTATTATGAGTCAAGTCAAGCGACACTAACTCAGTAATATAGGAAGGCTATTTATGTGCATTAATTTTATAATTCTTTTATTTGAAAATTTACATATTTTTATTAAAATTCTACCCAGTTTTGTCAATGGCTCTTTTTTTCAAGATAACTACTATTTATAGTACTTTTTGAAAAAAAAAAATCACCCACATGGTGGGTGTATATATGTATCTAGTGGCATTTAAGACTTAAATTTTGATAAATAATTACCCTAAAATAACCATTTACTTTAAAACTACTACTTTATTTTTTAATTATAATTAAGTTTAAAAAGTATTATGATTTAAAAAACTTGTCTTTTTTATGGCAAGATATGGTTTTATTAGTAAGAGCTATTTACATTTATACGTATATAACCTTGTTTATGGTCCATTCAATTTGCCGGTTTCTGGATCTAGTTACACGCACTGGTGGAGTATGAGACTATTGAGGCTGCTGAAAAAGCTGTAAGTGTCAAAGAAGTCTTCAGTTTTTGTAACTGATGTCATGCTTGATTATTCGATTAATTGATTCGGAGCACTTCTCCGGTGGTTTCATAAGGTGGCTACTTTGAACGATGAACATGACTGGAGAAATGGCATGCATGTTAAGCTTCTTGAGCGAAAGGTAATGGTCCATATTCTTGAACAACTTCTCTACCAAGGAATAAGCTGGTATTGATATTATTTCCGTGTTTTAGGGTAAGCATGGACAGCGAAAGCAAGCTTGGAGGGGACCTGCTCATGAAAAAAACATCAATGCTCAGGTATCTGATCAAACAGGAACCGAGGAGAAAAATGCTTCAAGTGAGTATCATGAAGATATACCAGATGATGAGGTACGCACGTTACATGTTCTTTCCTTTTCATGCTCAGTACTATTTTATCTACTTAATTGCAAGACTTAGTCTCGTGTAAAACATGCGCTCATGCGAATTCCGATATACTTGCACTAAACATAACTCTTTATCCTACTATTCCTTACAAGGAAAAAAATTTAGAATTAAATGAAGGTAGATTTCGTTTTTTTTTCTTCCTCGTTCTTGGATGTGCCATAATCGAATATTCATACAACTCTTCAAGAAGAGAGTGTAGTAATCAAAGGTGCAACTTTGCTTTTACATTTTAGGATGGGGAGCATTTGTCCAAAGAGAAAAACGGGTTTCAACCTAGAAACAGACGACGAGGGAGGAGACAGAAAAATCGTGGTACCAACGGACACGGTATTACAAAACCGGCACTATCGTTTTCATATTTCCTTTCTTCTTTCCCTATTCGATTCTGATTCATAATATGCTTACGTCATACAGGCCATGGAACTACATCCTCATGCCATGCCGTAGAACCATCGAAGCCACCACCGGGACCTAGAATGCCTGATGGAACACGGGGATTTACAATGGGACGTGGACGGCCTCTCGTTTCTAAACCGAGTTAATGATGTGGTATTTTGATTATCATGCATATGGTTTCGAAGGCCAAGTATGAAAAAAAAAACCTAAATGGATTTATCTGTGTTTTATAAATGGTGATGGTGTTAGCTTTTCTTTTGAACACAGTATTTAGAAAAATGATGAAAATACGAACCTAAAAATTGGTCTGTTGGTATATTTATATGTTTATAACAAAGAATGATTTAGATTTGGTGGTGAAAATATGATTTGTGAGAGAAATTGGATGACAAAGTTTCAGTTCCCACCCCCCATTTTGTTTGCTTGTTTCATTATTAATTCTAAGTTGCACAACATTTATTTATTTTGGTAATTTTTTTTTTTGTAATTCTTTTAACGTCAATTTTAGTATTTTCTTTAAGATAATACTATTAGTTAATAAGAACCCTGAACAATATTATGTCAAAACATGTCACCTAATAATATAAATGATAAATAAATTATAACAAATTAATATACAAATTTCATGTTTCCATAATAATTTCAAAAAAAAAAAAATAATAATAGTAACCACCGCATTGGAATAGAGATGTATGAATTTTATTAAATTGTTGAAATTTATATCTTAGTCTTGTATTATAAAAAATTTTAAGAGATTCACCGTATTAATGATGCACGAAAAGTTAAATTTAAGATAGTTTATTTTCCTTCTCAACATTTCGAATTTATCACTATTACTATTATATATTACGATAACATTTTTTGAGAACGGCTCTTAATAGATTTAACGGTACTCTTAAATTGATAAATGTCAAGATGATTAAAAACTAAAAATAAAATCATAATACATAGTTAATATAACAAAAACTATAAAAGATATGGATAAAAAGAAATAACGAAATTGTGAATAAAATCATGATAATATAAATTAAAATAAAAAAATTCACAAACATAATGTTGATCAAAGACATTACTATCAATGAAACAAAATTTTAATTTGAAAAATAGAGCGATTAAAGTTTCGTATAGAGTCGGATTGTTAGTTAGGCCCTCGAATTTTATGATTTTGATCCCAAAACTTAAATAAAAATTTAATTATTTTATTATTAAATCAAAATAAAAAAATCTATTAATAAATAATAATTTGTATTAGATTGCCCAAATTAAAGAAATTCTTTTTCGCCAAAATCCCATTATATCCGACACGTTGTTCAAGTCAAAAAGGAAATTGGGTTAATATAGTATTTAGTATATGAATTTTGCTTCAATATTAATTTGGTGTTTGAGATTTTTTATTATCTTAATTTGATTCTTGAGTTTCGCTTTAATTTTCAATTTGGTGCTTGAGGTTTTTTGATTTGGTACTTCAGTTTTTCTTTTTTGTCTCAATTTAGTAGACTAATTTGACATTAATGTTCAATTTGGTATTTGGATTTTTTTTCCAATTAAGTACCTATGTTTTTTGGGTTAATATACTGTTTGGTACTTAGTTTAATACTCAATTTAGTACTTGAGTTTTTTGTCCCAAACCGATATCTAAGTTTATCTTCGAGGTTTAGCTTGGTACATGAGTTCTTTCAAATTGGTATCTAAGTTTTTTTTTTTTTTTGTCTCAAGTTGGTATATGAGTGTGGCTTCGATGTTCAATTTAGTACCTGAGTTTTTTTCCAAGTAACTACCGTTGGTTTTTTACTATAGTACACATGTTAAATATTCATAATATCGTTTGGTCTAGGTAACAAATTAAATATTAAAGCCAAGTACAGGTACCAAGTGTTATATTAGTCCTTTTTTACTAAAGCAGGTATGTCAAATATTTATTGGGTACCATTGAAGCCAAACTCAGGTACCAAATTGAATATTAAAGGCAAACACAGGTACCAAATTGAACACTGAAACTAAATTCAGGTACCAAATGTTATATTACCCCTAAAGATATTCTAACTACCACTTTTGATAACAACGATCTATAAATACATTTTCAAATATATATTTGACCACCGCTTTGTCAGCCGCTTCGGATTATCACCGCCGGCGGTAACAACTCAAAACCCTTGCCGCCGAAAAGAAGCAAAAAAAAGAAAAAATGAGCGAAGATGGGAAAAATAGAGAAGGCGTCACCTCCAATTTCAACCCTCAAACCCAATATCAATACGGCACGTTTCAAGGCGTAGCCAATTACTACCGCCCTCATTTCCCTCAACAACCGCCTCCACAGCCCTTTGTCGGCTTACCTCACGCCATCCCTCCGCCGGGCTTCGCCGCCAACCCCTATGTCCATGGCTACCAGACCGTTACAGGTATATTTATTTTGGTATTGCTTGCTTCTTCTTTTTTTTCCTTATTTATAATCTGTCTTTGAACCCTAACCGTCTGAAATTGAGTTTATTGATTGTTAAAAGTGAATTGGGTTTTTGAATCTTTGTTTGAATTTGATGTTATTTGAAGGTTTTCCAGTTGAAGAACCCGTGCCCTTGAGGCAACCTCGCCTACCTGTTTGTGGACTTGGAATGGGATGGTTATTGTAAGTTATTGGATTGATTTGTTTTTTTCTTGGTGTTTTTTGAATCTGTTAATGTTTTAACAATAATGTGAAACTAGGTTTGGAGCATAAATTCTTTTGGACATTTAAATGTATCTTTTCCTTATACATAATTCGTACGTTATCTGGTAGATGAACAGGTTGATGCAACTATGTCTGTTGATATAAATTTTAGGTTGAGTTTAGATATGGGGGAAGAATCGTAAAGCCGTGCAGTCTTAGAAGTATGGTGAAAAAAAGGGGAGAAGCTTCTAGTTTCTCCAAGGAGGGTAAATGAGACACTAGTGCTTGCAAGCTACTCGAGTTTGACTTGAAAAAATTCGAATTCAATTTGTTAATTATCAAGCTGAGTTTGAGCTCAAGTAGCTAGAGCTATCAATCGAGTCAAATTTGAGTTTAGTAATACTTGGCTCGAATGGCTCGCGAGCCTTATCGAGTTTTTCATATTTTATATTGTTAAATTATGTTGTTGCCCTTAATATATATTATTAACTCTAAGCTTGATTATTGAGCCGAACTCGAGCTTGAGAATAAAAATTGATAAACTAGCTTAATCGAGTTCAACCTCGAGCTCGAGCTTAAAAATAGATATTCGATTGAGCTCGAGCCGAGTATCGAGCTCCAAATTTTGAGTTGAGCTCGAACTTGACAGTATTAGAGCTCGGCTCAACTCGATTACACCCCTTTCTCCAAGAAGATGAGTTCTCCTTGGAAGGGCCGAGAACCCCATTTTTGGGACCTCACAAACACCAGAACTCATCTTCTTGGAGAAACTACAAGCTTCTCCCCGTTTTCACCGTACTTCTGATAACACTCGGCTTTATGGCTCTCTACCTTCCAGGGTGAACCATCTCCAAACTCTCAACCCAAAACTTGTATCAAAAATGTCTCTTTTTTTTTTTTTTCCATTATTAATTGCTTATTATATCAAGTAATAAACGTGTGTTGTATCCCACATTTGTAAGCTAATAAGCTGTGAATGCCTCAGATGTTGATGCCTTTCAGGTCTGTGTATAGGTGATTTGGTTCAGAAATGATCGTTCCTAACTTCCTTGTATAACTACTTTTTCATTAGTTATAGCATATTAAAAAGGCATAGCTCATGCTAATGCATGGAGTTGACAGAGTGGAATTTATAACCTGGTTGAGTTGTATAAGTCATCAAATGTAAATAACAACATCATGCAAATCAACCTCTATGAAGTTTCAGGTGTCAATGTAATGTCTAGGATAACAATATATCTTAATTTAAGGTGCACCATGCTGCTGCAATAACTTCCATGGAATGGAGCTCTTAAAAAAGAAAGAAGAGGGTAAAAGTACCATGGAGGCTCTTGTACTAGGAGTTGGATTGCATTTTGATCCTTCTATTCAAAAAACGAGCAAATTAGTCCCTATACGTAAATCAAAGAGTAAATTGGTCCTTCTGTTAAAAATTTAATCCATTTCTACTCTTAAAAACTGGTCCCTGTACATCAACATGAGGTACATGTGGCACACCACGTGTCATTGTTTGGTTATTCTGTCTGCCATGTCAGTTTTTAATAATAGAAATGAATGAAATTTTTAATAGAAATGATTAGTTTGCTTTTTGATCTAATGTACAAAAACTAATTTGTCTATTTTTTTAGTAGAGAGGGAAAAATGCAATCTACCTAATACAAGGGCCTCTATGGTATTTTTATTGAAAGAAGAGCAATAATTCAGCATTTTCTTTTTTCGTTTGCCTAAATTTATTCCGTCTTTCTGTGTCTAACATCAAAGGTTTTCTTGCCATAACTATTTTTGGATAGGTTTTTTATTGGCTTCTTCTTTGGTGGTATTCCCTGGTATGTTGGAACTTTTATTCTACTGTGTGTCAAAGTGGATTATAGAGAAAAAGCAGGATACCTTGCATGTGCTATTGCTGTAAGTTTTTCATTTTCTTTCTTATTTGCATATGGTTTCTTTGGATGCCTTTCTTGTCTTGCTCTGTCATCTATCGTACTGGATATCGATACTAATCCATCTGCATTTTGCAAAAAAAAAAAAAAAAAAAAAAAAAAAACATTCAGGAACTCGTAAGGAAGTAAATGACCTCTTGTTATTCAGTTCGAGTAAACCACCTACGTAATACTTATTACTTTGAAGTTACACATTGTAGTAGTTCTATTGAATTTATCCTGAAACAACCAATTGTTATGTTGCTTTAGACTCGGGGCTGAGTGACTGATACAATACCAGTATCAGTATGAGCTAAATTATTAGTAAGTTTATGTTTTGGTCACTCAACTTCAAAAAGTTACATAATAGTTATTAAATTATTCGAAAATTTTCATTTAAATAACGGGCTGTTAAAATTATTGTTGTATGGCTTCTTTGATTGTACCACTTGCACCAACCGACTGCTTTCTTTCCCCTTTTCTTTTACAGTTTAGCTTATTTATTTTTTAAATAACTTTAAACATCACGAATCTGCAAATTAAAATCCAAACAATTTTATTCTCCAATCTCCAACATTGACTGTGAAATCGGCTTGGATCTAAGGTATGTTATTTTATTGGTCGATGGGTATTGAGCTATCGTACCGATTGTCGAATCGTTATTTGGAACTCACTAGCTGAACTTAAAAAAAAAAAAACTTAATAGTTCAGTGATTTAAATAAAAACTTTTGAATAAGTTAATAACTTAAATGAAAACTTTTGAAAAGTTAAATAATGATATTGTAACTTTTTGAAGTTGAATTTTCAAAACGTAAATTTACTAATAGTTTAGTGATCTTAGGTGTAGTTTACCGTTAAATTTTTTACATACATTTGGATGATCATACCCCGTGCATATGTATGAAATGTGTCGAACACATATTTCAAAGAAAATGAAGAGAGAGTAACATAGACCAAATGCATGGTTGATATGCTTACTACCCTTTGAAACTGATTACCATTGCCTGCATAACAAATCTGGATTGCTCATTCTTGCTTTGCACCTCAATATGTTTCTTTAATCTTTGTTAAGAAACAAGGATCGATGTCTCAATTTTTTTTTTGCTAAATTTTTTTCCTTTTTGGTGCTGTCCCGTTCTAATTCTACAGTCCGTTATCGCTATGATTGCCATTACCTTTGGTTTGACAAGGGGAGGAACTCGTGCCTGGTGAGGTATGGACTATGAAATTAAGAAGTTGGCTGTACATTATTTCTTACGGAATCGCAGAAGCATTGGTGCTTGTAATTTGGTAAAAAAAGAATTGTTCAGAACTCTTGTTCTTTACATTAAAGAGAATCCCTCATAATCATTTATTGGGTATATATGTATGTATATAAATATAGTTGTATTTTCTTCTGAATTGCTGAAAGTATAATGAATGGCAGTAGTTTCTTCTGCCTAATAACTTGAAGTCCAGGAATCTATAATTGCTTGAATTAGATTCTTTTTTTAATATATATTTCATGTCAGATTTATTATTCATGAAGATTAAGCCTTTCGGGCTCTGTGATTACCCCTTACAATAATGTTATTTTCTCCTAGGAGTGCAATCCAAGTATATGATAAATTTACGATTTAACATTTTTTTTCTGCCAATGGGACATTGGTTGGCAGTGTTAGTAAGATTGAGACCTTAAAACCTTGAGGGAACTTCTTGGTTTAGTTATTAAGTTTAGAATTAATTGCACCAAACATCTTCAAATTATGACCTTTACTCTAAATTGCTCTTCAAATTTTAAAACATTTCAATTACATCTTTAAATTTTCAATATTATATCAATAAAGTGTTGTTATTAAAATCATTAATTTAATCTATAAATTAAAATTTTAAAGTAAGGTAAATATTGTAAAAATGGATATAAATATTTTGGTTTTGATGTTTTCGAAGCTTTTACAAAATAAAAAATTTCCTTTGATTTCACATGTCAATAATTGACGACTTGATTGATATAGCATCAATAGTTTGAGGATCTAAGTAGAATGTTTAGAATTCTAGGGATCAAATTAGAATGTGGGTCATGGTTTAGGGAAGTTTGGTGCAATTAACTCTTTGAGTGTAGTGCCTGCATAGAAAATCTGCAGAAATTTATGGCATGGTTATCTGGTACCACAGTTTCAACAGCTTGATCCCTTGAATCATTTCATTTTTACCCAAAATCCAGGTACAACTCATTTTTTATTTATGGCTAAAACGAAGATAAAAAAGCTGAAACCTACATCATGAAGCTCCTGTCAGTGTGTGTAATCTGTTGATCAGCAGCTGCCATTTTCAATGATTCAGCAATGCTTCTCACTTCTGCAACCATGGCTATGACATCATTAAGCTTGTTCACTGCTGATCCCACACCCTGCATTCCCCCCAAAACAAAATTTTACCCATTATTTCACCACTTATTTTCTTATATTATCAGATTAATAATTTCTCACTACAAATCTTAAAAAGAATTGCATACCACACCAGCCGCCCCTGCTGTAATTGCCATTGGAGCAGTAACTGCACTTAGTCCAGATGAACACATTACTGGTATCTTCACTGCCCTTGATATTGAATATGCTGCTGCTAATGTTGGTGTTGCCTAATTTTTCCAAAACAATAAAATCAATATGACCTCCTCCAAATCTTTTTATTATTATCCCAGTTCGAATCAGTTAAGGGGTTAGTACTCACTCTTGCACAACATTACGTCCAAAGAAAGCTAGATCAAATAAAGGTCTACCTATTGCTTTCTCGAAAGCTTGAACTCGAATGAACAGTCTTTAACCACTAGACTAATCATGGGAGTTCATAGATTACATTTGTTGACAATGCTATACTCTAGTTAAGTGTGTGCTCCTATCTGGATTTAGTACAATGTTATCTAAACAGGGCCGGCTAGACCAGAAACCAATCAGTGTATTGGTCTAAACAAAGAGATTAGATCAGTTTTAGAACAAGGGTTGAACCGGAAACCATGAATCGGTTGAACCGGGCTCTTCTATGTTTTTATCTCAATTTTGTTTCCTTCCCCATTTTTATTCATTCTTTTAGAATTTTTCTTTTTAAGATTTTTGGACCGGTTGAACCGATTGGACCAAGAGCTAGTGATTTGACCAGCTCGACGAGAAGTCCAGTTCCAAAAACATTAACAAAAAGTAGATTTGGATACCCAAATCCGTTATTTGCTTTGTAAAACAGATTCGGATATCTGCAATATCCGAATCCGTATTATCCATTACCATCCTTTCAATAGGATTGCATCCAATATCCACGTCGGACATACTCTCATATATAAATACGAGAGTATAATCCTCTAAAGACCCCATGTCAAACACATAACTAAATCCGGATCCTTCCACCTAAACCCGAGTAACACACTTAAAAACCATTTACCTTCTCAATCAAACCAAGGACACCAGATTTTGAGGGAGTGGAACATTTTCCTCCTTCAGTTTGGATAACATCAACACCTTCTTTTTCCAGCATCTCTGCAAGCTTGACCTGTTTGGGGAGGTGGAAAGTGTTAAAAGCTCAAAGATCCATTTAAAAATGTCGGTCGTAACAGCTAAAGCTTTTTATGGATGCTTTAGGGTTTAAAACCTGGTCAGGGAGGCTAAGTGTGTGAGGCACTGTAACTGATAGTGTTATAGAAGGAAGATTGCTCCTTGTTTCCTTTGTTAGCTTTAGTATCTGCAGAAACATGATCAAACACAAATTGGAATCTGATATTGCTCCACTAGTCAAAACATTTCCAAGTATTTATTTAATAGGGATATACTTTTTTCTTAAGTTCTTTATATATATATATATATATATATATATTAATAGAGGCGAAGCCAGAAAAATTAGTTTTGGGGGTCAAAATTAAGTTATAAATTTTGGTAAGAGCTTAAATGCAATTACATCATTGTATTAGCTAATACATTTATAATTTTTTTTAAAAACTAAATTTAAATTTTATCATTTTTGGAGGGCCAAATTGCAAATTTATCATTATTAATTTATAATTTTATAAAGTTTAATGGGTAAAAATGCAAATTTCCCCCTCCCACCACCCATATGTGTAAATATGACACTCCGAACACTATGGAATCTGAATTTAAGACGAACCCTCAACGGATTGGAATTGTCCCCGGTCAAGGTTGTCTCCCGACTATGTGGAGAGTCTACATGCCTAAGGCTGCTTAAAGAGGCAGTGGGTCCAATAGAGTGCGAGCTTGATGCCTTTTCAGGTAGCCTTAGACACTCGAGCTCTCCATAGAGTCGAGAAGACAAAACCTTGATCATTAGCAATGCCGCGGACCGAGGTTGAAATTCTTCAACAAAGACCTCAAAATTCCAAAGCCTTTTTCTCACCAACCACCCAAGGCTATGTTCACATAAGTTTGCTTACAATTATTCATTTTGATTCGTATTTTATTCGATATTCATGTCCAACATATTTAAAAATAAATATACACTCAAACCCGAGTTCAAGTAACATACAGTAACTCCGAGTTACTAACATATTTTGATATACCTGCTCTGGGGAGAAGATAACACCAGCCTCGTAGAAGGAATCATAATTTCCAATCTCCACCTGCAATTTTCATAAACTTAATTCACATAATTACAAGATTGGACCTTATTATTAGTTCTTGTTTTCAGATCAAACCATCAAAGCTCCAGCTTCAACTGCTGCAGAAAATGCTGCTGGATCAACTGATGAAACACAAACCTGTAATAGCAATAGTTCAGTATTGGTTTAGAAAAGTGTTCTTTTGAAGTTTGGTTAAAGATTGCATGTGCTTAGTATTGCTGTAAAATAAATAATGTGAAAAATAAAAAATTAATTTAAAAATATTCAAACTCGTTAATTTTATGATATATGAAATATTAATTCTCAATCTCAATTTCGAAATTGAGCAAATCAATCCCTCAAAAAAAAAAACGACCAATTTAATCTCTGTCAAATTTTAAAGGGAGCAACTAAGGACAATTAATCACTATGTTAATGTCTTCTATCGGTTGCACATAATTTGATTGGTATAATAATAAACTTAGCCCTCTATGGTTACATATTTTTATCAATTTAGTCTTAATTCTAAAAAATCAACATATTTAGCCTCAATATTTACACATTTACACGTTGTGGGCTAAATTTGTTAAATCTAGATAAATTGTCAGAATGTGTAAATTTTGAGTACTAAATTTGTTATTATACCAATCAAAATGATATATTTATCTTCTGATGTATTTATTATTACCATGATGTCATGTTATTATTATTTTAGTATTAACAAATATTCAGCTTAGATTATAATATAAAAATAACAAAATAAATCACGATAATCATTGTTAAAATTACGATATATAAAATATAAAATTTAAATTATTAGTACCCAAATTGACTTTTGAAAAGCCAAAAATTAAAATTTTCGGTCTTTTGATTTTACTTGTACTTAGAGGTGAAGTTAAGAATTTTGTGTCCGGAACTGAGATAAAATTTTTAAAAAAATTTGAGACTAAAACTAAAAATATAGTGTTAAAACGACTTAAAATGAGTTGTTAACTCTTTTTGAGGGTAAAAAATGAAAATTTTCCATTTAATTAAGAGCTAAAATGAATTAAATTGAATTATGGTATAGTGAACTTTGATTTGAAGTTTGGGAAATTACAAATATGGATTAAGTATTTCCTTTATATATACTAGATTTTATCACACACGCTCCATATCGGCAAAAGAAAATTTTTAATTATTGTTTATTAATTATAATTTAAAATAAAAAATATTTTTATAATTTCATAACTAAATTGATAATCCGTACTTAAAATATGTGTGTGTGTGAGAGAGAGAGAGAGAGAAAGGTTAAGAAAATCATACAGGAAGAGAAGTTAAGCCAATGGCAAGCCTCACTAAATCTGGGTCACAAGCTATGTCCACATGAGTTGCTCCACCCTGAATTAAAAATCACACTTTTACATTATTAATTTCAACTAATAATAAATGAAATAAATAAAGGATAAAGTAATATTTAGTTTAATAACTTTTTTTCTTCTTGATCCATTATTTTTTTGTTCACATTAATTCCGAAACTTGGCAGCTTTCTCGTCTCTAAATTTAGATTTTATTATCATTTAAAACATTTTTAAAAAATAATTATATTAAAAAATAAATTTTATATAGAATTTTGGCTAAGGGTCTTGGTAAATACCCATTTAATCTCTTTCAAAATTTGTAAAATTATAAATTAATATAATGATATAATTACAATTTGATCCCTTAAAATTTATAATTCATTCTTGACTCCTTAAAATCAACTTTTTAACTAAGTCATTGTTTTAGATGATGACATAAACGACTTTTTAAAAATTTGAGAAAAACTTTTTAGAGATATATTTGGTTAATTTAAATAAAAATTTTATATAATTTTTTAAATTTATTATTTTAAAAAAAAAGGGAAAATAAATTTATTTTTACCATTTTTATATTTTTAAGCTATTTAAATTTAATTTTAAAAGGAGACAAATATTTAACATGCAAATAAATCAAAAGTTTAAAAATATTTAATTCAACATTTTATATAATCATATATGTTGCCGACTATAACAGCAACACCCAATTTTTTTCTTTTTTAAAATTAGCCAATGATTAGTCTATTATGAAGGGTGGTATCACCGATGGTAACGGAGGTATCAAGATTTACTGTTAAACAGGTCATTTTGGTCCATGATTTTACATGTGATAATTTTTATAAATAAATAAATAATTTATTTAGGTTATTTCTGAAAAAAACCCGACATAATCCCCTCATCTTACCTTAATAGAATCCAATTTCAGAGATAAAATTTACCAAATTCCGAGAGTAATGTGATAAAGAAAAAAGAGTCAAAAACCAAGTTAAAAACTAACCTTATCTGCTGCAGTAACAACAGAAGCCACACTCTCTCTATCAAAATTCTGCAAACCTGAGATAATCTACGCACACAAAACGTTAAAAATCAAAACAACAAAGCAGAATCGAAAATCCAAAAAGAAAAATGGGTTTGAAAAATAAAAAAACCTTGAGAGCTCTTCTTTCATGGAAATCATTCAACACAGCTTGTTTTGAAGATGATAAAAGAGCTTTGGTATTAGCTCTTACACAAGCTGTTCTTCTGAGATTTTGATTGGGTTTTGAAGGGAAAAGTTTACCCAAAAATGGGTTTAAGCATTGATTTAAAGAAGTGTTGGAAGATGAAGCTGAAATCGCCATGCAAATTGAAGAAGAATTCATGTTTTTTTCTTTTTCACAGCTTTGGGTTTAAAGTTTTTCGAAAAGGTGAAGGAGAAAGGGATAAGAAATGGTGGCAGGGATATTTTTAGTTCCTTGTTCTAGAGATTTTTTTGGGTTATACCCCCTTTTACCCTCAATTATAAAATTGGGGGATTGGATTAATTTGAGTAAATTTATTTATTGATACTTAAATTATACTCAATTTTATTTTAAGATAAACTATATAACTAGTCACTTAATTGTTAGTATTTTTTTATTTAATTATGAAAAGTTATAAATAAGTCACTAAATTATTCAATTTTTTCTTTTTTAGTCGCCAATACTTAAGTTACTAGCAGGAAGATAACTTGGCAATGTTTAAAATTGGCGAAATAACAATTTTATCTCTCAACATTTATACATGACATAATTTGATTTTTTTTTTTTCCTTTTTGCAGATTTACTCTTATTTGTGACATTGAATATTAATTTTAAAATATAACGATGCGATGTCCCTGACAAGGCAAAAAAAATGACGTTAGGGGAGAGGGAGAGATTCAGAGTGGGGTTTAGGGATGCTGGGGAAGAGAAAGAATGATGAGAGAGCGGCGATAAAGGGAGGGATGTGATATTAAAGTTAAGTAACTGTTGGTGTACTTTACCATTAAAAAAACGAATATAACTTAAGGTAAACTACATCAGAAGTCTCATTAACGGGAAGCTGACTGGACTTGCCATATCAGTATTTTTATATTCTGTTATAAAAATTATAAAATGAAAATTTGTTCTTTTAGTCCCATTAAAAATTACAAAATTTTGAATTTAGCACCCTCCTGTCAGCAAACAACTGACGTCCACTTCTCATCGTCATCAACATCACCGGCCAGCGTCCAAGTCATCGTCCAATTGGCGAACTTAGCAAAACTAAGACCGACTGTATTAAGGACTAAGTAAATGAATAGTTGTTAAGCTGTTAAGTAGTTAAAATAGTTAACAACAGTTAAAATAGTTATTCTGTTAAAAAGTAATTCAAGCAGTTCAAGTCCTATATAAATACTACATGATCAGTCTCTATGAATCATCTTTTTGAAGAGGAATGAAATTCATATATTTGGTTTATCCTTGTGTTGTGTTTCTCTACATGGTATCAGAACTAAGGTTTATTTTTCTTTCCTTTTATCTTTCTCCGAGAATTATGGCACCAGAAGTTGTTGCAGATAGTCATCATAATTCTTAAAATGGAGTTGGAGAGCAAGTCAATTTTCCTTGTTCAGATCCTGTTTATGTAACTTCTGTTGTTGGAAAGAAGGTTCAGCATTTTTCTAAACATGACATTGTTAAACTTTGTGAAAGCAAATTTCTACTATGGAAGCACCAAATCATGTTGATTCTTGAAGGTTATAATGTGCAAGATTTTGCTTTAGGAACTACCAATGTTCCTGCTCAGTTTGTGGTTGATACTGATGGGCAGTTAGTCAAGAATTCTGATTATGTGTTGCATGTTCAACAAGACAAGCTACTGGCTTCTTGGTTACTTTCGACTTCGTCTGATGAGATCTTGATCCATCTTACTAGCGCTCGTACTAGTTTTGATGTATGGGCTACAATTGAAAAGAAGTTCACCACCAAGTCTACTGTCAAGATATCAAGTCTACGACATGCGTTGTATTCCCAGAAGAAAGGTCATTTGTCCATTAAAGATTATTTGGCAAAGAATAAGTCAATGAGTGATATGTTGGTTGCTGCAAGAAGCATAATATCAGAACAAGAACAAGTCAGCATCATTCTTGCAGGGTTATCAGTTGAATATGAGTCTGTACGAGTGGTAGCCTCAGCCACTTGTCTTTCCTTTGATCTGTTAACTGAAATGCTGCTAGACTCTGAAGCACGGCAAGCAGAGTTCTTGGTTAACATTCCAGTCCAAGCTAATTTGGCTAGTAAACAAGCTAGTGAAGATGCAAGATCATCAAAAGAATTCTGATTATCATGATCATAAACAACAATACCTTGGTGGTGGTTTTCAGCGACAGAGAGGCTTCCATCATGGTAGGAGTCGTGGGGGTCGGTTTTCTCACACTCGCCCCCAAAGTCAACTATGTGGTAAAATTGGCCATATTGTCCAAAAGTGTTACTATAGGTTTGATGAGAGTTTTGCAGGTGTTTCTGATGAAGGGCAATCCATGTCTGTGAATCATCATCAACTTCTTGACTCAAGGCAAGTAGAAAGGTCTGCTTCAAATTGTGCAATGCATCAATGTTGCAATCGAACTCCTATTCCTTAAGACCGTGGTGGTCCTCCAGGCTGTCTTATTTCAGCAACTTCCACAAATGATGCTGGTTAACTTTGGTACCCTGATCTTATCGCTCATATAAGGACCTCCTCGATCATTACTAATAGTAGGTTATTACATCTTAAACATGTTTTACATGGTCCAAATGTCTGCAAAAATTTGATTTATGTAGCACAGTTTGCAAGGGATAATAAAGTGTTTTTTAAGTTTCATCCCTATCATTGTTTTGTGAAAGAAATCAAGATAGGGACAGTTTTGCTAGCGGGTCACATCCATAAAGGGTTGTACCGGTTTGATACATCACCACCACAAGGAGTTTTTGCTGGTTCTAGTACTGGTTTTCAATGTGCACATACTGCTGAGGTTCATCCTCGAGATAGCTGTTCTGAGTTCGAGTTGTGGCACAAAAAACTTGGCCACCCATGCACAAAAGTTCTTCATCAAGTACTTCGAAGTTGTAATATTTCTCTAAATAAATCCACACTGCCTAGGGTGTGTGCTTTTTGTCAGCTAGGAAAGTCACATAAAGTGGTTTTCAGTAGCTCTCAGACTGTATATTCTTCACCCTTTGAACTTGTTGTGACAGATTTGTGGGGAGCAGCTCCTCTTTCTTCTGAAGGCTGACTCTATTATTTGTCTTTTGTAGATGCATATAGTAAATATACTTGGATGTATCTTTTAAAGTCAAAAGTTGAAGTTCTTGCCAAGTTTGTTCAGTTCTATAAGTTTGTGGAAGTTCAATTTGGGTGCAAAATTAAAATGCTACAAAGTGACTGGGGGGGGTGAGTACAGACCACTAGCTACTGTCCTTTCTTAGCTTGGTGTCAAACATTGGTTGACTTGCCCTCACACCTCTGAACAGAATAGAATCGTTGAAAGGAAACATAGACATTTGGTCGAGACAGGTCTCACATTGCTTGCTCAAGCTTCCCTGCCCATGCATCATTGGAGTCATGCATTTTTGCATGTTGTCTACTTGATCAATAGACTGCCCACATCTGTTCTCAAAAGGCAATCCCCCTATGAATGATTGTATCATACCCCACCTGATTATAGGTTGCTTAAGGTCTTCGGTTGTCGTTGTTTTCCACATCTTCGACCTTATAATAAGCATAAACTTTAGTATCAATCTTGAGCTTGCACCTATCTTGGTTATAGTCCTAATCATAAAGGCTATAGATGTCTTGATGACAGTGGCAAGGTTTTTGTGTCCAGGCACGTGGTTTTTGATGAAGACTTCTATCCATTTGCCAAAACAGAGGCACCGACTACAAAGACCGACCTATCAATGCTACATCAATAGTTAAGTGTTCATCTGCTACAGAAAAATTTGAGAGAATGGTCTTCTGGTGTGACTGCTACTCCTTCTAATTCTAGTACTGCTGGTATTTCAACTGCTCAGCCATCTGGTCCAGGTGTTGCTAGCCCGTTGTCTGGTGCTAATGATGCACTACATGCTCGAGTTTCCTCACCTATTGCTCAAACTGATTTTTTAGCTGCTCCATCTCCTGATAGTCAATTTGGCGGTTTTCTCGAGGTGTCATAAGGGGCGTCTCTCTCTAGTTCTACTTCGAGTTCAGCTTGTGATCTTATGGATCAGCTTGGGATTACTTCTACATCCTCTGTTGCACCTGGTGGGGCCAACACACATCCCATGCAAACATGATCAAAATATGGAATTTTTAAACCAAAGCTGTATGCTGCCAACTTGGATGAACATGAGCCTTTGACGATTGACGAGGCATTTTTGAGTCCTGACTGGACTAAAGTTGCTCAACAGGAATATGATGCACTCATGCATAATCAAACATGGGAGCTTGTGTCTTTGCCTCCCAACAGAAGGGCAGTAGGTTGCAAATAGGTGTTCAAAATTAAAAGACATGCGGATGGCTCAGTGGCTCGTTATAAATGTAGGCTGGTTGTCAAAGGATACCTTCAGGAAGCAGGTATTGACTTCCATGAAACTTTTAGTACGGTTGTTAAGCCTATAACAATCCGAGTGGTTCTTTCTCTTGCAGTTAAATTTGGCTGGAATTTGAGGCAAGTGGATATAAATAATGCCTTTCTTAATAGGGATCTGAATGAAGAAATTTACATGCTTCAGCCTCCAAGTTTTGAACGACATAATGGTGGTCAACCATTGGTGTGCAAGCTTAAGAAGGCGTTGTATGGCCTCAAACAGGCACCTCAGGCCTGGTTTCAAAAGTTAAGGGATTATCTTGTTGATTATGGCTTTATGTTATCAAAGTCTGATGCCTCTTTTGTTTATTAAACAAACTGGTGTTCTTCTATATGTGCTGGTCTATGTCGATGACATCATAGTCACAGGCAATCATCAGTCAAGTATTGATGCTTTTGTGGCATATTTAGATTCGAGGTTTTCTCTTAAGGACCTGGGAAAATTGAGCTATTTTTTGGGCATCGAGGTCACACACATAGCTTCAGGGCTTTTTCTCAGCCAACGTAAGTACATTCAAGACTTGTTGCAACGAAGTCACATGGCACAGTCCAAAGGCACTCCTACTCCCATGATCTCTTCCTATCTGTTGTCTGCTCATACAGGAAGTCCTATTGAAAATGAGTCAAAATGTAGGAGCATTATAGGGGCTCTTCAATACATCGTGATTACTAGGCCTGATATTACTTTTGCTGTCAATAAGGTCTGTCAATTCATGCACAAACCCCTTGATCTTCATTTTAAAGCTGTTAAGCGCATTTTGAGGTATCTCTAGGCAACAATTGATCATGGAGTTCATTTTACAACTGCCTCTCGTCTATCTCTTGTTGGTTATTCAGATGCTAGTTGGGGAAATGATCCTGATGACAGACGTTCAACATCGGGGCCTAAGTGGTAATCTTGTATCTTGGGGCTCAAAGAAGCAACATGTAGTCTCCCGTTCCTCAGCAGAAGCAGAATATAGAAGCCTCACTCATGCTACAGCAGAGGTCACTTGGCTGAAGTCTCTGTTGGGAGAATTAAGAGTTCAGCTTACAGAAAAGACAGTTCTTTGGTGTGATAACTCAAGTACAGTAGTTGTGTCTGCCAATCCAATTCTTTATTCAAAATTCAATCATGTGGAGCTAGACTTATTTTTTGTTCGTGAAAAGGTGACCACTAGGAAGCTAATTGTTGGTCATGTTCCAGCTCAAGATCAGGTGACTGATGTGCTTACTATACCACTTTCAGTTGGATGTTTTACAAAATTCAAAACACAACTTAAAGTTGGACCTTACAAAGCAGGAGATGACAGAAGCAGATTGATTGTGTGAATATTAAGGATTAAGTAAACGAATAGTTGTTAAGCTGTTAAGTAGTTAAAATAGTTAACAACAGTTAAAATAGTTATTCTCTTAAGAAGTAGTTAAAGCAGTTCAAGTCCTGTATAAATACTGCATGATCAGTCTCTATGAATCATCTTTTTGAAGAGGAATGAAATTCATACATTTGGTTTATCCTTGTGCTGCGTTGCTCTACAGACCGTAATTAATTTGCATGAATCTCGCCAACAAATTACTACAGTTGATGCAACTGTTGAAGTTAAAATTCGATAAAGAAACATAAAAAAACTGACCGTTGATTGAGAACTTGGGGTTGATCCTGGTCAGAAATGTTTGAATTTGGATCATCAATTTTCATCGCCGCTGCTTCGTTAACCTTCGCCATAACCCCATCAACAACAAAAAAAAAAAAAAAAAAAAACATTAAGATTGCATGTGACAACGAAAATGACAAAGGTTTTTGGCAGATTTGTGACAGAAAAAATTCAACCAAAAACGATTAAGGCATTTTACCAGCGAGCAAGCAGATTGTAGAGATCTAAAAATTTTGATAGTACCTACGGTGTTGCCTTTGGAATAATCTAATGGTGATGAAGAATGGCGTGCTACCGTAGACAGCCATCTGAGCCTTGAAGCACCACCAGTCCCGATTTCGTAGGCCTAGGATATTTTTTGCTGGGCCTTTAATTTGTTGCCGGAAGATTCCGTCAACGGAGTATTTAAATCTCGTCGCTGTTGCGGTTCGTGAAGATGGTGGTGGTATGGGGGAGGTGAGGTTGGGGAATGGAGTCAAAATTGTTGAGATGAAACGGAGGCGGGGAAGACCGTCGAAGAATCCGGCGAGAATAATGTCTTCGTCGGTGCCGGTGCTGGTACCTTGGAGGAAGAAGGATGAAGAATATGTTTGCTTTATATGCTTCGATGGCGGGAATCTAGTGCTTTGTGACCAGTGAGTTTTTGATTTTTTTTTTCCTTTTTTTGAATTATAATCGATTGGATTTTTATTTCTAATTTAAAACAATTGGGCCAGCATAACAGGCTGGTGGATCTTCCTGGAAAAGGCCCAAGTCTTGACCCAGCATTCCAAGGCTCCACCGTGCAAAATAGATAAAGAGATAGAAAAACAGTAAAGGGTGAAAAGTTCTAGAAAAGTGGAAGATAAAAACACCGTCCCATCAAACTTTCTCTCCAATCGATGGTAATTAGCAGGTTCCCCATAAATGTCTGACGTTTCTTCTTTCCAATTTCTGCTAAAAAACATTTGATAGCCATTTACCGAGATATTTTGAAGATTGGCTATCTCTTCCTCTCCAAGCTTCTGCGCAATTCTTCAGTCTGGGTTGCGATCGCCGTTCACCTCTCTTCTGCGATGGTGACTGGAGAAAGATTCGTGTTCCAGGTAAATTTCTTCACCGGTTCTTAGTGCCTTTGTTGCAATTATGTGAGCTTCGCTGTTGTTTCGTCTGCTTATGAAACGAAAGAGGCTTTCTCGAAAGGATCTTCTGTGGTTTTGAATGTCTTGTATAACCGCTCCCATAACCGATTTGTCTCTTCCTGTTGAGTTGCACTTTTTAATGGTTGTTTTAGAGTCTCCTAGGATGGATACGGTCTGAAATCCCAAGGAAATCCCTAATTTCACTGCTTGTAAACCTGCATGTGCTTCTGCTATAAACGGTGATGCTATTTCGGTGTGGATGGTTGACTTCGAGGCGATCCACTCGCTGTTTGCCCCCTTCACTACCAGACCCGAAGCTGAAGTTGCAGTTTTGCAGTCGTAGGCTGCATCGAAGAAAATGGTCGCCTCTGTCTCTTGCCTCTGTTGGCTCTGCTTATCATTTATATCGTAAGTATTTTTCCTGTCACACGTTCTGTCGAGTTCTGCTATATAGTTCTTGATCTTTCTTGGCGCCCTTTCCGTTGTTGTCTTTCTCTCGTGAATGAACTGGTTTCTGGAGTACCACATGAACCATATGGCGCAGCAGACGACTCGGCATTGCGTGGTGTTCCCATTGGCGAATACCCAGGTAAGCCAGTCCCAAAGGTCTATGATATTTGGGTTAATGATCCACGAAAGATTAAGGATTCGCCATGTTTCTGTTGTCTCGGACACTGTCCGAAGACGTGATTGCGGTCTTCTTCTGCGTTTTGACATCTCGGGCAGGAGTTATCGCTGACTACTCGTCGCAGTCGCAGATTCTTGAAGTTTGGGATGAAATTCCAAGAGATGCGCCAAATAGTAATTAGGATTTTTGATGGAAGTTTTAAGTTCCATAATTTCCTGTAGAAGTTTTTTGATTTGGCCTGTAATAATAATTCATTAGGGGTTAGAGTAGTTTCCTGTAATAGTTGATAGGCACTTCTTACTGAAAATTCCCCAGTGTGCTCTCCACGCCAGACCTTAAAGTCTTCATGAGCCTCCTCTGCCAACGGGATTTGCAATATCTTCTGGACGATATGTTCTGGGAAGGTATTTACGATTAGCTCTCTTTTCCATCTTCGTGTTGACCTTTCAATTAGATCTGCGACTAACTTGATTTCTGTGTTTTCCCCATCATTGCTTCTGTTGATCATTTCACCACCTGGGATCCATCTGTCTTCCCAAATAGAGATCTGGTTCCCTTTGCCAACCCGCCAGCACAATCCATTTTCCAGTAGCCCTTTTGCAGCCCAAACACTCCTCCAGGTAAGAGAAGGTGAATTTCCCATCCTTGCATTGGTAAAATCTGAATTGGGGAAATATTTCGCTTTTAAAACTTGGGTTAATAATGAATTTGGGTAATTAATAATTCGCCAACCCTGTTTGGCTAACAAAGCTATGTTGAAATGGTCGAGCCTACGGAAACCCATTCCTCCTCGTTCTTTTGAAATGCAAAGCTTATTCCACGTGCACCAATGAATACCGCTTTTGCCATGACTTTTTTGCCACCAAAATTTTGCAATTATTTTTTCAAAGTCAGAGCATAAAGATTTTGGAAGTAAAAAACAGGCCATTGGATAACTAGGGATAGCTTGAAGAACGGATTTAATAAAAACTTCTTTTCCCCCTTGTGACAGATACCGTGTACTCCAATTGTCAATTTTCTGTTTAAATCTATCCTTCAAGTTTTGAAACGCCTCTTTTTTCCTCCTACCGACCATGTTTGGTAATCCCAAATAACTTTCCGGATCGTTTGAACTTCTTACGCCTAACATTTGGGAAACCCGTCTTCTTTCCTCGACCCCTGTATTAGAGCTGAAGAAAACGGTTGATTTTTCAAAATTGACTATCTGCCCTGAACATCTTCTGTACTCCTGTAATAATCTTTTTAAGAGGCTAGCTCCCCTTTCTGTCGCTTCCCCAAAGGTGATGCAATCATCTGCGAATAGCAAGTGTGAGATTTGAGGACCCCTTCTGCTTGCTTTGACTCCTTTGAGATTTTCTTCTTTCTGTGCCAATCTTATTAGACTAGATAGACCCTCTCCACAAATAAGAAATAGAAAAGGACTCAGTGGGTCGCCTTGTCGAATGCCTCTCGTTGGGTTGAAAACACTTCCTGCTTGGTTATCCAACACCACTGAATAGGAAACTGTTGATATGCATTTCATGATCAATTGAATCCATTTTGGGTCAAAACCCATTTTCCTCATCATTTTCTCTAAAAACCGCCACTCGACCCTGTCGTATGCTTTACTCATATCTAGTTTAACAGCCATCAGTCCCTTTTTTCCCCACCTTTTCGTTTTCAAAGTGTGGAGGATTTCGTAAGCAACCAACACATTGTCTGAAATTAATCTTCCGGGCACAAAAGCACTTTGTGCTTTATCAATGCATTTTCCCAGAACTCCTTTCAAGCGATCCGCAATTGCCTTTGCCATAATTTTATAAATCACGTTACAAAGGCTTATTGGACGGAAATGGGAAAAGGTAGTTGGGTTTTTTTTTTTCGGAATAAGAACTATGTGAGTGGAATTAATGTGACTAACCTCCATGTCTCCATTGAGTAGTGTGAGACAAAAAGATGAGACTTCTTCTCCCACTATATGCCAAAGTTTTTGGAAGAAAATTGCCGGGAATCCGTCTTCTCCTGGTGCTTTTGTTGCTCCCATGCTTGTCAAGGCATTCCATATCTCCTCGTGTGTGTATGGCTTCATTAGATATCTGTTGTCCTCTTCGGAAATACTTTTCACGACTCCCTTTAGAAGGTGTTCCGGATCGTCGCTACTTTCAGTCCTGAATAGGTCTTGAAAGTATGCCCTTGCATATTCTGCCATTTCTTGTTGATCCCCAGTTACTCTATCATCATTGATTTGTAACTTCTGGATGATGTTCTTCCTTCGCCTCTGAGTTGCCATGCTATGGAAATAGGCTGTGTTTCTGTCCCCCAGTTTTAACCAGTTAATTCTAGCTCTTTGCTCCCAGTAGCTTTCGTCTTTGTCTATTTCGAGGTTCAGTTGTACCTTTGTATCAATCAACTCTGCCATATTGTTTTCAGATCTTTCTGCTCCTAGGAGATTAGCCAATTTTGAAGTCAATGCCTTCTTTTGTCGATTTCTAATCAGCCCAATCCTTTTACCCCATTGTTTCAGTCCTTGTTTCAGACGTTCGAATTTTTCCATTAAGTCACCCGGATTCTTCTCCCAAATACACTTGACTTCTTCTTCGAAAGTTTCTTCCATAATCCACCATGCTTCAAATTTAAAAGTCTTATAACTTGATTGGCATTTCTCTTTTGTTGTGGAAATTAAAAGCGACAATGATCGAAGTTGAGTGCACCAAGTGTGTGAGATTTGCCTCTGGGAACATAGATATCCAGTTTGTAGTAGCCACTCCTCTATCAAGGCGTTCTCGAATATTTGTTGTTGGCAAGTTTCCTCTTTCCCATGTGAACCACCTCCCTGAGTAGCCTATATCAAATAGTTGGCAATGCTGAAGCGTATTTCGGAATTCTTCCATTCTTTTCTCCTCCCTGGGTAGCCCACCTTGTTTTTCAAATCCGTACATAACTTCATTAAAATCTCCGCAAACAAACCAGGGTTGTTCATCGTCACAATATAAACTTTTTAGGGTTTGCCATGATTCTTGTTTTTCTTGTGCATAAGGGGAACCATAAAATCCTGTAAATCTCCACTTTTGGTCAGTAGTCTGGTCTCCAACTAGAGTATCAATATGTCTTCTCGAGTAACTCTGAACTGATATAGAAACGTTTTCCTTCCAAGCCAAGCATAGCCCACCTTTTGAACCTTCAGGATCCACTTCCAAGCCATTTAGAAAACCAAAGCTTCTACGTACTCTTTCCATTTGTTTTTTATTTATTTTTGTCTCCATGAAGAATACTAGTTGGGGGTTGTGACTCTTCAGCGTTTGCCGAAGTCTTCGAGTAGTCCGATGGTTCCCCAGACCTCGGACATTCCAACTTAAGATTTTCATTGCGACCGGTCGGCCTGCCTTTTGGCGGCCTCCGATAATAGCTCATATCCGATTAGACTCCTTTGTGTGGTTGCTTTGACAGTGCTTTCTCCTCGCTGCCTTTTTTTTCCTTCTTCTCCAAAGAGGATACTTTCTTCTAGATCCTGCTCCATTGCTTCAAAAACATATTCGCCTAAGGGATTTTTCCCCTGTGAGGATGACGTGTGGCAGCTTCCTTGCAGGTTTAATCCTAGGATTGGGTCAATGGAGGCTGTTGCTTTTGACTTGTGTCTTGCTTCCCCCATCCTTTTTTCTGCGGGTTGGCCATTCCTTCCGCTTGTAATCTGTTCATTGTCTCCTTCACGTAACCAGATGCTGCTCATAGCCATAGCTCTAGTTGATTGCGCTTTCAAGGATAGGTCCCAGCCCATAGTATCCACTTCCGCATTCAGTGACATTTTTTCTTCACAATAAGAATCACTATGGCCAAGACGACCACAGTAAAAACAAAAGAGAGTCAAGCGTTCATACTTAAAAGTGATGTAAGAAATCAGCACTGCAAAGGACACCGCTTTTTCCTTTTCGAGGTTTCCTTACATCGAGGTTGACTCTAATTCTCAAGAAGTTCCTCCACCTCTTCCCCAGTCGTGAAGTGTCGTATTCAATTACTTCCCCGAAACTCCCAATTTTTCCGGCGATTTTTTCGAGAGGAACCCTATTGGGATGTTGTGAATTTGGACCCATAAGGGTGTGAATATTAAGGGGGTCTTTAACGGGTTTTCCCCCTTGTGGATCTTTTGAAGAATCAATAGATGATTGTTAAAAGTCCATGGTGCCCCTTTGAGAATACGATTCATGTCCATGATATGATAAAATTGAAACAGAAAGCGTTTTTCCCCAATATCTCTGATATGGATTCCTCTTACCTGGTGCCATAGGTTTGCCAAAGTAGCCCTCATTGCTGGGAAGTTAATGAGGCTTGCCGTTAAAAAGCATCCCACCAAGGTAAGGTTCTGCTCTTCTGCTTCCAGTTTTGTCTCATCTTGGAACTGTAGTACTGCTTCTTCTTCATCTTCTATTGTTAGATCAGCAAACTCTCTTTCCATTTTGCAGGAGTTTGTTGAATGCTGCGCCGCTTTCGGTGGATTGAATCTTGATTGAGGGGCTGCTACAGAGGTTGCCGCCACCCACTTTTGGTTTAGCCTAACCTAGAAACCCTAATTTCGTGTCATTTAGACAGACAGTTTCGTGCCAGTTGGCAGACCTTTTTATACTTGAAATTACAACCGAAAGAAATTTTTTTTTCCTTTTTTCCTTTATAGGAAAATGTAGTAAAATGAAAGGAAAATTTTAGTTAATAGGCCAACTCAGATTATACTAGATAATGGCCGGGCCGGGTTGGTGATAAATTTTAAATTCGTATTTTAGAGTTAACTCGAAAAATAAAATACGCTTAAAATTTTACTTAAGTTTGATCCAAATAAAAAATGTTAAATCCTAATTAAATTCAGCTCACTCGTATTAAAATTTTTTATAATATTATTTTTATATAAAAATAAATTTAAAAAATATAATACATCAAATACATTAAAGTTATTAAAATAAATGTTTCTTAATAAATTGAAACTAAATTAAAAAAGTATTTATACGTAAATAATATTAGGATAGTTGCAACTTAACAAATAAATCTCTCTAAAATAGTATCAAAATTAAAAATAAAATAAGAATTATACAATATTCAAATAATAACAATAGCAAAAAAAAAAAAATTAGGTAGATTCGAATCGGACCCTAGCCAAAAAGTTTTATTCAAGGCTTGACCTGTTTAGAAAATAGGTTTTCTTTTCTATCTAAATATATTTTTCGGGCCTATATTCCAATTACTGTCACTTTTAGGTAAACTTTCAGAATTGGGTGAGTGGTCTGACTAGACTCGATCATGGATCGAGTCACCCGGTTCGACCCAAAGTCCCGCTCAAAAAATGAGAGGGTTTGG
Source organism: Gossypium bickii (assembly GCA_025503065.1). Taxonomy (NCBI): domain Eukaryota; kingdom Viridiplantae; phylum Streptophyta; class Magnoliopsida; order Malvales; family Malvaceae; genus Gossypium; species Gossypium bickii. The sequence goes on along the minus strand of CP106714.1, from coordinate 1,665,530 downwards.
GCAAAAATATAGGCCCGAAAAATAGGTTTGGGCAAAAAAAGAGGCTTGTTTTCTAAATGGTCTGGATCTCGGGTAAGGTTTTTTTTTTTTTTGTGTCCAAACTTGGCCTGATTTTGCAAAAAGAAAAACTACTACTTTTTTATGTTGTTTTCATTGTTTCTGTTGTTGTTTTTGTCACTGTTTTGGTGTTGTTTCGCTATTATATTACTACTATTTTGTTGCTATTATTTGAATGTTGTATAACTATTGTTTTATTGTTAATTTTGCTAATATTTTAGAGGTATTTTCTTGTTAAGTTACACTTATCTTAATATTATTTAAGTATAAATAATTTTTTAAATTTATTGAGAAATATTTATTTTAATATTTTTAGTGTATTTGATATATTATATTTTAAATTTTATTTTTATTTTTATATAATAATAATATAAAAAATATAATACGGGCGAGTCAGGTCAAACTCGAGTTTTAATATTTTTCGGGTTAGGCTTGAACAAAATTTCAAACTTATTTTTCAACCCAAGCCTGAATCTAAAATTTTATTGAGGCTCGGCCTGATCCATGATTAAGAATATATAAGATTCATGAATAATTTAAGTGGAGTATAAAAAATAAAATAAAATAAAAAACCCAGACCAAACATACCATCAAAATAAAACCACAGAAAGTGGAACCAAGTTGAACGGATAACCTTATATTTTTACACTTTACCCCGTTAGCCGTACCGTCTCACAAAAGAAGAAAAAATTCAATTCTTCACTTTGACCCATTTCCCCGTTCCCCACAAAAAGCCACCACTTGACAGCCCCACACCGGCGGAGAGGATCGGTAGCGCGATGGAGCAACCACAAAAATTGGGAGGCAATGAGAATCGGTGTTTCATTTTGAACATCACCAATTACAATGGAATTTGGCAAGGACAAAACCCTTTCGTCGAAGCTCTCCCTATCTTCATCACTCAACTCGCCACCATCTTAATCGTCACTCGCTTCTTTTACCACCTTTTCAAACCCTTACATCAACCTCGTATCATTTCTGATATTCTTGTAAGCCCCCTTGTTTCCATATATTTCAAAATTCATGCATATATATATATATATATTTCTCAAAATTTCAAACCATATTTTGATGTTTTTGCAGGGTGGAATATTGTTAGGTCCATCTGCATTAGGGAAGATAGTATACTTCTCAGATTTGTTTCCGAAAAGAAATATTGTTACAGTGGAAACCTTGGCATACATGGCCCTTTTTCTTCACATGTTCTTAGTTGGCTTAGAGCTCGATTTAACTGCTGTCGGTCGGATAAGCAAAAAGGCCATAATCCTCACTATATCTGGCCTTCTCTTTCCCTTCATCGTTGGGGTTGCCTTTTTTTATTCATTGCTTGAATCCTTCGATCAATATCGGATTCAAGTTCACAATATTGGATGTGGTTTTCTATGGGCTGCCTCGTTAACCGTCACGAGTTTCCCGGCGATTGGTCGGATTCTATGTGACCTCAAGCTACTCAACTCCGAAATCGGTCGACTGACGATGCCAATCGCCCTCATCAGCGACTTGGGTTCGTGGATTCTTATCGTTATTTTGATCCCATTTTGTGATAACCCCGCTAATGCACTATATGTCATCCTTGTGACAATAGTCTACGTAGTGGCCTCTTTTTACCTCATTCGTCCATTCCTTGGATGGATGGTTCATTACACATCCGATGGCAACAACAACTATACTGATTGCTACTTGTGTTTCGCCCTCGTCGGAGTTGTCTTAAGCGCGTTCACGACCGACATTACCGGCACTCACCCCATCGTCGGATCATTCGTCTTTGGGCTCATCATGCCCAATGATATCGCGCTCGTCTTGATGGACCGGTTTGGTTTCTTCATCTCGGGGCTTCTAATGCCCGTTTTCTTCACCGTCGCCGGTCTCCGAGTCGACATCTTCAAGATAACAAAGTGGAGCCTCGTGTTTGTAGTTGTACCATTGCTCTTCGCCGTTAAGATCCTTACTTTCCTACCGATTTCACTTTTCACCAACATTCACTCTAAAGATAGCTTTGCTCTTGGCTTACTTATGACCACCAAAGGGATATGGGCCATTCTTGTTTGTCTCACTGCTTTGGACAAAGGGGTAATTTCTTTTCTCTCTTTTTCTCTTTTCACCCTAATCAAACTTTGGGTTTAATCTAAATTATTAATAAGTTTAAGTTTTTGTCAAAAACTTATAATGTGGTTATTGAACTATTTAAAATATTTTATTTAAGTTACCGGATTGTTAAAACCGTTATTGTAAGACATTCTCCATCCGCATCGCCTACACCAATTGAAACTTCCCATTATTTTTCTCTTCTATAGTTCATTTTTTATTTCTTAAAATAATTTTGAACGTCATGAATCCCAACCAAATTCCAATAGTTTTCTACTCTGATCTTCAACACTAATCGTCAGATCTATTTGGATCTAAAAAATATTTTTCTACTAGCCTATAAGTATCGATCCATTGTACCGATCGTTAAATCGTTACTTGAAGATTGCTAGTCGATCTTTTAAAGAAAAAAACTTAACAGTCTAGTGACTTAAATAAAACTTTTGAATAGTTCAGTGATTTCAATGAAAATTTTCAAATAATTTAGTAATCATTTTGTAACTTTTTAAAGTTGAGTGGCCAAAACATAAAGTACTAACAGTTTAGCAATCTTGGATGTAATTGACCATATTTTAATTTAAAATGTTATTAGATAGTCCAAATTGGTAACATTCTAGTTTAATCATAAATTATTAACGGTTACTGTTAAAATGTGGATTGAGTTTTAGCTCGACTGGCATTGCATTATTGCTAATACAGGAGAATGTGGGTTCGAGTGTGTTAAAGCGTATTATCCTTCTATTTATGGGTTATATGAAATGTTGCAAAATTCTCAGTAAGCCCTTCATTTTTTTTAAATGCCAATTAAACATCCAAAAGTTTTAAAAGTTTTAATTAGATCCTTCAAAAAATTTGGAAATTCTTGTTGATCCTATCAAATTTTTTGAAAATTTTATTTAGACCCCTAAAAAATTGGAAATTCCAATTAGGCTTGCCAAATTTTTAAAAAAATTATTTAGGTCCCTCTAAAACTTAATGCCACGTTCCGTCACCTGATCAAATTATGAAAAATTAAAATATATGATTAAATCCCAAATTTGAAGATGAATAACTTTAAAAATATTCATATAATTTGTTTTTTTTTTTCTTATTTATTTAGGTTTTGCATGCTGGTGACTATGCTGTGACAGTTATTTCAATTTTGTTAATGAACAGCATTATTGCTCCCACCATTGCTACCCTTTACAAGAGGACCAATCTGTTCATAAAATACAATAGCAGAACCATTCAAGAAGCAAGGAACAAAACCGAACTTCGAATCCTCGTATGCATCCATTCATATTGCAACGTACCAGGGATCTTAAAGCTCCTCGAAATATCGCACGGTTCCGGTCACAATCAATTGACAGTGTTCGCGCTCCACCTCGTCGATCTCCCCGACCAGCCATCATCTGTGCTCATAGTGCACGATTGGAACAGCCCCCGGTTTGAAGAAACGAAAGCAAATGGTGCCCACCATGACTACGATAGCTCCGAGACGGACCAAATCGTCACCGCATTCGATGAATTCGAGAAAACGAACGACAATGTACGTGTCCAATCGTTAACCACGCTGTCGCCTTTCACGGCAATGCATGGGGATATTTGTAGCTTGGCTGAAGACAAGTTCGTGGCACTCTTGATATTGCCGTTTCATAAGCATGCTACAAAAGAACATAGCCTCGAAGAGATAATCTCTTCATTTCCTAACATAAACCAAAATGTGCTTGACAATGCCCCATGTTCGGTCGGAATCTTCATTGACCGTGGGTTCGAAGTGACCAACGGTTCGGATCCTGACTACGGTGTACATGAAATAGCAATGGTGTTCATCGGCGGAGCCGACGATTGTGAAGCTTTATCTTATGCATGGAGGATGGGGAGGAAGCCCGGTGTTCTCCTAACTGTTATACGATTATTAGAAACCGATTCCCGGGATCAAAGGAAATCAAATGAACTCGACGAAGATTGCATAAATGATTTCCGAATACAAACATCCAACGATGAATTCATTGTATACGAAGAAAAGATTCTAAATGATGGGGAAGAACTTATTGAGGCACTAAAAGAAATGGAGAATAAATTTGAGCTATTCATTGTAGGGAGACGAGACGGGCTAGACTCGCCGATAACATCCGAGTTACTTGACAGGATCGACTATCTGGAGCTCGGTATCATCGGCGACTTGTTGGCGGCATCGGATTCCGCTACGAGCTCCATCCTAGTGGTGCAACAATTCGTTAATTTGATCGATAACAAAGTGATTGAAGATTTGATCGGGACACAGTGGTTGTCAATGGACCGCTCTGCAATGAACTTCGGGAGCCGGCGATTGTTGATGGCGACTAGCAATAAGTTATGGATGTACTCGGAACAGAAACTGAAAGAGATGCATGGTGTTGATGAAGGTGATGTTGACGACGGCGACGGCGACGGCGACGGCGTCAATCCCTAGTATACTAGAAAATTAGGATAGTTTTAGCTATTCAAAACAGTGAGATTATGTCTTTAGTTCTTTTTTTTTTCTTCTTCCATTTTTTTTTAAAATGTAATTTTTTGGGGGCAAATATCCCAAAAATACCAAAAAAAATAAAAAATTACTGGAAAGGATAGGTTTCAAAAATATTGACCGGAAAGGGCAATTTCCCCCAAAAACGCGTCCACATCATCAAGGCTTTTGGGGAAAGAAAACTAAAGCGCTCCACGTGGGGCGCTGCTTTGGCCACCTCAACAAAAACGCTGTCCACATAGGCGCTTTTTGTTTGGTGTAGCCAAAGCAGCGTCCCCACGTGGCGCTTTAGCCCATGTTTTTAAAAAAAACTATTCTCGAATATTTTAAAAATTTACGAAAATAAACCTTTGTAAAGGCTCAAAGTGACAATACCATTTTTTTTAAGGTGTCATCAATTAATAAGGAAATATAACTTACAAAGGAAATCTTTATATAGACCCAAAGTCTCATTTCCCTTGTTTTCTTGAGTAAAGTGGGATATGAGATATGTGTATTTATAGACTCATGAATAGTTTTGCAGCTTGTTCCTAAACAATGTGGGATTCCTTCCTCTTCTACACCATGTAGAAGGGTTCTATTGTTTTAAGCCAACCTATTTCCTTATTTGTGGTCATCATGCAACTTTATTATTAATATATGTTAGTGATGATTAGATTTGTAAAAAATATATTTGAGTTGTTTTGTTTCTTGTTTTTTATAATATAAGAAAATGTTAACAAAATATAAAAAAAGAGAAATTGTTTTGTAAAAAAAAAAAAATCAAATATAGTGTAGCATGTCATCTTATGTTGTTAGTTAAAAGAGGAAGGAATCCCACATTGTTTAGAAACAAGCTGCAAAGCTATTCATGAGTCTATAAATACACATATCTCATATCCCACTTTACTCAAGAAAACAAGGGAAATGAGACTTTGGGTTTATATAAAGATTTCCTTTGTAAGTTATATTTCCTTATTAATTGACGACACCTTAAAAAAAATGGTGTTGTCACTTTGAGCCTTTATAAAGGTTTATTCTCATAAATTTTTAAAATATTCGAGAATAATTTTTTTTTTTAAAAAAACACGGGCTAAAGCGTGCCCTCTGGGAAGCGCTTTAAGCCGTTTTCCCCAAAATTCGCGCTGACGTGGACACGTTTTTTGGGAAAATTGCACTTTCCGGTCAATTTTTCTAAAACCTATACTTTTCGGTAATTTTTTATTTTTTTGGTATTTTTGAGATATTTGCCCATTTTTTTGTTTACATTTTATTTAATATAATCAAAGGCATTTTTTTTATATGAAATTTTACTTTTAAATGCAAAATTTATATATAAAATATTATTTTCCAGCTTGTATGAAAAATTGCCCAATTGGGTAATATGTACAGAACTTAATTTCAAAATTCGTTGCAATATGTACCTTTTTTTAAGATGGAAGTGAAATTTTTTTGGAGGAGTCAAAATTAAATTATATATTTTTATAAGAATTAAAATGTAATTTTACCATTATATTTGTTAATATCTTTATAATCTTTTATTAAAATTAAATAAAACTATCATTTTTAAAGGGAAAACCTACAATTTTACCATATTATATTATCTTATAAATTTATATATTTTAGAGGGAAAGAATGCAAATTTCCCTTTTTGTCGGCAAGGCACATGCCAACCCCCCTTTTTTTTTGGGGGGGGGGGGGAGGAAATTAATCAGAGAAGAATGCATCAAGAAACTCATGCATTAACTTTAAATAAAAGGTAGAATATGCTCCAGCCTCTGGATTTTTTATATATTTAGAATATAGTCCTTTTACATTTATTTTTTAAATTTTAGTCCTTTATTATATACATTTTAAAATGTAAATTGAATTGATTTTTTTCGAAAGAACAAATTCAATTGTTGATATCAATGAAATTATTCTATTAAATTCATAAATTCAGTTTTTTTAAAAAATAAATTTAATGGTTAATACTATTAAAATTCTTCCATTAAATCCAAGTTTATTACAATATTTTTTTTTTATTTCAAGATAATTTTAACGATATTAACAATTAAATCTAAATTTTTAAATCTCAAACAGACTAACTTCTGAACAACAAAAGGAAAAGGATTAAATTACAAAACTACAAAGAGTAAAAGAACTTAAAACAAAATTCAACCTAAATAAAACTTCCCCAAATAAAGACTGAAAAATTACCAAATAAGTTATCTTTCTTTCCTACATTTCCAGTTTCCCACCACCTTTCAAACGAGTTCTAAAAGAAGCTTCAACAATGGCTACAAAACCCTAATTTCGTCTCCATGAAATCACTTTCTCTCAAAACCCAGATCTGAACCCAAAAAAAAATGCCAAAAAAGAACCCAGATATAGATACATGTACATACAGAATCTATCAAATTTGACATCCACAACAAAGATAGAAGAAACAGAGAGTAGAAACCAAGAAAATCGCTTCGAAGATGGAAGCAATTTTGAATAGCAAATCGTCAATGAAAGAAAAGTGATGAATGTTTAGTCTCTTCCACTTGAAGCTGACCCTAAAACGTACTTCCACCTCCATGATTCTTTCTTGAGTAACCTTTTGAATATTGCCCATATCTTTGTTCTTCCCATTATGGTTTTTTTTTTTTTTCAAATTATTTTGTGGGATTTTTTTTTTTTTAAATCTTTGGTTGAAGAAGAAGAAGGATTAAGAGGTGGTTTATATATATATATATATATATATATATATATATGCAGATGGCGTTATAGCTTGATAAATTTTAGACGAACAACTAAACCGCGTTTTGATGAATCAAGAATTAAAAGAAAAAGTATAATTTCAAATTTAGCCCCTAATGTTTAACTTTTTTTTTATCATTTTGGCTTTAATTCTACCTTCAAAGTTTAATCAAATTACTTTTGACTGAAATATTGAAAATTTAACGCCTTTGATACTCTACCTACGTGGCAATTCGTATATATAATCATAAAAATTTAAGAATAATTATCCGTTTCAGCATTAAAGTACATGTAAATTGTCATATAAGCTATTACGTCAATACAGTTCAATATAACCTTTTAGATATTTTATTTAATTTTTTATTTAAAGATTTTATATAAAAAATTTATAATATTATTCATTGTTGTGTACTAGATTTTAAATTTTATAAAAAGTAGAAATTTTAATAGCATGTTTTTAACCTAAAATGAATGGACACCATTTTTCCCCCTTAAACAAAGGGATCACTTTTATTAAAAGTGGAGATTAATTATTTAAATTAGGTTTATGTCATTTAATTTTGATGGTAATTGATGTTAATCAATTAATAAACAAATCAATCACTTGTTTTGTGATTGGGACTCAATTGTAAAAGCTTAGGGACTTATTAATTATTATCCCATGGGAATAAAGCTTTTTTTTTAAACCTAATTTTCTAGATTCCCCATTACTTGGTGGGTTTAAATATATATAATTTGCAAAGATTTGGGAATAATCTTCTTTTTATTACCTTTTTTCCTTTCTTTTTTACCATAAATATTCTCCAATTTATTTATTTTTTATATGGAAAAAATTCACATTGGCCTAAAATATATATAAAAATATTAGGTATCAAAATATTTATGAAAAAAATAATGTGAACACGATATAAATATATGAATTTTTTATTTGAATATAACAAAAAAATTATCGAAATATGTATATGGAGAATTTAATTTTAATAATAATTTTTTTAATAATTTGTTATTTAATCATTTGTTGATAAAATGACATTACCTTGACACTTATGGATATCGAGGTTATTTTAAATACTTTTCAAAATTCCTTTAAAGAATCTTATATTTTATTGTTACTGTACAGATGGATTTGACTTAATATATAAGACATCGATTCTGTAAGTATCAAGTTCAAGCCTTTTTATTATTAAAAGAACTCGATATTTATGGATGTCAAAGTCATACTATTTCTATAGGCCATTTTAGCATGTGTGGGTTTTTTTTTGTTTTTTTTTTTTTTGCCATAAGTAGTGTCATGAAATTTGTTATTAGTTTTTTTTTTTTGGCCGATATTATGTTATTAATGTCTAAAAAAACTTATTATTTGGATTAACTTCTCAAATGCAACTTTTTTTTCTGTATATAAAATAAAAAAAATTAAATATACGAATGTATTAAAATATATATAATGTGAATTATTAATGATTTCTAGTTGACTCTTGATACTAGTGTGTGTATATATATATTATTTAAGCCTTTATCTGAGTTGGTGTTATGAGTCAATCAAGTATCAATTCAGTTAGGAAAAATATGAAAATGTCCTCCCGTAATTAAAATAAGTTATATTATTCAAGGTATTTTAGTCATTTAAAAAACCAATAAAAATGCATTTGATTGGATTTGAACATGTGTTATTTACATCAATAAAACATTAACTTCATCACTGAATCAAAGTTTAATTTCAATACAATATGTACATTTTAATTATATTATTCATATTTTATTATCTACATCAATTGTATATATCGATAATGTTGTTGGTTGAGTCGGTGTCACAAGTCAACTCGACACTAACTCAAGATTAATGAAAATATCACGATAAACAATTGCAGTGCATTTAATATTCTTAATATGATGTGTTTACGGGTTTAAATTTCATTTCACTCACAGTTTAATCTATTTTTTTATTTTAATATCGTACATATTTTATGTATTATTATTAATTAGTTTCAAATCACACATTTCATTATTTATTGTATGTTATTTTTAAAATAACTTCTGTGTTCTAAATATATAACTTTCACACAAATACATACGTGATGAAATTGATAATATATATGATATGTCATCATCTAGTATGTTATTTTATGCATAAAATTATATATTATCAATGCATCAAATATAAAACTTTTGATATCTATTGAGTATTTTTGTGAGCCTATATAGAGACCAATTTTTCCATTTATGAGACATTATCCTTCGATGTGACGTATTAGGCCGTAGGCCCTAATACATTTCAACATGTATTTTATTCTAGGGTCAATGTGCCCTCTAAGTATGAGTTAACTTGCATGATGATACGAATTCGTAAGAGCGAATTGTACCATTTGGCTACTGAAGTAAAGAGGATCGGGTCGACCTTGATTGGGTAACAGGTCATTAATGACGAACACCATAATAATATCAAAATGAAAAATAGAAAGAAAAATTGTAAGTCCAATGAACCATAAGATAAGTTATAGCAACTAGAGAGTAAAAAGGAAACAACACCAGATTATGAAGTTAAAACCCAAATTTGCTTTGGGAAATTCAGACAGATAACCGAAAGAACATGAAATCTTCCGACAAATATTAAGAAACTCCATTGTAGTGTTTTTTTTTTTTTTTTTTCACTGCACTGTGAAACAAGGGTAGGAACAGTTCCCATAACCTGCAAAAGAAAAAAAAAAAACTCAAAAATCCAATCTTATATATAGATCGACTTCTTTTGAAAAAGTCTTTAAAGTATTGTCCATTTCGAATTGACATACCCTTTAACGGGTTGATATTACTAAATCAAGTGATATTACTTATAAGTTTGGGGTTCAAACCCTATCAAATAGTCACAATTTTCTTGATAGATGTCTTTGCGTTATATATAGTTAATTCTGATGAGGTATTCTCGTTTTGTGAACACGTGCTTTAAATAGTTTCTTCAGACACTCAAGTTATTCATAAAATTGAGAGAGAAAATCCACTCGACTTAGGACAATACTATCCTGTTGAGCAGAGGGGAGCAAGCAATGACCTTGGTCCCCCTTTGTCAAATAATAGAATTGCTATACAAGATCCTCCAATAAGTAAAACAATAAATTTAAGCATTTTAAGTCTTTAGTTAAAAGGAAAAATTCAAAATTTAGCCCCTCCAATATAAGTATTTATAGCTTTGACCCTAAAAATTTTATAATTTTATTTTGACTCTCCTAAACAAAAATTCCTAACTTCGCCCCTATTGTTCATTGATTCCAAACAGACCACACGAAGACTTCTCCGAAAAAATCAACCTTCTCTAAAAAAGTAAGTGTGTATATATATATATATATTCAAATAAAGCAGCTAAAACAGGGTAATATAATTTACTTGGATCACTTGAGACAATCAGGCTGGTTTCCCTGAAATTACAGTTCGATTTCTTCCGCCCGGTGATCTGGTAGTAAAGATTCATGGCGTACGATGCATGGTTAATGAGTGTTGCTGGATAATAGCAAACGCCGCCGGAATGAGTGGCGTTGCAATCCACCAGGTTACAGGCAAAGTTTATGTTCAGCTGTAGTAGCTCATCACTTGTTCCTGGCTTTGCCACACACCAAGTTTCCTACACCCCCTCCCCCATTAGCACACCATTAGATCCCGAGTTTATATGACCCATCCACCGACCGAGTACTCTCATTTTTCCCGCACAAATCGCATAACATTGTCCTCATGATTTAGTATTATCTTTTTTGGATACCTAATTATTGATTCTTCTCGAGCCTCGATGTGTTGGAGATATCCAAAGAAAATAATACCGGATTGTGAACTCGACATGATTCGAGAAAAGAGAGTACTTTGTGGGATAGCGACATAATTGTAAATTAAACCTTTAATATTTACATATTTTTTTGTTAATTTAGACTTTATTTATTTATTTTAATTAAATTTAGCCTTTGATCTTTTTAAAAAAGAGTCAAACGTGAAAATTAACCTTTCAAAAAGGGTTGAATTATTTTTTTTAATGAAAATATTGACTAAGACATTATATTTTTAAACATGGTAATTCACATGACAATTCATATGTATTTCATGTTTCATTTTATTTTATATATTTTTTATATTTTTATGAATTTTGTATTTTTTTATTTTTTGAATATTTTATAATTTTTAAATTATTTATTGACGTGATATATAAGACAAATAATATCATGTCAACATGAAGTACACGTAGATACCACTTGGGTTGCCACGCTAAGCATTTTTATTAAAAAATATGATTTGACTTTTTTTAAAAGATTAAGGGGAAAATTTAGCTTTAAATTGACAAAAGATGTAAATGTTAAGGGCTAAATTTATCATTATGCCTATAACTTTTAGTCCACTTTGGTACTTGTATTTTTATTCTCTTTGGTACTTGAACTTAGTAATTAGGTCTATTTTGTTCTTCGAACTTGATAAATGTAAAAGTCTAATAACGTGATACTATAATATTATGTCACATCATTATCTAAAAATTAAAAAATTATACTTAAAAATTTCAGACAATGATGTGACACTTTGAATTTGTATTATGTCATCAAATAGGAATAGAAGTTCAGGATCTAAATAAACTAAGGGTGGGTTTGGATGGACGGTGCGTTTACCTGCGGTTAGTGTAAAAATAGCAGTGGCGGTGAGATTAGTTACTTTAACGATACTGTAGCGAGAGACAAAAAGTAAACTAAACGCACCGCACTGCACTCAACCGCACACTCAAATCCACCCTAAGTTACCAAATTTAGATACTATATTTATTAAAATGGACCTAATTGTCAGATTCAAAAATTAAAAGTTATATTAACCCTTGAAACTTTCTTTTATAACATTACCGATGGTTCTTCGTCTGCTAGACCTCCACCTGTAAAAGGGTTTACCAACACCATCTTAGATAAGCAGATTAATTGTAGCAAATAAAACTGGGGATTAGTGTCGTATATGAGAATATGTTCGATTAGGAACTTTTTTCTATGTATTAAAAAGATGGGTAAATTATACTTTTAGTTAGTAAACTATTTGTAAGTTTTCATTTTGGTCACTTAATTAAAAAAGTAACAATTTGGTCACTAAACTATTCAAAAGTTATCATTTAAGTCATTGGGCTATTAAAATCGATGTTATATGGTTTTCCCTTGTCACGTTGCATGCACTAATCAAAAACTCTCTTTTCCCTTATCGATTTAATTTTATTTTCATGAAACAACTTTAGATGTTATAGATCTGTGAACCAAAATTCAAACAACTTTTTTCTCTAATCTCCGACCCTGGCCATCAGATTGACTTGAATTTAAGGTATGTTTTTCTACTCAAATATAGATACTAATCCACAGTACCAATCGTCGCTTGGAGCTCACTAGCGGAACTTTTTTTTCAAAAAACTTAACGGCCCAATGACTTAAATAAAAACTTTTAAATAGTTTAGTAACTTAAATAAAAACTTTCAAATAGTTCAATGATCAAAATGAAAATTTACTCATAATTTAGTGGCTAATAATTAACCTTGAAAAGATTATACTCTTGTACCCTTATTCAAATTTACATTGGACTAGATGTGTCAAATGGGTGGGAGGATTAGTTTTGGATTGGGTTTGCCCTTCAACTCATCTTTGGTTTAAGTCATGTCGAGTTTGAATCATTTTTGGATTTAGGTTAGGTGGGTTCAATTGTTGACTTAATTAAATTAGTACGGGTTTAAATTTGAATTAGTCATATTAGATTTTCGAAATTGGGATAGAACTAACATGTCAATGTTTAGCAAAGGTAAATTGTGATGGGTGTCTGGAGGGTTGATCCCAAAAATTTTTAAAGTTCTCATTAAGCCCCTAAATTTTTTTAAAAATTTAATTAACCTCCTAATTTTTTGAAAACTCTCATTAAACCTCTATTTTTTAAAAAAATTTTAATTGGATCCCTAATTTAGCGCCAAGATTCGCCACTAGTCAAATATAAGTGTTAAACACAATACCAAATAGGATCACAAAAATTAGTAAAAATGGAGGCTAATAATAAGTAACATACCACTATGAAAACTGCAGTTACCATAACCTGCAAAAACATAAAACAAAGAACCATAAATTCACTTAGGCATTTAAACAAACAGGTAACAGACACTCTAATTAAGTACTGGGGTCTGGGAATGGCACACTTACTTGGATCAATCAACGAAACCAAACCCGAGTTTATAAAATTACAATCAGCAAGGTGCCTGCCATTGGCTTGATAAAACAAATTCATAGCAAACGAAGCATGGTGCATTCGAGAATTTGGCTCAAAGCAAGGACCCTTAGGGTTTATAGAGCCACAATCTAATTGACTGCAAATGTATTCAATGTTGGCAGCCAGTGCCGAATTGCTAGCTAATGGATTTGCAATACACCAGGTTTTCTGCAAATAATCATGGGATTGTGATAAAAAAAATGAAGTTTTTAAGTAGGTTAGGTTAATATAGGGGTGAAAGTATCTGATAGCTTCTTCTAATATAGGGATCATATCAAATTACTATTTATTATAGAACTGTTTATAAGTCGAGCTATCAGCCCCAAATTTGAGAGGGTTTAGCTGAAAATATTAGGCCCGAAAAATTGGGTTTGAGCGAAAAAACTAGTCCCGTTTAAAGTATGGGTTGGGCTTCAACTCGAACATTTAAAGCCTAAGCTTGGCCCTACCCGTTTTCTATTTTTATAATATATTATATTATGTTTTATATATTATATAATTTATAACACATAAAAACAAAATCTATGGTAATACATAATACTATAACGTAAACATTAAAAAAAATTAAAATAACTATATATAAAATTTTAATAAATGAAAAGAATTATATAAAATTATTAAATATTAAATTTAAAATAATATAGATATTTTTTAAAAAAAATCAAAAATTAATATGGGCGAGCTTAAAATTGGCTTGGGTTAGCCATTTACAAATATGGACAAGCTTGGATAAAATTTTGGTCCATATTTCGGGTCGAGTTTAGGCAAGCATAAAATGCATTAATATCATGCTTAAGTTCGGTCTGGCTTATAAACACCTATAATCTATTATTAAATAGATAATTTAGTCTTTGTTCTGTTAAAAATAATCAAATAAGGCTTAATTTCAACAGAGTTAATATTTATTGTTTAAAAGAATATTATTTCGTGATTTATGGAGTTAATATTTTGAAAGCTTTTATGATTTTACAAAATGAAATATTTTGTTTAAAGTTAAATGCAAATTGAAAAAAAAACCCGATTGTCATGTCATTTTTTAAATAAATAGTAAAGGCTAGCTCTTATGAATTTTGATATTATTGAATTCTTTTTAATAGTACATGGACTAAATTGATCTATTTAATTGTGTAGGGACTAATTTGATCCAGTCCTAATAATAGAGAGACTTAGTGAATATTTTCACCTTAAAATATGTAATCAGTTCTTGTACTTTGGTAATTTTTTGAGATTTAGGGCCCCTTTAGATGGGCACTTACTTATAGTGTAGTCTGTTTAGCTCTCTTTTTGCCTTACGCTACAATATTTAATCTAACCACCACCGCTATTTTTATCCTAACCGAAGTTAAACGCACCACCCATCCAAACTAAGTCTTAGTCCCGTACTTAAAAAGTTAAACATTAAGTCTTTTGACTTTTTCGATTTAAAAAATCATAATCTAATCATTAGTATTGTTAGTATTTTTTGTGTCAAAATTTACCAACTTGATAAGTTGATTTGACTATTCTCATATGACTTGGAGCATGATTGATAGAGAATATACATGCCAAATTAGTAAATTTTGATGATAAATTTTAATGATATTAATAACTAGATTTGAATTTTTAAATAATAAAAAAAAACAAGTGAATTTTAACCTTTTTTTTAAGTGTAAAAATACATTGATTAAATCTCGCGTTTTATTAAAATACAAGAGAACTAATGACGTTTTAAGTAAAATCTAACTAAAATGTTGAAGTAAATGTATTAGATTGAATTAGTTACCCGTTCATTAGGTATCGTTTGAGAAGTTCCTGCATAAGTAAAAGTGTACATGGATCAGATCAAACTGAAGTTTAATTTAAAAAAAAAAAAAATTAGGTCACAAGTGAAATATATAAAATTTATACCGAACTTGCAATGTATATACATGTGTCACGTATCGTATTAGTCGTATAAATATAAACACAACATAAATTATTAAATGTGTTAACATTTTAAATGTAAATATTGTTATATCATATAGGGTTAACATTTTAAATGTGTTAACCCTAAAAAGACCCTACCTCTTGAACATGGCGGTCATATCTTCAAGGACGGAATTAGAATTTTTTTTGAAAGGTACAAAATATAAATTTATCATTATATTAACTTATAACTCTATGATTTTTGGAGAGATTAAATTACAATTTTATCATTTCTTTTAGCTACAAGGTACGAGGTAAGCCTAAAATAGTTAAATTTTCTTATATCTTCTTTCTTACTATATTATTATAGGTATAATTATTTATTTGGCCCTCCAATTTTACAAAAAAAAAATATTGTAGTCCTCCAATTAAATTTTTACCTTTTTTAGTTCTTAAACTTGCGTTTTTTAGTCAAATCACCCCAAAATGGATGGAAAAACTAACGTTTTTTCACTTTGCTGATGTGGCATACACGTGAATTGCCACGTGGATGACATGTAAGTATTTAATTAATTTTTAAAAAATTTAAATTTTAAAAAATATATAAAAATTTTAAAAATTAAAAATTATTAAAATTTTAAAAAATATTTTAAAAATTTTAAATTATTAATTAAAAGCTGACATGTCATCCATGTGTAAGCCACGTTAGCAAAGTTAAAAACGTTAATTTTTCCATCTATTTGGGATGATTTGGCAAAACAAAAACAAGTTTAATGGATAAAAGAAACGAAAAATTAAACGAATGATTAAAATAACTTTTTTTATAAAGTTGAAGGGCCAAAAAAGTTCACTGTTACATTATTATATGCTCAACATTCTTTATTGGTTTAAGCATCGGAACACAAATTATGACACCCTTTGTTATGTATCAGGTTCGTGTTTTTTGTTTAATTGTGTTCAAATTTATCGAGAATAATAAAAGCATATAAACGAAAATAGAAATACTAAATGTTAAAATATGTCATAAATCCTTATACTCTTTGTAAATTTAAAATTTAGTCCAAGTACTTTTATTTTTAATAATTTAGTCTCTCTACTTTTTAAATTTCAAAATTTAGGTCCGATTGCTAAGATTATTTTATTAAATTCAGATTTATTACAAAGTCATTTTTTTAGTTACATTGCAACCAAGTGAGTATTTTTTTGGTTTCAAATTTAGCAGTGTTAATAATTGGATATAAATTATGAAATCTAAAAAATAGAGAGACTAAATTTCTGGAAATAAAAGTACTAAAACTAAATTTAAAATTTATGAAGAATACAGGGACCTATGGCATATTTTAACCAATATTAAAAGGTAAAAAGAATCAGCAAAACTTACCTGAGGACAACAAAGAAAACATAACAAAGAGGGAGAAAATGGGAGTGGAACCAATTGGTTTAGCCATTTTGGTGCAAAGTGGAATAATATTTGTAAGAGAAAACAAAGTTTTGATTTTTATAACTGAGCTTTTGAATCTTTATAGTTTTTTTTTAGTCCCCAAAGTTGGTTTTCCTCTTAATAGCATTAAATAAATAAATAAATAAATAAAATTGTGTAACTATACAAAATCATTTGCCAACAAATTGAATGGGTTAGGTAATATGTTCAATGTTCATGTTCATGAGCCCACTTAAAATGCATGCATTATTTTTTGTCTTAAAAAAATCGAGTTTCGGGGTGATTCGATTTTTTAATTAAAAGTTTTGAGGTAAAGTCGGGTTGAGATTAAGAAAATCTATTTGACCCCATTTTACAAAAATACCCAATCTTTTTTAATTTTATAATGGATCCATTTTACAAAAAAAAATTAATCTTTTAACTATGTTTTATGTTTTTTAAATTATAACTTCATTATTTTTAAAGAGTTTGTACCGTATATTTAAATTTTATAAATATTATTTTATATATTTTGTTGTAATTTTGTAATTTTAAAAAATATATATTTGGTTTAATTTTTAAAAAAATAATATTTTGTAAAACATTATCTAAAATTTTGAGATAAGATTGGGTGGGATCAAGAAAATTATTTTTGAGTTGGGTCAAAGTCGAGGATGATTTTGAAAAATCAAATCAAATCGAGTTTAGAGCAGGATTAGGGCAAACAAAAAACTACCCCTCCTCATTGCCATATGTAATCGAAATAAGTTAAAGGCTTATTTAGATTCAATCATAGTTATATATATTAGAATTTGTCACGGGCAATGTAATAATATGTTCATTATATATGGTTTTTTAAAAAAAATAGTGTAATTAAATTTAATTAATATAATGATTACTATTTGTGGATTATAATTGAAATATTAAATCTAAAAAGTACTACGACTAAAATTAATCAAATTATATTAAAAACTAAATCTGAAAAATTCTCTTTCAAAATCATATTTTTTAAAAAGGGATAATACTAAATTTTGGTCTTAACATTTATATTTGTTGTCAATTTGGTCATATTCGTATTTTTTAGTTAAATTTGACCATTAACTTTTCAAAAAGAGTCAAATCGCTTTCTTTAACGAAAATGTTGACTAAAATATTAATTCTTTCAACAATGTTCGGGTTGCAACCTGTGTAGTAGTCCACGTGTACTTCATGATGATATATCATCTTTGTCTTATCTGTCATGTCAACAAATAATTTAAAATTTTTAAAAATATTTAAAAAAACATGAAATACATATGGATTGCCATGCAGATAATCATGTTTTGAAAATTTAACGTTTTAGTTAGTATTGCCATTAAAAAATTAACAATTAGACTATTTTTTAAAGATTGATAGTTAAATTCGACTCATTTTTATAGGTTTAGAGATAAATTTAGATAAAATAAGAATAATGGTCAAACTGAAAAAAAATGTAAGCATGAATGGCTAAACTTGGCATTATGCTAAAGAGAAAGAAAAGGTTATCTGCTATAAGTAGATATTGATTGGGCTACCTAATACTCACACGTGACATAATTTCACTGGTGTAATAAACAACACTTAAAATAAGCTTTAGATTTTTCATTTTTATTTATCAAGAAATTTACCCCCAAAAAATCCCAAACGTATATTGGATTAATGGTCTCTAAGGATGCCACGTGGGCATTGAAAATAAAATTTCTAAAATGATAACCAACCAATAAGATTTCACCTATCGATATTTGTAAGATAAAAAGTACCCTTTTCACAAAAATCTGTATAAACACCACAATCAAACATTCAAATTTATATATATATATATATATATATAACAACAACAGCAACCATGGCCACTGCAACCATGGTACTTTCTTCCTTGTCCTTCGCCGGAAAAGCCATGAAGTTCTCTCCGTCCACTCTCGGGATCAATGTCAGTGGTTGTGTTTCCATGAGAAAAACCACCAAGCCAGTTGCCTCTTGCAGCTCGTGATATTGATTGGACAGGGTTTTGTATTTAGATTCACTCTAGAACTGATCATAAGTCAGGTTGAGTCAGGTCGATATTAAATTTTAAGTTTGTTTTTTAAGTTTGACTTGGTCTAAATAAAAAATTATTAAACTCGAGCTTAATTCGGTCTATTTGTATTATTTTTTTATATTCTTTTATAAAAAAATAAATTTAAAAAATATAATACATCAAACACACTAAAAATATTAAAATAAATGTTTCTCAACAAATTGAAAATACATTAAAAAAAGTATTTATACTTAAATAACACTAGAATAGTTGCAACTTATCAAGCAAATGTCTCTAAAATAGTAGTAAAATTAATAATAAAACAAAAGTTATACAATATCTAAATAATAACAATAAAATAATAGCAATATGCTAGTAAAATGACAACAAACAACAACAGAAAAATTTTAACATATTTAGGCCAAGTCCGAGCAAAAAAATTATTATTCGATTCAATTTAAAAAAAGAGCTTTATTTTTCATCCAAATCTATTTTTTGAGCTTATATAATTTTTCGAGTAGACCTTGGAGTATAAGCGGATGACCTGACCTATGATCAGATCTAGTTCACTCTCTAGGAAACCACCGTTTTACTTGACAGGAGCGTTCCCTGGAGATTACGGTTGGGACTCAATTGGACTATCCGCTGACCCAGAGACTTTTGCTAGAAACCATGAGCTGGAAATCATCCATTGTCAATGGGCGATGTCATAAGCCTTGGGGTGCATATTCCCCTAGCTCCTAGCACGAAACGGAAGCCGTGTGGTTCAAAATCGGTTCCCAAATCTTCAGCGAAGGTGGCTTTGACTATTTGGGTAACCAAGCTTGATCCACGCTCAAAGCATCTTAGCCAATGGGGCTTGCCAAGTTATCTAAATGGGTGCTGTCGAGGGTTACCGCATTGTTGGTGAACCGCTCGATGAAGTAACTGACCCGTTGTACCCTGGTAGTAATTTTGACCCATTAGTTCTTGCAAATGACTCGGAGGCATTCGCTGAACTTAAGGTGAAAGAGATTAAGAACGGGAGATTGGCTATATTTTCGATGTTCAGGTTCTTCGCTTAAGCAATCATGACCGGAAGGAACCGAGGGACTGTTAGGGAACTTGGCTGACCCTGCAGACAACAATGCTTGGGCCTATGCCACCAACCTTGTTCCCCGAATGTCAGGTTAAAGAAAACAAAGAGGGGGTTTTATATCTTCTTATGTTTTCTTTGTTGGTTAGTGACGTAAAATATGATACAAATTAATGGACATTTAAAAAAAAACAACATAGGTATTTTAATTTGAATAATTAAAAAAATAATTATGTTAATTGTTTAGATTAATTAGATTGATCTTATGAAAAATTAAAATATAAATTTGAAAGATCAATTACTTTTTAAGTCTTAATTGACATGAATTTTACAATCCAAACTATAACAATCTCTTCCATTACTTGAACAGTTTGATCGATCTATTCAGTTAAAATCGGATTAATTGATCAAGCCTATATTTTAACTAACTGGCCAACTTCTGTCTTAACAACCTAACCAAATAGACTTAGGGCATGTTCTTCTGTGCTTAAAAAAAAGCACTTCTGGCTTCAAAAGCAATTGGAAGAAAAGCTGTGCAAAACAAACTGCTTTTGGCTGGAATTTTTGGCCTTTCAAAAGCACTTCTGAAAAGGAAAAGCTAAAATTTTTAACTTTTCCTCTCCCAAAAGCACTTTTAGAAATTAATTGCTTTTTTATCCTTCCAATAACATAGTTCTTTCCCTTTTTTTGGTGCTTAATTACAAATGTCTCAAAATCATTAATTAAAAATATTTTTTTTAAAATACTAATTACAAATATTTAATGGTTATATTTAAATATTTAAAATGTAGTTTATATATTCTAATTAAATTTTATAAGTAATTAATATTTATTACTTAAAAATATTTAAAATTTATATTTTATATATTAAAATATTACCAAGTATAGTAATTTTTTTATATTCTTACTAAAATATAATAATATTAAATAATTTAAATTTTATTTAAATGCATATTTGTTATTTGATAATAACATGTCTAGAATGGACATTTTATTTCTCAAAAGCACTTTTTAACAGCAATGCTAAATATTCAAATTTTAAACTAAACTTTTCAAAAACACTTTTCCACACCATTACCAAACTAACCCTTAATAAATTGATACGGATTGATTGAATTAACTTTCGAAATTTTTTCCTTCCAGCTGATTTGATTAAATAAATATTAAAAATTTATTAAAAAATATTAAAAAATTAGTTTAACAAGCTTTACTTCCAAGTATAATAAATAAAACACAAATAGGAGATAGTTTGAATTTTGATTAAAATTCTATATATCATAAATATATTATTTAAAAATTTTAAATTGGTTGATTTAATTATGAAATTAATAATTGATAACCAATAAACATAATCTATTTTAACTACCTACAAAACCAAATTAATCATCATAATCAACTTGACTAAAAATTATCAATCAAATTGAACTAAACGATTTTTGCTATATACAAATTAAATCCCAAATTTAAACATAAAAATCACAACAAAAAAATTGACCAAAATAAAATGATAAAAAGAATAATTAACTGAAAATTTTAATTAAAGGGGTTAGATTCCCCTAATATATTCTCAACCATCTATAACGTATATAGTATTAGAGAATTAACACAAAATGTTACACTGATTATATTATATATTACCTAAAGGCTTTTTTTTTCTTATCAACAACATGAATGGTGTGAATTGATATTACAATGAAAAAAAAAATCAACTGTTAGCAGTAAATATATATATATATATGGATGAACTCACTTGTTATCGGGATCTATGGATATTCGGCTTTGCTCAAACAAAAAGAAAGAGTTTGGGACTGAACCTTACGTGCGACTTGTGGCTGCCCTTGCTCTGGCGACGGATTTCGCGTAAAGCTCCTCATATTGTGATGCTGAAGAATGCCAGCTGAAATCTATGTTCATGTCCTTTCGGACAAGTTGTTGCCAAGTCTCGCTGTCGTTGTTGTAGAGATTAAATGCACGATCCAATGCACCATTTAGTCCCTGTCGGGTTTGTGCCAAAGTATGATAGAGAAAAATTAGTGATATTGGAAAGTGAAACAAACTTGGAATTGTGGTTAATTACATTTCAAGAATTCTGTAACTAAAATTACCTGTTCATCAGGAGTTGTAAACGTAAAACCGTTTCGATATTGGTAAGGTATTGTGTCATCGTCAACATCAAAAACGCTACAGAAGAAAATTATAAAAGAATAAGCTCACAACTTTTTAGACAAGTACCATACATGTTAAGGAAAAGCAGTTCACCTGTCATTTAGACCACCAGTTTTTCTTACAATTGGAACGGAACCATATCTCATTGCTATCATCTGGTATGAGAACAAAAAAATGGGAAACTTAAAACAGAGGCTCTGATGTTTTATATGAATTTCCATTTAACGGTTCGGTTTAGTTTCTCATTCAAACAACGATTACTAAAGCTGAAGGTTGGATCATACCTGTGTAAGGCCACAAGGCTCGAAAATAGATGGAATTATGAACATGTCAGATGCTGCATAAATGTAACGAGAAAGAGACTCGTCATATTTTAATATTAACCGGATGTGTTCATGATCTTGAAATTGGTTTGCAATTCCTTCGAATTCCCTCTGCAAAAGAATCAAATATAAAATACATAAAGGATCTCACTCTACTAACGGTTTCAAACATAGAAATATGGAACGGGAAAAGAAATGAACTTAGAATGAAAGAACTACTTCGGAGGTCAACCATTGTTGTTCGATGCATAAAATGAAGCCTAAATGGAGGTTTTACTGCTCTTAGTGCTTTCTCTTATGCAGTATTCATATGATTAACAGGTTTCGTTCCAGTTTCGATATAACGGTAATGGAGTTGCATGAATTGTTTGCTGGTTTTTCTTTTCAAGGACTCATTTAGCTTCTAAAAAAATTTAAAAGAGGGAAAGAAAGTATTTTCCTTCCCTATTGGTCAATGATAACAAAAGTACAACCTATATTGCTCGGACTCTTCATTTTTCATGAAGTACCCATGTCTGACACACGGATATGGAGATATGACCTCTGAGGATCACACCCGAGTCCCAAATAACAAAGAGTACAACCAACAAATGCACTAAGAAACAAGGAAATTTAATAGAGCAGAAGGATAAGATGGCAGCCCTAACCTTCAGAAGGGTAAAAAAGAAACGAAACTAATTTGTTTGATTTGAAATCGATAACCTTATTTACTTTCCAGTCATTACATTTACATAGAACAGCAGTAGAGATTTACCTGAATGTGGGGAATTGGACTTGAACCAAGAAGCACAAACTGACCACCCATCTCCAACGTTCGATAAATGGCATGTCTAATTAGATGCACACCCTTTTGTGGCACCAATCTTGTTATGCAGCCCACCTATTCAATAATAAATAATAGACCATAGTTAAAATTCACACAGTACATTGTCTAATAAAGACGAGTTGGTTGAGGGGGAAAAAAAGAACTTGATGATGCCATGTTATCAAAACCAAGGTGACAACCGGTTCATAGTGTACACTCAAAAGCTCGTGTAGAGAAGATATAAAAAACATATCAGTATGTTAATAAACCTCAATAAACTCCTAATAGGCAGTCGGATTACAGTGTTCTTATTGGATGAGGATATAAAGGCCATTTCATACTACAGTTTCATTCTCAAAATTGATTAATCTATTTTTCAGTCGTTCTCGAAATTAATTAAATTCTTAAAAAGTTGTCAGAGGAAAGCCTGACCATATAATCTTATTCGAGTTACTGCATAAAAATGTTATTCCACAAATCAACTTAACATAACTGTACAAGGTTCTAATTAGGATATCATTGAAATCTTACAAAAAAGGACTTTAGAAATAAAATTACCAGAGGCTGAGAATCATCAGCAGAAGAAAGTCTTAGATGCCTTCTCATGGCAGCTTTATTTTCTGCTTTTCCTTGCAGATCGTTAGCAGTATACTGCACTTTGAGAAAAATATCGGTGGCAGGATCCCAAGCATCAGTATCGATCCCGTTTAAGATCCCCGTGAACTTTTTTGAGTGAAAATTAAGTGTAGAATGGAGGCCTTTTCCTCCCTTTAAAAAAACAGAAAGAAAAAGAGCATAATTTTTAGTTAAACCTCGCAACTAAGAAAACAAACCAAGTTGTTGAAAGAAGGGTAAACTACACCCAAGATCATTAAACTATTCAAAAGTTTTCATTTAAGTCACTGAACTATCCAAAAGTTTTTATTTAAGTCAACGTGCTGTTAAGTTTTTTTTTTTTTTTAAAGTCAGGCTAGCGAGCTCCAAACAGTGATTCAATGATTGGTATGGTGGATCAATACCCATTGACGAATAGCGAAACATGATGATTAATTTTGGAGATCAAAGAAGAAAGCTATTTGGGTCTTAGTTCACAGATTCGTGACATTCCATGTTGTTTCATGAAAAAAATTGAACTATACAAAAGAGAAGGGGAAAGAGAGCTATCGATTGGTGCAGGTGGTGCAAACAAAGAAGGCCATACAGCAGCGATTTTATAAACCAGTGACTTAAATGAAAACTTTCAAATAGTTTAGTGACCAATTTGTAACTTTTTGAAGTTTAGTAGCCAAAACGTAAAGTTACTAATAGTTAAATAACCTTGAATGTCGTTTACCCTTGAAAGAAAGCTACAAAAATATCCATACCTCAGCAGTTCGGACCTCTTGTGCATAAGTCGGTGATACTGTTGTTACTATGTTAGAGAACACAATTGCACCCTGAAAAGAAGGGAAATTAGAAAAAGAATAGAAAGAAACTTTACATTAAAAATAAAAAATAAAAATTGCAGCACCTTAATAGGATTGACCCTATCATATGCCGAGTTATCCTGCATTCTATCAGGTCTGTTTAGCTGCTGGACATCCAAACCGCATGATGCCAATTCTGAAGCAGGTGCAGCCCCTTGGTACTCGAAATTGTGGCAAGTAAAACATATTCGAGCTGAATTCAAACCTTTTGGAAAAAACAAGTCCCAGTAAAGTGGTGCCTGAGATAGTAAGAAAAAAGCTTCAGTGATATGGAAAAATGAATCAGGTGACAAAAGAAACAAGAGTTTAAATGTCATACAACAAAAGCTGTCTGCCAATCATGGCAATGAATTATGTCGGGTTTCTTGCCAGCTTGAAGAAGCAACTCAAGTGCTGCACGACTGAAAAATGAAAAACGTTTGAAATCATCTTGCTCTCCGTAATATTGTCCTCTCCAAAAGAACTTGCTGGGATGATGTGGCTCGATAAAATAAACAGGAAGACCTGTGAATTAAATTCCACATTCAGATCGCAAAGATAATAACATGCAAGTGGAAGGGAAGGAAAAAAAATTCTCACCTTCAACAGTACCAGTCCAAACTTTATTTTGAAATAGTTTGCCATCGAAATACGAGTGTACTGTCGCATCTAAGACCTGTTCAAAAAATTAAAATAATCATAAACACAGAAATTTAGTGCTTCTCAAATCTCCAATATGCTAACATACCCTTAAGTCACGAATACGGTCATATTGCATACAATCATATTTTGGAAGAACAATCTCCACAAGGTGTCCTTTCTTCTGCAATGCTTTACCAAGACCAGTCACAACATCTCCCAAGCCACCAACCTGATAAAAAATAATTGAATTAAATACACATACATATATATATATATATATATATATAAACAAAAAAGAAAAGAACAATTAATCCTCCAAACATGTAAAAATACACAAGAAGAATAATACTAGAAAATTTAAAAACAAAAATAACAAACCAATTATTGCATATCCATTTTTCAATATAAGAATTTGGGTGATTACTGTGAAAAATAGATTTTAATATTCACTAATCAAAGGGGTGGATTGGAAAAAAAATGGAAAAGATAATGCAGAGATAAAATAAAATCACCATTGAGACATTCCTGATTACATAAAACAGCAAGCTATCCAGCCATGCAGGTCCAAACACGACCACAAAAATATATTCCCAAGCACCAAAGTATCAATATTCCTTACAGCGGAAGGTACATGTACATTGATGGTTAACACTATCAGCTACTTTCAAGCAAATTGAAGCCATATATTGGGTTTATGCAAAATTCCAGCATACTTCCCAATAAGCTTGTTCGCTTGGTAATAAGGGCAAAAGGTGGAAGCTACAAAATTACTGTGTTTGAAATCCTTGTGGTTGAACTTCTCAGCTAGCTATGGCACATTAAATTGAAACTTTAAGCTTTTTTAATCTAGGTAAACAATAGGCCAAGGAGATCAAATAGAACGGCTAAAGAGGACTGATCTCTAGTAGGGAAAGTCGTAAACTTGTTTCATATGAAATAAGCAGATTAACCCGTAAATGAAAGATGTCAGCTTCTTTGAATTTTAAAAGGTCTCACTTGTTTTCATTCTTTCCACAAGAACCCAAGCCATAAAGAACAGCTTTAAATGAACCTAGACATTAATTTAGTGCTTTCTACTTGGGCTCCAAAAGGAAAGAACAATAGTACTCTTTGTGAGCTTTATAAAGTGCAATCTTTAGTGAAGATAGTGCAATTCTGTCCGTTATGATTAAATAAGAAACCACTAGAATAATAACTAGGAATGCACACCAATAATTACAGCAGCAAGTATAACCATAGGAAAAAGCACTGGTGAACATGGAAAAACAACAGAGGACAGGATAAGAACATTAGCCAGCAAACCTAGCAAGGCAAAGATTACAGAGAACATGAAATGAAAAATGTTAAGATGTTCCTCTAACTTATATGTTCTTATACTAAAAGTGAAAAAATGCAAGGCATCAGAACCGCAAAAATATCAAATGGTTGCACAACACCTTGAAAGAAATTAACAATCTAATAAACTACATCTGTGGTTTTCCTTTTCTACATGGTCAATCAAAGAAGAAGAACACAATTTTCAAAGGGAATATGACATCAGGGATAGAGAAGGGTTAAGTGCACCAACTTGAAAAAAAGACCAAAAAGGATAGGCCTCTTATAATGTTCATTCATTAAAAATTAGCCAAGAGAGCAGCAAATATAAGGGGCTAACATATACCTTAGCAACTGGTGCCATCTCAGCAGCAATATGAATGACATGCAACCCTGGACTGAAGATCAACAAAATGGAAAAGTTTAAAAGGGGAAAAAGGCAGTAATGTAGTAAAATTGACTGGTTAAATAAGCACCTAGCTTGTGATGATATCAGCTGGAGAAATGTAGATATAACTTCATCCTCTGTCTTTTCTTTGCACATCACATATGCATCACAAATACGTCGATCCCTCTTCCACACCATTTCTCTCAACGGCACTGCCTCACTGTTTAATATTTTATTCTCAAGCACCCAACCATCAATAGTAAGCAATAAACAGCTCCAAAATTCCCAAGGCATATCATCAACTGGTTCGTCCAATGCCTTTTTCTTGCTTTCTTCTTTCAAACTATTAAGGGTGTCCCGAAATTCCTTTATAGATTCTTGATATAATTGAACATACGAATATATCTCTTGATCAGACTTTTGAAGATGCTCCTCTAGTAGTTTTATCTTTTGCTGCATAAGTTCATTATATTGTTGGGTTTTCTCAGATGAGGCTTTAAAGACAGTAGCCGCTTCAAGAGATTCTTCCAATTTATCAACCTTCTTCCGAAGATCCTGGTTTTGCTGTAACACTAAAATGGCTTGGTCGGCCTGTTTAGTTGCCTTATCCAGCAAGAGTTGTAAATTTTCTACCTTTGCCCATAGGTCCTTGCATTCAGTCTTTAGAGTAGAAATATTTGAAGACTCTTGCTGAGAAACTGACAGTTTAGATTCCAACTCCTTCATGGAGGACTCTAGAAAAGAGCTTTCATTTTCCAGTGTTACTATACGTTTATCAGTGTTCTTCAAATTGCTAAGCATTGACTTAAGCGCTTGGATATCATATTTTAGGGCAAGATTTTCTGTCCTCAATGAATCAACTTCCTTGCTAAGAGAATGAACATGACCATCACGTGCTAAAAGTGCCCCTTCATTGGAAATTTTGCTTCGATTCTCATACAATTCAAGCTCACTTTTTCCAGAACCACCCCTATTAATCAATTCATTTTGCAAATTCTCTAACTGATCTTCTAATTGTTCTGCATGCACCTTTTCTTGAGAAGCAAATTTAATCTGTGCATCAGCTTCAGCCAATCTTTTTTCCAAATTGTTAATTTCACCTTTCAATGTCTCCTTCTCACTGAGAATTTTATGAAGATCTTCTAGTGCATGAACCCGAGCTTGATTGAGAAGAAGGATATCTACATATTTAGAAACATTAGTATACAAACATTTGATATACCTCTCTTAACAGAAACTAGCATTCCAATAAGAGTACTATATAAAAATATCTACAAGAATTCTCTAATAGCAATGTATCCTACTTCTCTCCGCATTTTTTATCATGCCTATCAGGTCCTCTGGTTGAACACTTGAGAGCAGCTCTGCACCAACTCCATTTATGGCCTGCAAAAGGCAAAGAAGGATTATCAGTATTTACAATTTAAGCCTTCAGTAAAAGTGCATGAGCATGTTTATCTAATAGTTCAATAAATAATTGTTTCTCCCAAGCCTTGATATGTCCATAAATCTAGCCTAAAAGAAAATTATTATTTTTATCAAAACAACATGATAATCAAACAAAGAATTCAAACCACTTCTTGAACAGTAAGATTAAACGATGCATCTTAAAAGCTAAAAGAAACATCCATAATGCCAATTTTCTATTCAAAAAGCGTACAAAAATACTAATTAACAAACTTCAACAAAGATATAATTATTCCATATTGTAACTTGATTCTACCATTTACCATCGAGGACTCATAACTACGAGAATATCAGACACACAAAAAGTAAGCAGTGTAAACGTATTTCTACTCTTCCCACTTCACCATCATTTAGTAAATGTTCACAAAGATATACAAATCAAATTGAAATATCTATATGGCATATAGGGAAGAAAGGGGCAAAACCAGAACTTGGTAAATGAATGTACCAAAGCTTTTGCTACAGCAGACTGTGAGGGGCTGTCCGTTATCTGCTCGTCGGCATGCTTTACATCTCTGTTAGTCTCAATGGCAGAGGCAGATTGAGTACCCGAATTCTTTTCATCAGTATGCTCTGCATCTCCCCTAGTGTCAACATCGTCTTCAAAAGTTTTTTCACGATTAACACTAGGCTCCATATCTCCATTATTTGGGACAGAATGTTCAGGATCAAATTCATCATCGCTATTTGGCTGCAACTTTGCACTTGGTCGAATCCGTTCAAAAGGAGGCTTCTTCCCTTGTCTTCTATTATATGAACTGCACATATATCAATAGAAGCATCAAAACAACTGGATCATATATCAGTAGGAACACAAAATATAAAAATTCTTCTTTCAAGTTATTGATAATATATTTATAGATCACAGTCAATTATTACAAGCTCATTTACTAACATAATTACAAAAAAAACTTTTCTTTCTTTACTTCTTTCTTTCTTGCCATCTAAATAAATAAAAAAGAGTAACCATTCGACATTCTCATAAATATTAAGCACTGATCCGCCATTAATATGCATTGCAAAATCAAAATTTTAGCTAAGAATGTCTAGGTTTGACTGAATTAAGGCCAAAAAAGCTTCTTCTAAGACAAACAATATCGCGACATTCACATAAATGTTAAAAAGAGTACTAATCCGCCATTAATATGCATTGCGAAATCAAATTCTAACAAAGAAATATCTACATTTAACTAAATTAAAGCCAAAAAAAAAAAGCGTCTCCTCAATAAAAAAAAAACAAATAAATCGATCATTTTCGAAAGCTATGAAGAAAAAGAAAAGAGCACCTGAGATTCCGTCGCTGTATTTTACAACACACAGGAAGTAAACGACGACGAGAAGGCAAAAATAATGATACGTTCTTCTTCCAACTAACAACATCATTTCCATAATTACCTTCACTCAAACCGTTAAATCCATAGCTGAAAAAACAAATCGAACACTTCGCAGCCATTGTTTTTTCATCAATTTTTTTTTTTTTTGGCTCGTTTGAAACGCAAGAAAAACCGCCAGAAAACGCGAGAAAATGCTAAGAAAAAAAAAATGCTTTCGAAGGAATTCAAAAAGAACTTTTAAAGCATGGATTCAAAAAAAAAAGAGAGTAAAACATAGTAAAAGAATCACCGTTTACTTTGGATCAACGTCAAGTTAGATTTCTCGAACTGTAAGCTTAGCATAATTCATAATTATAAAAAAAAATGAAAAATAAAAAAGAAGAAGAAGAAATGAATAAATATTTATAGATTACGAGTGGACTGTGGAGTCTTCTTGTTGAAATCTGAGATTTAATGATAAAAATAAATTAAATGAATTAAGATTTTATGCTCTCTTCTTTTTTTTGTGTGTGTTTTAGACACTAATCCGACTCCGACGGACGAGGATTGAGGATATCCACAATTTGTTTTCCCATTTTTACGTGATGAACGGTGATGGGGGGTGTATTAGGACGGTAAATTTTGGTGTGAGCGAATTGAAATTAATTATTGAGTAAATTACTGTACAAGTCACTACAAAATGATCATCTAACTAATTAATTTTATCTTTTTTGGTAGTAGACCTATTAATGGGCTGGGCTATTCACCCGAAATTTGAGAGGGTTTGGAAAAAATATTAGGCCTAAAAAATAGACTTACGCAAAAAAAATTAAGTTTGTTTAAAATATGGGTCGAGCTCGAGCTTGAACGTTCAAGGCCCGAGTCCAACCCATTTTTAAGTTTATAATACTTTATATTATGTTAATTTTATATATTATGTAATTTAGAACACATTAAAAAATAAATCTATACTAATATATAATATTACTCTAATGTAAAGATGACTATATAAAAATGTGTAAAATTATTAAATATTAAAATAATACAATATAAATATATATTTTTTAGATTTAAAAAAATAATATGGGCGTGCCTAAAATGTATTTGGGTTAATCTTTTTGCAAATATGAGTGGGTTTGGGTAAAATTTTAAACCTTTATTTTGAGTTGAGCTTAGACAAACATAAAGAAGGTTAATATCATGCTTAGGCCTAATCCGATCCGGCCCATGAACTCCTTTACCAGTTGGCTAACATAAAAATAAAAACATCCTATTGAAGTTTCATTCTGCCTCCCCTAAGAGTGATCATTCCTTATTTATAAGACATGGTTCTCTTGATGTGACATCCTAGGAAGGTAGCTAGATATCATGCATATAACTCAGGACGACATGACCCCCTCCAGGTCTGACACATATCGTATACGTGTCTTTCTGACAAAGCTCACATCGAAGTATTATAAAAAATGGTCACCTATCCCACCTCACAATGCGTGCTTTCAAGTCATCCTATAACATGTAAGTAGTAGTGTATCGCACTTCACAAGGCCAAGAGCAAGCCTCGCACAGGTTGCGAGGAATCCCCTACCGATAACACCTCGCAAGATTGTGGAGCATTCAATATTAATCTCGCGAGATAGTAAGGGTGTCTATTACAAGTCGAGTTCTGGGTTGCAAGGTCAGATTGCAATTGGACTACGAGGAGTTTTATAATACACCCAAAAAATCTAAGATTATTGAGTAATAAAAAAGATAAAATTAAATAATTCAGTGACCATTTTGTAATTTTTAAAATAACTAAAAAATTAAAAAATATATATATATATAACAAGTGACTACTAATGTAATTTACCCTTAAATATTAAAAAAAAAAATTGCGTGGCATATAAGAAGCTTAAGAACTTTTAGGAGAAAATGACGGGATTTAAATAATAACTTAAACATTAATTTAATATTGGCTTTTCAGGAAACCAAGGAATAAATATTTAAAAATAAAATTGACCAAAATTGAAGTGTTGAGACTTTCACTTCCCTTAGATTGTTTTGACGTAGACACGTGGATAAGTTCAAGTTTTTTTTATTCCTTTTAAAATTTTTTAATTAATTTTAAGTTTTTAGTTATTTCGTGTTTAAATCATTTTTTAGATCAAGGTTTTTAAAGTTTTTTTAATTAATTTAATTTTAAATTATTTGTTTAAATTATTTTAATTTTAGATTGTTTTAGTTTAGATCTCGTAAAATATAAATCGATTTACTTTTAAGATGATTCGAGTTGAATATAATTTATATTTAAGTGAATTCAAATTCATATTGAATAGATTTAAGTCATTGACTTTTATAATCAAATTAAATTGGATCAAATTCAAGTTTTTAATTAAAATATTTTTATATTTTAATAATTAAATATGAATTAATGTAAAATAAATATTAAATAAAATTTATAAACAATAAATTTTTGGTTTAAGCTTGAATTATACCACTTTCCTCGCGGATTTTCGGGGGTTTTTTTTTTCCTCTCATTTTAATACTTAAACTATTGTTTTTAATCAATTATTAACCTTAATTCCTAATTTCTCACTTGATTTATTTTTCTTGGTTCTAAGTTTCAGAAAGAAAAGAACAATTGCATTTAGTATTGGATTTCCAATTATGTCACATAGAATCTACATTTTCTTTCAATGAATGACTCGAAAAAAATACAAAAAGAAAACACAATATATGCAAAATTTTGCAATGTTACAGCAGAAATGTAAAAAAGAAAAAGAAAGATTTACTCCCTGTACGCCAGTTCCGATCATCGGTGACCCAAGCCGGAGCCAAGACTTCTAGTTTTGGCTCGACAGATGAAAAAAAACGACATATTTTACTCGCAATCATCGGAAACATCTTAGTTCAAAAGGGAGATTCTATTTATACCTTCCAAGTTCCTTTTTCTTTATTTTTGCTCCAAGTATACGTTTTCTTTTTCGTATGTCCCGTGTAAAAGCTCGTTCTAATTCATGAATAGTGTTTTCTCAGGCCTGTAATGGTGGAATCGTTATTTACAGGTTAAGGACATGGTGAATATTCTGATAATGTCCAGTTCGTAAGAAGCTACTACGGGATGGCAAAGAAATGGAGCTGATGCATCGTTTAGAATTCAGAAAATTAGTTAATGTTTCATGGGATTAGGAGCTTACCGTTGAACGAGGAATCTGAAGAAGAATAAGTGAGGTGCAGTACAAACAGAGGGAAATGGCTACTCCGGCTATAACATTATATAGTAGTCGTCGGTTTTCTTTGGTGGGAATGAAAGCGGACTTGAGCGTATTTGTTAATTCGAAAAGTCGATGAGATACCTGTAGAAGGGCGAAGACGGCAAGCAAATGAAGAAAACAAACTGTTGGAAAAGGTACGGAATATCAGAGCAAATTTTCTTACCAAGACATAAATGGCAGTTGTAAGCATGAAGTTGAGTAGTGGATATTCCGGGATAAATGAAAGTAGCCATTTTGGTTGTCCATTAGGTATGTCTGATCTGCACGTATGAAGTACAATTATGAGAATCTTATAGACCCGTAAACGTGTTACTCTTTCCCCACTTCAGTGCTATTTCGTAGATATCGATTTTGAGGGACAAATTAAAAAGAGAAAACTTTGATCTGTCAACAAACCTTAACCAGATATGAAATTGAGAAATGTAAGTCTCCAGAGTTATCTTGCCAAGCCACCTGAGAAGCACAAAAACGTAGCATAATTAGGTCAAGAGCAACATAACAACGGACGCTCCTCAAAACACAAATAAATAATCGACAATGTTGTAACGAGGCACGGACTGAATGAAATTAGTTATAGTCCGGAAACATACGCGAAGAGAGTCAAAGAGTAATTCCTAAGCTGCTGGGTGGAATTCCGCAAGCAAATGTAGACACTAGAATCATAAGAAAGCCGAGAAGAAGAGAGTCAGATCCCGGAATTCATCTAAAGTAATATAAACTTCCTCAAGTAATCCAAGTAAATTACGAAAAGAAATCCATAATACGCACGTGATGGGAATCCAAGATGTGTAGGGATGGAGTTTGTTGTACGTAACCTTGTCCAGCTTATAGATATATTCATACCACAGATACCCGACCTGAAGAATTTAAGAAAATACACAAACAAAGCTTACATAAGAAAACCGATAAACATAATCGAAACTATAGTGATCAAAAAATCAGGAAACTTACGAATAGAGAAACCGAAATAACGCTTGCTTTGATTGAGAATTTTCTCTTGGGTTCACATTCCTCCAACTTTTCCATCCATTTCTCGACCTACAATTTAAAACAATATAAGGAGATTGTACTTGTGCACCA
This sequence comes from Gossypium bickii, assembly GCA_025503065.1. Classification (NCBI taxonomy): domain Eukaryota; kingdom Viridiplantae; phylum Streptophyta; class Magnoliopsida; order Malvales; family Malvaceae; genus Gossypium; species Gossypium bickii. The sequence continues at coordinate 1,631,346 of CP106714.1, read as the reverse complement.
AGAAAACATGACTTTCATGTAACCAAAATATTTTAAAAGCTTACATTGGGATGATAGTAAGCATATATCATTCCGATTATCCATATATAGCGGTCAAGACCGGATCTAAATTGCCATTCATGCAACCGAGGCAGATCAGGTTTTGCAGGATCCGTGTACCCTGCCATTTGAAGGGAGAAAAAGAAATAATATAACCAAACAGCTATAACATATCAAAGCCAAGAACAATGAACGAACTTTGAAATAAAATTGAAAACTAATTCAACGAGGCTCATTTGCATGTTCACACGTAAGGTTCATATCGGAAAGCACAACATTCCGATTGAAAATGCAATAAAAAATGTATATTATTTAGAAGCATATCAAAAGGACATGAACCATCTAAACTGTAAACTACTCAGCTAAGCGATAAATCAAATGAACAGTAGAAGAAAGAAGTAGGTAGGGCGCTGACCTAAAAGGAAAGCCAATGGACTCCAGAAAATTTCAAAAACTCCGGGAATTTCCCAAATAAAGATAACTATGAGAAAGCATGCAAGAAATTTCATGGCCATCACCGATGGCTTCTCATTATACTTGTTGAAAATCCCAAGAGCTCCATACACCATCAGGGTGAAAAGCGTGTGCATCGGACAGATGTAATAAAGCATATAATCATTGTTGAGAACAATGCAGCAAAATGCCACGAAAAAGTTTAGTCGCCACATCATCTGCATCAAATCGAAGTTATACAAGGATCTTTGGTTCACCGATAAGCATAAAAATATAAACTACACGGCTGGAATGCTGATATGGCATTATAACCCAAAGAGAGAATATTACCTGGGTAAAGCGTGCTAAACTAAAATCCTTTCTAATATAATAGTAAGAGAAATTTCCAAATCCAGTCATCCAAACATAAGCGGCAATAAAGACACGTATTGCATTATATATCTCCGTTGCAGCAAAATAATGGTACATTAGAAATAGGACCTGTAAAAGCAAAAAAGACAAGTAAGTGCAGCTGACAGAACTCTGAAAATTTATTTGGTTCGGAAGAAAAGGTCAACGGATATCATGGATTCCCATGGAACTGCAAACACAAGCAATCTCATAATGTGATAGAGATAGAAATTGTCTCGTGTGAGCATCAGTGCAGATCTAAAGATCGTCTAGCAATAAACACTTACCTGCATCCATCCTTTCCACTCTTCAGTCTGATGCCTACTGAGGTATTGCATGGTCTTTCCAGAGAATGCCGATTTATCATTATGTTTTGTCAAGGAAGTCATTGCTGAAACTATGATGAGAATAGCGTAGAGGAAGAGGAAAAGGTCGCGGTTGTATTTCTGTCCAAGGAAACACACATAAGAAATAATTTTAAATAGATAAATAATTCTCTATAGTGTTCTTCAATGAGTTAAAACAAAGGACTAAACCTCAATATATCATCAATTTGCTAATATATATAGCCACTTTAACCAATAACAAGGGAAAATCTTAGCCATCAAACATTTCCAACCATAAGAGAAGAAAATAATTTCAGCCTTTCAGGCAATTTAAGGAATTTATGTATATTGAACTATTAGAGAAAGGACATGGTGTTCACAAACTGCTTATTACAGATTAGTATTTTCCCAAATTTAAGGACCAAAGGAAGGATGCAAGTACAAATGGAAAAAATAAAAGGTTGTTTACGCAAATAACATTCACCTAGAAGGGAAAATAAGAAAAACAATGAGATCAAAGGGTTCCGGACCACAAAATTTACTTGAAGAGCTTTTACAGAACTAGAGAACCAGATTAAATCTTCTTTTTGTCATAGTGAAGAGGAAAGGAATTTGGACTGACAAGAAAACAAGATGAAATCATGACCAGAAAGCACTAAAAAAATATGAAACATATAAAAATGGAAACCAAGACCCTATCAGGTATGAAGATGCAACAATATACTTGAGAAGCATTTCAAAAAATTGAAAAAAAAAAAAAAAAAGAAAAAGAAAAGAAGAGGAAATCATGAAAACAAATTATAATCAATATCACAAACAAGAAGTATTAAAACACCTTGGTAGATTCTCCTAGTAAATTTGTGCGGTCACATATATAGAAGTACACTAGGATAGCACTAAATTCAGCCCTGCATTAGATTACATTGTTAAACATAAGATGAAAAAGAAAGCTGACAAAAAAAGTGTATTTCTGCAAATGACCAACATTGCTCTCAAAATTGCTCGATTTTCCAACAGAAAAGAGTCTTCCATAGTCAAAAACCTGGAAAATCAAAAGAAGCAAATGGTAAGATGGGTGTATGGGTGTAAAGAGTAAAATCATGGAGAACTCCATAACAACACTGAAACTCAAAGAAAGTAACCTAATCAAGTTTGTTTTGATGGTTGAACTATGGACTTTAGCAGATGTTGATCTAGTGAGACCTCCTTCAAGCAAAAGAGCCCGGTCATCTTCTTTAATTTTCTCATCTCCTGATTCAACCAGATTATTGTCTGCATGGCTGTAAATTGAAACTCGGACATTAGGATCAGCAAATATTGAAGTCAATAAATCCAACGAATATAAACCCCTATCAAATTTGTACAGCCATTTTAACTCCTAAGAGAGGCATTTTCTTACACTTTAGAATGAGATGCAGATCTCTTGTATTCTAGGAACTCTGAATATATCCATGCAATGAAAACAGGAAAAATTCCTAAAAGAAAAGACACCTGCAACATGATAGAAAAGGTTTCATCAAGTATTTCATGCAAAGCTAGTGTCTGCGAGAGAATGAAATAAGTGAAAAAGGGCAAAGAAAGATAAAAAAATACTTACATAAGAACAGGCAACATGGTTAAATTTAGTATAGGGGAGTGAAATGTACATATACAAGCATGGTCGAAAACAGTTAAAAGAAGAAAAATGAAACATCAATTGCAGTAGATGAATGAAAATGTGATTCCCGCTTTATAACAAATACAAATAAGTTATTTTCATCCAATATCAAGTAAATTTGCATCCCAAACAATTCACATAGACTCAATTCATTATGAAGACTAGTATTATCATAATTAACCAATAGTCAATTAGATCATTCTCTAGACTGTCACTAAGCTACAAGTCAAATATCTTCTCACATTCAAACCAAACACACAGTTGCGTGATACAATAATCATAAAAATTCTTAAGTTCTTCTAAGAAAAAAATGCTCTAATTTAAAAAAGCGAAAATGAAGTCTGACATTAGAAGTACTACCATCATTTTAATTAGCATGATAATTAAAAATATATATTCTACAAATATTTACTAGAATTGATAATCCTTCAAATAATATAGTAAAAAAGAAGTACAAAATCACAATAACCAAATAACAGAATCCAAAATTAGTACTTAGAAATCACAAAGTCAATTCTAGCATAAAAAAAAACTACAAAAAAGAAAGAAAGCTCAAAAATCACATTGTTCAACTCAAAAACCTAAATCTAAACTTAACCAGCAACACTGAATCAATAAAAATTCAAATTAGTACATAGAAATCTCAAAGTCAATGCTAGCAAAAACGACAAAAAAAAGGCTCAAAAATCACATTGTTCATCTCAAAAAAAAAATAAAAAAAATCTAAACTTAACCAGCAACACAGAATCAATAAAAATTCAAATTAGTGCATAGAAATCTCAAAGTCAATGCTAACAAAAACGACAAAAGAAGGCTCAAAAATCACATTGTTCGACTCAAAAAAACTAAATCTAAACTTAAACCAGCAACACTGAATCAACAAAAATTCAAAAATAGTACATAGAAATCACAGGCTCAATACTAGCAAAAACTTTAAAAAAAATCAGCTAAAAAATCACATTGTTTATCTCAAAAACTAAATCTAAACTAAACCTGCAACCCTGAATCAATAAAAATTCAAATCAATTCAAAAACCGTACCTGTCCAGGCGTAATTGGCCCAGAAACCACCATTTCTTCTCTAGATCAAACAATAACCTCCTCAAAACTGTAAAAATAAAAATTAAAAAAATAAATCCAAAAAAATCCTAAAATTAACAGCAAAAACGACGACGACGAAGGAAACGGTTACCAAGTTAAACAGAAGAACAATGGCCTGGAATAGAGAGCTACGACGTGATCATAAATACGATCACCTTAAAACCAATAATTTGAAATTCCTTTTTTGGTGTGTTTAATAATGAAACCAAAAAAAGAGAGAAAGGGATGAATGAGCAGCAGCTTGGTTGAAGAGTAAAGAAAAGGTTTCAGATGCGGCGTCGTTTTCACTCCTCTGAAAAAAAAACGGTTGGTGGTAATCGTGGTGGTAGTTGGGATTTTTTTTTTCTGGTTAGTATTTTGCTTTCAGCTTCGGGCTTTGAGCGTCGTGAATGTGAAGTTGGAGGCAGTGAGATCTCAAAGGAAAAATGAGAAAATTATAAAAAAATATTAATTCAAGAAAAAATAAATAAGAAAGGGATAATATAATTTCCCCCCTAAACTTGGTTTTTTTTCCACTTTAGTACCTTAATTTGACAACCAGATCTATTTTGATCCACTTATTGATTGCGCATGAACTCAAATTTGAAATGTCGAGTACCATTGACCAAAAGCCTATTCGACTTTGTCATGTCATAATTTTTTTTAGAGTTTACTAATACAAATACATTGTAATAGTAAAACAATTATAAATTTATGTTCGAGCAATTACATGATAGAATTAAATCAAATATAAAGTACACTTGAACTAAGAATCAAAATAACCCAGGATTAAAATCGGCCCACCAGACTAAAAATGCTCACATGACATCAACATGCAACGGGATTAAAGACTTATAGATGACAATTGCACATGATAAAACTTGATTCTGAGCAATAATGCCTTATATATTTTTATTTTTATATATATTTAAAAATATATTATTTTATTAACTTGTCACATCATATTTTTATTTTGTTTATATTTAATATTAACTTTGGTATTTAAGTGTAAAAATTATAAAGTATATAGAATTGAACCGATTTAATCAAATATCAAAGATTTAATTAATTTAATTAAATACCGAATCGATTTATTGATTTTGATATTATTGGTTAAAGTGAAGGCTTTCAATCTTTATTATCTAAATTCGAGTCTTATCATTTACAATTGTGGTGTACGAGTCTTTAGTCCCCGCATGTGTATGACAAGGATTTCATTGAATTCTTTTCGATTCTTCATCCATTATACTTTATACTGATTTGATTAAACATACTATAATTGTTTTGGGTATGTATTTATATTTGTAAGAGTCAAACAATTTTTTTTTTAAAAAAGGTAAACTACGCTAGTAGTCACTGAATTATTAGTAAGTTTCATTTTTGTCATCGAATTATGAAAAGTTACAAAATAATCACCTAATTATTTGATTTTTTCTTTATTGATCACTAACCGTTAAATGACTAGCAGGGAGATGATGTAATGGCTTTTAAAATTAGTATAATAGCAAATTTAACTCTCAACATTTATACATTATGTCAGTTTAGTCTTGATTTTAAAAAAATTAGCTATTAGCATATACATATTGTGTAATTTGGTTTTTCTTTTCTTTGCGACCCCTTTACTTAAAAAAATGAAGAAAAAAAATTTAACAAATTTATCAACTAAATTATATATATATATAAAATATAGAAACACCCAAATATGTAATATAATAATTTTTATCTTTTCTCATTATTTTAAAATTAACCTCGATACTACAAAGAAAAACAAAACTTCAATAAAAGACCAAATTTTATAATAGGTAAATGTTGAGGGTTAAAGTTACTATCATGTTTATTTTAAAAGCTATCAAGTTATTTTTTCGTTAGTAATTTAATAGCTAGTGATAATAATAAAAAGTCGAATATTTGAATGACCATTTTGTAACTTTTTATAATTAAATGACTAAAAATAGTTTGATGACTACCAATATAATTTTTTTTGACAATCTCATTATAAGTTTTGATCATATCTGTTCTTTTTGACACAATACCTAAAACTACTCATAGTCCCACCTCAACTCATAAATAGGAAGATAATACGTTTTAGCGCCCTCGAACTCACGTACTCCTATATTGAAAATAGTACCTATACTAATCGAGCTAAGATTCAATCGACAACTACCAATATAATTTACTTAAAAATATATTATTATAAAGAATATTAAAAGAATCTAACCACTGTTTTTTATTATTATATAATTTACATTTTTTTTAAGTATTGGAACTATGCAAAAGTACAAACTAAGGAACCTTACCTAATTATTAATGTTATTATTTTGGGTTGGTTTAAACTAAATGATAAACAACTTTATATTGTTTCATTATTGGTTTAGGCAAATTAAGATAGGTATGATATTCTAACCTTATAATTGACAACCTAACAAAAAAAAACAATTATGATTAAATACAAAAAACAAGCTGTTGTAAATGAAGGTTTTCTTAACCGGATCAGAGGTTGAATCAATCGGATTATTGGTTTTTGATTTGATTAATTTAATCAATTAAATTGAATAAATTATTTTGAAAAATAGAGAAAATTGGTTCAACTGGCTCGAGTGTCGATTCAACCAGTTCAGTCGGTTAGTGGGTTAACTTTTCCAAACTCTTATTCCAAACTAGTACTTCGGTCGATTCTCAATCCGGTCCAGTTCTGAAAATAATGCTTGCAATATGTATTTTGAGGGGAGACTAACTCCTTCAAGAGAAGTTTTCAGTGTCACCCGTCAAAAACCCACAAACCCTTCAACAAATTAGAATTGTCCTTGATTGGAGCTTTGTCTCCCAACTCTAATGAGAACGTAAGTGCCTAAGGTTGTCCAAAGAGTCGATGGGTTCAACAAAGCGAGAGCGTCTCATTACGTTGGACTATGCATGATAGTCGATCTTGCGTCACACACAACCTGATCCAATGAGGTACTTCCACTCAATTGAACTCGTTACCCAACTTCAGGCACTCAAGCTTTTTTCATAATCAAAAGACAATTCCGATCAAAGACAATATCAACCCGAGAAATTCGAAAGTTTTCCTCATTTAAATACCATTAATTAACATAAAACGTGTATTTGCATACAATTTTATTTAACTTAAATTTTTAATACATTTAATTGCACATGCTATTCTATTTATTGAAATGTTTTTCTTTTTTTAAAAGGGATAATTTAATTTTGAGTCCAATTAAGTCCGGTTTCCTGTTTTGGTCATTCAACTTTAAAAATTTTCAATTTTAGGCATTAACGTTTGAATTCGTTCCCATTTTGATTATCCGCTGTTAAATTGATAACGAGAAACCTTTTTTTAACTGGTGTAATAACACATTTAGTCCTCAATATTTACATATTCTATCAATTTATCTAAACCCTCTCATTTTTAAGGAAAACTTCCAGATTTAAATAGATGACTCGACTCATAACCTACCATATCCATTATGTTGTAGAGCACAAATTCAAAGTAACAAATTTGTGTCGTCTCGCAGCATATTGACAATTATGCTTTTCAAAATAAAAAACATAGCTGAAAAAAAATTACTAGGAGTGTGTAAAACTCGATTCAATTTGAAAAAAAATTTTAATTTCAAGTTAATCGAATTGAGTTATTCAAGTCAACTGAATAAATAATTCGAGCTTGAGTTGAGTTGAATCAAATTTTATTATTCGAATAATTTGAATAATAGATTGGTCTAAATACTCCTTTGATCCCTGTCAATTTTAAAAATAAACAAATTTGTCTCTTTCTCAACAAAAATTGCAAAAAAAATCCAAAATGTTTATAAAAATCCTAAAATTTATATATTTTTAAAAATTTATAAAAAATTTAAAAAATTTCTAAAGAATATATAAAGTAAGTTAAAAATTTTAAAATTTTATAAAACAATAATTTTGGGACCTAAATAAGTTAATTAATTATTTAATTTTATCATACTAAAATATCTTCTATTTTTTTTTCTTTGGAAAAGTTTTAATATATATATAGTTTCAAATTTATGTGTTCTAATATAAAATTAATTATACTGTAACAAATATTTAATTTGATATGTTTAATTTTTTAATTTAACTTGAAAAATTTCACTGGATTTGACTTGATTCAATTAAAAAAAAAATTCAAATCAAGTTAAGATGATAAAATAGGACTCGTCAATTCGTTTAACTTAAAATTTTTCACTCGATTCAATCAAACACTCACCTTTACAAGACTCGATTCAAATAGAGTGGCCCGACCCATGGACAGGTCTAGCTGAAGCACATTATCCTCCATTTATTGGTTGGGGAGGGGCTACGGGTAGTTCTAGGCGTTGTGTCAAAAAGAGCAGATATGATTAGAACTTATAATGAAATTGTTCAAATTTTTTTAAAATAATTTTATATTAAAGTAATTAATATCGTATTGGTGAATATAGCGTTTTCTTATTGATATTGATATGTACTAGTATCAGTATGTTCCGATATGTCATTTCGTACTTACTGTTATTTTTATATATTATTAATTTAATTTTATATGTATATGTATATATTTTTGAAAAATATAAAATAATTCTTATTTAAATTAGATTTTAGATTAAATTAACATTATTTTATTGTTTTTACTTTTCTCGATTATGAGATTTTGATATTTTTTATTCACTTTATCTTATTTTCTTTCTTCTTCTCCTCCCTCCCCGCGGCTGCTTCTTCTTCTTCTTCTGCAGTTCTCCTTTTTTTCCTTCAAAAGTTTCAGCTCAATTTTCGCCGATTGCTCCCGTTTATGTCCAAAACAGAGCGTACCGGCCATTACCCAAACCAAGTTGGCTACCATGCCTTCAACTTTTATATTTCATTCCCTACATGTTGCATGTCGAATTTGACATAAATTATTGATATAATATCAAATTTAGTCCTTAATATTTATATTTTTTTCAATTTAAATATTTTTTTAGTTAAATTTAACCTTCAACATTTTAAAAATAGTTAAATTTGACCATTAAAGGGCAGATTTGACATTATGCCTAAATTTAAAAAAAAAAAAAATTTTTTACATAATGTTTAGAACTACCCATAGCTCCTCCCCAACCCATAAATAAGAGTGTAATAACCTTTAGTACACTTAACTCATGTCTTTCTACATTGGCAACAATACCAATGTCAATTAAGATAAAACGCAATCGATTTAAAAAATTTCTAACTTAAAAAATTTAAAGCATTAAATATAATAAATATATATAACATAAATATAATTTAATGATTGAAAAAAAGTTTTACATCGATGTATATTTATACATGCATATACTACCAATTAGTAGACTTGTCCATGCCTTCAAAGCATCTTGAATCAAGTTGTAAACATGAACAAAAGCTCGTATAAACACCGATGCTTACGTTTGAATACAAAAACATGAACCCACCATTTTTCTCTACTTGTTGGTATTCCTATTGCACCTTCAAAAATCATAGTTTTATACTAATGATGACTATCCTTAAGATCGGCGAGGCATATCCTTCCGCAGTTGCCGGAATCGAGCCTGTCGAATTTCTGGGAGATTTGCATTATGTCTTTTTCCGATACCTTTCCCAGTTCCTTGAGTTTGTATATCACGAACTCAGATTTGCTGCATATGTAAATTGACATCAAACAAAGGGTAATAAAAGGCGATTATAGTTATCAATATTAGAGCAGATGTCGGAACCGTGTTGTGCAAGGGCAAAGGGAGGGGGACTGGCAGGGCCTGACCCCTACTAAAATGGGAAATTACGTTTTTAGACCTCTAAAAATTTATAAATAACTTAATCTTAACCCCTAAAAATGTTTCTAGCTCATGGAGATCCATACCTTACGTAACCGTTGTTGTCAATATCGGCAGCGAGAAATTGCGAGACAGTCATGTCTTGACCAAGCACCCATTTAGCCATCCTCCTATGCCTCTTATCAACTCTAGCCTCAGCCAGATACAAAAAAGCACGAGCAACGGCAACTGTCGATACAAGCAACCAAATGGCAGCGAAAAGCCGACCAGGCATCGTTTTAAATGCCCGATCACCGTACCCGACTGTCGTAACCGACATAACCGAAAGATAAAAGGAATCCAACCATTCAAGATGTTCAACAAAATGCATAACACCAACACCAATACCAATACAAAGTACCACAACACCTAATGCTAAACCAACTTTCAATCTAATCCTCATCCTCCCTTTCTTAACATCAATGATATAACTGGTTGCTAAATCTCTTTTGTCACCATCATGTTGAATCGTTTTCAACAAATAATTCTCTTGTAAATCGAGTACATAACTAACCATACCGCTAAGCAAAATATCGATAAATCCGAAACCGACCAATACGAATAAGATCGAAAACAACTTAGTAGCGTTGCTATTAGGGGTAATATCACCAAACCCAATGGTGCACATCGTGACGATACAAAAATACAACGCATCGACAACAGGATTCGTTTTTGGACCGACGAAATGATGACGATTAAACCAATATATGACAACACCCAATGATAAATACAATATTAAAAGTATACAAGCTTGTCTTACAATGGATTCGGATCCGAATTTAGGTTTAGGGATTGATGGGTTGATTGCATCCATTAAAACCGCCATTGCTGGTGCCGTTTTGCATCGGTGGAGATTGATTTTTCGCCATGTGAGATTTGGGTCTGATCGTGTTGCTGGTGAATTTTGTTGATTTTGAAGTAAAAGCGATTCTTGAAGGTTTAAAATGGTATCTGAAGATGATGATGGTGGTAGCGGCGGCTTTGGTGAATTTAGTGATTCGACTATTGATGGGAGGAAAACTGGGGGTGGCCTTAAATTTTTTCTAGGGCTTAAATATGATAGTAATTGATCATTTTCCATTTTGAAAAAAAAAAAATTGGGGGAAAATTTTTAAAAGAAAATGCAGATTCAATGAAGAACAATAGAAGAAATGGGAATTTTGAGAAATGGAAAATAAAAATAAAAATTTGAATGAAAAAACGAAGTGAAATTATTAGCACCAGAGGATACCGTAGATGGGTTTCTTGTTTTGGAACAGTTTTAATTTAGTCCATTCATGCGAATGCCATGAAGATGGAGTACGTAAAGAGATGTATGGAAAAAGGATAAAATTTATTTAAGTCCTTGTACTTTTCATATATTTTCAGTTTAGTCTTTATCCTTTTATTTACGCCAATTTAATCCCTTTGCCTTACTGTTATAAAAAATAAAAGTATAGAAAATATTTATATTTTATAATTAAATTTAAATAAAAATAATTTTATATATTTTTTATTATATATTTTATAATCAAATTTAATATTATTAATAAATTAAATCACTTACTGTTTTCGCACCTGCGGCTGTTCCAGCTTGTGGCCCTTGGGGCTACCGACGCTGGACCCGCTGTCGTGGAAGAGAAAACTAAATCCGATATGGTGATCGAGGAGGTTCCTAGCAATGCCCAGATTGCGGTAATTAAAGCAGTTAAGGCTCTAATAAGTTTGGCTTTGAAAGAAGCGAAAGTTTCGAGGAAACAAATGGTGCCAAGAAACAACTTGAAGAAGCTAGTGCTAAAGTTTCATTGCTTAGAACCTTGAAGAAACAACCCAGAGAGAGGAGATTAGCTCTCCAGCCTTGGAGTTTATTACTAATTTTGTCAAGAATATGAAACTATCATCAGCAAATAACAGGTGGGAGAGAGCAATACCTCTTCTGCTTAGCTTAATGCCATGAATGAGGCCTTCATCTTTTTCTTTGATCAAGTTTGAGGAAAGGATATTATGGCAGAGAATGAAAATATAAGGAGATAAAGGATCTCCTTGTCGAATTCCTCCGTTCATCGAAGGTATGCACGAAAGGTTTCGGTGTATCCACCATTGAGGAAATCCCCTAACAGACAGACCAGTTTATCACAAAGTCCCAATGCATTTGAAAGAAGATAGCAGGCTTACACCATCAGGTCCAAGAGAAAAAGCTGTGTTGATGATATCGTCATTAGTAATTGGAGAACAGAGATGATTTAGATTTTCTTGAGATAGCTTATATGCCATTGTTGTTACTAATTGACCAATTTCTATTGTTAACTCTTCTCCTTTTTACTAATGCTTGAAAGTATCTTGTGTTTCATTCTCCTGCAACAAACCAATCCACCCTAGACTTGTCGAACCAGTGAATTTGCTCCAGATTGAAAGCTTCTTCTAATCTGTCTCACTTGAACTCTTTCCTTAAATTACCAAAGGTGCGTGGGAATAAATTAAACTTATAAGAAATTAACAAAAATGTCACTTTTGTTAAAAATTCTATTCGTCAACACTTATAGTGTGCAAAAGAGTTACTGGCAAATGAACTTTGAGGATACAATGAAACTCAATAACTATATATCTATGTTTTGCACTAACGAAAATAGTCTATCGAGCACTGAGCGGAGCATAGCATAGACATTAATTTCTATAAAGAATTTCTACAGCAATTCTTTATAAAACAATCTATAAATATAAAATATGGTGGAAGAATAGAAAGAAACTTTGTTTCTATATTTTTTTTTTGTGTCATGCAAATGAAATTTCACACCTATTTATAAGAGATCTCATGTATAAGAACATTACTACTCAAATGGATAGACATATCTTTGACAATAAATATAATAGATGTCTACTTGAATAACATGACTATTTGTTAATAATCAAGTGAAAGAATTTTTGGTTACTTATAAATTTTCATTTGCAACTATTGAAACACTATATATATATTGAAAATGTTCCAACACTTTATTTCATCTTCTGTAGCTGCCTATAGTTCGCTCAGACCATGGTGCACTCATCTTTGATTCAGAAAACAATACTCACTTAATAGCTATATAATAATAATGATATTGTTTTTGTAATGAACCTGAATTGAACAAAAATATTTAATGGTGCTAACAGTTAGACTTAAACAATTAAGACTCGAGCTCAACTCGGCCTGTGTTCTAAATTTGTAATAAGTTTTATTATGTTATATATAGTTTATAATAATTAAATTTATAATAATATATAATATTATAATGTAAATATTAAAAAGTGTTAAATTGTTTATATATAAATTTTTAATAAATAAAAAAATATATAAAAATTATTAAAATTTGAATTTAAAAAAGAGATTAAAGAATGTGGTTATGAACTAGAGTGCCGAGAGTTTGAATTAGGACCTTTTCCCCTTAAGGTAGGAAAAACACGATCGAGATAGTGTGCCCAAAGTTATAAATTTTGAGCATTGATATTTTGGCGAAATTGAGTGGCCTTTTATTTATTAATTTTTGTATATTTACTTTATATTCTTTATACAATATTCATGACCAAAGCAAAATAAAATAAGCATTTTTTTTTACGCCCTCTAAGGCCGTCACTCTTCCTTAGCTTGGCTTGGAATAGAGTAATCATTTACAAATATAAGTAGGTTTGTACAAAATTTTAAATATATTCTTCAAGTCGGGTCGGGTTGGGCTCGAATAAGTATGAAGTATGTTACTTAAACTAGACCCAAATCTGACTTAGGCCCATGATCTAAACAATGTGTTTTCCTTAGTAAATGAACCATGAAGACCCATGTACACTAAAAAAATGAGCAAATTAATCATTATACATTAAATTAAAGAGTGAATTAGCCCTACTGTTAAAAATTTCATCTATTTTCACTGTTAAAAATTGGTCAATGTAAGCTAACATAAGGTTACAAGTGGAAAAGTAACTACTTAATTATTTTATCGGCCACATAAGTTTTTAACAATAAAAATAAATAAAAAATTTAACTCTTAATAGATCAACCTCTCGACGGTAGATTTACTGTTTATTTTCTAACAAAACCCTAAAATTCACCGGTTCGGCACAACGCATATAAAAGTTGAATTTCCAAAGGCAAAAATTAGAACCCATCCCATAAGCCTTTCACTTCAAACAACGAAAACCAAAAATGGCTGCTCTCTGTTACTCTCTACCCTCTTTAACCCTAAAACCTTCCCCTTTAAACCCGAAACCCTACCCCAATATCCCCTTCCTCAGCCACCCAAAACCCAATCTCCGCCTTCCAAAGAAACCCACCACCACCATCACCCGCATGTCATTTAACCCTACTCCAGCCACAGATCGGTTAATCTCCGTTGCAGCTTACAGTCTCCCCTTCTTCAACTCCCTTCAATACGGTCGCTACCTATTCATCCAATACCCTCAATTGGGTATTCTATTTGACCCCATTTTACCCTTCTTATCCCTCTACAAATCCGTCCCTTACGCCAGCTTCGTCGCTTTCTTTGCTTTGTACCTTGGTGTGGTTCGTAACCCGAGTTTCAGTCATTACGTTAGGTTCAATTCGATGCAGGCTGTGACATTGGATGTGTTGCTGGTGGTGCCTTTGTTGCTAACGAGGATATTTAATCCGGGTCGGGTCGGGTTGGGGTTTAAGGTCATGGTTTGGGGACATACGGGGGTTTTTGTGTTTAGTTGTTTGTGTTTTGTTTATGGGGTGGTTTCTAGTATTTTGGGTCGGACTCCATATTTACCTTTCGTTGCTGATGCTGCTGGTAGGCAAATTTAAGCAGCCTTTGTATAATTTAGTAATAATATTGTTCTTCTATTCCTTTAATTGTTTTGTATTTTAATCTGCAATACCCAGAAACTGTTGTTATAACTTCATAATTATTAAGTTTGATTTAGATGGTGGGTAGCTTTGATTTTTCTTGTATGAAATGAATTATATTTAGCTTAATCAATGGATGATAGAATATATTGTTTTTGTTCATAGATTGTTTGGGGCAGCTTGATTTGATTGTTAAAAACAAGCTGTTGATATCTAAATCTAATTCAACAGCTTGTATTATCAGCTTTGACTTTTTTTTCAGATTACTTTAAAGCACTCATTGTAGTTTGTTTTTGGGTACTTCATGAGTGGTAACGAGGATGGACCGGTTTCTCAAAAAGAAAATGCTCGAGAGACATAAGCATGTCCCGAGTAGAGATGTTATGCCTGCGACTGATCTTTGGACGGATGGGCAAGAAAGCGATGAACTCCAGATATGGTTATAGGGTCCAAGGCAAACGATTTGTGCTTTCGAGTTTATTCGAGGTCATAAGAAACCGAGCCTTCTTCTCCGGGACTGGATGGACAGAAATTAACAGAGTCCTCTTTCGGTTTGGAGCCAAGGGATGGTGTGGTTGCTTCATTCGATGAATACAATAATGGACATAACCTTGAACCAGGCCAATTCCATGCTGGTTCAATGCCTGAGAGACTTAAGCATGTTTTGAGTAGAGATGTTAAGCCCGGGCTGATCTTTGGACAGATGGGTTGATTTGTGCTTTGGGGTTCATAAGAAACTGATGAACTCCAGATATGGTTGGTTATAGGGTCCTAGGCAAATAATTTGTGCTTTTCGAGTTTATACGCGGTCATAAGAAACCGAGCCTTCTTCTTCGGGACTGGATGGACAGAAACTAACAGA
This sequence comes from Gossypium bickii, assembly GCA_025503065.1. Taxonomy (NCBI): domain Eukaryota; kingdom Viridiplantae; phylum Streptophyta; class Magnoliopsida; order Malvales; family Malvaceae; genus Gossypium; species Gossypium bickii. The sequence goes on along the minus strand of CP106714.1, from coordinate 1,615,932 downwards.
GTCCTCTTTCGATTTTTGGAACCAAGGGATCATGTTCATGTGGTTGCTTCTTTCGATGAATTCAGCAATGGACGTAGCCTTCAACCAGACCAGTTCCTTGCTACCGAAAGGTTTGATAGTTGTTGAAAAATGTGCGAGTCAATGGAAGATGATTTGACTGGGAGTGACTGGCAGGGCTCGAATGGTGGTACCATTTGATTGCTGGTCGCCTCACCGTTGTGTATTGGCTCAATGATGCCCAGTGGTTACATGAAGCATCTTCTATATGAGGTAATAGTCCTCGACATTCTGTAGGTAAAATTTATTGCATCGGTTAAGAAGCCGAGGCCAGCCCTCGTAAACATCACCATCGCCAGCAGCACCCAGATCCACCACAACTCCAGCGAAGGTGGTAACCTCTCATTAGCGGAGAAGAGAAAACCCACATTGAATGAGAGGGAGGCGGGACAACACACTGGAATAAAAAAAGGAGAAGAACTAGAGCTGAAGTAAGATGAGCAGCCGACTTAGCGGTAGATCTTAGGGTTGAAGCAGAAAAGTTTTTGGGACTCTAATTTACATATTTTTATAAGGGTTAAAATGTAAATTTATTATTTTATCAGTTTATAATTTTTAAAAGATTAGATTGAAAATTTATCATTTTTGGGTGAGCTAAAATGTAATTTAACCTTGTATTAACTTAAAATAGAAAATTGCATGTTTGCTCCTTTAAATTCTATAAAAGATTAAGTTAATACATGATTAAATTGCATTTTAACTCATATGTGATCTACCTAGGGACGGTGTCGTCTTAATCCCCTTAAAATAGAAAAGTGCATGTTTGCTCCTTTAAAGATCAAGATGACGCTGTCACTGGGTAGATCACATGTGTTCTCAACTATTTTATATAGTCTGAGTCTAATAATTTTTGGGTGACACGTATTCGAAGTCAGCTCAAATGCTCGAAGAAATCCACCCTTCTTACAACTACATATTATTTCTATCATTATTTTTAATGTTAATTTTTGGTACACTAATAATGAAAAAAAAAATAAAGAGAAAAAATGCAATTAAGTAAATAATTTTAATTGGGTGGTAATAATAGTAAGAGTTAATTGTACTAAACATCAAAGTACGACCCTCGTTCTAAATTTGTTCCTAACTTCAAAACATTCTAATACATCTTAAAACTATCAATGTTATATCAATTAATTCTTTTCATTATTAAAATTGTTAATTTAACCCTTAAATGACATATAAAATCTTATCGGACATAATTTTAATTGAAAATTTTAAAGAATGGTTTTTGAAATTAAAAACTAAAAGTAAAATAAAACTGAAAAAAAAAATTGAGATTTCTGTAAAAACCCTTAAAACCAAGATTTTTACATATTTTTTCTTTAATTTCTTATTTTAAATTATGTCATATAAAATTCGATATTTTACTTGATTTTAGTAACAAAAAGACTTTATTTATATAACATCGAAAATTTAGAAAGCAATAAAAGTATTTTAAGATTTAAGGACCAATTTAAAATAAAAGTCATAATTTGGGGATGTTGTTATAATTAACTCTAATAATAAAATTACATGTATTAATACCAGTTCCAATCTTCCCTCGTCCCGTTATTTCTCGTCGCAGTCACACCGTTCATAAAGAGCATTTGTTAAAAGAAAATCCCGATATTTTCCCGAGAAATCTTGCCAAACAAAGAAAAAAAAGGAAAAATGGTTAGCTTTCTTTCTCTCATTCAGTTATGCAGTCTTTCAATTTCGCATCATACGAACTTTCAATAATTCTTTTGTTTCTTTCCAATTTTTGTGTATTAAAGATCTGCTTTGGCTATGTTCAGCAGATCTGAATTTATTCACCTCGCATTTGAATTTAATTTCCTTCATATGCAAAATTGTTAATTTTTTCCGAAGAGTTAGACTCAGATCCAAGCTTTTTTTAATTTTGAAGGATTAAAAATTTTAAATTGGAAGTAAATTGGATTTAGAATTTTCGGGTTTAACTTGAACTGGAGTGCTAGAAAAGTATTTTAAATCGAAACTATATTTGAAGTTTTTTTTTTTTTTTTCTATTTTAAGATTTGGATTAGCTTGGTTAGTTGAATCTTTATTTTTATGCAAAATTCTTTGATTTTCTTGTTTGTAGGATTTGAATTTATTTTCCTTCACATGTATATTAGTTTTTTCTAAGTGTTAGACTCAGATCCAAGCTTTTTAGTTTTGAAGGATTAAATTTTAAAATTGAAATTAAATTGGATTTAGAATTTTAGGATTTAACTTGAACTGGAGTGCTAGAAAAGCATTTTAAAATTGAAACTATATTTGAAGGATTTTTTTTTATCTTTTTTAAGATTTGAATTAGCTTGGTTAGTTGAATCTTTATTTATATGGAAGTTTCATTGATTTTCTTGTTTGTAGGAGTTATGCCCTACAATTAAGAACATCCTTCTTTTGGATTCTGAAGGGAAACGTATAGCTGTTAAGTATTACTCAGATGACTGGCCAACGAATGCTGCTAAGGAAGCTTTTGAGAAAGCTGTGTTTACCAAAACCCAGAAGACTAATGCTCGAACTGAAGGTAGATCAGTTTTTGCACCATTTTTCCCTTCGTTAATGCTTCCTTACATTTCATTTGATTTGATTTTTGTATGTATGGATCCTATAGATATGTTAGGAAGGTTGATCAATGGTGCTCACAATTTATTGGGATTGAGAATTAAAAAAAAAAAAAAAAAAGGCTCTTTTCTTGTGCATAAAGGGTTTACCTTGGATATATTGTTTTGGACATTGTTTGCCTTTTACCATTTTCTTGTGTTACTCGGACTCAGCTGTGAGTGTCGGATACAGATATGTATCCCACACGGGTATGGTTAGTCTTTTCTAAGTTTTTCTATGTATTGGGAGATCCTTGGATGTCATATCCTCGTATCCGTGTGTCAGGCATGAGTGTCATACAAGAGTACTTAAGCAACATAGCCATTTTCTTGGGTCAATTAGAACCATTTCACTCTAGCTCTTCATTTTTCTTGAATAATCCATGTTCGAATCACCCATATTCGAGACATAATCAGATACGAGTATATAGGTGCAATCCTCCAAATATGTGAATTATTGTTGTTTATAAAATTGACATATTTGCATCTCACATTTACTCCCGAATCCATGTAACATGGAAAAAGAAACATTATCGGTTGGCTCATATTGCTATTTTAACATGGTGCGGTTTTTACAGCTGAGATAACAATGTTTGACAACTATATTGTTGTATACAAGTTCGTTCAAGACCTTCACTTTTTTGTTACCGGAGGTGAAAATGAAAACGAGATCATCTTGGCCACAGTGCTTCAGGGATTTTTTGATGCTGTTGGCCTCCTCCTTAGGTTTTTTTCATCATACTTTGTACTATAACTGTCTTCTGATACGTTTGTGTTCGATATCATTATCCTAACTTTAGAATATTCCCTTTGTTCCAGAGGCACTGAGGACAAAAAGGAAGCATTGGAGAACTTGGATCTTATTTTGTTGTGCCTCGATGAGATTGTTGATGGCGGGTATGAATTATCATTCATTGTACTATCGTAGTTTACATAATTTTGCTTCATGAATCTCCGAGTAGATAAATTTTCTTTGCTTGTTCGATTATTTAAAGTGTCTCTGGTAAAATTCTTCGCCAGAAATGTCTCTTAATTCTTCTCCTCAAAATACTCTAGGTTAAACATCTGGCTAGTTCTGTTCTAATCACACATTTTATCCTCTAATGATGTATGCCAGAATACAGGCCGAAAAAGAAAGGAAGCGATTAGTTTTTATGGTTTCCATTCATGTATGTTTGGATTTATTGGATAGGGAATGAAAAAAGGATAGAAATTAGGATATAGAACCAAGGGGAGCCACTAGAAGCAACTGTCCCCATATGATGCTTCTCCAATCATTGTGTTTAACTTTCTTTTTTCCCCTTTTTTTAATCTATGGACAGTATCATTCTTGAAACTGATGCAAATGTCATTGCCGGAAAAGTTGATAGTCATAGTATGGATGCCGGAGCTCCTTTGTCCGAGCAGGTAAGCTTACTTCTTTTTCATTCTTCTGATTATCCCTTAGCCAAATCCATTGCTATCATATTAACATATTTGGTGTTCCAACAGACAATAACTCAAGCATTGGCTACCGCTCGTGAACATCTTACGAGATCTCTCCTCAAGTAAAATGTGTTTACTTTGAACCAAACAAGATAAGCTCGACGGTATTATCTTTCCGTAATGATACTGTACTTGATATGTTTTAGGATAATTTTTGTGCCTTGTTTTGAATGCGACAGAACTGAATATATACTTGCGGCGGATGTTGTTTACATTGATGTTATTGCAATGTTGTGCTTTCTTGATACTATTTGTCCTGCCATCTCATTGCATCCAATAAAAGCATTCGAGTTTGAATCCGGGATAGAAATGATCGTAATTGTATTCATCGGTGTTATGATTGTTATGATTACGAGTACAAAATTTATCGTCTTTCAGCCGAACTTCTTTTAGCCATCAATAGCTAGCAAATGGTGCATATTATGGTACTTGAACAGTTGTATATGTGTTATTGGATGAGAACATAATCGGCATCGTCAAGGAATCCATCTCCGCTAGTTGGGGTCAAGTTATTCCGATACGTACTTTTACGAACCTGGGCATGAGCTTCCGCTTCGTGTTGGAACATTTTAACCAGCTCTTGTAACTCTAGCTTCCTAACTTGCACTAGCTCTTCATTTATAGGCTCTCTTAACCCGAGATAAAGCATGCCAATAACGATTAGCACAACTCCGATGACAACGAGGATGGCCGTAAACAAACCAAACGCATATGGTGTACCCTCTGCCCCGGGGATCCCATCAACATTGATTCCAAACAGCCCAGTAATAATGGTAAGAACAAGACCACAACCACCAAAAACACCTAAATTATGAGTTACCCTAAGGCTTCGGTCCTGCAATAATGTAATCGGTAATAGGCAAATGAAGTTACCGGATCACTCAGAACAAGGTAAAAGAATGAGACAGGCTTCGAAATCGATGAAATTATACAAACCTGTAACCACGCACGAACAGTGCTTTGCATAACATCTTGAATAGTAAACAAACGACCACGAACTGCTTCTTGCTCTTCAATCATCTCTCTTGTGTTCTTTCGTATTCCTTCCAGCAACATTCTAGCCGCATTCCCCCGTAAATGTTGCAGAAGCTCGAAAACAATCTCTTCTCTCGCATGGAGTGACCATTTCACTCTGATAACCTAACAGGGAAAAACACAAAATTCATGAACATGCGCCGCATAAACTACATAAGACGTCTAGATGCTCGTGTTTACTGTATGGTTTCTGAGTTGCAGAAAAGGACACAGATTTACGAGGTTTGCATTTTCGAGCAGATATAATTTTACAAACAATATAGTAGCGAGTTAATTATGCTTGACATCCCCAAACTATGATTTGACATCCCCAAATTGGTCCCCAAAGTTCAAAATTTTCTAATTGCATCCTTAAACTATCGATATTATATCGATCAGGTCCTTTTCAAAACTGTTAATTTAACCATTGAATGACATGTAAAATCTCATGTGACATAATTTAAAATGAAATTTTAAGAAAAAATGTCGCCACAACTTTTAAAATTAAAAACAAAATAAAACGAAATGAAAAAGAAAGTGAATGATAATTTCTATAAAAGTTTGAAAACCTCAAACCAAAATTCTTATAATATTCATTTCTCTTTAAATCTTTCATTTTAAATTATGTCACATAAGATACGACGTCTCATTTAACGGTTAAATTAACGATTTTAATAACAAAAGGACCTTATAGATATAACATAAATAGTGTAATTAGAATGTTTTGAAGCTTGAATACCAATTTAAAATGAGGGTCATAATTTAGGGATGTTTGGTGCAACTATATAGTAGCACTATATAGTTTACCAGAGCAAGGGAGATGAAAACTCAGATAATATTTAGAAAGTGCGACTTCCATATCAGAACAAGTTCGAGCAACTAAGCTTTATCCTGAGAGTAGTTGCGAGCTCTCTTGTTGGTGCTCCATATTGCTCAAACTCCTCATTTTTCCTGAAGTACCCGTGTCCAATACATAATCAGACATAGGTACGAAGATGTGACTCTTCATTTACACAGCCATATCAAAGGCATTCTCTAATGCGAACACAACCAATTAGAAATATCTCTAATAGCTATGCAATTTGAGGTAAAAGTACCATAAAGGCCTCAAATTGCATTTTACCCCCTCTACTTAAGAAATGAGCAAACTGATCATTTCTATTAAAAATTTCTTTCATTTGTAATGTTAAAAACTGATGTGGCTGATGAAACGACTAGATAGTCATACAAAGACTAACTTTTAACACTAGAAATGTATAAATTTTTTAACATAATGACCAAATTGCTCTTTGACCTAACGGATAAAGACTAATTTGCATTTTTTTTAGTAGGGGGCAAAATGCATTCCGACTCTTAGTACAAAGGCTCCATGGTACTCTTATCTACAATTTGGAATATTAAGAAGTTATCAAAGTTCACCACATATAATTGTTTTCCAATTACAATGACGGATTTTGATCGAGTGAAGGAACGTAATGTACCTGCGTTGACAATCTTCGGATTTCTTGGTTCATAATAACGGCGAAAAGATTCATGTCCTCGTGGTTTCTCCTACACAATAAAACTATTCTTCACTCACATTTCCTATGCGTGAAAATATCAAAAACTCCATGCTAAAGAGAAAATTTTATATGATCTTTTTAAGTAAAGAACCTGTTCATAAACTTCAATTCGATCTCATCTGCTGCCCCGAAAATGGATTTACGAAACAACCTTACAAATTGAAATTGTTAAAGAGAAACTATGAATTAGTTTAAGAACCACAAAATGAGGCATGTATATATATACACCAAATATTAATAAACTACTTTCATACAGAAATGGGTAAAAAGTACCATGAAGGTCCTTAAACTAAGAGTCAGATTGTATTTTGCCTGTTCTACTCAAAAAATAGACATATTAATCCCTATACGTTACCTCAAAGAGCAAATTGATCTTTTCTATTAAAAATTTCACCCAATTGTACTGTTAAAAACTGGCATGGCTGGCGGAATAATCAGACAATAACACATCGCGCGCCATGTGTACCTCATGTTAACGTACAAGAACCAGCTTTTAATAGTAAAAATTGATGGAATTTTTAGCGAAAGGACTAATTTGCTCTTTGGTCTAACATTCAGGGATCAATTTGCCCATTTCTTAAAATAGAGGGGGCAAAATGCAATCCGACTTCTAATACAAGAGTCTCCATGATACTTTTACCTATAGAATTGCAACCATTACAGTTTTCTTCCAATGACGTTCAAGTTGATGAAACTGCAGTTTTTCTTCATGTAAAATGTTCGATTTACTGAAATTTTCAATTGATATAATAATATGTATTGATAAACATTGTTTCAAACATCAATGCACATGTATGACTATGGTATACAAATACAAAAATGGTATGGCTTCAATGGAGAAAAACATTAGGAATGGTCATCTGATACTTTGCAATGCTAAGAACTCGACACTGAGGTGAAAAAGGGGCATCGATATGTGCCTGATCCATGTTTCGAACAAACAATATGTTGGTTACGAAAACAAAAACTTCACTTAAAATAAAATAAAAAAGAGTAAATTGCACCAAACATCTCCAAACTATGACCCTCATACTAAATTGATCTTCAAACTTTAAAACGTTCTAGACTTCTAGTTACATCCTCCAACTATCGATGTTATATCAATCAAATCCTTACATTATTGAAACCATTAATTTAACAATTAAATGACACGTAAGATCTTATATCACATAAAATCTTACATCTCATTTAACGGTTAAATTAACGATTTAGTAACGGAAGGGCCTTATTGATATAATATCGATAGTTTGAGGATGTAACTAGAATGCTTTGAAGTTTAATGACCAATCTAGAATGAAGGTCATAGTTTGGGGATCTCTGATGCAATTAATTCAATAAAAGAAGTGACAGACAAGTACTTGATATGTCTGCCTTGGATAACTGATGAGATCACAAACACATAAAGGAGGAAAGACTTGATAGCAGAGTTAACATGAATATTAATAAGTTAAACTACCTGTCATCCCACCGTGTAAGGCGGCAAGCTAGATGTGCTATGACTTCATGAACTGTTCTAGGCACGTTGTGACCTCCAGCAGCAAGAAGCTCCTGAAAAAAATGGTATGCAACGATAATCACATGGAACTGTTAGCTTGTATAGGATAATATATGAAAGCAACTTTGTGACGGGTTGTAAAAAATGAACAACCTGAACTTCCATTATTCCGAGAACATTTACACCAGATACGGTCCCTTTTACGTGCATAACAGTTAAGAGGAAGTTTTGCGCTTGCCAAGAACGGAGCACGATAGGGATGTCATCTTCCTCGACAAGTGGATCTCCAACTGATTGTCCCAATAGCTCAAATAACAGCCCTCCTGCCACTCTAACTGGGACCTTTTATAAATGATAAAATTCGCAATCAATTATCTAACAAAACTAAATACCACTAAGGAGGTTTCATATGATATCCTGTATACGAATTATTACATTTGAATAGATATCAAGTGGGATACTGGTAAGAAACAGCCGGTAAACTACACTGGTGGTCACCTACTTATTGGGAAGCTACTTTTTTGGTCACCCAATTATGAAATGTTACAAAATGGTCACCCAACTATTTGATTGTCTTTTTTGGTCACCAGCTGTTAAATGGCCAAAGGAAAGATGACCTGAGCTTTTAAATTTGGCATAATGGTAACTTTGACCCTCAACATTTATACATGGTGTCAATTTAGTTTTGATTCTAAAAAATTTAAACCTCAATATTTGAACATTATGTGATTTGTTCTTTTTTGTAGTCTTGCTTTTCTTTCTGATCTTTTCACCAAAAAACTAAAAAAACATCTTTTCTCATTCTTATAAAATTAATCCTCAATGTCACAAAGAATGGAAATACCTAAAAATCCATTATAATAAATTTCCTCTTTTCTCATTCTTTTAAAATTAGTGTCACAAGAAAGCAAAACTACAAAAAAAGACCAAATCATACAATGTGTAAATGTTGAGGGTTAAAATTTTTAGAATTAAGACTTAATGGATAAAATGTATAAATGTTGAGGATTAAAGTTGCTATTAAACCAATTTTAAAAGCTACCAAATTATTTTTCCATTAGTAATGTAACGGCTAGTGGCCAAAAAAGAAAAAAAAAACGAATAGTTGGGTGACAATTTTGTAACTTCTTATAGTTGGGTGACCAAAAATGAAATTTAGTAATAGTTGAGCGACTACCATTGTAATTTACCTAAAAGAAATTAGCAAAGATGCAGGCTAATCTTCATACTTCTCTCGAAATGCGTATAATACTATATCACCATTTAGTTGACATTAGACAGAATCAAACAGCACATAACTCAAGTTGATATTCTATCACCACTTAGTTGAGACTCGAGAGAATCGAATAGTACATAACTTGATTTAACTCGAAACTCGTTAAAATGATATTTAACTGATGCAAAATAAACTTTACCTAAAGAATGTCGGGGACTATTACCTCGTATAGAAGGTGCTTCATCCGCTCACTTATCAGTTTGCTTTCATCTCTCAAAGCTAAGCTAACAGCAGGATGTAACCATTGAGCATTGTTGAGCCAAGACACAACGGTGGGGTTACCGGCAGCTAAATGGCACCACCATATGGGCCCTGCCGGTTGTTCCCAATACGGAGCTGCTAAATCTGCAACGGTTAAATCATCTTCATTATCTATCCATTCGAACTGTTGTGAATCCCAGCTTCCATTGACTTGCACATTTTTGACAAGGTCCGAAATTCTTTCCCATCCGATAGGTGCCCAATAACTTCCATCAAATCTTTCGGTAGTATGAAACCGGCTTGGTTGAAGGCTATGTCCATTATTGTATTCATCTAAAGAAACAGCTACACGATCCCTTGACTCTAAACCGAAAGAGGATTCCATTACTTTCTGTTCATCAAGTCCTCGAGAAGATGCCTCGGTTAGTTTATTGGCAGGCACTTGCACCCTATAACCATATCTTGTGTTCATCGGTTTCTTATGGCCTCGAATAAACTCAAAAGCACAAATCAATCCGTCTGTCCAAAGATCGGTCCCAGGCAAAACATCTCTACTCAGAACATGTTTATGTTTCTCAGGCATTTTTGTTTTATTCTTTTGAGAAACTGACCGATCCTCGTTATCACTCATGATCCTTTTCTATATACAAAACATTCCAAAACAAAGAAGCAACATCAGCTAACACATTCATACCCTTAATAATAAGCAAGGTAAAGTTATCATGGAGGCCGTTGTACTAGGAGTCAAATAGCATTTTTTACTCAAAAAATGGACAAATTAGTCCTTATACGTTAGACCAAAGAGCAAACTGATCCTTTTTGTTAATAATTTCAACAATTTCTACTGTTAAAAACTGGCTTGGCTGACAAAATAACCAAAACACGTGTACCTCAATTTAACATTCAATGACCAGTTTTTAATAGTAAAATGGATGGAACTTTTTTATCTAACATACAGATACTAATTTGCCCATTTTTTGAGTAGAGAGTGGCAAAATGCAATCTAATTCCTAGTACAACGGCCACCATGGTACTTTTACCTAATAAGCACTCGTCGAATTGACACTAACCCGAAACATACTAACCTCTAAGCTATCTCCTTTAACGCCATCAAATACCCAAAAAACAAACTACAATGAGTGCTTTAGGTAACCTGAAAAATTCAAAGCTGATAATACAAACTGTTGAATTAGATACCAACAGCTTGTTTTTAACAATCAAATCAAGCTGCCCCATACAATCTGTGAACAAAAACAATATACAAAAGTTTTCTATCATCCATCGATTAAGCTAAATATAATTCATTTTAACAATCACAAAACAAGCGAAAGAACAAAAATAAATAAAAAATCAAAGCTACCCATCATTTAAATCAACCATATCTCACTTGATATATATATGGCTTATATAAATTTTCCCTAAATTATCATGAACTTTTAGTAACAATTTCATGCTCAACTTTTCACATTAATTTATGTCATTTTTTTAATCAACCATTCAAAGATTCCAATCTTCGAAAAGAATTAAATTACTAAATAATAAAATAATTAAAAGCAAATAAAAAAGAATATTACCTCAAGATCAGAAGCTGCTTCAGCTTTAATTTTTAAAAGAAAAAAAAAATTGTAAGGAAAATGCTGGGAAAGAAAGAGTTGATTTTGAGAGGTAATATTAACTGAGAGACATGTGAAATGGAAAAAGCTTGAAGATTGAAGATAAAAAAGAATATGTAAAAGAAAGAATATTAATTATTATAAATTAAATATCTATACGAAAATAAATAATTGAGTTGGGCTAAATTCTCAATTGGAAAATAAAAGCCCACTCAACTGCAACTTTTGTTAACTAAATCGATATTTAACCTAAATATAAGTCGATCGAGTCCTAAATCGATTGGCATGTGCATTGTTATTAATACAGTAAGATATGGATTCAATTGCGTTAAAGCGTATTATACTACTATTTATGTGTTGAGGATAAATCTGTTCATGGGCCGAGTTACTTGCTCAGCCTGAAAGCTTGCTCGAAATTTTGAAGGGTTGGGAAAAAATTAAGCCCGTTTAAAATATGGGTTGGGCGTTGGCTTAAATATTCAAGGCTCGAGCTTGGCCTAGTCCGTTTTAAGTTTATAATATTTTATATTATGTTATTTTTATATATTATGTAGTTTAGAACATAATAAAAAAATAAACTTATACTAAATATATAATACTACTTTAATGTAAATATTAAAATAATGCTAAGATGACTATATAAAAATTTTCAATAAATAAAAAAATGTATAAATTTATTAAATATAAAAATAAAATAAATACTTAAAAATTTTAAAAATATATGGGCGGGTCTAAAATAGGCATGAGTTAATCTTTTACAAATATAGGCGGTTTTGGGTAAAAGTTTAGACCCATATTTCAAGCTAAGATGGGCTTGGACAAGGAAAAAGTATGTTAAATCATGCTTAAACCCGACTCGAACTCGACCCAAACCGGCCCATAAGCACTTTTAGTTTGGGAAGGGATATGGGTAGTTTTAGGTATTATATCAAAAAGGACATATATGATCATAACCTATAATAAAATTGTTGAAAAAACTCCAAATATACAAATAGTATGACCTGGTAGCAGTTATTATTATTTTATCAGTTCAATATTAACGAAAGGGTAAGGTGATGATGAATTTTGAACTCGTATTATCTAGAGCAAGAAAAAATATAATATTTAGTGGAGTATGATTTGTTTTTAAGTAAAGGGCATGTTTATCCTAATTTGATATGTATGTTATATTGAAGTTTTCGTGTTTTTGGTAATTTCACCGTTTGTTTGGTGTCACTAAATCAGGTGACACCAAGTTCAATCAATCGCTTCGTGACAATATAAATGACAATTGTTATTATTTTTATAGATCAGATCAATTTAGATTTTAAAATTTCTGAATCATTTAAATTTAGATCAATTTTGATATCAAGTAATTTTTGAGGTTTTGGAAACATTATTTATGCTTACATATCTTTTCCATTTTATTCATTTCTTTTAGTTTATATAATGTCCAATTTAACTTTTATTTGCATTTTTTTTAATTTAGCACTTATCAAATTTAAAAAAAAAATAATTCGACCGTTGAACTTTAAAGAAAAAAAAATCCAGTTGATTTTTAACGAAAATACAAACTAAGATGTTAAAATTTTAAACATGTCAACCTACGTAACACTTCATGTGTACTTTATACTATTTTTTTTATAAACCTTTTTGTAAGTTTTTATTTTTTTATAAATTTTAAATTATTTGTTGACATAACACATAAGACACAATATCATATTAACAAAAAGTGTATATTAACTACCACACAAATTGACTCGCCAACAATGTTCAAAAACTAAAATTTTAATCAAAATTCAAAAAATTAATGACTAAATTTAACTAAAAAAAACCAAATTAATAAAAAATATATTGAGGACTAAATTTATCATTATATCTTTTTACCATCATTAAAATAGTTATCTTAACCTCTCATTTTCTCCGGATCCGTTTAATTCAAACCCAAAACTAATTCGAAACATTCCAAGTTCAAAATGTCAAATATTTGAATAACCCAAAAATGTAACTTGAAATGTCCATAACTATCCGAAAAACCATAACTCAAAACTCAAAACAACTCAAACTCAGAAATAATTTGAACCAAATACAATTCAAACCCAAAATTAACTCAAACCTAAACATACTCAAGCTTGAAATTGACACAAAGCAAAAAAAAAAAAAAATCAAATTTTTTTTAAAACCAACCTAAAACTAACTAGATTGACTTGCCTAATAGGATGTTCAATCGATTAACCAACTCAAACTATCAATAACCAAATTAACCAACCCTTTTAAACTCTTAATTGTCAACCAAACTAATTTTTTTTCAAAAAAAACTAACTGAACCGAACTTTTTCAGTTAATTCAATCTATTAACCAAAATTTATTTATATATATTTTTATTTTTGGATAAAAGAATTATAAAACATAAAAAAAAATTTAATCGAATTAATCCACCCATTAATTTATACATCCAAAAAATTAACCAAACCGTCCAACCCCGACCAAATACTTATATATTATAATATTATTTATTAAGTTCAATTAATTCAATTAACCGACCGATTACAAGCCGAATTAACCGTTGGCTGAACTTCCAAAAAATTATTAACCGATCCCGACCAAATTAATTCAATTAACCAACTGGTTAACCAAATTCATTCGGTTTTACCCGAAATTTGCACACCCCTACTGACCGATTAACGGATGGAACCACTTTTAACAAAATTCCACAAGTTCGCTTACAATTGCTTGGCATCAGCCCAAATAATCCAAAATCGAATTTTATGATGAAATCAGATTGGGTCAAGTTCATATTCAAGTTAGCCCGATTGTGCTTTCGTGTTCGAAGTAGAATTGACAGGTCTAATCTCGTGTCTAAAACCAGTGATTACTCATTATGATACAACCTTGCAAACAATACTTGCTCAGCTTAACGGCAAAAAAAACCCGGAACACGTAAAGCCGAAACAAATTAAACCAAATCAACCCAGATCGATATGGTTCGAGCTTAAAAAAAGGCAACCCTGTAATACCTTTAAGCAAGAACCTTATGGTAGTACTAAGATTCGCTTTGTATAGCTAAAAATCTTTGTAAAAAACAGCAATAGCTCGAAACTAGAATTCGAAAGGAGGCAACAAAGATAAGCCATAGGAAGCATACAGAGAGTTCCGATTGTGCCACGCATGCCGTCCGGTAGAGAAGAACTCTACAGAAAGTCATACTGTGTAGCGATTCTTGGCACCTCTGTCGAGCTTCTTTGCATCATCCTGAAAAGGGCAAATAGGAAGTGTTTGTTTATAAAGCAAGAAACTCAAGACATAAACCCGAAAGATCACTGCAAACTAAAAGAAGCCATTACATGAAATATGAAGCCGATAGTGTCGTTGTAATCAAGTAACTCTTTCCACTGTTTCCCGATGCTCATCTGCATCCATACCAAGAAAAACCCGTGAGAACAGTCAAGGAAGTTGCGATAAAAGTACCATGGAAACCCCTGTACTAAGAGTTTGATAGCATTTTGCCCCATTTACTCAAAAAATAGGCAAATTAGTCCCTATACTTTAGATTAAAGAGTAAATTGGTCTTTATGTTAAAATTTTCATCCATCTGTACTGTTAAAAACTAACGTTGCTGACAAATTAATTAGACAGAGACACGTGACATGCCGCATGTACCTCGTACTGAGGTACAAAGACTGATTTTTTAACAAAATGACCAGTTTACTATTTGATCTAATATATAAAGATAGATTTGCCCATTTTACGAGTAGAGAGGGCAAAATTCAATCCAACTCTTAGTACAGAGGCTCTATAATACTTCTACTGTCATTTTTTGTAATGAAGTAACTCTTAAGTCACCTGCGCAGTTTCATTGGCAGCATTCTTGGTCCACAATGCTATTCTTTCCACCTTGTTTCTCACACTGACAACTGCTCCGCAGATTTCATCACCGTACTCAAACTGTTCCCCTATCAAAGCCATCAACTAGTACAGAAAAAAATATACAACAGATGAGGCCTTGTTTTTCACTTAAGCATCGAATTTTCAGGAAAAAATATACCATTATATCATCTGAAACAATACCGTGTACAACCAAGACGTATCTGATTTCCCCCTTTGGAAATTTACAGTCCACTTGCCTCCGTTAGCACAGACAGGGTCTTCCCATTTGGGCTCGATTTTATATTTGAAACAATGGAAGTCCGCTCCCATAGCCGATTTGCTTGGATGATGTATGTTATTGTAAAGACTGTAATCGGAAAAGTTCGAAAGTTAAATACATAGCTGACATTCACTTGAGAAACAAATAGAAACAAACAAAATAAATGACACATGAAATCCGCAATCAATGGCAGCGATATATATGAAGATGGTCCAAATAGCTGTTTTCTGATGATCGCGTAACTTATTTGACAGGAGACACCAAGCAAGAATCCCAAATTTTAATAAACAAAGATTAAATTACCTTATGTCAGATAAAACCACTTCCACAAGGTTGATTACAACGAAATTTAAAGAACAGACCAATTTAACATCATCCATTACGATCTAAGATCCTTACAGTAAACATTCTTTGATGATAACAGTTAAAGCAGTCCCATTTACATTCATGGCTCACACACACACATACATATATATATATATGTGAAAAATTTCCCACAATAACAGTTAAAGCAAATATAAACAAACAGGTGCAAGCTCACACACACACATATATATGAAAAATTTTCCACAATAACAGTTAAAGCGATCCCATTTACACTAATCATATATATAAACGAACATGCGTGAACACACACACAACACATGTGAAAAATAATCCACAATAACAGTTAATGCAATCCCGTAATTCCCATTTACACTCATCACATATATATGTATGTGTACATATATACATGAACACTCTTCCACAATAACAGTCAAAGCAAATCCCATTTACACTCATCATATATATATATGCATATTGGTATATGTATATGTAATCGCAAGATTATAAACAGCAATAGTTAACTTCATTGTAATGAGTACACTAAATTACAAAAATAAAAATAAAAAATTGGAGTACCAAACAAAAAAATAACTATAGATTATTCAAGGATTTGGTACTACAAATTCATTATGAAGCCCTATTTTGAATAAACGTTATACATTCATTAAATGATCAATAGCAGAAGTAAAACAAAAGCCCTAAATCAAATTTCCAAATTTCAAGAAACCCAAACATCTCCAAAACCCCCAAAAAGTAACCCAAAAAACTAATCCAACATCCAACATATCATCAAAAACTCAAATCACACCTTTATAATAAAAAAATCAAAAAAGAAGAGAAAAATAATAACCTCCAGAATTGTTCGATGGTGGAGAAAGTGTAAAGAGGGCGCATAGAACTACCCCAACTAGCTTGTTTTGATTTAGCATGAGGGTTATAAAACCAAAAGGTCCATGAATGCTCCAACGGGTGAGGCTGTTCGACGACACCTTTTTTTAACGAAGACGACGTCGTATCATCTTCTTCACCTGCGATCTCCCCTTCTTCAAGTTCACCATCTTCTTCATCTTTAGTGTTAGGGTTAGGGTTCTTGTTTTCTTCTTCGTTGATGTTCATTGACCTGAGATTTTCTTAAAGCCCCATTTTTTCTCTCTCGATTTTCTTTCACTTTCCTCATTTTCTTTGATTTTTATTTGTTCTTTAAATTGCCCAAAGGCAAAAAGAAGCCCCATGGATCCTTATAAATTGACCCACAAACCGACTTTATTTCATTGGTCAATAAATAAAGTGGATATTATAAATTTTGACCAAGTTCACTTTTGTAATACACTTTTTTTTCATGGCCCAAGATAAAATTGGATGGATCGAGATTTAATTGATACAATAATCCTAATAAAAATCTACAGTTAAACTAGTTTAATAATTTTTTTATATTTTTATAAATTTTTAATTATTTATTTAATTATTGTTGGTCTGGTGGTCGAATCGGTCGAAGTAGTTGAATCTAGAATCGGTGATTAAACCTATTCAAACACTAGTCCGTTTATTAAAACATTGAATACGATACCCTGATATTGTATGACCTCATCACTTAATAATTTATATAATTTTTAAAATTTTCGATGTAACACAATTTCTGATTCGGTCCCTTTTACATGCAGAACAGTTGAGAGGAAGTTTTGCGCTTGCCAAGAACGAAGCACGATAGGGATGTCATCTTCCTCGACAAGTGGACCTCCAACTGATTGTCTCAATAACTCAAATAACAGCCCTCTTGCCACTCTAACCACGACCTTTTATAAATGATAAAATTCGCAATCAATTATCTAACAAAACCAAATACCACTAAGGAGGTTTCATATGATACCCTGTATATAGGGGTGAGCAAAATTCGATTCGACTCGAAAAACTCGATAAAATTTTCAAATTTTGAATTAAATAGTTCGAGTTATTTGAGTTAATCAAGTTTTTTGGATCAACTCGAATAAAAAATTAAGTTTTTTGGTTTAACTCGAATGTGAATTACACAATTCGAGTTATCCGAAAATCCGAATAAGAAAAGATAAAACTACGGCATTTTGATAAATGTTTACCTTTTCTAAAGTTAAAAGTCAAAATCATTAAGTTAAAAGTCAAAACTACGTTGTATTGATAAATGTTTGTTTCTGTAGTTAAATAATTTTATACTTCGTTTACTAGTTAAATAATTGGTTCATGTAAATGCAACATTAAGTATAAATAATAGGATTCGTTAACTCGACTCGACTTGACTCGAAATTTTTTGACTCGATTTGATCCGATTCGAAAAAAATTCAAATTGAGTTCGGTTGCTAAAATAGGATTCGTCAACTCGACTAACTCGAAATTTTTTTACTCGATTTGACTCGACTCGATCGAATACTCACCCCTACCTGTATACGAATTATTACATTTGAATAGATATTTGGGATACTGATAAGAAATAGCCGGTAAACTACTAATTATTGGGAAACTACTTTTTTGGTCACTCAACTATTTAATTTTGTCTTTTTTGGTCACCAGCCGTTAAATGGCCAAAGGAAAGATGACCTGTGCTTTTAAATTTGGCATAATGTAACTTTGACCCTCAACATTTATACATAGTGTCAATGTAGTTTTGATTCTAAAAAAATTAACCCTCAATATTTGAGCATTATGTGATTTGATCTTTTTTATAGTTCTGCTTTTCTTTCTGATCTTTTCACTAAAAAAACTAAAAAAAAATATCTTTTCTCATTCTTTTAAAATTAATCCTCAATGTCACAAAGAATGAAAATACCTAAAAATCCATTATAATAAATTTTATCTTTTCTCATTCTTTTAAAATTAATGTCACAAAGAAAATCAAAACTACAAAAAAAGACCAAATCATACAATGTGTAAATGTTGAGGGTTAAAATTTTTAGAATTAAGACTAAATAAATAAAATATATAAATGTTGAGGGTTAAAGTTGCTATTAAACCAATTTTAAAAGCTACCAAATTATTTTTCCATTAGTAATGTAATGGCTGGTGGCCAAAAAAGAAAAGAAAAAAATGAATAGTTAGGTGACAATTTTGTAACTTCTTATAGTTAGGTGACCAAAAATGAAATTTAGTAATAATTGAGTGACTACCATTGTAGTTTACCCTAAAAGAAATTAGCAAAGATGCAGGCTACTATTCAATCTCTTCATACTTTTCTCGAAATGCGTATAATACTATATCACCATTTAGTTGACATTAGACACAATCAAACAGCACATAACTCAAGTTGATATTCTATCACCACTTAGTTGAGACTCGAGAGAATCGAATGCTCCATAATTTGATTTAAACTCGAAACTCGTTAAAATAATATTTAACTGATGCAAAATAAACTTTACCTAAAGAATGTCGGGGACAATTACCTCGTATAGAAGGTGCTTCATCCGCTCACTTATCAGTTTGCTTTCATCTCTCAAAGCTAACAGCAGGATGTAACCATTGAGCATTGTTGAGCCAAGACACAACGGTGGGGTTACCGGCAGCTAAATGGCACCACCATATGGGCCCTTCTGGTCGCTCCCAATACGGAGCTGCTAAATCTGCAATGGTTAAATCATCTTCATTATCTATCCATTCAAACTGTTGTGAATCCCAGCTTCCATTGACTTGCACATTTTTGACAAGGTCCGGAATTCTTTCCCACCCGATAGGTGCCCAATAACTTCAATCAAATCTTTCGGCAGTATGAAATCGGCTTGGTTGAAGGCTATGTCCATTATTGTATTCATCTAAAGAAACAGCCACATGATCCCTTGACTCTAAACCGAAAGAGGATTCCATTACTTTCTGTTCATCAAGTCCTCGAGAAGATGCCTCGGTTAGTTTATTGGCGAGCACTTGCACCCTATAACCATATCTTGTGTTCATCGGTTTCTTATGGCCTCGAATAAACTCAAAAGCACAAATCAATCCGTCATGTCCCAAAGATCAGTCCGGCAAAACATCTCTACTCGTAACATGTTTATGTTTCTCGGGCATTTTTGTTTTATTCTTTTGAGAAATTGACCGATCCTCGTTATCACTCATGATCCTTTTCTATATACAAAATATTCCAAAACAAAGAAGCAACATCAGCTAACACATTCATACCCTTAATAATAAGCACGGTAAAGTTATTGTGGAGGCCGTTGTACTAGGAGTCAAATAGCATTTTTTACTCAAAAAATAGACAAATTAGTCCTTATACATTAGACCAAAGAGCAAACCGATCCTTTTTGTTAATAATTTCAACAATTCTCTCTTGTTAAAAAGCTTGCTTGGTGACACAATAACCAAAACACGTGTACCTCAATTTAACATTCAATGACCAGTTTTTAATAGTAAAATGGATGAAACTTTTTTATCTAACGTACAGATACTAATTTGCCCTTTTTTTGAGTAGAGTGTGACAAAATACAATCTAATTCCTAGTACAACGGCCACCATGGTACTTGTAATAACCAAATTTTGCCCGGGTCCTCAATCGAACCCGAGCCCAATTACAAAACCAAAAATTGGAATAAAACAAAATACCATTAAACAGTCCAAAAAATAACAGTCCAATTACAAGCCCAAAACCAGACAAAACAGAGCTTAACCCAAATTGAATCAGTCTCTAACCCAATTTTACAATGGCCCAATGGCCCAAAAGCATTAAAACTTTTTAGCAGAGGAGAAACCCTAGTCTCAAGCTATGCGCCGCCAGGACCTTTCGGCTGCCACACGCGCGTCTGTCACACGCGCCCCGCGTCGTTTCGATGACCCACGCTCGACACGCGCGTCGCTCCAGATTCCCACGCACGCGTCTCTCCACCAAAGACTTTTTCCCATGCCTGCGGCTTCGCATGTCTCGAAATCGCAGCTTGCAAAGACGCACCTCGCCCACGACCTGCAAAAGAAGAACAAAACGACAAGAAAACACACAGCAACGAAGGCAGAAAACAACAGAGCATGAGACAAATAATAGACTATCAAAAAGATGGTATATTTCGACTATATAGGTGCAAAACTCAGGGTAAAACGGGGGGATTTTTTTTTGGATTTTTCTTATTTCGGGGAGAAGAAACCGAAAGCAAACAATTTCAGGGGGACTCCTGTTACGAACACGGAGATATTATAAAAAAAAAAAAAAAAAAGAACTCTTGTAATCTCGTTCTTTTTACGAACATCAGAAATCAAAAAAAGCAAGAACAGAAAATTGCAAGGTTGATTTTATTTATCATTCTTTACTATTTTATTTTTACTTTACTTTCATTTTTCAAGATTTCACAAACGAAAAATCAAAAAAAGAGGAAAGGGACGAACCTGAAACTCCCTCGGCCGTAGCCTCGGAGCCCATCTTCTCCGTTGACGGGGCTCCAATTGAGAAGGGGCGTTGGAGGCCCTTTTCTTCTATTTTGGGGCACCGAGAGTTTGGCCCTCCAAAGGTGGTTCCAAACAGTGCCCAGAAGTTAAACCTCGCTCCTCGCCGACCTCCTAAAACGGCGATGGCGCTACGATAATGAAAGGAACCCGATCGTCGGGCCAGGAAAACCCAATCGGCGGGTGTGAGAGAAGGGAGGCCGAAGGAGTCTGCTTAAAAGGGATGGTTGTGTTTTTAGGGTTGAAGGCTGTTTAGTTTTCAAGAAAAGGGGGTTAGGTCTTTTAATATGAAACAGAACGGCGCCGTTTCGTCTAAGGGAGACTGCGCATATCCCTTAAAAGGGATAATTGCGCGATTGGTCCCCTTTCTTTCGTGGCGCCGTTTGATCAAGCCCATTTTAGCTTTTTCTTTCCTTTTAATTTTACCCCAATATTTCATTTGTGTTTCAAATAAGTTCCTTCCAAACGCAGCGCATAGAGTTTTTGGGATATTTTCCCATTCAGCCCTCGTTATTTTTCTGCGCGTTATGTTCACCCCCTTTTACTTTGATTTACTGTTATTTTACCCCCTTAATCTTATTCTGATTCCAATCTAACCCTTTTCGTTTATTTTTATAATTATATTATTATTATTATTATTATTATGTCATGTTGTACATATTTTGTATTATTATTATACTATTTACTATTACTATTATTATTATTATATTTTGCTATACTACTATTATTATTACTATTATTATATCTACTATTACCATTATTAAGTATTATTATATTGTTATATTGTACATACATCATATTATTATTATTACTATACTTATGTTATTTATTGTACATATTTTGTGCCACCGTATCATTATTCTATTTTTATTTTTATTATTATTATTATTATTTTATTATTATTATGTCATTATTATTTCTATTATTGTACTGTGACTTGTACATATGCTTGGCATTATTATTTTAGTTTTATTATTTCTGCAATGTTCTTTTCCCATTCATTTTAGACTTGTCTTATTTCATTTTTCGCTTTCATCATCATTATTCATATTGATGCACTTATTTCCATGTTGCCATGCATGTCAATATTTTAGATTAATGATTTCAACGTCTTGTATTGTAACAGCCAGAATTAGACCCTAGTCGGAACTATGGTTTTATGACTTCAAATCCGAGTCTGAAAAATATTTTAAAATTATTTTCAGTATTTATTATGTGTGAATTTGCTTTTGTGAAATTTTCGTATTTTAATTTCGTTGTTTGCGTGTCCGATTAAATAAAAGGACGTAACCGCGTAAAATATAAAATTGGCTAATTAATGTGTAAAGTGCTAACTTGCTAATGTCTTTATAATGTGAAATCCTTAATAGAAAATTAGACCATTAATAAAGATAGTGGACGGCATTATGTGTATATTGTATAGTTTTTTATATATATATATTATTCATAAAGGTTATAATATATAATATATATATTATTATAAAGTTATTATAATAAAAAGACAAACAGAAGCCATGTTCATCTTTTATTTATGACCGAAACTAAGGAGAAGAAAAAGTTCAAGAGTTTTGAAGCATTCGGCCAAACTTTGAAGACAATTTGATCCTGAAAAACGAGATTTGGTAAACTTTGAAGACAATGTCAAATGCATGTGTTTGAAAAGTTTTAAATTTTGGGCGAAATTTGTTAACCCGGTTTTGTATGATTGTGAATTTTAAGTCCGATAATGCCTCAAACCCTATTCTGGTGTTAGATACGGGTGAAGGGTGTTACATTTAGTGGTATCAGAGCTATGGTTTAATCGGTTCTCAGATTAACATAGTAAGTGTGAGAGTCTAGTTATACATGCCACCAATATGTGATAGTGTGATGCCTTCCAATGCGATTGAGGACAATCTTATTAAAAAAGAAGTGTTCTCCAACCGAGCTATATCTGACCATTTGATAGTGATACTGAAGTATTTGAATAAAGTGTAGCTATGATGAGTTAAACTCAGAAAAGTATGAATAAGAACGTAATGTGTATATGTGGTAATGTGTGAAATGAAAGTTTATGCAGTAATATATCTATTCATATTTTTCTGACCTTCACATACTATATCATGCTTGAAAAAAAAATTTGTTTTAATTAGACAGATATGCTTTCCAACCGAGCTAAATTTCGATAGTATGGAATGTGTACTTAAATGTTAGAGTGAAAATATATTGGTGATGAGTTGACACTCGTAAAAGTATGGATCAAAGTGTATGACATTTTTGTTATTGATAAATGTTATAATGATATCTGTAAGATTTGGGTTGAATAAGCTCACGAGTGTGGAGTTACAGAAGTCCGTGTTTGGAAGATTAATAATGCGGTCAGAAAAGAGATTGAATCAACAAATGAAGACAATATTAAAAGAGATATTGGATAGTTCTAAAACTATTTAAATTATGTTAAGTCACGTTCTGTAAGAAGTTAACTTCGATTAAATGACCTATTCAGGTATGTTATCTAAAGAAAGTATTAACTAGAAGCTTATTTGGATTGATTTCTGTTATTGATGGGATAATATGAACTTAATGATGACAGAATTAGACAGTTGAATAATGTTTGAATTGTATTGATGGTGAGTCAGGTGGCTATATTCAAACAGGCGATCTATGATTTCTCCCGGCATTCTATGTGTACATTTATCCTCGGAAGTATATGTGATTGTTTAATTTCAAAAAAAAAAAAAGTAATCTTATCATATGAGAACATTAGCTAAACATATTAATAGACGAAAGCATCGGTGATCTGTTTGGGTTATGTTCGACATTGTTATGTCTTTCTCTGATAATTTATTCCATTGTGTGGATATAAAAGTCGACGGTAAAATCTGTATGAAGTTAATATTTTGTTTCTACTGGTTATTGTTCTGTTGAATATACGTGAATATTATATTGCTTCTGTTACTGATGATTTCAATATTTATGAGTGAATTTGTTCTTCCTGGACATTTTCTGGGATAGCATTGAAATTGATATCGTTCTATATGGGTTGTAATTTTCAGATATCCTGTATAGCTCCATATACTGAAATCTCACTATTTCGGTTTTCTTATGATTCTATGTGATTATCTGCAAGAGATCTCTATACGACAAAGATGACTATGTTTATTATAATTATAATTTTTGGCTTGAAATGTGAGAGTACAAAGGGTACCGTCCCTCGAGTTATAGAAGTTGTATCTTTGCGATGGTTGCTACTAAAATCATACTTGATTCTTTTCTGTGTTCAAATGCTTCCTTAACAGCTGGGATAACATTTATTATAAGGTTGAGACACTGTTCTTAGTAAGGCCCAATGATTTCTATTTGGTTAAGGTGATTTTAGTATAATTCAAAGTTTTGATGATTAATATATGAGACAGCTTCATTATAAACTCTTTTCTAGTTCTCGTGAAGGTTCAACATTGATAATAGTAAAAATGATAGAAGATCATTATAATCTGTATAGTGATATGTCTGGGGTTATCCTTTTAACGAGAAGAAAAGATTATTTTGAAAAGACCAATTCAGTGGTTTAGTCTGATTTGAATTATTCAATTGAAAAGATAATTGGGTTATTTGTGTCTGAATCTTTCCATCTGTCTGGAAATAAACTTTGAATGTACATGTGTGAATTGAGGGATAGTCTGGAAGAAGAACTCGTATTCTTGAAGACTAGATACCAAATTATATCTATTGGAACAATTCTATCTAAGAAATATTGTGGTAAATTAAAGTTAGTTCGAATGTTGAAGCTTTCTTTTGCACAAAGATATTATCAACCTAAATGTCAGTTCTAGTTTCGTTTAAGTTGAATAAAGAGTTTATGATCTTCAATTATATGTTAATGAATGGTTTGAAGTGTGTTCTAATGAAAAAGTGTACAAAGATATATTGTGATTTCATATAGTTAAAGATGCATGAAAAGAGTTATGTGATATATATATGATGACTATAAGAGTTTAAAATGTTTCAGGTCAGAGAAAGATCCGAACTTGGTACAGCAAAGTTATCTCGAATCATTGAAAAAAAAAAAAACTTTTGATTCTGAAAGTGATTTTTATCCGAGGAAATGATTATAGTTTCGGATGTTTTGAATGGGAAAGCTCTTGTGTGCTTTTTGAGCGATGAATATGTGATTGATCTTATCAAGTAATGAACGGTTGTTAGCTGAATTAGAGGCTAAATAAATGTTTATTTAGTAAAGTTGTGAAATTCATAAATGTGTCAGTGAATTATAAGTTAAAAAAGGGGTTCAGCATAAATTGAATTTTGATTCAGAACTTCAGATATGGAATCGATGATTATTTGTTGCTTCGAGATAAAGTGTCTATGTAACAACCAAATTTTCAGTGGTATCGAAAATAGTGATTTGAGATCCTAAATCCAACAAGTGAGTTTGAAAATTTAAATAAATTAACATTTATGAGTCAAGTATGGCATTAGAAATATTTTGAAATTAGTGAATTTTGTGAACTAAAAGAGTTAATTAGAAAAATTGGGCCAAAAACGAGGCATTGAGACCTCGAATTCATAAAGTGAGCCATAAATATTTCTAAAAATATTTATGGAGTGTCATTAAGTTATTATTAAAGTTTGGTTGAGAAATTTTAACGTTTGGGTATGTAATTAAATGAAAAGGACTAAATTGAAATGAAAGTAAAAGTTAAATTATAGATTAAAAGAAATTATGAAGGACCAAAATGGAATTATACCATTTTGTATAGTTGAGGCGGTGTAACGTAGAAGAAAATCTGAGATTTTTTTAAAAGTATATTATTATATTATATTATATTATTATATTATATAATAATCAAAAAAAAAAAGGGAATAGAAACAGAAACAAAACGAAGCAGAGAGCAGGGGAAGGAAAGAAAGAAGAAGAGAAGAGAAAGAAGAAAAAGGGGAAAATTGGAAAATTTCCAAAATTAGCTAAATAAAAGGGGATTAAATTGAAATATCTGGAGAATTCTCTTCAATTCTCTTCATTTTTCTTCAGCTGAAAAACAGTCATGGAAGAGAGTTCAAGTTGGTTTTCATACTCAAGCTTCATGTAAGTTTAATACTTGCTTTCTCCTTGAAATTTCTATGTTTTTGGACTTTCTACAATTGAGTCCAACTTATTAATTCATTAGTTTATGATTCTATGGTTAATTTTTAAATTTGATGTGGATTAGTGCTAAAAGAATATGATGAATAAATATTGATTTGAAGCTTTAATTTTGTTATACGATGATTTTATTAAGTGAAATTGATGGAAATTGGTTTTAGGACCTAATTGTGAAATAGCTGAAATTAAGGCCTAGTGTTAAAATTCTGATTTTCAAAAGTTATGAAGTAGTTTAAAATGATAGAGAAAAGTATTAAATGAGAAAATTAGCTTAATTGAAGGGTTAATTGAGCAAGGATTGAATTGTATGAATTGTGGAATTAGGGACAAAATAGAAATCAACATGTTACACTAAAGCAGTTTTGGACAGCAGCAGTTGTCTAATTTTGAAAAATCACCAAAAATTTTATAAATAGAATTAGAAGTTGAGTGAGATATGGAATTAAAACTTATTGAGTCTATTTTCATATAAAAGAAACAGAGAAAGCAAAGGAAGTCTACATTTTGAGATATTTAAATTTTTGTAAGACTGGTTTAGAATAA
The DNA here is from genome assembly GCA_025503065.1 of Gossypium bickii. Classification (NCBI taxonomy): domain Eukaryota; kingdom Viridiplantae; phylum Streptophyta; class Magnoliopsida; order Malvales; family Malvaceae; genus Gossypium; species Gossypium bickii. The sequence continues at coordinate 1,589,138 of CP106714.1, read as the reverse complement.
CTTCGTGATCCCCTATTCTTAATTTAGAAATTCACTAAGAATTGTATAAAAATAATTTGGGAACATATTTTATATGGTTAGATTCCTTAATGAGTCTAGTTTTATAAGAAATAAACCATAACATCATATGAATTCTATATAAAAAGATAATCAATTTTTAGTGAAGAAGGGTCGGAACTGCCAGACAGCAGAACAGGGGTGACTTTAAAGAATAAACTGTACTAATTGGCTAAATCAAAAATTCTGAAAATTTTATGGCAAGAAGATATGTGAGTCTAGTTTCAGGAAAAATTAACGGTTCTTCATTTGGAGTTCTGTAGCTCTGAAAATAAATAATTTAGTGACTATAACTCAAATGGACAGTTTTGAATCTACTTATGAGTAATTAATGAAATTATTGATAATGTTACTTATAGCATGTTATATATATTAAGGAAGTGGAATGGAGAGGAGGAGGAGGAAAATATGTATGAATATTTAAGTAGTATGGCTAAATTGAAATGTTTTAGGCTCGAGACTAAATTGAATAAAAGTAAAATTTTGTGATTAATTTTGTAAAAATGTGGAAATAACCAATTTGCATGAAATGGATTATTTTATTATTTAAAATTGCAAAATTGAATGAAATTATTAATTTAGATTAAGATCAACTGAAAAATCAATGAAAATAGAAAATTTCCAAAGTGCCCTGAATCTTGATATTTCTGCAAATTTAACCAGGTAAGTTCGTGTAACTTAATTATGTGATATAAGGAAATATAAGTTGATGGTACGTGAAATATTGATATGATGAATTAACTGTTTTATGTTTATGAAGAAACGGCAAGTGAATGATATTTATCGTGACATGAAAATATGTGATTATCTTTAATATGTTAATACAAGGTAATTAAGTATGATGAAACGAGTAATAAATTCAAGTAAGACATGACGAGAAAAATGAATATCTTTAAGGGGCCATATGTTTGATTTTGATTGGTTTCAAATATAAATATTGAATTAAAATAAAATGTCTGATAAATAAATTTGTAATTCCGGTAATGCCTCGTACCCTATTTTAGCGTTGAATACGGGTAAGGGGTGTTACAGTCTATACCAATAAGCTTTGAGATTGTATAACCATTGTTATAGGTGGTCCACAGTGTCAATTAGTTTGATCGTACGAGAGTAACATGATGCACGACATTTCGAGATATGATATTGATGAATGAGTGTGAACTGTGATATTACTGACCTTGTTTATTATAGAAATAAAGTGTTGATGAATTTTGTATAGAGATTATCCTTATTATTGAAAGTGATAGAGTTATCTGTTCCTGAGATGATAAGTCTACATATGGTAACAATCAACATTATTTCAGATTGAGATCTGAAACTCATATTGTGATACTGGGGGAAATTACAGTAATCTGTGAATATGAGATTGCATTGAAATCGAGAAATGTAATTCAAACTCTCAAAATATTTATTTGTCACTGTGTTTTAGAGTTTCAAAGTAACTAAGAAAGATTATTGTTATAAGTAGTTACCGAACCTTGTTATTTTAGGATCGAGCTATGTGAGAAAATGATCTACGGGATTAATATCGTCAAAGAAATTGAGCAGAAAATGAAAACAATTTAATACAGTCATAAGCAGTCTCAACTAGAGATGATGTACAGCGAAACTCAGATCAGAAGTTATGTGTGAATTTGAAATGTATCGTACGAAAGAAAATCCTTAATCTACGTTCTGGTAAGATTTTCGGGGACGAAAATCCCTAAGGGGGGGAGAGTTGTAACAGCCAGAATTAGACCCTAGTCGGAACGATGGTTTTATGACTTCAAATCCGAGTCTGAAAAATATTTTAAAATTATTTTCAGTATTTATTATGTGTGAATTTACTTTTGTGAAATTTTCGTATTTTAATTTTGTTGTTTGCGTGTCCGATTAAATAAAAGGACGTAACCGCGTAAAATATAAAATTGGCTAATTAATGTGTAAAGCGCTAACTTGCTAATGTCTTTATAATGTGAAATCCTTAATAGAAAATTAGACCATTAATAAAGATAGTGGACGGCATTATCTGTATATTGTATAATTTTTTATATATATATTATTCATAAAGGTTATAATATATAATATATATTATTATAAAGTTATTATAATAAAAAGACAAACAGAAGCCATGTTCATCTTTTATTTATGACCGAAACTAAGGAGAAGAAAAAGTTCAAGAGTTTTGAAGCATTCGGCCAAACTTTGAAGACAAATTGATCCTGAAAAACGAGATTTGGACCTAGAACTGGAGGAAAATCGAAAAACGAGAAAGTTGGTAAAATGGTCGTTTTGGCATTTGAGGTAAGTTCGTGTGTTAATGATAATGCAACATCGTGCTTGAATTGTAATTTTCTATTGATATGGCATAAATTGTATGATTTAATATGTTTAGAAGAAGTTGATGTATGATATGAAAAATGTGATGTTTGTTGTGTTATGTGAAATTGAATGGCAAAATTAATGTTACATGAATTGAATGTTAAATTAATATTACATGGGTTGTATGAGTTGCTACACAGCTGTACCTGACGAGATTTCAGCAAGTAAGTTCATATGGTTGAGTTTACATGTTTATTGGTGAATGATTGGATGATATAATGCGTTGTTAAATATGAATTTGCTGTGGGATTGTGAAAATTATGATAAAATGGAAGAATAAATGCGGTAATTCAAATTAGGAAAAACGCATAATTGAGTACGTTTGTATCGTGACATGTGATGAATTGATGGAATAAGACCATGGTAAATCCATGGCAAAGTGTGAAATATAGGTATGGTATCATCCATACTGAGTTATGAAATGTAGGTATGGTATCATCCATACTGAGATATGAAATGTAGGTATGGTATCATCCATACTGAGTTGTGAAATGTAGGTATGGTATTAACCATACTGAGATATGAAATGTAGGTATGGTATCATCCATACTGAGTTAAGAAATGTAGGTATGGTATTTCCATACCGAGTTGTGAAATGTAGGTATGGTATTTCAATGAGGAAAACCATACTGAGTTGTGAAACGTGGCACTGAGCAACGACGTACTCAAATTTGTAAGACGTTTCCTAATTTGATAATAAGTAATACAAAAGGAGTGAATCAAATGAAAGAGATTGAATGATTGTTAATGTTGAGCTCAACTATGTGTACAAGAGAGTTACGAAATGGTTTTGGTCACATGTATAGTACTAAGTGCAGGCTACTATGTGCACCAGATAGCTTCGCTACAAGGGTGGTACCATGTGTAGGTCACCGTGTATCACATTACCATTACGATGAGTTCAACGAGAAATTCACTAAGAGAAAATACATGTGATTGTATGATGACTAAGTGTAATTGAATACGATCATGTTATGAATAAGTGCAAGTATGAATGTGACCAATTGAGAAATGTGGCAAATGTACGTATGAACAATATGTTCAATATGTAATCGGAAATTGGAAAGATTGGTATAAGCAAGTGATGAACACAACTAAAGTGAAAGAGAGCAAAAATTTACAATAGAACTGCTTTGGACAGTAACAGTGATGTAAATTTAAAAAAATCACCAAAAATAGTAGAAATTGAATTATAAGTTGGATGAGATATTGATTTAAAGCTTATTGAGTCTATTTTCATATGAAAGAAATATAGCTAACAAATGATTCGTATATTTTGAGATATTTGAATTTCTGTGAGACTGGTTTAGAATGATTACGTGATCCTCTGTTCTGCATTTGAAAAATCATTAAAATTTGTACAAAAATAATTATGAGATATAATTTATATGCCTGAAATCCTAAATGAGTCTAGTTTCAAATGAGAAAAACAAGGAGGCCATATAAATTCTGTACAAAGAGAAAATTGATTTATAGTGAAGAGAGGTCAGAATAGTTAAATAGTGAAACAGGGGAAACTTTAATGAATAAACTGTACTAATTGGCTAAGCTAAAAATTCTGAAAATTTTATGGTAAGAAGATAAATGAGTCTAGTTTCAGGAAAAATTAACGGATCTTAATTTGGAGTTCCGTAGCTCCAGATATAAATTATTTAATGACTATGACTCAAGAAAACAGCTTAACTAGAATTTGAATAAATAGAAAGAATATGAAAATAACATGTTATCGTATTGCTTATTATTTCATGCAAGCTTACTAAGCGTAAAGCTTACTCCCTCCTTTCCATTTCTTTTAGTTTTGTCAGTCAGCTCAGGGTTGGAGATCGTCGGAGAGGCAAAGATCACACTATCGAGTCATTATCCTAGGAGTATTGGCATGTGTATGTTAAATGTTTTCAAGTGAGTAGCATGTATAGGGACTTAGTTTTTCTATGATGGATGTTGTTGTGGTTAGCCAAATGTATTGGCTTATATTGATTTGTTGATTATAGCCATGAGATGTGGCTTATAATGATTTTGGCTTGTAAGTCTATTTGTCCATGGTATGTGTTAATGTCTTGCTATGTAATATAAGTGATTAAATAGATGACAATGTCAAATGCATGTGTTTGAAAAGTTTTAAATTTTGGGTGAAATTTGGTAACCCGATTTTGTATGATTGTGAATTTTAAGTCCGATAATGCCTCAAACCCTATTCTGGTGTTAGATACGGGTGAAGGGTGTTATATGTATTATGTGTATTATGTTGTCATTACACCAAATTCATGTTACATTATCGTTCTCTTCATCGCGTAATTCCATCCGCGCTTTGAATCATATTTCTTTAAAACCTAACCCAAAATCTTTCATAAATTCCATCCAAAATCAAAAGTTTTCATAATAAGGCAATATTCTACGTTTGGGGATTCGAGGGACCGTGCCCTATGCGTTGGGTTTCGGTTCTCTCGCTTGGCCAAACAATCGGATATCCTTTTGATATTTTAACGCGCGAGTCTCGGGAATTAAGAGACGATCTTGAATTTGAAGGTTAAAATCATCGTGTCCTATGTACTGGATGTGATATTTTACTCCTTCGGAGCAAGAAAACCTTGATACTAAATTAGAGAAAACCAAAATATTTCAAAAAGATCAATTTTCTACTTATTTTTAAAATTCCAACTTTCAACATTTGGACATCGATTAATCAATTTGGTACCAATTTTGGGCGTGACGAGGGTGCTAACCCTTCCTCGCACGTAACCGACTCCCGAACCTATTTACTCAAATTTTCGTAGACCAAAAACATTGTTTTAGTAAATCAAAATGTTTTATTAAAACAAAGGTGATCCGATCACACCTAATAAAAGATCGGTGGCGACTCCCGTTTTATTTTCGTTTTCAAAACCCAAGAGTCGATTCCCGTTTTGTCAAAAAATGGTTACGACAGTACTTTTACCTAATAAGCGCTCGTCGAATTGACACTAACCCAAAACATACTAACCTCTAAGCTATCTCCTTTAACGCCATCAAATACCCAAAAAAACAAACTACAATGAGTGCTTTAAGTAACCTGAAAAATTCAAAGCTGATAATACAAACTGTTGAATTAGATACCAACGGCTTGTTTTTAACAATCAAATCAAGCTGCCCCGTACAATCTGTGAACAAAAACAATACAAAAGTTTTCTATCATCCATCGATTAAGCTAAATATAAATTCATTTTAACAGTCACAAAACAAGCAAAAAATAAAAAAATCAAAGCTACCCATCATTTAAATCAACCATATCTCACTTGATATATATATGGCTTATATAAATATTCCCTAAATTATCATGAACTTTTAGTAACAATTTCATGCTCAACTTTTCACATTAATTTATGTCATTTTTTTTTAATCAACCATTCAAAAATTCCAATCTTTGAAAAGAAATTCTGGGTATTGCAGATTAAATTACTAAATAATAAAATCATTAAAAGCAAATAAAAAAGAATATTACCTCAAGATCAGAAGCTGCTTCAGCTTTAATTTTTAAAAGAAAAAGAAAAAAAAAATTGTAAGGAAAATGCTGGGAAAGAAAGAGTTGATTTTGAGAGGTAATATTAACTGAGTGACAAGTAAAATGGAAAAAGCTTGAAGATTGAAGATAAAAAAATGGAAAAGAAAGAATATTAATTATTATAAATTAAATATCTATACGAAAATAAATAATTGAGTTGGGCTAAATTCTCAATTGGAAAATAAAAGCCCACTCAACTGCAATTTTTGTAAACTAAATGGACATTTAACCCAAATATAAGTCGATCGAGTCTTAAATTAATTGTCATGTGCATTGTTATCAATACAGGGAGATGTAGATTTGAGTGTATTGAAGCGTATTATCCTTCTATTTATGAGTTGTGAATAAATCTATCCATGGGCCGAATTACCCACTCAGGCCCAAAAACTTGCTCAAAATTTGAGAGAGTTTGCAAAAAAATTAAGCCCGTTTAAAATATGAGTTGGGCTTTGGCTTTAATATTCCAGGCTCAAGCCTAGCCTAGTCCGTTTTAAGTTTATAACATTTTATATTATGTTATTTTTTATATATTATGAAATTTAAAACATAATAAAAAAAATAAACATATACTGAATATATAATACTACTTTAATTTAAACATTTAAATAATATTAAGACGACTATATAAAAAAATTTAATAAATAAAAAATGTATAAAATTATTAAATATTAAAATAAAATAAAATAAATATTTAAAAATTTTTAAAAATAATATGAACAGGTCTTAAATGGGTTTGAGTTAGTCTTTTGCAAATATGGGCGGTTTTTGGTTAAATTTTAGACCCATATTTCGAGCTGGGCCAGGCTTGGACAAGCATAAAGTATGTTAAATCATGCCTAAACTTGACTCGAACTCTGCCCGAACCGGCCCATAAGCACTTCTAGTTGGGGAAGGGCGGAGAAGGGCTATAGGTAGTTCTAGACATTCTATCAAAAAGACATATATGATGGAACCTATAATGAAATTGTGCCACGCATGCCGTCCGGTAGAGGAGAACTCTACAGAAAGTCATTCTTGTAGCGATTCTTGGCAGCTTTGTCATGCTTCTTTGCATCATCCTGAAAAGGGCAAATAGGAAGTGTTTGTTTATAAAGCAAGAAACTCAAGACATAAACCCGAAAGATCACTGCAAACTAAAAGAAGCCATTACATGAAATATGAAGCAGATAGCATCGTTGTAATCAAGTAACTCTTTCCACTGTTTCCCGATGCTCATCTGCATCCAAACCAAGAAAAACCCATGAGAACAGTTAAGAAAATTGCGGTAAAAGTACCATGGAGGCCCCTGTACTAGGAGTTTGATAGCATTTTGCCCCATTTACTCAAAAAATGGGCAAATTAGTCCCTATACTTTAGATTAAACAGTAAATTGGTCTTTATGTTAAAATCTTCATCCATTTGTAGTGTTAAAAACTAGCATTGCTAACAAATTAATTAGACAGAAACACGTGACATGCCACATGTACCTCGTACTGAGGTACAAAGACTGGTTTACTCTTTCATCTAAATGAGAAAACATTTTAACAGAATGACTAGTTTACTCTTTCATCTAATATATAAAGATATATTTACCCATTTTCCGAGTAGAGGGGGCAAAATTCGATCTAACTCTTAATACAAGAGCCTCTATGATACTTTTACTGTCATTTTTCGTAATGAAGTAACTCTTTAAGTCACCTGCGCAGTTTCATTGGCAGCATTCTTGGTCCACAATGCTATTCTTTCCCCCTTGTTTCTCACACTGACAACTGCCCCGCAGATTTCATCACCGTACTCAAACTGTTCCCCTATCAAAGCCAGCAACTAGTACAGAAAAAAATATACAAAAGATGAGGCCTTGTTTTTCACTTAAGCATCGAATTTTCAGGAAAAAATATACCATTATATCATCTGAAACAATACCGTGTACAACCAAGACGTATCTGATTTCCCCCTTTGGAAATTTACAGTCCACTTGCCTCCGTTAGCACAGACAGGGTCTTCACTTGGGCTCGATTTTATGTTTGAAACAATGGAAGTCCGCAAACCCAGGCAATTTGCTTGGATGATTTATGTCATTGTAAAGACTGTAATCAGAAAAGTTCGAAAGTTAATCCATAGCTGACATTCACTTGAGAAACAAATAGAAACTAACAAAATAAATGACACATGAAATCCGCAATCAATGGCAGCGATATATATGAAAATGGTCCAAATAGCCGTTTTTCGATGACCACATAATTTATTCGACAGGAGGCACCAAGCACCAATCCCAAATTTTAGTAAACAAAGATTAAATTGCCTTATGTCAGATAAAGCCACTTCCCACAAGGTTGATTACAATGAAATTTAAAGAACAGGCCAATTTAATAGCATCCATTAAGATGCAAGATCCTTACAGTAAACACTCTTTGATGACAGCAGTTAAAGCAATCCCATTTACATTCATGGCTCACACACACATATGCATATATATATATATATGAAAAATTTCCCACAATAACAGTTAAAGCAATCCCATTTACACTCATCATATATATAAACAAACAGGTGCAAGCTCTCTCTCTCACACACACACATATATATGAAAAAATTTCCACAATAACAGTTAAAGCGATCCCATTTACACTAATCATATATATAAACAAACACGCGTGCACACACACACACACATGTGAAAAATAATCCACAATAACAGTTAACGCAATCCCGTAATTCCCATTTACACTCATCACATATATTAACCCACGTATATATATGTATGTGTACATATATACATGAACACTCTTCCACAATAACAGTCAAAGCAAATCCCATTTACACTCATCATATATATATATATATGCATATTGGTATATGTATATATAATCACAAGATTATAAACAGCAATAGTTAACTTCATTGTAATGAGTACACTAAATTACCAAAAAAAAAATAAAATTTGGAGTACCAAACAGAAAAATAACTATAGATTATTCAAGGATTTGGTACTACGAATTCATTATGAAGCCCTATTTTGAATAAACCCTATACATTCATTAAATGATCAATAGCAGAAATAAAACAAAAGCCCTAAATCAAAAAAAAAAAAAAAATCAAATTTCCAAATTTCAAGAAACCCAAACATCTACAAAACCCCAAAAAGTAACCCAAAAAACTAATCCAACATCTAACATATCATCAAAAACCCAAAATAAATCATAAAATTCACACCCTTATAATAAAAAAAAAATCAAAAAATAAGAGAAAAATAATAACCTCCAGAATTGTCCGATGGTGGAGAAAGTGTAAATAGGGCGCAAAGAACTACCCCAAGTAGCTTGTTTTGATTTAGCAGGAGGGTTATCAAACCAAAAGGTCCTTGAATGCTCCAACGGGTGAGGCTGTTCGACGACACCTTTCTTTAACGAATACGACGCCGTATCATCTTCTTCACCTGCGATCTCCCCTTCTTCAAGTCCACCATCTTCTTCATCTTTAGTGTTAGGGTTAGGGTTCTTGTTTTCTTCTTCGTTGATGTTCATTGATTTGAGATTTTCTTCAAGCCCCATTTTTTAAGTAAAGGGCATTTTTATCCTAATTTGACAAGTTCATTGAAGTTTTCTCCTTTAAGTTCATTGAAGTTTTCTCCTTTTTGGTAATTTCACTACTTGTTTGGTGTCACTAAATCAAGCGACATCAAGTTCAATCAATCGCATCGAAACAATATGGATGACAATTGTTATTATTATTAAATATCAAATCAATTTAGATTTTAAAATTTTTGAATCACTTAGATTTAGATCAATTTCGAGATTAAATAATTTTGAGAATTAAAATCTTCAGCATCATTTTAGTTAGGTGAATTTTGAATTTAAATTATTTTAAGCATAAATTAATTTTAAAATTTAGTCATTTTAAGCTCAGATCGTTTTGAATTCAGTTAAATTATTTGAATCTGAAGCTTTTTTTTTTTTTTAAATCATGTGATTTCATCTTTGAATAAATTCAAATTATTTAATTTTAAAATCACATTTGACTCAAAGCAATATTTTTTTTAAAAAAAATATTCATGCTTAAGACTTGTTTTGGGAAAGATTATTTATACTTAGATATCTTTTCCATTTTATTCATTTTACAATTAAAATGTTTTATTTTATATAACATCGAATTTAACTTTTATTTACATTTTTTTTTGTCAATTTAATCTTTTTTTTAATTTAGCACTTACCAAATTTTTAAAAAATTTTAATTTGACCATTGAACTTTAAAGAAAAAAAAAATCTAGTTGATTTTTAACGAAAATACAAACTAAGATGTTAAAATTTTAAACATGTCAACCTACGTAACACTTCATGTGTACTTTATACTAATTTTTTTATGAGCCTTTTTGCAAATTTTTGTTTTTTAATAATTTTTAAATTATTTGTTAATATAACACATAAGACATAATATCGTATTAACAAAAAGTGTGTATTAACTACCACACAAATTGACTCGCCAAGAATGTTCAAAAATTAATATTTTAATCAAAATTTAAAAAATTAATGACTAAATTTAACCAGAAAAAGAACCAAATAAACAAAAAAATATATATAAATTTTGAGGACTAAATTTATCATTATATCTTTTTACCATCATTAAAATAGTTATATTAACCTCTCATTTTCTCCGGATCCGTTTAATTCAAACCCAAAACTAGTCTTAAACATTCCAAATTCAAAATGTCACATATTTGAACAACCCTAACAAGTAACTTGAAATGTCCAGAACTCAAAATCATCCTATCTAGAAAACCATAACTCGAAACTCAAAACAACCCAAACCCGAAATAATTTGAACCAAAAACAATCCAAACCCAAAATTAACCCAAACCTAAACATACCCAATCTTGAATTCGACCCATAGCGAAAAAAAAATCCAATTTTTTTTAAAACCAACCCAAAACCAACTAGATTGACCTGCCTTATAGGAGTGTTCAATCGATTGATTAACCCAAACTGCAATTAACCAAATCAACCAACCCTTTTAAACTCTTAACCATCAAACGAACCAAAAATTTTTTAAAAAAATTAACCGAACCGAACTTTTTCGGTTAGTTCGGTTAATTAACCGAATTAATCAAAATTTATATATATATTTTTTACTTTTAGTTAAAAAAACATAAAACATATAAAAGTTTAATCGAATTAATCAACCGATTAATTTATACTTTCAAAAAGTTCACTGTTCACTAAATCGACTGGCCCCCAACCAAATACTTATATATTATAATATTATTTATAAAATTCAGTTAATTTAGTTAACCGACCGATTTCAAACCAAATTAACCGTTAACCGAACTTCCAAAAAATTATTAACCGACCCCGACAAAATTGATTTGGTTAACCGACCAGTTAACCAAATTAATTCCATTTTACCCGAAATTTGCACACCCTTACTGCCCAATTAATGGATGGAACCATTTTTAACAAAATTCCACAAGTTCGCTTACAATTGCTTGGTTCAGCCCAAATAATCCAAAATCGAATTTGATGATGAAATCAGATTGGGTCAAGTTCATATTCAAGTTACCCCGATTAAGCTTTCGTGTTCGAAGTAGAATTGACAGGTCTAATCTCGTGCCTAAAACCAGTGATTACTCGTTATGATACAACCTTGCAAACAATACTTGCTCAGCTTAACGGTAAAAAAACACCCGGGACACGAAAAGCCGAAACAAATTAAACCAAATCAACCCAGATCAATATGGTTCGAGCTTAAAAAATGGCAACCCTGTAATACCTTTAAGCAAGAACCTTATAACAAAATGTAGTGATTGATAAAGCATTTCATAAATGGTCATAAAATTGAAACTTATGGTAGTACTAAGATTCACTTTATATAGCTAAAAATCTTTGTAAAAAACAGCAAATAGCTCCAAACTAGAATCTGAAAGGAGGCAAAAAAGATAAGCCATAGGAAGCATACAGAGAGTTCCAATTGTGCCACGCATGCCATCCGGTACAGAAGAGCTCTACAGAAAGTCATACTGTGTAGCGATTCTTGGCACCTCTGTCGAGCTTCTTTGCATCATCCTGAAAAGGGCAAATAGGAAGTGTTTGTTTATAAAGCAAGAAACTCAAGACATAAACCCAAAAGATCACTGCAAACTAAAAGAAGCCATTACATGAAATATGAAGCCGATGGACTCATTGTAATCAAGTAACTCTTTCCACTGTTTCCCGATGCTCATCTGCATCAAAACCAAGAAAAACCCGTGAGAACAGTCAAGGAAATTGCGGTAAAAGTACCATGGAGGCCCCCTATACTAGGAGTTTGATAGCATTTTGCCCCATTTACTCAAAAAATAGGCAAATTAGTCCCTATACTTCAGATTAAAGAGTAAATTGGTCTTTATGTTACAATTTTTATCCATTTGTACTGTTAAAAACTAGCGTTGCTGACAAATTAATTAAACAGAGACACGTGACATGCCACACGTACCTCGTACTGAGGTACAAAGACTGGTTTTTAACAGCAAAAATGGATAAACTTTTTAACAGAATGACCAATTTACTCCTTGATCTAATATATAAAGATAGATTTGCCCATTTTCCGAGTAGAGGGGGCAAAATTTAATCCAACTCTTAGTACAGGAGCCTCTATAATACTTTTACTGTCATTTTTCGTAATGAAGTAACTCTTAAGTCACCTGCGCAGTTTCATTGGCAGCATTCTTGGTCCATAATGCTATTCTTTCCCCCTTGTTTCTCACACTGACAACTGCTCCGCAGATTTCATCACCGTACTCAAACTGTTCCCCTATCAAAGCCAGCAACTAGGACAGAAAAAAATATACAACAGATAAGGCCTTGTTTTTCACTTAAGCATCGAATTTTCAGGAAAAAAAATATTCCATTATATCATCTGAAACAATACCGTGTACAACCAAGACGTATCAGATTTCCCCCTTTGGAAATTTACAGTCCACTTGCCTCCGTTAGCACAGACAGGGTCTTCCCACTTGGGCTCGATTTTATGTTTGAAACAATGGAAGTCCGCTCCATGAGACAATTTGCTTGGATGATGTATGTTATTGTAAAGACTGTAATCAGAAAAGTTTGAAAGTTAAATCCATAGCTGACATTCACTTGAGAAACAAATAGAAACTAACAAAATAAATGACACATGAAATCTGCAATCAATGGCAGCGATATATATGAAGATGGTCCAAATAGCTGTTTTCTGATGATCACGTCACTTATTCGACAGGAGGCACCAATTAACAATCCCAAATTTTAATAAACAAAGATTAAATTACCTTATGTCAGATAAAACCACTTTCCACAAGGTTGATAACAATGAAATTTAAAGAACAGACCAATTTAATATCATCCATTAAGATTCAAGATCCTTACAGTAAACATCCTTTGATGATAACAGTTAAAGCAATCCCATTTACATTCATGGCTCTCACACACATATGCATATATATATATATATACATATATATGAAAAATTTCCCACAATAACAGTTAAAGCAATCCCATTTACACTCATCATATATATAAACAAACAGGTGCAAGCTCACACACACACATATATAAGAAAAATTTTCCACAATAACAGTTTAAGCGATCCCATTTACACTCATCATATATATAAACAAACATGCGTGCATACACAAACATGTGAAAAATAATCCACAATAACAGTTAATGCAATCCCGTAATTCCCATTTACACTCATCACATATATTAACACACGTATATATATGTATGGGTACATATATATATGAACACTCTTCCACAATAACAGTCAAAGCAAATCCCATTTACACTCATCATATATATATAAATATATAATCACAAGATTATAAACGGCAATAGTTAACTTCATTGTAATGAGTAGACTAAAAAAAAAAAATTGGAGTACCAAACAGAAAAATAACTATAGATTATTCAAGGATTTGGTACTACAAATTCATTATGAAGCCCTATTTTGAATAAACCCTAAACATTCATTAAATGATCAATAGCAGAAGTAAAACAAAAGCCCTAAATCAAATTTCCAAATTTCAAGAAACCCAAACATCTCCAAAACCCCCAAAAAGTAACCCAAAAAACTAATCCAACATCTAACATATCATCAAAACCCAAAATAGATCATAAAATTCACACCCTTATAATAAAAAAATCAAAAAAGAAGAGAAAAATAATAACCTCCAGAATTGTTCGATGGTGGAGAAAGTGTAAATAGGGCGCATAAAACTACCCCAAGTAGCTTGTTTTGGTTTAGCAGAAGGGTTATCAAACCAAAAGGTCCATGAATGCTCCAACGGGTGAGGCTGTTCGACGATACCTTTCTTTAACGAAGACGACGTTGTATCATCTTCTTCACCTGCGATCTCCCCCTCTTCAAGTTCACCATCTTCTTCATCTTTAGTGTTAGGGTTAGGGTTCTTGTTTTCTTCTTCGTTGATGTTCATTGATTTGAGATTTTCTTCAAGCCCCATTTTTTTTTCTCCCGATTTTCTTTCACTTTCCTCTGTTTCTTTGATTTTTATTTGTTCTTTAAATTGCCCAAAGGTTAAAAGAAGCCCCATGGATCCTTATAAATTGACCCACAAACCGACTTTATTTCATTGGTCGGTAAATAAAGGGATATTATAGATTTTGGCCCCTAAAGTTGGCAACTAGGTTCACTTTGGTACCTACAATATTTTTTGTTCTTAAACTTGGTAACTATATCTATTTTGGCACCTAAACTTGGATTCTGTTAAGTTTTGATAATGCAATCAATCTTACTGGAACGAGAAAAAATTGGACGAATCGAGGATTGACTGATATAATAATCCTAATAAAAATCGACAAACTAGATTAATATTTTTTTTATATTTTTATATTTTTATATTTTTTATGAATTTTTAATTATTTAATTATTTATTGTTGGTCTGGTGATCGAATCGATCGAAGTGGTTGAATCCGGAATCTGTGGTCAGACCTATTCAACCATTGTTCCGGTTATTAAAACATTGAACGTGACACTCTAATATTGTACGACGTTATCACCTAAGAATTTATATAATTTTTAAATTTTTCAAGTGATAACGTGGCACCAAAATGAACCCAGCTGTTAAAATTCAAGTGTCAAAGTAAACAAAAAAATAAATATAAGTACCAAAGTAAACTTAATTGCCAAGTTTAGGGGTAAAAAATTATATTATCCCCTAAATAAATATATGTATATTGAAATATAAGTTATAAAACAGGAATTAAGTTGGTTATTTTGCATATTTGGTCCATGTTTAGAGTTTGTGATTATCTTTCTTAACAATGTTGTCTCCAATATTTGAATATGTGTTCTCTCATTTATTTATAAATATCCTTATTCAACGGTTGAGTTATCTATATGAATAAAGTCAGAGCTAGGGGCCGCAAAATGAGAAATTATCCCTTTAGTCCTTCTAAAATTCGAAAAGTTTTAAGTTAATTCAATAGTAAAATTGTATTTTGACTCATTCTAAAATTTAAAAATCAATTGCGGCCTCTCTAAGAACGAAAAATTTATAGTTCATTCCCCTAAAAATTTGTAAGATTTTATGTTAATACAAAGACGAAATTACATTTTTAACTCTCTAAAAAAACTATACTTCAAATTCTAACCCTTAAGAAAAATCATTACTTCAATTTCATATGAGAGATGTTTTTAAATTCAAGCAATTAATTTATAAAAAAATTGAACTATTCGTTCAAATTTAAAAGTTTTATCCAATATATATAAGTGTTTGTTAGAAAGAAATAAATAAAATAGGCTTGAGTAAAATATCAGACCTCTTATTTAATCTAATTAGGCTAAATGATCAGATTGCAGCAAATACTTGGTTACTCACAGGGGGACCAGATATTTCAAAATGGTCAAATAAATACTAAACTTTTTATTGTTCATATTAGTCCCAGAGCTTGACAGCTTTTCTCAAATTAATCTCCGAACTTGAATTTTATTAAAGAGTGATGACATGGCACTCTGACATTGCGCAACCTCATCACACATTTTTTAAAAAGATATACATATAGTATAAAAATTAAGAATTATATATATTTAAATTTTTTAAAATAATGACATGGCACAAATATTAACGAAAATCAAGTTTAGGGATTAAATTAAAAGAAATTAAAAAATTTGAGACTAAAATGAACTAAAAAAAATTAGTTGACCCTTTTTAGTATAATTAACTACATTTACATATTATAAATAGAAAACCTTCTCTTGTATTAAAATCCAGCCCAAATATTCGAAAAAATATATAACCCAATAGCCCAAACCCAAATGATAATTCTTAAAAACCTAAACCCATTCCTTCTTTTACTACAACTAAAATAACAAAACATAGGTCCTTGTACTATTTACAAATTTAAAATTTAGTCTCTTTACTTTTATTTCTATGAATTTAGTCCATCTACTTTTCATATTTCAAAATTCAAGCCTAATCGTTAACACTTTTAGTTTTTTTATTAAATTAATTAGTGTAACATTTTGATATTAAAAAGAAAAAAACCTCAGTAGCAATATAACTAAAAAGTAACATTGTAATAAACTTAAATTTAACAAAATAAATTTAATTGTAACACCCCCTAACCCCGAATCGTCGTCGGAACAGAGTTATGAGGCATTACCAGACATATCAGACAACTTACAAATTGTTCACAAATAAAATAACATTCATAGTATAATTATTAAATAAGTCTCTATAATGGACTTTCGAAGCACAAAGCATTTATTAAAAGTGGAACGGGACTTATTTGAGTACTCCGGAAATTTTTCTATAATTTTTTTTTTAAAAATTCGACAGAATTTCTGCTTGTTTGTATATAAAACCCCTTGCAAATTCAAATCAATACCATAAACAAATTTATGCCATTTCACTAGTTTAAAAACATCAAAACACCAACTACTTTTCTTTACAACAAAATTTTATAACATATCAAAATAGCCATTGCAACACCTATGTACATGCCACTTTCATTTAAGGAAGAAAACATCAACAAAAAATTTTCTTGTTGGAGTCAAGATCGTTCTGGATGCTGAACCCGATCTGTGACTCTAATGACCTGCGCACAGAAACAACCGTATGTTGAGTATTTCATACTCAATGGTATTACTATAAACCAAACTATTTAACCTTAATAAATAACAAACTTCAACCATAAACTTTATAAATCATTTAAACTAATTATACAAAATTATATATTACTTCATAAATCTTAAATTCATATTTCATTTTTCACATACTAACTCAATTCATAATTTAACTTATACATTCTTTCTCATATTTGTCAATAGTGCCAAAACAATCAATAAATCTCATTTTTAAAAAATTCATTTCAATTATTTACCCTATTAACAAGGCTCGGACTCTAAAAGATACGCGAATTCCACCTAAACACACCAGAATATCCAACCTAGACACACCCGGAATAATATAAATCTTCCATAACACACTAGTATAATATAGCCTCCCAAACACACCAGTATATCATATCTTCCCAAACACACCAATAAGGCATTAAATGCCTCTTTGGATAAACCGGAGCATATAATAACAGAATCATCTTCTCGGCCGAGCTACAAATCTCATCATCACATTACAAATCCTATGGCATGCCATTTGTATCCAATCTAGTCCGACAAATTAATAGGGTATTATTTTACTTTTTCAATTTCGAATTCATTTCCACAACAATTTCAAATACTTGATCAATTCAAAACATCTATAATATCAATTCACATATAATTCAATATTCACACATATTCTTACTTAATTTCAAATCTTATTACTTACCTTATCTTAAATGTCCCATGATTACAATTTCAATATAACATTTAATAAATAGATTGAGTTATAGTAATACAAGCCCGGAATACGCGTTTACTCTTCAACGATTTTTTCTTTTCCTTTGAATGCCGATGCCTCGTTTTCCTTGTTAGCTACGAAAATAATAATAACAATTTACATTATTAATTACAGCATTAATTTAATAATTAATTGAATTTTTATTCAATTCCTACTCTTCCATTTCATTCCACGTCCATAATATATAATTCTACTATTTACTTATATATTCTGTCAAGGCTGTCTACCTGAGTCATTTTCACTGAATTATTTATATATTGAGTTATAGAATTCCAAATTAAGATCCACAAATTTTCTATGAAACTAGACTCACATATCTTTCTACCATAAAATTTTTAGAATTTATTGATTCAGCCAATAAGTACAGTTTATTCTTTAAATTTACCCCTGTTCCGCTGTCTGACACTTTCGATCCTTCTTTACTAAAAATTATTTACCTTCTTGTACAGGATTCGAATAAATTTCCCGTTTAGTTTTCTTGAAAATATACTCATTAAGAATTTTAAAGGTATAAATTCTAACCCACAATTATTTTTGTACAATTTTTAATAATTTTTTAAAGTCAGAACGGGGAAACCCGAAATCATTCGGACCTTATCTCACAAAATTAATTATATTTCAAAATTTACAATTTCATTACTCACACCGCTTCTTCTATGAATAACTAGACTCGATAATATTTAATTTCATATTTTATTCATCCTCTAATTCGATTTCCACAATTTTTAGTGATTTTTCAAAGTTAGTCTACTGCTACTGTCCAAAACTGTTTCTTATAACTTATTTTACAATTTAATCCGAATTAAGTTTACTTATTTTTTTAACTTAATTCATACTTTGTTTCTATTTAAATTCCTTCCATATTCAACTTGACTATCTAATATTCATAATAAAACTCTAATTTATAATTTCTTCCAAATTAATCCCTCTAACACAAAACTTATAGCTTACTTACAATTTAATCCTTTTACTAATTCTAACTTAAATTTCATTCAATTTAATCCCTAATTCATCTTTTTATTCAACATCAACTATACTTGAAAACCTATAAACTCTCAAAATATTAACTTAGTTTCATCAAAATCTTGCTTTAAAGCTTCTAAAACATCAAAATTAAGAGAATAAGACTTGATTACTTACCTAATTAAGTTCCAAGCATTAAAATCCCTATTTCTCCCTTGTCTTTTCTTTTCTTCTTTCTCTGTTTCTTTTCTGTTCTTCTTTTGTTTCTGTTATTTTACTTACTTTACTTTATTTCTTTTATTTTAACTAATAATAATAGTAATATATTATAAAAAAAAATCTTTTACTTATTATTTAAGCATATGTTTATTTTTATTACAAGTGTACCTATATAATTATTACTATTACACATGTCTTTAATCTTTACCATACATTTATCATTTATTTAGTTTATTTAATATAATATCAATTAATATAATTATTTTAAATTAATTTAATATAATTCATTACTAATATATATATTTTATAATTAAAATCTGAGTAAAAATCTTAGATTTTTATTTCATATGCCGCCCTAACTTATGTTAAATGGTATGCTTTCCATTTTGGCCCTTTTTACTTTCTTTTAATCCATAATTAGACTTTCACTTTTTATTCAATTTGATCCTTTTTTCCTAATTACTTTAAATTAAGTTAATTTCACTAAATAAAAATCTAATTAAACACACTATTAGACTCATAATTACTCTTAATAATTATTACTAACTCGGTTTACTGAGACGGAGGCCCGATAACACATTACCGGTGCTCACGAATTTTGGGTCGTTACAGTAATAATAACAATTGAATATGAATTTTAAAATTTAAAAAATAAAAAGACTAAATTTCAATTTTATCAAAAGTACAAAAAATTGTACCATATTTTAACCTAAAACAAGATTGCTTCATATCCCCCTTCAATGCTTGCAATTCTGTTAAGAAACACCAAAAGATAGGAACCCTTCTAATCGATGATGTTCCTTCTTCAATGGGGCAAGTGCAATGATAGTGGGTAGGGATTAAAAAAAGGTTGTTAGAGTTTCTATCTTGATTTGATAATTTTTGTTATTAAATCGGATTTTGGAACTGGTCTAATTTTTCAATTGATTAGACGAGTCGCGTCGAGTTTAAAAAAAAGTTCTTCTATCTTATTTTGGGATAATTATCAGTATACTATTATATATATAGGGTCTATTTGGATAGAACCTAATAATTGAATGGGAGTGTAATTGCAATTTTAAAAATTATATAATTCCCTAGATGTGTATGGCTAACAGAATGTAATTACATTTAATTCTCTATGTCATGTTCAGTAGTATAAATTATAATCAAACATCAAATATTTAATTATAGCAACCCTCGATTGTAGCAAGCCAAGCTCAAATTAATTCGATCTGATTGAACATCAAATATTTGAATATGACTTTGTTTCGATCTAGATAAAACAATATGCCCATGTTTTGAATCGTGATCAGGCCAAAACCTAAGTTGAAATAATAAGTAATAATATCATATTTGGACTCACGTTATCCGTGAACAAGTCTAATAAAAAAACAAGCTAGAGTGAAACTCTATATGTTATCCATAAAAAAGATACGTTTCTAACCATTATATTGGTTTCATGTCGAATAAAAATACATGTATCCAATGTGGTAAACTACATCCAAAGTCATTAAACTATTAGTAAATTTATGTTTTGGTCACTTAATTTCAAAAAGTAACAAAATGGTCATTGAACTATTCGAAAGTTTTCATTTAAGTCATTAGGCTATTAAAATCATTGCTATATGGCATTCTCTGTTCGCACCGCCTACACTAATAGGAAGTTCTCATTCCCTTTATTTTTTTACAATTTAGTTTCTTTTATGAAACAAATTTGAACACCAAAAATCTACGAACCAAAATCTAAACAACTTTTTTCTCTTTGATCTCTGACACTGGCTAGCAGATCAACTTAGATATAAGATATGCTCTTTACTCATCAATGGGTACCGATCCACTGTACTGATCGTCAAATCGTCGATTGGAGCTCACAAGTTGGACTTAAAAAAAATAAACTTAAGAACCCAATGTCTTAAATAAAAACTTTCAAATAGTCCAATAACTTAAATGAAAACTTTCAAATAGTTCAACAACCATCTTGTAACTTTTTTGAATTAAATGACCAAAACGTAAACTTATTAATAATTTATTGACCTTGGGTGTAATTTACCCATTTAATATTCTCAATTAACATAACTCGTTTACACTAACGAGACCTTAAAAAAAGGGGCAAATTGCAAAGCCTTCACGTAAAAGTATATAATAAAAGCTTCCTAGAGTGTACTCCAATTATATTGAGTAGCCCAAGCAACAAGACATTATTTGCAACACGTTTCTCTTTCTCTTTGTTTTCTTTTTCCTATAGAAAATTGTCTTTACCTTAATTTAGGTATACATAACCATATAAATCATTAGGGTAATTGTTTTCTTTTCCATTTTAAGTAATCATAATTTCCGACACGTACTTTTCAACACAACTGAACTAAGACTCAATTCATAAAATATATAAACTTTTAAATCGTAAGATAATAGGAAAATTATATTAGTAGTCATCTAATTATTTTTTTAGTCACTCAATTATGAAAAATTATAAAATGGTTATTTAATTATCCAAATTTGTCTTTTTTGGTCACCCAACTATCTTGGATTTTTGGGTGTTTCTATTTTTAGGTTAGCCAATTGGTGAAAAAAAAATGAATAGTTTGATGACTATTTTGTAATTTTTCATAGTTAGGTGACCAAAAAAGAAAAAAAAATCATAGTTGGGTGACCTCTACTAAAAAAATATAAATGAGGTGTCATGTGTACCTCATGACGACATACAAATATCAACTTTTAAGAATAGAAATAAATAAAAATTTAACAAAAACTCAATTTACTCTTTGGTCTAACATATAATAACTAATTTGCCCATTTTTTGAGTAAAAGGGACAAAATGCAATCCGGCTCCGAGTATAGGGGCCTCTATGATACTTTTACCCTTTTTTTCACTTTGACTCTCAACCTTCAAATTTTAGTTCGCTTTTAGTGAGGAAAAACTAACCGAATTGTTAAAATTTTAACAACAATAATATGATAACCACATGACAGTTTATGTGTACTTTATAAAAAAAATCAACATAAGGAATGAAACACATATAAACCTTACATGAGCTGTCACATCTAAGAGTGAAGCCATAAAATTGCTTTAAATGGGCTAAAGATGAATAATAATTTTTTGGGGTCAAAATACAATTTCACTATTATACTAACATAAAATTTCATAAAATTTGTAATTATAAAATTATAAAAATAAAACAACTTAACCATTTTTTATTAAATAAAATAAAATTAATATTTATAAAATATAAAAATAAAACTAATAAAATATAAATTTTATTCTAAAAAATATAAAAAAGGTAAAAGGTGAAAGGGGTACCGCCCCTGGACACCCTTTTATAATTAAAATATTATTTTTTATAAATAATATCATCTGACATATTGACAATATTGTATTTTATTATTCAAAAATCATTCATTCTTATAAATAATTTGTTTTCTTTCTTCATTTTCAACGCCCTCGAACTCATGTAGTCCTGTATTTATAATATGTTTCAGTGTACTCGAACCCACATTTTGTTGCAGTGATAATGCGTTTTAGTGTACTCGAACCCACATCTTTTTGCATTGATAATGCGTTTCAATATGTTCAAACCCACGTCTTACTACATTAACAACAGTATATATACTAGTCGAGTTAAGACTTAATCGACATGATATGTGTTTTATTAAAATGATTAAAATAGTAAATGAAAGGATAAAAAATAATTTAAAATGAACGTAGGGTTGTAAAGTGATCCACGTCATTGATTGGAAAATCTGGCATTTTCCTTCCCGACAACTCATCTATTCATTGTCTGCCACGTTTGCAAGTGTGCAATGATTTATTATAAAAGCCCATGCACTGCACGTGGCTTCGTTGTCAATCCTCTCCATATCTTACTCTCTCTTTTTTTAAATATGTCAATTATCAAATAAAATATTATTCAATTCGTATTTCTATTAAAAATTAAATCTTTGTATATTATTATGTTTATGTATATTTCATATTTCCATTTCATAATTATAATTATTTTATATAAGTAATTAAAATATTTATTATTCTTATTTTTTATTCGCTTTTGATTTTTTTTTTTGCATGTCCAGTCAAATACTCAAAAGATAAATTGAAAATAAATTATTTTTATAGACCATTTCCATTACATTATTTATGGTCCTGTCCAATTAAAAGATGACACATCATCTTTAATTCGGAAGTTTAGTCTAAATGTACATATGATATGAAAAAAAGAAGATAATGTATCTTTTTTTAATTGATCAGACCATATATAATGTGATAAAAATGATCTATAAAATAATTTATATGAGAGAAATAAATATATATATATAAACTTTGCATCCAAAATTCTGATTAATATTTAAAATTATAAATAAAATAAAATACCTTTGATTGAAGATCTTTTTATGTCCAACCAAATAGAAAATAATATTTAATTATTTTTTTTCAATTTAAAGGATAGTTATTTTTTTATTTAGAAAATAATAGTATAAAGCGAAACATCAACTAGTTAAATTTTAATTTGATATCGACCGAACTAGATTAGCAAATAGTAAAATTTTCACCAAAAATTCGGGAATTATCGTATACTTACAAACTTGAAACTAAAAGAAATATAACATCTAATCATATACTTATAGTTACTTTATCTTCTTCTATTTTTCTTAATTTGTATAATTTTTATTTTTTTAAATTTCTTATATTTATATTCAATTCCTTAAAATATTCATATTCTAAAATACTTATATTGATCAAAATTAAAAGTTCTATATAAATTATAGAAAAATCTCAAAATTGCACGTGAACATTGATCAGATGTACAAATTAATACATGAACTTATATTTAGTACAATTATATATATATATAAATATATATATTAACATTAATCTCATTATAGGTTATTATCATAACTACTATTTTTAATATAATACCTAGAACTACCTATAAACCCTCTCCAAAATAAGAGGATAATACACTTCAGCGCACTCGAACCCATGTCCTCATGCACTGGTAACAATGTCGATGACAATCGAGCTAAGACTCAATCAATACATGTTTAAAAAAATATATAATTTAATTTCGAGACAAATCTCAAAACTATGCATAGCAAACTTCGGTTTAATATGCAATTCTATACATGAATTTTGATTTTGTGCAATTTTATATATAAAATTTTGATTTGATTCAATTTTCAGGAATTTATTAACACAATATTGATATAGCATAATTTTATACTTATATATTGCATACACAAATAATTACATTTATCCAATATAAAAATAAATCAATATATATATTTCTTTAAATATATATAATTGAATTAAAATTAAAATTTCATGTATACATTTGATCCGCGATCAAAGTTCATGTATAATTTTGTGATTTATCCTTATAACTTACGATGAATTAAATATATGCAAAATTTAGAATTCATAAATTGACCCTTAATATTATACTTTAATTTTCAAATTAATCCTTAAATTTTTTTTTTTAAATTATATCTAAAATTATTAATTTTGTCTAAAAAAATTAAGGACTAAAACTAAAATTTAGAGTATAGTTTTAAGTCTAATTTAGTAAAAATAAAATACATTCATATTAAGAATATTCCACTGAATTATAAGTGAAAAATATAATCAAATTATTAAAAAATCAAATTAAGAAATTAAATCATTACATGAAAACTAGAAATTAAACCAAAAAGAAAAGAAAATAATAAGCAAATAGAAAGATGTAGAAATTATAACTGAAACTCATCAATAATTTATATATATAACATATAAAATCAAATTCTTTTTTCCCAATCCATTTCTGAATTTTGAAATGATGAAAAAAAAAAAGAATTGAAAAAAAATTAAACATTTATATATATATATATATTATACTTCCAAAAATCCAGTCAATCTGAGAATCGAATTCCGAACTTGACTCAAATCCCTTCCTTTAAGCGTTCTTCCATTACCTGTACAAACCGAAAACGCCGTTTTCGCAGCGATTCTCCGTTCTAATATCACATGCGGCGGCACAATTTCCCGATCTTCATCTAAATCACCACCGTAATCGAAAACGATAGTACTACGTTGATGAAGCGGGATGTTAACGGGAACAGAACGGACGGTTTTGGATAAGAATTGCCGGCGATCTATTAATTCATCGGAGGGAAGAGGAGCTCCGCCGTTAAGTGTGGCGTCGGGGAATATAACATCTGATTCTTGGAATTCTTCTTCGGCTGCCATTGAAGAAAAAGGGGGAAATGGAATCAGATTTTCAGAGACTATTTTGAAAAACAAAAATTTGAGGGAAATTTTGAAGGGAAAATGAGAAGCGAAAATGGCACTGGTTTCAGTTTATTATTATAATGTTGGTGATTGAGACGAAGATGACGTCATTCAAACAATCACAAAGCGTTAGAGTACAGTCCCCGCTTTCCTTTATAATAATCACATTATCGGATTTTCTAATAATAATATTATTAAAAAATATATATTTTAAATTTATTTTTGGTAAAAATTCTTTCCAGTCCCTCTCAATTTCAAAATTGAGCAAATTGGTCCATTTCAAAAAAATTGGAGCAATTTAAACCCTGTCAATCACGGCGTTAATGTCTTTCATTAATTGTACATAATTTTGATTGGTATAGTAACAAATTTAGCCTTTGTATTTACATATTTTTGTCATTTTGGCCTTAATTATAAAAAAAGTAAACAATTTCATCTTAATCATTTACACATCTAGACAAATGTTGTGAAATAAATTTGTTAAATTGGGACCAAGTTGACAGAATATGTAAATTTTGAGGGTTAAATTTATTATTTTACCAATCAAAATCATGTACAATTGGTGGAAAACATTAACATCACGATTACTTGTCCAGTTTCTCACTTTTGAAATTGACAATGATTAAATTGATTTGATTTTTTTGAGAGACTGATTGGCTCAATTTTGAAATTGAGAGAGACTGGAGAGGTCTTTTTACCTTTGTTTTTTAAATTAATGATAATATGTTTTAGGGTAAACTACACCCAAGGTCATTAAACTATTAGTGTGTTTACATTTTGGTCACTCAACTTCAAAAAGTTACAAAATGGTCTTTGAACTATTCGAAAGTTTTCATTTAATTCACTTGGTTGTTAAAATCGTTATTGTTTGGCCTTCTTCATTTGCATCACCTGCACCAATCGAAAGCTCTTTTTCCCCTACTCTTTTATAATTTGATTTTTTTTTTTTTGCATGAAACAACATTGAATGTCATGAATTTTTAAACCAAAATCCAAACAACTTTCTTCTTTGATATCTGACACTGACCATCATGTTGACTTAGATCTAAGGTAAGATCTTTTACTCATCAATGGGTATTGATTTACCATTTTGATCATCAAATCGTCACTTGGAGCTTGCTAGCTAAACTTGAAAAAAAAAAAACTTAACAGCCTAGTGACTTAAACAAAAACTTTCAAATATTTTAGTGATCATTTTGTAACTTTTTTAAGTTGAGTAAAACGTAAACTTTTTAATAGTTTAGTGACCTTGAATGTAGTTTATCCTTATTTTAAAGATGAATTGTGAGATAGCTACGATGAGGGAGTTTGGTATACCATGGGGCGTGCTCTTTGTCACTATTATTTGAGGGCTATGGAATGCTTGTAACTCGATAGTTTTTCATGATAAAACTTTGTTGACTTTACATTTTAGAGTATGCAAAGAAGTTTGCCAAAGACATTGATCAAGACATGAAATAAGTTTTTCCAATTATTGCTAGAGGACCTCGTTGGGTCCAATGGAATCGACCACTAATGGGGACGTGTTTGCTTAGCACTAATGGTGTTATAACAACCTATACTTGGGTTGCATTAGCAAGAGGACTGATGTGGGATGAGTTTGGTAATTGGTTACGAGGTTTCACTATGAAGATTGGTCTATCATATAGTGTACAAGATGAGTTATGGGGCGTTCGCGAAGGCTTGCGGTTTGCAAAGTTGATGGGTATCCAATGGTGGATAGTCGAGGTCGAGGTTAGTGCTTTGTTGAGGAGAGTCATCCATTTGGATCTCTTGTTGATAACTGTTGGACCATGTTACATGAAGGATGAGTGGTTGATATTCTACATATCCTACGGGAAGGTAATAGATGTGCAGATCATTTGGCAAAATTGGTTCAAAGTTTTGATTGGGTTCATCTTGGCTCGTTTCTCTTTCAGCGACTCTCCTACCTCTTCTACAAGATGGTTCTTGTGGTAAAGGGGTAGCTAGAGTTTAGTCTCTCTCTCTCTCTCTCTCTATATATATATATTGTAAAAAAAATCAATTTATCGATAATATGTATTAATGTGATTTATTAATGATGGTGTATTATATATTGTTAGTCATAAAATACAAACCCTTAATAATATTACAAAGTTCGATGTATGTCTTATTTCGGTTAGATTCGATCAAGTTTTTTTTTAATGATATTTAAAATGATTTTTGTTTTATGGTTTTTAGATTTTATTCGATAAAGTTTCAAATTTATTTTCATAAAATTTTAACTAAATAAATAAAACCATTAACTCATATATAATTTTAAAAAAAAAATTAATTATCATACAGTATTTTTAATTTATTTTATTATTTTAAATACAAAATATTTTTTTTTACATCATGAATATAAAATTAATTATAAATTAAACAAAAAAATTCAACTAGGTTCAGATAATCATAATTTTTTAACTTATGAACCAAAACAATCTAAACATCATCGAATTGCATCAATTTTCAATTTCTCATTTTTTTTAAGGGCTCAATCTTAGTTTGATGTAAAGCTATCCATGCGTCGTTCGGGATCGAATCTATGACCTGATTCTAAACAAAAACTCAAGTCTAGGCCCATTTCACTATTTAACATTTAATAGAATATTAAAAATATATTCTATATTAATATTAATACTTTATAATTAATTTAAAATTTAAAAACAATCTATTATTAAAATTCAATTTAGGCCATGTTAAATTAGCTCGGAACATAAAAATTCTTATTCAAACTTAACTCAAATCTATTGAATTAGACGAACTGCTCGACTTATAAATAAATTAAGTTCCTGAACTTGGATTATTATTAAAATTATCTCTAAAAGATATTAAGATTATTATCCAAAACTTTTAAATTTAATTTTATAAGTAATCTAAAATTCTAATTTGAAACCCTAAATTCCAATCGTATTTATTATATGAACCAACCGATCTGTTAGCTTGTAGAGAATAAAAAAAAATGGTGACACTCCCTTTGACTAACAAATCCTTTGTGTAATAGTGTCAACATAATCTCGATCCAATAAATTTTATAACTTTGAATTTAGGGGTGAGGTAAAAATATAATTTTAACATTTTAATAGTCTATATTTTTATAATATTTAAAGTATTAAATTAAAATTTTATAATTTTGGGACTAAAGTGTAATTTTATTATAATTAATTTAAAATTTTATAAACTATAAATAGGCCTAAATGAAATTTTTTCTATTTTAAAGGCCTAAACTGAGTGCTTAAAGTTGTCGAAAAGATACTGTGTTAAATAGAGTGGTAGCGTTTCGTCAGGACGAACCATGCTTGATAAGATTTGAGCCCATGCTCCCTGCAACATATAAGGCAAATGCCCACATTTTCTTAGTAGGTAGTCATGTGCCAGGTACAGTTCATCTCGACTAGATATGCTCCCATTCTGTTTAACTCCTTTCACTGACCCCTTGATTTTGTATATTTGTCTCTTTAGGACCTTAAATTTTGATGGATTTTTAGTTAATAAATAATAAAATTAGAGGTTTATTTTAATCCAAATAAATAATAAAAAAATTAACACAAAATTATCTCATTTACACTCTACCCACCAATGATTAGGGGTGACGTGAAACGACGTACGTGTAAAGCTACACATCCACACAGCTCAGCGTATCCCAGGGCTCATGCGCCGCATAAGCCACGGTGAGAGCGGAGGCCCCACTCGGCTTGGGTGTGGTCCACTATATCTATTGCCTCACTATGATTTTGAGTAGTTCAAGCCAATTATTTATTGACACGTGTAAGAAGGAAAAAGGGTGATTATATAAAGGGTTTTGTTTTAAATTTTTAATTACTTTTTTGTTATAAAAATGCAAATAATTGGTGCATGTAAAGGGTTTCTTTTTATTCTTAATGCTAGTCACAATCTCCATTAATTGAAATTTAATTAAAATATATTACGATTATAATGCGGATTAAGTCTTAATTCAATTGTAATTATATTATTATTAGTGCAGGTGGATGTAGATTCGAGTGTGTTGAAACTAGATATGCTTATGAGCCAAGTTTGGGTCGGGTCTAAGCATGATATTAACATACTTTATACTTGTCCAAGCCCGACTCGACTCAAAATTTGAGTCTAAAATTTTGCCTAAACCCGCCCATATTTGCAAAAGACTAACCCAAGCCCATTTTAGACCCGTCCATATTATATTTTTTTAAATATTTATATTATATTATTTTAATAATTAATAATTTTATATATTTTTTATTTATTAAATTTTTTATATA
This sequence comes from Gossypium bickii, assembly GCA_025503065.1. Taxonomy (NCBI): domain Eukaryota; kingdom Viridiplantae; phylum Streptophyta; class Magnoliopsida; order Malvales; family Malvaceae; genus Gossypium; species Gossypium bickii. Next base: position 1,559,646 of record CP106714.1, on the reverse strand, counting down.
GCCATCTTAATATTATTTTAATGTTTACATTAAAGTAGTATTATATATTTAGTATAGGTATAGTTTTTTAATGTATTCTAAATTACATAATATATAAAATAACATAGTATAAAGTATTATAAACTTAAAACGAGTTAGGTCGGGCCTTGAATGTTCAAACCCAAGCTCAACCTATATTTTAAACGGGCTTAAATTTTTTGCCCAAGTCCATTTTTCAGGCCTAATATTTTTGCCCAAACCCTCCCAAATTTCGGGCTGGTAGCTTGGCCCATAAACAGGTCTAGCTAAAGCTCATTATCCTCCTATTTAAGGGTTGGGGAGAGATTATGGGTAGTTTTAGACATTGTATTAAAAAGAGCAGATAATAATATTTTAATAGTTAAAATATGTTATAGGTCCTTGTACTTTTTTATAAATTTTAAATTTGACATTGTATTTTTATTTTTAGAAATTTAGTTCTTTTACTTTTCAAATTTCAAAATTTAGATCCAATATGACGTTGTAATGTACATGAATTTAACAAAATAAATTTAACATTATTAAAATTTGAACCCAAATTTTGAAATTTAATTTTTTTAAAAAAAACTAAATTTATAGAAATAAAAATATAGAGACTAAATTTCAAATTTTTAAGGTTTTCGTTTTGATTTTTAAATTCCTTTTTGTTATTAAAAATGCAAATATTTAGTGCAAGTAAAGGGTTTTTTTTTTCTTCTTGATGTTAGTCACAATCTCGATTAATTTTTTTATATAATATTTAGAACTACTCATAGTTTCTTCCTAACTCTTAGATAGGAGGATAATACGTTTCGACGCACTTAAACTCATGTTCTCCTGACAACAATGTCGATACCAACCGAACTAAGATTCAATCGGCATAATCTCGATTAATTGAAACTTAATTAACATACTTATAATTTATGATTATAAAGTTGTCAATAAGATATTATTTAAATATTGAGAGATAACGAACGATTGAGTCTTAACTCAATTCACATGAGTATTGTTAACAATGCAAGAGGACATGGGTTCGAGTGTGCTGAAGCGCATTATCTTCCTATTTATGAGTTGGGGAGGAGTTATGAGTAGTTCTAAGCATTAAGTAAAAAATAAAAGATATGATCAAAATCTATAATAAGATTATTAAAAAAAAAATTTAAGTTACATTTATACACTATATATAAAATAGTGTCTAAACCATTTTTTCTTTCGACATCTGTCTAATTTTAGTTATAGTCTGTAAAATATGCTCAAAATCTATATATTTATATGCTGGCACGTGGCTTACACACTATACTTCTTTTCTCTCTTTTTTTTGTCATTTTATAAAAATGGTTAATTTTCAGTTTTGGTCATTCTAAAATGCTTAAATTTGAGATTTAATCCTTATACTTTAATTTCTAACCGTCTTTATATTTTTATAATATTATTAATTAGTCCAAATAGTTAATATCGTATGATTATATATAATTTGAAAGGAGATTTTTAAACTAAAAAGTAGAGGGATTAAATTCATGAAAATAAAAGTAGGAGGACTAAATTCAAAATGTAAGAAATGTAGAGGCTTAGAGCCATGGTTGTTTGAATCAGATTGCCCAGTCGGACCGGGAACCAATTAGGGTATCGATCTGCGACCTAGTACGAACTGATTTAACCAAGCTAAAAGACTGATTGAACTGATTTTTTTAATTTTATGGTTTTTAATGATTTCATTAATCCAACCATATGAACTAGTGATCTGAAAAGTTCGACTATCGGCCCAATTTTAAAAAATATACTTAGAGTTTATTTTAATCTTTAATTTTTTACTCTATAATTTGACACAAACAAATAATCAACCCATCGCATAGCGTGAGTGGAGGATGCTAAGTAATATTTATTTGTTTGAATCAATTAATTTTTACGTGAAATATAATACTCAATTATAAACAATTAAAAAATTTATGTAATATATGTAAGTTGTGGATTTAGTTTTTGTATACTAATTTGATCAATTATAGTCATTATACTTTTCAAATTTGAAATTTCAATCCTAACCCAAATATTAGTAGTTAAATCCATTAGCTCAAATTTTACCATTAGTCCCGTACTATAAGTAATTTACGGATTTGGTCTTTGCCCTTCAATTTGATCATTTCTACTCTATATATTTTTTCAAAATTTTAAATTTCTGTTTTGAATTAAATGGTAGCTGTTAAATTCGTTAGTAAAAAATGACTTATCATTTTTGTGAGTATTATGTCAAATACCAAGCTGACATAATTTACTACTAGAGGTGAAGCCATGAAATTTTTTTGAGGGCCGGAATTAAATTGTATATTTGAAGGGAGCGAAAATTTACCAATAATTTAGTAATTAATTGTGCAATTTACTCCAAATTTTAAAGGACCAAAAATTAAATTAGCCATTTTAGTAGGGTCAAGGCCCCTACCAATCTCTTAGCCGTTGCCCTTATTTTACAACCTGGAATAGTTTACAACTTGGCATCGATTTCAATTTGACACGATACATTTTGATAAGCTAAGACAAATTTGATAGTTTATGTATCACTTTTGAAGAAAAAAATCAAAGCGAAAGTTGAGGATAATTTAAGAACTAATTTACTAATAAAACTTTTTTTATATACCAATATAAAATTTCCAATTTTCACTAGCAAAATTAAAATAGAGTTAATATATGTTTATCTAGACCTGTTCTTCGCCCCAAAATTGAGAGTGTTTGGGTAAAAATATTAGGCTCAAAAATGGGCTTTGACAAAAAAAAAAGCCCATTTAAAATAGGGGTTGGGCTCAGGTTTAAACATTTAAGGCCCAAGTTTGGCCCGACCTGTTTTTAAGTTTAGAATACTTTGTTATGTAATTTATAACACATTAAAAAATAAATCTATACTAAATATATAATACTACCTTATTGTAAACATTAAAATAATGTTAAAACAACTATATAAAAATTTTCAATAAATAAAAAAATATTAAATTAAAATAATATAATATAAATATATTTTTAAAAAATTAAAAATAATAGAGTTATACGTAAAATGAATTTGGGTTAATCTTTTGCAAATATGAATGGGCTTGGGTTAACTTTTAGGCCCATAATTTGGGCTTGACCGGGTTTGGACAAACATCAAATATATTAATATCATATTTAGGCTCGACTCAAATCTGACCCGATGCATGAGTATCTCTATGTTTATCCTTTTAATATTTTTTTATTTACAATCTAATAGGAAAACGTTAAAACTTATTTTTCTTCAAGAAGAAGTCATTACGTAATATATTGATTTTATAATAATTTTAGGTTGCTTGCTAATGAAGGCAAGCCAGACGGAAATTATTCCTTCCTTAGAGCTTCAGTTAAACACATACAATGAAGATTTGACAGAGTATTGGAAAGAAAATTAATTATTTTATTATAAAAAAATATTTTGTTGATGCAGATTAATTTATAGAATGATTTTGACTATTAATAATGAAAATTACATTATATATACTCAGTGGAATTAATTGAGATTAAATATATTTAAAATTAATTTTAATTAAGTTTTAATTCGATTAGTATGGATATTATTATCAATGCAAGAGGACATATGTTTAAATGCGTTGAAAAGCATTATACTCTTATTTATGGGCTGGGGAGGGGCTATAGGTAGTTTAGTAATTGTAGGGGTTCTGGTGTCTTCTTGGCTAAATGGATAAATTGCTTTTTAGCCCATCATTAGGAACATTATTGAATTACTACAATTTATCTTGATATATTGCATATGCAAACAATTATATTAATCTAATATGAAAATAAATGTATGTATCCGTTTCTTTAAATGTGTACAGTTGAATCAAAATCAAAGTTTCACATAATATTATATATATATATATATATATGAACCATAATTCAAGTTCCATATCAATATATCAAATTGCACATTGGATCCAAGTTCATGTATGAATTTGATATTTATCCATAAGATTTACAAATGTAATTTAATCTGTTAAAGAATATTTTCATTTGTAAAATATGAAAAATAGATTATTTATGTAAAATCTAAATATTTTATTGAATGCATCTTAATTAATTGTTTTCATTTAGGAATAAAATTAATTTGACTAATTTTTTTTGGTGAATTATAAGAGGGCAAAGCCCTGATAACAATGCGACTAGAGTGACTCGAACCTTGGTCACACTTGGGGCGGTAAACACCCTGACCATCAGCCAACACACGGGATTTAATTTCACTAAAATCTGATAGAGAGGTTGTTATAGAGAATGAATTTAATAAAGAGTTATGACAATTATTATTATAGGTGGAAACCTACTATAATAGTAAAAATTAAAACATAAAAATCAGTTTTACAAATAAACTTGACTGTTATATTAATATGTTATAGAGAAGATTGAATGCACTTTTTAAATAAAATAGATTTTAACCTTTTTTTAATTAAACTGAGATTCAGTTAATTTGTGATACCAATTTAATCAATAACTTAAAATATAATGTATGTATATATATGTATACATTATTAGTCACCCAGCTATTGTTTTTTTTTTCTTTTCCGGTCACCCAATTATCTTAGATTTTTGGGTGTTCTCATTTTTATATTAGCCAACTGGTGACCCAAAAAGACAAAATTGAATAGTTGGGTGACCATTTTGTAACTTTTCATAGTTAGGTGGCCAAGAAAGAAATTTACTAATTCTTAGATGACCATTTTATAACTTTTCATAGTTTGATGACGAAAAAGAAAGAAAAATCATAGTAGAGTGACTTATACTGTAATTTAACCAATATATATGTGTGATATGGGTGGAAAATTAAAGGGTCAACCCCAATTCAATAAATGCTACCAACATTATTATTACTCAATAATGTTCCCATTGCATTTAGAATTAGTAAAACGGCGCCGATGAAGGTCAACGACGAGGCAGTCAATACACAGCCTAATGTGCCCCATGACTTGGTTTATGACCATGTCTCCAACATTAAATTTGTCTACCCTCCACCCACTAACATATATATTTAGATTTATCCACTAATATATATATATATATAAATTATATTTCATCGAGTTCTAGAAATACATCAATTGGTATTTTTTTAATACAAATGTCTAGAACTACTTATACTCCTTACCCAACTTTTTAATAGCAGGATAAATACGTTTCAGTGCGCTTGAACCCATGTCTTCCTGCATAGGCAACAATGTCAATGCAAACCGAATTAGAACTCAATTGGCCATTAATCAGTACTTATGGATTTATATAAATTGTTAGAGCTGTGTGACCTGAATATCGTTTGATCCGGGCCTGAAAGTTCGAGGTGCAACTCACTTGTTAAAGAAATAAAATAGAGAGGGTAAAATTGGGATCTGTGGTAAAGCAACGGCCTCGGGCCGGACCTTGTCGCACAAGTTGAATCCATATAGGACTATACTTCTTCTATTAGACGGGTTGTTTAACCCTTAAAAACTATGTATAATCGCAAACCTCTTAAATTGTTGTTTTTCAACATTGGTAAATTTCTCCTCCTCTGCCCGTAATTTTTCCCGATAAAGATTTTCTACGTAAAATTTACATGTTCTTATTTTTTTTATTATTACTTTGCGATCGTTTCTACTATTATTATCCTCGTCTAGTATAACATAAATATCTTATTATAAAAAGATTTATTTTTCCTTTCATATACCCACCAAATTCTCAATCAATTGCATGGGTAATTAAAAGCATGCACATTGAGCAGATAGTCAAAGTAAACCCAATATATATATTACACATATATATGAATAGGACCACAAAAAAGTGTATATTGGTTAGTGTAATGGCATGTGATTTGTGTTCCCATTTTTCTTTCTTCACCAAGTTGATGGATATAGCCTTTTTGAGAATTGACTTTGTATTCTTACTTTACCTTAGCCTTTAAGGGCTACACTTTGACTTTTTATATATAAATTTGTATTTGATGTATTGACATTTATCTCGATGAATTTTTAATATAAATATTTTTAAAAAATTTGATAGATCAGATTTTACTTAAAAGGAATGAATTGATAATTAAAATTTTTTGGTAAGAGATGAGTGAAAGATAGAAAATACACAAAATTAATTTATAGAGGTCAGGGACGAAGTTAGAAATTTTCAAGAGGGGGTTTGGGTTAATGAACAATAATAATATTTTAAAAATAAAAACTAATTAAAGAAAACTAATCTAATAAATAAAAATAAACTAGAAAAAAAATTTAAAATTTATTTGAATTGCACTCTTCGACCATTGATCTCACTAAAATCATCAATTATTTTGTTTGCATTAAAATTTTCTGCAGTTTCTTTCTTAACGTAGATAACTAAAGAATTTCTCAAAAAATCAGCTTCTATCTTGCCACAAAGTCAAATCTTCAAAATCATCATAGCAGAAAAAACACGTTTTGTGGACGCAGTTGAGACTAGAAGAGTTAATATAAGACTAATCAATCTATCAATGAGTGGGTACATGACTAACTTTCCACTCTCAATTAAGATTCTACAAAATTCAGAAAATGTTGATATTTTTCTCAAATCAGGATGCTTACATACATCAAATTTATAATGCTTCAACTCACATGGAAGATTTTCTTTCTCTTGTTAAGAAAAATCTTTTGGGTAGACCTTGTTTACAAGAATTCAAAATTTATCAATATAAAATAACTTGAAAAACTCCTTGAGATCTAAAGTTGTAGTAAGGGTGAGAAGCTCGACAATATGTTCGTTAAATTTGCTCTTTAATTCTTGCAATTGAGCATCTATTGTAGCAAAAAATATATCCACTCGATAATGATGCTCCACTATAATATCTTCCTTCTTGTTATGACTACCACCCACAATGTATTGAGCATTCACATGTGGAAAAACCAAATCTCAAGTTTCACAAAAAGATATCACATTTTTCAACAATTCATCTCATCCACCGTCTCTCAACTTTTGAGTTAAATCTTTTATTGTTGAAACTAACTCATGGTATTTAATATATCTTGAGAACAATGTTGCAAAGATTGACAAAGATTATTAGTAATCCCCAAAACTTCATCATGTGCAAAATAAAAATAAACTCAAAAGACCTCAATTTATTATATACGCAATGATCATCTCGGTGAGAATAGTGAGGAGCAATATTTTTTAGATTTTCAACAACTTTGCTAGTAGCATTATACATCGTTAGTAAGCTAGTAATTGAAGTTAAATGAGAACTCCATCGAGTCTCACCAAGACTTTGCAAAGTCTCAATCTAATTCATACATGTTCCAATTGTTAACTCATTGATGGATACTAAATGAGTTATTTTAGCTGTCTGGGCTTTTAAAAAATTGATGCATTTCACATTTGTACGATAATAAAAAATTAAATTAAATTGCTCAAAAAAATAGGGACTAATTGTATAATTTAACCTAAAGTTTTCGTTTGAAATGATGATTTAACGTGCGACATCAGTTTACCATTACACCGTTAACGATAATTAACGCTCAATGACTAAAATATTACAACATGATAACGTAAGTGACTAAGATGTAACATTTCAAATATAAATGATTAAAATATAACCTGAAGGAAACAAAAGTGATTATTTTGATAATTTACCCAAAACTAATTAACATAAGAATGTGAACAAAATTTGGTCAATGAAACGACTTGATTGGTGTTAAAGGTACGCTGCACCATTGAATGATGATGTGGATATTGTTTTTCATTAGATATTTATTTGGATAAGGTGTAATATGGATGGAAATTATTATGATATGTGTAAAAGATTATGTAAAACTATATTTATAAAATATTGTCAACCCAACATTGACAGACCTCTCTACAAATTTGGGATTGTTCTTGGTTGGGTGATTTTTCTCCTAACTATGACATGCTTGAAGAAGTGCTGGGGATGGATTTGTATAAATTACGAGATAGTAAAAGTGGAGAGGAATGAATACAAATATTTTACGTGGAAAATCTTCAAAGAGGGAAAATTACGGGCAAAGTAGGTATCAACTTTTCATTAAATGAGTAAACAAACGAGAGTATAATATGGAGAAAATAAACATAAATGGGGTTTTTTACTAAAATATTACAAAAAAAAAAAAACCAAAAATGGCATGCCATTTTTATTATGTACCAAAATGGTATATTCAGGGTGGTCACGCCTATGCCAGAGGCGACACCACCCTGGTGTCAGAGGAGCTAAAAAAAAAAAGGGACAATGTGGTGCCAGAGGTGGCACCAAACAATGGTGTGCCAGAGGCGGCATCGAAAAATGGTGTGACAGAGGCGGTACCCAGGGGCAAAATTGTCCATTTGCTAGGCGGAAGAAAAGAAGAAGAGGAGGAAGAAGAAGAAGAAGAAGAAGAAGAAGAAGAAGAGGGTGGTGGCGCCGGAAAAAGAAAGAGAATAGAGAAAGGAGAAAGAAGAAAGAATGAAAGAGAGGGAAGAAAAAAAAATAGAAAAAGTAGGTATAATTTTTTTTTAAATAATGGATGATATTATTGTGTTTATTTGTCATTATTATTATTGTATATTGATTTTTATTTTATTATTTGTTGTTTGTTAGTTAGTTTAGTTTATAACTATTGTTAGTTATTAGGATTAATAGGTTAATTATTATTTTAGTTAGTTAGTTAGTTATTATTGTTAGTTAAAAACCCTAAAATAATATTTTAGTTAGTTAGTATATTGTTAGTATATTATATTATTATGTTAGTTAAAAACCCTAACCTTATTTTAGTTAGTATATTGTTAGTTAAAAACCTTAATTGTTATTTTAGTTAGTATATTGTTAGTAAAAAACTATTTGCTTATTTTAGTTAACTATATTGATAGTAAAATTATTAATTTTTTTATCTAAGTAAATTATTTACTGATTGAAATTGTTTTGAGAAAATTTGTTTATTTTTTAATAGATTGAATATTGAAGATGGATGATCAGTTTTTCGTATGCGTTTATTTCGATGGAATCATCTTGACAACAACCGTTGGATGCATATTTGAATGTCAGCAAAAAATAGCAATGGGATTTAATAGAAATGTCTCATTGGATGATATGAAGGGAAGGATTAACGCAAAAATTGTTAGACGTTGTGGGAGAAGGATTTCAAGAATTTTCTACAAGTTTCCAGTTTCGACAGATCCGATTAAATTCACAGAAATGGAACTTGTAGACGACGAAGACGTGGAGACAATGATCGCTCTTTACTGTGGGAATGAGAGTAACAAAAATACACCGATTCACTTATTTGCCGATTTAGCCGGTATTGAGCAAAATGAAGACATCAATGCATATAGTGAAGACATGGAGCTCAAGAACCGTGCATGGTGCCTCAAATATTGTACGTTGATGCCGAATCAACTATACATGGAATCGATATCAATCTTAATATTACACCCGATATTGATGTTGTTGGTGATGATGGACACGATAGTAGTGATCATTGTGAGCAGGAGGTCGATAGTGAGAGTGATTCCGATATGGACGATATACCTGATGATATTGACGATGAAGATGTGAATAACGATGGAAACATTAGCGCGTCTTCGATCAGGAACCAGATGCGATGTATTATGATACACAATAATCCTGGGCCACACATGTCGCTCATAAACCCCGACGCAGCGCATGTAGCTGAGTTCCCGGAGTACCCTGAAACACTTCCTGCTCACCGGCTGGCTGTAAATTCTGAGCATGAGTTATTCGTAGGCCAGAGATTCGAAAGTAAAAAAGAGTGCGTATCTGCTATTAAATGGTATAGCATGGATATAACAGCGGATTACAAAGTCGCATTGCCTAAATCGATGGTATATATTGAAGAGTGTTGGAAGGCAGCAGAAGGCTGCAATTGGCGGGTACGAGCTGCATTCATTCAAAATTCGCAGATGTGGGAGATACGAAAATTGGTTGGACCTCATACATGCAGATCGACACATATGACAGAAGATCATTGAAAACTTGATTCCAAAACTATCTGTACCTGTATCATGCCAACGGTGAAGGACATGCCGACCATTAAAGTTTCGGTATTGATTACTGAAATACAAGCACGTTCCAGTATCGAGTATTATATCGAAAGGCGTGGATAGCTAAATAGATGGCAATGGAGTAATTGTATAGGGATTATGATTCATCGTATAATGAACTACATGGATAGATAGCTGCTATGCTAGAGTACATACCGAGAATTGTAATTGAGTTACAGACACGACCTTATTACGGCCCAGATTGTAACAGACCGAATTTGACCCTAATCGGAATGGTGGTTTCGAGACCACAAATCTGAGTCCGAAAAATATTTTAATATTATATTTTGTGTTTATTATATGTGAATTAATGTGTGTGAAAGTCTCGTAAAAATTTTTTATCGTTTGTGTGTTTAATTTAGAAAAAGGACTTAATCGCGTAAAAGGTAAAAGTAGCCAACTATAGTGAAAAGTGCCTATTTGATGATGGCTTTTTAAAGTGGGGTATTAAAAGGGCAATTAGCCCATTTTATAAGTTAGTGGGCGGCAAATACCAAGAGTAACCTTAGTGTTATTTGTTTTTATATTTAAGTAAAAAGGTTAGTTTAGTAATTCAACAATTACATAACATAAGCATGTTTTATTCCATCTTTTGTTGGCCGAATGTATGTTTATGAAGAAGTGAGAAAAGCCAAGCTAGATTCGGCACTTATCAAGTCTAATTAGGTATGAATTTTAACTCGGTTTTTGTTGATTTTTACGTTTTTGAGATCGTTGCTTAGAGTATTAGCTGACCCATGTTGAAATTTTTGAATCTAAGCATGTTTGATATTCTGACATTTATGTGTTCATGTAGTTTTTGATGTTTGATAATTTTATTTTAAAGATATGTTAAAGATTAGTATATTTTGTATTGGAAATTTTAGTTAATTTGAGTATTTTGGACTAAATTGAAAAAATGAAATTTTTGAGGGGCTTATTTGTAAAATAAATGAAATAAATGGACTTGTAAGGTCCCTAGGAAGATTCGGCCCTTGAGTACCATTGAGAGATTTTGTGTATTCTGTGTTTTAAACAAATAGGGCTAAATTGTAAAAATGTGAAACCTTAGGGGTAAAATAGTAATTTTCCCATTTATGTGTTTAGGGACTAAATTGAAATGAAATGTACTTGAATGAGCTGATTTTTATGTGTTTAGATCAAGAACAAAGAAAAGCAGATTTGGATCGGGAAAAGACGAAGGTTATCGAATAAGCCTCTGTCTACGCGCGATCCGTCGACAAATCGAGTAAGTTCTTAAGTTAAAGTTCATTAAGTTGATAATTAAAAATGTATGAAATCAAATTATGTGATTAATTTGGGTAAATAGCATGTGATAGCCGAATGTGTATGTTTAATTTTGGAATGAATATGTTTTTAAATACAATGTGAATTAGTATATTTGACATGACAGGTGAATTGATTTTGTGAATACGATTTGATAGTGATGTATGTGTTAAGAAATGTGAGTTGATGAATTGAGTTGATAAACATTTCGGGCTTTAAGCCTAGCAGGTTATGTGCCGGTGTTTTATATCAGGCTTTGTGCCTAGCAGGCCTTGTACCGGTGTTATATATCAGGCTTTGTGCCTAGCAGGCCTTGTGCCGGTGTTGTATATCAGGCTCTGTGCCTAGCAGGCTTTCTGCCGGTGTTACATTTCGGGCTTTGATGCCTAGCAGGCCTGATGCCGGTGACGCGTTTTTAGATGGAGGAACCTTAAATTACTCAAGGCGAAACGCAGTTAATGTATCGAGTAAACGCTCGGGTAAACGTAAGTCCCTTTTTTATTTACCGAGAGTAAGGTAAGTTATGTTTAATATTAATTGAATTTGAATAATACGGTAGAAATGGTATTATGTGAAATTGAGCTTATGATCAAAGAGTATGCGTAGTATGTGATTGAAATTGAGATTGAATGCAATACTTTGGTAGATTCGATTATGAATAGAAATGTCTAATGTAATATGATTTTGATTTGGATAACATAGACAATGTGAATGGTGGATTTATATGATTCGAAACAATGTGATTAATGTAATACATATACCTTGTATTTTGATAAAATATAAGTTTAAGGTAAAGAAGTGAAACAATTAGGTTAATGAACTATGGTATTTGGCCTTATATGAATTTGAGTATTGAAATGTTTATTTTTCATTGTTATTGGTAACTATTATAGATGTGTAAGTGTTTGGACGTTGTATTACCATTAACTTAAAACTTACTAAGCTAGTGAGCTTACTCTGTATATGTTTGTCTTTCTGTTTTATAGATCGTTGATTCAGTTACGGACTCAGAGGATCATCAAGAAAGTCGACCACACTATTACTCTCTTTGGTATAAATGTTTACTTTTCGAATCAAAGGCATGTATAGGCTGAATTATGACTTGAATGAATGATGTTCGGTTTTGTAAATGTATATATGTATATATGGCCTTGCGAATAAGGCTATTACTTTTGGTTAAGTATTGTTTGTATGTTTGATATAATGGTTTGTTTTAATCTTTGATATAAGATGTGTGCATATTATGCTTGGAAGTTAAATGTGGTTATATAGAAATAATCATTTATATGTATTATATATATGTATGAGTATGCATATTAGGTCGTGTGAATTTTTCTACTTAGATTATTATGTGCTTGGTTATAATTCAAAGATGATCATGAAAATGTTTATACTTATGTTTTGGGTTGATCATTAGAGTTTTAAATTGAGGACCGAATATATGGTCAATGAATTGGTTGTATTTATATATATTTTTTTGGACTAGTTACATATCATATGTGTGTTTGGTAGGTTATTCAATAATCTTGTGTCCACTAATTAATAAGGTAGGATGAATTAATAATTATGGTTTGACATGGCTTTTGTTTTAGGGACATTGCGCATATTACAATAGCATGATGTGTATGTTTGGTTATGCTATAAGGTTCGAATGTCACATATGTGAATGAAAAGCAAATAGAGTATCATGGATCTATTCGGTTTTATTATGCATATTTGTATAAGGTATAAAAAGATATGTTGATATTCGACTAATGAAATAGATGTATTTATATATGTTTAACATATGAAATTTGGTGTTGTTATGTGGAAGCTTGATTCGAAACTTGTATAGATTATGAGTAATGATGTGTTGCATTATGAAACACAGTCCAGTAACGTAAGTCTTGAACATTATTTGTTGATATGGAAAAATTTAAATATGCGTATTGGGTTTATTCCATAAATGACAGTGCTAAACTGTGTCTAGTTCGATAACGCCTCATAACCCTAATTCAGCGATGGATACGGGTTAAGGGGTGTTACACAGATGACCAATTACAGCCGGGGAAAAGAATTTTTCATCGGATGTTCTGGACGTTTGATCTATGTGTGCGGGCATTTCCACACTGCAAGCCGTTTGTTCATGTGGATGGGACATGACTATACAAAAAATATACACAGATCTTACTTATTGCGGTTGCTCAAGACGGCAATCTCCCAATAGCATTTGCCATAGTAGATAAGGAGAACATGGAATCCTAGGAATTCTTCCTTACTAACATGCGGAGGTATGTTATTAGCAACGATAATATTTGCATCATCTCCGATAGTGGGAAATGATTAATTGCAGCAATTAGGCATTCCGGTGTGCCATGGAGATCCGTTTACAGCATCCGTCACATTGCGGCTAACTTCCTTCGAGATTATAAGAATGCAAACTAGAAGAGACAAGTGGTGAAAATGGGCAAAGGATAACCTTATATTTTAAATATAAGTTTTAATGTTTTTATGTTATCTAGTTACTGTAACTTATCTTTTCTTAAAACATATATAGCGTACGAGTTAGAGCCACATATTTTTCGCCAAAGAATGACTCGACTTGAGAGTGACATGGAAGGTCAAACGAACAATCTTTTTGACAGTGGTTGGGTACAATGGAGCAGTGGCAATGGGCTCAAAGTTTTGACGAGGGCTTTCGTTATGGTCAAATGACCACAAACTTGGTGGAGGGGGTGAACGCTGTGTTGTTGAAAACACGACATCTTTCGATTTCATCTGTCTTCTTGGCTACATTCTACAGGTTGGCAACCTTGATGTCAAGAATGGGTGAACAACAAGTCAACCAGATGGATGCGGGATACGTGTTTGTGGAAGATGTCAGGGATGCATTGATTGTAAACCATCGGATTGCGAGGTCGATGACTGTAGAAATATATTCATGATGCCTGGAAACTTTTCGAGTTACGGAGTCCATCAGTCGTCAACCCTATTTACCACCTATGTCTTATGGAGTTGATCTCCGGAACAGACGGTGCGAATGCAGGATGTTCCAAACACTTTATTATCCGTGTACACATATCGTGGCAGCGTGTGCTAAAGCGAACCTTAATGTTGAATAATTTGTCGATGATGTGTACACGCTCGAGCGCACGTTACGTGTCTGGGAAAATGAGTTCCCTGTCCTGCCCGACCTGTCTACGTGAGAGGTGCCTTGGACAACTTTCGAGCTTGTCCCAGACAGAGTGCTACGCAAGAATCTGAGAGGTCATCCGTAATCATCCAGAATCCATAATGAAATGGACATTAGGGAGAAATCCGACGATAAGCGTTGTGGAGTATGCAGGTTAGGTGGTCAAAATCGAAGTAAATGCCCACAATGAAGCTATCATGTTGGACAATCGTCACGAGCGAGTAGGAATTGAGCTTATTTAGATTAACATGTTTTGTATTGAGATTTTTGGTGATTTTGAGTAATTAGGTCTTAATTGTAAAAATAAATAAATTGAGGGACTGAAATGTAAAATAAATGACATGTATCGATTTGTATGAATATGGTAAAATTCGGCCCTACTATGGTGTAGTCAAATTTTTGAATAATTCCTGTTTTGTGCGATATGGGTAAAATAATAAATGTTGAACTTTGGGTTGAATGTATATAAGCCATGCGAAAATGGCTTGGTAATTGCAAATGTTTCATGAATATTTGGTCAATAATTTTATTATGTCTGAGATTACTATTTTATGGTTGGTTGTGTATAATGTTCATGTACACTAATTTCATATTCGGCTATGGTATAATGTATTAAATATTCATATATGATTACTTATTAAAATTTATAATATAATTATATAATTAGATATGATTATTAATAGTTTGTTTTTAACGTTAAATCATGAGTGACTTTAGTGAATATATGAAAGTTTAGAATTGAACTGTTGATTCGTAATGCCTTATACAAATTTTGTTATGGTCAAATTTTATTACAAATTTTAAAGCTCCAATTAATCAAGTTAATTTTATACAAATAAAGTACAAACATTGTAATATTTTAAAAAATACAAAATAAAGGAAAAATCAAAACCCCAAGAAACACATAAAATTGATGGTTCGATGGTGTGGTCTTAAGTGTATACTTCTGCGGTGGTCAACGTTCACGTTGTGGGTGCTCGCGACGACCAACATCTTCTTCAGGCCCAGGTCGGGGTCCAGGTGGGGGTGTGCTAAACATGGCAGAAAAATCATGTGGCTCGAATGGCATCGATGAACTTGAGCCAGAAAGAGTGCCATAATATAGTGGATAAGACCCAGGAGGCCTGATGTCCTGCAGTGGATACGAGCCGGGAGTGCTCTACTGCGATGGGTACGATCTAAATATATCAAACCCGTAATAGTATCCACCCCCTGACGAGCCCGGGAAGTAGTCATTGCCCGGCACATCTGGATGATACGAATGTGCATCCAAATGTGAATGTGATTGCTCGGGCTGTGGCTCGGGATCAGGATTTGTAGCTGCCTCGGCTTCCATATCAGCCACTGGCTCGTATGCCCCATGTTGCTGCATGTGTGGGGGAACTATAGTCGACTGCCCTCCGAGTATATAAGGCTTCCTCATACTAGAGTACCATTGCATGTACTCTAATGGAGGTTGCAAATCGGAAGACATATCCATCTGGGGTATTCGAGACATCCGATCATTCCACACTGCAACAAATCTCCTATGCTTAACCCCCCAATGCTATCCCTGTTTCCCTCTCTTGTTTATGCAGTGAACCTCTCCCACCTGGCATGGCGAATCCGGGATATATTAGATGCAACCAAACTATTGCAGCACTCGATCCCCGTGGTACCACTCGACTACATTGAAATTGATAATTGGTGTGTTAGTGCACCACATATGCGAGTGAATGTAGGCAGACGAGGGTATAATGGCTGCTATTTCCGATCTACGATATGGCTTCCATATAAACTGCACGATTAATAACATTGTTAAAATTTAACACGGTGTGAGTAAGATATACAAAGTAACATGTCACGAATATTGGAATTGCTTACCCTTTCCCCGACATGTTGTTCAATCATAAGCCGGTATATCGGGACAGTGTACGACCTCTTGATACCCGGATAAATACTCCATCTACAAAAACAAATTTCAAGTCAATATAGTATTGTTACAATAGTATCAATATAAAGAAATTGTCAATTAATAACAAGTTATATTTTATCACCTGTTTACTAGCGGATATACGTATGGTTGGTGGGTAACTGATGCCAAGAATGGCATCCAATAAAGAGCCCATGACTGCAATAATGTAAGGCATCCGCCTATGTCTACTGCCGCTGGCTTTGTCGTCCGACAAATCTCACGGTACAATATCGCAAGAACTGCGGAGCCCCAACTATACGAGCGAACATTGCTCAAATAAGATAATAGGGGTAAGTACATGATATGAACCCTATTATTGTTTGCATCGGCATCAGTACACCCCCTATGATGTGCATAATGTATGCTCGAGCAGTGCACATCAACTCGCCTCCAGTGGCATTAGCTGATAAGTGTTCATACTTCGCTTTCAGCCATGTAAATTTCAAGCTCGAAATATTTTCTTCATCATTGCAGTATGAGACTCCTAGTAGGCTCAGACAAAGTGCAAATGGGTCAGCTATCGCACTGACGCTCGTAATGGGACTCCCATCGATTGGGAGCCCAAGTTGCACTGCATCATCCTCTAGAGTGATTGTGCACTCTCCACAGGGGAAATGAAAAGTGTGGGTCTCCGGGCGCCAACGCTCGACTAGTGCAGATATTAAATCATACCGCAGATCAAACGTCCGGATCAGTGCTGCTGACCCGAATCCAGCTTGCTCTAAATAGGGCATCAATCGTTCATCTGGGGGATTTCCTAAGCCATTCACCCGGCCCCTTAATACACGGTACGAGCCCTGAAAGTGTTAAATCACAAAAAATAATTATAATAGCTATTTTGTTAATATAACCCGCGATTAATAAATAACAATACATCACCATATTATTAGCTGCGTCAGATATGTGAGGATCTGTACTAATCAATGAAGCCATTGCCGTCTCAAATATTTAATTTTTTTTTCCTACATAAAAAAATAATAAATCTATATTAAATTACTAAAAAATAACATGCCAATAAAAATAATATAACAAAAACATAATATAAACGACACATAATAAATACAAATTTTTATTATTTATACAAACATAATAATATTAACTAAAATAATAATTAGGGTTTTTTACTAACAATATTAATAATAATGATAACTAAAATAATAATTAGGTTTTTTACTAACAATATTAACAGCTAATAACAATATTTAGGGTTTCTTAATAACAATATTAATAATATTACTAACTAAAATAATAATTAGGTTTTTTACTAACAATATTAATAACTAATAATAATATTTAGGGTTTCTTAATAACAATATTAATAATAATACTAACTAAATTAATAATTAGGGTTTTTTATCAACAATATTAATAATACTAACTAAAATAATAATTATGGTTTTTTACTAACAATATTAATAACAAATAATAATATTTAGGGTTTCTTAATAACAATATTACGTATACGTATACCTTTTTCTAATAGAACCAGTGATTAACAAATAATAATTTAGTACATAATAATTATATATTACGAGCCTTTGTTCGTTTTATTTTATATTATTTTAGTACATAATGTTTCAAATATATTATTTTAGTGTTTCTTTTATATAAATTTAGTAAAAACCACTTATTTTGGCCCTTTGTTCGTATTTTCTAAGTGTTCAAATTCTATTACTTTAAAAAAAAACTATTTTCATTTTTTTATTTTATATTATTTCTTTTAGTACATAATGTTTCAAATGTATTATTTTAGTGTTTTTTTATATAAATTTAGTAAAAACCACTTATTTTGACGATTTGTTCGTATTTTCCTTATTCTCAAATTCTATTACTTTCAAAAAATATATTATTTTCGTATTTTATTATTTTATATTATTTTAATACATAATGTTTCAAATGTATTATTTCAGTGTTTTTTTTATACAACTAACAATATTATTAATAACTAACAATAATAATTTTTTACTAACAATAATAATATAATACTAACTAAAATAATAATTACGATTTTTTACTAACAACAATATTAAACTAACAATAATAATAGTTTTTTACTAACAATGTACTAACTAAAATAATAATTAAGTTTTTTAACTAACTAACAATATTAATAACTAATAATATACTAACTAAAATATTATTTCAGGGTTTCTAACTAACTAACTAACAATAATAATTAATCTACTAATCCTAATAACTAACAATAGTTATAAACTAAACTAACTAACAACAAATAATAAAATAAAAGTTAATATACAATAATAACAACAAAAAATCAACACAATAATATCATCTTCATTATTTTTAAAAAAAAAAATTATACCTACTAAAATTTTCTATTTTTTTTTCTTCCCTCTTTTTCGATTTTACTTTATTTTTAATTTTTAATTTTAAAATTTATGCAACAACATTTTACTTTTCTTTAAAATTTTTATTTTAAATTATGTCACATATGATTTCACATGTTGGAATGACTCGAAGTACAAATGGATGAACTTTTAAATAGAAAATGACCAATTTGATCTTTAATCTAACATATATAGACTAATTTGCTCTTTTTAAAAGTAGAGGGGACAAAATAAAATCTAACTTCTAGTATATGCATCCTTCATGGTACTTTTACCAACTAAAAATTTATATCTGAAAAATATTTAAAAACATCTATAAATTTGAAAAGATAAATCAAAACATGTCAATCAGTGGCGAATCTAGACGGGGTTGCATGAGCCCCGGCCCCCCTAAAATGTAAAATTATTATTTAAGCCCTTAAATTTTTTTAAAAATTTTAAATTAGTAAAAGTAAAATTGTACTTTGACCCTCTCTAAAATTATAAAAATTCAATTTAATCCTTTAAAAATTATAAAGATATAGACTATAAAAAATTAAAATTTTATTTGACTCCTAAAAATTTATTCTAACTTTGCCCCTGATGTGGATACCAATATCAAAATAAAAATGAGGCACTCACTAATATGATACTATCTACCTTTATTCGAATTCTCATCCCAAATCTCAGCATGTCGTAATCTATATATCTATATATATATGGACCGACAAGGTGAGATAGACTCTCACATTAACTCCGCGTGTAATGAATGCGTTTAACCAACTTTCTTCAACTGTAAAAGCAAAATCATTTGCATGGCGATCATTGCATAATCTTCTCATCATATCTCCTTCTCCATTTCTCTATATATACCTCACAACACGCCATTCTTCCCCACACATTTCCACCATTCTTTCTATTCTTCCCTTCTTTCAAGCTTCACTTTCATAGTAACAATGGTGAAACTGTGTGTGCTATTTGGGGTGGCTGTACTTCTAAGCTTGAGCTTCGGGTTCATCAATGGCGCACCTCAAGTTCCTTGTTACTTCATATTCGGCGATTCATTAGTTGATAATGGGAACAATAATCGATTATCTTCATTAGCGAAAGCTAATTACATGCCTTATGGAATCGATTTCCCTAATGGACCAACTGGAAGGTTCTCTAATGGCAAAACCACAGTCGATGTCATTGGTGAGCTTTCCATCTGTTCGACGAAACTACTCATTGAAAAATCTGCCTTGAGTTTTATCATTGGTTTTTAATGCTTATTTCTATGTTACTGCCCGGACTTCATGTATTTGAAATCTGGTTGAGTGGGTTGGTCGATTTTGATCTCAAATTATTTAAATTATATTAATTTTAAATTATTTAAAATATATTTTTATTTTATAGTATATATTTATAAATTAAGGTGTTAACAAAAAAAATCGACTGAATCGACTGATCCAAAATTTGGATTGGTGTTCTCATGTTAAATTTGATTTAAAAAAATCGATTGATTAAACCGATTGTTCTCCATTAATTATATTTGATTTGATTTTAATGTTATTATGTGTTTTTTTATTTTATTTTATGTATAGCTGAACTTTTGGGCTTTGAGAATTACATTCCTCCTTACTCCGCCGCTAGAGGTAGACAAATACTCGGAGGAGTTAATTATGCATCAGCCGCGGCCGGAATCAGAGAAGAGACCGGACAACAGCTGGTAATTTTTGTATACACTTGTTCATAGAGATTGCTACGGGGCGGGGCAAGGCGGTTTTTTGCCACCCCAACTCTGATCCGATATGGCTCTAAGATAATTTGATCCAACTTGATCTGAAATTAAATATTAATTTACTCTAATTAAATTTAACCCGAAAAAAAAAAATTATACCAACTTCAACTCCGATTCGATATGCCACACTTTTCTATTTTTAAATATTAATATAAAATTTTTTATTATCTAGTCTAATATTTTAAATTATAATTAATTTTATTATGATGACATTTTTGTTTTTTAATACATTTTTATATCATCTTTAAATAAAAGAATTAAAAATTACAAATCTAAAGATTGGACACTTGTTCATTAATATTAAAATGCAAGCTTGTTATCACTCCATCAATATTCATTATTGAATAAATTTTAAAGAAAATATTTTTAACGTGAAACATTTTCTTTCAAGTGACGAAATCTAGTATATTTTAAACTGACATTATATATAAGAAAATGTATTTTGATAATTATCCTGTGGTGGGACAGGGTGTGTTTTCCTTAAACCCAATCCGATCTGATCAATTGAAGAATTAGACCCACCACGAAACTCTTTTTTTTAAATCCAACCTTATTGGATTGAGTTGAGTTAGACTCTGTAGAGTCTCAATTTTTACCATCCCTATTTGTCCATTCTGAACTTAAATCTAAATCCAGCTCAACTTAGTTGAGACTTCTAATAGTCAACAACTTGAACTCACCTAGCCCAGGCTTAAAATTCAAAACTTAAATGACTCAAATCTAAAACAACTTGAATTAACCTAAACCCAAAATTAACCCAAACTAAAATGACTCAAACAAATTTAAAACCCGAATCAATCCAACTTGACTACTAGAGAAAATACAAATACAAATTTTATTATCATATATTTTAAAGTAATATTATATATAAAAGGTATTTTGTACTTTTCTTGGCGGGTGGGTTTTTTTTTAGATTCGACTTGACTAATTGAAGAATTAGACCAGTTCCATAACTCGATTTTTTTTTAAAAAATTCCAACGCTACCTACATGTCCATTTCAAACCCAAATCTGACTCAACTCAAATTATTCCATTAATAGTCAGTAATTTGAACTCACTTTATCCTAGACTTGAAGCAATCAAAACACAAAAAAATAACGACCCGAAATAACCCAAACCCGAACTTGACCCAAACTGAAATAACTCAAACAAAATTTTAAAACCCGAATTCATCCAACCCAACCCATGCTAATCAAATTTTAAAAACTGCAGGGAGCTCGGATCAGTTTCAGTGGGCAAGTTAGAAACTATAGGCAAACAGTTTCCCAAGTGGTGAACTTGCTTGGGAGTGAAGCTAATGCAGCAAATTACTTGAGCAAATGTATTTACTCCATTGGACTTGGTAGCAACGATTACCTTAACAACTATTTCATGCCTCTTTTTTACTCTACCAGCAGGCGATATAACCCTGAACAATATGCTAATGTTCTTATTCAACAATATACTCAGCAACTTCAGGTTCGTATTCTTTTCCGATTCGTTTTTATATATTCGAACCGTGTTCGTTATAGAATTACTATCTACTTTAGTCAGAGGCGAAGTCAAAAAAAATTTTTGAGGCGGGATTATGTTATATGTTTTTATGAGAGTTAAAATACATACAATTTCACCATTGTATTGACTTATATTTTTACTGCTTTTAGAAGAATTAAATCAAAATCTTATTATTTTTGGATGGTCAAACTATAATTTAATTAGGGATTAACTTGTAAATTTATAGATTTTGAGGGTCTAAAATAAAAAAATTCCAATTTAAAGGGGCCAAGCCCTGTCTACCCCTCCAAATTTTGAAAAATTTCATTCTTGGTTTGAAATTAGTTGAAAATTTTAAATCTTCCGATTTTTGAAAATTTTCATTATACTTTTAATTTTTTTTTGAAAATTTTAATTAAACTCTTTTAATTTTTTTTCCGAAATTCTCATTAATCTAAAAAAATAATTAATTAGACACCAATTTCTTTGAAAAAAAACTTATTAAACTTTTAAATTTTTGAAAATTTTAGTTAGCCCTCAAACTTAGTCCGAAGATCCTCCACTATAATCAAATATGAGATCATTTTTTCTTCATTTAACTTACATACTCGGTAGCTTCGGGTTAGTTTTTTTTGTTCATCTTTACACATTTGAACCATGTTCGTTGTGTGATATTGCTTGCTTTGGAGATAAAAATCGTGTTCGTTTCAATAGAGCATCCTAAAGTTAGATGTAGGTCACCCTTTCTTCCAATTCTTAACTAGTCGATGTGAAATCGTTTTTTCTCCCGATCAACACTAATCTCCTAAATAAGGGTATGGACTATGTTTTCACCGAGACCGGTACAAATCTATAATGGGATCCCTAGTATTCTCGAACTGCACCCTATGACAAAATATGCCTTGGTAGACACAACTGATCTTTGACTAGTCGATATGAGATCATTTTTCGACATTAACGTTTCTCTTATTTTCAATTTCTAGGCTTTGTACAACTACGGGGCTAGGAAGTTCGTGTTGATTGGGTTAGGTCAGATCGGGTGCAGCCCGAATGAATTGGCTCAAAACAGCCGAGATGGTCGAACTTGTGTTGAAAGAATCAATGCTGCAAATAGGATCTTCAACAACAAGCTTAAAGGGCTCGTTGATCAATTCAACAATGCCAATTCTGATGCAAAGTTCATCTACATTGATGTTTATGGAATTTTTCAAGACGTCACAAGCAATCCTTCGGCTTACGGTAAATGCTAACTCGAAAACGAAAATGTTAACTCGGTCTTTATAATTGGGATAGCAATGGAGCAGGACGAAAATGTCAAATCCACTACCGTTCCATAAGAAAAATTTGGAAATTACTATTAAGTCCTTCAAAATGTTTGAAAATTTCTACCAAAGTTTTGAAAATTTTAACTAAACCCTCTAAAATTTTTGAAAATTCTCATTAATTTTTCTCAAAAATTTTATAAAGTTCAATTAGATCCTTTTTTTAAAAAAAAAATTCTTAATGAAACTAAAATTTTTGAAAAGTTTTAATTAGATCTCTCAAAGTTTTTGAGAATTTTAATTAGGCCTCTAAAATTTAATGTCACATTGCACAACTACCGCTCAGTCTTGGTTTGATTTTTGCTAGTTATTTTTAATATTTTCAATCTTTTAAAGACGTCTGTAATACATTTTTACCCTTTAACAGTTATATAAAGGTAAAAGAGTATTTTTATATAGTGGAGTGGGATAGAATGGGGTAAGTAATTACCAAACCGCTCCATGCTCACCGTAAAAAAAAAATCATCTTGTCCCATATTCATTTTTTTGTAAAAATCCATCCATGGGCAAATCCAGGAATTTTTTATTGGAGGGGCCAAGATAGAAATATAACTTGTTGGGGGTAAATTTAAGATTTTTTATGCTAAAAGGTTTAAATTGCATTACTAAATAATAAGAGGGTCTAAAATTGCAATTTGCCCATATTATCTAGTGAGTCAAGACCCTACCTGCCCCTTTGGATTTGCCCTTGAATCCATTCGACAATTTGGGTTTTGCCATCCTAATATATCGACACTACCGATTCCGACATGACGAAATGGTGCTATTTGTCTATATGTTTCAGGTTTTAGGGTAACAAATGCTGGATGTTGTGGTGTTGGGAGGAACAACGGGCAAATCACTTGCTTGCCTTTACAAAGGCCATGTAGGAATAGGAATGAGTACTTGTTTTGGGATGCTTTCCATCCAACTGAGGCTGCAAATGTGATCATCGGAAGGAGATCGTACAATGCTCAGTCGCCGTCCGATGCTTATCCAATCGATATCCGTCGTCTCGCTCAGCTTTGACGACGGCGATCAACAAATTTACCATGAATAATAGATATTATTCATATGATTTCACACTATATTTATGTTGTTTTATGTTTAGTTTCAATCATTAGTGTCATTGTTCTAAGACATGCGAGTCTACAAAATTATTGTTCCGAAGGGAGATGTTGTCAGTATTGGGTTTCGAATCTCGAACTTACTCGTTATCATTTATTAAATATGGTTATATAAGTTCAGAATTGGATTCAATCGATCGGTCGAATCAACGCAAAATCGATCGAGTCAAAAAAAAAAAGTTGAACCAAATAAAAACGATAAAACATTTAAATCTAATTTAATTTAGTTTAAATCCCTAATTTTGTGGAGGATCGCAAACTCATACCATTTTCTCAAGAAGCTTTTTGCGGTCATCCGACTTGTACCCTAGTTCTACGGATTTATCTCAATACTTGTGCAGCCCGTGAATTTTCTAAAATTTTCCACTGGGCTGCTTGTATTTTTTGAGATCAACAAAAAAATGTTCACTTCAAAATCCAAATTGGAAGTGGCCTAAAAAAATGTGTCCCCGTTTCGGACAATACAACATCAACACAAGGCACATATTCAATTTTCTGCAATGCCAATGCCAATGCCAATTTTACGAATTGTAAATTCATAGCATTGTCCCGAGAAGCTTCACACATAATTTTTTGGTCGTCCGACTCATATCCTATTTTAATAAAAATGAATTTTAATAGTTATGTAAAGACAATGGTGAAAATGGAAGAAAATCGAATCATAAACATGATCTTTGATTTGATACAATTATATACTATTTAATGTTTTTGAACATTAATTTTAGGTTCTTATTATATATGCTCTTTTTAATACAATGGCTAGAATTACTCATAATTCCTCCTTAATTCTTAAATAGGAGGATGATGCCAGTGGCGTATAAAATGAAAAATTGTTTATTTAAGCTCTATAAAAATTTTAAACTTTTAAATTAGAAGGTAAAATTGTACTTTAGCCCCCTAAAAATGATAAAATTTTAATTGAATCTTTTAAAATTATATCTCTTTACCAAAATCATATGGTATCTAAGCTAAAAAATTCTATGACACCAATATGAATTCGGGTCTCTCCGGTTCAACTAGGACCCCAGTTCCTGACCCGACTTTCTACCAAAATCAAGATTGAGAAAAGGAAGTTTTCCAATCATTGACTCAAACCCATTGGCGAAGTCCACTCAGCGGATTAAGGGGGTATTTATGGCTGAACGGACCAATCTGGTATTTCACAATAAAGTGATAGATGGAACTACCATTAAACGGCTTATTAGCAGATTAATAGATCACTTCGGAATGGCATATACATCACACATCCTGGATCAAGTAAAAGCTCTGGGTTTCCAGCAAGCCACTGCTACATCCATTTCATTAGGAATTGATAATCTTTTAAAGATACCTTCTAAGGGATGGCTAGTCCAAGATGCTGAACAACAAAGTTTGATTTTGGAAAAACACCATCATTTTGGGAATGTACACGCGGTAGAAAAATTACGCCAATCAATTGAGATATGGTATGCTACAAGTAAATATTTGCGACAAGAAATGAATCTTAATTTTATACTATTAAAAGTTAAAATGTAATTTCGATCCCTTCTAAAAGAATCTTTTACGCATCAGTACATTCGAATCCACGACCTCTTGTATGGGCGACAATTCTGATGTGAATTCTAACTATTTTGAATTTTTTTATTTTATCAATAATCATTTAAAAAAAAAGCATTATATCGTCGCCAATGCTCGAATGGAATCCCAAAACACCAACGAAATCGAACAAATCTCCGACGACATTCTGTCACACAATCCCGTCACCGTCGGCGAATCAGATCCTTCCACATCAGCCTTATCATCTACACTCCGTCACCGTTTATTCTCCCGCCAAGGAACCACTTCCAAAGAACCCGCCGTAGATTCCCTCGTAAAAGAAACCCATTCGAAAACGGACAAATTCTGCCGCGATCCGAAACCAAGCGATGCCGCTTCTTCTTCTTCTTCCGAGGTAATCGAGTCAACGCACCTCGAATCAACCATCACAGCCGCTCGAGCTCATAACTCACCCGAACTCACCGACCCAATACGCATTACCTGGAATTTACTATTTTTCACATCTCGTTTAGTCATAGACCCAATCTATTTCCTCTTGAAACTGATAATAAGATCCATTACATTTCCCATATCAATATTGAGTTACTGCATCATCTTAATAATCGACCCTTTTAGACCATTGAAACAAATCAAAGCTTATTTGATTTCAAAATTGATCAAATTATGGTTCGATTCACCTTGTGGGCGGCTCATTTTCAAAACCTGGCGGGGAATTTTGTGGGTTGCTTATTTAGGGTTTGTTCTATGTGGGTTATTGTTTACTTCACTTGTGATTAGTTGGATTTTAATGGGGTATTTAGTGGAGAAACCATTGGAGATTAAAGAAACTTTGAATTTTGATTATACAAAGGGTAGTCCGGTTGCTTATGTTCCTATTATATCCTGTGCTGCTGTTGGTTGTGGGGTGAGATGTATGAGGAAGAAGATGGATTTGGGGAAGAATTTAGGGTCTCCAATTATACCTCCTTTCCATGATTTGCAGGTTACTGTTTCTTTGACATTGCCGGAATCGGATTACAACAGGAATTTGGGGATGTTTCAGGTATGAAATTGAAGTTTCCTCTTATGTTCATGTTGTTTATTTGTGTTTAGTTAAATTATGCTATTAGTCCCTTTACTTTTAAAAAAGTTGTAGATGTAGTCACTATACTGCAATTTGGTTATTTTTAATTGGTAAAAAGACCTTTCTAGCCCCTCTCAATTTCAAAATTGAGCAAATTGGTTCCTCTCAAAAAAATTGGAGCAATTTAATCCCTGTCAATGTTGAAAGTGAGCAATTAAGGACAATTAATCACGACATAAATGTCTTCTGTCAATTGTACATAATTTTAATTAGTATAATAATAAATTTAGCTTTCGGTGTTTACATATTTTTCCATTTTGGCCTTAATTCTAAAAAATTCAACCTCAACATTTGTACAAATGTTGTGGGATAAACTTGTTAAATTATAATTAAATTGACAAAAAGTGTAAACTTTGAGGGCTAAATTTATTATAATACTAATAAAAAATATCTATAATTGATGGAAAACATTAATATTGTGATTAATTGTCCTTAGTTGTTCACTTTCAAAATTGAGAGGGATTGGAGAGATCTTTTTAGTTCCTTTAGTTTTAAAATTTTAAATTTTCATTACTCACAAGAAAAACGGTTAAATTGATTAAGTTACGTTATTTCCAAAATTTCTCTTCATGCATAAGCATGTCCCGTAGGTTAATGGCAGCCCCTTTACCAAGTTTAATTAGAGTCTATTTAGTTAACTGAAGTTTATGTTACTCGGAATCGGGTATGAGTTTTGAATACTGACATATTTTCTCATATATTTAGAGAGTTCTTGGAAGATCGTATGACCATACCCATGTTAAAATATGCATTGAAAACGAATGTTCAATGCGAGTACTTTAAAAAAATTGTAGAGGTGTAAATGAGAGTGGTGTTTATAAATTATTCAATTTCGACTCATGAAAAACTTAAATTCGATTTGTTGATAATTAAGTCAAGTTTGACCTCAAGCAACTCAAACTATTGGTCGAGTGCACATTAGCCTAATTAAGTTTTTCATTTTAATAAATTGTTGTACAATGAATTACGTTTTTACTCTTATCATATAGAAAGAGCTTAAGTA
This sequence comes from Gossypium bickii, assembly GCA_025503065.1. Lineage (NCBI taxonomy): Eukaryota > Viridiplantae > Streptophyta > Magnoliopsida > Malvales > Malvaceae > Gossypium > Gossypium bickii. Next base: position 1,531,564 of record CP106714.1, on the reverse strand, counting down.
CGAATAAGTTAGCGCTTGAATACGATCAAGCTTAATCAAGAAGTTGGAGTAGCTCGATAATGTCTCGAACCCTAAATTTCGAGTTGAGCTCGAGCTGAGCTTGGCTCAAGTACCAATATTGATGAATGCTTATGCAACCATTTTTTTTAAGGTAAGGACAGATTTCATCTCTATTAAGGGCGAAACACTTGACAGTTCAAGCCATCCATGCATGATGAGATTTAAAAGCTTACCTATTCGCCTTCTTTTAACATTATTCAAGGCCGTACCACTAGTCACTGGCTTTATCTCTGAAGTCCAAACATTGAATGTGAAACTCAAAGATTTGAACCAAGGCATCGAGCCCACCACTTGCTTAAAGGTAGTGCTCGAACAACTACCGGCACACGGTCCGGGCGCTGGTATCCCCGACCTATACGGCGCATCCCTTGTCCTCGAATCCAAACTTCCTTTCATTAAAAGAATTATATGGTATTGGAGAAAAACCTTATTCATTTGGGTTAGCATCATGTCGTTTGTTTCGGAGTTATTGTTTATGTCGGTCTGTTGTAGATGCGTTCTCGTTCCAGCAACAAGGAAAACAACCGGTTCTACCGGCAACTGACCTACGTAGAATCGATGAAAAGCTTGGATTTGAAGCAATGTAGGGTTTCATGGTGATAAATAATTTGCCTACAAATTCACTTCAATTTTGATAGGGCATGTTAGCTTCTTCTTTTTCAACAATTTTTTTTAATCCATGAGGTATATATAATATTTGGGTACTGAGATGTAATCGTCTAAGGTCATTTTGAATACATTAAAAAATCTAAACAAAATAATACTCGTGTGTGACACTTGTATAGTTTCCCTTGTTTTTTCCTCTCCGCCTTTAGCTTTGTTAAAACTCGAAAGTCCACTATGTTTTCCTGATAGTTGCAAATAAACACATCCACAGGCCGATCAGACTGATTGGATTGGAAATTGGTTAGGATACTGGTCTAGAGAAAAACTTTAAGTTAATTAGGCCAGGAATTGTATGAACCGATGAAACTGTTAAAAAACAAATTGATTCGATGAATTAGTAATTTAATCGTTGGACCGATTTCATAAACAATGTGTTCTTGTTAAATCTTATTCTTATCAAGTTTTGTTCTTATCTAAATCTTATAAAGTTATTTTTTGCTTTTTACTTTTCTAGTTCACATTATTTTGATGCAATAAAAGACTTAGTAAAATATGATGGTTATTTGGATATTTTACTTTTCTTAAAATACTCATATTCAACATTTATTTTAATAGTCGGTTGAATTTTATCTCGATTGACATAGACATTGTTGTCAATATAGAAGGACGTGGGTTTAAGTACGCTGAAGCATATTATCCTCTTATTTATGAGTTGGAGTGGGGCTATGAGTAGTTTTAAGTATTGTATCAAAAAGAGCAGATATAATCAGAACCTATAACGAGATTGTTAAAAAATATATATAAACAAGTGAACCAAATATTTACAAACACAGTAGATTAAAAATATGGTTTAAATTTAAAAAAAATTATAAATTAAACAATTTACATTTGTACAATAGATCTTGTAAATTATTTTAAGCACAATTAACTTTTGAAGATAGAAGCATTTTTTGTGATGTCCCGTTTGTCATTCAGCCTCATCATGTTATAAACCCAAGCACCCGACACTGCTCCGATGATTGGCGACGTAACGTATATCCATATTCCTTCGTAATGGTTCGACACAATTGCAGGTCCCAAGCTCCTTGCTGGGTTCATCGATGCTCCGGTGATCGGCCTGTCCAGTAAGATATCATAATATCATTAGTACGATGAGTGATGGTTCTTAGAATTAAATTTTGGGAGACGACTTAACTAATTTTTTTTTTTTAAAAATTGGGATCTAATTAAAAATTTTAAAACTTTTGTGAAATTAATGAAAATTTTTCAAAAATTTCCGAGGTTGTGAAATTGCACTTTAATCCCTCAAAATGAAAAAAATTTTAATTTAATCATCTTATAAATAAAGAAATTATAAATTAATATATTATAAAATTGCACTTTAGCCCCCTTAAAATTAAAAAAAAATTATTTGTAATCCCTCCAAAAATAATGAAATTATAAACTAATACATAATAAACCTATATTTTAATGTATAAAAAGATTATAACAAAATCCATGTCCTGCTAATTTTTATTTTTTTTTCTAAATTCCCCCCTAAAAACCTGAGACCTTTGCTAAAAATATTTTATGTAGAATGCTTAAGGCAAAAAGCTCATACCCAGCAATCAATACATTAAGCAAAACGGTAGAGCCAATGGCGAGTCCTGCAAGTTCTCCAATCTACATATAAAAACAAATGGTAAATGAAATAAATTACACCATTTCGGATTTTAAAAAGTTCAAGTGATTTTGATTTCAGCTTCATTTCAAATTCGGGTTGTTTTGTGTTTAAAGTAACTAAATCTAGTTTATCTAAGTTTAGGGTTTCCACGTTCGGGTTAATTTGAAGCTCAGGTTGTTTCAAGTCCAATTCATCTAGGTTTAGAGTTTTTGAGTTTCGGTCAATTAAGGTTTAGATTGTTAGCTTTTTATGATAAAATCAAATTGAGACAAGTTTTCCTTATACACATAGGAATTGGCAGGTTTCGATAAAAGAAATGATAAGGTGAAAATGGGTGTAGCCTGGTTGGTTAATACAACTAAAAACTAATAAAAAAAATAAAATTTAAAAACTTAGTCCGATTGACCGGTCGAATCTGGTTCAAACATCCTTGCTAAAAATGGATCACTCTACCAATTTGGTTTCGAATCTTAACATTTTTATAATAAATAAAAGAAACCAAAAGGTATAAGAAAAAAGGTATATACAAACTTACAGCTCTGTTATCAGTGGCAACACCGGATACAACAAGCATAAGGTAAAAAGTGATAATAAACTCTATCACAAACGCTTGCAAATCCGACCCTTGCGGTGCCGTTCCGGCGAATACATCATCCGGTCCGTTAAATAAAAGACGAAGTGTCCCGGCCGCCATCGTCGATCCAACAACTTGAGCCGATATATAAAATGGCACCTAATAAGACAAAAAACCAAATATCAAGTATCAACCATTGGATATGTATGTATGTACAATGGCGAATCTGAAGGGGGACATACAGGGGCTTCACCCCCAAAAATGAAAAAAAATTATTTATAAATAAAAAATATATAAATTAATATATAGTAAAAATGCATTTTACCCCTTAAAAATGAAAAAGATTATGTCTAGTCCCTTAAAAAATGATGAAATTATAAATAAGTACATAATAAATTTATATTTTGATCCATGAAAAAACTATAATTAAATTTCTCCCCCTATGCATGAATGATTGATTGCAGCACATGCCTGTTTGAGAGGGAAGGTTTTGCAAGTAGCAAAAGCAATGGTGACTGCTGGGTTAAAATGAGCACCCGAGATATGCCTCAGTGAGTAGACCAACACCATTACAGCCAATCCCCATACCATGGCTATCCCTGGATTTGTAAGCACTTTGTCATTGTTTATATTCACTACCACTGCTGCACAACCTGCAAATATTAGGAAATATGTGCCTAATACCTCACCCATTACCTGCAAAATTATTAAAAAAAACAAAAGCTTCATTCATACATGCATACATACTTGTCGAGGGGAATTAATTTTTTCGGGAGAAGCCTTCCACCAGATAGTCAATCGATCTCTCAACAATCGAAAGTATTCTGTCAAGAGTCAACGTGTAATGAATGGCTGCCTTGAGAACCTAGTTCACAGAGCCAGGATCACCTCAGCTATACATGGACGCACAGCCACCCACCCCACCAAGGGCAAATGGGTGGCCATGTGCCCACGTACAATCAAGGTGCTTCCAGCTTTGTGACCCAAGTCCTCAAGGTACATTGAAGACTTCTCTCGATAGATATAACTCCTACAATATATACATATATACATACATACATCACCTTTTGCATGAAAGGTATGGAGAAGACGAATTCAGAATCTTTGTTTTTGGATGATGGGGGATGATTATGATTATTGGGTTCATCATAAACATTGAGAACCACATGATTTTCATCGCCACTACAAATTTCATTCATGGTTGCTAAGTTCTGTTGGATAATAAAAACAAAGAAAATTAGAGACACAAAATGCTTTTGTTCTTCAACAACAATTTAAAGGGTAATATACATACATACATACATATATATATAAGATTCTGTAGATTAACAGTACCATTGACCATTCAACTTTGTTGTTGTAGTTACATATGAGATTATGTAATTATTATCTGAATCCGAATTTATTTTTAAAAAATTCAAATTCGGTTAGATTATTATCTAGTCAAACTTGAATAATTTTATCTATCAAGTGATTCATATTTGAGTATTCCATTGCTTGATTTTAGGATATATAGAACAACTCGAGGGGCAGCATGCAGAGGCCTTAGTTCTTAAAAATGAAAAAAAAAAAACCATTAGTTTAATATGGTAAAAATTTTATGTCGAACGCATTAGATTCTGACTATATTTGAAATATAGCATCGGGAATAGGTTTTTTTTTTTAATTTTCAGGATCGAATTAGGAGTGAATTTTTACGAATTCAAATATTATAAATTTGGATATTATAATTATTATCCACAATAAATTCGAAGTAAATTGATATATAAATCTTTGTATATCTATTATTTGATTCTGTTTTATTTTTATAAATAATACGAATTAACAAATTATATTTGAACGAATAATCCGACCTTTAAAAAATTATTATCATTTATCACACATGGACTGTTTCAAGGCGGCTTCAATTAAAATACATGTGAAACAAAAAAGCGTGTGATCATCTCAACTAATTATTACAAGGAAAAACCATGCTTTTTTATTAATCTTAATCTTATCTAATTTTATTAAGATTTGAAAAGTAAAATTTCCTTTTTTTTTCTTCACATGATAATTAAGTTATTTTTGCCTTTTTCTATTTTTTATTTTACTTTTCTTGTTCTCATAATTTAGATGTAATAATATAAGAGACTGAGAATCTCGTGTTTTGGCCTGATGGCCAGTATGTTTACTGCCAGGGGAGAAGGCAGGGGGGCTGGCATGGGCCCCGGCCCCCCCTAAAATGTAAAATTGCTATTTAGGCTCTTAGAATTTTTTAAAAATTTTAAATTAGTAAAGGTAAAATTACACTTTACCCCCCTAAAATTATAAAAATTCAATTTAATCCTTTACAAATTATAAAGATATAAACTATAAAAAATTAAAATTTTATCAGGCCCCCCCTAAAAAATTGTTCTGGCTTCGCCCCTGTTTACCGCTTCAAGTGTGGTATGGATTCGAGTCGCGTTAGTCATGTTGCTGTTAGAGCTTTACCTTCCTCTTGTAATTCACCAAAAAAATAATAATAATATAAGAGATTGGTCCATTAAGATGGTTAGACTTGTAAAAGTTGAGTTTCAACATATGGTTTTATAACGAATTGGGGTTTTACAAATATTTTATTATTTTGTTAAATTTTGCTATTAGCCATTCTTTTATGTTTAAGTTGTAGATGAATTATTGTTGAGATTTGAATGTGAATTGCTTCGATAACGCTGGCAGCATCCCGTAGTTTGGGTTCGGCGACCTGGTCGAGTGAGGGGAATTACACTCTGTATTCGAGCCATGAACTCCATATTGTTGATTTAATGGAGTGACATTTTGTACCAACTCAACACCCGCTACCTCAGCAAACAATTCAATTGGTTCAACATTATCAAACGAGCAATACAATGTGATCATAGTCTCCACGTCATCATCCTCTACAAATTGCACCTCCTTATAGTTATACGAACTTGACGAAACTGAAAATTTGTAGAATAATTTGGACATCCTCCTTCGAGGCTCCGACAACACCAAGCGATTTTCGCACCAATCTTTTGTTTGATTTCATCAAGTTTTACCGTCTTGTTAAACCACATTCTCAAATAAACAACCAACTTTCGTGTGGCAAATTATCCCATCGAAATGGACATACATGAAGAATTGATTATTCATCTTCAATACTAAATATTTAAAACAAATTAAAAATAAAAAATATATTAATTGCTAATAAAATAATTCATACCATTTTAAAGCAATAAAAAAAAGCTTTGAAATTATCAAATATAATTTGCATGTCGTACGAGAAATCATTATCAATATATAATCACATAATTATACATAATAGTAAAATAAAATACAATTACATAAAAAAAATACAAATTAACCTTATCAACTCAAACTTGAGTTCCGAAGTGAAAAACAAATATTCATGACCTTCAATCTTGATTTCTAATAGCTGTAGGAACTCAAATTTGAGACTTTTGTCATTGTTTCAAACTTAAGATTTACCTCGTTTAACTTTAACAACTCAATTTTTTCTCTCTCGTTTTATTTCAGAACTGATAAAGAATAATAGATTTGTTTTACTTGTTGGAGAGCAAGTTTAAAATACGAAATTTGGTGAGGCCACCTTATCAAGTGGCACCACTGTTGCAATTCGACTCATCAACACACAACACCATCATACCAGCTTTTTTAAAATTTTGAATCGGTGACACCAATGTGTTAGGCAGCATCATGTAAAAAATAGTTTTTTGCCCTTCGTATTTTCATATTTTATTCTAATACCTATTTTATTTTTTATCTCACTTGACAAAGTAGCGAAACCACTTTAAAAATATTTTTTTCCCTCACCTGAAATGATTGGGTGATGATGATGTGGCTTTTGGGACTGATACCACTTGACACGTTGGCATAACATAAGTTTATTGTTGAAAATATATCATTTATGTAAATAATCTACAACATGCCCCATTTTTGTAATTTTTTGTATTATTAATGTAAAAAAAATCCCACCATTAATTGACCGAATTAACCAAAATATTTCGGTTCGATTAATTTTTTTTGAAAAAATTTCGGTTCGATTAACAGTTAAATGATTATACAGTTCGGTTAATGCTAATTCAATTCAATTAATAATTGAACCGACCGTTTGAGCACTCCTAGACAAATTTACGGAATCTCCATGAATAGAATTAAACCTTGTTCCGTAGCATTTACATTAAAATTCTTTTTTCTTATTCTTAAGCAAATCCCTAGTTGATATAGACTAGAATTTATATTAAAATGGAACCTAAATTTTATTGTTCCGGTTTACTATCAAAACGAGACATTTTGACTAATAGGAAATTGACTCCCATGCTATAAAACCCTAAGAAAAGGTGCTCCGTACTCTAGCCATAGCACTCTTATTTTCTTTCTTGAACTCCTATATGCACCATATGGAAAGTGAGATACGATTAGGGGTGGAGTCCTGCTGTTAAGCTTGAGCTCAACTTAAAATTTGGAATTCGATATTTAATTTAATTTCGATTTAACATTTATTTTTAAGTTTAAGCTAAGTTCGAGATAAAACTGAATTACTCAAGTTTGAACTTGATTAAGTTCATTTATCGATTTTTGTACTTAAACTCCGTATATATTAAGAGTAATATCTAATTTAATAATATAAAAATATAAAAAACTCGATTAAATGCACAAACTGTCCGAGTCAAGTATTACCAAATTTGAATTCGACAACATGAATGGCTACATAGATCTAAAGAAACATCACAAGCCAAAAAGACTTGAAATCGGGCCCTAAAGCAAAGTGTAAGAGAATTCTATTAAGTGTAGAACAGCTTTTTAAACCCCCAAAATTCATCAAATTTCCACTAAAACCCCCAAAATTTTAAATCAATTCAAAAGCATCCACATAAAATCGCCAAATCAAACAGTACAAAAATTTCAAAAAACATATCATAAATCAGATCAAATTCATTCACAAATAAACTAAAATCGAATATCAATTACAAAGAAAAACCTGTTGAGGCAATCGCCAAGCTTCAGCTTTTTTAAAGCACATATCATCGAGAGCTTCACTACGACACCATCGACACTTTGGGTTTTGTAAACACTGAGATCTCGACACCATTTCGCCACAATTAGGGATCTGGTTCATCTTGTTGTTCCTTTGAGAAGCTAATAGAATACGGCGCCGTAAAAGGATTGATGGGTCTTTGCCATTGATGATGATGGTGTCGATTGATGATGATAATGAGGGTTGGGTTAGAGTTGATAATAGAAGGAAAAGAATTGGGAAAAAGAGGGGAATTTTAGAGCTTGATTTGGTTTCCATGGCCGAGATTCAAGGCAAATTTGGGTGCTTTGAAAACAAAAAAAGATGTCTTTTTGGGGGACCTTTTTTTTATTATTTGTCTGAATCTTGGAAGTTTGATCCTTTGGGTGTTTAGAATTTGGTAGATTTTTATTAGAGATCCCTATATTACACGAACCTGATCAAATTAGTTTCTTTACTAATAAGTGATTTAATTTAGAGTCCCTTTGGATGGGTGTTTACCTTCAGCAAAGGGTGAAGGTAGAAAATTCTTTTAGGAGAGGCCGAAATTAAATTTTAATTTTTACGATAGTAAAAATATAATTTCACCATTTGAACAGCCTATATTTTTATAATTTTTAAATAATTAAATTAAATTTATATCATTTTTAGCGGGCTAAAGTATAATTTTATCTTCACTAATTTAAAATTTTAAAAAATTTGAAGTCACATAATTATGAAAAGTTATAAAATGGTCACCCAACTTCAATTTTGTCTTTTTGTTATTATTACCAATTGCCTTACAAGAAGGAAACACCAAAAGTCCAAGATAGTTGGTGACTAAAAAATATAAAATTGAATAGTTGAGTGATTATTTTGTAACTTTTTATAGTTGAGTGACCAAAAAAGAAAAAATATGGTTGGACAACCATTTTGTAACATTTCATAGTTGAGTGACCAAAAAGAAAAAAAAAATTATAGTTGAGTGACTACTAATGTAGGGCCCTTTCGGATGGATGATGTGTTTACCAGCAATTAGTGTAAAAACAGTGGTGACGATGAAATTAAATACTGTAACGATATTGTAGTGTGAGATAAAAAGAAAACCAAACGTACCGCACACAGGAGGTAAACTTCCATCCAAAGGAACCCATAGTTTACCCTAAAACAATCAAATAATGTCAAATCGTAATAGTTAACATCAACTGGTTAAAAAATATAATTTACAATTTAATAGAATTAACATTTTTAAAGTTTTTATGATTATGTAAATAAAATATTTTTTTTGTAATTGAACTGCAACTGAAAAAATATAATTTTTAAGACATTTTTATACCGTAAATGTTATTTGAATGTTTTAAGAGTATAGGGATGAAATTGATCCATTTAATAATAAAATGACTAATTTAATCCGATTTCTATTATACATGAAACTCCTAGTACTTTAATCCATAGAATTTTGGTTTAATATAAAAAATATAGGCCATTAAACTATTAATAATTTTATATTTTAATTATTTAAATTTTAAAAATTACAAAATGGTCCTTTTTAACTTAGAGTGGATAGTACAAGGAAGAGATTTGGGAAAAAGAGGGAATTTTAGAGCTTAGTTTGGTTTCCAATAGCCGAGATTCAAGGGAAATTTGGGTGCTTTGAAAAAAATCATGTCAATTTGAGGTGACTTTTTTCATTTGTCTGAATCTTGCAAGTTTTATCCTTTGGGTGTTAAGAATTTTGGGTAAATTACATTCAAGGTTATTAAAACTACTAGTAAATTTACGTTTTGGTCATTCAACTTTAAAAAGGTACAAATGCTCACTGAATTATTTGAAAATTTCCATTAAAGTTAAATTACATTATTTGTTCGCGTCGCCTATACCAATCAGAAGTTTTTGTTCTCATTCTCTTCTTTAGTTTTTTTTTTTTTTTCCTGAAACAACTTTGAATGTTACAAATCTGTGAACCAAAATTTAAACAGTTTTCTTCTTTGATATCGGATACTAACCATCAAATCAACTTCGATCTAAGGTATGTTCTTTTACTTGTTGATGGGTATTTAATTTTTTTGTGTATAGTTGAAAATTTATTCCATATTCTCCAATTAGATCATTCTAAGTTCCTATACTTTTCAAACTATGAAATTTCAATCTTCACACGTCAGAATTTGGAAATAGCAGAACTTAATGAATTTAACAATTATTGCTTGGTGATGACTGATTTTAAACTTTGAAAAGTACAGGGACTAAATTTACATATTTTGTAAAACACAGGTATTAATATCAAAGTTTACCCTAAAATATTCATATATTTGTGTAAATTGCCATTTAGATGCTGCCTGCAAACGTAACATCGAAAAGAAAGAACTCCAAGTTTTGAGGGCAGCTTTCAATGAATTTAATGAATTAATTTATAATATTTCTCTTATAAATAAGCTTAATCTTTTCTTCTTCTTTCGCTTCAATTACTGTTTTCACTGTAAATAATTTATTCTTCATACCCTTCATTTGCTAAATACTTTTGAATTTAATTCAATCACTTCAAATGGAGGGCTCCAATCAAAATTCGGGCTTTGATTCTAGGGTTTCTTCTCTTTCCCTAAACGATGATACCGTTAATCGGAGCTCCAACTCGGTAAGTCTTTGAAATTGTTTCTATTTTTATTGAATTGATCGTATAATCATTGAATTTAGAAAGTTAGGGTTCTTAATTTTGATTTTGATTTTTCCTGCTCCCTTTTGATCTTTCGAATTATGGGTTTATATCAATTGTTAATTTCATGCTCGTGAATTAAAAAAATGCATTTCTCCCTTAAAATTCAAAGTTTTGGAGATTTTTATGATTTGGGTTTTTTACGAATATTTGCTTGTTCCCATTCATGTTGATGTTAGGGTTTTGAGAGTGAAGTAGAAAGTTGGGGTTTTTAATTTTGGTTTTGTTTTCCTGCTCCCTTTTGATCTTTTGAATTATGGGTCTGTTTTTATTGTTAATTTCATGCTCATTATCAATAAAAAATGCTTTTTTTCCTTTGAAAATTCAAAGTTTTGGGGATTTTTCTGATTAGGGTATTCTAATGTTAATATTAGGGTTTTGATAATCAAGGAGTTAATGTTTATGGAGAATATGATAATGGGTTATCAATGCCAACCAACACTGTGGAGGACTTGAATGATGAAAAAGAAAAAGAACCAAGGACCAGCCATCAAAAAATGGGAAAATACTTCTTTTACGACTCCCCCCTTGTTGAGGATACCGGAGTATGGATACCGGTCTCGGTTCCACCAATGCTTGAAAGCGATCACGAACAATGGGCCAAAGGTTTTCATTCCAATGGAGGTTATTTCCCTGAAGGTGACATGGGGTGGGGTGAGTTTTTGAGTGAAGAGAAGGAGTTGACTATGTGGGATGTGATTGTCGAGATGATACTTGCCGCCCGTGGGAAAGTCAACGCTTTAGCTTCCGGTGATATTCAACGATGTGGAGTTTCGTGGTTATCGAGTCATTTGCTCGAGCAAGCTTGGCAAGAGATGGCTCAGACGCTAAATGAAGTGAATTTAGGTAACGTGAAGGAAATTCTCGATGCGGAACCGCCAAAGTGGTTGGCTGACAGTGCGGCTTCCGCTTGTATGCTGTGTGGTGTGAGGTTTCACCCGATCATGTGCTCAAGACACCATTGTAGGTTTTGTGGAGGAATATTTTGCGGTGAGTGTTCTAAAGGAAGGAGTTTAATGCCCCAAAAGTTTCGTGTAACAGACCCGCAACGTGTCTGCGATGTATGCTGTGTGCGGCTTGAATCGGTCCAGCCATACTTGATGGACCAGGTTAGTAATGCTGCTCAGCTGCCGACACACGATTTGACTGACTTGAGTACTTTGAGATCTTGGGTTAATTTTCCCTGGGGACAGTCCATGGAACACGAAATTTATAAGGCAACAAATACGATTCGGGGTTACATTACTAAGGTAAGAATCGAGCTTTGAGGTTTTCATTTCATTGATTAATTGTTAACTAGTAAACCTTTATTGTTCATTTTCGTACTTGGAATTCTCATTGAAATTATACATAGCTTTTCTGAATTCTTACCGTTTTCTCTTTCACCGGACAGGTTGGTTCATTGAAACCTGAGAAATCCATTCCCGATTCCATTCTCCGAGATGCAAAAGGCCTTGCCATTATCTCTGTTATGAAAGTCGGTGTCATGGTTACATACAATATCGGTACGGGACTTGTGATTGCTCGTAGAGAGGACGACTCCTGGTCTCCACCCTCTGCCATTTCCTCATTCGGTTTGGGATGGGGAGCTCAGGTAGTTTTCGATCATATCTTAAACCGGTTGAATATATTATGGAGCAAAATCAACTGGGATATGTGTATAGTAGGATGCAACGAGCCAATCTCATGAAGTTAAATTGTTTTTCACTATCTTTCCTAACTATTAAGGGTTACATCTGCAGGCTGGGGGAGAATTGACGGATTTTATTATAATCTTGAGAACGAATGATGCTGTTAAGACTTTTAGCGGCAATGCACATCTTTCTATCGGAGCTGGTGTAAGTGCTGCCGTTGGGATTGTTGGACGGACTGTAGAAGCAGATGTACGAGCCGGCGATGGTGGTTATGCTGCTTGTTATACGTACAGCTGTAGTAAAGGTATCGTGTCATCCTCTCCTTTTAAACATAATCGAATTTGGTTTGGTTGCATATTTGTCTTAGTGATCTTTTAGGACCCGTCATGGTATCATGTCAAATACCAACATAAATAATGCTGTCTATCAGCTATATGACAAAAAAAAGTACCATGGAGACCCCTGTACTAGAAATCGGATTGCATTTTGCCCTCTACTCAAAAAATGGTCAAATTAATCTTGTATGTTAGATCAAAGAGCAAACTGGTCCTTCTATTGAAAATTTCATCTATTCCTACGGTTAAAAACTGATCTTTTATGTTAGCATGATGTACATGTGGCACACCACATGTCACTATTTGGTTAATCCATCTTACACGCCAGTTTTTAACTGCACAAATGGATGAAATTTTAATCAGAAATGACTAATAAATGACTAATTTGCTCTTTGATTTAACGTACAAGGACTAATTTGCCCATTTTTTGAGTTGAAGGAGCAAAATTCAATCTTACTCCTAGTACAAGGGTCTTCATGGTACTGTTACCAACCGTTAGACTTGAACTCTTTTAATCTCACATGGTTGTCTAAAGTTCAAGATCAACGATTGCATCGTTAAGTATAGTCAGTTGAATATGTAGGTGCTTTTGTTGGATGTTCACTCAAAGGGACTGTTGTTACAACACGGGGACGAGAGAATGCCCGATTTTACGGCAGCCAGTCAATAACTGCAACCAATATACTTCTCGGGTCCATGCCTCGGCCACCTGCCGCTGCCATTCTTTACCATGCGCTTTCTGATCTATATAACACACTAAGTTAAGTGCAAGAAGTCGGAAATCGAACTAATCGCTTTGGTATTCGGTATAAAGAAGAGACAATGGAGCATGAACTTTGGTATCTAATGTACATTCTCTGTAAATCACCTATCATTCTTTGCCTGTTTAAAAGTTTATATTGATGGATTGTTGTATAGGGGTTCTTGGTCTTTCGAGAGGGAAGGACCTGGACCCGGACCCGAACCTAGATGGGGAAATGTTGAATGAAAATGGAAATGATTGGTAGATAAGAAACCAAAAATACTCGACTTGTTAATATGATGTATATGATGAAGAGTATTCAGATGTTGTATAGATTTAGACACATTTGTGCTGTTAATGTTACGTAACCATGTTCGGGAATTCATTACTTCTCTTGCTTGAGATTTTATTTGATCAAAGTCAATAACAGAAAATGATTTTAATTCAAAATTATTTGAATTAGAAATGACTCAAACAAATAATTCGAAATAAGTTGAATTTAAAATGATCTAAATTAAAATGCTCGATTGATAAATAAGTCGAACTCAAAATGATTGAATTCGCAAGATTTAAAAGGAGTCCAATTTAATAGATGAAAGCATTATACACCCTTTTGCGGTAAAAGTATTTGCAAAAGTCCTTGTATTATATGTCAAATTGTATTTTATCTTCTTTACTCAAAATATTGATAAATCGGTCCATGTATATTAGATTAAAGCGTAAATTGATCATTTTGATAAAAATTCCATTTACTCCTACAATTAAAAATTCTACGATTAAAAATTGGTTCATGTACGTCAGCACAAGGTATACATGGCATTTGGTTATTCTGTCTGTTGAGTAATTCTCTGTGTCTCATTAAAAGGAACATTCAGGTATTTATACAAATATTATCACTGTTCATAATTTGACTCCACTGTTCATTGGCTTGACCCTACTATTCATAGGACTGACATTCTGAGCAGGTCACGGGCATGCTGGACACATGTACCGTTCTAGGTCACTTGCTAAACCTCGCAGCCCCCTATATACGAACCCCTTGGATATATGCGGATTGAGACCGTGAACTCCCCTCGACTCGTGTGAGCTGATACCGCAAGCTCCCTAGCTGTCCTCTCGCTATACATCTCACACACATTCATCTGGTGGGGCCTGTCTGAGTCGCGGGTAGGCGACCCGGATCTTATCTGGGTTTCAGGTTAGTGATCATTGGTGTATAATACCATCAATCATGCTAATTTTTAACCGTGAAAATGAATAAAATTTAAAAAAAGGGAAAATATATTTAAAAAAATTAATTTACTATTTTAAATAAAAGATATTTTTACCCTTTTGCTAAACTAAAACGGTAGCTTTAATTATTTCGTTCGGCTCCATAGCAATGATGAACATTCCAACATTATAATTGCATTACCACTACCACAAATTTGGCCGTACTTGGATTTTTTTTTTTTATTTTCTAAGTATTAATATTGACATTTATATTCTATGTATTGTTGTACACATATAGCTTCACCTTATAAAATCTCAGAATATTTTGAAAAGGCATACGTATAAGAAATTCACTATGATTTAATCTCTAAATTTCCGATTGTAGATGTTCGGACCTTCCAAAACCTTTGGAAACCTCTTAGTGACTCGTGGTGAGTTTGCTCTCTAAAATGTTAAATTATTGAAACAATGCAATGGATCATTGATAGGGGTGTAACATAAGGACACTTAAAATTTTGAGAAATTGTGATTAAGCCTTTTAAAATTTCTAAAATTTTTTTATGTCCTTTAAATTTTTAAAAATTGTTAAATAAATCCTACAAAAAGTTTGAAAATTTTACACGACTCAAACTTAGCTACACTTGGAATAGTGAACATCCTTGACCATCAGGCCATTAGGTGAGGTTATTGTTGTAATTTAAAAAAAAATTATTTAAGTCATTATTATTCGAACATCATTAATTATTGTTGTTCGCTCAATTTAAAAGTTTATGTTCAAATATACATCAAACACAAATAATTTCGTTTAAAAATGAAAAATTGGAATAACATAAAAAAAAAATTCAGGACATTTTAAATCACTTTCAATCATAAAAACCACAATCACACCAAACAGTCAATGTCGATGTCAATGCCATTACTAGAATATTTTTGTTACAAAGAGAAAAAGAATATATATATATATATGAAATTGATGAATGGACTGCACTTGAAGGGGCAAATACACAGCTATGAGCTATTTATAAATTGATCTTTGATTTCTTTTCAGCTTGAATGGAGAGATGGGTGCGGCGGATGCGGTTTCGGACTCGAAATAACTCGGTAATGTTGTTGACCGGAACATGGAATCTGAGATTTCGACACGGAAATATTACCGGGTTTTTGAATTTCCGAGTGTAAGCACAAGATCATCATCGGCTACGCATTCTTCGTGGATCTTTTCTCCTTCCCAAGGTTTAACTAACCCAGTGAAATTGCTACCAAAGGCAAATTCGGCAGCAATGACATCGGACATCGGAACATCCGACGTTTGATCAACACCAGCTGGAAATGCTGGTGAACATGTTCCACTTTGGCCTGGAGTCCACATTCGTGAACCTCCGGCTGATAAAGCCTCGTCTTTAAACCCGAATGGGTTTCGTGAGACGAGGCTAAATGTAGGGGATGTTGGTCCACTAGAAAGCCATTCTGGATCAGGAAAAACTTGATGGCTGGGACTTGGTGGAGTTGATGAAGCAAGGTAACAATGTCGTTGCCCGGTTCGTGCCGAGCCACCGGTTGTTTCGTCCCAATCGTTTCTTGTTCTAGGAGTTCGGGAAGTTGGGGAGCTTAATGGTGGGGTGACCGGAGCACTTATCGACCCTCCAGCAAAGTAGAGATGGTGAGCAAGCTTGGATGAAGCTGAAGACGAGCCGGATGAAAGGTTTTTGAGCCATGGGATTAAGGAATTGGCATCGGCATTGCCGTTGCCATTGGCTCGGTAATGTGACGAAGCCGGACTCGGAAAGGATGATGAACCGGGACTCGGATTATACGATGCACAAGGACTCGGGTGATACGAAGAGCATGGACTAGCCGATGCCGAACCTCCCAAAATGTCCATCCGATCCACTGGTTTGCATCCCTACAAAATGGAGGACAAAAAAGTATGCATGAGCAAAGGATCAAATACGTATATGCGTCCAACATAAGTGTGTTCAATTTTTTAAGTCTATTATATTCTCGTACGCATGTTAAGATGTACACCCGACATAGACTTACTAATTTTTTTCCAAACCCAAAAACTTAAACTCGACCTATTAAGTTTTCTATTATATTTTTATACCCATGTTAAGATATGTATCTGACATAGACTTACCAATTTCCTCGAACCCAGAATCCAAAAATCCAAACTTGATCCAACTTGATTTGGAAATAGAAAATAAAAAATTTGAACTCTGTCAATTATGAACCTAAAATGACTCAAATCTAAAAAACTTAAACTACAAATCACTCGAACAAGTAACTTAATATTACTAGAATTCAAAATAATCCAAACCCAAAAAATTTAATAACTCAAACCCAAAAAGACTCGAACATAACTAATTTGAACCTGAAATGATCCGATCTTGAAATGGTCCAAACCGGGATGAAGCCATTAAAATTTTTTTAGGGCCCTTACATAAAACTATAAAATATCAGGTGCTAAAGGCTAAAGCTAAAAAAAATTGTGTTAAAAAGGCTTAAATTGAATTACTAATTTTTAGAGGGGTCCAAAATGAAAATTTTCGTTTAATCAAAGGTTGAGAAGGCCTAAATTGAATGTTTTAAATTTTGAGAGAAACTTAAAAAAATTTATCCATTTAGCCAAGAAAGTCAAGAAAAATAAGCTGATGTTCATGCACATAGTAGCTAAACACAACAAGCCATCATTCAAAAAATACCTCAACCACTTGAATTTTAAACAACAAAGACAAAGAAAAGAACTAAGGCATTGATGAATTATGAAAACATTAAATGTCTAAATCAAACTTTTTTATAAGTAAAATCTAACTGCCAGTCCTCATTTTGCCCAACATTGCATGAGACATTTTCTGTTTTCATGGGGTCACATATGATGGATCAAAATGCATGATTAGTGGGAGTAACATAGTCATTGCAACCCGACAAAAACTTCCACAAAAAAGGAAAAAAAAAAAGTTTTTCATGATTTTGGTCCCTCAACTATATCTATCAAAACTTTTTTTCTCATTTTTGATACTTGAACTATCATTTTTATCACATTTTACAATAAAAGACCATAAAAGCCTTTTTATTAAAAGCAAGATTACATTTTACTTTCTCTACTAAAAAAGGTAAAATAATCCATATAAGTTCAACCAAATAGTAAACTAGTCTTTTTGTTAAAAATTATATCCATTTTTACTATTAAAAATTTGTCTATATACGTCAATATGTAGTTCACTTGGCACGCCAATTCTTAACAGCACAAATAGATGAAATTTTTAATAGAAATGATCAATTTGTTCTTTGAACTAAGGTGTAGAGATTAATTTGCTCATTTTTTTAGTAAAGAAGACAAAATACAATCTGACTTTTAATACAGGACCTCCACAATGCTTTTACCCTATTTTTTTAGATATAACTTCAACTAAAATGGCAATTTATAATACTGAAGTGAGACAAAAAAAAAAATTAAGTACCAAAATAAAAAAATGATATAGTTTAAGACCAAATAGTGAAATAAGCCAAAAGCATAATAATGTCAAAGACAATGGCGTTTACATAAGCATATAATGTAGCATGCTTTGTTTATTTTTACCGTAAGCTTTAATCAAAACCCCATCCCCACACGCATTACAGCTAAAGCTATTTAAAATCTCATCATGAAAGCGGAATCCAAGGATTCGATATCAGCCTTTTTTCTTCATTAAAATTTATTTAAAAGCAATGCAAAGCCAAATATCCCGGAAATATTTTTAAAAATAAAATAAATACACTTGGATTGAAATTACTAAAGTGACATTAGATTATTGTCCAATTTTATAATTAATCCCTTAAGTTAATAAAGTTTGTAATTTCAGTCTAATCTTTAACTCTAAATTTGTACCCTTATCAATATGACATGCGTATACAAGACCTCACATCAAACATAAAGATAACTTCTATAAAAAAAGCGAAAAATCTTATAATAAAAAATTAACAATTGAAGAAAATTCTTAACTTAGATTAAATTTAGGGTTAATATAATTTTTAGTCCCTAAAATTGGCAGATAAGTCCACTTTTGTACTTCAATTTTTTTGTTTAATTTGATACCTAAACTTGATAATTAGGTTCATTTTGATTTCTGGGAAATTGTAAAAATTCGATAATGTGGCACTTTTGAGATTATGCCACATCATCAAGTCTTGACCGAGTCTTGACAAAATCTAAGTTCAGGGATTGAAATGAATCTAATTGTCAATTTTAGGTACCAAAGTAGATAAAAGATAGTTATCAAAGTGAATGTAATTACCAAAGTTCAAGGACTAAAAGTTATATTAACCCTTAAATTTTAATTAGCAAAGTGGCCTTAGATCTTCCAATTAAACTTATGACTTCTTACATTAAAGCGAAGTGCAAATTTTCAAGCCTGGAGATGGAAGGTATTATCGTCCTATTATAAAAAAGTTTCGTCGTCCTTTTGCTTCACCGAAGCCGGAAAAAAATATATACACAAATTCGTGCTTCTGTGAGACATGATTAAATATTTTAATCGAAACTTAACAGTTGATAAATTGTTCAAATATGCTATATAAGTCTTTATACTCTACAAAAGTTTTTAATTTAGTCCCTATACTTTTAGTTTTAGGAATTTAATCTTTTTACACTTAAGATTTCAAAATTTAAGTCCAATAACACAGTTAAACTATTTTGTTAAATTTAGGAAATTTTAAAAAAATAACAATGTTAATAATTGGACCAGAATTTTGAATTCTGAAAAGTAAATATAAGGACTAAATTCAAATTTTGTGAAAAGTACAGGTACTTATAACATATTTAAACCTTGACAAAAATAATTTGTTCGCTCATAAATCATAAATCATATATATATTTGGATCGGTTTTTACCTTTTTGTAAGTAGTGCCGTCTTCTTCGACGGTCCAACCGGCTTCATCACAGAGAGCTTTCAACACCTCGTTGTTATCACAGTGTTTCGGGAGCTTGTAGTTACCGTACATCCGCAGACCGGCGAAGATCTTTGCCGCGATCGCTCGTCTCCGCCGTTCTCTCCGCTTGTTGTTTTCCCTCTCCTTCCACGTCGGCATTCTGGTCCCTGACGTCATTTCTTTGAAAATAAACAGCGATGACGACGTTAAACTCTTTTTTTTTCTTTTTAGTTCATCGAATTTGTGATTACTATTGTGTTTCTGATGATATTTATTTTCTCGAGAAACAAACGGAAAAAGAGTAACAAAAAAAAAAAGTGGAGGTAAAAATGATGGGAGGTTGGAGAAAGGGTGTGTGGCTTGTGAGCTAAAATATTAGTAGGAGAGGTGTTTTTAAATTTGGACATGAATTATTGTTAAAATTACGAGCGAGCCATTATTAAAAGAGTTAATTTGACTCTATGTCCCTAAACTATGATGCTCATTTTAAATTGGTCCCTAAACTTCAAAACATTCTAATTACATCCTAAACTATCAAGATTATTTCAATAAATTCTTCCATCACTAAAATCGTTAATTTAACTATTAAATTTATATCAAATCTAATGTCATATAATTTAAATTGAAAATTTTAAAAAATATATTATAAAAATGAATGTAGGGGAGAACATAAGTCGGTTAAAAGCAACTTAACTAACCAATTTGATAAATTGGCGTTTGGTTTAAATGGTTTTGGTGGAAAATTAGTTTTCGGGTCGTTTATTTGGTTATGTCAATCGGTTATTGGTTACTGAATTTTCATAACCGATTTGATGAACTTAATATTTAATATTTTTAATTATTTTAAATATGTTTATATTTTTAATATATAAGTAGGTGAAGTCAATTAGATATATTTATATTTTCATTATTTTAAATCTAAATATATTCACTTGATTAACTGATAAAATCGAATCATTTTGTTTAGGTCAGTTGGTTGGTTTAGTTGTCGTATATGATGGTTAGATTCACGGTTTTAATAATGAAAGAGCGTGATTGATATAACATGAATAATTTGGAATATAATTAGGACATTTTAAAGTATGAGGACCAAATTAGAATGAGTATGATAGTTTGGGATGTCTAATACAATTAAATCCTATTAAAATGAGATCACGAGGATAGCACGTATTTATGCTTTTTAGGAAAGGTATCACAATTATGTGAAGAAGGAAACAATACCGTTATAAAGGCGAAAACGGTTTGGCCTTCCAAGAAATCGTTTCGTAAGCTCTAACCATTTTTGTTTTGATTCTTTTACATACATACATACATACATACATACATACATATATACATTTATTTGAAAATTTATAGAGTTTTTTTTTTATTTTGATAATTTTAAAATATTTATATATTTTAACTTTGTAAAAAAATTTATATTTGTGACCACATTGACCAAACCTCCAACAAGGTAAACCTAACGAATTCAGATCATGGCAAAATGACAAACCTCCGTAAGACTACTTTCGCTAGGTGAACACAGGATGTATATAGAGATTCAGGCTTATTGATTACTTAACTGTTCTAATAACTCATATTTACCTAAAAATTTATACATTTTTCAAGTAATGTATGTACATGTTTGTAATCTTAAATTGTCACGTGCTCACAATCCATTAAAGGTGTTACAAAAAAAAAAAGTAAATAAATATACTAAAAAAAGTTCACGAGGTGTAAGTTCAAGGCTAAATGGATATTTAAGCCTATATATATATATGCGCGTGCGCGCGCAATAGATAATGGGTCGGACCACTCGATTTGGCCCCAAAGCCCACTCGAAAAGTGAGGGTGTTTGGACAAAAATATAAGTTTGAAAAGTAGGCTTCGGCAAAAAAAATGAGGCCCATTTTTTTAACAGGCCGAGCCTCGAGTGAGCTTTTTTGGCTCGAGCGCGGCCCGAATTTTTTAAAATAATTGTTGTTTTCACTATTTTGGTGTCATTTCACTATCATATTGTTACTATTTTATTGTTATTGTTTGGATATTGTATAATTATTGTTTTATTGTTAATTTTGCTGCTACTTTAGAGACATTTGATTGCTAAGTTGCACTTATCTTAGTGTTATTTAAGCATAAATATTAAATATTTTTTTAATTTATTTTCAATTTGTTGAGAAAAATTTATTTTAATGTTTTTAAAGTATTTGATTTATTATATTTTTAAATTTATTTTTATATAATAATAATACAGGTCATGCCGGGCCGAATCAAGCTCGAGTTTTAGCATTTTTATTTGAATCAGGCTTACGCAAAATTTTAGGCCCATTTTTTTGGGTCAAGCCTGTCTCGGCCCATGATCACCTCTAGTGTGCAAGGGCAAATCCAGAAAAACTTTTAGGAGTCGTAATTGAATTATAAAATTTTGAGAGGTTCAAATATAATTTTATTATATATTAGTTTATGATTTCATCATTTTTAAAAATGATTAAATAAATTTTTTTTATTTTAAAGGATCAAAATGCAATTTTATCATATATAAATTTATAATTTAATAGTTTATAAGGAGACAATTGCAATTGTCCATTTTTGTTGGGGTCCTGCGTGCACCCATTACATTCACCCTTGTATATATGACCAATCAAGTTGTAGCTCAATTTAAAAAAAAAAAAAAAAAAGTTTTCGGCTTGACCTACCGTACCCAAATGATCGTTATTTAAAAAAAATTAAAATTAAAATTTGTTCTATATTAATAGTTTTGAAATAATTCAAATTAAATTATTTAATTCAAATTCAGCTCGAGACTGAAAAATCTTTGTCTAAGTCCAACCAAAACGGGTAGTAGGGTTAGCATTCGATCGAGTCGAGTTGAATCGAATCAAAAAATTTTGAGTTAGTCAAGTTGACGAATCCTATTTTAGCAACCGAACTCAATTTGAAATTTTTTCGAATTGAGTCGAATCAAGTAAAAAAATTTTGAGCCGGGTCGAGTTAAGTTAACGAGTCATATTATTTATATTCAATGCTGCATTTACATGGACTGATTATTTAACTAGCAGACGAAATATATGATTATTTAATTACATAAGTAAGGCTAATAGGTAAACACTTAGCAAAAATAACGTAATTTTGCCTTTTAACTTAATGATTTTAATTTTTAACTTTAGAAAAAGGTAAACTGTATTAAAACAACGCAATTTTGTCTTTTCTTATTCGATTTTTCGGATAACTCGAATTCTGTAATTCATATTTGAGTTAAATCGAAAATTTTGATTTTTTTTATTCGAGTTGATTCAAATAACTCAAACTATTTAATTTAAAATTTGAATTTTTTATCGAATTTTTCGAATCGAATTAAATTTTGCTCACCCCTAGATCTGATATATATAATATAGGGGAAAGGATTGTATGAAACAGTGACGCCATGTCATCTGTATCCCTTTCTAATAGTTTTATGCCACATCAGCATTTTCATCCTGAATTTCAGCATTTTTATCCTGAAAAAAATCAAATCCAAATTAAAATCCTGAAATTCAAGATAAGATTACTGATGTGGCATAAAACTATTGGAAAGGGATACAGATATAATATAGATAGTTTTTTTTTTTTTCATAAATGAGTTAAGAATTCATCTTATATATTTTAAAATTATTTATTACTTTTATTTTTAAAATGTATCATTTATATTTAGATCAAATCTAAGGTAAAGTAAAAAAAAAATTTGAGGGGTCGAAATTAAATTGTATATTTTTACGATAGTAAAAATGCAATTTTACCATTTTAAAAACTTACATCTTTATAATTTTTAAAGGATTAAATACATTTTTTATCATTTTAGAGGGTCAAAGTACAATTTTACCATTACTAAATTAAAATTTTATAAATTATAAAGGGGAATTAATGAAAAAAATTCATTTTAGGGGCGGGCCCGAGCCAGCCCCTAGTTTCGCCACTGGATCAAATTATGATTTTCTTTTATAATTTAATCTACATATTCTATTTGACATAATTTTGGTCATAATATTATTAATGTTATTCCTTAATTCAAAGTGCTAATTAATTAATTGAGGAAGAACATTTTTTTATGTCATTTAAAAGGCAAAATTATGATAATTATAATTATAATGATAATAATTTTTCACTAATTTGTTATTTAAAAAAAACTTCAACACAACTTGTGATTTTGTTATTCTTTTTTACTCTAATCAATCTATTATTGAAGTTTTTAATGGTGGTAATGATTTGAATTAAAACCCAATATTAATAATAGCAAAATGACTAAATTATGTTAAATTAAAATATAAAAGCTAAATCCTCAAGTTAATTATAGAATAGGGACTAAAACCACAATTTAACATTTATATTTATATTTATACTATTAATGAACTCTCTCTCAAAGAGTGGTGGGGTCACGTGATGCCCGATATGCCGGCCACCCACGAGACATTTATTTACATCCTCTTCTTTTTTTTGGGTAAATTCCACTATTAGTCACTAAGTTATGGATGAGTTTTCGTTGTGGTCACTTAAATAAAAAATAATTTGATTAGTGAAGCATCCGATTATTAAGTGCTACTTTTTAGTTGGTATAATAATAATTTGTAATCCTCAATTTCATACTTTCTGTCAATTTGGTTCAAATCGAATTAACTGGTATTTTTTTTGTTTAATCAATTAGGTTGAGTAAGTTATGATTATGAATACGATTTTGTTGGTGGTTAAAATAAATTATAAATTTTCATCATTGAGCCAATTGACTTAATCGACTTTTATAATATATATTTTTTAAATATATATTTATAATATGTAATAAACATATCTAATTAGGGTATTTAATTGGTCGATTTGGTTAATAATCAAATTGAAATTTCATTAATCAAATTAATTAAAATTTAAAATCCTTAATTGTTAATTGAACCGAGATTTAATGAATAAATTAATCAAACTTAAAAATTTTGATGTATTTGATCGACTTTTCATTTTAACTGAACAAAATTAACCCTTTAATATTTTCTCAATACATAACTATATATGTCCTCCAAAAATATAAAAAAACAAAAAAGAAATTATAAAGCATAATAAAGATATCAATAATCATCAAATGTCAAATTAATATATATTGAAAACCTAAAAAATATTATAAAAATATATGAACTAAATTTAATTCCAAATATATAAAAAGTACAGAAACTTTTTTTTGAATATTAATTTTATTATAGGTTGTTATCATATCAGCTTTTTGTTGATACAATGCTTAGAACTACTCATAGTCCCTCCACAACTCTTAAATAGGAGGATAATGTCATTATAAATTCTTATCATATCTGCTATTTGTTGATACAATGCTTAGAACTACCCATAGCCCCTCCTCGACTCTTAAATAGGGGGATAATGTGCTTCAGTGCATGTGAACTCACATCCTCCTACACTAACAACAATGTCGATACTAATCGAGTTAAGACTCAATAGGTTAATGTATAAAAACTTAAAAATTATTATAACTGACCCAAAATTTGGCCAATTTATTCAATATGCCCCAAAAGCAAGGTTTATATGGGCTTTTTTTTTACTTATTTAAAAAGGCCCAATTTTTATTTAAATCCATTTTCAATCCCAAATAATTTTAAAAGAAACTCTTGAAACAAAAAAAAAAAAAAAGTCAATCCTATTGAATAATTTGGCTTTTTTTTTTGTGTCCACAAATACATAAATGCCGTAGTCCCCAAATTTTAGCATCCAATCACGGAAACATGGAACAAAGGTCAACTACATCAAGGGTACTTTTGTCATTGCAAGTACAAATTACAACCCCAATTTAAGGGTTTTTTACCCAAGTAGTACAAAAAAAAAATAACGAAAATAGTACAAAATTAATATTATGTACCAAAATGGTACATGTAGGGTGGTCACGCCTCTAGCAGAGGCTACACCACCCTACTCTGACACATAATTCTGTTTAAAAAAAAAACACTGTTAAAAAAATAAAATCTGTAAAAAAAAGCCGAGGTTATTTTACTGGACAGGGGTGGAGGGTGTGCGACAGGCATGACAGGTGGAGGGTTTGGCAGAGACGGCACAGGTGGAGGGTATGCTAGAGGCGGCACCGGTGCAGTGATGCATGTAATATTTATTTCGGTTTTAGGGTTTTCAGATGCAACAGCTACGAAGGAAGAAAAGGAAAGAAGAATAAGAAGAAAAAGGACGGCGCTAGAAAAAAAAGAATGAGAGAAAGAAAATAGAGAAGAGAAAGGAGAAAGAAAGAGAAGAAAAAAATAAGGCATTTATTTTAAAAATAATGGATTATCATGTTTTTTTTTTTGTATGTTTTTTATTGTTTTTTGTTGTTAGATTAGTTATTATTGTTAGTTATTAAGATTAGTAAAAACCATAATTATTATTTTAGTTAGTATTATTATTGTTAGTTTTTAGGGTTTGGTTATTATTATTTATTGTTATTAGGATTACTAAAAATCCTAATTATTATTTTAGTTAGTATGATTGTTAGTTTTTACAATGTATTATTGTTAGTTATTATTTTTAATAAAACCCTAATCATTATTGTTAGTTAGAATTATTTTTAGTAAAAATTTATTATTATTATTTTTATTATTATTGTGTTCGTTATTAGGATTAGTAAAAACCCTAATTATTATTATTATTGTTAGTTGAGAAACAGACAAATGCATGCCGCCTCTGGCGTACCCTCCACCGGTGCCGCCTCTGCCAAACCCTCCACCTGTCACGCCTGTCGCACACCCTCCACCCCTGTCCAATCAAATTACATTTTTTTTACAAATTTTACTTTTTTTAACAGTGTTTGTTTTTTTTAACAGAATCATCTGTCACAGACGTGACCACCCTACATGTACCATTTTGGTAGATAATTTTAATTTTGTACTATTTTCGTTATTTTTTTTTCTTTTGTACTACTTGGGTAAAAAACCCCCGATTTAATTTATGTACTCTAATTTCATAAATTTTAGTCTATAAGTATAACAGCATTGTACTTTTTTTTATTCCATAAACAACTTTAAAATTTTACTTTGTGTCTCTTTTTTTTAATATCTATTCTTTTATATTATACTATATCTTTATAAGACACTTGTTAACCTCTTGATTCTACTTGTAGAATTTAAAAACTCTATTAGCAACGTATATCTACATCGTCAGTGTCCAAAATACTCACCCTGTATGAAGAGAGAGAGATTTTGAAATTCCAATTATGTGTTGTGGTGGTTAAATCCATATATTCAAATTAAGGGTGTGCAAAAGTCGAGTCAAACTGGCTAAATCGACCGAACTGGTTGGTTTACTTAGTTGCAGTTTTAGATTTGGTAAAGCAATCTAGTCGATTCAATTTCGGTTTTTAAAAATCCAAATTCGAGTTAACTGAATTAACCGACTTTAAAATATCCATTATTAGTTTGCATACTTATGTGATGCAATGGCGATTATATGTATTAATTAGAATGCACTTAATTAGTGAATGAGTTTTAACTCAGTTAGCGTCGACATTGTTGCCGGTGTAAGAAGACGTGGGTTTGAGCGTACTGAAGTATGTTTATCCTCCTATTTAATAGGTGACAAATATCATAATTGTTATTAAAATTATTCCAAAATTCTATTTTATTATATATATGATATGATATGATATGATATGTCATGTGCATGTGCATGTGCATGTGCATGTATACTATCATATACGTAATAAACAAATAAGATAAAATAAGATTACTATTTTTTTTTCTTGTTTCTTGCTCGATGAATTCGATAAAAAATAAATGTTATATTTATTTTTAATTCTTAAATTAATTTAAATTAAATTATTATATGATGTGATTAATAATGAGGTATACAATATGATAATTAAATTAAAGTAATTATTATATAATGTGATTAAATTAAATTAAAATATTTATAATATAATTAGATCAAGTTAATAACGAGTCCCATAATTATAGGGTAATAATTAAGGAAATATTTTGGAACTCAAAGTTTCAATATATACTCCCATAACTTCTTTTATGTAATATATATGATTTTAATATATTTTTAAATATTTAAATCTAACTAATATTCAAATATATTCCTGAGCCCAAACCCAATATAAGTTCAATACATTTAAATATATTATCTAAACCCAAACCCAACTAAAAACTAAATCCAGTATCGAAAAAAAACATGGTAATGTCGATAATGTCAGTTAACCAATCAAATTGTCTGACAAAAGTCGTTTCGATTTATTCGGTTTTATTCATAAAGTATGTCAAATTTGGTTTCTAGAAAAATGAAGTAAGTTAAGTTGGTTTTTGGATTTTTTAAATTGAACCGACCAAACCGATTAATCATTCACCCCTAAGTCAAATTTTGCTATCAATCCCGGGGATTATGGGCTAAACTTAAGTGTAATGTTATTATACTTTATGTTTACTCAAGCCTGGTTTGATTCGAAATACAGGCTTAATTTTTTGCCCAAACATATTTATATTTGTAAATCACTAATTTAAGCTTATTTTTAGTTTGCACATTTTTTGTAAAATATTTTGTTTTTAATTTAATATTTTATATTATTTTTCTTTTATTAAGATTTTAAATTTAGAAAGATTGACATATTTTTAATGTTTACTTCTTGTTTTATTATAACTAGTTCTCATGTAACGTGCGTTGCACTTGACTTTACGTGTTTATTTTTAAATTTATTAAATAATATATTTTTATAAATTTAAATATATATTTTTTAATTAAATTTTGATAATTAGTCTAATTTACAATAAAAATCCATTATTTTAAAAATAATTGACAAAATAAAATAACATTTTAATAATAAAGAAAATTTAAAAAACCATGAAACAACCGATAATAAAATATTAAGTAATTAGATAAAATGATTTGTCATCTGAATATGAGTCAAGATTTTATCTACAAAAAATCATTAATTTAATATTTCATTGCCTTTGATATAATATTTCAGAACACAACGGTAAACAACATTCACAATTATTTAAATAATATAAAAATTAAATAATAGTAAAACAATCGAATATCAAATAATAATAATTAAACATCTCAAATAATGATGAAAATCGTACCTTTTTTACGATGATAAAAAAAAAACTTATTATGATTTTTCCAGTAATTCTTCGTATGTTATTTTTATTTTGAATAAAAATGTCTTATTAATGCATATATTTATAGTGGTAAATATCGAATTTAATTTGTATAAAATCGAAACACTAATTAAATGATAATTAATTTAAAATAATAAATTTAATTTAATATGAATCCAATGTGTAATTAAGTTATAATAATTATTACATTGATATTGAAATCATTATTAATAAATAAATAAATTTATACATTATAATTTAGAGTACCAATAAATTGATATTATCCTCTCTTTTTTATGTAAATAATGTCAATCTCACACAATTACTTTTATAAGTTAAAAATTAATTTTAACATTATTAATTATTATAATATATAATAATACAAATAATAATATAGAATGTACTCGGGCCTTGAATGTTGAAGTTTGATTTCGACCCACTAAACTAATTTTTCGAGCCACGCACTTTTTTTTTAAACCCTCTCATATTTCTAGCAGACCTTCAGGCTTAAACCAATAGCTCAACTCATGAATAGGTCTAGTCTCTCTCGTGCTATATATAGGGTGTAGATTTAATCAGTGTTTTCCAATTTGATCATTTTTAGTTCTATACTTTTTCGAATTTTAAAATTTCAAACCTAACTCAAAACAGTAGCAATTAAATCCATTAACTAAAATGATATGGTTTTTTGGTAAGTATTATGTGAAAAATAGCAAGTTGATACGATATTATACATGTAATTATGTTTGACGCATAAGATTTTAGAATTAACGTAATTTTATTGAACGAACTCAATGCCTACTATTTACATCATAATTGAAATTTCATAATTTTTTTAAAAAAAGTACAAAGACTAAAAATTATGAAATTAAAGTACCGAGGCTAACGAGGACTAATAACAAATTTCGGACCTAATTCTTAACACCTATCACATGTTAGGGGTTGCAATTAGATAGGTCCAAAACTCGAGTTTCACTTAAGGTATGATGATGTACATTTTAAGATTGTATTGTATCATCACTAGAATTTTTTTAGATTTTACATAAATTTTTTAAAATTTTTTAGATGATTATGTAATAGTAATAGTAGTACAATCTCAAAATATCGCGTTATACCTTAATAAGATCAATGATCAAATTGAGAAAATTACTAAAATTTAAAACTAGTATGGATTAAAAAAATTTAAGGGATTAAATTTAAGAATTTACCAAAATTTGAGACTAAATATTACTTTATTCTTAAATAAAATAACAATATTTGAATATTACAAATTTCGCCACAAATTTGGATGAAAATTGCACTTTGAATTTTTTAATGTAAACTACAAGTTACTAAATTATTAATAAATTTATATTTTAGTTACTTAATTTTAAAAATTTGTAAGATTGTCATTGAACTATTCAAAAATTTTCATTTAAGTTACTAGATTGTTAAAATCGCGGTTATATGACATTCTCTGTTTATACCGCCTACAACAATCAAAAGCTTTTATTCCTCTTCTTTTCTACGGTTCAATTTTTTTTTTATGAAACAACTTTGAACATCACAAATTTGTAAACCAAAATGCAAACAACTTTCTCTCCAATCTTCGACAATGATTATCATATCAATATTGATCTAAGATATGTTATTCTACTCATCGATGGGTATTGATCCATTGTACCAATCGTCAAATCATAGCTTGGAACTCACTAGCCGGATTTTCTTATTTAAATAAAAAAAAAGAAAAAAAAAAAGAATACTTAACAGCTCAATGACTTAAATGAAAACTTTTGAATAATCCAATGACCATTTTGTAATTTTTTAAAGTTGAGTTACAAAAACGTAAATTTATTAATAGTTTAGTGATCTTGTATGCAATTTACCCTTTTAAATGTAATTAAAATATACTTTTGAATTTGAATTTTTTTATTATCAAATATTAGAAATTTTAATTAAAATGTCGGTGATTGAGTCGTATTATCTCATCTCTTACCTTTAATATTGTATCGGGAAAAAATAAATAAAAATGTCTATTAAGAAAAACAAAACACACACATCAAAGTCAAAGAAAAACATGTTCATATGGGACTTGGAAGAAAGAAAAAGCCAAAAATTTCAATTAATGGAATCTTCCCTTAATTATTGTTGCTATTATTGGGTCAAAATATGATTTTGATCCTTCTATTATGCTCGAGTTTGTAATTTAGTCCATAAATTTTAATTTGATGATATTCCATGCTTATAATTAATCCAAATAGTTAGGAACGTTAACTATTTTGATTAAAATGTTTATGTGGTATTAATTTATTACGTGAAATATTTTTTTAAATGAATTTATTTCAACATTTTAATCAAAATAATTAACATTATTAATTATTTGGACTAATTAATGACATTATTGAAAAATAAAATAAAATTATACTAAATTAAATTATGAAGACTAAATTTCAAATTTTACCATGTATATGTTTTTTAATCTTAAAACCCTAATCTAAAAATAAAATGTTAAATTATACTATTAGTCCCTATACTTTGCAAAAGTTGTGCATTTAGTTATTGTATTTAATTTGATCAATTCTAGTCCATGTACTTTTGAATTTATCAAATTTAATCCCTATACTTTTAGAATTTTGAAATTTTAAAATTTAAAATAAAAGGTTAAAAGTTGTGCAATACACATGATAATATGTTTGCCACATTGGATTTTAAAAATAACATAACTTAATGAAATTACCTGTTATCGTTTGGTGATGATTGACGTTTTAAAATTTAAAAAGTATAAAACTAACAAAATAAAAATGAAGTACAATGATTAAATTCAGAATACTTGTAAAGTACGGGGACTAATAGCAAATTTTAACCAAAAAAATTTATATTCTTTTCTAGAAAAGTTCTCACCTAAGCACCCATGTCATCACCCCAATATTAAGACAAACAAACAAATATATTTTATTGGTCCTTGTCTTAAACCCTAAATTCCATCTCTCCCTTTGAACAAATTACTCTTCAAGTCAATCTTATCATATTATATACATATTAATACACACACATATGTATGTATATATAAGTATAAAGTTGTATTATTTTTGTATATTTTATAAAACCCAATATTATTTTTCATTGTATTTATTGTATAACCACAATCATTGGGTATTTTAATTTTTAAGCAAAATTAATTTTTATTGTTATTGGTGCAGAAAGACGTGAGTTCGAGTGCGTTGAAACACATTATCCTCCTATTTATTAATTGAGGAGGAACTATGAGTAATTCTAGGTATGTGTCAAAAAAGAGCGTACATGATTAGAACCTGTAATGAGATTTTTAAAAAAAGTTTTTAAGCAAAATTTTGGGATTGAATTTTGTGGAAAAATAAATTGAAAAATTCAATTTTACATTTAATCACGATATTGATAATTTCTCACAAATAAAAAAATATATATTAGATATTCACAAAAAAGTAGTATTAAACTTATTTTTATAAAAAAATTAAACAACTGGATTCAGTAAAGTAGTAAAATATTCATAAATAAATATTCTCTAAGCAATATTATTGGAATTGGATCAATGGTCGAACAGGTAAAGTTATTGATTTCAAGTTCGTTTGATTCAAATCAAATAAATAATTAATTTTTTTTTTATAAAATCCAATTCAATCAGTTTTTAAACTGGTTCAATCGATCTATACCAATTCACGGATCAACTGATTTTTTTTTTTTTGCGTTGTTTCAAATCAATGTACTACCCCGAGTTTAATATTTAGACATCTCATTTTTAATTATTTTATTTAAGCATTTTGTAAAAAAAATCATTATATTAATATTCATTATTGGTTTTAAGTATTTTTTGTTTTAAAAATTAATTTTTAACTAATTTTATTAACCAAATTAGTAATGAATCGATTCGTTTACTCGTGATACTAACTCAATCGATTATATTATATATGTAATTTTCATTATATTAATTTTATTAACCGTGATTTTTACTCATGATTTCTAACTAATTTTATTAACCGAATTAATAAAAGACGAAAATATCATTATATTAATTTTTATTACTTTATTTTAAAAAACGAGTTTTAAATATTTTTATTAAAAATAATTTATAAATAATTTTATTAACCGAATTATCTGGTTAACTCGTGACACCGCAACTCAGTCAGTCATGTGTATATATATAATATTAAAAGTAAACGGTAGAATCGTAGAAAATCTCTATAATCTTTTATACTCTACGCGGTTCCAAGAAACCCCGAAAAATTCTCGAAGCAAAAAAGAAGAAGAAAAAAGGTCAAAAATTCCAAATAAGTTATTTATTTTTGCGGTTTCGGATTCTGGGTAATCATCATAATCATCATCACCATCATCTTCTTTGTGATTTCATATTATTTTTTCTTATATTATCTCGCTGTCTCTGCTTTTCTCAAGTAATAATATGAACTCAGTTAATGTGAATTAATTTTTCATTTTCTTTTTTGGTTTTGATTCAAGTTTTTCCCCCCACTTTCTATGTTTATTTACACTTTTTTGTTTTTAAGTGATGGTTATGGGGTTGATATTTTTCAAACTGATAATAGAATCTTTTATTTTCTTTAGTTTTAATTTATTGGCTTTTGGTTTTGAATTTAATACAGGGAGGTTTTATCTAGCCATTGGAGAGGCTCTTTTGTCTTTTTGAAGATAATTTTTCTCATTTTGAAGCTGGAAAAAAGTTAGAATTATATAGTTTGAGATTGGAAGAGAAAAGGGTATTTTTCTGTTTTTCATTTCATTGAAATTTGAAGGAGAAGTTAGGGATTTGGATTGGAGTTTTTAGGGTTTTTTAGTTGTGGGTTTTTTTTGTCTTTTATTGAGGATTAATTTAGGGTTTTTGAGACTTTTGGGGCCTATGTGTTGCTTTTTCATCCATTGATGTCCTTTGATTGAAATTTGAAGAATTGGGAATTTTCTCCATGAATTAGGGTTTTGGTTGTATATGATTAAGGATCTTCAATGGTCTCTGTTCTTTCGATTGTGATTCGATGTTTCAAGTGGAATAATTGCAGTTGATCGGTTTGTGATTGCCAGAAAACTGAGTTTAGGGTGTTTGAGATTTAAGTATAGGAGTGAGGATTTTAGTCTTGAAACGTCTGTGAGTTCAATTTTCGAGTGAATTATTGCATTTGCTTGGTAACTTGGTATGTGATTGCTGGAAAACCGAGATTAGGGTGTTTGAGATATACATATAGGAGTGAAGATTTCAGTCTTGAACTGTTGGTAAGTGATTTACTGCACTTGGTTGGTACGTGGTTGCTGGAAAACTGAGTTTAGGGCGTTTGAGATATACATATAGGAGTGAGGATTTTAGTCTCGAAACATCAGTGAGTTCAGTTTTCAAGTGAATTATTGCAGTTGGTTGGTACGTGATTGCTGGAAAACCGAGTTTAGGGCATTTGAGATTAACGTATAGGAGTTAAGATTTTAGTCTCGAAACATCGGTGAGTTCGGTTTACGAGTGAGTTTTTTGCAGTTGGTTGGTATGTGATTGCTGGAAAAGCGGGTTTATGGTGTTTGAGATTTATGTATGGGAGTGAAGATTTTAGTCTTGAACAGTCGGTGAGCTTGGTTTACGAGTCAGGTTTTTTCAGTTGGTTTTTATGCGATTGTCAGGAACTGGCTTTTGGGGTGTTTGAAATTACGTATAGGAGAATTTTTCGGTATGGATGATGCTCAGAGCAGTTCAAGTTCACTCCCTCCATTCCTTACAAAGACGTACGAGATGGTCGATGATCATTCTACAGATTCTATTGTTTCTTGGAGTGCAAGTAACAGAAGTTTCATTGTATGGAATCCGTTGGAATTCGCGAGGGATTTACTTCCAAGATTCTTCAAACACAACAACTTTTCTAGCTTTATAAGACAGCTTAATACATATGTAAGCTACTCGGTTCTTTAATTGGTGTCTTCGTAGTTGCTTATTATTGCTTTGAATTGAATGATTTTTTTGTATTTTGTCAGGGTTTCCGGAAAAGCGATCCCGAACAATGGGAATTTGCGAACGAGGATTTCATAAGAGGTCAACCTCATCTTTTGAAGAACATACATAGACGGAAACCGGTTCATAGTCATTCGATGCAGAATCTATTAGGTCAAGGAGTTTCTCCGTTAACGGAATCAGAGAGACAGAGTTTTCGGGATGAGATCGAGAGGCTTAAAAGCGAAAAAATGTCACTCATTCTAGAGTTAAAGAGACATGAAGAGGAACGACAAGGATTCGAGATGACAATGCAGATTTTGAGGGAGCGTTTACAAACTATGGAGCGGCGGCAACAAAGTATGGTGTCTAATGTAGCTCGAGCCTTGAAGAGACCAGGATTTCCTATAGATCCAACTCCACAATTCGAGGCTCATGTTAGAAAAAGAAGGTTACCGAGAATTGTTTACTTATACGATGAATCCAGGATTGAAGATAATCCAAATCCAGATACCACATCAATGTCCAACACGGATCCATTCGAGCAATTAGAATCATCCATGGTGTTTTGGGAGAACGCCGTACACGATTTTGGTCGAGCCAACGTGTTTGACGAATCAACGAGTTGTCCAGAAAGTCCATCTATATCTTCCATACAACTCAACATTGAAACTCAACCTAAATCCCCTCAGATCGACATGAATTCCGAGCCATCCACCGTAGTTACCCCAGAGCCCGTTACATCAACAGAACAACCTGCTCCTCCACCAGCTGGGGTTAATGATGGATTCTGGGAACAATTTTTGACCGAAAATCCAGGTTCAACAGATACTCGAGAAGTTCCGCCCGAAAGAAAAGATCCTGATACAAGAAAAGACGAAGACGAAGACAAACCCGAGGGTCATAGCAGATTTTGGTGGAACAACATGAAGAATGTAAATAACCTTACAGAACAAATGGGGCATCTTACTTCTGCAGAGAGAACTTGATATTGGTTTCGATGTCTTGATATTTCAGGTTCGGGTACGATTATCAGATACGGGTATGGGTTCTTTCACGTATTTGAGTACTTAAAAGAAAAATGAAAAATTGAAACGACCCAAATTTCAGATGTATCATATTTAGGTTTATAGGCATGTCATGGTCATAGTTTTAGGTACTAGAGCTTATAGTGATTCATATGGCTTTATTTTTCACACATATATATATATATAACTGCTTCAATATAGTTCAGTTTCACATATTTTTGAGAAAATAAGACAGTAACTTTTGCTTTCACTATATTTTTATTGATAAATGATGATTTTTTAGTGAATTCTTTTTCATGATTCTTTGATTTAGTTTTCATTTTTTTTTTCATATTAATTTTTTTCATATTTTGTTTTATTTTGACAAAATGAAATTGGTTTTTTCTTTTATTTCTGAACTTTAAAAAAAAATTCATAAATATTTCTGTTTTTTTATTTGTTATTCTAGTAAATAAAAAATCATCAATAATTCTTATGTAGCATTTTCTTTTGAAAAAATAATTTTTTATATAAAAAATTAAGTTAATTTCATTATTTTAAATATAAAATATTCATTTTTACATCATAAAAAATTTAAATTAATTGTAAAATTAAACAAAAACAAAATTTGGTTTGATTTAGATAATCACTTCGTTTTAACTTGTATTAAAACTTGTATTTCAAAAACCGTCCAAATTCGAACCGATTTTCGGATTACTTTTGCAATATATATGTAATAAAAATACAAGAGTTATTAGTCTAGCCGAATTTAATAATTTAGATTTTTTTTGGAAAAATAATATGAATATATGAATATATCAAAATCGAAATAAAATAAAATGTCAATGAATCTATCAATAAATACGATTATAACATGAGAAAATAATACGATTGTGTGCAGAATCAATTCCCATACAAAATGCCTAACACCATTGATGAATACAAGATTTGACGTGAACCCTAAGGCTACAAATCTGAAAAACTCGAACATTTATTTGAGGAAAAATATTTTTTCGAATCAAATCGAGCTTGTAAATGGCTAGAAGAATAGCTAATTACAAATGTAATATGAATTTAATAACTGTTCGAAACTGTCCGGGAATTTATCGGGTCTTACCTAGGAGATTTGGAAGAGAGACATCTTCCACAAGAGACGAGCTTCAATAACAGAGCCGATCTTCGTGTTCTGATCTTCAAGCGCTGTAAAGACGAACAAAAGTTAAAATCATTTCACAAACTTAAGAAGACTGGAACAATCAATAATCCGATACCTTCCGACGTGTTGCTTTAGATGTTTTCCAGAAAAGTAAGCTTCTTGACCTTGGTTCGAGTCTCCTGAAATGTGAAAATATGAAGTTTTATGGATTACGAAAGAGTTGCATAGGTTCCCGGGTTGACGGGTGTCAAAAAGACGAAATTATAGTAGAATATTTGATCAAGAATGAGCCGGGTAAAGAACTCTGAATTTCGAGTCAAGTTCGAGCTTGGCAGTATTCGAAATTATAGTAGAATGTTAGTGACAACAGATATATACATACAGGTTCTCTTGTTCGAGCTTTTCGGCAATGGAAACTGCTTTGTGATTTGACCATCTGTTCTCTTGTGTACATCCATCTCCATGATGAATTACGTGTGCAATGGACACCTTATTTCTAACAATGCTCTGACTTGGGGTTAGTTCCCCAGGTTTTCGTCTCCCTGAGGAGGATGCCAACATCAGCTCCCGGTAAGCTGCATGTTCGTTGTCCTTGGCTTCTCTTGGAGAAACTGGAATTTCGACAATTTCACTCCTTCCTGCTTCGGGTGATTTCCGATGCATGCTGGAATGTCTCTCTCTCATAACTCTTTTGTTAGTATCATGAAAACCTGCCTCATGTATCCTATTTTGAGAATTGGACTCCAGATCCATGATCATATGAGATGGACCATCCCGGGAAGATGGTAAAACGAGAAGTCCATGAAAACCAGCTGTGGCATCTTTGTTCATTTCACATCTAATTTCGATTGTCAAGGGAGAACCGAGAACGGACTCGAATGCTTGTAAAATATGCCCCCTAAATTTCTCGGCTTTTGATTTGGTCGTATGTGAACTGAACATCAACTGTATAGTTGGGGCTGAAAAAGAAACAGAAAAATCGAGTAAACAGGTGAAGGAGACATTGATAATTACTAAAGATAGAGAAAGCATCATATTTCATTGTTCGTATCAAGTAAAATAATCATACCAAAATGATACCCGGCAACAAGAGATTTTTGAAAATCGAGGGAGAAAGGAATAATTTTTTGAGTCTAAACAACATGCAAAACTTGGATGCGGATCATGAAGCTACCATCTAGACGAGAAAGATCACTAGAAATCCAATTTTCGGACATCTTATTCCGCATCGGCTGTGAACTTCATATATGCTTGTCTAAATACATGTTATGGCCATATAACGAAATCATGCAAAAACAATCATAATGAGCACTAGGACATACCTGCACCGAAACTAACCGAGATCAGCTTTCCTTCTTGATACAAGAACTCTTTTAGACTACTAACTTGAATATTATCAAGCACCTCCAACCAAATTTTCTCGATTCTCGTATGATCTTTGACTAATTGCTGATGTCGATTCCCGGTACCAGTTTCGAAATCCCCTGGACTTCTTGCATGGAGATTTTCTGACCTAACATTTGTTGACAAGTCTCTAGTATTATTACGCAGCAGAACAAGCTCAAGGCCTTTCTCAGGTATATCTGTTCCATCTGTAACACTTAGAGGCAATGGACTATGATGAGAACTAGTGTCACCGGAAGAAATCGGCAATATATATTGCTGATCAGGAGCAAGCTGAAGCAAAGCAGCCGTTAGCCATGTTAGTTTGTCGTTTGACATCCTCAGTTGTTTTTCTGCCTTGGATAACGTTTTCAAAGCTTGCCGTAGTTTCTCCATATCTTCTTTCGACACTGGATTGCATAAATATGGTCTATCAGTTTAGGAAAAAAAGATAAATATTTAAACACGAAGAGCCAATGAATGTTGTTCTGTTCATTGTTTGTTTTAAGACTTACATGGCTGTCGTCGGAAGAACTTCCTTCGATGCCTTTCTTTAGTGAAATCGTAACTGCTAGCAAGAATATCGGTTATCACAGTAGCAAGCTGTGACATTAAAGCTAAAGGCTCCACACCAGTTTCGATTATCACCCTCAAACTCTTCACGGTATTTACCGTGTCTGCTGATAATGCTAGATCAAGAAGATCCACAAGCTTTTCGTCAGAGATAAGCCCAACCTGTGAATCATATCCGTAAAGTTTAGAGTAATTATAGATATGTCAGCTAATCATCATAAATATTTCTATCACTTTCATTCTTTTCCCAACTTGGGGACGAAGGTCTCGCTCGTCATTTGAGCTTATATGTATGTGTATATACATATTACTATTCAAGTATGAAAATCCTATATTTACAGCATATAAGGCAAGGAACAAATATAGCACGTATTTAGAACAATACTTGAAAACCGAAAATATTAAGCAGTGCAAACATACCAGTTCCTGAACCAACAGAACGGAGATTTTTTGCCCGAGCAAACTCAGCTGCTCGAGAGTCATCTCTGCATCCCTCAGTGATCCATCGGATCGAGATGCGATCAGTTTAAGTGCATCTTTCTCAATTCTGATGTTCTCTCTAGATGCAATCCACTGCAAGGTATAAATTATATCCGCATCCTTCAGTTTCGGGAAAAAGAATTTCTGACATCTGGACATAATTATATGAGGCAGAATATCAAGACTCGAACTGACAAGAATAAAGACCACATGTCTGGGTGCTCGATCGATGACCTTCAATATGGCACTCCAACTATCCGGGGATAAAGTATCACAGTCATCAAATATAAAAACTCGGTACTGCGAAGGCAGCTGAGAGTTGTTCATATTATCAAGAAGATCCATGATACTCTCGAAGTCAAAGTTACTGACAGGACCAACTTCCTTTATATTGCAACTCTTTCCCATGTCATTTGAAATACAAGAATCGCAAAACCCACAAGGTTTGGGCTGCTCAAGTGACTGACAATTCAAAGCTCGAGCAAATATCCGACTACAAGAAGTTTTTCCGGTTCCATGAGGTCCATAAAAGACATATAACAATCCAACTTTCCTTTTCATAACAGCATTAGAAAGAGCTTGCGATACCAAATTTTGTCCGACGAGGTCTCTAAAAGTTCTCGGCATGTACTTTTGTGTGATATTTTGGTGCCTACCTTGGCCATTCCTGACTAACTTACGTTGGTCACTAGATCGAGCTTCGGAAGCAAGGTCTGAAGCAATGTTGCCCTTCAATAAATTATCGGCAAATATACCTAACTCCCCTGAATAGTCATTTACCCAACGAGCATTGTCCGTGCTGTCCTGTGATCCAGATGCCTCGATTAGAAGCGGCAGTGCCTCAGCATTGAACTTCGCAGATGAGCTCGATTGATCGGATTCCACAGGTATTTCAGGAGAATTTCTTCCATGGAAACCTGCCCCACGTTTCCGTAATCTAGAGTCCGATAAACCACACGAAAAACTCCTTCCTGCCATGTCAAGGAAAGTTTTACCTCTTTGATGAATTCTTGACCAATTAAATGGAATCCCACATCCATTTCGAGGGGCCTTCGTTATGTTTTGCAGATCATATTCACTTGCGTCCTCTTCCGTACCATACTTTGTGCGCATTGAACCTCGAGCAAACAAATTAGAAGCCACAGACAACTCATTCCGACCTCCAACCTCTTGAGAAGAAGCAGCCCGAGACCTTCTTGCCCCTCGAAACCTGCGGCTTTTCACCTTGTTTAATCCACTCGAATAACCACGGACACTGACCTCAGGTTCCTCACTGGTTTTCTCATGCCTTCCATGAAAGTCACCATTGGAAGACAATACATCATCACTATCCACAGGAAGGTCATTCAACTGCTCAGATAAAGTCTTCACTCGAATCCCTTGTGTTTGCTTCCCTTTTCGGTTTTTACTCCTATCATTCAAACCAGAACCACCCGAGATCGCATCAGGAGACAGACAATTACCATCTTGCTCCAGTACAGGCTCATTATTCTCCCCCAAAACATCAGTCCTATGATCTCTCCTACTCCTTCGATTATCTCTATCTCCACTCTTACTACTATGATCACTACCACTACCTTCACCCGGCACAACTTTAGAAGTCGCGAAATTAGGCAAGGCCGGTGAACTTACCGAAAACCTCCTTCCACTTCTCGGCCTCTCAACACCAACAGACCTTCTCCCCTCTCGATAAAAACCATCCTTATCAACCTTTTTCGAAAGCAAATCAGCAACCAAAGGTGAATGCCAATAAGGAGGACTTGCAGAAGGATCCCTAAGGGATCGGGATCGTTGAAGGATCATAAGATCCCTCACGAGCGATCGGTCGGGCATTATAGGGCTATGTTTATGACGCATATGATTCTTCAAGTGTATACAGTTAGTCAAATGAATATGATTCTTTAGATGGTCACTAATATTATCACCATTAGCATCCTTTAATACCCTAACAGCCCTAGTCATGATGAATCACAGCAT
Organism: Gossypium bickii; assembly: GCA_025503065.1. NCBI lineage: Eukaryota > Viridiplantae > Streptophyta > Magnoliopsida > Malvales > Malvaceae > Gossypium > Gossypium bickii. The sequence goes on along the minus strand of CP106714.1, from coordinate 1,490,527 downwards.
TTATGTAAATTCGATTTTCGGAATCTCGAAATCATATCAAAACATATAACATCTCCATTAATGTAAACAAACCCCAAATCTCTAAATTTAATAATAAAAAATATGTAAAAAGAAGGCAACAAAATTTCCCACATTCCCTCATTAATTACTTAGAAAAACCATACCTGAAGTTCTCACAGACATTTCATCAACATAAAGCATCCCCATTTGAGATGATGAGCTCTTTTAAGCTAAATCATCATATAAATGTAAGCCCAGAACTTAAATGCATGAGATTTAAAGTATGAACAAAACCCAGAACTTGAAACATGCAAAAAAACAAAAAATCACAACGTTTCAAGCTTTGAATCCTTCAAAGATTATAGCTTTTGAATGCAAAAAAGAAGAAGCTCATCATTAAAAGTACACACCATAGATCTCTGTTCTCTGTGTGTTTGTTTGGTTGCCACCTCACTTCACATGAATTTTCAATACTATGGTTTAACTTTTCAAAGGAAAATGATAGTCCCATTAAAGAAAAGATTTAAAAAAACAAAAACAGAGACAAAACAAAGTTCTGATTTTTTCTTTTAAAAATTTGCTTAAACCAAATAGAAAGAGAGGAAGTGAGTGTACAATGAAGAATTTTTTAAAGAAATGTTTCTTAAAGTATTTTTCTACATATGATATAATTTAAAGGTATAATGCTAAATTTAATCCTTAATATTTACATTTTAATCAATTTGGTCCTTTTCCATTTTTAAGACTATTAAACTTTCAAAATCAGTCAAATTGTTTGTTTTTTTTTTAAAGAAATGTTTATTAAAACACGATTTTAAATTTAATTTCTCAATATAATTATTGAATAACAAAAAATTGCAATAAATCCCTATACGTTTTAAAAATTAGAATTTAGTCGCTATATTTTTATTTTTAAAAATTTAATCTTCTAATTTTTAGATTTCAAAATTCATATCTAACAGTTAACACTGTTAATTTAATCTTCTAATTTTTCTTTTCTTCTTATTTTAAAATATCAATCTAACAAGTTTAACAAAAAAATATTAATATTTTTAACAGATAGACCTAAAATTTAAAATCTAAAAAGTAGAGAGATTAAATTTTTAAAAATAATAGTACGAAGACTAAATCCTAAATATTTGAAAAGTACAAGGACTTATAACTGATTTTAACCTTTAAGAAAATAAAAAGGGATAGGTATAATTTGTACCAGACAGAAACTCAGAAACATATATATGTTTTAAGACAAGACATTAATTATACCCAATAAAAGTGGTATGTCCATTTTTTGTTTGAGCATGCAAATCAATTTGTATTTCTATATTACATATATTTACATTTGAGAATGCGGATTGAGTTTTAGTTCGATTAATATGAATATTATTGTCATTATAGAAGAATGTGGTTCGAGTGCGCTAAAGCGCATTATCATCTTATTTATGGGCTACTGATAGATTATGGTTAATTTTAAACATTGTGCTTTAAAAAATAGATATAATCAGAACATATAATGAAATTTTTCAGAAAAAAATAAAAGAAATAAAGTTTTTGAGTTGATTTTTTATTTGATCCCTTTTCCCATTAGAAGATTTTAATAATGAAATATGTTTGTAAATGGGGGACCAAAAAGTAACTAATATGTTGAATTTTTGTATGTTATTGTTGTATGAATTGACTTTTTTTCTTAAAAAGAAAAACAAATGTTTAGTTTCACTAAAATAATAAATCCGAAAGTAAGTCTTAATGCGGGTGAATTTGAATGAAAGTACAAGACTCAAAAAATGAATTTAGAAAAAGAAAAAAAAAGGCCCGTTTAATATAGAGGTTGGGTTTTACTTTTGACATTCATAGCTCGAGCTTGCATTCATTTATATTTTTGGAATATATAATGATATATTCTCTGGAAGCATTGAAAAATATGTTAAGTTGTCTATATTTTAAATTTTAATAAAATATATTAATTTTTAAAATATTAAAATGAAAATAATATATTTTTAAAAAAATACGGATTTACAAATATGGACAGTTTTTGGTAAAATTTTATCTTTATATCTCGACTCAGCCTGGGTTTAGGTAAACATAAAGTGTATTAATATCATAAATGAGCTCAACTATGGTCAACCCATGAACATCTCTACTCCAACACTTCCGTGCAATTGAAATACCTACTACAACATACATATAAAAAGGTAGAGGAATATCTATTTTGAGTAAGATCTAACCCATTGCTCTCGGCGTGCTTGATTATTCCCGAATAGCATCCCATCTCAATTTATGCATCAAAAAGCGTCTTAGAGCACAAACTCTATCACCCATAATAATCCATTGTTTTGCAAATTCTTTATTCTCTAACTCAAGCTCTTCTCCATGGTTGTTTAAACTAGTTGGGATATTGGTCCAAAGAGAGACATCAAACCCGTTGACCTGCAAATTAGCACAAGCCAATTGAATCAAGGTAAAAAAATCGGTTCAACTAACGGTTGAACCTTTTTTAAAATTTTTTTTATTTTATAAATTTTTAATAATTTATTTAATCGAAAAGTACTAACTACTCAAGTCGGTTGAACCGATTGGATCGAACCATTGGCCTAATTGGTTCAATCACCAATCCAATTCTAAAAATATTGCTTCGCTCAACTCAAAACTAAGGGCATAGGTTGCTTTAGACCTCGAAAATCATAAAATTCTAAGTTAATATACGATAAAATTATAGTTTGACCCCTTCAAAACCTTAAAATTTCAATTTAATCTTTTTAATAACCAAAAAAATACAAATCAATACAATTGTTAAAAAAAATAAAATTATATTTTAACCCCTCTAACAATGTACAATTTAATTTCCCTCCCTAAAAATTTTTCTACCTTGCTGTTGTCAAAAAACCAGAATCAAACACTATTCTTTACAATAATAAATTAATAAATAAAAGATGTTTTTACAATAATAAATTAATAAATAAAAGCTGTTTCTACAATAATAAATTAATAAATAAAAGCTGTTTTTACAATAATAAATTAATAAATAAAATTTGTATTCATTTATGACAAAAACCTCAAGAAAATGAAACAAACAAAGGAGCATTAAAGAGGAAAAAAATAAGTGGGTAATATAATTAGGGAAGAAATTAATATGGTTAGTTTGTGATTTTCTTCTTTTTGTCTTAAATGTTTAATATATGTATATGGTAATTAATTACTGGAATATCCAAGTTCGAATCTTAGAGACAATATTATTGCGAGGAGTAATCACGAACCCTAAACATAAACTGTAAATATATACTTATTATTATAAAGTACAATAAAAAATTAAAAATACATTTCATGACCATAATTTAAATGGTTATTATTATGCTCCATTATTTAGATAGAAATAATAAAAGCTATTATTTTCATCTCTTTATTTTGAGTTTTTTTTTAACGTTAATATCATTATAGGTTTTTATCATATCTGTTTTTTTTTATACAATGCCTGAAATTATCTATAGCCCCTCATCAACCCTTAAATAGGAGGATAATGCGCTTCAACGTATTCAAATTCATGCCCTCTTGCAATGGCAACAATGTGATGCCAATCGAGGTAAGACTCAATTAATAAACTTATGTTGTGGGATTGAAAATTTTATACATGGTAATAGTGTATGGTGGGATTTGAGTTTAGATACTAAAAAACCTCATGACTCAAATTTTTGCCAACAATGAGGAGTGGAAAAAAGAGGAAAACTTTTATATAGTCCCTTCTTATTTTTAGGAAATCACAATTAATGTAATGAAAAAGTTGCACTTTGAGTCCTCAAAATTTTTTTATTCATTTCTGAACCCTCTAAAACAATTTTCTAACTACGCCCTCCCAACAATATTAAAACCTCAACAATATATAAGGTATTTGTATATGGAAGGTGATCAAAGTTACAAATGGGATTTGAACTAAATAAGAGATAGGCATAAAGACTTATTTGGTCCTTTAACTTTATAAAAAAAATCATTTTAGTCTTCTATTTATTTTTTTTTGCTTTTTCTAGTTCTTAAACTCACGTTTTTTTTTTTGTCAAATCACCATAAAATGAATAAAAAAGTTAACTTATTTAATTTTGTTGATGTTGCATACACGTAAATTGTCATATGGATGACACATAAACATTTAATTAATTTTTTAAAATTAAAAAATTCAAAAAAACTATATTTATAAAAAAGTTATTTTTAAAAATTAGCAATTAATTAAATACTAACGTCTCATCTACGTGGCAATCCACATGCATGCCACGTCAACAAAGTTAACAAGCATTAACTTTTCCATCTATTTTGGGGTGATTTGATAAAAAATGCAAGTTCAAAAGCTAAAAAATACGAAAAGATAAATGAAAGACTAAAATGATTTCTTTTATAAGTTGGAGGGCGAAAAAGATGATTATATCTAAGAGATAAAAGCAATTATTTTATCCCCATTTTAAGAGAATTGAAGTGATCACCTCATGAGAAGCATTTCACACGTTTTAACTATTTAAAGAGGGCTTCATTCAAGTGAGTGTTTTAGACTAGTTTTAGTGGGTAAAAACTGGGGGTTGGACTACTTGAAAATGGTAAAATTCTTTCTAAGATCCTTTGAAAAATTATGAAATTATAAATTAATATAAAAACAAAATTACCTTTTGACCCTTATAAAAATTTATAATTTAATTCAACCCTAAGTAGTTTTTCCTACCTTCATCTTTGGGGAACTTATCTTCCTCTTCTAAACTCTTCAGGGGTTTTGTTGTATTGTTCAAATACCTATAAAAAATATGTTACATATCACAAGTACGAGTTTTCAAATGGTCGGTTCGGTTATTAACCGAATCGAATTAGCATTAACCAAATTAATCAGACTGTATAATCCTTTAACTGTTAATCGAACCGAATTTTTTTCAAAAAAAATTAACCGAATCAAAATTTTTATGTTTTTGTCATTTAGTTAAAACAAGTATAAAACATATAAAAAAGAACATTGAAACTAATCAAAATATATGTTTTTATCTTGAAAGTTAATCAAATTAACTGAATTAACCGAAATTTTATATCTTGAAACAGTACATAAGTCTTGAAATTAACCCATAATATTAATTATTAAGTTCGATTAATTACCCGATTTTAAACCGAATTAACCGATAACCAAAATTTCAAAAAAATCAATTAACCAAATCAGATCGATTCAATCAATTAATTCGAGTTTAATAACATCCCTAATCACAAACAAAACCAATCCAATTCCATGTGGGTTTTTGCTTTGGATTCTCCAAATGAAAAATTAAAATAAGTCAACAAAATATATGTGGACCACTTAAAAAAAAAAATTGTTGCCTAATTAATGCACCATATGGATAGAATATTGTGTAGCATGTTGTGCTATGGGTTTCAAGCTCATTAAAAAAAAAGGTTTTGGCTTATATGGCATAAAATATAGTACCACTAGTTAATTTATTTCATTATTCATATGCTTTAATGGATATAAATATAATTTTTTTATATTAATTTTTAGGGATTAAACTGTAATTTTATTATGTATTAATTTATAAATTTATAAATATTAGGGGTGTAAAATAGAAAATTTCTAATTTTAGGGGCGGGCCAAGCCCTACTTACCCTCTCCCTTCACCCCTATAAAAAAAGGTTATTTTCTATTTAAGTATGATATAGGGACAAAGCCATAAATTTTTTTTGGATGAGATTAAGTTATATATTTTTATGAGAGCTAAAATGTAATCTTTATAGTTTTTACTCGGGTTAAATCAAAATTTTAGTATTGGGGAACTTGTAATGTTACCATATAATAACTTAAGATTTTATGAATTTGGGGTCTAAAGTAACAATTTTTTATTTTAAGGGAGTCGGAGTCTCTATAAATATTCAAATATACAAAAACACTTAGGAAAAAGAGTATATCGATATTGATCGTATACTTATATCTCGTACCTTCGAGCCAAGTGATGAAGCCAAGGGAGACAAGTAGGGCCTTTTCTCCCATTGGTTAAATGATAAAATTTCCGTTTAACCCATCCCAAAATATAAATCATTCAAATTAAGTCTTATTGAATAAATGGAAATATTTCATTTTTGGCCCTTCAAAAAACATCAATAATGCAATTTAATTTTTTTTTTAACACAAAATTTTACAATTTTATCTCAAACCCAAATAAAAATCTTGACTTTGCCCTCAACAAAATAATTATTTGTCCTTGAGCTAATTTATTGGGACCAAACCCAAAATTATTTAATCTAGGTTAGATGAGCTGGAAACTCATAACCATAATGCATGTGACAACATTAAACGCCGCCGTTTTTTAACTGCTTTCTTTTTTTGGTGATAATTATGGCTATGAGATGAGAGACTATCCCTAAAAACTACCTTTTATTTAATTGTGCAGTGAAGAGGGGTGACCTTAAGGATTGGCCAACCGCCACCACCTTTTTATTTAACTTTTTAAAGGTTAAATTATACTCGAAGTCTCTAAACTATTCGAAAGTTTTCATTTAAGTCATTGGGTTGTTAAAATCGTTGATGTATAGCCTTCTCTATTCACATAATTTACACTAATCGAAAGCTCATCTTCTCCTTCCCTTCTATAGTTTGTTTTTTTCATGAAACTGCTTTGAATGTCACAAATCTGCAAATCAAAATCCAAACAATTTTCTTCTCCAATCTCTAATACTTATCATTAGATCGACTTAGATCTACTATCGTTCTTCTACTAGTCAATGGGTACTGATCTACCGTACTGATTATTAAATTTTCAATTGGAGCTCGCTAGCCGAATTTTTGAAAAAAAAAACCTTAACAATCTAGTGACTTAAAAAAAACTTTCGACTAGTTCAATGACCATTTTGTAACTTTTTAAAGTTAAGTGACCAAAACATAAACTTACTAATAGTTTAGTGACATTGAGTGCAGTTTATCATTTTTTTTAACTTAAAGCCCATGGTTGTTGGAACCAAAATAAACTAGTCAGCTGGATTGAGAATCGACTAATACATCAATTTGGACAAAGAATTAAATCAAAATTTGATCGAATCGCTTAAAATCAATTAAGTGGTGGCTGAACTGATTTTCACTATTTTTTTAATAATATTTTTATATTTTTATGATTTTTTAATAATTTATTTAGTTAAACCAAATTGGCTGATTAAATCGATCGAACTACAACTGATGGTCTAACCAATTCAACTACTAGTTCAATTTTAAAAACCTAAAAAATTTAGTAAACGGGATAAACCTACATTTAGTCTCTAAATTCGACAAATTTTTCAATTTGATTCTTAAATTTTTTCAAATAATTTAATTATTTTTATAACATCGTTATAAATTGATGACACGATATTTTGAAATTGTAAAAATAATATATTGGTCTAAACCTTCATTAAAAACATAGCAATTAAATCGCAAAAAACATTTTAACTTATTCATTAATAAAATAATTAACTAAAGAAAAAGTTATGAACTACTTCCAATGCAAATGATTATCACACCTTTATATACTATCGAAGGAGCTATGCCCCTAAACCAAAAGTAATTACAGCTAAATATATTATTTAATCTTTTTTTAATTAGATTGATTTCAGTTTAAATCACGGTAGCCAGTATCGTATCGATATCGATTATTATAAAATGATTGAAATTTTAATATTTTAAAGTATATACTTTACATCCTATAGGGATCGAACTAGGCTTTACATCATCGCTTAAATATTAAGTTTAGTGGGTTGATCTAATCTGCAAAATATATATCGAGAAGGCTCACTGATGACAACAATCAATCCAACATATTCGACAATTTCTCGTCTAATCCCTTTAAATCAACTCCAACAATGTCTTAGACTGACACGCAACCTCCATTCCCTTATAAATAACCCCTTATCATTGAGGTAAAGGTAATGAGACAACACGTAGTCGCCAAGACTCCACTTGATTTACTCTTTTAAAAGTCTAGAGACTCTCTCAACTTTTTATAGAGTGAACTACCTCTGAGTGAGCTGTTCTATGCATCCCCTAAAGTGTGAATACTTAAACATTTTTGCGGTAACAAATTTAGTTTTTAATACTTTAATATATTTTAGATAAGAGTTAAACAACTATTTCGGGTTCCAACTAAGCAACTATTCTCATCTTTTGGTCAAAGTTAGTTCCTAAACTTAACAATTGTTCCTATAATGGGGCTTGAACTTTTTTTTTTCAAATTAGTCCTTAAACTTGACAATTGTTTCTACGCTAAAACTCAAACTTTAGGGTTTTCAATAAATTATCAAAATCTTGGAAAAAAATTAAACCCTAATCAAGGGCGAAACCAGAACAAAATTTTAGGAGGGACGAATGAAATTTTAATTTTTTATAGTCTATATCTTTATATTTTTCAAAGGATTAAATCAAATTTTTATAATTTTAGGGACGTCGAAGTACAATTTTACTTTTACTAATTTAAAATTTTTAAGAAATTTAAATGCTTAAACAAAAATTTTACATTTTAATAGACGGGTCCTGTCAGCCCCCTAAATCCGCCTCTGACCCTAATATAAAAATAATTACTTGAAAAAAATCCCAAACACAAAAATATTAAACCCATTAGATAATAAAGTTAAAAATGATTCCCACAAATTTCTTTTTACTTGCAACAAGGAATAATAAAATATGCTTAGTTAATGGTGCCCAAATCTTTGACTGGCATTTTTTTCCCCCACATTATCATGATTAATATTTTGTATTATCCTATGAAAGCTGACCTTTGTTGAAAATTTAGATTCCTCAGCATTTTCAATATTAATGACAGCTTTTAAAAAATTAAAGGTATAATAATTTATTTGACCCTCTAATTTTATATAAAAATCATTTTAGTCCTTCATTTATTTTTCGGTCTTTTAGCTTTTAAACTTGCGTTTTTGTCAAATTACACCAAAATGAATGAAAAAGTTAACAATTTTTAACTTTACTGACGTTACATACACGTGGATGACACGTCATCATTTAATTAATTTTTAAATTTAAAAATTCAAAACAAATTTATAGAAAACTATTTTTAAAAATTAATAATCATTAAAATTATTAAAATATTATAAATATATATTTAATATTTTAAAATTTAAAAAAATGTTTATATGTCATCTACGTGGCAATTCATATATATGCGATGCTAATAAAGTTAACAAATGTTAACTTTTCCATCTATTTTAGGGTGATTTGATAAAAACTACAAATTTAAGGGTTAAAAGAGGTGAAAAATTAAATAGATTGTTGAAATGAATTTGTTTTAAAATTAGAGGGCTAAAAAAGTTATTATGCCAAAAATTAAATTAAGAAGATGAGGTGGAGGAGGGCATCATTTTTATTCATTGGAAACAGTTCCTTGTTGCCTAGTTCTCAATAGACACTATTCTAGTGATTAGTGTTGTTCATCACATGCTAATGGACACTACTTTGCGGCTAATTTGTTTTGTTATTTAGATTTGAATTCAAAAATTCGATTTAAGTATTGAGTTTTAGTTTGATTAGCATCAACATTGTTGTTATTGCAGGAGAATATGGGTTCGAGTGTGCTGAAGTGCATTATCTTATTATTTAAGGGTCGAGGAGGGGCTATGGGTAGTTTTAGGTATTGTATAAAAAAAACAGATATGATAAAACCTATAATGAGATTAATGTTAAAAAAATCAATTTAATTAAATAAATTGGATGTAAATTGGATTTAATCGGATTTGAATAGAAAAATATTAATTATTTGAATTCGTGTAATTTGTAATTGTTTATGTTTGAACGGTAAAAGTATCATGAAAGTTCTTGTATTAGGAGTTGAATTATATTTTGCTCGTTTTATTCAAAGAATAGGCAAGTTAATTATTGCGTGTTAGATCAAATAACAAATTGGTCCTGTAGTTGAAAATTTCATCTATTTCTATTGTTAAAAATTGGTCATTGTACATCAGCATGAGGTTATATGTGACACGTCACGTATAACTATCTAGTTTTCTATCAGCAAGGCTAGTTTTTAACGGTAGAAAGAAATGAAAATTTAACTGATAGAACCAGTTTGCTCTTTGATCTATTGTATATTTTTTGAGTAAATAAGGCAAAATGCAATCTAACCGCTAGTATAAAAGCCTTCATGTATTTTACCAAAATTAAACTTATTAAACTCGAAATAATTTACAATTTTTGAAATATTAAATAAACTTTTATTTCAATAAATTTAGCTCTTTTATTTTTCAGATTTCAAAATGTAAGTTCAACTGTTAACATTGTTAAATAATGTTCTGTTAAATTTAGGTCTATTATAACATTATTTTTTCTTTCATTATGTGACTACCAATTTGAGTTTTTTTTTTTTAATTTCAAAATTTCACACCAGTGAAATTAGTGAAAATTTTATAATGTTGTTAACGATTGATCTTGAATTTTGAAATCCAAAAAATAAAGATGCTAAGTTCCTGAAATAAAAATAATGGACTAAATTTTAAATGTACGAAAAGAACAATGACTTGAATAATATTTTAACATTTTCTTTCCTCTCAATTTTCAACTTTTACCAAGCAATAAAAAGATGGGAAATAATTTTTTCCACCCATTTTTTCATTTTTTTTTACCAAACATACCAATGAAAAGAAAAAAAAAAGTCATATATTATTTGGGGCTTGAATTTTTTTTATTTAAGTTGGTCCATGAATTTGGTAATTATTCCCATGTTAGGGTCTAAAATGTGACAAAAAATACAAAGTATAGGGGGTAACATGGACTAAGAAAAATTTAGCCCTGTGTGAGAACAATTGTCTAATCCATGCCCCAATATAAAAATAATAGTCAAATTCAAGAGCTAACTTGAACCAAGAAAAAATTCAACCCGATGTGGGAACAACTGTCAAGTTCAGTAATCATCTTAGACAAAATAAATAAATTTTATTTTCAATACTCTCGTATTTATTTTATGATCCATGTTTAAAGTTCGTAATTACTACATCAAACACTGCGTGTAGAAAATAGAACCCAAACGAAAAATTATGATTTCCATCCTTCTACTTTTCTTTCTTTCCAAATTTTCTTTGGCCCAAACTTTTTGAAAATTGGTAACTTTTGGGCCTATAGAAAGCTAAGCAAAGAGAGACTGAAAACAGGCTCAGGCTTTTTAAACTAAGGCCTTGTTGAAAGCTTAGCATGTTGGGCTTAATGTAAAAATGTTGGGTTTTGGCATGAAATATATGTTTAATGGGAAATCTCGCGGTGATTTGCTTGATGGTTAAGAGATGTATATTTATAGAATTCATTCGGATTTGAGTTTTCAGAAGAAAGTGATAAACCTTTATTTGAGCAGTTCACTTGAATGTAGTGTGAGCGTGTGTTTGTGGATATGTCTATATTTGTGAGAGTATTGACCATTTAATTGTATAATACTCAAAAATATTTGATGCACTTGTATAAGTTTCATATATCATCGGTGAAAAATAATATGATATTTTGTCATTGAATAAAACAAACAAAAAAAAAAGGATTAAATTACAAAATGGTGTCTAAATTGTACTATTTTTCTCAAGTTGATACTTTTTTTTTTTGGTCATAAGTGATATTAAACTATACTTTGTTATTCAGATTACCCTAAAAAGTCGACACCGTTAAAAAAATTCTATTAGCCAATCATTTTAGACATGTGGCACTTTTAAATAAAGTTAAATTAAAATTTTCAAATATTCTTTTCCACTCTCTCCTTCTCTACCGCGATTCTTTCTTCTTTTCTAAAGTACTTTTTTTAAACTGTTATATAAATTTAATCTGTAAATATCTAAAGAAGTAAGAAAAATAAACATGAGTTTTTGGAATCCTAAAAATACTAATAATCTAAACCATAAACCTTAGTTTTTAAACCTTAAACGACTAAACTTAAGAATTATCAGTAATTATTTATAAAATTATAACTAATATTTTATTATATTTAAATAAAATTATCATTATTTATTTAGAAGTCTTCCGTTGTCTTTTATTTAATTGAATGATAATGTATTATTTTATTATTTATCAATAGTTCATAAGATTCATCCATTGACAATGCATTAAATATTATACTTTAGATATGACTATTTCTTGACTCCTCTCTTTCTATACACGTGTTTGTGTCAATTTTCAAAAAAAAAAAATTGAGGTTTAAATAGAATTTTTCACCAAAAAAATAGGGGTATAATTATTTTTTTATTTTAATTTGAAAAACACTTCATTATAATTTCCAAAGCTTTTGTAAGGCTTAAAATTAGAAGTACAAAAGAAACTTTGAAAAAAGTGAAATTGTAGATCCCTCTAGGGGTCGGATTAATATATGGGCTAAATCGACTCATTTAATATTTAAAGGAGTAATTTAATCTAGTCTTTATAGTAGAAGGATCTGACTCATACTTTCACTTTTTAAAAAAAATTTCAACCGGTTAGATTGCTAGATGAATCACTCAAAATGTAACAAGATAAAAAGATCTAAAAAAAAATTATAAACACAAATAAATAACAAATTTAATATATGTTTCACTTTTATTTATTTATTTATTAGGCTCAATTTAATATATTTGGGCAACAGTTTTTTTTTTTTTGAGTTTTATTTTGTGTTGAGTTTTACTTATTTGGACCAAATTTTATGGGTTGAGTTAACAAAGTCAAAAATTTGATTCAACTAGTGTTTTATCGGTTCAATGGCAGTACTAAGCAATTTGCTCAGAGTCAATATTTGACTTTAAATTAGTAACAAAATCAATAATAAAACAATAGTTATACAGTATTCAAATAATAATACTAAATAGTAGTAATATAATAGTGCAATGATAACAAAACAACAACAAAAAAGAAGGTTTAGGCTAATTCGGGCCAAAAAAATCTTACTCGAGGCCCGACATATTTAGAAAATGGACCTTATTTTTGTACAAACTAATTTTTCCCAAACTTGGGTGAGTGACTCGACCCATAATCAAGTTTACTTGGCCCCGATGTCTCTCCAATCTCTCACTGGTCTCAAGTTTGTATGGCCACTGGTGCCATCACACCAAGCTCTACCTTGGCCATTGTCATGTTCTGATTTTGGCTCTTTCATTGTTGATGCTCTCTTCAATACCGTGGCGATTCAAATATCAGCTGTCGAGTTTCACAACTTGACCTCTCCGGAAAGCTTGTTTCTCGTTCGGGTCAGATGTAGAGAACATTCATCGGACTTCGTCTCCCCCTCCTCCTCCTCCTCCTCATGCGACAACATAGTTTTGGGCTATAACTTTACTCTTCATATTGTATCTTTGGGCTTTTAGCCCATTTGTATCTAACTTCTTTTTACGAATGGTGTCTTATTTGAAAACAAAAAGTCAAAGGATTAATTGCAAAAATATTCACATTTGTTTGCCTCAGTTTACATTTTAGTCACTTATGTTATCGTGTTGTAACATTTTAGTCACTGAGCCGTTAATTATCGTTAACAGTGTAATGGTAACCTAACGTGACACGTTAAATCATCATTTTAAACGAAAATTTTAGGTTAAATTATATAAATGGTTTCTATATTTTTTCGTTTTGAGCAATTTAATTTTTTCTTTTATGTTTTTAAACTTTTTTTTCTTTATTTTCCATTCTCTTCCGCTTATTCCTCTATTTTCTTCCATTCTTCATTTCTTTTAACATAGTTTTTTATGTTTTCTATTTGTTAAAATTTGTCCCTATACTTTTATTTTTTTTCTTTTTATTTCTTTACTTGTTAAAGCCAAATATAGGGACTAATTTTAACAAATAAAAAACATAGAAAAACTATATTAAAAGAAATGGAGCAGGGAGGAAAACAGAGGGAGAAGCAGAAGAAAAAAAAAAGTTAAAAGAACATAAAAGAAGAGAATTAAATTGCTCAAAATAAAAAAAATATTGAGACTAATTGTATAATTTAACCTAAAATTTTCATTTAAAATGATGGTTTAACGTGCAGCGTCAGCTTATCATTACACTGTTAACGATAATTAACAGCTCAGTGACTAAAATATTACAACACGATAATACAAGTGACTAAAACATAACATTTTAAACATAAATGAGTAAAATATAACTTAATCTAAACAAAAATGACTGTTTTTGTAGTTTACCCAAAGTCAAATTAGTGAGGAACAATATACTATGAGATCCAAATTCAAATATTCAATTAACTAATTATACACCAAAAGTACACGTGGTAAATTCCTATTGGATAAGATATCGTGGCACGGCAAACCTTCTAAAATATTGCCGCGACAAAATAAAAATCAAGCATAAATCGAAAAAAATTTATTTTTCAAATAATATTTTTGTGCTATAAAAACAACAGCACATTGTATCTTTCATTTTACAACCCAGTAGGGGATATTTTTCTATTCTCTTTGAAAAATCCGAAAAGTAATTTTCCAAAGGGAAACTTTTGCTCGTAATATTCTCAGATCTGCTCTCAAATCCTCACAGTATGTATCGATTTCTTTTCATTTTTTGTTTTTCGTTATCGTTTTATTTTGAATTTTTGTTTATTGAGAAATTTCATTTCCTTGGCAATAGAAAGAAAAAGAATTGATGTATTGTGTTTTTCGTTTCTAGATCTGGATTTGCATGTGTGTACATATTTAGAATGTTAGTTTTCGAATTTTGATTTACTAGATTTACTTTACGGTATTGTAGATCTGCTTGATCTGTGCACAGATTCGTGTTTATTTCGGTTTTTCCTTTTTATCTCAGCTAATTTGAACCGATTACATGTGTTTAATATAATTTGGAACCAGTATTTTTAGATCGGATTGATTTGTAATTTGACTGGTAATTTCGTTTGGATGCTGAATCTAATTTTTGGATCGGATTGATTGATAGGTCTGCTACTACTGATTTTTTTTAAAATGTAATGAGAACTTAATCAGTTCCTATTTTATTTCATGTTTCAAAGCATCATCGAGTAATCTACAATTTGTATTTCTTGCATGTTCCTTCTTGTCCCTGTTATGCAGATATGGCTATATATAAGAACGATAACATTGTTGTAATTGTAGGATTAGGATAGATAATGTAGAGAATTTTTTAAAATTATGCAAGGATCCTTTAAATTGGAATGAACTTAATTCTTGTTTTTTACAATCAATGATTTTTGTATTTGATATGTGGCCTCATTTATTATGTATTTTTTTCCTTAATTTTGTAAGTTCATTAACTGAAACAATTGCTGAATTTTGTGGTGTAATTCAGTTTTGAATAGCCAATATGGGTGGCGGGTTCAGAGTACTTCATTTGGTTAGACCATTCCTTTCGTTTCTGCCTGAAGTTCAGAGTGCTGATAGGAAAATCCCTTTTAGAGAGAAGGTCATCTATACTGTGATCTCCCTCTTTATTTTCCTGGTTTGCAGTCAGCTTCCCCTTTATGGAATACATTCTACAACGGGCGCTGATCCGTTTTATTGGATGCGTGTTATCCTTGCATCCAACCGTGGAACCGTTATGGAACTTGGGATTACCCCCATTGTTACTTCCGGTTTGGTGATGCAACTCTTGGCTGGTTCAAAGATCATCGAGGTTGACAACAGTGTTCGTGAGGATCGTGCACTCTTGTGAGTGTTTTAACACGACTATTTTCTCCATTATAACTTGAAGCACTATATATCCTCTATAATCTTTGGTTCTTTTATGTTTGCTTTGCAGAAATGGGGCTCAAAAGCTGTTGGGGATCCTAATTGCTGTTGGTGAGGCAGTGGCATACGTTCTGTCTGGTATGTACGGCAGTGTTGGTCAGCTTGGTGTTGGAAATGCCATTCTTATTATTATTCAACTTTGCTTTGCTGGAATTATTGTGATCTGCCTCGATGAACTTCTCCAAAAGGGGTATGGTTTGGGCTCTGGGATCTCCCTTTTCATAGCAACCAATATCTGGTATGTTATTTTATCGTCTCTTTTTCATCTCAACTGCAATCTATTTCATTAAGTGGCTATCCTAAATACTATTTCCATTGTGCAGTGAAAACATAATCTGGAAAGCCTTTAGCCCTACAACAATCAACAGCGGTCGTGGGGCTGAATTCGAAGGTGCTGTCATTGCCATGTTCCATCTTTTAATAACCAGGACGGACAAAGTTCGAGCGCTTCGTGAAGCTTTCTACCGACAGAATCTTCCAAATGTTACAAATTTACTCGCTACGGTTTTGATCTTCCTTATTGTTATCTACTTCCAAGGTTTCCGTGTTGTTTTGCCTGTAAGATCAAAGAATGCTAGAGGACAGCAAGGGTCGTATCCCATTAAGCTATTCTACACCTCCAACATGCCCATCATCCTTCAATCTGCACTCGTTTCAAATCTTTATTTCATCTCCCAGGTACCCTTTTTATATCTTTACTCTACATGAATAGCAATTATGAAAAAGGCTTCGTTCTAAACATTGTTTATTTTTACGCAGTTGCTGTACCGGAAGTACAGTGGTAACTTCTTTG
Source organism: Gossypium bickii (assembly GCA_025503065.1). Lineage (NCBI taxonomy): Eukaryota > Viridiplantae > Streptophyta > Magnoliopsida > Malvales > Malvaceae > Gossypium > Gossypium bickii. The sequence continues at coordinate 1,474,086 of CP106714.1, read as the reverse complement.
TGAATCTGTTGGGCAAGTGGAAAGAATCCGAATATTCAGGTGGTCAGTATATTCCCGTTGGCGGTCTAGCTTACTATGTTACTGCCCCTGCAAGGTTAGAATCGGTTCCATTTGTCTTTGGTTGTGAAACTCTCTTTTTTGGGTTATTTTCTCTTCAAATGTGTTGATGCCTGGTTTTGTCTGATTATTACTACAGCTTGGCAGATATGGCAGCAAATCCCTTCCATGCTCTGTTTTATCTAGTGTTCATGCTTTCTGCCTGTGCCTTGTTTTCGAAAACTTGGATTGAAGTTTCCGGTTCTTCGGCCAGGGATGTTGCTAAGCAGCTCAAGGTAAACCTTTTATGATGAACCTTGTTTACTCATCTACCGGTTCTGTTAGTTGTCCCATTCCCAGTTGATGATTCCTTTAATCGTGTTTGTTCCATCCATGAAGTGGAAATCTTGTGAATCCCTTAAGTAGGGGTGTGCAATCAGTCGGATCGGTGCAAAAAAGTCGAAAACAGACATGACCGACTTCCCTTTTTCCAGAAACCAATTGTGTTTGGGTTTAAATGTATATATCATATTTTAGTAGTTATTTGAAGTCAGTTAAAGTGGTTTTGATATTTAAACCTGAGCCGAGTGAACCAATTTTTGGAACCAACTTTTAATTGAAAAAACCAAATTTGATTGAGTTTGGTCGTTTTCCACTGATTTTTGCACTGCCCTACCCTGGAGTTCATCAATTTGTCAATGTGTATTTGCTGTTGCCCATTTTAAACCGTTTTGAAATTCATACCCAAACCGAGTACACCAAGTTAACCAATTTTCAATTGAAACTGTCCAAACTGAATCGAGAAAAACCGAAATTTGGTTCCAGTTTGGTCGTTCTCCACTGATTTTTGCACAGGCTTACCCTCAGGCTTCACCAATTTGTCAATGCATATTCGTTATTGCCGTTTTAAAGGTCTTAGTTTCGTGTTCCGCTTGCAGGAACAACAAATGGTGATGCCAGGACATAGAGATTCAAATCTACAAAAAGAACTAAACCGTTACATACCGACCGCAGCAGCGTTTGGCGGAATGTGCATTGGTGCATTAACTGTCTTAGCCGATTTCATGGGAGCAATCGGTTCAGGTACCGGGATATTGCTTGCCGTAACAATCATATATCAGTATTTCGAAACTTTCGAGAAGGAGAGAGCCAGTGAACTCGGCTTTTTCGGCCTCTAAGTTTCGATAAAAGTCTGGTTTAGTGAAAAAAAACAAGATGGTAGAGGGGGTGGAGAGCCATGGACAAATTTTGATTTGATTAAAAATTCAGATACTTGATAGGTAGGTTCCACCTTTTGTTAAACATGCTTTGGATAGAAGAAAATGAGGTCTTTAATTGTAATCTCTGATGTTGTTTTAGGCTTTTTTAGCCCTTTAATTTCCTTCCTTAAAAAAGAAAAAAACTGAACTTGTAGATTTTTCCTTTTCAGAATACAAACTCCATCGAATCCTAACTCTTTTTTCCTTGGAAAAGGGACTGGTTTTTTTGGTTATTCTATATTGGGTTAATTATTTTTTGGGCCTTCATGTTGTGTTTTTAGTTTCTGCACCTGATAATTGTTTGATTTTTTATTCTAATATTAAAATATAAGTTTTGTGTTTTTTTTTTTTTTTTACAAAAATAACCTTTGTTCTATGATTTTTTTTATATTATTTGATAAAGTTTGTGTTATAGTGTTTAGAAAAAAAAGTTAGTTTTCCAATTAAATAAAAATATTTGTTTTTCTTTTGAAATTTTATGTATATATAAAATATTTGTAAAATATACATAAATATTGTTTTGTTGGGTTGGTGTAAGTTTTTCTTGATTTTTCAAATTATTCATGTAATTCCTTCGGTTTAGATGTCGATTTTTTTATATTATTTTGTCTTATTTTAATGAAATAAACTTTGTTTTAAATTGGATATTATTTAATGAAGTTTGAAATATATTTTTTCATGTAAATACATATAAAAGAAAAGGTAGTTTGTCTAAGGAAATGAAAAATAATTAACAACTCTTATTTATTGAAATTCATTTTATATATGATTTTAAAGCTGTTTTCACTATCTTAATATAAAATGTTGATTAAAATTAAATATATATTAAATAAATATAAAATTCATTCTGTTCGGCACCTTAATACTGATTGATTTTTGATTTCTTGATTTTTCTAAATCAACCCTACATTATACGGTTTGAAATTTGAAATTAGAACATACAAAACAGGATAAAAGTCTTTATATTATACATTTCGAAACGTGTAAATTAATTTTTTTAAAATGCGTATAATATTAATTTAAATGGTTATTTAATTTGGTTCATAAAATATAATTAAAATATCAATTTCATTTTTTTTAAATCATAATTTTTAAAAAAATTAAAAATAAACCTTAAATTAAATATAATTTATTGAAAATGATGTTGAAATATTCTTTTAAAATTATAAATAAAAAATTTAAATTTATATGTAAAAATTAAAAAATTACAAAAAAAAGTCCTAAAAAAATTTATTAAACTTTTGAGTTGAAATTCAAAAAACCTATTTTGCGAACCTCCATGCTTGATTGAAGTCATAAATAAATAAAAACTTGATTGAAGCAAAAAAAAAATAATAATAATAATAATAATTAAAAGTTTTGATTACTCACCTTCGAATTTCTCATGCTTTCATTATTGCTCAGTTTCATCATCCATGCTTCCAATTAAAATGTATATAAAAATTTGTTCAATATTTAATTTTTTTTTCTACTTTACAAAATGTTCATTTTCGCATCTCCTATACTTTCGTATATCTTAATGATGTGTAATTACCATTATAAAATTTTGATTATTCATTTTCGCATCCCCTTAGCTATTACAAACTTTTCTATTCGAAGATCTTATTGTTTAATACATTAAGAAGCTTTAATTTTAAGTTATTTGGCTTCAACAATTTCTGGGTTTTGATTTTTTAATATAAATTTCTAGATTCTAAATAAGGTCTTCATTGGTTTCGAAATTTTAGAAAATAATGTTTTAAATTTATGAGAATAAATAAACGACAAAAAAGTAAAAATTTAATTTAAAATAAATCCCCAAAGTCATCAACACGATATTTTAATCATTTTAATATTTTTAGAATTATTGTCAAGAAATTAAAAAAAATCAAAACAATATTTTAAATATAATACAAGGACCAAAATAGTACTTAGCCATTTAAACTAACGTTTTAGGTCATTATTTAACTGATAAAATTTAACAAAGGGATTAATTTGCATGTTCTGAAATATGTAAGGGTTAATTTACTCATTTTTCTGTAGAATAATAGAAACACGAGCCAAAATATAATCTACCCCTAAATACAACGATCTCCCTAATACTTTTACCTAGAAAACAACTTCTTCTATGAATAATAATTCAAATGAGTAATTCATATATGAAGAAAATAGACTTTTGGCATTTTAGTAATGCAATAAAATAGGTCTGAACAAATATAAAAGATAAGTTGAGTTTGTATTTAAATATTTAAAACCCGAGCTTGACCAGGAATGATTTGTTTTCAAGTTTTATGATATATTAATTTTTTATTTATTTTATATATTATGTAATTTATATAATATAAAAAATAGATATATTATATTATAATGTAAATATTAAAAAACATATTAAGTTATTTATATTTAGAATTTTAATAAAAGAAATATATATAATGGTAGTAAAAGATATATATATAATTAAAAAATAATAAATAATAATATTTATATTTAATAAATAATAATATAAGGTACTTAAATAAGTTTAGATTAGCTATTTACAAATATAGACTAGCTTAGGTAAAAATCAAAATTTATATTTCGGGTTGAGTCAGACTTTAACAACTATACAAAATATTAATATCATACATAAGCCCGACCTAAACTCGACCATGAATACTAGATACATTTTTTATATTTATATAGTATTTATATTATATTTTTATATTTATGTTGTATTTTAAATTATTTTTCGTATCACATCTATATATTGTAGTCACATCGTATCTAATATCATTAAGTTTTTAGTTTAGATTCTACTATTAGATCTAGTGTTAGAACTTGTGCTCAAGAATGCTTTCGGTTCAAGATAGTCAATATCGTATTTGTAAGCATACTGTTTTATCTTAGTATTGGTACGTACCAATATCAATATATTTCGGTGTACCGATTCGGGTTTATCGATGTTTTTAAATATTTTTCATATATATGTAATCTAAATTTTAATTTATTAATAAAATATATATTATTTTGGTCAAAAAATAAATTATATATTATATATACATGCAAATATATCTCAATTACATCCTTATAAATATATTTATTTGTAAATATAAATTTTATAAATCTTAATTAGGTTCAATAATTTAATTTAATAATTAATAATTTTAAATGTAGTTGTAGAAAAAAAAATATGGTTAACATAAAAAATTTACAAGTTGGTTTAAAATATCAAAAGTTTGTACCAACCGATATGCATCGGCACAAGCTGGTATTGACTAAAATACACCGGAATGGTCGAGATTCATCGAAACATAGACTACTTCATACGAGTTTAAGACCGGAATGGTACGTATCGATTGATACAACAGGTACCGGTATGATACTGACTACCTTGAGTTAAAGTGTAATTTATCATTGTAATAACTAATAATTTTTTATAAAATCTAAAAAGATCTAAATGTAATTTCTTCATTTTTTGGGAGTCCAATATCACTATTTGTCATCGCCTCCATAAATTATGCCCATTTAAGATATGACTCGGAGCTTGAACTCCAATATCCAAAGCTCGAACCAAATTTATCTCATTTTCTAATTTTCTAATATATTATGTATTTTTTATTATATAAATAAATATATAATATTATAATATAAATATTTAACTTGTTTTATGTTTAAATTTTTAATTTATTTGATATTTTTAAATATTACTTTTTAAAACATAATAAAACATTAAAAATACATAATTTCATACTAATATTTATATACTTTTTAAAATAAATTTAAATAATAATATTTTAAAAACTATTTAATTTAAATTCGAGTTATGTTGAACCGACCCAAAAATAAATCTTTGTCCAAATTTAACTTGAACCGGACCGCTCATCAACCCAATCTGAATTTATAATATATATATTTTTTTTCAATTTTCTATTCTTTACGTAGACGCCCAGTTCTCATAATTTAAAATCAAATACATCTTAACCTAACTCCATTCATTTTTTTTTTAATAATTTATGACTGTTATTTATTTATTTATTTATATATATTATATTTAAATTTTTTATGTAAGTCGATATCACGAGTTAACTGGATATCAATTTATTTAAAATATTATTAAAAAATGTTCATTTTTCAAAGTAATTTTTATTATTATAAAAGTATTTTTTTATTTTTTATATTAAATTAATAAAGATTTCTACGTAGTGGGACTTGAATTGAACCGAATATAACTTTAAGCTATACAATTTCAACCAAACTTCATTGGTTTTTAAATAAATTGTTTTTTACATGAATTTATTCCATCCATATCGTGAGTAGGGGTGCAATCAAGTTGAGCTAAGTCCAAATACTGGTAAGCTTGAGCTCAACGCAAAATATAATCTTGTTTATTTTTTGTACTCAAGCTCGAACTCGAGCTCGACTCAATAATTAATCTTTGGATTAATAATAAATATTAAAAGCAACAATATAATTTGATAATATAAAAATATTAAATATATATTAAAAATAAAAAGCTTGATAATATTCACGAGTCATTCGGCCCGGGCATTATTAAGTCGAACTTGAATGGCTTGCGAGCACTAGCGTCTCATTTACGCTCGTGAGTGTGCCATAATTCAGTTCCCTACATATCATTTCACATTATACTTTCTTCTTCTTCAATTCAATAATAGTTCATATTATATTATATACATGTTCAGATACTTTTCGATGTCCGATAGTTATATTGGGCTCTAACTAAATTTTGAGTCAAGCCGAGTCAAGTCTCTAAATGGGGTAAACTCTCCTACCATTATTTTTTCTCCATCCCTCAAAGCACGGACCTAAAACTTTACTTAAATGATATCGAGCTCCTTGTCACTGAATTCAACCGAGCATATATATAAGGATAACATTAATAAATAATAATTTATTATTATATTAAATCCGTTTATAGATTTTAGTTAAAATCATAAAATTGAAACACCGATGAGTTCAGTGTCTTAGGTTCAAATCTTATCATTTGTTAAATTGATTTGAGTTTATAAATTTATAATAATATTTACTATTTAAAAAAAATCAACTAAATATTAATTGGTGTCCAATTGGTTATTTTAAGTTTTGATCATATCTGTTTTTTTTTACACAATGTCTAGAACTACCCATAGTTCCTCCCCAACCCATAAATAGGAGGAGAATGCGCTTTAGCGCATTCGAACCCATGTACTCCTGCATTAACAACAATATTCATACCAATCGAATTAAAACTCAATCAACAACCGTCCATTTAATTTAATAAAACTGTGTTGAAGAAATATTTTTGACTTCCAAAAGCTAAAACTTAAAGTTGGAATGTTTGGAAAATACCTAGAAAAATCAAAATATGGTAGGACCAAATATGAATGAATAGATGATTCTAGAAAATTAAATGATGATTGTGTTTTGATGGTGTGCCCAATAAACAAAGCAAAACCCACTAATTCTCACCATTCAGCTTAAAAGATAACATTATTATTTATGTCTTTGTCCCCCCAATTGGATAAATTAATAATTAAGTCCCCATTAGATAATTTAATTATAAGTTCAGTCAATAATCAACATTATATATTGTCCGGATTTGAACTCGAAACATGCTTATTAATGTGTAATAACATTTATTGTATTGATAGTTAAGAAAATAAAAGTATTCGAGTTTTGCATGCACAAGTCCTCCCTAGATTTATTCTGGGCAAAAATATTTTTCAGTCTTTTTTAATTTTGATATTGAGTAAATTGGTTTCTCTGTGAAAAAAGAGTGATTTCGTCTTTATTAATTTCAAAAGTAAGCAACTCAAGACAATTAGTCACAACGTTCGTGTTTTCTGTCAATTGTATATGATTTTGATTGATATAACAACAAATTTAGTCTTCAATGTTTATATGTTTTACGTAAATGGTGAGGGCTAAATTTGTTAATTTGGGACCAAATTGGCATAATGTGTAAACTTTAAGTGCTAAACTTGTTATTATATCAATAAAAAAATATGTAAAATTGTCGGAAAACGTTAACGTTGTGATTAATTATAATTAATAATTCACTTTTGAAATTGACATGGATTAAATTTATCTGATTTTTTACCATTTAGTTCTAATTAGCTAGCTTGAGTTGAGTTAATTAATGGTTCCGTATTTACCAGTTAGATAATTATAATTTCAAAAATGGTAAATTACACTAATAATCACCCAACTATTAGTAATTTTCTTTTTTAGTCTCTCAGCTATTCAATTTTGTCTTTTTTAGTCACCAATTGACTAACGGTAGCAATTTTTAAAATTGGCATAATAGTAACTTTAACTCATAACATTTATACATTGTGTCAGTTTAGTCTTGTTTCTAAAAAATCTAACCCTCAACGTTTACACATTATGTAATCCGATCTTCTTTTTGTAGTTTTGTTTTTCTTTGAGATATAGAGAGTCGATTTTAAAAATAAAACAAATTTAGAACAGTCAATTTCACAATAAATTTAATTGTTATAGTGAAATACTATTGGTTGTTATAAATCCCTGATCAAGACCAGTGGTGAATTCAGGATGGTTGGTAAGGATCTCGGCTCCCCTAAAATGAAAAATTTTCTATTTAGGTCAGTATATAGTTTATAAAATTTTATAAAATTTTAAATTAATGACGGTAAAATTGCACATTGACTCCCCAAAAATAATAATAATTTGATTTAATTTTTTAAAAATTATAAAGATATAAGCTATTAAAATGATAAAAATATACAATTTAATTCGATCCCCGAAAAGTTTTTCTCACTTCAATGATTTGCTATGAGCAAATCTTATCTCAAAGTCAGCCATTGTCATAATAATTTTGCTTTTTATATATATATATATGAAGTCGCGTAAGTGTAAACAACACACAGAAACTGAAATTATAGTTACATGCCCCCCTCGCCATGATTGTGCCTTAGCCTTGTCTTAAAATTCATAATTAATATATATTTTTTAAACAAATTTTCATATACAAATTTTTAAAAAAGATTCATATATTAGATAGGATGGCAACGGGGTCGGTCGGATTTTTGTGTTCCTCGACTTTGACCTGAAGTACTACTCATATACAGAGACGAAACTAGAAATTTTTTATGGGGTCGAGATTAAAATATATATTTTTTGGGAGTTAAAATGGAATTTCACCCTTATATTGGTTTATATCTTCATGGTTTTTAAAAGGACTGAATTATAATTTTATCGTTTTGGAGGCCAAACTATAATTTTACCGTATGTTAACTTAAAATTTTATGAATTTTGAGAGCATTAAAGTGACAATTTCCCATTTTAGGTGAGCATGGGTCTTGCCAGCTCCCCTCCCTTCGCCCCTATTCATATATCTCGAAAACTACTAGATTTAATATTAATATAATATATAAGGGCAAATTAGTGATTATCCTAAAATAAAGTGGGTTTTCTCTAAATCTGACCCGATCCAATCACTTATTAATAATATACCCGTCCCAAATCCAATTTAATATATATGTGAACTTATCAACTTTGATCAGATCGAAACCCGTCGAATATTGAATTTTTTTTCTTAAAGTTCTCAAAGATCTTCAATTATTTAAAATTTTAATTCTAAAAAAAAAAGATTTTATACAATCAATGTTCTTTATAACAATATTTCATTATAACAGTTAAATTTGTCACTCAATTATGAACAGTTATATTTTATTTTTACCTTTTTATAATAACTTTTCATATATAAGGGTAAACTACACTAGAGGTCACCAAATTATGAAAAGTTACAAAATGATCACAAAATTATTTAATTTTGTCTTTTTTGGCTACCAGCTATAGCTAATGTAACAATGAAAACACATAAAAATCTAAGACAATTGGGTGATAAAAAATTATTTTACTAATAAATAAGTGACCATTTTGTAATTTTTCATAATTAAGTGACTAATAAAAAAACCCATAGTGAAATGAAGAAAAAAATCACCCATAAACACACCCCTTCATTGGCTTATGGGTTACTTCATTGCCGTATGATGTTTGAGACAAGCATAACATTATCACTAAATTTTATAGTTATATATATAATTATGATTTTAGTCCTTTTATTATATATTTATATAATTTGGTCCTTTTAATTTTATAATTTTATTAGTAGATTCAAATTGATAGCACTCGCTGCCCTTTAAAGTGATGATGCGGATTTTATTTTTTGACTCGTTAATGATGTTATAAAAATAAAGAGATTAAATTATGTCAAATTAAAGAGATTAAATCTTTAGCTTAACATAATAGAGGGACTAAATTAGTAAATTTAAGTATTTTAACTTTTTTTTAGAAAACAACAATAATGAAAAATAAATAAATAAATATGAAAAATGTATTATTGATTATTGATTAAAAATACCAAATAAGAAAATGATTATAAATTTTAATCATTGGATTAACTAGTTTTTTAATCATTATTTGTGTCTAATTGGTGCCTTGTGAAAACCTTAAAAACAATTTATGCTGTACGATATACGAGCTGATTGTATGTGAATAAGTTAAAATTTATTTACATTTTTTCATGTCCGTTTTACAATCTATGTTCGGGGTTAGTGGCTAACTCTCACAACAATGTTGCTTCTAATGTTCGAACTTCGTTCTCCCCTTTGAAGTACAATGTGCTTTGCCTCTACACCCAAAACTCGTTGGTGTTAAAATAGTATTTTAATTAAATATTAAAATTAAATATTATTAAAATTTTAAAAACTATATATATATTGTAAAAATAGTAACTGCTCTTATAGATTCTTATCATATATACTTTTTTTGATACAATATTTAGAACTACCCATAGCCCCATCCCAACTCTTAAATAGGAGGATAATGCGTTTCAGTGCACTCAAACCCATGTTCTCCTACACTGACAACAAGGTTGATGCCAATCAAACTAAAGACTCGATCGACAAAAAAACAATCTTATAAATTATAATATATGTATAATACTTAAATTATTTTTAATATAAAATAAACGAAGGTCATGTTTAAAACTATAATTTGGTAGCAATTATGGTTTCTTAGCACTCACGTCTTCCATTAGGGTCACTTAGATTCAATAATTTCTCACAAAAAATTCAACATAATTTTATTCATATAATTACAATTATTAATCAGTAATTATAACCAAGTTTGAAAAGAATTTATCACACTGGAAAAAAAATATGTTTTTGAAAATAATAATTTTGTTAAAAATAAAAAAATAATTTTTAAGTGAATGGTGATTTCAGTCGGAGTTAATTATTAGCCGGTGATTTTGGATTTTATTGGAAATAAACGAATCCAAAAAAGAAAAAAACAGTGAAGAAGATAAATAAACCCGAATGAAAAAACCGATAAAACAAGAGACAAAAACCCAACCGCAAATGAAGAGCCTTCCCCGGCCAGAACCGAACATGCAAGAAGAAGAAAAGCTCACAGAGTAACCTCCCGATGCCTGTAAAGAGAGAAAAAGAAACTCTGGCATCTCTGATGATATCCAACAACCCGTCGTCCGTTCCTTACGAGCTGATGATTTTTTTAAATTGAAAATAATTATCTTATATATATAATTTTATTCTAATTAAATTAATGTTTGAAAAATTAGTAAATTATAGATTAAACAATATATATTTAAAATAACATCAGACCATATTTCTTTTTATATTTTTCATGCCTTTATATCCATTATTAATTTATTGTAAGCTATTTTTCCCTATTTATAAATGATAAAATAATTATTATTAATTTATATTAGATTAAGCATAAATTCTAAATAAAGGTTAAAATATACCATAACTCACTATACTCTTAGTAAGTTTAAAATTTGATCCATACTTTTATTTCTAAGAATTTAGTCCCTATTTTTCAAATTTCAAAATTCAGGTCCAATTGTTAACATTATTGAAATTAATTTGTTAGATTTAGTGTGAGTTTGGATGGGCGGTGTGTTTAGCGTACTTTTGATCTCACCCTATAGTATCACTACAATATATGATCTCACTGGCACCACTATTTTTGCACTAATCGCAGGTAAACACACCGCACATCCAAACCCTACAACATTTTTTAGTTACATTACTATCAAATGAAGTTTTTTTTTATTCCAAAATGTCGCACCAACAAATTTAACCAAAAAAAATTGTAACAATGTTAACAATTAGACTTGGATTTGAAATCTAAAAATAAATGGATTCAATTCTAAAAAATAAAAATATATAGACTAAATTTGAAATTTATAAAGATTTCAGGGACATATAACATATTTTAACCTTAAATAAATATAGAAAAAAATTAAAATAAAAAGGGCTAAATGTTAGCTTCTAAGGTTTATTTAAGGCCCCACATTTCAATTTTCAAAGAACTTGCTAATTATGGATATTTTTAGTTGCTCTTTTGCTTTCGGCCATGGCTTTTTGGACCGTTTCACTCGGTTAATTTATTTATTTTTTTACGTTTTAGTCCTTTAACTATTCAAAAGTTTTTATTTTAGTCATTAAGTTTTTTCTTTAAAGTTCAGCTAACGAGCTCTAAACGATGATTTGACGATCGATATAATGAAGCAATACCCATCAATAAGTAGCATAAAAATATATCTTAAATCCAAGTTGATATAACAATCAGTGCTGAGGTATCAGAAGAAATATGTTTTGATTTCGGTTAGTAGATTTGTGACGTTCAAAACTATTTTATATATAAAAAAAGTTGAATTGTGAAAGAAAAGGGGGAACGAGAGCTTTCAATTGGTGCAAGCGGTGCGAACAGAGAAAGCTATACAATAATAATTTTAACAATCCAGTGACTTAAATGAAAATTTTCGAATAATTCTTTTAAATTAAGTGACCAAACTATAAATTTACTAATAATTTAATGATCTCGAGTGTAATTAACCTTTTTATCTTTATGATATTGTTTTAAGGCATTTTTTATTTAAATAATTCGTTATAAATTAATAATTTTATTTATATCCATTTTTAATTATATTTTAATTATTTTTCCCACCGAGCCTGAAACAACACTACATGAACCATTATTGTTCTTTTACTTGAAGGGCTTACACTACATGCAATCATCATCTCTTCTATTATATACATATATATAAATTATTATATATATATGGTTAAAATATATTAAAAGTCCTTGTACTCCTCACATATCTAAATTTTAGTCCTTTAACTTTTTAAATTTAAAAATACAAGTCTAATTGTTGACACAATTAAAATTCTTTTGTCAAATTTAGATTCATTGTAATGTCAATTTTTTGTTACATGGTTATTGAGTGAGTATTTCTTTTTGTTATAATTAACGTCGATAATGACAGTAAGAATGATCACATAGCAATAAGAAATAAAGATAATAATGCACAGATTTTACGTGGAAAACCCTCATCGAGAAAACCACAAGTAGAATAGGAGAAATTCATTATGTTGAAAAACACAAAATACAAGAAAAGTTCGACTACATCTATTTAAAGGTTAAACAACCCTATTATAATAAATGTCAAATAGAAGAAGTATAGTCCTATACGAATTCAACTTGTGCGGCATGGTTTGTACCTCAATCCTTCGCCTCCACAGATCTTCTTATTTTGTCTTTTTTATTTTGTTTTTTTAACAAGTGACAGGATTCAGGTCACACAAATCTAACACTTTTAATTCAAAATATCACACAAGTAAACTTAATAGAAAGATTTGAACAATGTTAAGAATTAGATTTGAATTTTGAAATCTAAAAAAGTAGGAACAAATTATTATAATAAAAGTAAAGGGGCTAAATTTTAAATATGAGAAAAATATAGGGGCTCAAACCAAAATTCAGTAGTAATCGAACTAAAATGAAACCAAACATTAAAATAAAAATTGATCTGGGTCGAAGTCACTATTAACGCTGTTAAATTTATTGGTAGCTATCAAATCGATTCACCGTCGAGAATTGAATAGTATAACATAGGAAGATCTTTTATCCACACCGAATACAAAAAGTGATGCCTGGTCCAATCAAAAGAATTCCTTTATTTATATATATTCTTTTCCACCCTTTCTTTTAGATAATCTACCGTCTTCCTTGAATATTCGTACATTCTCTTCTAGCTCAAACAGAGGAATTGAGGTTTCATTCGTATTCTTATGGATAGGCTAATAAATAAAAAGAAATAAAAGACAATACATCATTGAGATTCTCGATTTTTGATACATGTCCTCCAATTATATCTTCCAAATCGTCCACACTAACAATCCACCCTTCGCCTCCAAAGGGCGATTTTAGTAAATAACCAAATATAACACTTGGGCTAAGAGTCAAGTTGGTAATTTTTCTTACATCTCCCCCTCCCGGAGCCTGATACTTTGAATGATTTTGATAATATTAATTATTTTAACCCGAACTTTGAAATTTAAAAAATAAAAGGACTAAATTCAAAAAATTACAAAGAGTTCAAGGACTTTCAACATATTTTTAAGAAAATCAATGGGCTGTTCATATTTCTTTTTTATTCTTTTTTCCCGCGCTTTTAAATAATTTTCTTTTTGATTTTTGTGTTCTTTTTCATTTTTTTCATTTCAATTTTCTTTTGTTTTCAAATCCACCACCGTCTCCGGCTTCAAATCTGAATATAGTCAAAAATTAAATCTCCTCTTTTGTTGCTTTATTTTTTTTTTCTTTTTCAAAAAATATCAGATTCTCTCTCACTTTCTTTTTCTCCAAACAGGTTCTTAGTGTTTACACAAATTCACAATAACCCAAATATCTTTTTTCTTTTTCATGATCTAACCCACAATTGAATCCCTCCCAATTCATTCTAATTTTTCATCTTTCAAACAAAAAAAATGGATCCAATCGGACCCAAATCAATGTTCACCCGAAGCAGAAGCTGCAACAGCACCATCAGCAGCATTAACAGCAACAACAATGGCGGCAGCCATAGAAGCAAGCTTTCAAGAACCTTTCACAAGGTAATCAACTTCAGAAACAGCGATAATAAACATGGGATGGGAGCTTGTGTTTTCCCATCACAACACAAGTTCGAGTGTTATAATCCAAACCCAGACCCCAAATTTAAACATAAAGCCATATTAGAAGCTTTATTAGCTAAGATCTTCGCTAGTGTTACTTCAATCAAAGCTGCTTACGCTGAACTTCAAATGGCACAAAACCCATACAACAATGATGCAATTCAAGCTGCTGATGAAGCCATTGTTGAACAACTCAGAGCATTATCAGAGCTAAAACGTAAGTTCTTAAAAAAAGAACTCGATCTTTCACCTCAAGTTACTTTAATGTTAGCTGAAATTCAAGAACAACAAAGCTTGATGCGTACTTATGAAATAACGATCAAGAAATTAGAATCTGATGTTGAAACAAAAGATTCAATGATCGTTTCATTTCATAAACAGTTCAAAGATTGTGTTGAAATCAACAAATCTTTGGAAAAGAAATTAAACGCTAGTGGTCCTTTATATGTTTTTGATAATCTCAAGCTTTCGAGGTTGAATGTTAGTCATTTTATTCAAGTTTTACATAAAGCTTTGAGATCTGTTCGTAGTTTTGTGAAATTGATGGTGAAAGAAATGGAATTAGCTAATTGGGATCTTAATGAAGCTGCTAAAGCAATTGAACCCAAAGCTATTTTCATTAAAGAAAGCCACAGGTGCTTTGCTTTTGAATCCTTTGTGTGTAAAACAATGTTACAGAGCTTTAATCTCTTCGATTATGGGGTTAACAAAGAGTTAAATCCGAAAAAACCCGACCCGGAACAATGTTTTATTGAATTCAAGAGGCTAAAATCGGTAAACCCGAGATCGATTTTAGCTTTAAACCCGAATTCACTTTTGGGGAAATTCATTAGAGCTAAGTATTTCGATTTGGTTCATGCTAAAATGGAGTGTTCCTTCTTTGGGAATTTGAATCAAAGGAAAATTGTTACGTCGGGTGGGTTTCCGGATTCGGGTTTTTTCACGGCGTTTGCCGAGATGGCGAAGCGGTTTTGGATGTTACACCGGTTGGGTTTATCGATGGTCGAACCGGTTTCGGTCTTTGAAGTGAAGAGGAACTGCCGGTTCTCGGAGGTTTATATGGAGAACGTGAGTGAAGAATCGTTGTTTTCCGGCGAAATCAACGACGGAAACGTTGATATCAGGGTGGTTTTCACGGTGGTTCCCGGGTTCAAGATCGGAAAAACGGTGATACAAAGCCAAGTTTACTTGTCGCCAGTGATTACTCCTCCGGTGAGTCGTTGATCTTTTCACTTTTTTATATAATTATTATTGGATGAAAACATGTTAAATGCCAAGGTGTTATTATCCACACGCGCGTTTCTTACACGCTCCACCTAGGGGAGGTGGTTGGGAGGGGCTAATTGCTATTTTCAAGTGGGGTTTTGATGTTTTCTTTTAAAAACTTCTTTTAGTTTCCACTTGAGAGCGGCGCTTGTGGTAGCGCGTGGTTAGTAGCATACAAGGTGCAGCTAGGATATTAGGGACTAGGTTTTTATTTTTTAAAGAAAATTTTATGTAATGAAAAAAAATCTGTTAATATATATTATATAATAATACAATAAAAAGATAAATCTGGTAATTTGTATATTCTATAGTGTAATTTCATATTATTTGAGTTATATTTATGTTTAAAGCTTTATTATATATGTACATTTTGGTCTATTAATTATTCATGTAATATAATATATATTTATATTTGTATTTTTTTAGTTATATTATTTTTTAATAATTTTGTTATAGATTTTGATTATATCTGCTCTTTTTGACACAATATCTAGAATTATTTATAGCCCCTTCCCGATCCATAAATAAGAGTATAATGCGCTTCAATGTAGTTGAAGTCTTGAACCTACGTCTTCCTGCATTGACAGTAATGCCCTCTCTTGTTTATAACTTTATAAAAGGAATCATATATTTTTTAATTATTTTAGTTATATTTTGGATTAAACTAAGTAATCCAACTACTCTATAAATAGGTCAAATTATGATTTTGGTCCTTCTATTATTCTCTAATTTGAGGTTTAGTCTACACACTAATTTTACCCAATTTAATATTCTAGTTTTATAACATTATTAATTAGTTCAAATAGTTAATTCCGTTAACTAAACTAGTTAAGGTCAAGGCACTAAAACCTTGAGTGTCACCAGAGGCGAAGTCAGGAAATTTTTTTGGAAGGGTCGAGATTAAGTTATATATTTTTATTACAGTTAATGCAATTTCACTCTTACATTGGCTTATATTTTTATGGCTTTCAAAAGGATTAAATTGAACTTCTAGCGTTTTGGGAGCCAAATTATAACTTTACAATATATAAACTTAGGATTTTATAAATTTTGGGATTAAAAAAATAATTTCTCATTTTAGTGCCCTTTGCCCCTAAGTGCATTTGTGAGTTATCTGTTTAGATTTTATTCTGGTTTTAAGTCCCTCTGTGTAAGTCCAAATATATATCAATTATCAACCCCATCTTTATGCATTGTAATAGTATGATTCCGGTTGTAATTATATGAATGGATTGATTGCTGTAATTGTAATTATGTTTGTGCGTTGTAATGATTGATTTTGATTGTAGTTATATATATTAATTGTAAATTGTACCTCAAAAGTAAGTAAAAAATCTAATTATGTCAAATTAAATCATAAATATTAAACCCCAAATTCGAGCTCGTAACTTATTCGAATTTAATTCGAAAATAAGAATTCGAAATATCAAGCCTTACGTCCTAGGTTTAGGGGCTAGTTAGAGAAGGAGATAAAAAAAAATGAAGGGTTAAATTTTTTTTTAAAAAAAAAGGGGCTAATTACATAATTCTAACAAAAAAGTTTGATCTGTTGCAAAAATGAAGTGCTGCATTTGAATACACAAAGGAAAAAGCTTCAGTAAAGATTTGTTCATGCATGTGATTTGCAAGTGTTAGTTAATATATTTCTATCCAGTCATAATTTTCTCCGCGGCCGTATCTCGATGGCGTTTTCCAACGGACAGTATCGGAAAATCGGAAAATCGGAAAATCTAGATTCACTTCTTCTCGACTGGCCCCGGAATTTTGTATAAAGGAAACGGAGGGTATTTCAAAGGGAGATATCTGATTCAGTATCTGTGAAGGATCCCGGGTCCGAAGCATCCGCAAGGGCTTCGAGCATGTTTATGACCTCAGCCGGATCGTCTAAATAATATTTGGCTTTGCTAGGTTTCTGGCCGACCGTGCAGGCGAAAACGGACGTATTGGAGGATAGGATGCCACTGGAAATCGCACTGCTAATGATCTCGAACATCTCCTCGTCAGATCTGTCGTCGCCGATGCAGAGAACAAAATCTGCTTGCTTTCCGCTCTCTGCCATGGTTGTGAAGACCTTTTCGGCGACCACACCTTTACTGACTCCCTAAAAGCAAACATCAAAACGCTGATTAACTGATGTACGAAACTAATGTTGTTAAGTCATGAGTAGCAAACTATATAACCGCCCGAAGTTAAGTAGATACCTGTGGCTTTACATCAATGATAAACTGGCCGCTTTTTACAGTCACTGGCTCGTTAGCTAATACGCTCTCAAGATGGTCTAACATCTCCTTGGCTTGGCTAGACCCGAAACTCGGGTCTGCATCTCGATGGTGCCAAACCAAGGCACTCTCCTTGGTTTCGATAGATGAGCCATCGGTGGCCTCGGTATACAATCTCATAACAGGTTCAGCTATTTGCTTCCACCCGAATTCACTATTTGGTCCACAAACTTCCCATTTATCGTCACTGGACCACCTGTAACACCGACAACACCAATGTAAGAACCATTTAAAAAAAAGCGGAAAAGCGAAAACGGGTAAAACATCGTACCTCATGAAATATCCGTGTTCGGCTGCAATCCCGAGTTTCTTACATGGAGAAAACCACTTGTCTAAACTTTCTTTTCCTCTTCCACTTACGACAAAGACTGTATTCTTGGTATCACCCAAGAGTCTGTTCACGATTGAGATTACCTCTGCATTTGGGGTCTTATTATGCGATGTTTGAGGCATTACCGTTCCATCATAGTCTAATAATATAGCCCGATTTTTGGACCTTACATACACGGATTCTATGTGATCGATAGACAACTTTCTGAAGTTAGGGTCCAGTGCTACAACTCTAAACCCGAAGCTCAAACCGATTCCCCAGCATCGTCTTCTAAAATGATCTTTACACGTCCTTTCCATATCTTGAAAGAAACTACGAGACCAAAACGCTACATCATGTGAACTAACGTACCTATAATGCTTCTCGTGTCGTAACTGCTTCTCAGCATCAGCCATCGAGATTGCCTCGTTCATTGCCTCAGCAGTTGCTTCGAAATTCCATGGATTAACCCGAATTGCACCACTAAGTGAAGGAGAACAACCTATAAATTCCGATACCACTAGCATACTCTTCTTAGGCCCATTTGATTCGGAAGAAGACACCGATTCAGAAACTCCCTGTCGGCACGCGATATACTCATAAGGAGTAAGATTCATCCCGTCCCTCACCGCTGTTACCACGACACACTCAGCTATAGTATAGAATGCAACCCTTTCGGTTAATGATATTGGCCTATCGATAAACACAATCGGTTCATAACCCGGTGTTCCGAACATCTCGTTTATTCTTTTACAACTTGCTTGTATTTCAGCTTGTGTATCTTCAAGATCTTTCCCTCGTCCCCTAGCCGGGTTTGTGATTTGAACAAGTACGGCTCTTCCTTGCCATTTCGGGTGTTGTTTCAACATCTGTTCCATAGCCAAAAGCTTCAAATTGACACCTTTAAACACATCCATATCATCAACACCGAGCAATACAGTTTTTCCATGAAACTTTTGTTTGAACTCATGAATTCTCGATTCTTTATCTGCAACTCTCAAAGCAGATTCAATCTGTTCCATATGAACACCAACAGGCATAATCTTTATCCCGATCGTTCTACCGTAATACTCTAATCCGATATAACCCCGTTTCGATTGATACTCTAAACCTAACATTCGACTACAACAAGATAGAAAATGTCTAGCGTAATCAAAAGTATGAAAACCGATAAGATCCGAATTCAACAGCGCCTTTAGAATCTCTTCCCTTACTGGCGATGTTCGATAAATCTCCGACGAAGGGAACGGACTATGTAAGAAAAACCCCATTCTCAATCGATTAAACCGTCTCCGTAAAAACGTAGGCAACACCATCAAATGATAATCATGAATCCAAATATAATCATCTTCTGGGTTTATAACCTCAATAACCCTTTGTGAATATATCTTATTCGCTGCAACATATGCTTCCCACAACGACCGATCGAATCGACCGCCGTGATTAGCCGAATAAGGTAACATATAATGGAACAATGACCATAGATGTTGCTTACAAAACCCATGATAGAACTTATTGAAAATCTCCGGCGGAAAAAACGCCGGCACACACTTGAATTTTTCCAACAAAACCGATGAAACCTCGTCTTGTTCGTTGATATCGACATCGATTTTCAACGAGCCCACATATAAAACCTCCATTTCTTCGGGTAAACCATCTTTTAATTGTAATAACAATGAATAATCATCCCAATCAAAACTCCATCCTTTATTATCCGGTCGCCGTTTAGCTTTAACAGGTAACTGATTCGCTACGATTATAATTCGATCTTGATTTACCGATGAATGTACATCAGAGTTTACACTATTAGCTTGATCATCGTCGAGTTCGGAAACTACACCAGGAACCGTCATGACCCGGGTCAACCGTTTCCTTTCACGAACTGGACCCATTACCGGAAAATTACCGGAAGCTAGATCTAAGAGATTAGTATATGATCTTGACATCATCTTGAATCCCTTTTTTATAATTATAACCCTAAACAAAAATCAATGAGAAATATCTTCAACGCTTCGATGATTTTCGGTTCTGTTCCACAAATTACTCTATTAATTCGACATGATCTGCATTGATATTGAAGAATCGAAATAAACCCATCAACAAAATAGATCTAAAATTGTGAAAAAATTGAAAATTAAAGGTACCCAAATGAATATTATATCAAAATTCAATAATAATAAAAACTC
Source organism: Gossypium bickii (assembly GCA_025503065.1). Classification (NCBI taxonomy): domain Eukaryota; kingdom Viridiplantae; phylum Streptophyta; class Magnoliopsida; order Malvales; family Malvaceae; genus Gossypium; species Gossypium bickii. Next base: position 1,453,785 of record CP106714.1, on the reverse strand, counting down.
AATATGAATCAAAATGATTGAAACATTACCTTCAAAGCAACGGGTTTTTGTCTTTAATGGGAACCATTTGAATCGAGTTCAATTATTAGAAAAATTTTGGAAATTTCTATGAGCCACGTTTACAATTTCATTTTTTTTATCAAAAGGCTTAATACAACATTTAGTATCTGAGCTTTACACTTTTTTCTAATTTGGTACCAACTTTCTTTTTAGCCCAATTTGGTACCTGAACTTGACATTTTTTTCCTAATTTGATATCTAAACTTTTTCTGGGCCCAATTTGATCCCTAAACTTTTTTTAAGTTCAATTTGGTACTTAAATTTATTAAATGTTATACAAATTACACAAAATACTATTTTTTTTGTCATGCTACAAAAATATTGTTAATATTAAAGGAAATTCATGTTAAAAAAAAAAAGGTATTGAGCAATGTTTAACAGATTAATATTAAACAAAAAATTATAATCTAAAATTAAAAGGAATTCATTTTTTTCAATTAATAAAATAAATAAATAAAAATAAAAGTAATTGAATATATAAAATACAAAAAAAAATATCATGTCATCTATCACATATCGATTATACATTGATTATTTTTGCTACTTCGTAAAATAAAATTTTTTGTATATTGGAGCAATTTGTAAAACATTTGACAAGTACCAAATTGAAAAAAAAAAGTAGGTACTAGATTAGGAAAAAAAGTCAAGTTCAAGTACCAAATTGAACCCCCCAAAAAGATTAAGTACCAACTTAAAAAAAGTGTCAAGTTTAGGTACTAAATTAGGAAAAAGTATCAAGTTTGGGTACCAATTAAGAAAAAAGTATCAAATTCAGGTACCAAATGTTATATTAAACCTTATTAAAAATGAAAAAAAAATGGTTATATTGCAAATTTTGCAATGCTCCATTTCTGAAAAAAGAAATACGCAATGGTGGCGCCAGTTAATTTTAGCCGTTCGATGTTTAGACAAGTTGATCTTAGCGGTTCATTAAACATTTATATAATTCTTTTTACAAAAGAAAATTTCCTTGTTTTTATTTTTATTTTAATATTCAAAGTTCCCAATTCCAACCGGTGTATATTTATACAATTTTTAAGAATTGATTAATTTATATTGTTAGTCCCTATATTTTGGTAAGCTTTGAGATTTAGTCCTCTTGCTTAAAAAATTAAAAATTCAATCCTCGTGCTTTTTTATTATTATTTAAAAACCTCAATCTAATTATTAAAACTTCATTTATCAAATTGTACATCGAACCAAAATTCATATATAAATTTAATATTCATCCCAACTTCAAATCTACTCGTGGATTAACCTTTTGTGGGTGAAATAGTTAATTTCCAACTATGTAAAAAACAGTTTAGTGAGGTAAAAGTACTATGGAAGTCCTTGTATTAAAAGTCAAATTATTTTTTATCCTACTTACTCAAAAAAGGGTAAGTTAGTCTATAAATGTTAAATTAAAGAGCAAACTAGTCTTTTTGTTAAAATTTTCATCCATTTCTAGTTAAAATTTGGTCCATTTACATCAACATGAGGTACATGTGACACATTACTGTCTAGTTATTCTGTCAGTCACATCAGTTTTAGCAGTACAAATGGATGATTTTTTTAATAGAAATGATCAATTTTCTCTTTAATCTAATATACAGGGATTAGTTTATCTATTCTTTTAGTAGAATGAGCAAAATATAATTCGACTTTTAATATAAGGACCTCCATGATACTGTTATTGTTTAATGACATGAATTTTGTATTATTACATGTTTTGTAACCTTAAATAACTCAAATAGTTTAGTACATGGTAGTTGTCCCAAAAGAATTCGATGGTTCATGTGTTGGTCTACTTTTAAAAATAAAAATATATATTATCTCAAATGATTTATTTTTATATTTTAAAAAATAAAATATTTTATTTAAATTTAATTATAAATATATATACATGTATATATAAATTTAATAAAAAAAGTATTATTATAAATATATGGAAGTGACAATTTTTTTCTACAGGGTAAACTATAATTAAGGTCACTAAATTATTAATAAATTTATGTTTTGGTCACTTAACTTCAAAAAGTTACAAAATGGTTATTAAACTATTTGAAAATTTTCATTTAATTCATTGAACTATTTGAAATTTTTTATGTAAGTTACTCAGTTGTTAAGTTTTTTTTCTTTTCTTAAGTTCGATTAGTGAGGTCCAAGCAATAATTTTACGATTGGTATGGTGGATTAGTACCTATCAACGAGTAGACGAACATACCTTAGATCCCAATCGTTCTTATCAATATTGGAGATCGAAAAAAAACTGTTTAGATTTTGGTTCATAAATTCGTGATGTTCAAAGCTAATTTTATAGAAAAAAACTCTAATCATTAAAGGATATGGTAGAGGAAGCTTTCAATTAGTGCAAGTAAAGCAAAAGAAAAACAGCTTAATGACTGAATTTTTTCCCGAATAATTTAATGATTATTTTATAAATTTTTGAATTTTTTTAGGAAATTATTATTTTTTTACAAAATTTACGAAAAAGAACCCTTTTTCTAAATTTTATAAAAAAAAATTTCTGGTAATTTGTCCGTTCAACCAAGCAGACAGCAGTCTTTTACGTTTCCAACTTGGCAAAATAAAGGTTAAATTTTTATTTTTTATTTCTAGAGAAATCTTTTTAAGAATTTTTTATAAAAGCTCAATAAACTCGAAACCAATCCTCCATTTGAAAAAAAAGAAGAAAGTGAAAAATGGCTGGTTACAGAGCAGAAGATGACTATGATTACCTTTTCAAAGTAGTATTAATCGGTGATTCAGGTGTGGGAAAATCCAATTTACTCTCAAGATTCACTAGGAACGAGTTCAGCTTAGAATCCAAATCCACCATTGGTGTTGAGTTCGCAACTCGTAGCTTAAATGTTGATGGCAAAGTCATCAAAGCTCAGATTTGGGATACTGCTGGTCAGGAAAGGTTTTGTTTTTTATATACCCTTTCTCTTCCTTTCCTTGTTTCTTGATCTGGGTATTTTTAGTTCTTTGCTGATTTTTCAAAAAAAAAAAAAAGGAAAAATTTTATTGTTATTTTTCATGTTTGGTAGCTTTTTTTGATTGAGGGAGAGTTTGATTTGATCCAAAAATGGGATCTAAATTGTGGGATTTTTAGCTTTATTAAGGTTTTTGAGCTGCATGTGTCTTATATATATATATATAACAAATTCGTTATTTAGATTTAGGAGTTAGGGTTTTTGAATAGCTTGAACATAGATTTGAGCAGGGACGAAGCAAGAAAATTGGTTTAGGGGGTTAGAGATAGGGGGCCAAAGTGCAATTTTACCATTAATCTAACATGTAATTTCATAAAAATTTAAGGGGCTAAATTTAAAATCTACCATTTTTGTGGATTTAGCAGAATATTTGATGTTTTCTTACAAACTTGTAATGAGTTGTGTGTGTTCTTTTGTAATTGTTAATGCTTTCCATTTAATATGTGCTTTCTATTTCATGTTTAGAGCTAAATGCCCTATGATATAATTTAGGTTACTTGTGTGAGTTCTATAACGATACAGTTTTACGAGTTTTGTTACTTGCATGCTTCATTATTTCTGTCATTGTGTAATCACAAGGAGATTTGGTGCTAAATTGCCGAATGATAATTTAGGTTACTTGTGTGAGTTCTATAACAATATGGTTTTACAAGAATCCCGATGAACTTCACTAATGGTTGGAAACGTCATCTCGTAGTCTTTTATTACTTGCATGCTTTATCATTTTTGTCATTTGTGTGATTACAAGGAGATTTGGTGCTAAATTGCCCTATGATGTAGTTTAGTTTACTTGTGTGAGTCCTATAACGATACGGTTTTACGAGAACCGAATAAGCTTCACCAGCAGTCGAGAATGTCATCTCTTAGTCTTCATTACTTGTTTGCTTGCCTGTATATTGTGTCTCTATAAGTTCGTAAAATCTGCTAGTCTAGTGTTTAGCATCAAATCTTGTTCAGTATTTCAGGTTGTCGCAGGGAACTTGTAGCTATGGTTCAGTTTAATTTGGTAATGGAAGAAATGGCTTGAACAAGTAAATAGATGTTAAGTTGTTGTTGGGATATTTTACTCATTGTGTGTTTTGACAGTTCGGAGTGTTACGGGAAATGAGTTTCGATGCAGTAAATTGTTTTGCTCTTTTATTCTTGCATACCAGAGAAGTCAGTACTTATGGTTTTTCTTTTGCACTATAGCATATTACAGGGCTGAGTAATATTATAGTCCGGGTTTGGTTCTTCGTTTACCAGTGTGGACTTAACAAGAATTTTGGTAGTTTTAGCGTATGAAAATGAAAATATTTCAATACGAAAAGCCCCCGGGTTAAAAACACTTCCGCTAAGCCCCTTTACGGCTATGCCACTAGCTGTAATGTTAGAGCTTGCGACCATGGTACCGTGCTTTGTCTTTCCGTAAACCTTTACTAACTTAGCTTCCACAGCATTCTAAATGACCAAGTCTAGTCATCGCCATTGTTTCCGGTGCAAGTCACCCCGTTTCCATCTTCTATTCGGTTATATATCCAAAATTTTTCAACACCCCCCCGGAGTGGCTGAGTGATTTCCTCTGTTTGGTTTCTGCTGTAGCTTTGTCCGACTCCAGGGCATGTATGTGGTATATATCTAATGTTGATGTTACCAGTGTCATTGTCTGGCTTGGGTTTGGTTGCCCAGGTTTAGTAGCATGTAATGCTACTATGTTTTAGGGACTATGGGTAATGGAACGACTCGTGTTAGAAATAAAATTTGTTTTAATTCCATGCTTATGCTTCATTTTATGTTATTTTCTGAAGTTCTCTTTTCATGCCAATAGGTACCGAGCCATAACAAGTGCTTATTACCGAGGAGCCGTTGGTGCACTCCTCGTGTACGACGTTACCCGTCATTCCACATTCGAGAATGTTGAGAGGTGGTTAAGAGAGTTAAGGGATCACACTGATCCCAACATCGTAGTCATGCTCATCGGTAACAAATCAGATCTTCGTCACCTCGTGGCCGTCCCAACTGAAGACGGGAAGTCTTTCGCTGAGAAAGAGTCTCTCTACTTCATGGAAACTTCCGCTCTCGAAGCTACAAATGTAGAGAACGCATTTGCCGAAGTTCTTACTCAAATCTACCATATCGTAAGCAAAAAAGCCATGGAGACAGCCGACGAAGGGACTGCATCAACTGTTCCTTCCAAAGGCGAGAAAATCGATGTTGGTAAAGACATCTCCGCAATGAAGAAAGGGGGTTGTTGCTCAAGCTAAGAAAATGACATAAACCCGAAGATCCGATTGTTTAACAACGCGGCCGGGGATCGTTCCGCTGTGTCAGTTTTGTAGAATCTTCTCGAAAAGGTGCCTAAGAGTAGGAATATCGGGTGAGATTGGTTCGGTTTACATCCAAATTTTTTTTCCAGGGTATTATATTGTTGAATTGGGCTACCAATGATGTTTGTAGTGTTTATGTTAGTTTAGGAAATGCTTTTACCTTTTTATGAATGTTACAAAGGAAAATTGTGGTGTTTAAAACTTAAAATCATTCAAGCAATGAATACCTTTTGATTGTTGTGGGCATGCCATAAGTCACTGTACCCTTTTGTAAATTTATCTTTATGTCATAAGTCCTTGTACTTTTTGTAAATTTATTTTTATGCCGTAATTTTTTGTAAATTTGTCATTTATTTTTTAGATTTTAAAATTTAGGTCTAATTATTAAAATTATTTTATTAAATTCAGATTTATTACAACATCATTTTCTTAGTTGCATATTTTTTTATTTCAAAATGTCATATTAACAATTTAATAAAAAAAATTAACAATATTAACAATAGGGATTAAATTCTTAAAAATAAAAGTATAGGGATGGAATTTCAAATTTTTTGAGTACACATTAATCAAAAGTTAGGCAATTTTTCTTAATTTGTTATTATTTAAAAATTACATTTTTTATAATTTTTTTAAGTAATGACGTGGTACAATAAATGATGTTATTATAAGGACTAAAATTAGAAAAAAAGTTAAGTTATATGATTAAATTAGAAATAAAATTGTCAAGTTTAAGAATTAATTATTGACATATCCTTTATATTTATTAAACGTTAAAAAATTGATTTTGTGATTAGCTCGAAATATGGAAGGATATAGACAAAAGTATAAGGCTCGAAAAATGAGTTTAGGTAAAAAAAAGAATAAACTTGATTAAAATATGGACTAAGCTTGAGTTTTAACATTCAAAATCAGAGCTTGACTTATTCTATACATTTTTATTTTATTTTTATATATTATATAATTTATTAAGTATATAGTAATATTATGTAAACTTTGAAAAAAAATATTAAATTATTTAAATTTAAAATTTTAGTAAAAGAAAATTCATATAAAATATTAGATGTTAAATTAAAAATGATATGGGCAGAATTAAAATAGGTTTCGATTAATTATTTATAAATATAGCCGGGTTTGAAAAAAAAATTAGATTGAGCGTATTAATATTATACGTAGGCTTGACCCTAGTTGGGTCTCTGATAAACACTACACTATAAATAGATAGAATATATAAATTTCAAATGAATCGCTAAGCAACAATCCATTGTCGTCCAGTGGTTAGGATATCTGGCTTTCACCCAGGAGACCCGGGTTCAATTCCCGGCAATGGAAACTAATTTTGCCACCTTTGCAAGTTTTTTCAATTTAATCTCTAAATTCTTTTTGGTTTCCTGAATTTGGCAATTTTTTCCATTTTAGTTCTTAAAAAGTTCCTCATTTGTCTCTAAACTTCCCAACTTCTCCCAATTTTAGTCCCTGAACTTTGCAAGTTTTCTCAATGTAATCCCTAGACTTCTCTAGTCCATGTTTAATCCCTAATTTTGGCAACTTTTTCCGACTTAATTCGTGAAATTCTTTTTCCTTGTTAGTCTCTAAACTTGATAACTTCTCTCAACTTTAATCATTGTGATGACATAACACTTTAAAATATTGTGCCATGTCAACACATTTTTTTTATCCGCAGTTAATCCCTTACTTGACAACTTTTAGACTTTTTTTTGCACACATTAATCCCTAAACTTGATAACTTATCCCAACTTTGGTCATCATGACCTAAATTTTTTCATAAGAAATTTTTAACAAAATATTTTTAGGAAACTATCTTAAGAATAGCTCCAAGGAATCCTAGTCGCAATATCTAGAGCATTAATCGGTACTTATGCGTCCCCCCGGGGAGGTCGTAACTTTACGGCGTACAAAGCTTACCAAATTACTAGAACAACTTCGATTTGAAAAGAAATGTTTCGACTGAAATGCGAAAAGATCGTCGGAAGCCGATGGCTAGTTTCGAACTGGGTCTTTTCCTTACATCTCCATCAGCATCAACAAGCATAGATAGAGAAAGCCATTTTCCAAATGCTATATCAAAATGTAATTAAACCAAAATAAGAAGAAAAAAAAAGTAGTTCCGACCATAGAGTTAGTCACAAATCCATTCGAGAAAACGAGAACCGAGACAGAAACTAGCAAAAAGCTGAGTACCCAAAACTCGAAACAAACTCAACTTAGCTCGTAACTACTACTACTCTTAAGCTCCGATGTTTTGCGACTTGTTAAGGATGACACCTTCGTATTTGACTTGGAACCATTTCATGGCATCTTCCTTTGTAACTCTGTGCTGAATGCCGACACGTGACTTGCACCTGCGACGACGACCTACGCGGTATCCAGCTCGTTCGAGAACAACATAGAAATCCATACCGTAGATACCAGTTGAAGGATCATACCTGGAAAGAAAACACTTGTAAATTTATGCTTTTATAGAGTTAAATAACATCAAATATTGAATGTAATTACGATGAATCCGCTAAAAGATCGTTCGTATTAACTCGGTTATAGCAATTAAAGAATGGATATCCAAAAGATTTGTCTCATTCTTAGTGGTTCTGCAACCGATGTATATCATAGGTAAAGGAAGATTAATCCTAATACCAATATGAACATGCAAACCCGAAAGTCGAGGAAAACATTGTAGAATACAAATAGTAAAAGTACCATGGAAGCTCCAATACCAGGAGTCAGATTGTATTTTGCCCATTCTACTAAAAAATAAGCAAATTAATCCCTATATGTTAGATTAAAGAGCAAATTGATCATTTTGTTAAAAATTTCATTCAATTCTACTGTTAAAAATTGATCCTTGTACATCAGCATAAAGTACCCATGGCTTGTCACATTACACTTTTTGGTTATTCCGTCAGCCATGCCAGTTTTTAAAGGTACAAATAAATGAAATTTTTAACAAAAGGAACCAAGTTGCCCTTTAATTTAACATATAAGGACTAATTTTCTAATTTTTTTAGTAGAGGGGGCAAAATGCAATCTAACTCTTAGTATAGGGCCTCCATGGTACTTTTACCAAATACAAACAAGTGCATTGCCATTCGAGTGGTTATTATGGTAAAGTCCCACGAAAGTTAACGACCTAAAGCTATCAAAGAATCCTAACATAGTTCTACCATCATCCAAAATGCATCAAAGAATCCCAACATATAAAACATTGATTAAAATAGATCAAAATTTGATGTAAACTTACTTGATGCCAAGATCGATGTGTTCTTGGATACCGAATCCGAAGCAGCCAGTATCACTGAAGTTCCTCCTTAAAAGCTCGTATTCCTTAACCTTCAAACCACTCTCGAGAAGTTGCATTGCCTTCTCTCCCCTCACCGTAACGTAGCAAGCAATTTTCTCATTACGCCTAATTCCGAAAGATCTCACGGTATATCTCGCTGCTCACATCGACCCATATTTTTTTTTTTCATTAACAAAATCCGGATAAAAAAAAATAATCAAAGTGTGCCATCGATCCCTATACTTTGACAAAAATTAAATTTAAATCATCTTACTTTTTTCAATTCATTGATGCCATTAATATTTTTCATCAAAATTTCCATCTAATAACATATTACATCATATATATATATATCAACTTGGCATGGCTTTGAAATTTTGCCAACTTAACCTATGATTGAATTAGGACTTTTAAATCAATAAAAGTAGCAAAGATTTGATTTTTCTTAAAAAATGAACTTTTTAAGTACAGGGATTAAATCTCAAACTTCACTAAAGTACAGGGACTAATGGTATATTTTGACAAAAAAAAAACCCTAAAAGACGGCATTGGATTCAGAAATTTACCCTTAGAGAAAACAGGGGTTTGACCACTGAGTTGTTCTAAGACCTAAACAAAAGCAAAAATAGGGTTAATTACTATTGAATTAAAAGATTGTTTTTAGGGAGGGGGGATGAAATTGTTTTTTGGGCATCTTGGCGGCGCGTGTGAGACGATCGCCGCTTTCGCCGACGGAGATATTGAGGACGAGCTTTTGAACTTTGATTTCCCTCATTGGGTTCGACAATTTCTTCTCTGATGCCTTCCATAATTAGCCATTTTAAAAAAAATTATCAAAATGTTAATGGAGATTATGGGTTAGCATAAACAGCAATTAGATTGAGATAAATTGAAAAGAGAGAGAAGGTACCATGGTGACTTGAAAGACTTGGAGAGCAGCTGAGGCAGATCTAACAAATTAATAAACTGAAATTTACTTTTTAGGATTAGGGTTTTTAGGGTTCATATACGAGTGGCAACTGTGAAGTGATACCCTTTTGAGGGTGGGTTATGAGGTAAAGAGTTTAATAATTATAAATTAATCAACTATAAATTGTTTTGATTAATTGAATTAATTCAACCAATTTTTACTTTCTCCTTTTAGGAACCTGTTGGATTGCGAATAGGTCGAAAAATAGGTTTAAAACAAGATATTGAATCGATTGACTTATGAGTCGGCATGGATCGGTTAAAATTGTTAAATATATTTATTTTTTATTATTAAGAAATAATCGGTTGGATCATAAACTAATCGATCTGAAGCAATACATTGGACCGATTGACTTATAAAAGATCAAACGAATCGATCAAATTGATGAATCTGTGATCTAGTTAATTAGTTTTTGTCAAAATTTAGTGAAACCTAAATCACGTTGAGCAATTTTTTATTTTTTCAAATTAGTCTTAAGGAAAATATATGGTATGACTTCGGTAGAATTTTTAGATTCCACAAAAAATTTCAGGAGATTGATAAGTCTTCTATAGAGTATAATAAAAACTAAATATCAAATTATAATAAAAGCGAAAGGCTAGAAATGATTAAATTTTAGCAGAGGGACTAAATCCACTAAAATAATACATAATACAAGGACCTTAGATGGAATTTGACCATATTTTTTTTAAGAAGAAAAATATTTTAGAATAAGAAAGGAGCTCGAAAATAGAGTCGTAAATAAAGATAAAAGTATAATGAAAGTCTTGTATTAGGACCAGATTGTATTTTTTTCTCTCTATTAAAAAATTAGCAAATTGATCGTTTCCTTTAAAAATTCATCTTTTTGCACGATTAAAAACTGAGGTGACTGACAGCATAACTAAACAATGATACATGACCTGCCATGTATATCTCATGTTGACGTACAAGAACCAATTTTTTAACAGTTAAAATGTATGAATTTTTTAATAAAAATACTAAATTACTTTTTAATCTAACATATAGGAATCGATTTGTCTATTTTTCTTTAATATAAGAGTCAAAATGCAAACAGACTTTTAATATAATGTCTCCATGATTCTTTTCCCGAAATTCGAACTCACTTCTTAAAAGTGAGTGCTTGAACCAAATAGCCTTCACCTGGTTCAGCTTATTTGGCAATAGAGCTCGAGATTGCAGAAGCAACCCAACACTGTTATAAATTTTTCGGTGAACTGAACCGAACCGAACCGAACCGAGCCGAGGCTTTCTAGAGTGGCCACTCCCTAGGGGCTAAAATATGCAATAAAAAAAAAGTTCATAACCAAAGATGTATAGCAATAGCAAAGCTATAAGTTTTCATTATAAGATGAAATCTGTATTTTGACCAAATTTGTGATTTACATTCAAATGTATACAATGGGAATTAATTCCCCGAAATGAAAAATCTTAAAGCTTAAACTGATATGCTGACCGGTCCAATACCGAACGACTAGATGCCAACGATGACTTTGTCACATCGAGGCTCGAGGAAAGAGTCGAGGTCTATTGATGCCTATATGTGCATTGAAAACCTGACACACCCCTATATAATAGCACAGTGATGACTGACGAGTAATTTCGTATTCACCCAAATTCCGAAGGAGAAGCCGCTTGAGAAACCGGCGACAATAGTGATACTAAAACATATTTACATGAAAGAACCATGGAAGTACAAAGGATATTACCAGACATGCCATGAGGAAGTTACAGAACGGTTGTCCACGCCAACATCCGGTACCCTGATCGGATGAAATAAAATCGACCCCACTTGTAGATCTTTGTTCATGCCAATCTTCGATAAATCTGTTATCTCGAACCCCAGTGATATTCTTTGCTGTTTGACCACATATTTCGCAGATTCTGCGGAGTAAAAATAAGGTACAATTAGAGGTGAATTGCATACATGTTCTGCTTTCGAGCTAGTCTGTAAATATTGAATGCTACAAGCAATCTGCAATACAGTAAAACGTCTCTTCACGCATATATATATATATATGTATATATCTATTGTCATTTGCAGAGCTGGTTATTGCAACTCTTAAACCGATTCTATCACATGGACGATAACAACTAACTCCACGATATGATCATATGCAAAAGAAGAGATAACAGATCAAGAACAAAGCATAATTAAGCAACAATCATAATACATATTTTGCGGGTAAAGGTATCATGGAAGCCCCTGTACTAGGAGTCAGATTGTATTTTTCTCCTTTTATTAAAAAATTGGGCAAATTAGTCATTGTACGGTAGATTAAAGAGCAAACTAATCCTTTATGTTAAAAGTTGGTGTAGTTAACGGAAAAACTAGACAGCTACACGTGGCATGTCACATGTACCTCATGCTGACATACAGGGACCAATCTTTAACAGTAAAAATGGATGAAAGCTTTAATAAAAGGACCAGTTTGCTCTTTGATATAGATTAATTTACTTTTTTTTAGTAGAGAGGGCAAAATGCAATTCGATTCATAGTACAAGAGTCTCCATGATACTTTTACCATACTTTCTCCTACGAGAAATCCACAATACAATCCCAATTCCATCACTTAGACGTAGATTTAAGAACCGATACGATTAGAGGTGAATTGCATACATGTTCTGCTTTTGAGTTATTCCGTAAGTATCGAATGTTCGTTAATGCTACAAGCAATCCACAATACAGCAATACATCACTTCATGCATATATACATATATATATATATCGGAATGCCATTCACGGAGCCAATTCTATCACATAGACTATAACAATTCATTCCACAAGACGAAAAAACAAAGCAAACTACAACTTCATATGCTAAAGAACCGAAAACAGAACATCACAATGCATATTTTCCTCTACGAGAAAGAATGATACCTGTTTCCTTTTAGCTTAAACCAAGCCTCAGCGCAATGACTATGCGCAATCCCGAGCTCGTCTTTGCACCCGCAACCGAGTTGAATTAGATCAGTAACAGCTGCAGTAGTTGATATACTATCATTAAATTCAAGCAATTGCTCCGAGTTCAAATGGCAAATCCGACAAACTCTTTCCCCGTCATAACTATCCTTAAACCATCCCGTGCCACCGATACTTCCGTTTATATCGATGACACACGAGTCATCACTTTCAGGAACCTTTCTAACCGGCATTTCTGCTAATACACCATTACTTTCAACCATGACAATGGTCTCAACCACACATTCATCACCGACTTGACTGAGTCTTTCATCGATGACTCTAGTCTCGATTGTTTCAATCGATCCCTCACTCGGTGCCACACCATTGTTTACATTTCCTTCGACTAAACTACTCGAATTCTCGATACTCTGACCGTTTTGACTCGAAACTGAACCGATTCCACTCACATAACTAATCTCCACATGTTTACATGATCCAAATTCATCATTTTGTAATCTCAAACCAGCATTTTCATAAGAATTTTTCACAAAAACAGCCCCATTAATCGAATTCGAGTCAAATTGACTCGAATACTTACTAATTTCTACCCTATCACACCTTTCCTCTTGATCCATTAATCTCAAATCAATTAACTCGGAATTTAAAAAAAAAAAAAAAACCTATAAATTATCAAAATCTACAACAATAAACATACATATGAGCAATCAAATAATGGAAAATAGCTAACATTTTCTCCATTTTAAGACACCCAAATACAGAAATTCATCACTTTTTATGCTCATAAAAATCTAAAAATCAATAATCACAAAAAAAAAAATCAACACTAATAACAGTGATTAAGAGCTAATTAAGACTCTTAAAAGCAAAAAAAACCAGAACCCATTGTTTGACTTGCAAAACAAACCCAGAATCAGATCCTTTACTTACTCCATTTAATCACTTAAGCTCCAAGCAATTAAATAAATAAGCAAAAATGCTTAACAAACGAAATTTAAAAGGGAAATTTCATAGCAAAAATGGGTTTATCCTCCATTGAAATACTGTGAAATTTTATATATATATCAAAAAAAATCCAAGAAAGTTAGAAAAGGATCTTGGAAAATGGTATTTTAAGAAAAATTAAAAAAAGGGGGTTGAGTGAAAAAAACGTAAATAATGACTAGAATTAGTAAAAAAATAATGATGAAGATGATCTTGAATAAAAAACAGGTTTCTGAATTTGAATGGGTATAAAGAGGGAAGTCTTTGTAAAGGTTTTGTTTATTTATTAGGTATATTAATAAATTTAGTCCCTAATGTTTATTAATTTTGTCGTTTTGGTTCTAATTCATTTTTTATCACTTGGCCCTCCATCTTTAAAATTTAGTCAAATTGCTTTGCTGACGTGGTAGCCACCGCGACCATTTATGTGTACTTTATAGCTAATATGGACAGCGTTTAAAACATTTGAACTTTTTTGAATTTCTAATATATATTTTTAAAAATTTCATGAAGTATTCATGTGAATTGTCGTATGAGTTGACACGTCAGTGCTGTTAAAAATTTAACAGTGTAATTAACTTTCCCATCTAGAAATAACAATTTGACTAAAATTTAAAGGTTGAGGGTCAAAGTGATAAAACAAAAGGAATTAGTATCAAATGACAAAAGAGATAAATGTTGGGGGCTAACTTTTTCAAAATTATAAATTTAGCCCCTAATATTTACTCATTTTGTCACTATGGCTCTATTTTTTAGATATTTTGGCTTTAAAATTTTAAATTTTAGTCAATTTACCTTTTTAAAACGAAAAAGTTGTTCAAAATGCTATTTTAATGATATTAACGTGGCAACTTATGTAGCAATTTATACCTACTTCATACAGTTCAACCAACATCTTTTTATTTAAAAAAAAATAATTTAATTAAATTTTGTAGATTGAAGGCCAAGATGATAGAAAAAGCTAGGACCAAAGTGACCAAAAAATAAACTCTAAGGACTAAATTTATAATTACTTTTAATACAATTAAATAATGCCTTAGGGTAATATCAATGGGTGATTACTTAAAGTCATGAAATTTGACTTTATTCTATAAATTTATTGAGTTAATCAGTTTTTTTTAATACTGTCATTTTTTACACTTTAATGCACTCGAATTTACGTCCTCCTATATTGCCAATTGAACTAAGACTCGATCGACATTAAATTAATTAATTAATTCTATTGATTTTTAAATTAAAATATGAAAACCATAATTTATATTAAAAGAATCAAATTAATAATTTTTTAATAAATGTTTTTTTTATTGGGAGAATATTGCATAAATATATACATACATACATATATGGTATACCTACATTGTTATCATCATTAGCACATAATATTATATATATATATAAAATATTAGATAACACATTTCAATCATTGAAGTGGAAATATTTAATATTTTTGGGGGATTTTTTTATTTTATTTATTCAAAGCTCAAATTAGCTGGTTTATACTCCAAAATATAGTGTTATTATTATTAAATTAATGGGTGTTGTTGAAACGTAACCCAAAAAAAAAAAAAAAAAAAAAAAAAAGAGAGTGCTCATTTTAGGGTTAATACACTTTTTAGTACCTAAATTTAATTTTAATGTTCAATTCGATACTTGAGTTCTTTTTTTGTATTAACTAAGTACTTGAGTTTGTTTTTAATGTTTAATTTGATCACGGACGACACCAAGGGAGTAGGTAGGGGTCT
The DNA here is from genome assembly GCA_025503065.1 of Gossypium bickii. Lineage (NCBI taxonomy): Eukaryota > Viridiplantae > Streptophyta > Magnoliopsida > Malvales > Malvaceae > Gossypium > Gossypium bickii. The sequence continues at coordinate 1,438,530 of CP106714.1, read as the reverse complement.
TTCCCCCCTCAAATGGTGAAATTTCTTTTTAGTCTCTTTAGTTATTATAATGATTAAATTAAATTTTGACCACTTAAGATGGTAAAATTTTTTTATAGCCCCTTTAAAAATTATACTTTGAGTTCGCTTGAAAATATAATTTTAACATTGGCTCCCCTTAAAATAAATTTCTGGCTTCGTCCCTGAATTTGATAATTGATCTCTTTTTTTTTTTGTGGTTGTTGTTTAAATTAAGTATTTGAAATTGTTTTCAATGTTCAATTTGATAACTTAGCTTTATTATTGTCTCGATTAAATATCCATATTTTTTTACTAGAATACACATGTCAAACATTCATTAGACCGCATGTTTAATTAGGTGTTAAATTGAATATTGAAATCAAATCCATGTACCAAATGGTATATTAACCCTTTAATTTACCCTTACTCATTGTGGTATATCAAATCCATGTATCAAATAAGAGACGTTTTTTTTCTAGGGAAACAAACAAAAAGAACATTGAAACATTAAAAAAAAAACAAGTGGTAATGATAAAAACAGAGGTTCCCACTGCTTTTGAGTTTCGGCTAAGGCTGTTTATTTATTTATTGGTAAGCCCAATTTGGACGAAAAAGATGACAAATGTATGGTAATTTACATATATGGCCAACCACGTAGAGTTATGTTGAATATTCTGAAAGTAATAATTATTATATTTTATTTATTAATTGAAATATAGAATAAACTAGAGTGAAACAATATGTACAGTAAAATAATATCTATCGAAGAATAAACGAATTTATCTCAAGTTCAAGCTGATCTACTAATCGATATCGAAATTTGGAGAAGAGAGTTGTTCGGATTCGATTCACAGATTCGTTATGTCCATAACTATTTCTTGAAAAAAAGAAACTAAATTGTGGAATAAGAGGGAAAGTTTACTCTTTCAATTGCTGCCAAAGACGAGAACAAAGAAAGTCATATAATGATGATTATAACAATTTAATGACTTAAATGAAAACTTTTAAATAGTTTAATTATCATTTTTATAAGTTTTAGAAATTAAATGACCAATACGTAAATTTACTAATAATATAACGACGTTAAAAGTTTTGACCCTAAAATATATTATTTCAGATTATTTGAACTAATTTGATTAATTTTTAATTTGTTTTTTAAAATAGTCTTTTAATCGATAAAACTATTTAAATCGGATTGTCTATGTCCAATGACAAACAACCTATGGACAAAATTGAAGCCGCCACTACAGTGGATCCTATAAAATCACCATCAATATGGGAAGTGTAAGGTTGCGGTCCGATTTCAAAAATAAAAAATAATATTTTACTGACTGTTTGTATATGTATAAAACATTAAATATTATATATTTTTATAATCAAAATTAATTTATTTGTGTAATTTAAGTTTTGTTTAAGTTGAATCATTTAGCTCATGCCAATCGAAAAGAGATTTGGTCATTCCCATTATTTGAGTATAAAATTTCTTAAAAAGATGAAAATTTGATAATTTAACTAAAGTCTTGATTAGTATTTTTTTTTCTTTAGTATCTCAAAGTATCCAAGTAACTAATCTTCACATTCCGAAACCCATTAAAGAAATAAATACTAACCACAAGTTTTAAACCGAAACCCATTAAAGAAATAAATACTGTCCACAAGTTTTAAAACTATTGCATGGCTTGTGTATACAATTTGGAATTCATTGTGCCATCACTATTAATCTATGAGTGAGTGTAGTCCAAGCAAAACTCCATGGAAAAAAATAATGGAAGGTTCAATATATTGGAAGATATATTCTTTGAACACTAGCCATAAACTAAAAAATGGGGTTTGATTGAATCGAAAACCGTCAGAATCCCACTATTCAACCCGTTAAAAGAATCGGACTGAGCTGTTTAAGAATTGATTTACAATTCTAAACCAGTCGAGTAGGCTTTTGACTCGAGTCAATTTTCGAGAGTTAATTATGAACTATCTTCAATATTAATTATATATTGAGTGATTAACAGTCTACAATGGGTGGTTACATATCCAATTAAATGCCAGCTTGGTTGGCATAGATGCTGTTGAAAACTTTGAAAGATAATGACCAAATTTGAATTTGTCAATGCCGATACCAATACTCAATTGATATATGAATAACAAACAAGTTGGAATTTTTTGATGGATTTAATCTAAAAAATGCATCTATGATTCCAAGCCAATCCCTATCCGAGCTTGCATCTTCATATTTTAACAGAATCCAAATTTAGATACTAAACCCAAAAAAGTTTAAAAATTGCAGGATTAAACGACGGTTTGTTTTTGAATGGGAGTGAAATTTTATATGGTTACTATGTTTCGAATTGTTTGATTTGGATGAGAGTTTTCAGCCGTTCAGAACTTACCTTTTGATTGATGATGAGAAAGGGAGGGCTGGATGCAATCTTCCGGTTATGCCCTGAAAATATTTATAAAGAAACATTGTAAGCAATTTAAAAGTGGGTCAAAGGCAACGGGACCTATCAAAAAAAAAAATCAATTAGTTAGGAAACAATAAAGCACCGAACATGTTTTAAGGGCCGAAAAAGGAAAAACGTAATTATTAACAGCATGGGACCTTCTTAAAAGCTTTTTAGCCAAGGGTATCTTCTTTTTGACCAAATAAATAATAATCAAAACATGTACCCTTTATATCATTACATCTTCTCATGCCATGTCTAAATATTTGACAATCCACCAAAACTGTCCCCCGACCAATAATAGCTAACAGCCATGTGATCGGTCGGACTATTAATCTTAGTAAACTATGGTTCCCAAATGGATTCTGCTTATGGTTAAAATGATAAAACAAAAGATGAACTCAAATTAAAAACTAAAATTTGTTCACATAACGGCTAAACATTTTGAAATGGTAAAATAAGTTCAAATGTGCTCAAATAAAAGGTAAAAAATATCATGAATGCCTCTATACAGTAGTCAAATTGCATTTTGTCATCTCTGTCCAAAAAATAAAAAATTTATCTTTATGCGTTAAATCAAAAATCAAAAAACAAACTGATTATTTCTGTTAAAAACTCCATCCATTTATACTGTTAAAAACTGATTTGACTGACGGAATAACCAAACAATGACACGTGTACCTCATGTTGATGTACACGGACCAATTTTTAATAACAAAAATGAATAAAATTTTTAACAAAAAGACCAATCTACTCTTAGATTTAATGTATAAAGACTAATTTGCCCATTGTTTAGTAAAGGGAAAAAATGTAATCCAACTATTATATAAGAGCCTCCATGGTACTTTCACAAATAAAGGCTATCCACACACTTAACCCAGTTTGTAGTAAAAAATTACGGGAAAATAAGAAAAAATAGAGATGATTTGAAAACCGACATATGATATCTGAAAGCCCTTATTTGAGCACATTCGAAAATGTTTGACCCTTATTTGACCATTTCAAAAACATTAACCCTTATGCAAACAACTCCTAAAAGGTTTAACCTCAATTTAAGTGTTTAGTCAAAGATAAACCTGAAACTTATCCAAAAGAATCTACTATATAGTACCTTTTTCCTTCAGCAGTCATGTTCCCATCCGAACACACGTAAATGACCCCAGTATTCCACCTTGGGCCAGCATGTGAGGCTGCAGTGACGATGAACATTGGCTCCGTGATATCACTTTGCTGTGACTATCGAAACAGAATGAGACTTGATTATCAAGATGACATAAAAGCAACAATGGTAGAAAAAGAGTAATAACATTACTTGGAACAAACAGTAACAACAATTGTCTGCAATTTTAGTCAGCCACCAGAATTAACTTAAAACAAAGAACAAATGATAGTAACCAAACCGAAAAGCCATTCCCTTTTAGCTTCAGGTACATTTCCTAACCACAAACAGACTTCTTAATTTTTCCTCGACTAGCAGCTTTCCGGTTCATCCATCTTACTTTTTAGTATCTAACATGTTACATGTACACAACTAAAAAAAAAAAAAAAAAAGCATTTTGACAAAAAGTAGACTCATAGAATACAAGAGCAAGAGAGGCATCATTGACATATATGGATCGAGAGAAGGCAGCCACCACACTGCCAAAGGCTGTATGTGTTGTGGAAGCATACAAAATGATGCCAGATAGGCCTCAAATCAACCGATGATAATCCAAAGATAGTAATTCTTTGTGTCACGCATCAAACTACAGACATCGAATTTGAAAACGGTTTTGAAGTCTCATGTCCCAGGCGGATGCATGAAATGTTGAAGTCCTATTTGCCGTTTCACGTGATCAGGAATCAACTTATTTATGAGCTCCGGTGAAGCCCCAGATAACTGTAACCAAAAGAATACAAATGAATAACTGAGAAAACAGTCCCATCTAAAATATTCAATGAAGATCTAGTTAAGAAACATACTTCCTGTTTAAAGTTGAATAGTGGTGGTAAAGGTCGCCCATTTGGTAGGCGAGCATTAGGTTCTCGAAGCTCATCAAAGAAGGGATGTGCACATGCTTCAAGCTGTCATAGCAAATAAAAGATCACAATAACATGACATTGGGGTGGTTTGGGGAGCCAAATTGATAATTGAAGGCTTTGTATATTTCAAATTCTAAAATAGAAATATCACTCACAGCTGTACAACGAAGACTTGGGGAGTACTGCAGCAGTCGTGAAGCAAGATCAATTGCTTCGGGAGGCATCCTTTTATGGAAAACCTAAAAACATACAAGAGTAAGTTTTCGGTAATCAAACCGTTACTCAAAATCAATCATGTATTTCAGCCCTTAGAATGAAAGGCTAACCTTATGCCATGGATGTGCTTTAATCTGTGGAAACCTAAAATCCGTGTAATTGGGATTCATGCAGCGAATTTCTTCCCTAGTGGGTGTACCTAGGACCTGTAGGAAAAGATGTAAGAAGCAGACGCATGTTGATACAATGAAATAAATAGCTGCGATCATCTTCAGCAAATCATACCTTGATAATCTCTACAAGCTGGTCCACAGCATTCTCCCCAGGAAACAATGGCTACAAAAGAAAATATATCGGATATCAATCAGCAGAGAGAAGCTAAATTACAAATAGAAAGTTCCAGAAAGACAAATCAGGAAAAAACAAAAATGGAAAAAGTGAACCTGGCCCAGCAAAAGTTCAGCAAGAACACAACCAGCTGACCAGATATCAATGGAGGTTGTGTATTCAGTGGCACCAAAGATGAGTTCCGGGGCCCGATAGAAACGCGAACAAATGTATGAAATGTTAGCTTCACCTTTGACCTATAACACAAATAGTAAGTATTAAGTATTTCCGAAGAAAAAGTGAAGCAAAAGATGATCTTAAACATGTTGATACTACACTTAGATCTAGTTCAATCATTTACTTCTTCCATCCTTCACCCCTACAAAGAGCAGATAAAGGAGAGCTAAATAAAAGCGAACACTAACAAAGGAGAACTGCCCTATTTTAAAGACCAATCTGAAAAACATCCCAGGTCACTTAAAATGCCAAGTTTGCATAAAGTATTTATAATGATATAAAAGGGAATCAACAATGAAGCACCATTAAATTGTGTTATCATGTTATCACAATACTGGTTTTGCAAATGTTTACAAGAGTAATACCTTGCATCCCTGACAAAAAGCCAAAGATAACAGATTAATCTAATTCTTTTAGAAGTTGCAATTGGAATCAAAGTTTTAGAAACTTATGGAAGCAATAACAATGTTTCATTTGAATAAATAGTAATTTGTTGACTAAAATGTCAGTAACAAATCTGAAAGGAAGAGCACTAGGAAATAAATATAAAGGCAATCAACTTACAAGCACTTTTGCGCTTCCAAAATCACAAATCTTAGCCTGGTGAGTAAGAGGATCAACCTATACAAAGCCAACAATCACCTAAGAAACCTTGTCAAGACATTTTACAAAAATCATCAGTAAGAAATGCATATACCAAAAGATTTTGAGGCTTCAGATCCCTATGGCAAACTCCAACAACACTATGGAGGTATGCAAGCCCCCTGAATATCTGAAAAAATTAAAAACTCCAATAATCAGCATAAATAAGAACATTACACAAGAAACCACGCATGAAAAAGAGTACCATGCACACCTGATATGTATATAATTTCACATATATAAGTGGCATTCTTTGATTAGCACTGCTGTAATGTTTCAAAACCCTATACATGCTCTCTGGTACATATTCCATAACCAAGTTAAGGAAAAGCTCGTTTTTCGTCGTTGTGGAAAAGAAACAATGCTTCAAGGAAATCACATTCGGGTGATCCAACACACGCATCAATTGCAGTTCACGATTCTTATATCTCCTGTCTTGTAAAACCTTCTTTATAGCCACAGTTTCTCCCGTTTCCAAACATTTTGCCTGAAACAAAAAAAAGAAGAAGATCAAATCAGCATCCACAACACGAAACAAGGTAACAATGGCTACAGCTTGATTATGTCTTAGTACCTGGAAAACAATCCCGAATGATCCTGTCCCAACTACACGCTCTGCCATATAACTAATAGTCTACAATAACATAAAATCCAAAGGTTAATCTTAACCGCATATTAGTTGATAATAAGAAACGGGACAACCAAAGAAGAAGCATACCTGTTTAGGTTCTCCATTTTTGCCACCAATAGTTGTGGAAATTATGTGACCGGTGACGGGATCGTTCCGGTCAACAACAGGGGTAGACATTTCCTGGTAAATTAAGAAATTCACGATGTAAGAAACGATACAAGTAAAACTTCGAAGGAACACAACAAAAAAATTTTGAGATCCAATAAAACCACCCTTTCCCTCATAAAAAAAAATAAATAAAACCGTTTGCTCCCCTCAAAATAATAATAATCAGCTCGAAACTACAAAATCCAGAGAGAAATCATAGATCGTAACAAATGCAACACAAATTTTCATCATCTAGGTTTCCTCGATTAGCTCAAACAACAAGATCGTTAAAAAAAAGAGAGTAAATCAACAAATCTCATAAAATTTCAAAACATAAACAAACACTTCACCAAATTTAAACAAAAAGAATTAAATAAAAAACAGAATTCCGAGTTCCGATGCCAGAAAATTTTTTAAAAAAAATCTCAAAAAATTCGAAGTTTACCTTATCGTCAGCCATGCCGAGGAAAAAACCAAAAAAAAAAAAAGATCTAACTAGACAAAAGCGTAACGATAGATCATAGTGTGCCCATAGAAGAAGAAAATTAATAATAATAATAATAATAACGAAGATGAAGAAGAAACAACAACTAAAAGGAGAGAAAAAAAAACAAGAGCAGTGAGAGACAGCGAACTAAAAGCCCATGTGATTCCCTCTCTTTACTTTTTTATATTTTATTTTATTTTATTTATTTCTTTTTCCTTCTCTTTACCTTTTTTCCGTTTCCTTCGCTCTTCTTTTTGTGTTTGTGGAATTCCTAGAATGCCCTTCTATTCTTCTCTAATTTTCAAATATAGGATTTTAAATTTTTTTGGAGAAAAAAATATTGAACAAAAGAATAATGATGTGAATGAAAAAAAGAAGACGAGAATTTATTTATAAATTATTTTTTTGCCGACGGTTTTTAATCATTGAGCTTATGCCGTTCCGTTATTTTTCCCTTTTTGTGGTTTTGCATCCGTTACTGTACCGTTATTATTTTGCGGATTTTATTTTACTTTTTTTTTTTGTTTCTTTTTTTTTTTTGAACGACTTGTTTTTTCCATATTTGTTTTTTTAATTGAAATAAGTAGGGTTTTTTTTTTTTCAATTGAGATTGTTTGTTTAATCTTATGTTTTTGGAGAAAAAATTGTATTTTTTTAAATAATATTATATTGTCAATTGAATTTTAGTTCGATTGGTATGTGTATTATTTTCATCAATATAGGAGGACGTGTGTTCGAATGCGTTAAATAGTGTAAATAAAGCGATTCATTTTCCAGATAGATAGATTTATTATAAACAAATCACAAACGTTTCTTCTCATAGTTTTTAAAACTGGATTGGTGGTCGAATAGTCATGTCATCAGTTCATTAATTTGACTGATTCAACCGGTTCGTCCAGTCTAATAGCTTTCTCTAGAATTATGAGGTAATTTAGTAATATTTGTTTTTAAGTAATCTTAAATTTCCTTAACCAAACAACAAAATCTTATATTTCAATCAAATGAACCAAATAAAATGAAGTAATGTGATAAACACGATAATATATTGAGTAATCTTATATAGGTCTCTATACTATAGCGTAAATTACATTTTAGCTCCCTATACTTGAAAATAAGCATAAAAGTTCTCGTTATGTTAGAAACACATATCAAATGGTCATTTTTGTAAATGTCGGCTAAGAAAATTATTAATTTTATAAGGTGGTACCTAAATTTTTTTTCTTACTTAATTGGTATCTAAACTTGAAAATATAAGCCAACTTAGTAATATTTTTAGGTACCTAAGTAACACTATTAAAATACGTTAGCATAGTGTTGACGTGACATTGATGACCAATAGCATGATGACAGATGAAACCCTCACACTATTAAACTCTTTGTATATTTGAAATTTAATTTTTGTACTTTTATTTATAGGAATTTAGTCTATCTATTTTTCGAATTCAAAAATTTAGATTCAAATCTTTACACCATTAAATTTTTCTGTTAAATTCGTTGGTGTGACATTTTGAAATTAAAAAAATATGTGTACTATCCACGTAACTGAAAAAAGGGCATTGCAATGGACTTGGATTTAACAAATAATTTTAACAATGTCAACAATTTTAAAAAAACCACATCATCCTTTAATCAAAATAAAGTATTTGGGCTAATAAATGACATTGTCAAATTGAGGTACCAAATTACATAAAAAAAGTTGAAGTATAAAGACTAAATCTTATATTCGAGTGTAGCACAGACATCAAATTTGAAATTTGACCATTGTTATATAATCTTAAATTTGTGTGTAGCATAAGCATAGGGACTAAAACTGACATTTAACCAATAAGATAAAAAGGAAGGCTCATGCACGTGTATATACCAATGTAAGTATATTTAACATTTGGCCCAACATTGACCAACGTGTTGAGATGGCCGAGTTGGTCTAAGGCGCCAGATTAAGGTTCTGGTCCGAAAGGGCGTGGGTTCAAATCCCACTCTCAACAAATCTTTTCTAATTATTTTTGATTACATATTTATATAGTTAAAAGTTATATTACTTTTAGTTTTATGAATTTATTGAATTTTTATTTATTTTTTAACAACAATTATAATAATATGTGAAAAGGGATATTGGGCCGTGACAGATGTACTTTACATACTTTTTTATTAATTTTATATAAAATAAAAATAAAAATATTATCGTAATAATATAATTTATTTTGTAATCATTTCTTAATTGAGTTGATATTATGGTTGAATCGTGATACCAATTTAGTTAAGTGTTCAAATAATAGTATAGATTCGAAGCTCCGCAACAAGACGAGAGAGTAGGATACAATCCAATTGAGTTCAAGTTGTAAAAGGTCCCTATATTATGTATTTTATTTTTTGTGTGAAATTATTCATTCTACTTGACCATTTTTAATCTTTTATATTTCAAAATTTGTATTTTCAATCCTAATGCTATCATATTTTTTTATTAATTCCATAAAATAATTTGATATAATTCTTTTAAATAAAATTTGCAATAATGTGTCATTTAAAAAAAATGATGTTGCAACATCAAAATATGTTTTTTAATGTTAATTTTATTATATGTTCTTATCATATTTGTTCTTTATGATACAAAGCTCATAATTACCCATAGTTCCTCCCAAACCCTTAAATGGAAGGATAATGTGCTTTAGCCCACTCGAACCCGAGTCCTCTTGCATTGGCAACAATGTCGATGTCAATCAAATCAAAACATCAAAACATGTATCACGTAAAATTATTTGACATAATTAACAAATAAAAGTTGAGATTGAAATTAAGTATACACATTCCAAAAAAATATCAACGAAAAAAAACTTTATAGACTAAAAACTCTATGTAAAAAAAGATAAAAAAAAAGAATTAGTAAATAAATAAATTTCCCCATAAACCAAAAACCATCTATAAATTTATATATTTTTTATTTACTTCATTTTATATAACTGTAGCATTACGATTCTTAATTTTTATTTTTGATACAATACCTAAAACTACTCATAACCTTCCTCAACCCTTAAATAAGAGGATAATGCGCATTAGCACACTCGAACCCATGTCCTCTTATACTAACAATAATACCGATGTCAGTTGAGCTAAAACTCAATCAGCATCTTATAGTTTAATTAAGTGGAAATTAAATCTACAAAATGAGAAAAACAACAAAGTCAACCTGAGGGGGACAATGCAACTACAATTACATATTTATACATGCATACATATATATGGGTATATTATTGAAATATTCTCTGTGTCCGTTTTACCATCCATAGAGATTAATTTTTTGGAGTTTGAGGTTGGACAATAACGTTGTCCCTAAAGTTCGAACTTGAGTTCTCTTATTAAGAATATAATGTATATTACCACTACACTCAATATTTTTTCGATTATATATATTTTTTGTTGTATGTGCAGCCATGTATAAAACTTTCAAACTTCAAAAAGCAATTTTGTGGCTAAAAACTATTGCTGGCTTTGTTGATGATTCCCTTGCCAAGTCCAAACTATATCTTTCAATGACGGTTTCAATTCTTGGTCACAAAATTCCTTGTACTCCAAGGTATCTCCGGCTGTTTTGTTCAGCTCCACCACATGAAAAGATGGTGTAATCTCGAAGATCTCGGCATCGATCCCAAGTTGTCCCTTTCGTCCTTCTTTTATCCCTTGTAGTCGTACCTTTCCGTCCCCATTCTGGATGTTGAAACTCTCACTCCGGGCTATCTGTTTAAACTTCGAGACAATGTCGGTAGCAGGTTTTCGGGTAGTGAACCGAGAAGGGTTCCGTTGGTTAGGGTCTTGTTCAAAAAGAGCGGACAGATCAAAACCCTGGGAGAGTGATATGATATCGAACGCATTGAAAACGCTCGGCCTGATTGGACTCATCGGATTTGGTGTCACCGTTGTTGATTCATCCTCAGAACTGGTCTCCCAGCCCGAGAATGAAGACACCGATGACGACGAGTCGAATGCTGCCTGGACATCACTGATTACTAAATCAAACTTTTTAGGGTTTGGCGATAGTGGCGGCGTGTCAATCTTTTTAAACCCTTTCTTAAACCAAACGTTATCCATCAGCTTCTCCACCGTGATTCGTTGGTTCGGGTTCGGATCAAGGATCCGAGAAAGAAGCTTTCGAACCTCCGGTGGCAACCATTGTGGACACTTAAAATCTCCTCTACAAATCTTCTTATACATTTCCATCAAATTCTGATCATGAAAAGGTAGAAACCCCGCCATAAGAACATAAAGAATAACCCCACAAGACCAAATATCCGCCTTAGCACCATCATACCCTTTCTTATTTATAACCTCCGGTGCCACATACGCCGGAGTCCCACAAGTCGTATGTAAAAGCCCATCTTGCCAACAAGATTCCGTCAATGCACTCAACCCAAAATCCGAAACTTTCAAATTCTCATTCTCATCCAACAAAAGATTCTCCGGTTTCAAATCACGGTGATAGACGCCACGACTATGACAAAAATCCACCGCCGCCACCAACTGTTGAAAATAATGGCGAGCCACATTTTCTTTAAGTTTCCCTTTAGCCACTTTATTGAAAAGCTCGCCGCCGCGGACGTATTCCATAACGAAATAAATCTTCGATTTACTCGCCATTACCTCGTACAATTGAACAACATTTGGATGTTTAATGATTCTCATGACGGCGATTTCACGTTTCGTTTGATCGATTAAACCACCTTTCATTATCTTCTCTTTGTCAATGATTTTAATGGCGCAACTTTGTCCGTTCGTCAAATTCCTCGCGTAATAAACCTTAGCGAACGTCCCTTGGCCGAGTAATCTCCCGAGTTCGAATCTTTGCATTAAAACAGTCCCTTTCTTCTCCATAATTTCGAACAAAACTCTATATTAACTAAAAAAAACAATGAATAATTAACAAACAAGTAGAATCCTTTTTTTTTAAAACATAGAAAAGAGATGATGAGAGAAAGGGGCTGATTCAATACTTTTTTTTTTCTTTGTTGAAAATAATCCCACCTTGAAAATGGTCGAGAAAATTTGGGTTATTCTATGTAAGAAATTTTCCGGGAAAAAAATGGCATTCACCGTTGAAACCAGTTTACGAAAAATAGTAAAAATTTGGTTGGAACGTCTATATATAGTTAAAAGAGAAGCTGATAATTTGGATCGAAGATCCAACGGTTGGGATTTTTTTTGGTTTTTTATTTTTATTTTCATGAAGGATTATATATATGGGAAATGCTACCAATATGCTAAAAAAGGGTAAATTTATATTTCGGTCATTCATAAAATGGTCATTAAATTATTTAATTTTTTTTATTTAAGTCATTGAATTATTTGAAAGTAATAAAATAACAAAAACCTAACATTTATATAAATAAACCAACACTTTATCTAAATAAACATTTTCTTATTAAAAAAAACCCTAACATTTGTCTAAATAAACAATTTTATTTACATATAATCCAAGTTTAATTATAATTATTACATACATTCATAAAAATTTAGAATTATTATATTTTTTTGGGTTTCGGGTTTAAAGTTTATTGTTTAGGATTTAGAGTTTAAATTTAGGGTTTATGGTTGTATCGAGCTCTAGGTTTTGAATTTTGTATTTATGTTTAAAGAAAGTTATCGGTGTTTATCTATAAGTCATCCATAATTTTTTTTATTTCATCAGTAATGGGGAGTAACAATCTAATTTTCAGTGGAGTCGAAAATAGTTATTCGAGATCACTAAATCTGACAAGTAAGTTTGAAAATTTAATAAATTAATATTTATGGGTTAAGCGTGAATTTGGAAATATATTTGAATTAGAGAATTTTGTGAATTAAAAGAATTTATTAGGTCAAATAGGTCAAAAACGAGGTATCAAGACCTCGAATTTATAAACCAAGCTATAAATATTTTTAGAAATATTTATGGAATGCCATTGAGTTAGTATTAAAGTTTCGTTAAAAAATTTTAATATTTTGATGGTTAATTAATTAAAAAAAACTAAATTGTAAAAGGTGAAAAACTTGCTAGAATGATTAAATTGCTCAAGTGATAAAGAGGGAAGGATTTAAAAGGAAATTTGGCCTAAAAGAATATGGGCTGGACGTTTTGGGCATGAAAATTAGTAAAGAAACAATGTGAACAAGGGGTAAAATTGGAATATTTGTAAAATTAAGCTTAAAAATCTAATTTTCATGAGAATTCTAGAGATATCACTATTTTTCTTCAGTAAAAACGCCATAGGAGGTCTGGAATAAGATGGTTTTTCATATTTTTCCACCATGTGAGTTCAATTCTTGCTTTTTCTTTGAAATTTTTATGTTTTTGTGACTTTTACAATTAGGTCCAACTATTGATTTCATTAGTTTTTGATTCTATGGGTGAAATTGAAAGTTTGCATGGATAAGTGTTGTATTTTTAAGATGAATTATCATGGATTTGAAGCTTTTAATTCATTATATGATGAATTTATTGAGATATTTTAGTAGAAATTGATTTTTAAGACCTAACTGTGAATAAGTTAAGAATTAGGGTTTGGTACTGAACTTTTGGATACCAAAGACTGTATAGTAGTCTAAAATGATGGAATAAAGTGTTAATTGAGGAAAATTAGCTCAATTGATGTGTTAATTGACCAGGGACTAAATTGTAAAAACTATAAAAATTGGGGTAAAAATGTAATTTCTAAAATTAAAGGGAATAAATTGTGAAGTGAATTAGAATTGAATTTAATTCTAATAAATGGAAAATTTTATATTTTAGATCAAGAATCAGAAGATAAACGTGGAAAAGATAAAATTGTCAATTAGTTCCTGAATTTCTACAACTTCTACAAATTGAACTAGGTAAGTTCATAAGATTGAAATTTTATTATTATTTGTTAATTTAGAAATGATATAATGTACATTTTATATAATTGTCATTGAATTATGACTATTGAAGTATACGGAAAGTGATATGAATATTCAAATTGAGTAGAACGCCGGATTGAGTACAATTGTTCAGTGACAAGTGAAGTGACAAGTGATGAATTGACAGACAAAATCATGGTATAACCATGATAAAGTGTGGAATCTAAGACCATAGCTGGGCTATGGCATTTTAGTGAAAAGACCAAAACTAGGTTGTGGCAATTGTGAACATAAGACCATGGTTGGACCATGGCAGTATATATGTGTACGTGTAAGACCATAGTTGGGCTATGACATTGTAATAAAGTGCAAGACCATAGCAAGGCTATGGCATTGTGATAAAGTGTAAGACCATGGCAGGGTCACGGCAATAAATGTGCAAGGCTAAAGTGAACTGTGACAATAAGAAAACGATGTACTCAATTCCGTAAGATGTTCACTAATTTGATGAGGAATGGTAAGGGATAAGTGAACTAATGTGATAGAAATTAAGTGATTATTGATATTGAGCTCAATTATGTGATTTCATCATTTGAAGTTGTGATTGACAGGAAATGTTAATAAATTGCATATTTTATGATTTGTAATAGAATGTTAGGTGAGATCTAATTTAAAACCTATGAACTTGCTAAGCTTTCATAAGCTTACTTTTGTGTGTTAAATGTTCTTGTAGATTAACAAGAGTTCGGAGGATCAGATTATCACATCGGGTCACACTATCCAGATTTTCACCGGTAGACTTTGTATACAACTTATGGTTTATATGGCATGCATAGGATGGATTGAAAAGAAAGTAAACTTGTAATATGGTTATGAATGACTATTTTACTTATATTTATATTTGTTTATATGCATGTGTTTAATAGAATCTAATAAAATTCAATGAATGGAATTAAATGGTAAGTTTATGCAAATGAGTAGTGTGATGATATAATAGGTACAAAACTTGATAATTGACTTGAATTGGTTGTTTGGTTGGGTTATATTGGTATGAGGAAATGTTGTATGCAGGTTGATATTAGATAGGGTGAGAAAAGTGTCCTTAAAATGGCCTATTTTCGTCTACACGAGTAGACACACGGGCGTGTGTGTAGACCATGTGTAACACACGGCTTAGAGCATGGGTATGTGATCCGGCTGTGTGTCCCATGCACCTTAAAAATGAGAAACAGAATGCTCAAAATTTAGCACAAGGGCAAAGACACGGGCGTGTGTCCCAGCCGTATGGGTGACACGGCCTTGAACATAGGCGTGTTACATGGCCATGTGAAATCTGCACCTAAAATGTAAAAATTAAATTGATCACACAGCCTTATAAGTCAGAGAGTTACACGGGTTAAAGACACGGGCATGTGTAGCCACACGGTATGATTACACGGGCGTGTCTCAAGACCACATGGGCATGTGGGTACTGTACATAAAGAAAATTTTGTAATTTCGTGAAAAACTCTTAGAGTTTCTGAATTAGTCCCAATTTGATTTTTCTGTTCATATTGGGCTTCGAGAGTCTAATTAATGGACAATATGATTATTTCTGAATGTGAATAGTACTTTTGCATGATTTATTCGAAATAAATTAGTAAATTTTGGTAATACTCAAAAACCCTGTTCCGATGATGGATACGGGTTAAGGGTGTTACATGGGGTGTTGTCTTGTTATTCATTGACAGTAGGGCTGAGCAAGAAAAATTGAAAAATTGAATTTATGTGAACTAAAATGTTTGGATAGTTTATGAAATAAAAATTAAAAAGCCATGGTTGCTTCAAACCGAACCCATTTATATTTTTATTTAATTTAATATTATATTTAAAATAGTGAAAATAACTTAAATTTCTATATAAAAAATATTTTTCAAAAAAATACACATCAAAGTTATTGATTAATTTTTATTTACTTGAAAAATTATTTTTTTTAGAAATATTTATAAAAAAATACTTTAAAATTTTATCAAATAATATTCAAAATCCATAAAACAAAGTTCATTTTGTCAAAATAAATAAATAAAAATTCAAAAACCAAAGTCAATATGGAAAAATAAAACTCGAACCAAATTATGATGAACAATTCCATAATCCAAAAAACTTGATTGAACTAAGCTGATATCACCCTTCATTGACGATATATAACAATTCCATAATCCAAAAAACTTGATTGAACTAAGCTGATATCACCCTTCATTGACGATATATAAGACTCTTACATTGACGGTACATCAAATATTTACTATTTATTTATTTATTAATCAATATTATTATAATTGAGGTCATTTGTGGATAATAATAATTTATTTATTTTTAATAAAGACCATTATAATTAAATATTATTATCTTAATATAATTTTGTATATCATATTATATATTTATATAAATTTTAATATTTATTTATATTATTATTTAAGAGTTTAATCGAATTAGTATTACTCATAAACCGCAACTCAACTCATTTGTGAAATCAATAAAAAAAATTATTACTTTTACAAATCAACCGAAAATATTTTAAAGGTATTTTTAACTTTTTTTTATATTAATATATTTTTTCATATCATATTAATATATTTATACAAATTTTAATATTTATACTATTATTTAAAAATTTTTAACTTTTTTTTATATTAATATATTTTTTCATATCATATTAATATATTTATACAAATTTTAATATTTATACTATTATTTAAAAGTTAGATTGAGTTACTATCATCCATCAATTAGGTCTAGAGTTGTCCATGGACCGGGATGGGCCCTAACAAAATTTTAGGCTCGATTGATAGGTTTGGGCCTTGGCCCGACCCATGGACAACTCTAACTAGGTCCCAACTCAATTGTGAAATTATCCAAACCCGACTATTTTTGCAAAGCAATAAATATTATTTTGAGAACATTTTTATCTTCCTTATACAAGTACACTTTAAATTTTTTAATCAAGATTATTATAATTAAAAAAATTATATTAATGTACTTTTACATATCATATACATATTTATATAACTTTTTTTATATCTACACTATTATTTAAGAGTTTGATTGAGTTAGTATCACTCATCAACTGGGTCCTAACTCAGTTATGAAATTATCAAAAACTCATTATTTTGAAGGCATTTTTGTCTTTTTCTTATATAAAATCCAGAAAAATGAATACATATGATGGGATTTAACCCAAAACATTATGATATTCACTCTTAACTTTATCATTTCAACCAACGTCACATTTAATTTTTATATTACTTTTTGCTAACGTATTACACGAGTTTTTCACTCATATCGTTAATGTCCCATACTCTATTCCAGATAATTCACAATATATATATTCATGTTTTATATTGCAGTTTTGTTTCAAACTTAAAATATATTTTTTTTGCCGATTAAGTATTAACTCGATTGATATGGGCATTATTGCCAATGTAGGAGGACGTGGGTCTGAGTATGCTGAAGCACATTGTCCTCCTATTTATGGTTTGGGGAGGAGGACATGGGTTCGAGTGCGCTGAAGCGTATTATCCTCTATCTTCCTATTTATAAGTTGTGAAGGGATTATAAGTAGTTATAAAGATTGTATAAAAAAGAACAGATATTATCAAAATCTATAATAAAATTATTTAAAAAGAACAGATTGCATGTGGGTGAGTTAGGCCAAATGTCCCACATACACAGGATATTAGCCACAAATTCAAGTTGGGTTTGTCTTGGAGCTGACCCTTCATAATATAAGGCTAAACTACTTTAAAAAAAAAAACAATAATATAAGGATAAATTACATTTAAAATTATTAAATTATTAATAAGTTTATATTTTGGTTACTCAACTTCAAAAAGTTACAAAATGATCATTGAATTATTCGAAATTTTTTATTTAAGCCATTAGGCTGTTAATTTTTTTTTTCAAATTTTGGCTAGCAAACTCTAAGTAATAATTCGACGATTGGTGCGATGAGTCAGCACCCATTGACGAGATGAATAAATCGATACATGGGCTTGCTAAATTAAGCCCTCATGATCATAAATTTATAAAATTTATAAGAAAATGACTTGATTTTCTTACTAAAGATGATGGTCGAATGTTGAAATGGTTCTTCTACGCCCACTAACTTTTTATATACCTTAATTATAATTTAATGCTTAAGGGTGTAAAAAGTAGAGGTGATCATGGGTTGAGCTATCCGGCCTACCCGAAAAATGGGAGGGTTTGAGTAAAAATATAGGCCCGAAATATGAGTTTGGGCAAAAAAATGAGGCCCATTTAGAATGGGCCTCGCCTCAGGTAAAACTTTTTTTGCCTGAGCCCAGCCGAGCCCGACTCGAATTATATATTAAATATATATTTTATTTTTAATCAAATATACTTTTAAATTTACATATTTTTTATTTTTTTTTGTTTTAATATTTGTTTTAAAAATTTTTATTTAATGAAAAAAGATAA
Organism: Gossypium bickii; assembly: GCA_025503065.1. Taxonomy (NCBI): domain Eukaryota; kingdom Viridiplantae; phylum Streptophyta; class Magnoliopsida; order Malvales; family Malvaceae; genus Gossypium; species Gossypium bickii. The sequence continues at coordinate 1,420,058 of CP106714.1, read as the reverse complement.
AAAAAATTAATATGGGCCGGGCTCGGGTTTATCAATTTTCTTTTGGGCCGGGCTTGGACAAATTTTTAGGCCCATATTCGGGCTGGGCCGAGCTCGGGTCTAAAATTTTGTCTGGACCCAGCCCGACCCATGATCACCTTTAGTAAAAAGCTCTCAAACTTTTTCAAAAAAAGCAATTTAGCCTCTACTTTTTTTTTTCCACTCAATTGGGTGCTTGAATTGTTAAAAAGCATCAAAAAGACCCTTTGACCGTTCCCTAATTTTTCAGTTAAAACTAACACGTGTCACAACTAGGCCTAACATGTGACAAAAAATGATAAAAAATAAAAATCAATAAAAGTTATAAAAATTATTAAATTTTAAAAAAATATTTAAAAGTTATTAAATTAGAAATTTTTTTATAAAAACCGTAAAAAAATTATAAAATATATAGAAATATAGAAAAAAATTATAAAATTTTATAAATTCATAAGAAAATTATAAATAATATAAAATTTGTAAAAAAATATAAAAATGGTCTTTTTGATGCATTTAAGTGCAAAAAAAAAAACTTAATTGCTTTTCTTAAAAAACTTCTTGTTTAATTAATCTAACATAATTAGCTTAAATAAGCTTTAACCATGTTAATTTTATTATTAAATAATCTAAGTGGAAACCATCATCAATGTCCACCATCTCATGATGGAAAATGATTTAATAACCATTTTAGCCCTTTGATTAATTGTTATATAGGTCTTCAAGCTTTTTCTTAATTAAAATTTAATAGTTATTAAATTTTTACAATTTAATCCCCAAGCTTTAATTAACTATTTTATCGACTAAATTACTCAATTTTTTTATTATGTTCTCATATTAACTTCGTCAATATTTCTATTTTGCAGACTCGATTTATGAAAATAAAATTCCGAAACCATTAAAAATTGAGTCGTTACAATTTTGCTCGAATTTCTAACATACAGTGAAATCATTTTACTCACCGTAAAAAGTATTAGGGACCAAAATATAATACATGAGACGGGTACAATAATAAGAATAGGAGAAAGTGAGTGACAAAAGCAATTAGACAACCGTAATTTCATACTTAAAATAATTGTCTAATCATTTAATTAAGTCCACTTCATCCTGCTCTTTTATTTTATTTTATTTCTACGATTACAAAAGTAATCGTTTTGCTCGATTTTCTAACATACAGAGAGATCCTTGTACTCACTTTTAAAAAGTCTTGGGGACCAAAATACATTCTGTGCTATAATACACGGGACCTGTACAGTGCTTTTTAGCCGGAATGGGAGAAAGAGAGAGAGAGACAAAAGAAAATTTAGTGTGTCTCCATTGATAAAATCTCAAGTTCAGCCCACCACAATGGGGAGAGTCTTGGGACAGCTTGTTCAGGTGTGATATTAAAAGCTTGTCTCAATTTGGAACTCACATCCTTCATTGTTGGTCTTTGCCTTGGTTCACTTTGAATACACTCTTGTATTACCTCACAGATCACTTCAAGTTCTTCAGCTTTGAAACCTTTTAGTGTTGGATCAACCAAGTTGTTGAGGCTCCCTTTATCATTCAAATATTGAGAAGCCTGCCAAAAGTAAGGGGAAGAAATTTTATTAGGTCATTAGGTGCCATGGTAGTTGGATTCGGGTGCGTGTGTGTGCCCACGGGCGTGTTCAAAAATATCATATTCCTATACTCATGTTTGGGTCAGAGGTATCTATAAGTTGGAAATATGTCTCATATTAGGGCCAAGTTCATTATCAGGCTTAATGTTTTTATCTAAACCTTTCCGAATGAGGATCTGCACATGGGTGCTTGGATTCGGGTGTGAGTGCACACGGGTGAGTTCAAAAAGGGTATTTTCTGTGTTAAGAGGATCTCCGGAAGATAGTATTCCTATACTCGTGTTCAAGTTAGAGGTGTCTATGAGTTAGACTTAGCTCATGTGTAGTATCAACACTATATAGGTTTCATATTTTGGCCAAGTTCATTCTCGAGCTTAACATTTTTGTATAAATCTTCCCAAATACAGGGTGGGGCTTTGCATGTGGGTCCTTGGACAGGTCTAGTTCAAGTATGTGTCAGACATGATTACTGCAAGAAAAGCAAGGGGAAGTGATAGCTTTTTGGCTCTGGGTGCTAAGGTACTTGGATTTGCGTGTGAGTGTGCACACAAGCGTGTTCAAAAAGGGTGTATTTTCTATGTGTTAATAGGATCTCTGGAAGATCATATTGTTATATTCGTGTTCGGGTCTAAGGTGTCTATGAGATAGACTAGGCTCGTGTAGCATCAACACTACATAGGTCTCATATTTTGGCCAAGCCCATTCTCAGGCTTTATATTATGTCTAAACCTTCCCAAATATCGGGTGGAGCTTTGCTCATGGGTCCTTGGACAGGTCTAGTACAAGTATGTGTCAGACACGATTATTGAAGAAAAGGGTATTTTCTATGTATTAAAAAGATCTTTGGAAGATCATATTCCAATACTTGTGTTTGGGTCAGAGGTGTCAATGAGTTGGACCTGGTTCATGTGTAGCATTAACACTATATAGGTCTCATGTTTCCACCAAGTTAATTCTCAAGCTTGATATTTTTGTTTAAACCTTCTCGAATACTGGGTAGGGCTTTGGTCATGGGTCCTTGGAAAGGTCTAGTTCAAGTATGTGTCAGACACAATTACTTCAAGAAAAGCAAAGGTAAGTGTTAGCTTTTTGGCTTCGAGTGTTATGGTGCTTGGATTCAGGTGTCAGTGTGCACAGGGGTGTTTTTGAAAGGGTATTTTCTATGTATTAAGAGGATTTTTAGATCATATTCTTATACTCATGTTCAAATCAAAGGTATCTATGAGTTAGACCAAGCTCATATATAGCATCAACACTATATAGGTCTCATATTTTGGCCAAGTTCATTATCGGGCCTAATATTTTTGTCTAAACCTTCCCAAATACCAGTGGGGCTTTGCACATAGGTCCTTGGACAAGTCTAGTTCAAGTATGTGTTGGACACGATTACTTCAAGAAAAGCAAGGGAAGTGTTAGCTTTTTGGCTTTGGGTGCTATGGTGCTTGGATTTAGGTGTGAGTGTGCACACAGGTCTGTTTGAAAAGGGTATTTTCTATGTATTAAAAGGATCTTTGAAGGATCATATTCCTGTACTCATGTTTAGGTTAGAGGTATCTATGTGTTGGACTGGGGATAAATCAACACTATATATAATTTCTCAAGCCGACCCAGCCAAGCTTGAGATATAGGTCTCGTATTTAGCCCAAGTTCATTTCCGAGCCTAATATTTTTGTCTGAACCTTCCCAAATACTGAACAGGGCTTTGCACATAGGTCCTTAGACGGGTCTAGTTCAAGCAAGTGTCAGACAAGATTTCTTCAAGAAAAACAGAGTAAATTAGAACCTTAACATACCCATTCCTCAATAGAGCCTTGCTCTTTGGAGTAAACAAGTTTTCCAGATACGATTTCAAGTAACAATATGCCAAAACTGTAGACATTAGTTTCCGGATCAGCATAAGGGTCCAATTTGAAATCTTGTGATCCGTCATCAACCGAGTTGTTCGACTTAGTTGCGGAGTCAAAACCGAGAATCTCTGAGATCTGCATAAAAAAAGGAAAGAGGAATCGAGTGTTGTTATATCGATAAGAACCTTAACGAAGCTGATCTATAAAGAACATTCGATGTACCTTTGCAGCATAATCATCTGTTAGATAGATAAAAGATGAACTTAAGTTTGGATGAGATATAGGAGGATTCAAATCATGGTGCATATAAAGAAGACAATAAGCTACACCCATTATGATTCTCACCCTCCCACTCCAATCAAGATGTTCCATATCTTCAACTGAGAATAAAAACGGATAATATTTAAGCTCTCAATGAATCAACATCGTGTGACCGGGAAATATGCATGTTAAGTGATGATTATTACCATGTAGATGCTCGAAAAGGGTTCCGTTTGGAGCATATTCAAACACCATCATCCTACTAAAAGGTTCATCGTCCATGCAATAGCCAATAAGGTTGACAAAGTTCTTATGGTTAATTCGTGATAATCTGTCGATCTGGGATGAGTTCCAACATAGCAATTTGATTAAAAGAATGAGTTTGGTTTTTGTTATGAGCAAAATTTGTAAAGTTTTATATGTCGTGAATGTGAAAACGACAAACCTTTCTCCGAAAACCTGTTTCCGAGCTCTTTGGCCATTCTTTTGAAGATGAAACACAGATTGATGTAACGGCAATCTCAACTCCGCTGGAAAGTGTCCCTTTATACACCGTGCAACCATCTATTGCCTGAACTATATTGCTAAAATCCTCACAGGCTGTTTCGAGTTCTGATCGGTTTAACTTAGGCACCCCTACATTTCAAATAAACTGAAACACTTTTTATAGTGTCATATGAAGATGTAACTAGATCATTAAGAAAAAATTAATCAAGCATTGCCTGTAACAAAAACTTTCTGCAGCTGGCCACTTAGTCCCGTTTTCCAGGGACCTATCGCTTTTGCTGCTCGTTTACGACACATGAAAGCCAAAGCCACAAATGCAATAAAGACTAGTATGCAAGGAATGATGATGAAATATTTCCACAAATCCCCGGAAGATTTTTCAGCAGTTGTCTCGCCCTTAGAGGTTTCAGACGACTGATCAACAGGTTTCGAATTAGCTTGTGAAGACTGGTCAGCAGGCTCCGAATTAGTTTCAGATGACTCATCTTCAGGTTCCGATTTAGTCCCAGTTTCCTCAGGCACTGCAGGGAAACTACCACTACTTCTGGTAGTCGGGAGAGCAATGATCTGTTCAGTGGAAGGCACAGCAGTAGCCGGTACAGCTGGGAGATTCTTTGACGACCCAAGCAGCCCACGACGTTCTAAAGGGACGACAAGATTCCTTGCGTTACAAGCCATTTGTTTCTCAGATGAACCTACTTAAAAGGAAAAATAGCATCATTGTTGCCCGAAAGCATACTTCTTCATAGTTCAATGGACCAAGAGTTCATAAATGTTTACTCACCACAGCAACTGTCATAACACTCAGCCAGAGTGTCTTTTTGCAACTTGAACCTTGTAAGAAGGTAAATCAATGAACAAAGATGAACTTTAAAATAACATAACCAATGATTAAAAAAAAGGAAGGTGAAAAGATATACGATAAGTTCATACCATTGTATCAGCACGGTATTGAGGGAACGAATAAGAGCTCCTTGAATCTGGATGAACAACGATCCTGCTCCATTAAATTGTTGCCAACTACTCTGCCATATGCTGTCAACTTAGGCAGTAAGTAATCAGTAAACAAGAGGGGTAGAGCTCTTAATAAGCCTAATTCATCAGTTAAGAAGCAACCATGCCAGGCATTCGATACAAAATATCAAAGCACTTGTTGAAGAATCATGTTGCTAGTAGCATAAAGTCTTATGACCTTATACTGAAGGTTATCCTTGAAAAAAACTAACTCAAGTCTTGACACTAGAATGAGGCATCAATTTCAAGCCAATGAACCTTGAAAATCATTCTACTTTACAGAACATATATCTTCTAACTTTAAGCTCAAGCAAATACGAAGTTATGTCATATACGTAAAGGTTGATGAACAACCGGGTGGATAAGTATACATTACAGAATAAGGGAGGGGGGTCAACCAACGCAAAGCAATAACAATGCCACTGGAATGAATAAGCTCTTACCGAAGTCTGAACTTTCTATTTGCACAGCCAATTCTGGTAGCCAAGATCGACGCGAGATTTTTATCAAACTGCAGTTCGGAGAGCAATTTTAGCTTCCCGAATTCTGAAGGAATGCTGCCGTCAAATTTGTTGTCGTAAAGTAACCTAATGTAGAAGGAAAATTAAGTTAAAGCTAACACACATTATGAACAAGCATAAATAGATATTTAAAGTGAACGCACAAGCATTTTAGAGAAGACATTTCCCTTATCTCGGCCGGAACCATTCCACTCAAGTCATTTTCCCTCAAATCTAATAGCTCCAGCTTCGTAAGCTCCCCAAACTCCTTTGGAATGACACCGGAGAACCGGTTTCTATAGAGCACACTGTTGATATAAACATCGAGAAACAATCCAGAAAACTCGATTAGGTTAAGCAAGAACTACAACCATTACCCAATATAGTGTTGTATGTTAAGACCTATATATAATGCCCTCTCATTTATAGGATTCCTTGCATACAAACAGTAAGTTAATCCCATTGCAAGTAAAAATATCATGAAAGCCCCTGTATTAGAAGTTATACTGCATTTTGCTCTCTCTACTCAAAAAAATGAACAAACTAGTCCTTGTATATTAGATTAAAGAGAAAACCAGTACTTTCTATTAAAAAATTCATCCATTTCTACTGTTAAAAATTGGCATAACTAACATAATAACCAAACAGCGATACATAGCATGGCACATGTATTTCATGCTGACGTACAGGGACAGATTTTTAATCATAGAAATAGCTAGAATTTTTAACAGAATTCTATTTACTTTTTGATCTAATCTGCAAAGATTAATTTGTCCATTTTTTTAGTAGAAAGGGCAAACTGCAATCCAATTTCTAGTATATGGACCTCCATGATACTTTTACCTCCCATTGCAATGCATAAAACCAGAGGCATACAAGGGTTAAACATTGAAAGATAAGAATTTTGTTTATTGGGACCAAGTGGTGAATCTTACAGTGATCTTAAGTCGCTTAATTTCCCGAGCTCAGGTGCTAATGTTCCTTTCAAAGCAAGGGAACTCAAATCCCTAAAAGAAAAAACAATAAACAAAAAGGCATCAAAAGATTCATCCTTCAATAGTTTTACACCATAAATAACTTATATAAAGATCTATAATACTCATTAAGAACCATTGGTAAAAGTAACATGAAGCCCCTTGTACAAAGGGTCAGATTGCATTTTGCCCTATCTACTCAAAAAATGAGCAAAAATTCTATCCATTTCTACTATTAAAAGCTGATCCCTGTACATCAGAATGAGTTACACATGGCACACCCACGTGTAATTGTATTGTTATTCTAACGTTCAGTGACTGGTTTTTAACTGTAAAAATGGATGAAACTTTTAACAAAAAACACTAGTCTGCTCTTTGATCTAACATAGAAGGACTAATTTGCTCATTTTTTTAGTGAATGGGGCAAAATGCAATCTAACTTTTAGTGGAGGGGATTGATTTCGATGATACTTTTACCAAGAATCATTCACAAAAGAAATTTTTTCAATTACATACCAAATGATGTCTATAGAAAAAATGACTTACAGCATTTGCACTTTGCCATCAACACAATGAACACCATACCACATACATGGCGTGGTGTCATTAGAATTCCAATTAGCAAAAGCACCATAAGGATCCGAATCAATTCGAGCTCGAAATTCTAACAAACACAAACCTGTATCTCCGAAATCCATTTCAACAATCAAAATTGAAGAGAGAGCAACATCATATATATATATATATATATACACACATATATATACCACAAAAGGAAGGAATTTAGTCATTTACCATCAGTGATAATAGCCAAAGACCCTTGAATGATGAAACATGGAATCAAGAAGAACAATAAGAAATGGAATTCAATATGGTTCCATTTACCCCCCATTGCTACATAAACCAAACGCTGCAATGGCAAACAGCCAGCTTCTACAAAGAAACTCCAGATTTTCCTCATACAAAAAGCACCTCTCCCCCTTCCAATAACAACAACAAAAGAAACAAAAAACGAAACCGTAAGTACCCTTTGGTTTTACTATCAAAAACCATATTACAATGAAATGTAAATTCACAGCCATTAATGGTCATTTTAGGGTCTCTCGTTTCCCTTTTCTTTTTCTTTTTTGGTTATATGATGTTACAAACTTACAACACCCTTCTTCTTGATAATTGCATGTAACTTAAATTTCTCCTTTTAATCTTCATAGGATCTGCAAATTTAATGAAATAATAATAATAATGAAAGCAATCCAGTAAAAACCAAATATATATATAAAGGGGAATTGAAAATCACCATAAAGGGTGTACCTCTGATGTTGTTGTTGCAATGGTAACAATGGGATTTTATCATAAACAATGAGAAAAACAAAAAAGGAAGGTTTTTTTTTTTTTGGTGAGGGTGGTGAAGAATATATATATATATATATATAAAAAAATCTGGATTTTGAAAACAACAATTTTAATAAAATCAAATAAAATAAACCCAGAATTTTAATTTATTTTTCTTCAATTGCCACCCTTTCTCTCTTTCTCTCAACAATGGGGGGTTACAAATTATTTATTTTATTTTTTAAAATTTTCTTACGAAATTCCCAGAAAATTCTCAACTTTTTATTTCCTCTCCTAATTTTATTTTCTTTTACTGGAAAATTGGAGCCCCCACCATCCACCCTCACAAACTGTGAATTTGTTGTGTGTGTGTGTGTTTTTTTTCCTTTTTTTTTTTTTTCTAAATTTTCTTTCAATTATTTTTGCTCTATTATGGTGATAATAAAATTTGCCATTTTTTAGGTGTTTAATCTTGGGAAATTTAGGGGGGGGGGTCCACATAAAAAGTATGGATTAATTTTTAATTAATTGTTGATTAAGTAATTGGCGGGAAGGATTAAGGGAACTAAAATGAGAGGAGAGGTTTTGTGGGCCCCACAATTTGCGGCTGTCCCTCTTCTTAACATTACCAATTTATTCACTTTGATTTCTTTTTAAAAAAATTATAGTTTAATTTATTTAATTTAAAATAAAAAAATTAATTTATTGAAATATATAAATATTTTTATTATTTTTAAAATTGTAAATTTACTTCAATTATATTAGTATATCATTTATTAATATATAATTTCATCATTATTTAAATAATTTTTTTCTATTTTTTAGATCAAAATATAATTTGTCATATATTAATTTATGATTTAATTATTTATGAAGGGACTGAATTGATAATTTTCCATTTTTGGAGGCTTCACCTAAGTTAGATTATGACCATCCCTGCTCCTATGCTTATCAAAAACTATTTTTTTTTGGTAAAAAAGAAAATAATCATACTAAATCAAACTAGATATTATAAAATCACCTGACGGGGAATTTGAAAAATAGCTTTCAATAATCGATTGAGTTTTATCTCGTTTGGTTTTGGTATTGTGGTCAGTGCAGTAGGACGAGATTCGAGTGCACTTCAGCACACATTATCTTCTTATTTAAGAGTTAGAGATGGACTATGGGTAGTTCTAGGCATTGTATTAAAAAAAAAAACAGATATGATAAAACCTATGTTGAGCTTAATGTTCAAAAAATAATAATTAAGACCAAATTCACCGGTGAAAGCCAGGGAAGCCATCCGCAACTCTATTCCCCTCCAAAATCCCACTCATCATTTCTTTAATTGATCTAACTAGACTTGATAATTGGTCGGGTTTAGGCCAGGCTAATGCAAAATTTTAAGCCCAATTTGAAAAATGAGCTTAAGATTCTACTCAAGTTCAATCCAGATTAAAAATGTTGGACCTAAGCTCGACTTTAGCCCGCTTGTATTAATTTTTTTAAAGATTTTTTTATATAATAACAAATTAAAAATATAATACATCAAATACACTAAAAAAATTTAAAATAAATGTTTCTCAACAAATTGAAAATATATTGAAAAATTATTTATACTTAAATAATACTAAAATAGTTGCAACTTAGCAAACAAATATCTCTAAAATATTAGCAAAATTAACAATAAAACAATGGTTATACAATATCCAAACAATAACAACAAAAATAGTAGCAATATAATAGTGAAATGGTAGCAAAAAGGAAGTTTAGTTAGATTCGGGTCGAACTCGGGCAAAAAAAAAATTTACCCAAGACCTAGCCCATTTAGAAAACATCCAAACCTATTTTCGGATCCTATATTTTTATCCAAACCTTTTTACTTTTCGGACTTTAGATCTAAACAGGTGGTCCAACCCATGATAAGATCTAAATGTAATCACTATGGTGTTTACCCTATCTTCGACATCTTGAGCAATTCATACTCCTCCATGTGTACTTCCACTTAAAAACTCTTACCCAAAGTTCAGACGACAGGGCAGAAAATGAAAAATTGCATTTCAAACCCCTTAACATCATTAAATTATAAATTTATACATGGTAAAATTACATTTTAGTTCCTAAAAAATAATCTATTTAGTCCTTTTCAAAAATGATGAAATCATAAACTAACACATGATAAAATTTTATTTTAACCTTTCAAAAATTTATAGTTTAATTCTAACCTCTCCTAAAAAAATTTCTAAATTCCCCCTACCAAAGTTGATCCGGATTGCTAAGTTGAAATAAAAAAAAAAAAATACTCAATTGGTGGCAATGTGACTAAAAACATAATGTTGTAATGAACCTAAATTTAAGAAAATAATTTTAACTGTGTTAATAGTTGGATCTAAATTTTGAAACCTGAAAAGTAAAGGGACTAAATTCCTAAAAATAAATGTATAAGGATTGAATTGTGAAATTATAAAGAGTATAGAGACTTATCGGATATTTTAACCTAAATTTATATGGACTAAATTGACCAAAAACGCAGCAGCGTTGGATAGAGACTTTTTCTGATACAATGTCTAAAAGTACTGATAATTCCTCGTCAACCCTTAGATAGGAGGATAAAAACGCTTCAACGCGCTTAAACCCGTGTCCTCTTATAACGATAACAATTTCGATGTCAACTGAGCTAAAACTCAATCCGTAAACAAAGACTTTTATAATTTAACAAATAAATTATTAATATTTGATTTTATGTAATAATAAAGTCTTTAGATGCCACGAGACAATAAATATATAAATACAATAAAAAGATTTCATAAAATTTCGAATTTAATTAACGGTGAAAGTTATTACTATAATTATTAGTTAACTACATCAAACATTCTCAAATTACTATTTAAATTAGAGATATTCATAAGTCAGATTGAACTAAGCTTGGGTCGGGTATATGTATGATATTTGTATATTTTATGTTTGACAAAGTCCCTAAGCTGAAATATGGGACTAAAATTTTGCTTAAATTCACTCATATTTATAAATAGTTAACCTAAACTCGTTTTAATGTCACTTATATTATTTTTGTTTTAAAAAACCTCTCTTATTTTAATTTGATATCTTAGATTTTTCTTGTTTATTTTAAATGTTTTTATAATATTATCTATTTTTTAATATTTTTATTGTACATTTATAAGACACTTGTCAATTTTTTAGCCCTTAAAGAATCTAAAAACTCCAATAGTATACCAAATATTTTCTCTTTAATTTGAAGATATACAAATTACATAATCTATAAAATAAGATAATATTATATTTAAAAAAATTATAAAATGGGTTAGGCCGAACTTGGTTAATGTTGAAGCCCAACCTCGATCCATATTTTAAATGGGTCTGAATTTTGTAATCAAACTCATTTTCCAGGTATCATACTTTTATCCAAATCCTCCCATATTTTAAGTGAACATTCAGGCTTGGATGGATAGTCTAGATTTTAAATTGACCATAAACTTCAAAACGTTCTAATTGTGCTATCAAAACATCAGTATTGTATTAGTTAGATCCTTCTATCGACCTAACTATCAATTTAGAATTTAAATATTTGTTTGGATCTAATGCGAGCATAATTAAAACATGTAGATCAAACTGTAAATATATTTATATCTATTGTATAGATAACCTGGATGTGTCTTGTTAAGAAAAATACATTACCATTAAATTTAAGCGAGTTTTTTTTTTTTTAAAACATGTCATATCTAAGTGTTTATGTAATGAGTATATATGTGTTTACAATTTAATCACTTTTAAAACATGCTCCACGTAAAATTCGAATCGACACTTAACGCCAAATCTAATGATTAAACTATTGAAAATATTTAATTGATATAATATTAAAACTTAGGGTCCCTTTGGATGGGTGTTTAGCTTCAGTGCGGTACGTTTAGCTTTTTTTTTTTTTTTTACGCTACAGTATCGCTATAATATCTAATCTCATCGCTATCACTTATAAATATGTGTTTAAAAGTAATATGTAATTACCCACTGGTGGAGGTAATAGAGCGTGTATAACAAAATTAAAGTGTATAATAAATTAAAATAAAATTTTGGTTGAGTGGTAAAATTAAAAATTTTTTTTAATGCCATCGATATGGGTTCAAATGTCATCATATGCATATTTTTATTATTATTTTAATTAAAAAGACTAAAGTACCCTTCAATAATATAACTTGTTTTAAATACAAAATGTCATTTTTATAATTTATTAACGAAGTTGGTGCCTAATTGACTCGTGACACCAACTCAGTCAGAGATTTTATTAATAATATAGATAATAAGTGTATATTTATTTCTTTAACCGAACAAACAAAATGTAACCTAGCTTTTCTTTTTGGGGTTTACAAGTACATTTCAGTACAATTATAAATATATATTCGAGTAAATTACAAAGTAAAATTAAATCAATCTAAAGTAGTAATAGATAAAAAAGTAAAATATAATCAAACAAAACCTACCAATAATACTTACACATGATGAGACTTGAAAATAGATATTCTCAATGTTTCGGGACCTTAATCTTTTACCAACAATATCAAGACTCAATTGATATTTTCGCCATTGAATACGAATTTGTTCGTATTTATTAAAAATTTTGTATCGAACCAGCATAAGTACAAACTAAATTTTGTTACGACCATGATAAGAACGAAAATTGTATGTTAAAAATTAAAAACAAATATAATAATAAAAATTAAATTTAGTTAAAATGGTAAAGATAAAAATTAAAAATTACAATAATGCTTTGGGTTCCAATTCTATTATGTGTTAATATTTTCTAAATTGTATATGAAAAACAAAAATTAACCTAAAAATAATATTTATTGCTTATTGAAAACGAGACTTAGTGACTTGATTGAGGATGATACCAACTAAGTAAAACACTAAAATCTAGTAATAGATAATATTGTTTTATTTCTCATCTCGAGAATTTTTTATGGGTTAAAATATGTCGTAAGTCCCTATATTCTTCTAAAATTTAGAATTTAATCAATGTATTTTTATTTTCAGAAACTCAATCCTTCTATTTTTAGATTTCAAAATTCTTTACACTGTTAAATTTATGTTATTAAATTCAGATTAATTACAATATTTTTTAATTACATGACTGTCAAATGAGTATTTTTTTTAATTTCAAAATATCACAACAAATTTAACCAAAAAATTTAATTGTGTTAAAAGTTAAACTTGAATTTCGAAATCTAGAAAGGAGGACTAAATTCTTAAAAATTAAAATATAAGGATTAAATTTTAAATTTTCGAAAAAGCAGAGACTAATCCTATATTTTAACCTTTTTATATTGTATTTGTGTAATCGTTAATCCAAAATCGTTGGACGTACTTCCTGCCTATCCTCAAACTCTGGTGGTCCATCAACTTAAAAAGCCTCTGCCGACCTGTCTCTTATCCTCTTTTATCTTGCTGACTTTTTACAAGTTCTAGGCAAAATTTTTATAAGAAGATCATTTGTCGAACTGGTCAAATTATCGACTCTCAGTTCGATTTATTCGATCAAATAAATTATTTTAAAATTCATAAAAGAATATTAATATTTGAAAATAGAGAATCGATTCAATTGGTTCAATCGATTTAACTTATCTCTTTAAACTAATACTCCAACCAATTTTTGGTCAAATTAGTCTGATCTGATTATGAAAACAGTGATTCTAGAAAAAAGACGTTTATGTCCAATTAAGGTCATAGCCTGGAATTAGGGGTATAACCAGGGAGGCTAGCAAGAGCCCCGACCTCTTAAAGTAGAAAATTTCCTATTTAAGTCCTTTTAAGTGTTTTAAAATTTTAAATTAATAAAAGTAAAATTACAATTTGACTCTCTTAAAAATGATAAAAATTTACATTTTTACTAATGTAAAAATTATATAGATATAGGTTATTGAAATGATGAAATTACATTTTTACTATTGTAAAAATTAAAATTTAATTTCGGCCCCTCTAAAAAAATTTTCTGCCTTCGCCCCTGTCCGGGATGTTTCTTAAATTCCTTGTCCAAGCTCGGTTGGAACCGAGTCAGTAGCAGCTCAAAGTGAGGAGCTCCACCGTCAGATAGTTCTGGTTCTAAGAATATTGAACCTTAGGCTCATAGTTTGCAATGACCCTAATCCCTATAAAATACTACAAAATTTGACGCAAAATGAATGGATAGAACAGTTACGTAGTTCTTGCAAAATGAAGGGATAGAACAAGCAAAAACTAACTCGAGATCGGTGACTAAAAGAGATAACCTTCGGCAAAACATTGAAATCCGATGCATATATTCAGAAAATATCGGGTTAACCGGTGCCTATAGATGAACAATGTGCAAATCAATGGAAATGGGAGACATTTTCATTTTTCTTCATCCCATCTTGTAGTTTTATTTTATACAATATACTTTCAAAGCATTACTAGCAATAGTGCACTTACAAGCTCGCGGAAATAAACGAGGAAGACGATTCTTGTTGTTTAAGAGTGTCGGCAACATGAGCAATCACTCCGGCACCGGCGTTATGAAACCATTCGTTTTTCACCTGAGGATAAGATGGGATTGTATGAGAAATTTTGAAAAGTAAAAAGCAATTTTCTGAAATCGAAAGTTTTTAAGATCGAAAAGGTACGTGAATGTTATTGTGTGCAAAAAAGGGCCAAAGCGACGAGTGAAAACTGACATCGATCTTTTTCCATCCTAATTTCTGTAAACCTTGTATCATTTCCTCTGTTAATGAAAACGAGTTGTTAATGTCAATCAGAATCATATAGATGCAACACAAAATAGATGTTAGTCGGAACGATTACCTTCCATGAGTTCATGATATTCGACTGTATTTTTTATGTTGGGTGCATTCTTTGCCGCTGCTTTTGCTTTGGCTGCTTCCAGAGGAAAATGAGGGCCGTCAGAAGAAACTGGTGGACAGTACTCGACATCGACAACGTGTTTATAACCATCCAAAGATTGTGATGGGGGCTGCCAAATCCGTATCAAAGTCAGTAATATGCATTAAACCGGGCTGCCAATTTCGGACTCAGAAAATTTACCTTGACAAGTTCCTTCTCCCTCCTGATAGAGGATGTACGCCAACCGACCATATCTATTTGATGTCAAAGAAAGTGCCGATCGGGTGGCAGAGAGGAATAACGAGTAGAAGAGTAACATAAGTAGCTAAATATAGTATAAGAGAAATGACACAGTAGGATACGATCGTAAGATACATTTGCATACACAGTGCGATTCCGAAATGCACCAAGGGCAGATCTATAAAATAGAAATTATAATCATAAATTCAGTCATAGGAGTTGAAGTTCAAGGTTGAAATCCAGGACTTTCCCCCTTGAACATCGTCATTCGTATCAAAAGATAGAAATTAAAGCTCGCTTTACGTACAGAAATTTTCCCTCTTCACAATCAGATGCCATCCTTAAAAGCAGTGGTGGTCTGCTCGGTTTGCCATCGGTGAGAAACAGTTGCTTACCGGTTCGACCAACAACAAACGGAGCAATCGGCGGGGCGAGTTTCTCTAATAATGGAAGTCCTAATAGAAAAGGAAGCTGAGGCACACCACAAAGATATTAGAAACTGCAAAATGGATAGGAAAGACGTTTGTAGGACAACCGAACATCGAAAACATTATATGAGGTACCAGAAGCATGGACTACAACCGAACAACGAAAACATTATATGAGGTACCAGAAGCATGGACTACAACCGAACAACGAAAACATTATATGAGGTGCTAGAAGCATGGACTACAACCGAACATTGAAAACATTTTATGAGATCAATAGAAATCAAAAACATTTTATGAGATACCAGAAGCATAGCAATAACATTGGAATTATAGGACATCAAAACATTATGAAACTAGATAGCCAACACCATTGAGAACAAACCTGTTTTCTCCCTCGGACCCCAAGATGTGGCGTTGCCAAGGTAATAAAACTGACCGGCTCTAGTCCAGCAATCATACCTTGTCTCGAAGGGGTTGAAGTTTGTAAATTTCCATCCGAAGAATTGGTTACATTATTAGACTGGGTACCACTCGAGTCACTTTCCGAGTAAAGAACAGCGACTGCGTATCTTGCAAACAAGCCCCCGAGAGAATGAGCTAAAAACGAAATCCGTTTCAGACTTTCCCTCTTCTTTACAACTTGAAGAACCTATTAAATTGAAACAAGGTGAAAGGAGTAATCGATACTGCAACAAACTAAAAATCCTTGCACAATGTAACATCTCACCTCTTCCGCTAAACGCTTCCCGGCTCCATCGACCCCGGCAAAGGTTTTAGTATGCGAATTACACGAACTTGCTGCAACAAATTATTAAACAAACAAGTAAAGTAATGAAAGATCATCTTTATACATACAAATTATGTAACATTAAAAATATGAACAAATACCATAAATCAAAAAGTTCCTTCCGAGCCGCCTTTTCAACTCGGCCTCTGCATATGTCCAATCACTAGGGCTACATTATAGAAATATTTCAGCCAAATTCCATATCGATTAGGATAAACGAAAAACCATAAAGAATCACATTTTTTAAGCATTAAGTTGTGTATACAAGTTCATGTAAAAGCAATTGATTCTACGAAACATTTCAATCACACAAGCATTAATCAAATACCTAGCTAAGATGCCATGAACAAGAACAAGAAGGTGATCGGGCTCGTCTTTTCCATTCCCGATACGGCCGGACGCAGCAAAGCCTCCTTGTGTAGTGGTACTCATTGCTTGAGCTCTAAGACCTTGATGTTTCCAATTACTATTTGTTCCTTATAAAAAGGTTCAAAAAACAAAATCAGCTCAGCTGAAACTAAAGATGATAATATCTCAAAGAATTCAAATGACAGGTAAAATTATCATGGAAGTCCCTGAGAGTTAGATTGTATTTTGTCTTTTCTGCTAAAGAAATGAGCAAATTTGCCCCTATAGAGCAAATTATATTTTGTTAAAATTTAATTTATTTATATTGTACTAGTATATTTGACTGGAATAATTATATAGTGATACACGATGCGCCACGTGCACCTCAGCTAATGTACAGGGACCAATTTTTAGAATTGACCATGTGTACCTCATGTTAATTTACATATATCAATTTTTAATTTGATCTAATATATAACAACAAATTTACCTATTTTCCAGGTAGAGAGTAAAACATAATATGACTTTTGTACAGGTACCTCCATAGTAATTTTACCCATCAATAACATGTTTCGATTCTCTAAAATTCCTGATTGAATCTCAAACTCCCAAAACAAAATCCAACGAATTTAAAAAGAAAATCGGAAGAGAAATTCCAAAAGAAAAATTAAAATCGGAGAGCATTACCGGAAGAGAAATTCAAATTGTGCGAAGACCAAGAACATGAAGATGATGAAGAAGAAGAGGAGTGAGGACCGACCGGTCCGACGAATCCGGTTCGGAAACTACAATTATTACTATTATTGCTGAAAATCGGAGAAAACCCACACCCTGCTTGAATCAGAGAAGCCGTTGCCATTTTCTATTTATGTGTCTTCAAAACACTATCCGAAACAAGCGCGAACGAAAACAAACAAAAATTTCCCTCGATTTGCGGTTTTTGGATGCTATGTCACCATCTGCGCCATAACAGTGTAATTATCCGCTGCACATACATATGATGATGACGATGATGAACATCATCATCATTATCAATATGGTTCACTGCTAATCATTAACATCACTCGTTTCCCTTGTTTTTCGAAGTAAAAAAAGAAAAAGAAAAAAGAGAGATATTTTCTTTTAATAAGAAGCAAAGAAAGATTTTGAATTTTCAAAAATGGTGGAAAATCGGGGGAAAAATAGTACATGTAATAAATATCTGAAAAAGATTTTGGGGCAAAACAGAACCGTGGATTGTTTTGAGTTCTGTCGGTTTTTTTTTTTTTTTGAATCGACTGTCAGAGATAGAGGACGGTTGAATTAGGTCAATTTTCAATATCAGTCCCTGTACTATGCATAAATTACAAATTTAGTCTCTATTCTCTAATTTGATATATAAAAAAATGAAAAAAAAAATTGTACTTTGTGTACTTAAAATGAAAAAAAATGATGAAATTATAGACTAATATATGATAAATTTGTATTTAGACATCTAAAAGATTATAATTTAATTTCAGTCATTCCTAAAAAATTTTCTAGATTTGTTCGTGTATATAGTACAACACCACTGATAGAATTTAATTTAATTTAATGAATTTAACTGCTACAATTTAGATCAGGATAATTTTCAAACTTCGAACAATGTAGGGACGAGGATGAAACCACAAATTTATTTTTAAGGGATTAAATTTGAAGTTAATTCTACCATTGTATTAACTTATTATTTCAAACTTTTTGAGGGATTAATCTAAAATTTTATCATCTTTAAAGTCAAAGTGCTATTTTATCATTATATTAACTTATAATCACTCCCTCGCCACCCTCCTTAAAAATTAAAATTGATTAAATTAATGTATAAAAATTAAATCTAAAATTTACGCATAGTATAAGGACTAATAGAAAATTTTTTGACCTATTTTTATCAATTAACTTTTTGGAAGCGGCTGTGAGGGACATAGGACGATGGATGACCTAACTTTAGGTAACCGACCAATGGAATTTAGCGTAGTTTTGTCGTTTACGGTTCAATGACAAATGATATACTTTAGGATAAATCAACCTTTAGTCCTTAAACTTATCATTTTTTCTTAAATTGGTCCTTGAACTTGAATTCCATTAAGGTATGATGGATTAGTATTTTGAGATTGTTTCATGTCATTACTTGTAATTTTTTAAACTTTTCTTTGTAAATTTTAATATTTTATAAAAAAATTCAAGTGATGGTATGGCATAATCTCAGAGTATCACGTCATCACACTGTAATAGAATCTAAGTTCAAAGACAAAATTGAGAAAATTTTTCAAATTCTACGACTAATATGGACAAAAATGTTTAAGGACTAAATTTTAAAAAATTATCAAGTTCAAGGACTAGATGTTACTTTTATCCTTATACTCTAAATGATCCATGATTCTTTTCCAACTATTGTGGGTTGTGGATCTTTCACCATTTTCCTCTAGACTTTACATTTTGGTCCCTACAAGTTATTGCATTCCCTCATAGCTATTTTCTTTAGGGTTCGTAAATGAGCAAAACGGTACAGTTTTTTGCTTGCCTCGATATCATGTCGATTTTTACATTTTGGGTAAATTATGTTAGTAGTCATATAATTATGTGTTTTTTTGGGTCACACGATTATAAAAAGTTACAAAATAGTCATCCAACTATTAGTTAAATATTTTTTTCTGGTCACACAACTATGAAAAGTTACAAAATAGTCATTTAACTATTCAATTTTGTCTTTTTCGTCATCCAACTAGCTTGGATATTTTGGTGTTACCATTTTTACGTTAGTCAGCTGATGACTCAAAGAGATAAAATTGAATAATTAAGTGATAATTTTGTAACTTTTCATAATTTGATGACAAAAAAGAAAAAACCCATAGTTGGGTGACTTTCATTTTTTGCTTAGATTGTACTTCAAGCTGCAATTTATTTAAAATTTTACTACTCAAATCTAACTACGTGGAAAGAATTAAATAAAATATTATAAAAATTCAAAGGTTTAATATGTCATAAGTCCCTGTATTATTCAAAGTTTCATGATTTAGTCATTGTACTTTTATTTCTAAGAATTTTGTTCCTTTACTTTTCAAATTTCAAAATTCAGGTTCAACTGTTAACGGTGTTAAAATTATTTTATTAAATTCAAGTTCATTATAATGTCATATTTTTAGTTATATGGTTACCAAGTGATTATTGTTTTTTCTTTTAATTTCAAAATATCACACCAATAAATTTAACAAAATAATAATAATAATGTTAATAGTTGGGCCTAAATTTTGAAATTTGAAAATAAAAAGACTAAATCCTAAAAATAAAAGATTAGGGACTAAATTCTAAATTTTTATAAGTATAGGGACTTGTGACATTTTTTAAACATATTTAAAAAATCCAAGTAAAAGATATGAAAATAAACTATTAAAAATTTCTTATAAAAGTTTGAAAATATATAATTAATTTATTTAAAATTAGTTAAAAAATTAAAAAAAAGGATCTTTCGGTAACCTACTTAAAGAGAGGGCGGTGTGAGTTAATTGAAAACCCGTTTTTACCATACCATGAACTTAATTTTCAAACAAAAAATTTGCCCTTATAAGGTTGAATTGAGTTGAATATATCAAATTCGGATTACTTTGTCACCACTGTTTATGCTAGAAGGCTTGGCCCGTAGTAAGTAGTTGAGAATCTTTTATATATTAGTCTTTAAAGAGGTCTAACACGAGAATGAGTAAATTCACTAGATGTGTTTTTCGATCAGCTCATTAAGCGAAAGAAATGCGGAGGAACGAGGTTTATAAAGTTTTAAACCTCTGGCTAAACAAGCTTGGAGGTTGCACCATAACCCAAATTCATTTTAGAGGCAAATGGTAGTGTTCTTGTCAACCAATGCTATTTAAGGGCATGAGTTTGAACTCTACCGAGATAAAAAATGCTAAGATTATTTTTTTGATGGACTAAATGCTTCAATTGAACTTCGTGAATTCTTTTGGACTTTCTTTGAAATAAAGAGATAAAAATCCGAAACTAAAACTAAGCATAAACACCCAAAATATCCAAATTCAAAATTAAATCGAAATGAAACCACTTGAAAGTTTTGTCTACAAGATGAGATAAAACAAGAGAAGGCAGACAATAACAGCAAAAACTATGTAGATCAAGTAATGCATGCAATTGGAAAAATACAAAAACGAATGTACTAAAATAGTCAATTACAAATGCATGAAATCCAAGCTATAGACAAAGGAGTAAAATTCTTGAATATATTTCTCATGCCACTTGAGCTTTTAACTATATATATATATAATAGGAGATAATATAATTTTTGACTCCAGTATTTGTATTTTTATTCAGTTCATTTTAGCACTAAAATTTGATAATCAGGATTTTGATCCCTAAACCTGAAAAATATAAAAACTTTGATGATGTGGTGTTCTAAAATTGTATCACATCATTACTTAAAATTTTTAAGAATTTATATAAATTTCCAAGTGATGAAGTGGTATAACCTCATAATGTCACATTTACTGTTCTGGTAACCGAGCTAGTGGTTGAACAAGTTAGACCATTGATTTTTTATTCAATTAGTTCGATAGGTTCAACTGCCAAACTAACAATAATTTATTAATTAATTAGAATTTCATAAAAAAATTTATTGATTTAGTTCGACTGTTCAATTGTCAATTTTTATCAATATTAAGTAGTTTTCAAGTCAATTAGTTCAACGCCTTTGTT
This sequence comes from Gossypium bickii, assembly GCA_025503065.1. Classification (NCBI taxonomy): domain Eukaryota; kingdom Viridiplantae; phylum Streptophyta; class Magnoliopsida; order Malvales; family Malvaceae; genus Gossypium; species Gossypium bickii. The sequence goes on along the minus strand of CP106714.1, from coordinate 1,398,630 downwards.
CAAACCATTATATCAACCAGTTCTCAATTTGTCTGATCCAATCTTGTTCTAGTAACACCAATTACATCATCGTATTTTGAAAAAAAATCCAAATTTAAGGACCAAAATGGACCAAAAAATTAGAAGTACCAAAATAATCTTAGTTGCCAAATTCAGAGACTCAAAATTATATTATCCCATTTGATAACACCAAGGTAGGGAATTATTAATACGAAATTCAAAGCTTAACATGCACAACCTTTTTCAATTACTCGTACTATATTTAACGATATAAGGTTCGAACCTTAACAACCGCAACCCTTTTTCTTATTTTAAACTATAATGTCCTTTATACCTATTAAGAGGAGAGTCTCTAATCCTTGATAGAAGGTATTGTCCCCGTGAACTTACAAGTCGTATATCTATTAATCAAGACACTCTTTAAACTACATGAATCCCTTCCTCAAAATATGAAAGAAAAAGTCCCAACACGAAAATAATACCTTCCGTTGTGTGTCCGAGACTGGTCCTCAAAAGACAAAAAAAAAAAAAAAAAAAGGTCAAAATTGTTTAGACACTTAAAAAGTAATTAATGGCTGGTTTGATGTGAAAACCCATTTAATGGCCGGACACGATGCAAAATAACCTCGGTTTCACCTTTATTTTTGTCCTAAGTGAACATACACTCTAGTATAAATAATATACCTACATGTTTATAATCACATCATCACAATATCAAACAATTGCATCGAAGGTTTATAGTTCAATTTATAATGGCAGAGAAGGAAGGAGGGGTTGTGAAGAAAGGTCACGAAGAGGGAATGGAGATGGCCATTGCTCTTCTCCAAGAGTTCGACCTCCCATTAGGACTTCTCCCTCTTGTGGACGTGATCGAGGTCGGTTTTGTGAGGGATACCGGTTACATGTGGATCGAGCAAAAGAAAAAGGTCGAACATAAATTCAAGATGATCAGTAAACTGGTCAGCTACGACACACAAATTACTGGTATTGTGGATAAGAAGCGGATCAAGAAACTCAAAGGAGTTAAGGCTAAGGAACTCATGTTGTGGCCTCCGGTGAATGAGATCATCGTTGATGATCCACCCACCGGAAAAATCCACTTCAAGAGCCTCGCTGGTGTCACCAAGACTTTCCCCGTCGATGCATTTGCTGCTGGGCAGTGAAAAGGCACCGTCTTGTTCTTGGACAGACACTGGATTCCGGTGGTTATTTTCAGTTCACACTCAAAACCTACCCTACCCTACACTGTAACAGCAATGTATGCAATTCTCTTGATAAGAATTATTGCATAATGATGCAAGTATTCAACAAATGAACAATAAAAACCAAGTTACTTTTTTTTTTCATTCAATGGCTACTCCAAATCCAACACTTAAATTCTCTGATTACAAGAAAGTTAATTGTCATAAACATAAATCAAATCAACTATCCATCCATTCACTAATCAAAATTCAACTTCTAAATTTGAGTATCGAATACGAGTATGTAACCAACATGAGTTCGTATGCTTCAAGAAAAAGAATAAATTTACTAAAAGTAAGCTAATCTCCTAAAACAAACTACCATATCCAATCATGGAACTGGCAAAGAATAGATTATCAAGCAACATCAGCAAATACTTCTATTCTCTGATTACCAGAAAGCCAATTGCCATAACACAAATCAAATCAACTATCCATCCATTCACTGATTAAAATTCAATTTCTCTCATTTATCATCGCAAACTCATGCGTTAGTATCGAATAAGTGTATGTGACCAACACGAGTATGTTCAATTTTTCCAAGATGTATTGCATACGGATACTTCAAGAAAAATGAATAAATATGAAAAAAGAAAAACACCATTACAATAGGACAGATTAGATTATAAAGCAATATCAGTAAATACTTCTATTCTCTGATTACCAAAAAGTTAATAGCCATAACATAAATCAAATCAACTATACATCCATTCACTGATTAAATTTCAAGACCTCTCATTTATCATCACAAACTCAAGCATGATTATGGAATACAAGTATTTACCAACACGAGTATGTTCAATTTTTCCAAGATTCTCGCATATTTACTGAGATGAATTGCACACAGATACTTCAAGAAAAGCGATTATATATGACAAAAAAGCAGCAGCATTTACTAAAGCTAACCATGTATTACAATATGATAGGATTTTCTTTTTTTGGTTACTGAATCATCTCCAAAAGCTAGAATCTGCTAAAACAAACTGCCATATCCAAAAATGGAATTAGCAAATGTTTAGATTATCAATCAACATCAATAAACTCTTAATTCTTTTTCACATATAACACTCATCTAACCTACTCTTATGCAATTGAAAAGCAGGATTAACCCAAGCTCCACAATTACATTGCATACCTGCCCAATTAAACGAACCCAACCGAGATTTACAACTCATACACTGAAGTTTCTCTTCTACATACCCTTCTTGAACCGGTTGCATCCACTTCAAAGGCTCAACGAATATGGAAGAACATTGGGTCGATCCTTTCTCTTCATCCCCAATGTTATGCCCACTCCTTTTTCTCCATTTAAAACTTGCTTCCCCTTTCCCTCGCTCATGGGGAACTATACTTTCCTCTGAAGCAACGATTCTTCGGCATCTTTTACAACGATAGATCAATTGAGGCTTCAAAACAGGTTCCGAATCAGTGTTGTTCGTCGCTTCCATCTGTTGAACAAAGGGAAAAAATCGACATTGAAAACAGATTGTTAATGCATATATGAATCAAAATTAACACATCCATGAATTGAATCAAATCAAAAGCTAAAATTTAGAGTTTTGTGAACGATTAGATAAAAGGGTTACCTTCGAAGAGAATTTTTCAATTGATCGATCGCTTTTGTATAATTTGTTCGTTCACCATTTTTGTATATATTTATATATAGGTTTTTTGCTAGGCGGCAATTTAAAACGGCAACGTTTTAAAGACATTTGGTTTTTATTAAGGCAGTGTGAAGATTGGGCCATACTTTACTGGTTGGGCCTTGCTGGGTCACTGGGTCAGGTATAGTCACTATTTGCATGGGCACCTCTAATTTTAGGCTTGTTATGTATTTTTAGGATTGCCCCGAATTTGATAATTAGATTCATTTTGGTATTCGGATTTTTTTCCGGTTTACTTTGATCCTTAAACTTGGTAAAAATTGGATTCTATTAAGGTTTGATTATGTAACCAGTATTACTAGAACAATACCAAATCGAATAGACCGAGAACTAATCAATATAAAGGTCCAAACAAATGAGTTGAAATGACTGACTTGGAAACTGTTTGAAATTGGTAAAAATTGAAAAACGAGACAAAAATAAATAGTTGAACCGGTTTAATAATTTTTTTATTTTTATTTTTAGATTTTTATGAATTTTTAATTAATTAATTATTATAGTTAGCCATGCGATCGAATTCATCAAATTGGTTGAATCGAGAACCAGTTGTCTGGCTTGTTCAACCACCGGTCCAGTAATTAAAACAATGAATGTGATACTCTAAAATTGTATCACGTCATCACTTGAAAATTTATATAATTTTTTTAATTTTTAAGTGACGATATAGCACAATCTTAAAGTGTCACATCATTAAACTGTTTCAATTTTCAAGTCTAGGGACTAAAATAGATCTAATTGTCAAGTTTAAGTACCAAAGTGAACATAGTTATCAAGTTCACGGGCCAAAAATTATAGTATCCCTATATTTATAATAAATCAAAATGAAGTATATTATCAAAAAGGAAAAAAATAATGAAGATTTATTCAATGGTTAGATTATTTATCTAAATTTGGAAGCTCGCTCGGTATTTTGAAAGGTTTGAAAAAAAAAACATGAAAAATGGGCTTTGCTCCCCCCAAAAAAACTAGGCATGTTTAAAATATGAAGTAGACTTAAGTTTCAATATTAAAGCTAAAAACAATACATATTCTTCAAATGTATGATCGAGTTGTTGTCACCTATTAACTGAAATCCAACTTTGTTGGGAAATGATCAACAAACCATACTTTTTACAAAGTAAATTATATTATTATGTAAATTCAATAAAAATTCATAGATAACAAGATTTGAACTTGACACGATGGTATTTAAACTTTCAATTTTACTATTTTAATCAAACTTTATTTGATTTTTACGTGAACGTTTAATAAATATAATTTTCACATAATTTTTTTTCGTGTCATAATATATATATAAATATAATTTTAAATCTAAATGTATAGTAATATAATGTAAATATTAATAAATATGCTAAGCTATAACTATATATAAAAGCTAACCCAATGCATCAGATAGCTTTGTTTAAACAATGAGAAGGACTATTTTTTTACCAAATCAGCAATATTATTAAAGATCGGTTGAGTTTTAGTTCGATTGACATCGATATTGTTGTCAGTATAGGAGGACGTGGGTACGAGTGCGTTGAAGCACATTTTCTTATTATTTAAGGGTTTAGGAGGGGCTATAGGTAATTTTAGGCATTGTATAGAAAAAAACAGATATGATAAGAACCTATAATGAGATTAATGTTAAAATAAAAATCAATATCATTAAAGATTTCAAGAGGGGCAATTATGGTATTTTAAGATTATTAAGAAAAAAAAACAAAATGCAGAGAGAGTTTGTATTATTATTTTTAGGGTAAACTACCCTGTTAGTCACTCTAAATAGTTTTAATTCCTATTTTGACCACTCAATTTTATTTTGTTAATTTAGTCACTCCAAAAAATAAATTAATCAAATTGGTCACTCCACAATTAAATAGTAACGAAGAGCTAATAGTGCACTTTCACATATTGTTTTGCAGTGATCCAAAATAAGAATACCCTCTATTTAAAGTGACTAACAAGTAGTTTACCCCAATTTTAGAGTGACTAACATGGAAATGTGCTGTCAGCATTTCATTACCATTTAACAGTGAAGTGGTCAATTTGGTTAATTTCTTTTTAAGGTGATCAAAGTAACAAAAAAAAAATTAAAGTGACCAAAATAAGAACGACGCTTATTTAGAGTGACTAAAGGGAGAGTTTACCCTTATTTTTAAAATAACTTATCAAACTTTTGAACTTTATTAATGGGCAATTTACAAGAAAAGGCCAAAAATTTTCGAAATTTACCGAAAAGGGTCGGGTTGAAAAAAATTTATGGAAAAGGCCCGTTTCCCCCAAAAACGCTTCCACGTCAGCGCGTTTTTGGGGGATACGGACCAAAGGCGCGCCTTGTAGGGCGCGTTTTTGTCCACGTCAGCAAAAACGCGCCTACGTGGACGCGTTTTGCTGACGTGGACAAAAACGCGTCCTACAGGGCGCGCATTTGGTCCCAATGGTCAAATTTTTTTGACCGTTGGCTCCCCAACGGTCAAAAAAAAAAACTATAAAAACCCCCCACCCTTTATTTTCTTCACATTTCAATCCTTTCTCAATATTCTCTCAATTTTCTCTCAAGGTCCTTGAAATTTACGCTCAAATTTCAAAATAGTCCTTTACTATTTACGAAAAAGCCCTTCATAATTTTTTTAATATATTTTTATCGAAAAATTTTAAAGCGGATTACAATGGCCGGGGAATTACTTCGCCTAAACGACAAACACATCTCCGTCGAGCAAATGAAAATGGTAAGTTTTAATTTTAATTTTGCAATAATATTTAATTTTTTTTCCAATTATGTAATTTTAATTAATTTTTAATTTTATTATTTTTTAAACACTCTGTAGATCGGGTGTTGGAATGTTATATTCGCAACATGTATGGTCCCCCATCGCCGTTGATCGAGAATTACCTGCGGGAAGCGGGTTTTTGGCACGTGGCCACGATAGGCCGGGGGTTCAAGTTGGAGCCGGCTTTGATCGTGTTGATTGAGAGGTGGAGACCGAGAGACCACACTTTCCATCTCGCCATGCGGGAGTGTACAATCACTCTAGAAGATGTGCAATTGCGCTTGGGATTACGGTGGATGGGTCGGTAGTCACCGGGTCCGTAATATCTACCAATTGGATGGCCGCATACTACGAGCTTCTGGGTGCCATTCCGGATAGAATTCGAGAAGCTCGGATCGATATGGCGTGGTTACGAGACACATTCCCAGAGCCGAACGAGGGTTCGACCGAAGTAGAAAGAATACGGTATGCTCGAGCATACATTCTTCAAATAATTAGAGGCTATCTGATGCCGGACCTCTCTAGAAACCTCGTCCACCTGAGATGGCTCCTGAAACTTGTTGATTTCAGAGCAGCCGGTGAATTGAGTTGGGGTCCGCCGTCTTTGTCGAGGTTGTACCGGGAGATGTCTGGGGCGAGGCGACGCTGCCGAGTAAAGCAAAAATCGGAGGTTGCCTATCACTACTGCAGTCATGGGCATGGTTTCGATTTCCATTTTTATGCCCTCGAGTCGACCACCCATATTCATTCCCACTGATAATGAGGTAAATTTAATATTATATTTTACAATTATTTCGTAGATTTATAGTATAATTGCATGCTAAAAGTTTATTTAATTAGGTGGAACCATCCGGCGAGTCATGTTGGAATACCTAACTCGCTTGAGGATATACGGCTCCTGTTGGACCAAAGGTTGGAATCACAAGTAAGTTTCGAATTTTGTTATTATAATTTAGTATTTCGTATGTAGTGTCTAATATTAGGTAAATAACTAAAATTTTCGTAATGTTAATATAGTTTGAATGGACACCGTACGACGAGCCAAAAATTCGTGCAGTAATTCCGGAGGAGTTCCTCCAAAATCCGAACGATTGGCACGTAAAGGTCCCATTGATCACTTACTCGACCGTGGAGATGCACCAGGCAAATCGGGTTCTGCGGCAATTTGGATTTCGGCAACCGATTCCCGTGCCACCAGAGGTGCTCGATGATGAGCACAAAGTAGACTTACGGCAAGCACACACGAATTGGCCAAGATTTTGGCCAGAACATATCGAGACGTGGGAGAACCGATATGACTATATACCTGACCGGGAATCGATAGTCGTTCCAAAGTTAGCGTGCGTGCCGGAGTACATGCCATGGTTTAGGATCCATGGCAAACCGTATCTGTTGTCGGAAGAAGAGAGGCGACGGTAACTTCGAGAGCGAAGAGAACGTCGGGCCCTTTTACATCCAAGTGTACACGATAATGGCCGCCAACAATACCTTGGTTCGGTCTGTCAAACTCCGTGACACGAAACCATAGGTTGTCGCGATCGTGACACACTGTGTGCATGGTGTTCGCCCGTGCCTTCCCACAGTTGATTTCTTGCAAGACATTCGGGCTCCATACATGGCCTACTTCCATCTACCCTCTATAACTCGCTGCTCTCTTCGGAAATAGTTCTGCTAACCGAAAATATGTCTCTCGCACAACTGATGTAATCGGCAGATGACGGGTTCCTTTTAGAACAGAATTTATGCATTCGGCAAGGTTTGTGGTCATATGCCCATATCGTAGGCCGCCGTCATATGCTTGTGTCCACTGTTCGAAAAGAATATTGCACAGGTAGCTTACGCTTTCGGTGTTATCTGAGCGCAAACTGGCCAGCATCTCGTGAAAACGGTCTTTATTGATCTCATACCCTGTCAATATAAGTTGATAGCGAATATTACATACCACTCTTCAATTGCGAATACATTGAATTTTTCAAAAGAAATTGTATTAATAGATATTTCATACCCATATCGATCACTTGCCGTTTCTGTCTTTTAGATCGATGTTGCCCATAGTAGTTGGATGCGACATGCCTCAGGCAATATCGATGGTGTGTGCGATGCCACATGCTTCCCTGGCGTTCTATTGCCGCAAGTATTCCAGGGCCCCGATCCGATATAACGCATATGTCAGGTTGGAGGCAAACATGCCTCCTTAACCTAGATAGGAAGAAGTCCCAATCATCAGCTGACTCCCCCGGTGTTATTGCAAACGCAATCGAAAGGATTCTCCCACAGTCGTCTTGTGCCACAGCTAGCAATAGCCGATGCGTATATCTACCATACATAAAGGTACCGTCAATTTGTACCAATAGCTTGCAGTATTTAAAGGCATCTCGGCATTGCTTAAATGTCCAGAACAGATGCTTGAACACTGCGCATCCATGGAGCAGACGATCGTTGTAGTACGCAGGTTCCGTTTCAAGGTCTATCTTGCTGCCTGGGACATATCTCTCCAGCACCTGACACCACTGCCACACTTCATTATATGAAATGTCCCACCCACCGTGTAACCTTTCTAACGCCTTCTGCTTGGCTATCCAAGCCTTTCTATAAGAGGGCTTGTACCCCAATTGGCTACGAATACTGCCAATTAAGGCCGGCACCGTAGTCTTTGGATCGGCCTTCAACGTCGGGATTATTATGTCAGCCAACATGCCTGAATCCATCTTCGGATGATCTTGTGTTACACCTGTCAACGAAGTACGTTAAACAATGCAACATTACATATTACTACTGTTATTCGAAATCACTAAACACATAGTGATACTATACCTGCAAGACATGTATGTCGACCTTTGTACTTTTTTATCTCCCACAACCCTGTCCTTTTCTTCTACGACGCCATGATTTTCCATGGACATGTGCCATCTTGCACTGCACACTTCACCTCTAACTTATCGAGCTTCGATTTAACCACCTTGTAGTTAACCCCGTTCTTAATGCTGTACTGTTTCAATGATGCAAGAAAAGTATTCTTGTTGGAAAACTGGTTACCAACTTCTAATTGGTCGGAATCCAACGAAGAATCTGTACGGTCACGCGTCCGGTGTGTTAGTTCAGGAAATTCCAATGCATCATCTTGAGATAGATCGACATTATGCATGTGGGCTGTGAGGCGAGTGCACGCCTCGAATAGCGAGATCTTCTTCTTCTTCGTCCGAATCGCCTCAACGCGTCATCAGTACAATTGGAGCGGGCTCGGTTGAGAAAATAATCCAACTTCTGCACCGTCGGGCCCTGGCTCCCGAGGTAGATTCACATCGGATTCATCGTCCGACCCTCCATAACCTGCAACAAACGAGGGCCCCTCGCCGGTGGATGTCGCCGGAGTACATCATCCCTCCTTAAACATCTTTCGTCATGCATTCCAATCGTATGTGGATTGCCAACCACTGTGAAGTTGACGACGTCCCCAATACGTATTTCTATCATCGGACGTCGACTGACGGATATGCATATCCCATCCACCAACCGAGTGTCATGCAGGGGTTATGTTTTCCATACTACGATCGCACACACGGCACTTCGTGTTTTGCCTCCCACTTACAGTGTCGGCTTGGTCGTGTATTCCCCGAACGGCGATGAGATGTCGAGGTCACGAAAGATCACTTAGAGATGAAAATTCTACATATACCTCCATATAGGGTGATCCACTGGCAAGATGAGTCTCCACCATTGCCTCAAAGCCCCGAGCACCTTTGATATCGAACGACTCATATCTCACCGGATCAACCGAAGCGCAAAATCTATACTTAATACACTCGAACTTTCATTGGCGTTGTTCCAAATATTTTACGCCTAATTCTTTTACTGTTTCTACCAAATCGATGTTCCGATTGAAACTCGGGCCATGTTGTGTTCTCCGATAAGAAAACAACGCCATTTTCGGTGTCACGAACTTCACCGTCATAGTAAATGACAGCATTAATACGTTCACTCATTTTCAATTTTTTCCCTTTGCCTCAATTTCCCTTATGCAACCCGAGAATGAAATTTGACCGATTTATAGCCTAATTTTCTTTGGAGGCTATCAGAGCAAAAAGCGCGTCCACGTGGGAGCACTTTTCAGTACGCATGCTGACAGTGCACCCTGCTGGAAGCGTTTTTGGCCACTGTTTGTTCAGAAACGTCTCCTCAAAATTATTTTGCCGGAGACTACTGTAGCAAAAGCGCGTCCAAGTCGGAGCGTTTTCCAGTACGCATGCTGTTTTTGGCCACTATTTGTTCAGAAACGTCTCCTTAAAATTATTTTACCGGAGACTACTGTAGCAAAAGCGTGTCCACATCGGAGCGTTTTTCAGTACGCATGCTGTTTTTGGCCACTGTTTGTTCAGAAACGTCTCCTCAAAATTATTTTGCCGGAGACTATTGGGCCAGAAACTTCAACAAAACGGGGGGTGGAGGGCAAAAACGCGTCCATGTCAGCGCGTTTTTGGGGGATACGGCCCTTTTCCGTAAATTTTTTTCAACCCGGCCCTTTTCGGTAAATTTCGAAAATTTTTGGCCTTTTCTTGTAAATTGCCCCTTTATTAATTAATTATATATGTATTCATGTATTTTTATTGTATCCTTCTAATTTTTTGAATTATTTTATATTGTGTATACAAAATTTCAATTTCATCCCATATTTAGTATAATTTCCTAATGTAACTCATGTCTATGTTTTTAAATATATATAATTTTCACACATTAAAAATTAATTGCATGTATATTTTGGCACATTATGGGTATGTTTCATGCAAATAATATTTATAATAAATAACATTTTATAAACCAAAGAAATTGGAATCATAATTTAGGTAATGGTACAATATTTTTAAAATTAATTTGTGAAATATAAATCAATTATGTATTATATATTTATTATAATTAAAAATATTTAGTGATGTATCTTACAACTTTTATCAACTATATAGTTAGGGGAGAGGTGGAGAGCAATTGGTTTTTTGAACCGACTTAATCAACTTTAATTTAAGAAAATTGTCCGATCGATTTTAGTTGAGAAAACTGACCAAATCGAACCAACTTTGATTTGGTTAGTTCGGTCGATTAACCAACCTTGGGTTATTGGGTTAGGTTTATATGGTTATTTATCTATTATCTAATATAAAATATAAATATATTTTAAATAATTTAAAAATAATATAGAATAAGTCGAATCGGTCAGATCAGTTCTCAGAGTCAAAAATCGATAACTGACTAAATTAATTGATTAAACCGATGTCAAAACCGACCAACCCGTCCCAACCGACTAATCTGAAACTAAAAAAACTGAATGGGTCGAATTTTTCAGTTTTCTAAATTAAAACCGAAAAATTGCTCTCCCCTAACTATAGCATTCAAGGTAACTCATGGAGTTTGTGTAAACTTCAGTGATAATGATAAATAAAATAAAATAAAATAAAAAAACTTTGACCATTCGTGCTTTGATCATTTTCCTATGTTTACTTTTTATCGTATATTTTTTCATCCCTTATTATAGATAGTTTTTCATAATAATTTCATTTCAACTGTAAATTCATATACGTAAGATACTAAAATATAACAAATATTTAAATAAATTATCTTAATGACCAATTTAGGAAAAGAAAATTAAATGATGTAATTCGAGTAGTAGACTCACCCTAGACCTACCCATGCGTCAAGCTTAGACAAAAAATTTTATCCCAAATTCAATTTAAATAATAAAAATATTTTTATTTTATTTTATTTTTAAATAATGTATTCATAGGGATTCATTTGCATAAATTACGATGTCCCTTCGACTCTAAATAACTAATATAAATTTAATTTTAGTAATTAGGAAAATCAATTATCAATATTATTACAATCTGAATATAAAATTCAAATAAAACTCTATTATTCCAATATATTTTATTTTAAAATTTAATTTTTTATAACTATAGAAATATTAATTATCCATATTATTAAAATTTGAATATAAAATATAAAAAATATATTATTCAATAATATATGTTTTGTTGATATGTTGCATGCTTCAATAAACATTTTTCATACATAAAACAATATATTTTTGGAAGATGCCACAATGTTTGAAAGGTTGGTTTTTTTGTAAATTAAATAAAAGGGATAAATATCAAAATTGTATATGAACTTTGATTTAATATATAATTTGATACATGAGCTTTGATTCTGTGTATTTATACACATTAAATTTTGATTTTGGTTCAAATGTATACATAAAATGTAACGCCCCTCACTTGAATTGACTGATTTAACATGAGCAAAGGATGTCACATTTGGACACTAAAAACTACTTAATTCGAACATCAATTTCAAAACTTTGTTTTAACATAAATAGACTTATTTGAAGCTATTCAAGTCATTTCTAGGCTTCCTTTAAAGCTTGGTTACAAACGGGATCCATCCAGGGCCTATTCGGATCAACAAAAGGTAAATAAAGTCAATGTCGCGACACTGATGGTAGAATACTCCAATGTCATCTAATGTCACAACACTGATATGTAATGTGGTGACACTAAGGGTAGATCACCCGAAACATTTCTGAAACATCTAAAACCAAGTCTAAACTATCATCAATCATTCTATAAACCATTTCAATTTTTAGCTCAACTGTAGGCTCAATAGAACACATAGGATATGCAGAAATAACACTGAATCATTAGCACAAACGTGCATACACTATCTTACACAGAAGTGTAGAGTTAAAGAATTGCACTGAAGTACAAAATCACTAGATTGCACTAAAATTTCGCTATCACTAGCGTGGATGAAAATTTTCTAATGACATGTCATCTATACCCTATTAGTTCACATCTTGTCTACATGGACATTAAATTCATCACATTCACTCAACAATTAAAGACAATTCAGACTTTATTTTTTTACAATTTAATCATTATTAACATGAAAGCTTACTATACTTTATAACTCCACTATAATATCACTTTTCATTTATTCACTATTACATCACACTTCATTCGAACCCTATTTATCAATATTTTAGTTCACATGTCTACTTTGTACACATTACAGTCTAGTCCCTTTTACTATTATTTCAATACACTTAATCTATTCACTTTGTAATTAAAATTCCATTCGTATTTTCACTACTCATTAATCAATTTTCATATATAATATTGACATATTCGCATATAAATTAAACATAAAACCTTTTAATATTACTTACAATGAGGTTAAATTAGGTAAAGTAAAACTCTCGAAGTACTTACAATCAAGTGTTTGGATGAGCTTCTTTCTTCTTTCTTCACTCTTTTGCTACTTCTTTCCCCTTATCAAGACCTTGTTGATCACCTCTCTTCTCTTTCTCTTCATTAACATATCGCACATATACAAGATTTAATCTCAAAACATAATCACATATCACTTCCATGCACTTTTAATGAAATAAATATGAGATTCTTGAAGAAATTTTATCATCCTTATCTTGAACTTTTACCCAAAACCCTAACTTCACTTTTCTCTCTTCCAGTACGAGCACTAGTTAACTTTACAAGAAATTAAGCTTGCTATGAGATTGCTCTATTGATTTCAGTAAAAACCTATAGAAGAATTTGGAGTTTTTTAGCTTGAGGTGGTTGGAAATGGTGGAGAGGACTTATTTGAAAAAAAAAAAGTTTTCTTCATACATGGATGAAGATTACATGAAGATGGAGAAGAAAAATGGTAAAATTCTACATACTTCTACCAAAATATCTGATTAACTTAATAAGTAAAATATTAAAATGTTATATAAAAAAAAATCTACCCACCATCATTTCCATCATCATCTAAAAGTTCATAATTTTCCAAAAAATATAAGTTTTTTTTATAATTATCTATTTTGGAAAAGACCATTTTACCCCTTATCAGTCTCTCCAATTTCATATTTGTTTCATGAAACTCTTATGGTATAGTTACACTTCTAGTCCTTCCTGTTTCTCACTTCACTTCAATTTAGTCATTCTTATTTTTAATTCTAACACTTTTGTCCCAACATTTTTCACACTATTACAATTTAGTCAATACCTCAAACAATTTCTCTCAATTCAAAAGTCTTTTAAATTTCCTACGGTATCCAACTACCTTCTCTACTAACACCAATGATTCCTATTTTGTTTACTTCGAAGTTTCTAACATGTGCAAATCTCGAAATAAAACTATTCTCATCTCGGGGTGTTAGAGATGCTACATAAACTCTTATTATGATTTAATTCTACACATTTAAGGAAATAAATATATTAATTTATTTTTATATCAAATAAGTATAATTTCTTGTGTATATAATATGTAAATATAAAATGTGTTATATCGATAATGATATTAGATCTTTACAAAAAAAAAAATCAAATCAAAATCTCTTGTATAACATTACACAAAATTAAAATTTGAACATAACATTACACATTACACCATAATTCGTATATAAATTTGAGATTTATCCCTAAAAAAAATTTCATCAAAAAATTAAAATAAATATAAACTTTATTTTAGAAATAAAGCAAGTGGATCTCACAAGTATTGAATATATAAAGAGGCTGTAATAATGATTATGAGCTGAAAACAAAAATGTACCTAAACCATGTGTTAGATGTGGGCAGAACAGAAGGGATGATGTCTTCTTCTATAAGCATTTTGTATTTAAAGCTTTTTTCCAGTGGACCTCCACCTTTAGGGTACGAACTTTTTTTTATATTATCTATATATAATAAATATTTAAATAAAGTCGATTGAGTCTTAGTTCGATATGGTCCATGTAAGAGGACGTGGGTTTGAGTGCGTTGAAACGCATTATTCTCCTATTCATGGATTGGGGAGAGGTTATGGGTAGTTCTAGGCATTATGTCAAAAAGAGCAGATATGACTAGAACTTATAATGAGATTGTTAAAAGAAAAAAAACTATATTGGTAGTCATCAAACTATTTTTGGTCATTTAATTATAAAAAGTTACAAAATGGTCATTTAATTATTCGACTTTTTTTTATCACTAGCTGTTAAATTATTGTCAATTGAGGAGGATTTAGGTTCAAGTGCGCTAAAGCGCATTATCTTCCTATTTATGGGTTGGGGGAAGGGCTATGGGTAGTTTTAGGCATTGTTTCAAAAGAAACAGATATAATCAAAACTTGTTAAAAATATTTAAATAAAAAAGATCACATATATTGAAATTTAAATTTGTTGAAAATGATTTAAAAAAAAAGTGTTTGTATAAAATAATTTGAATTAAATTTCAATTCTTCTTTTTGAATCTTAAAATTCCATGCATAAACAACAAAAACAAGCATGGTAAAGTGATTTTCATAGTTGGTCCACACTCATTATTGTCATCCGTAGTTTTTGTCAAAATTTGTTAACTTTTTAAACCCATTTAGAAATTGCAAAGTTTTAAGTTAATTTAATGGTAAAATTATTTTTGACCCCTTCTAAAATTTAAAATTCAATTGTGTCCTCTCCAAAAATGAAAATTTTTATAGTTCAAACCCTCGAAAAGTTGTAAAATTTTTGGACTTATAACATCTTTCCCATGTTTCAGCAGCAAAGCCCAACAACCCCATTGTTTCTTCAAAACAAGAATAATATGTACTATATATAGATAGTATTACAATCTACAATCAATTAATCTTTATTTTTCCTATTTTTTGGGCATGTGTAGTTTTAATCTCTGGATCTTATCTAAACCCAGGAAACTAAAAAAATCTCAAATAAAAAATTTTTATTTGTGGGTTTTATTTCAGTAAGGAGGATGAAATATTGTGATCCATTGAATCCCAATCTGTTTTCCTATATTTACTTCCATTTATTTTGTTTTGAGGATTTTGTCATGTGTTTCATTTGCAGAGTGTCATATATATTTTATCCTTAGGTGTAAAGTCACCCACCACCCACCCCTCATCACTCACCATACCTTGAAGCCCACAAATTTCTTTATTTTTCTCATAAAAATTAAAACTTGATAATAATTTATAGATATTCATTTATAATTTGAATGCAACCATACAAATTCTTCCAAGCAGTTCAGGTGGACAAAACCGATGAAACATCTTTTTCTTGAAATTCTATTAGAGGAGGCCCAGAAAGGAAATAAGCCTTCTAACACTTTCAAAGCAGTTTCTATTAATCGAGTTGTCGTAGCTATTTCTGAAAGATTTCAAGTCCAATGCGATGCGAAGTATGTTGAAAATTATTTGAGTACTGTAAAAAACCAGTGGCAGATTATATGCACAATTCGAGCTAAAATTGGTTTTGGATGGGATGATAACATGAAAATGATCACATGTGATAGAGCAGCAGTGATGGTAATATATGTATCTATATGTTAAGTATATTTCAATTTTTTTTTTCTTGTTATTCTAATTGTGTATAATATCCAACAGGCACACAAGAAGTATGAACCATTTTTTACTAAAAGCATTGATCATTATGATGAAATGGCTTTGGTTGTTCGCAAAGATATTGCAATAGGGAGTTCTGTCAGAACATTTGCTGACATGGATTTTGATGATGGTAACCAAGATTCAGTGCCTATAAACTGTGACAATGAAGAGATTAATGAGGTAAGAACAAAAGTGTTGTGCAGAAGCATGTAAAAGAGTAAAATTATTGTACTAAAAAATCACACTAAGTTCAATTCCCAGGAAAGAGAGGTGAATCACAAGGATCACTTAAGTACCAGATCTTTCCTAGCCAGAATATCCCTCTATCGTAATTTAATAGCACAATAAATAACTACAATCACACTCACAAGATATGAAAAATAAATAATAAAGAACACCATAATTTTAACGAGGTTCGGCAAATTTTGCCTACGTCCTCGGGCACTACCAAATATATTTCACTTCAAAATTACAAGTGAAAATATACAAATAGGGAGAGAGAACAATGCCTTAAGTAGAGAATGGCAAATGTTAGAATGAAGAAAATGAGCAATGGTTAGGCCTATTTATAGTTGAGTTTCAGGGATCAATTTGCAAAGTATCTATACAAATAGGGACCAAAATTGCAATTATCCCATGCCAATTTCAACTCAACTTTCGGTGCCTAATTTCTACACTTTCTACCTCCTCCATCTTTGACTTTTCAAATGGGTTGTTGCCAATAATCTCTACCTTGAAGATTTGATTAGAATAATCTTATCTTCGCACAATTCTTTCTGCCTTTGCCAACAATACTTGACAATGCCTTCTTCAACTGTTAAACTCGCAGGATATTGATCAAGTTCAAACAATGTTCGAACTTAGTTCCTGTTACCACCTTGGTCATCATATCTGCGGGATTATCTGCAGTCTTAATCTTCTAAAGACGAATTTTCCCTTCATCAATAATTTCCCGCACAAAATGGAATCGTACGTCGATATGCTTTGTACGTGCATGATAGATTTAATTCTTTGCTAAATGAATAGTACTTTAACTATCACAATACACGTTAATATGCTCCTGAACCAATCCCAAGGTTTTAACCATACCTTGTAACCAAATAGCTTCCTTTACAGCCTCTGTTACAGCCATGTACTCGGCTTCTGTGGTTGACAACGCAACTGTAGACTGTAGAGTAGACTTCCAACTTATTGGTCCTCCAGTAAGTGTAAACACGTAACAGATAGTTGATCTTCGTTTATCCAAATCACCGGCATAGTCAGAATCAACGTACCCAATAACACATTCACCAAGTGTATTATCCTGCTGAAACAGTAATCCAAAATCCACGGTCTTTTGAATATACTGTAGGATCCATTTTACAGCTTGCCAATGTCCTTTTCCAGGATTATTGTAACGACCCGAAATCCATGGGCACCAGAAAAAAAAAAGTGTTATCGGGCCTCCGTCTTAGTAAATCAAGTTAGTAAATAATCATTAGGAGTAATTATGAGTCTAGTAGTGTGTTTAATTAGATTTTTATTTAGTGAATTTAGCTTAATTGAGAGAAATTAGGAAAAAGGACTAAAGTAAGTAAAGAGTAAAAGTTTAATCTGAGATTTTTATGTATTAAAATATATTATTATAATATTAAATAATTATATTAATATAATATTATATTATATAATAAAGTAAATAGTAAATGAAATAGTAAAAAAAGAAGCAAAGAAGAACAGAAAAGAACTGAGAAGTTTTCGAAACAGAGGAAAGGAAAGAAAGAAAGAAAAAGAAAGGGGAAAATTGAGGTTTTAAAGCTTGGAGTTTAATTAGGTAAGTCAATCAAGTTCTATTCTCTTAATTTTGATGTTTTAGAAGCTTTAAAGCAAGATTTTGATGAAAGTAAGTTGATATTTTGAGAGTTTATTGGTTTTCAAGTATAGTTGATGTTGAAGAAAAAGATGAATTAGAGACTAAATTGAATGAAATCTAAGTTAGAATTAGTAAAAAGGGATTAAATTGCAAGGTAAGCTATAAGTTTTCTACTATAGGGATTAATTTGGAAGAAATTATGAATTAGGGTTTTATTATGAAAATTATATAATCAAGTTGAATATGGAAGGAATTTAAGTAGAATCAAAGCATGAATTAAGTTAAGAAATAAGTAAACTTAACCAGGATTTAATTGTAAAATAAGTCATAAGAAAACAGATTTAGGACAGCAGCAGTAGAGTAATTTTGAAAATTCACCAAAAATCGTAGAAATGGAATTAGAAGTTGAGTGAGATATGAAATTAAAGCTTATTGAGTCTATTTTCATATGAAAGAAACAGAGAAAGCAAATAAGTTCTTTATTATGAGATATTTAAATTTTAGTGAAACTGGTTCAGGGTGATTTCGAGATCCCCTGTTCTGACTTGTAAAAATAATTAAAAATTGTATAAAAATTATTTTGGAACATAATTTATATGGTTAGATTCCTGAATGAGTCTAGTTTCAAATGAGCTAAACAAGGAGGCCATCTAAATTCTGTACAAAGAGTAATTTAATTCGTAGTGAAGAGAGGTCAGAGCAGTTGGACAGTGAAACAGGGGAAACTTTAAGAATAATCTGGTATTGATTGGCCATACCAAAAATTCTGAAAAATTTACAGTAAAAAGATATATGAGTCTAGTTTCGGGGAAAATTTACGGATCTTAATTTGGAGTTCCGTAGCTCCAGATATAGATGATTTAGTGACAATGACTCAGGTAGACAGCCTAGAAAGAACTTATAAGTAAATAATAGAATTGTGTATAAAAGATGTGGAATGAAGAGGAAGAGTAGAAATTGAATAAAATTCAATTATTTATTTTAATTTAATGTTGTAATTAATAATGTAAATTATTATTATTTTCGTAGCTAACAAGGAAAAGAGGCAGGCATCGGCATCCAAGGGAAAAGAAAAGATCATTGAGGAGTAAACGCGTGCATTTCGGTTTGTATTACTATAATTCAAACTATTTATTTATTCATTAAATGTTAAATTAATTTATGTATATGGTAAGTAAATTATAAGGTAAGTGTTTTTATTGAATTGAATGGAAATTGAGTTGAATGATGAATATGTATTGAAATTGAATTGTATCTGGATTGAAATGGAAAAGTGTAATTGATATTGAAATTGAATTTGTTATGGAAATGAAAATGAAATTGAGAACTGAAATACCCTATTAACTAGTCGGGCTGAGTCGGATATAATTGGCATGCCATAGGATTTGGAAGAGTACGGGATTTATCGGCTTTGCCGATCGTGCACTTTGTGTGTCGTAAAATCGGGCACTTTATGTGTCGTATTTTAGGCACCTCGTGTGTCGTACCGTGCACCTCGTGTGTGTCGCTTCGTGCACTTATGTGCCAGTATAACGATCAGTACTATGTACCGCTTTAGGCACAATGCGCCGTCTTCGTGTGTTTGGGTTGGAATCCGTGTATCCGTTAAAGTCCGAGTCTGTTAATAGGGGTAAATAAAGAAAAGGTTAAATTGAATAAAATGAAATGGTTGAGCCATTGGAAGAAATGCGAAAATAGAACATGAACTGAAAAATGTGATTGGAATATGAGTATGAGAATAGAAAGTATGAACCATTGGTTCAAGAAATGGATAGTGGCTCAACATGATTGTGTATTATTTCAATTGTTGAATAGCTAAAATTGAATTGTATGAATATATTGAGAAGGACAAACTTATATGAAAGTTATGTTTGAATTGGTTTAGTTAAATTAAAGTTATATGAATTAATGATATGATTATTATGTTTATAATTTGAATTATGGTAATACCACTCGAGTACATGTATACTCAAATGCGGTTGTTTCCTGCATGCGCAGTTGTAGAAGTCAAATCTCGAACCAAAGATCCGAAGCCGGACCCGACTTCAAAGAAACTTTTGGTGATGTATATTTCCTTTTCATAATGTGGCATGTACGTAGGTTGTGTATAAAGGTTATTATGTTTTGAATGTAAATGGTTAAAAATGTTAGTATTACAAGTTTAAGAATTATAATGAATGAAGTATATTTATTTTAATCTAACTAATATTTTGATGAATTTAAGTTGATATTATATTGATTGAGTTTGATTAGAAAGTATTTAGAATAGAAAATAAATATATGGGATGAATTGGTCGAATTGGTTATGATTGAAATGAATATGATTTAATTTACTGAGGTTTTATATAATAATAAGCGTAAATGTCACGAAATTTATATTAAACAAAATTTATATTCGTAAATTGTCTGATATGTCCGGTAATGCCTCGTAACCCTGTTCCGATGATGGTTCGGGGTTAGGGGTGTTACAATTATGCATATACCTGCTCACTATACTAACTGCCTATGAAATGTCGGGTCTTGTACACACCATTGCAAACATCAAGCTACCCACTGCATTAGAATACGAAACTTGCAACATGTATTCTCGTTTCGTATTCGTCGAAGGAGATAATTGTGCAGAAAGCTTAAAATGAGAAGCCAACGGGGTACTTACAGTTTTATTTGTCTCGTTCATCATGCCAAACTCATCAGTAATACCTTCTTCAAATACTGCTTCTGAGACAAGCTAACTCTGCCATGGGCTCTATCTCTACATATTTCCATGCCAAGAATCTTCTTAGCTTCACCAAGATCTTTCATCTCAAATTTGAGATTGAGTTGAGTCTTTAATCTCTCAATCTCAACTTTGCTCTTAGATGCTATTAGCATATCATCAACATATAAGAGCAAGTATATGAAAGTTCCTTCTTGTAGCTTCTGGAAATACACGCAATGGTCAAATTTACTTCTTGTGTACCTTTGCCCTTTCATGAACTGATCAAATCGCTTGTACCATCGCTTGAGATTGCTTCAATCCATAAAGCGACTTTGTCGGTTGCAAACCCGCTTTTCTTTACCAAGAACCTTGAATCCATCCGCCGAGTCATATAGTTTCCTCTTCCAAATCACCGTAAAAATGCGGTCTTCACATCAGTGAACTAGTTCAGGATCATATTGCGCAACCAAGCTAGCAAAATCCGAATAGACGAATGCTTCACAACCGGAGAAAACACCTCATTGTAGTCTATTCCTTCTTTTTGAGCATAACCCTTTGCTACCAATCTAGCCTTGTACCGAATTTTATTTTTACCAGAAATCCTTCCTTCTTTGCATATACCCATTTGCATCCAATTGCCTTCTTTCCTCGGGCGGTGTCATCAACTCCCAAGTCCTATTTTGATGAAGAGATCGCATTTCTTCATTCATGGCTTGCTTTCACTTTACACCATCAGGGTTACTTATTGCTTCTGTGTAAGTAGAAGGAGCATCTTCATCTGCAATTGGAAGTGCATAGGCCACTATATCATCAAAGCGAGCAGGCTCACGAATCTCTCTTCTTGGTCTCATATATGCAATTGAATATTGTTGCTGTAGAAGTTCTTGGGTCGGAACTTCTTCATCATTTGTTCCTTCAATATTAGCTGAATCATCATTAACCTTTTCAAACTCCACCTGCTGCAAAGTACTACTGGTTTTGTCATCCTTTTGTGAATTCTTTAACATGGTTGATTCATCAAAAGTCACATCTCTGCTAAAGACAATCTTCCTCGTATCAGAACACCAGAGACGGTATCCTTTTACTCCACTAGTTATACCCAAGAATAATGTTTTCTTTGCTCTTGGGTCTAACTTCGATTCTTTACATGATAATATGCAATGGAACCAAAAACATGTAAAGAATCATAGTCGATGAGCAGATTTACTTACACCCACATCTCCATAGGAGTTTTTCCATTTATTGCAAAATGATGGCAAACGGTTAATTAGATGGCACGCATATGTAATCGCCACACCAAAATTCCTTGCCCAATCCAAAGATTGGACAACATACATCGAACTTTCTCCAAGATAGCTCGATTCATGTGTTCTCACACCCCATTCTCTCAGTAGTGTATCCCAAACAAGAAGTGTCGCATAATGCCCTCATCTTGACATACTTGTAGAAATGGATCATTTTTGTACTCGCACCATTATCTAATCAAAGTCGTTTGACCTTTCGACCAGTTGAGTTTCCATCATCTTCTTCCATTTTAGAAATACATCCAATACTTCACTTTTTCTTTTCATTAGATACACCAATACTTTTCTTGAATAATCATCAACAAAAGTAACAAAATAGTGCATACCTCCCAAAGCCAGCTTTCGTGAGGTCCCCACACATCACTGTGAACGTAGTCCAGAATTCCTTTCGTATTGTGAATTACTAAACCAAACTTTACTCTCGTCTGCTTGCTCAGAACACACAGAATTCCAATTTGCAAGAATTTGCACCTTTCAACAAGCCTTGCTTCACCAAAATCTGCAAAGCTTTTTCACCAAAGATGTCCCAATCGCATATGCCATAACCTAGTAGCCTCTCGAATCGCATCTTTCACGAAATGTTGATGTTGATCCAATAACTGTACTTCCATTTAAAAAGTACAAGTTATTTCTTCTTGTGCCTTTCATCACCATCAAATTCCCAGCTACTACCTTTAGTAATCCATCTCTCAAAGTGATTTTGAGCCCATTTAGATTCTAAGGCCCCTAATGAGATGAGATTTTTCTTCAAGTTTGGTACATAGCGAACATCACCAAGACTTGGATTGAGTCAGTCGTGATTCTTCAATTGGATTGTACCTACTCCTATTGTCTTACAAGCACTGTCATTGCCCATAAGAACAACTCCACCTTTTAGTTCTTTAAAACTAGAAAACCAGTCCTTATTAGGACACATATAGTAAGTACATCCCGAATCCAAAATCCACTCATCAGTATGACATGCCATTGCCATGCCAACCAAGCTAAAGTCTGACTCGTCATTATGCTTCGCTACACATGCATAAGAAATAACCTTGCCCTTTTGTAACTTAGGACAATTCTTTTTCCAATGCCCTTTCTCGCGACAAAAGGCACACTCATCTTTAGCGGGTCTCCCTTTGGACTTTCTCCTTCTACCGCTTTGTTTGCTGCTTGAACGACTCTTCATCATTAAGACTTTTGCAGTTGTATCTCTGTGATCTCTTTTATCTTTCTTTCGAGTCTCAGATCTATATAACGCACTACAGACTGCATCAAATGTGATTGTGTCCTTCCCATGAAGTAATGTGGTGGTAAGATGATCATATTCATCAGGAAGGGAATTCAACAACAATAATGCCTTGTCTTCGTCTTCAAATTTCTTATCCAGATTTAGCAAGTCTGCTAAAATTTTATTGAATAAGTTCACATGGTCATTCATCGACATACCGGGTGCATATGTGAATCAAAAAAGTTTCTTTTTCATATAAAGCCTATTTTTAAGGCTTTTCATTAGAAACTTTTCTTCCAGTGTATCCCACAACTTCCTCGCTGATGTCTCCCTCATGATAGAGTACTTCTGCTCTTTGGCCAAACATAGACGAATTGTACCACACGCTTGTCTATTAATCTTGGCCCACTCCTTGTCATCCATCTTGTCAGGTTTTTCTTCAAGAGCTATATTTAGCTCTTGCTGACATAAGACATCCAGGATCTCACATTGCCACATACCAAAATTATTGGTACCATCAAATTTCTCTACTTCAAATTTTGCATTGGTCACCGTAGTCCTTGCGATGACGATGCCTGTGCCATTTTTCTCCTCAATCCCAACCATCGATATCGTGAACAATTATCGATATCGTGAATAGTGCCACAAACGGTCGTACTCTCCAAGTACGAACCTAGCTCTGATACCAATTATTGTGCGGAAGCGTGTAAAAGAGTAAAATTATTGTACTAAAAAATCACACTAAGTTCAATTCCCAGGAAAGAGAGGTGGATTACAAGGATCACTTAAGTACCAGATCTTTCCTAGCCAGAATATCCCTCTGTTGTAATTTAATAGCACAATAAATAACTACAATCACACTCACAAGATATGAAAAATAAATAATAAAGAACACCAGAATTTAACGAGGTTCAGCAAATTTTACCTACGTCCTCGGGCACTACCAAATATATTTCACTCCAAAATTACAAGTGAAAATATACAAATAGGGAGAGAGAACAATGCCTTAAGTAGATAATGGCAAATGTTGGGATGAAGAAAATGAGCAATGGTTAGGCCTATTTATAGTTGAGGTTCAGGGATCAACTTGCAAAGTACCTATACAAATAGGGACCAAAATTACAATTATCCCATGCCAATTTCAACTCAACTTTCGGTGCCTAATTTCTACACTTTCTACCGCCTCCATCTTTGATTTTCAAATGGGTTGTTGCCAATAAAAAGTATCTTCGTCTGACACATCTAAACATAAAAGAAAAAATACTCAAGAAAGTGTCATTAATGAACAAATTAAATTTGTGGGTGAACAACTTGGCAAAATTACTAATGCTTTGGAATAATTTACTGCGGATAAGACACCACATCTTTATGAAAAAATGATGTCGGTGGAGGTAAAAGGATTTGATGATGACTTTCTTTGTAGTATGTTTGATTATCTTGTGCCTCCATCTTTGACTTTTCAAATTCTAAATTGACAAAATTTGACGGAAAATGTTTATGATTTTAATGATTGAACTAAGATTTTCAAATAAAAAATATGTGGTACAAGGACTAAATCTTAAATTTTATCAAATTACAGCAACTAACCACATATTTTAGCCTTGAAAATGTATTAGAAAAGCCCATAATTGCCGTAAGGAAAACCTTTTTAATTAGTATTTGTTTGATGGGAAACTTCCTGCATTGCACTTTGCAGAATCTTATTGAGATTTTTATTCAACAACTTGATTAATATTAATTTCAGCACATAGGACTTGGGTATTTTTTTAATTGGGTCCATTTTATAATTTGTATTTGTAGACATTGATGAAAACAATTATTTAATTATAGTTTTTTTTAATTTAATGCATTAATTCCTTGAAATTTTAAAAAAAAAATAATTATGTTATACCCGTCTTAACATCCCGTGCCACCGGTTGCATCGTGACAATATTATTAAGGGCAATTATCACATTAGATTTAATCTCATTAATATTTTTGACTCGTCAATCTTTCATTACTTGTTGAGGTGTTTACTTGTTAATCTTCGGATATTTACTTTATTTTGCTTATTGTTGAGGTGATTTATCATGATTTATTGATGGTATATTAGACTTATGCATTGATTATTAAAAAATATATCATGAAGCGGGTAAAGGGGAACTTAAAAGTAAAAGCAAATCAGTTTGGTGGAGGGTGAATTCAAGCCAACAGCATTCTGGTTCCACCTTGAACTGATTGACAAAAACGTGAAAATTATGGAAAATGCAGCAAAACTTTGGCAATTGACAGATATATCTCTATAAATACAACAGCGTAGGAGCTCTTTGTGAATATCACAACAAGAGGATATCGTCTCATTTTTATAGTTTGAAATTACTAGGTAGAGAAATGTCTTCCATGTCCAACGTCAATCGTCGCTTCGTCAACTATCATCCTAGTATTTGGGGTGATATTTTCCTTTCATGTCCCTCCAAAATGGTAAACAATTACGTCTGCTTGCAGATCTGATTCATATATAGATGTGTTTGCATGCAAATACAAATATATTTATGTTTTAATTTCTTCTCTGTGTGTCTGTGTTTGCATGTGAGTATGAATGAAAGTGATTGCCACCCCTAAACTTATTTTTATGATATTCTTATGAGCCTTAATTACAACTATGCAGAAAATAGATACTGCAACTCGACAAGAATACGAAGAACTGAAACAAGAAATAACGAGGATGCTTATGGTGGCTACTGATGGATCGTCTCAAAGATACCGTTTAATTGCTACAATAAAACGCTTAGGTGTGAGTTACCTTTTCGGAAAAGAGATAGAGGATGCTTTACAGACTAATTTCCATCACCATGGATACAAAGCTGACCAAACTCTTGAGTATACTTCTCTTCAATTTCGATTGCTTAGAGAGAATGGTTTTAATGCTCAATCTGGTAAATTTATCTACTGTATGCACTCTATAAAAGATATTTATATATTTGGTGATGGTTCAAGAATTAAGATTTAATTTCTATATGTACAATTCCTTAATCGAACAGAAATATTTAACAATTTCAAAGATGACAAAGGAAATTTCAAGATATCCTTAACAAGTGATGTCAAAGGCTTGCTAGAATTATATGAAGCGAGTCATTTGCTTGTTCATGGAGAGCATATACTAGATGAAGCACTTGCTTTCACCACCACTTATCTAGAGCTTGCCCAAAGAATTGGCATTGAGCGTCCCCTTTCAGCACTAGTCTCCCATGCCCTGAAACGACCAATTCGCAAGGCTTTGCCAAGGTTAGAGGCAAGGCAGTACATTTCCCTATATCAAGAAGATGATTCACATGACAAGACGTTATTGAAGTTCGCAAAGTTGGATTTCAACTTATTACAAAATTTGCACAAGGAAGAACTAAGCAAGATCTCAAAGTGATTGCTACTTACTAATCCTCATATGAAATATCTTTTGAAAATTTCTCCAATAATTATTAACTTTTGAGGTAATAATGGTTTATATAATTTCAGGTGGTGGAAAGATTTAGATTTTGCAACAAAACTACCTTTTGCACGAGATAGATTGGTTGAATGTTATTTTTGGATATTAGGAGTGTACTTTGAACCCCAATACTCCTTTGCAAGAGAGATAATGACAAAAGCAATAGTCATGGCATCAACCATGGATGACATATATGATGTACATGGCACATATGAAGAACTTGAACTCTTTACAAATGTGATTGAGAGGTCTGCAGTATCTATGTTTACAGTATTACAATTAACTTATTCTATGTCTTCAAACAATTAGAATTTGACTGAATCTTATATTTGAATTTCAGGTGGGATACCCGCTTTATTGATCGGCTCCCAGCATACATGAAAGTTTTCTACAAAGCACTCTTAGATATTTATGAAGAAATGGAGAAAGTGATGACCAAGCAAGGAAAATCATACAGAGTCCAATACGCAAAAGAAGCAGTAAATTCACATTAATAAAACCCTTTTTATTTCATTTATCATTATTTATTTAGTTCAAAAGAGATAATTTCTGTGTATATATCTTTTTTTTTCTTTTCAATTTTCAGATGACACAATTATCTCAAGCTTATTTTATTGAGGCCAAATGGTACCATGAAAACTACGTACCGACGGTAGAAGAGTACATGAAAAATGCCTTAGTATCTTCTGGCTACCCCATGGTTACAATCACATCTTTTGTTGGAATGGGAGACGTCGTTACAGAAGAAACCTTCAATTGGGCATCTAACAACCCTAAAATCGTAAGAGCTTCTTCGATGATTGCCCGTCTCATGGATGATATCGTCTCCCACAAGGTACCAGCCATTGTACTCTTATTTCTTACTACTTTAATAGTCTCAAATGTTAGACTGCATAATGTTAGATTTTGGATTTGCATGAAAAAAAAAAATTTTATGGGCGCATGCAGTTTGAGCAAGAGAGAGGACATTGTGCATCGGCGGTTGAATGCTACATGAAGCAACATGGAGTTTCAGAAGAAAAGGCATGTGAAGAGTTAAAGAAGCTAATTGATATTGCTTGGAAAGATATAAACCAGGAGTTGTTGTTTAAGCCAGCTAGGGCTCCATTTCCAGTCCTTACTTGCGTTCTCAATCTTGCGAGGGTTATGGATTTCCTTTACAAAAAAGGAGATGGTTATACACACGTCGGAAATGTTACAAAGGCTGGGGTTACTTCACTGTTGATTGATCCGGTGCCGATTTGATGACGAATTTTGGATTTGAGGAAGCTGACAAACTGGCCAACTCCTTTCCCTTTAGTCTACGATCCAGGGAATTTGCAGTTTGCAGCATGTGTTTTTAAGCTGCTTTGTGATGGCTTTGTTATAGCTCAATCTGTTGTGTGCTGTGTGAGTTGGGTCCTGGTCTTTTTGTGCTGTGATTCTGTTTCTCAAATTTGTGTGGTTCATAATTGGGACATTTTAATTAAATATCTTTATTCAACTCGTATCTAATTAAATTTTGTTCTTAATTGAAATAATCAATTAAGCTTCTCCATTAATGAAACTCGTGATTGATCACAGTAATAATTAAAATAAATTAACGGACCAAACAAACGTGACATGTGGTAGATTTTGATTTAATCTAATATTATCTCATAAAAATTATTAAATACTTAAAAAAATATTAAAATTAATATAAACTTATAAATATTATAAAAATATAAAAATTTATATCAATTATAAAATTAAATAAAACATATTCAAAATTGTATAATAACATAAAAAAATCTTAAAAACTTATAAAAAAAAATTCATTAAAAATCATAAAAATATTAAACATTAAAAATTATTAAAATTCTTATAAACTTAAAAATCTATAAAAACCATAAAAACTTATAAACATTACAAAAAATCTAATAAATTATAAAAATTTATCAAATTAATAACAAATATTTAAAATTAAAGAAACCTATAAAAATCTTAAAAATATATAAAAAATATAAAAAAATTAAACCTCTAAAATCATAATGAACCCTGCATTACACCAATTGTTGAATAATGGAAATAATTATCAAATCATTATAGTCATTTTCATGTTGAATAAAATGTTCTCGGTGTTCCACAAATAAAATGATAACTATGGGATCCTCTCCTTTTTATTGATAAATTATTTTTTTTATATTTTATCTCTAATACCGTACATTAGTTTTGACCTTAAAAAGTTAAAAATTATTTGCTAAGTATTGTATGATATAAAAAAAATTTAGTATAGTTTGTTTGTTTTTTTAATCAGAAAAATTTTAGTATAGTTAGATACTATGAAATCAAAATTTTATTATCAAACTATTAGCATATGTTAGTATGAAATATTTTAACCAATGTTTTTAGAATTGTGCCGGGGTCGAATTGATCAGGCCACTAGTTCGTTAGTTCAACTAGTTTGACTGGCTCATCTAGTTCAATTAAATAAAACATTAAAATTAAAAAAATAAAAAATCGATTCAACTACTCAATTCATAAGTCAACCGAACTAAATAAATGTATATATATATATATTTTTTTTCATCTTACTAATAATTACTTGTAACGACCTCAAAAGTATGGATATCGAAAAATGAGTTATCGGGTCTCTATTTTTAGTAAACGGACTCATAAAATATTTATTAAAAAATATTTACAAAGTTAGTTGTGTGTTTAATATGGTTTTATTTAGGTGAATTTGACTTAATTAGAAGTATTTGAGAAAAAGGATTAAATTGAAAAAAGTGCAAAAGTTGAATTATAGATTAAAAGAAATTATGAAGGACCAAAATGGCAATTATGCCATTTTGTAAAGTTGAGGCGGTGTATTGTGTAAAAAATATGAGATTTTTAGTATATTATTATATTATTATATTATTATATTATTATATTATTATATATATAAAACAAAAAAAAAAGAAAGAAGAGAAACATAACAGAAAAGAAACAGAGAACAAGACGAAAGCAGGGGAAAGAAAGAAAGAAAGAAAGAAAAAGGAGAAATTGATGATTTAAAGCTTGGATGTTTAATAGGTAAGCTAATTTAGTCCTTTTCTTTTAATTTTGATGCTATATAAGTTTTAGAACAAAGTTTTGATGAATTTAAGTTGAAGTTTTTGAAGTTTTAAAGCTGTTGAATATAGCATATGATGAACAAAAAGATGAATTAGTGGTTTAATTGAAAGAATTTGAAGTTAGAATTGGGTAAAGGATTTAATTATAAAATAAGCTATAACAAAACTGTTTTGGACAGCAGCAGTAGAGTAACTTTGAAAAATCACCAAAAATCGTAGAAATAGAATTAGAAGTTGAATGAGATATGAAATTAAATCTTATTGAGTCTATTTTCATATGAAAGAAACAGGGAAAGCAAAGGAATTCTGTAATTTGAGATATTTATATTTTTGTAAGACTGGTTCAGAGGGATTTCGGGATCCCCTGTTCTGACTTTGTAAAATCATAAAAAATTGGAGAAAAATAATTAGAGGCTTAAGTTTATATTTTTAGAATTCTGAATGAGTCTATTTTCAATATAAATAAACGAGAACATCATATGAATTCTGTATGAAGAGATAATTAATTTTTAGTGAAGAAGGGTCAGAACTGCCAGACAGCAGAACAGGGGTAACTTTGATGAATAAACTGTACTAATTGGATAAACCAAAAATTCTAGAAATTTTATGGGAAGAAGATATGTGAGTCTAGTTTCAGGAAAAATTTACGGTTCTTCATTTGGAGTTCTTTAGCTCTGGAAATAAATAATTTAGTGACTATAACTCAAATGGACAGTTTTGAATATACTTATGAGTAATTAATGAAATTATTGACAATGTTACTTATAGCATGTTATATACATTAAGGATGTGGAATGGAGAGGAGGAGGAGGAAAATATGTATGAATATTTAGGTAGTATGGCTAATTTGAAATGTTTTAGGCTCAAGGACTAAATTGAATAAAAGTAAAACTTTGTGATTAATTTTGTAAAAATGTGGAAATAACCAATTTGCATGAAATGGATTATTTTATTATTTAAAATTGCAAAATTGAATGAAATTATTAATTTAGATTAAGATCGATCAAAAAATCAATGAAAATAGAAAATTTCCAAAGTGCCCTCGAATTTTGATATTTCTGCAAAATTTAGCTGTAAGTTCGTGTAACTTAATTATGTAATATAAGGGAATATAAGTTGATTGTACGTGAAATATTGATATGATGAATTAACTCATTTATGTTTATGAAGAAGAGATAATTGAATGATATTTTTCATGATATGTAAATATGTGATTATCTTTAATATGTTAATACAAGATAATTAAGTATGTTGAGATGAGTAATAAATTTATGTAAGACATGACGAGAAAAATAAATATGTTTAAGGGACAATATGTTTCAATTTGATTGGTTTCAAATATAAATGCTAAATGAAATAAAATGTCTGATAAATAAATTTGTAATTCCGGTAATGCCTCGTACCCTATTCCGGGGTTGAATACGGGTAAGGGGTGTTACATCTTATGTCAGCAAGAGCTAAATATAGCTCTTGAAGAAAAACCTGACAAGATGGATGACAAGGAGTGAGCCAAGATTAATAGACAAGCGTGTGGTACAATTCGTCTATGTTTGGCCAAAGAGCAGAAGTACTCTATCATGAGGGAGACATCAGCGAGGAAGTTGTGGGATACACTAGAAGAAAAGTTTCTAACGAAAAGCCTTGAAAATAGGCTTTATATGAAAAAGAAACTTTTTTGATTCACATATGCACCCGGTATGTCGATGAATGACCATGTGAACTTATTCAATAAAATTTTAGCAGACTTGCTAAATCTGGATAAGAAATTTGAAGACGAAGACAAGGCATTATTGTTGTTGAATTCCCTTCCTGATGAATATGATCATCTTACCACCACATTGCTTCATGGGAAGGACACAATCACATTTGATGCAGTCTGTAGTGCGTTGTATAGATCTGAGACTCGAAAGAAAGATAAAAGAGATCACAGAGATACAACTGCAAAAGTATTAACAGTAAGAGGTCGTTCAAGCAGCAGCAAAACTGGTAGAAGGAGAAAGTCCAAAGGGAGACCCGCTAAAGATGAGTGTGCCTTTTGTCGCGAGAAAGGGCATTGGAAAAAGAATTGTCCTAAGTTACAAAAGGGCAAGGCTATTTCTTATGCATGTGTAGCGAAGCATAATGACGAGTCAGACTTTAGCTTGGTTGGCATGGCAATGGCATGTCACACTGATGAGTGGATTTTGGATTCGGGATGTACTTACTATATGTGTCCTAATAAGGACTGGTTTTCTAGTTTTAAAGAACTAAAAGGTGAAGTTGTTCTTATGGGCAATGACAGTGCTTGTAAGACAATGGGAGTAGGTACAATCCAATTGAAGAATCACGACGGCTCAATCCAAGTCTTGACTGATGTTCGCTATGTACCCAGCTTGAAGAAAAATCTCATCTCATTAGGGGCCTTAGAATCTAAATGGGCTCAAAATCACTTTGAGAGATGGATTACTAAAGGTAGTAGCTGGGAATTTGATGGTGATGAAAGGCACAAGAAGAAATAACTTGTACTTTTTAAATGGAAGTACAGTTATTGGATCAACATCAACAGTTTCTGTGAAAGATGCAGATTCAGAGGCTACCAGGTTATGGCATATGCGATTGGGACATGCTGGTGAAAAAGCTTTGCAGATTTTGGTGAAGCAAGGCTTGTTGAAAGGTGCAAATTCTTGCAAATTGGAATTCTGTGTGTTCTGAGCAAGCAGACGAGAGTAAAGTTTGGTTTAGCAATTCACAATACGAAAGGAATTCTGGACTACGTTCACAGTGATGTGTGGGGACCTACGAAAGTGGCTTCTTTGGGAGGTATGCACTATTTTGTTACTTTTGTTGATGATTATTCAAGAAAAGTATTGGTGTATCTAATGAAAAGAAAAAGTGAAGTATTGGATGTATTTCTAAAATGGAAGAAGATGATGGAAACTCAACTGGTCGAAAGGTCAAACGACTTTGATTAGATAATGGTACTGAGTACAAAAATGATCCATTTCTACAAGTATGTCAAGATGAGGGCATTATGCGACACTTCACTGTTTGGGATACACTATAGTAGAATGGGGTGGCAGAACACATGAATCGAGCTATACTGGAGAAAGTTCGATGTATGTTGTCCAATGCTGGATTGGGCAAGGAATTTTGGGCTGAGGCAGTTACATATGCGTGCCATCTAATTAACCGTTTGCCATCAGCTGCAATAAATGGAAAAACTCCTATGGAGATGTGGACTGGTAAATCTGCTACTGACTATGATTCTTTACATGTTTTTGGTTCCACTGCATATTATCATGTAAAAGAATCGAAATTAGACCCAAGAGCAAAGAAAACATTATTCTTGGGTATAACTAGAGGTGTGCATGGGCCGGGCGGCCCGACCCGGCCCGAAAGCCCGCCTGAAATGTGGGAGGGTTTGGGCAAAAATATAGGCCCGAAAAATGGGCTTGGGCAAAAAAATGAGGCCCGTTTAAAAAATGGGCCGGGCCTCGGGTATGATTTTTTGGCCCTGGCCCGGCCCGAAATATTTTAATAATAATATTTTTTTTTATTGATAAAATGTTAACTTTAGTATTATATTTGATTTATTATATTTTTGTTTTTTTTGTTTTAATTTTTATTTTTATTTTTTAAAATGTATTTAATTTATTATATTTTATTTTTTAATAAAATAAGTAAAAAAATTATATTAGACGGCTGGGCTCGGGTCGGGCTCGGGCCTACCAATTTTATGGCGGTCGGGCTGGACAAATTTTCAAGCCCATATTTCGGGCCGGGCCGGGCTCAGGCCTACCAATCGGGCCGAAAATTTTAGTATAGTTAGATACTATGAAATCAAAATTTTATTATCAAACTATTAGCATATGTTAGTATGAAATATTTTAACCAATGTTTTTAGAATTGTGCCGGGGTCGAATTGATCAGGCCACTAGTTCGTTAGTTCAACTAGTTTGACTGGCCCATCTAGTTCAATTAAATAAAACATTAAAATTAAAAAAATAAAAAATCGATTCAACTACTCAATTCATAAGTCAACCGAACTAAATAAATGTATATATATATATATATTTTTTTTCATCTTACTAATAATTACTTGTAACGACCTCAAAAGTATGGATATCGAAAAATGAGTTATCGGGTCTCTATTTTTAGTAAACGGACTCATAAAATATTTATTAAAAAATATTTACAAAGTTAGTTGTGTGTTTAATAAGGTTTTATTTAGGTGAATTTGACTTATTAGAAGTATTTGAGAAAAAGGATTAAATTGAAAAAAGTGCAAAAGTTGAATTATAGATTAAAAGAAATTATGAAGGACCAAAATGGCAATTATGCCATTTTGTAAAGTTGAGGCGGTGTATTGTGTAAAAAATATGAGATTTTTAGTATATTATTATATTATTATATTATTATATATATAAAACAAAAAAAAAAGAAAGAAGAGAAACATAACAGAAAAGAAACAGAGAACAAGACGAAAGCAGGGGAAAGAAAGAAAGAAAGAAAGAAAAAGGAGAAATTGATGATTTAAAGCTTGGATGTTTAATAGGTAAGCTAATTTAGTCCTTTTCTTTTAATTTTGATGCTTTATAAGTTTTAGAACAAAGTTTTGATGAATTTAAGTTGAAGTTTTTGAAGTTTTAAAGCTGTTGAATATAGCATATGATGAATAAAAAGATGAATTAGTGGTTTAATTGAAAGAATTTGAAGTTAGAATTGGATAAAGGATTTAATTGTAAAATAAGCTATTAGAAAACTGTTTTGGACAGCAGCAGTAGAGTAACTTTGAAAAATCACCAAAAATCGTAGAAGTGGAATTATAAGTTGAATGAGATATGAAATTAAAGCTTATTGAGTCTATTTTCATATAAAATAAACAGGGAAAGCAAAGGAATTCTATAATTTGAGATATTTATATTTTTGTAAGACTGGTTTAGAGGGATTTCGGGATCCCCTGTTTTGACTTTGGAAAATCATAAAAAATTGGAGAAAAATAATTAGAGGCTTAAAGTTATATGATTAGAATACTGAATGAGTCTATTTTCAATATAAATAAACGGGAACATCAACGGAATTCTGTATGAAGAGATAATTAATTTTTAGTGAAGAAGGGTCAGAACTGTCAGACAGCAGAACGGGGGTGAATTTGATGAATAAACTGTACTAATTGGCTAGGCCAAAAATTCTGGAAATTTTATGGTATGAAGACATGTGAGTCTAGTTTCAGAGAAAATTAACGGTTCTTCATTTAGAGTTCTGTAGCTCTGGAAATAAATAATTTAGTGACTGTGACTCAAGTAGACAGCTTTGAATAAGTTTATGAGTAAAGGATTAAATTGAAATGTGAGCAAAAGTAAGAAAGGATGAATTTATCATAAAATACATGTTTATTTTATTTTATAGTACAGGAAATTATTTGATTATTTTTAACATATAAATGTTATATGTTTATATGAAATTGAAGAAAAAGAAAAGAAGAGGACCGAATTGAAGGAAAAGGAAAAGAGAAGGTTAAGGAGTGAAGGAAGAAGAAGAATTTATATCAACTCAACCTTTTGATGTAAATACTACAAGAATTTTAAATTATTGTTATTTATCTTTTTGAAATATTTATGTAAATTATTTAAATATATGAGATTCACTTTAATGCCCAAGTAGACGCGAAATTTAGAACTACTTCGGGATATTAAGGAACATTAGCACGCTGGTGCTCTCGATATTAGCACGTTGGTGCTCTCTCGATATTAGCACGTTGGTGCTCTCTCGATATTAGCACGCCGTTGCTCTCGATATCGCAAAGACGTCGGTGCTCTCGATATTAGCACGCCGCGGTGCTCTCGATATTAGCACGCCGCTGTTTCTCGAATATTAGCACGTTGGTGCTCTTCGATTATTAGCACGCCGCTGTCTCCGATATTAGCACGCCGCTGCTTTCGATTATTAGCACATTGGTGCTATCTCGCTCACTTGTGCATCATAATGCACCTCTGTATTTGTTCCGTATATCCGGTGTGTTCTATAAAGTCTACTTTGGGCTAAGAATGTGAAATGAGAACAAAGTGAATCACTGATATGTTAAGGTAATTTTTATAGCTTACAAAAGATAAGTTGAATTTTTATTATTGCAAGGCATAGTTGAAGAGACTTATATGTGATCCGATATGTAATAATTGAATGAGTTTAAAATGTTTTGTTATGATCATTTACTTATTTATTCTTGTAGTGCTTACTGAGCCTTCACCGGCTTAACGCGTTTATTTTAACGCGTAGGTATAATTAGACTGGAAGAGAAGTCTAACTAGAAGATCTCTTATCTCATCACATCCTCAAGGGCTTCAAAAGTAGGTACTATATTTTATATTAAAATGGCATGTACATATGTAGTTCAAAGGTGTTCCCATGTGATAGGGACTAAAATGTAGATTCTTGAAATTTTATCTATTTTCAGTTATTTGAAGTATTTTGGTATATATGGAATGAATTAATAAACAATAAATATGTTAGCAAAAATGGTTGGTAAGTTAAAATATTATATACAAATGTTTTAATTAAACAGTATCTGGCCATAAATGTTTTGGCACCAAATGTAATAGTCTTATACCGGGTCTACATGATTGAACCGGGTATAGGGGTATTACGTTACTTGTCTTGTACTGAGTGTTACTAAATTTATTCAATCTTTTTTGCTTTCTCCCAATACTTCTCCTCTCTCTACCAACAAAAATAATGTTGCAATTATCTATATTTGTTTAAATTTTCTTTTTATCATTTCTTTTATAATTTTATCTTCTTTACCCACATATTTATTAATAAATTAAATTTATAAAAAATATATTAGTACTCATTATAAATATTAAATTTATGATAATTGTTTATGAATAAATACAAAATTTAAATTAACATGCTATTCATACTTTTATCAATAATTTTAAATGCATCATTTAAATAATGAAATAAAAATACCAAATTTGCTTGTGAGTAAACTACAAATAAACCCCTTTAGGTTACATTTGGTTTGGTAGGCTTATGTAAAATAGATGTATTATGTTAAATAAGATTCAAGCTTCAAAATGATGGATAAAAGATAGATGTTATAACATCAAGGTGTTTGGTTGTTAAAAATTGTGATATATGTTACACTTCTTACCATGTATTTATTATGAATTAAAATATAATTTAAAATAATATATAATGAAATCAAATTATTTAAAAAATTATATTGAAATATTATAAATTAGAAAAATATTATAATATTCAATTTTATATTAATATTACTTTTAAAATTAATAAAAAATATTTTTATTAATATATATATTTTATAAAATATCATTTGATTTAAATTCCAAACGAGTCGAGTTGACCTGAGGACAATAAATGACGGACTAGGCTGACCTGGTCAGGTGAGTCACCCAACCCATGAATAGTTGTACTTGTAATATGTGGTTGTTGGGTGAGGATATAATCGGAACAAAAATAATTGAAGTTGAGTAAAAGATGGGTGATATTTAAAGCATACTTTCACATAGGTGAAAGCTATCACTCAAATTAAGTAAAAAAGCCACGAGACCTTATTATTTATCAAGATTACCAAATTTTTTTGTTTTTTAATATGTCACACCTAAAAATCGGGTTAAAAGAATCAAGTTTGTGAAAATAGAGAGTAGTCACGCCCCGATTTATAAGGTTATCATTGTGCGTTTGTTAAATAAAAAAATTATAAGCCTAGTGGTTAAGAAGTAGTGTAAGTACCCTTGAATACTACTCTAACATATTTAGAGGATTAATAAAAAAATATTTGTGACATTAATATGAAAATAAGTATGTGTATGAATGTAAGGAAATTTTCATGGATTAAGATGTGGAAATAATGAATTAGTGAGATAAATATGAAAATGATGAGTAAATATGAGAATTATTGTGAAATGAATATGTGTAAACTTTATGTTTAAAAGGTGTTGGATATAATTCATTGATAAAGTCGAAGTAGAAATGATTGGTTATGAAATGTCTTATTAACCGATAATATATTATGTGTATTTTGGTTGCCATAGAGTTATTAATAAGAATAATTTTGGTGTATGTGAAGGAGTCATGCAATGAGATATTAAAGTAGAAATGTGTAAATATGTTAACATGACAAATAAATGGGGGATAATTTGTTAAATTGTTAAACCTTACAAGTTGTAGATAGAATCGACAAATTATTGAAATGTGAACAAAAACGTAGGTGTAACACCCCAAAAATTAGAAGGTTAGAATTTTAAAATTTACTAATGTAATGGCCTAAATTCAAGGTTATCAGAACAATGGTTTCGTAACCATAAATCCGATTTAAAGAGAAATTTATTTTAATATATTTGCATGAATATTTATATGATAGGAAATATTTTTATAAATATTTATAAAATGTTAGTAATGTGGTATTAAAATTTCGTTAGAAAATTTTAACGTTTGGGTAGGTAATTAAATGAAAAAGACTAAATCGAAATAGAAGTAAAAGTTGAATTATAGATTAAAAGAAATTATAAAGGACCAAAATGGTCATTAAGCCATTTTGTATAGTTGAGGCTGTGGAACTTATAAAAATCTAAGATTTTTTTTAAAGAGAATTATTATTATAAACTAATATATATATGTGATATAAAAGAAACAAAAAACCAAAAAGAAGAACAGAGAGCAAACGTGAAGGAAAGAAAGAAAAAGAGAAAAGAAAGAAGAAAAGGGAAAATTCAAAATCTGAAGCTTGGAGTTTAATTTGGTAAGTTAATTAAGTCCTTTTTTTTATTTTGATGTTTTAGAAGTCTTAGAACAAAGTTTTGTTGAATTAAGTTGAAATTTTGAAAATTCTTAGATTTTTGAACATGAGTTATGTGGATCAAATTGATGAATTAGGGGGTTTAATTGATGGAATATCTAGTTAGAAATTAATTTTTAGGAACTAAATTGTGAAAATATTTGGAATTAAAGTCTATTACTGAAATTCTGATTCCCAAAGGTTATAAAGTAGTTTAAAGTGATAGAATAAAGTGTTAATTGAGAAAAATCAGCTCAATTGAGAAATTAATTGAGCAGGGACGAAATTATTATTTATTGAAAGCTTAAGGGAAAAATGGTAATAAACAGTTTGCACTAAAACAGTTTTGGACAGCAGTAGTAGACTAACTTTGAAAAATCACCATAAATTGTAAAAATCGAATTAGAAGATGAAAAAAATATGAAATTAAATTTTATTGAGTCTAGTTTCTCATAGAAGAAACGATTTAAGCAATGGATATGTAAATCATGAGATATAATGAATTTTGTGAGACAAGGTCAGAATGAATTCGGGTTCCTCTGTTTTGACTTTAGAAAATCATAAAAAATTGAAGAAAAATAATTATGGGCTTAAATTTATATATTTGGAATCCTTAATGAATCTATTTTCAATAGAAATAAATGAGAACATCATCCGAATTCTATATGAGGAGATAATTAATTTTTAGTGAAGAAGGGTCAGAACTGCCAGATAGTAGAACAGGGGTGACTTTAATGAATAAACTGTACTAATTGGCTAAGCCAAAAATTTTGGAAATTTTATAGTATGAAGATATGTAAGTCTAGTTTCAAAGAAAATTAACGGTTCTTCATTTTGAGTTCTGTAGCTCGATAAATAAATAATTTAGTGACTATGACTCAAGTAGACAATTTTGAATGAACTATAAATAATAATAAAATTATAGTGAATGCTAACATGTGAACATGAAATATATTGAATGGATGATTGAATTTATTTATTTAGATCCGGAAAACTCAAATACGAAGCTAGATCGAGGAAAGGAAAAAGTCTCGGATTAGTAGATTTTTGTGTACGAACAAGTATCGAGGTAAGTTCGTGTAACTTGAATTATATTCTTAAATGCTTGAAATGTATGTTATTGATGTGAAAATAATTTAAATGTTCATTGTATCGAGATTGATGATACATTGATATATTTGATAAAAAGGGAAAGAAATCTCGGTTGAATGAAAGGAAAATTCGATGGATCTCTGAAAAGGAATTGACAGTAAAAAGGATCTAGCCCGGACGGGTGATCCTATCCTGATATAGCCCTCCCGAAGAATATGTGGAAAATTCGATGGATCTCTGAAAAGGAATTGACAGTAAAAAGGATCTAGTCCGGACGGGTGATCCTATCCTGATATAGCCCTCCCGAAGAATATGTGGAAAATGGATTTATCCCGGACGGGTAATCCGAATTAGGTCTGAATTTAGCTGGATCGTAATTCGGATCCAAGCTCATTAGAGTAATTGTCGCTTGCAGGGATTTAGCCTGGACTGGTAATCCCGACAATACTCTATGAGTTTATATTACAGGGGATTTAGCTTGGACTGGTAATCCCACTGTAAAGATGAGGTTCGCGGGAGTGTACTCTCTGAAATGAAAATGTGCGCACATGAATATGAATTGACAGACCCGGATTTGTACACAAAAGTGTACCTCTGAAAATCCATCGAAATTCTGAGTAATTCAACGGGTTAAATAAAAAAAATTATTAAAGAAATGGAAATAGTAGTATTGATGAGCTCATCAATCATGGTGTGTATATTATTGATATATGGAAATTAAAGGACTAACTTGAATGTTGAGTTTGTGAATGTTAGGGTAATAATGCATTGAATGGATATATGAATATTTATTGCATTGTATTGAAAATATTAGGTAAGTATAATTCTTGTTGCATGGGCTTACTAAGCACAAAGTGCTTACTCTGTTTCCTTTTCCCTTGTTTTGTAGTATTAAGAGTTCGGAGGTCGGATCGGTGGGAGACTCATCACACTATCAACCCCAAGATTTCGGTATTTAAAGAAACTTTATTTTGGAAATGAATGGCATGTATAAGCTAATAAAATAAATGTTAATATGAAATGAATGTAAGGTCAGCCATTGGTATAGCTTATGTGTTGAAGTTATCTTATAAATATGCATGAAATTATTTTGAAAATATATTGAATTGGATTGATTGATGTGGAATGGTCCCGGTTCAAAATTTGCAGGGAAGGCTAGATAATTATAAAGGGGCTATATTAAAAAAATTCGTAAACTACAGTAATGCCTCGTACCTTATTCTGACAACGAATACGGGTAGGGGGTGTTACAACTTAAATTAGATTTTAGCATTTGTGGTTAAGAGCTTAATAAAATCTCTAGAGAATCAAGGTTCAAATATAACATTTTTCACTTTTCCCTTTTATTTTTCTGCACTTAAGGAACCAATGTTAAAGTAGCTTATGTATTATTTGTAGTAAAATATGATCTTGTCAAACCCCCTTAAATCTTGAAATCTGTCATTAATTCTTGCGTTTTGCCAATAGATAGACTCGTGTAGGTAATCCAGATAATGCTTGGACATGAGGACCATCGTATGAGACCTCGGAAGTCAGATGTGTGTTCTTTTACGAAAAATCGAGTCAAAATTTGAAACTGCCCAATCGCAACGGCCTACCACACGAGCGTGTGGCCAGCCCATGTGGATTAAACGGCCATGTCCTAATTGAAACCCCAAAACTCTGCTTCTCACATGATTTGAGCCTCCCCACACGGCCTATCCGCACAGCTGTGTGGCCCCTACATTTTATTTTTTCCTCTACACGACGTATCGTACATGGTCTAGGGCTCTCTACACGGTCTGATCACACGACCGTGTAGACCCTGAAACTCAAAATTATAGTTTTGACATTTTCTTTATTATTTTGTTTAAACCAGTTCCTGATTAGGTTTTTAATGGCATTTAGAGAACTAGATTATGCAATTAGGTCCTGGATTAGGAATAGAACAAAGAGATATATGGATGATTGAATTTATTAATTGAATTACTCTTGATTGATTTCTTGAATAGTGAACAATGTACATGTATTTTATGAATACCTGATTGAATGATCTGAATGCCTAAATTGTTGGAAAAAATTGGATGTCTAATTTATTCATGACTGTCATTGATTGGTTATGAGATAAAAAGTAAACGATAAATTGATTGAATGTCTTGAAATGTATTTATATTGCATTTGCATGGGTTAGGTTGGGTTGATATGATCGAAGGAAGAACCAACAGTATATCTATGTTTAATCGTTCGCTGTGTACTTATAGTTACAGCAGATTCCAACTGCGACGATCTCAATGTGTACCCACCGTTACAGCAGAGTCTAACTACGACGTTTTCACTATACTCTCACGGCCCCTCTAACAGCTCTTATCTGCGAGATGATTGTGTTTCCGCAGTTACGACAACTTTTATCTGCAATTACCTGAATCCAAATGTGGTATTAAGTCCACAAATTGGAGTGATGGTGGAGGGAGTTCGGGGTAACTCCTGATTTTGGAGCGCTAGTGGTTGGGGGTAGGACAATCGATTTTCGTATAGCACTAGTTAACCCAAAACCCTAACTTCACTTTTCTCTCTTCCAGTACGAGCACTAGTTAACTTTACAAGAAATTAAGCTTGCTATGAGATCGCTCTATTGATTTCAGTAAAAATCCATAGAAGAATTTGGAGTTTTTAAGCTTGAGGTGGTTGGAAATAGTGGAGAGGACTTATTTGAAAAAAAAAAAAGTTTTCTTCATACATGGATGAAGATGACATGAAGGTGGAGAAGAAAAATAGTGAAATTCTACGTCCTACTACCAAAATATCTGATTAACTTAATAAGTAAAATATTAAAATACTATATAAAAAAATCTACCTATCATCATTTCCATCATTATCTAAAGGTTCATAATTTTCCAACAAATATAAGTTCTTTTTTATAATTATCTATTTTGGAAAAGACCATTTTACCCCTTATCAATCTCTCCAATTTCATATTTGTTTCATGAAACTCTTATGGTATAGTTACACTTCTAGTCCTTCCTCTTTCTCACTTCACTTAAACATTCTTATCTTTAATTCTAACACTTTTGCCTCAACATTTTTCACACTATTACAATTTAGTCAATACCTCAAACAATTTCTCTCAATTTAAAAGTCTTTTTAATTTCCTACGGTATCCAACTACCTTCTCTACTAACACCAGTGGTTCCTATTTTATTTACTTCGAAGTTTCTAACACGTGCAAATCCCGAAATAACACTATTCTCATCTCGGGGTGTTAGAGATGCTACATAAAACTCTTATTATGATTTAATCCTACACATTTCAGGAAATAAATGCATTAATTTATTTTTATATCGGATAAGTATAATTTCTTGTATATATAATATGTAAATATAAAATGTGTTATATCAATAATGATATTAGCTCTTTACAAAAAAAATCAAATCAAATCAAAATCTCTTGTATAAAATTACACAAAACTAAAATTCGAACATAACATTACACATTACACCATAATTCATATATAAATTTGAGATTTATCCCAAAAAAAATTTCATCTAAAAATTAAAATAAATATAAACTTTATTTTAGAAATAAAGCAAGTGGATCTCACAAATATTTAATATATAAAGAGGTTGTAATGATGATTGTGAGCTGAAAACAAAAAATGTACCTAAACCATGTGTTAGATGTGGGCAGAGCAGAAGGGGTGATGTCTTCCTCTATAAGCATTTTGTATTTAAAGCTTTTTTCCAGTGGACCTCCACCTTTAGGGTACCAACTTTTTTTTATATTATCTATATATAATAAATATTTAAATAAAATTGATTGAGTCTTAGTTTGATAATGTCCATGTAAGAGGACGTAGGTATGAGTGCGCTAAAACGTATTATTCTCTTATTTATGGATTGGGGAGAGGTTATGGGTAGTTCTAGGCATTATGTCAAAAAGGGCAGATATGATCAGAACTTATAATGAGATTGTTAAAAAAAACACTATATTGGTAGTCATCAAACTATTTTTGGTCATTTAATTATAAAAAATTACAAAATGGTCATTCAACTATTTGACTTTTTTTTATCACTAGTTGTTAAATTACTGTCAATGCAGGAGGACTTAGGTTCAAGTACGCTAAAGCTCATTTTCTTCCTATTTATGGATTGGGGAGGGGCTATGGGTAGTTTTAAGCATTGTATCAAAAGGAACAGATATAATCAAAACTCGTTAAAAATATTTAAATAAAAAAAGATTGCACATATTGAAATTTAAATTTGTTGAAAATGATTTTTAAAAAAAAAGTGTTTTATAAATAATTTGAATTAAATTTCAATTCTTCTTTTTGAATCTTAAAATTCCATGCATAAACAATAAATACAAGCATGGTAAAGTGATTTTCATAGTTGGTCCACACTCAAGCCACTTCAGTGTTCAAAAAGTGCGGGCTTAAAAAAATATTCATGTTAATTTAAAGGTTTAATTATAGTTTTAGTCCAACTATTATTATTAAAATTAGGATATAATCCCTTTACTTTAATTTGAATCCTTCTACTTTTATAATATTTTTTGGTTAAAATATGGCATAAGGTCCTTATACTCTTCCTAAATTTAGAATTTAACCCATATACTTTTCAAATTTCAAAATTCAGGTCTAACTGTTAAAAGTATTTTATTAAATTCAGGTTCATCACAACGTCATATTTTTAGTTACTCA
Organism: Gossypium bickii; assembly: GCA_025503065.1. NCBI lineage: Eukaryota > Viridiplantae > Streptophyta > Magnoliopsida > Malvales > Malvaceae > Gossypium > Gossypium bickii. The sequence continues at coordinate 1,354,424 of CP106714.1, read as the reverse complement.
GCTACCAAGTGAATTTTTTTTTTATTTTAAAATGTGACACCAATCAGTTTAACAAAAAAAAAATGACAGTGTTAGTCATTGGATCTGAATTTTGAAATCTGACCACGTGTTAGACCGTGTTAGTAATTTAACATAATAGAAGGACTAAAACTATATTTTGACCGTTACTTAGAATCATATTTTCACTGATTAAAACTGATCATGTGCGTTTACAAACAGTATAAATTGGATTAACAAATTCTGTAATTTAATATTGAATTAGCTTTGCTCAATATATATATATATATTGTAGAGAATTTCATTAAAAATTTGTTCCATTGCCGACAAGACTACGGACCCTCTTTGTCTGCCCTTTATTTTCTAAATTTTTGTGATTGAATTTTTATACATATATATAATTTTTTATTCATACCCAAACTTTTATATAATTTTTTTATCACCAATTTCATCGAGAGAAAAAAAAATACAGATTGAGTATTAGTTCGATTCACATCGTCACTATTATATTAAATTGGAGCTTAGAACGTGTAAATTTGAGTGTGCTTAAATGTGAACGCTGAATCATGTTATTCTTCTATTTATGAGTTGATGAGGGACTATAGGTAATTCTAGATATTGTGTTAAAAAGAGCAGATATAATCAGAACCTATAATGAGATTATTCACAAAAATTAATTGGAGTTTAAGGGTTTATAGATAAATTTAAAAATTAATTCTTGTACTTTAAAAGTTAAAAATTCAATCATCTTACTTTTTCGATTTGAAAATCTTAATTCAATCATTATTGTCATCGGTAGTTTTTATCAAAATTGGTTAACTTTTTAAACCCATTTAGAAATTGCAATGTTTTAAGTTAATTTAATGGTAAAATTATGTTTTGACCCCTTCTAAAATTTAAAATTCAATTGTGTCCTCTCCAAAAATGAAAAATTTATAGTTCAAACCCTTAAAAAGTTGTAAAATTTTATGATAATAATGATGAAAATAAAGTATTAGCTTTCAAAAATTTATAATTCAAATTCGACCCCTCTAAAAACGATTATGTCATGTTTATTTTTAGTTAATCATATGCCTCGTTATATGAGGAGAGGCTAATCAAAATTCTAAATTGACAAAATTTGACGGAAAATGTTTATGATTTTAATGATTGAACTAAGATTTTCAAATAAAAAAATACGCGGTACAAGGACTGAATCTCAAATTTTATCAAATTACAACAACTAACCACATATTTTAGCCTTGAAAATGTATTAGAAAAACCCATAATTGCCGTAAGGAAAACCTTTTTAATTGGCATTTGTTTGATGGGAAACTTCCTGGATTGCACTTTGCAGAATCTTATTGAGATTTTTATTCAACAACTTGATTATTAATTTCAGCACATGGGACTTGGGTATTTTTTTAATTGGGTCCATTTTATAATTTGTATTTGTAGACATTGATAAAAACAATTATTTAATTATAATTTTTTAAATTTAATGCATTAATTCATTGAAATTTTAAAAAAAAATTTAATTATGTTATACCTGTCTTAACATCCCGTGCCACCAATGGTATCGTCACAATATTATTAAGGACAATTATCACATTAGATTTAATCTCGTTAATATTTTTGACTCGTCAGCCTTTCATTAGGATGCATTCAAGGCATACCCTAATTTGAGTAAAAACGGATGCTACTAAAGATAAAGTTTTCAGAATTGAACCGATAGTTGAACCAGCCCAACTACCAGTTCTCGATTTGATCGGTTCAATTGAATAAATTATTAAAAATCAGAAAATAAATCGATTCAACCGTCGTCCAACTTGTCCAACCAGTTCGATTAGCCAGTTTGATTAGGTTATGAAAATAGCGACTAAAGAAGCAATTTGTTATGATAAACCCACTCCAAACCCTTATTCTTTAGGAGTTCAGCCGGTTGAACCAATTTTGATCAACCTAATCATTTCATTATTTATATATATCATACGATCGAACAAGTCATCGATTTATTCAACCAACTAATTCAATTTAAAATTTTTTATTCCAAGTGTTAATTAACTAAAAGAAAATTGGGTTTTTGGTGTTGGTATGTTGAGTTCAGAGGTAAGAAGCTCTCTCTCTTAGGTAAAGTTTCGAGTTCAAACTTATGGAAACTGAAAATAGGTTCGGGAGATCTTTGTTCCAAGGGGTGAAGCCAAATTTTTTTGTTTAGGGATTGAAATAAAATTCAAAGTTCTCGAGAAGGGGGAAAACATGGATATTGTATTTTAAAAACCTTAAACTGAACGATAAAACTTTTAGGACTAAAAGGTAATTAGCCCATTTGAACCAAAGGGAGACCAAGGCTACTACCTGCACTCATGAATTCGCCCTTATCTCAGTTTTGAAGTCCAGCCTAACTCGATTCCAGATTTAATCGAAACCCAGTACATGATTATCATATAGCGAAGTACCTAAAAAAAAAAGGTAGATTTTTGGTTGGGAAATTGGAATGTGGAGTCAAGCTAAAAGAAATCAAAATGGGGGAGTTGCTTTTTTTTTTTTTTTTAATTTTTTTAATTTTTTATAGTTTAGGATTGAAAGAGCAAGAAAACGTGGAAGAAAAAAAATTATAGAAAGGTCCCTACAATTTCAAAACATTTTGTTTCCTTTTCTCTTTTTGACTACTTTTACTGTGTAGTAATACTTTGAGGGACCCAATGTTTGCAATTTGCAATATTTATGAAACTTTGAAAGTGCTTCTTGCATTCCTTCTTTTAGAAACAATAGATAGCCAAATATGTGATGTTGAGCATTGATAGACAGGCTAAAATGGCTTTTTTGGCAGTGTATCTTCATAGTTTTCAACCTTTTCTTTTTGAATTAAATCTCCTCTTAAGTCCTTATACTTTTTGTATATTTGAAATTCAACCCCTTTATTTTTATTTACATGAATCTCAAATTTTGTCAAAAAACCTAGTTACCAAATTCAGGGGCCAATACAATGGTGAAATTACATTTGAATTCTCATAAAAATCTGTAATTCGATTTTAACCCCTAGAAAAAAAATTCTAGTTTTGCCCCTGTGTACATCCATAAGCAATTATGCAGGGGTGAAGGTAGAATTATTGATAAAAGGGATTGGGATATTTTTTTAAAATATACATGTTCGAACGGGTCGGATCTACTTTTTAACAAGATATTTTTAAATTCGAGATAATCTTGATTTCCAAAATTAAAAAAAAAAAACAAAATAAGTTAAATGCTCACTTTATATTAGATATTATAATTATTTAAGTTTACTTTTTACCTAATTAATATTTAGATGACATTTGTACTTAAATATTGCAATTACTAAACTTTATTTTTACCAAATTAATATTTAGATACTATTTTGTATTAATTTACCGAACTAAACTAAAAATATTACTAAATTTATCATAAAAAAATCTAAATTTTATAAAATAAATTAAACTTTGGAAAACTTTATGGGGAAAACACAAATTTTTGTTTTTTTAAACATTAATTATAATAGCCTCCTAAATTCACCTACATCTATATACTAGAGTTGTTCATGGATTTGGGTCGAGCTAAGTAAAAAATTAGGCCTTTTTTCTAGGCCTGGCCCAAAAAATATGCCTGAAATTTTGTCTATACCTAGCTTGGCCCACTAGTATTAAAATTTTTTATATAATTTTTTAAAAATTGTAATACATAAAATACACTAAAAACATTAAAATAAATATTTCTCAATTAATAGAAAAAATTAAAAAATACATAAAATAACAATAAAATAGTAGTAATATAATAACGAAATAATAATAAAACAATAAAAAAAACAACATTAGTTCTTTTTTGGGCAAACTTGGGCCTATATTTTTTTTTAAAATTTTGGCTTATATTTTTATTCAAACACAACCTCAAGTGAGCATTCAGATCGGATCAGATAACCAGACTCATAAATAAATCTATTATATATTGTGTTCGAATGTTAATGTTACACGTAAATTCAACTCATCCATGAACACTTTTAAAATCAAAATGATTCGAGTAAATTATTAAAATACTCCAATCCGTTAGTTAAATAGCTACAAATTCTATAAAAAGAAGTGGATGAAATTGCCTTCGCCTAATCCGACAGCTGGCCTACCTTCACAACGCGACGCCATCACTTTCTTTTTAAAACAAAGACCGTCGTGTGTCCCCACTAGGCCCAGGCGAGGTTTTAATAAATAGAGAGGCCGCCGTTTAACAGCTCAGCCGCCAGCCACAACTCAACCGCCAAAGTGGGTGGTGGGCCTCCTTTTTTTCCATTGGTTAGGCCGCCGTGAAATAGTGATTGTGATACCGACGTTTTTCCACGAATGGGACAACCACTTGATGATAACAACAACAATGGCAGCTACTTCACAAATTGCAATTATATGGTAAAAAAGAAAAAAAAAAAAGAAGCTTAATACTTAATTTGGTACTTGTATTATTGTTTTTATTCATTGTAGTATCTGTTAATTTTTTAATGTTTAATTCAGGTTTTAGGATTAATTTGATGAAATTCATAATTAAAACGATCCATTGGACTATATTTGACAAATTAAACATAAAATTAAATAAATTCACAATTAACACTAAAATTATTATATTAATAAAATTATGAAAAATTGAAACCTAATAATATTAACAATTAAATAAAACCCGAATTAAATACTAAACAGTTACTGTCGTTACATTTAGATACCAAAATATATAATTTTTGTCAAATATAAATACCAAATTAGAAATAAAAAGCAAATCCCAACTAGTCAAATCCCAAAATACTATTATTAGCGGCATTTGATTTTGAATGTTGGTCAGAATATGTTGTTAGTCCCTAAACTTTGCCGAAATTTGAAATGTAGTCTCCATACTTAAAATGTTAAAAACTAAGTTCTCTTATTTTTCTGATTTAAAAATCTCATTCATTTCATTAACATTGTTAGTATTTTCTGTTAAAATTGGTCATCTTAGCATGTGGATTAGATTGCCCTCTTATGACGTTATATATTATTGAAAAAAAGTAAACATGTTAAGTATTAACTTTAAAAAATTAAAATTATACTTGACTTTGACCTGATTCGATATATCGTCATTTTAAATTTTTTTGTTTATATTTTTAATCAAAATTGAATAATAATATTTATTTTATTTTTTAATGATTATATGAATTGTTTTCTAGCCATACTTATGCTAGAATAGTTATTAATATAATTTTCATTATCATTATTTTTTTTGGTAGAAAAGAGATAGCATTATGCAATTACAACAACCAATTCATATATTAAAAGGATTTAGACCCATGATGATCTTCGACCAACAAATCTCTAACCAAAACCGACGGAACTGCAAATAAACGAAGTAAATAGTCTCTATATCAGTACATTTAGCCATGTGATCCGTAACCCCATTTTGATCCCTTGGAATATGTCGGACATGAACCTCCCATCTTCGCCGTAGTAATTTATGTAATAACCTTAATTCCACTAAGCTACTCATCATTCCAAGCGTCCTCAACAACCATCCGCTCCTCAATTTGATAATTATCATCATATATTTTAAACTAATATTATATATAAAATGATATTTTGATAATTATCTCAAAGTAGGTGGGTATTTTTGCTATCTCTAGTTATGAACTGGGGTGAATACAAGGAACAAGTAAGGACTTTGCTCCCCTAAAATGATAAAATTACTTCTAAAATCCTTTTAATATACTGGTAAAATTATTTTTTATCTTCTAAAAAATTATAATTTAATTTTACCCCTTATCCTTTGTATCCTCATTAATAAAGTTTTGTTTTTGTTCTAAAAGCAAAGTTGACTTGGCCATTACATTGGTCATATATGGTCCCCCCAAAGTCTATGAAAGGAAATGAATTATCCAATTTATAAGTTGAAATTGAGCTTTCTTTAATTTGTTTGCTAGTCTCATCCACAACTTTGTTATGGGTAAAAAAAGACAATGACTTGCATGTTTTTGATTGGTCATCTCTTGTCAATCATACATCACTGATAATAAACGGATCGAGTTAGTTTTGAATCAGTTCAATTCGAACTCTAAACTTTTCAGATTATTTTAGTTTGAAGTTAAGGCTTAGATTTTTCGAATTGAGTCGTTATGATTGGATAAACTCGGGTTATGATCCCCTCGAATTTGAATAATTTAGGATTGTTTGTTCATGTTGTTTGGAGTTCAGATCATTTCTAATTTGAATTGTTTCGAGTCAACTTGATTGAACTTTTATTATTAAATTGGATTGGATTGGATTAGATTTAAAGTCACATTTTTTGAATTGAATTTTAGGATTTAAATAAGAGACCCCTCAAGATAATGATGTAAAACTCAAGCTACCCATCAAACATTTAGTCCTTTTCATTTTAGTTCACCTTCTTATGAAAGCAAAATGCATTTCTAGGTGACTTAATCTAACCAAACCTACTTATATATATATATATATATATATATATATATATATATATATATACCCATAATGTTATCTAATGGCATGAAATTGCTTTTATAAGCAATTGAAAACAAAGAATCATTAATGTCAATATCATCACTTTTTTAGATCAATTAGTATTTTGTACTAACTATATGATTTTGCATGTTGAATTAAATTTTAAACAATTCATAATTTTTATTTTTAGGAATTTGATTTCTCTATTTTTCAGATTTCAAAATTCAGGTCTAATTGTTAATATTATTAATTTTTTTTGTTAAATTTATTGATGTGACATTTTTAAATAAAAAAATCGCTTGGTAGGAATGTAACTAAAAAAATGATGTTGAAATGAACTTGAATTTAAAAATGTTAATAGTTGGACTTGAATTTTGAAATTTAAAAAGTCTATGAAGAGTACGTGAACTTATAACATATTTTAACTCAAATTAATATATTATTTGATACGAAGAAGATCAAAGTTTGAGATTATTAAAAAAGGGTTGTAGTTACTCAAATTCATAATTTTTTTTGGGGGTGTAAAAAACAAACTAAAAATAGAGGAATTACATAGGGGTACTCGGGGTTAAAATGCCCCTCGCTCTACCATTCTCTAAAATTTCCTAAATCTCCAAAGGAATACGAGTGAAATACTTGATCCGACTAACTGACGAATGATTATTCGATCATATCCTTGCTTCTGAACCAGTGTCAAACCATCTAAGAGTCCCTACAGTTCAGTAACAAAGACAAAACACTTCCCCAATTAACCTATTATATCCTAGTGTCCACTTTCCCATTCCATCCCGGATCACGCCTCCTACAAAAGATAGCCCAGTATTTATTAGAACAGCACCTTCCATGTTGAGATAAAATCTATGTTTAAATTAAACTATCATTATGTTGGTAGTTTCAAAGTAGAAAAAGTTGTGATTTCTTTTTATAGCCTTACATTACTAGCATTAGTCGTTGTGACATGGAGGCCAATGGTGTTTAAAAGAAGTTTAGAACAGTCCATGCCATCAAATAAAATAATCTAACTTTCTTTCTTTCTTTTTTTTTTATTTAAAACTTTTTGGTATTTAATGATTATATTGATTTTGATTAATTTTGAAATTAAGTCTATTAAACATCAAATTATTAATGTTTTTGGTTAGAGTAGTAAGAAATTTGATGTCTAACAAAATGTTTCGAGTTTGAGTGTTGTAGATAAAATAAAAACGTTGTGAGAGCTTTGTCCTTCGTTTAGGAGTTCAACTTGGCTCAACTTTAAATTTAATTGGAACCCAAAGCCTAAAAATATTAGCATTCAAACCATACTACTTTTCTCACTTAGGCACTTAATTTTTGGATAAACTATACTAGTAGTCACTCAACTATTCGATTTTGTCTTTTTTGGTCACCAGTTGTTAAATGGCTAACGAGTAGATACTGTGGCAGCTTTAGAAATTGACATAATAGCAACTCTAACTCTCAACATTTATACATTATGTCACTTTAGTTTTGATTCTAAAAAATTTAACCCTCAACATTTTACACGTTGTGTGATTATTATTATTTTTTGCAGTTGTGCTTTTCTTTGTGACTCTTACATCTAAAAAGTTAAAAAAAAATTATCAATTAAATTTAATTGAAGATAATATTTTTCATATTTTCTCGTTAACCATCAATGTTATAAAGAAAAATAAAATTGTAAAAAAATAATACTAAATTACAAAATATTAAATGTTGAGGGTTAAATTCTTTTATAATCAAGATTATATTAACATAATTTATAAATGTTGAGGGTTAAAGTTACTATTATGCCAAAATTTAAAAGTACCATCATTTGCCTACCGGTGACAAAAAAGATAAATTAAATAATTAAGTAACCATTTTATAATTTTTATAATTAAATAACAAAAAAATTATATACTATACACAGTGGCAGAATCAGGCAGAGTTGGCAGGTTCCAGTATCCCTAAAATAGAAAATTTTTTATTGAGTTATTTTATAATTTATAAAATTTTAAATTAATAACGGTAAAATTATATTTTAACTCTGAAAATAATAAAAATTTAATTTAATCATTTAAAAATTATAAAAATATAAACTATTAAAATTTTTATTATCACAAAAATATATAATTTAATTTTGGGAAAAAAATTATGATTGGGGCACTGACGCACAAAATCCCTCTAATTCTCCTCTAATCATATCAATAGATACATAAAATACAATATAAAATCTCAATTTCCAATTGCCATAAATCCACAAAGCAGCCCTTTTCTCTCTTTCTCCTTTATTACTGTCACCCCCACACCCACTGTTACTCCCTTTTCCCACTCCCTATATAAACACTGGGTCTACACCAAATTTTATTTTCTCTTCATATCCAAAAAAGAAACTCTCAAAAATCCCCTCCAGAAAATGGGTTTCAATTCCCAAATCTCATTCTACTTCTTCTTCTTCTTCGTTATAGCTTCTCTTGATTTCATTCAAGAAACAAATGCAAGTGAATACAATGAGAGTAGATTATTAATGAAGGGATGCAATTTGTTTCAAGGGAAATGGGTTTTCGATCCTTCTTACCCTTTTTATCTTCCTTCTAAATGTCCTTTTGTAGATCCTGGATTTGATTGCCATGGCCGACCTGATAAACAGTATCTTAAATATGCTTGGAAACCTGATGCTTGTAGCTTGCCGAGGTAATGTGAACTGATAAAACAACCATTTTTTTGGGTTTTTTGAGCTTGGATTTTTTAGTATCGTTTGGTGTTTGGTTTGGTAGATTTAATGGAGCGAGTTTTCTGAGAAAATGGAGGGGAAAGAAAATAATGTTTGTGGGCGACTCACTGAGTTTGAACATGTGGGAATCGTTGGTTTGTATGATTCATGCGTCGGTGCCCAATTCCAAGACTACATATGTCAGAAGGGACCCTTTGTCTTTTGTTAATTTTGAGGTGAGTTTTCTTTTTCTTTTAAATGTTTTTCATTTTTCTTAAATAAAATAATTTATTTTTACCATTCGTGTTTTTCACAATCAATGTTAATATCCAAACTCGAACCTCCAACCTTGAGGGGCTAATATAAAGTTTTAATAGTAGGAAGTGTATAAATATTATGAAAGTTTTCGTATTAACAGTTGGATTACATTTTATTATTTTTATTAAAAAACTAGTAAATTAATCTTTATACATTTGATCTAAGAACAAATCACTCGTTCTGTTAAATTTTTTATCTGTTTCCATCTATGGGCGAAATTAAATTGTAATTTTATACTATAGTAAAAATATAATTTCACTATTTTAATAGCATCTATCTTTATAATTTTTAAAAAATTAAATTAAATTTTTACTATTTTAGAGGGGCTAAAGTGTAATTTTACCTTTATTAATTTAAAATTTTAAAAGTTTCAAAGGGCCTAAATAGAAAATTTTCCATTTGAGGGAGGCTGAGTCCCTTGCCGGCCCCCTGGTTTCGCCTCTGTTTCCATTGTTAAAAATTGATTTTACGTGAACATGAGCTACATATGACATGACAGGTCAATTTTTAATAATAGAAATAGATAAAATTTTTAACAAAAAAAAAAACTAACTTGCCTTTTGCTCTTTTGCTCTAATGTACACTGAGCCAGGGGGCTGGTAAGGCCTGGGTCCCCCTAAAATGTAAAATTTTTCATTTAGACCCCTTTATAAATTATAAAATTTTAAACAATAATGGTAAAAGTACATTTTAGTTTCCCTAAAAATGATGAAAATTGGATTTAACCCTTTAAAAATTATAAAGATATAGACTATTAAAATGGTGAAATTATATTTTTTACTATTGTAAAAATATACAATTTAATTCCTTTATCCAAAATCTAACTCTTAATACAAAGACTTTCATAATACTTTTACTATTATTAATTTTGTAAAATTAATTAAGAAGTATGCAAATAAATCATTCATCAAACTTTTTTAGTTGGTCCTTTTCATGAAAATTTTGTAAAATTAATTAAGAAATATGCAAATAAATCATTCATCAAACCATTTTAGATGGTCCTTTTCATGAAAATTTTAGAGATATTAATTATTTCAAAATATTTAATTAATTCAGAAATAAAGGTGACTGAGAAACCCCAATAAGCTCCATAATTTTGTTTAAAATGTATGATGTACTTATAGTAAAGGAAGAACATTTCTATATATAGAGTGGGCAAAGCTTTGTGTCCAATTTGTGGATTATTATTATATTTTAGATTTATTTATTTATTCTATTTATAGGAAGGCTTGCAGGAGCTTTGTTCTTCTCTTAAATAGAATTTTTTTCATTTAAATCCTTTATAATTTATAAAATTATAAATTAATAACAATAAAATTATATTTTAGTCCCTCAAAAGTTAAAAGTGATAAAAAATTAATTTAATCCTTTAAACATTAAAAAGATATAAACTATTAAAATAATAAAATTATATTTTTATAATCATAAAAATATATAATTTAATTTTGACCTCTAAACATTTATTTTCTAATTTTCTGTCAATATCTTATTTTATTATTATTATTATTTTGGCATGTGAGGAACATAATTGAGAAAATCAAAGCTTAAATTCATTGCATGGTTTCTTACAGGAATCATTCTCATACACCACTTGCAGACAGCCTTTTTCAGTGAACTGACAACCTGTTTTATTATTATTAATTAATTTGGGTAAATTGCATTTAAGGTCATTAAACTATTAGTAAGTTTATATTTTGGTCACTCAATTTCATAAAATTTACAAAATGATCATTAAATTATTCGAAAGTTTTCATTCAAGTTATTGAATTGTTAAAATCATCATTGCATAGCCTTTTGTGTTCACATTGCTTGTTCCAATTCGAAGCTATCTACGAATTGAAATTCAAATAACTTTCTTCTCTAATCTCTAAGACTAACTGATGGGTATTAATCTACCCTATTGATCGTCAAATTGATGTTTGAAGCTTGCTAACTAAACTTAAAAAACAAAAACGTAACATATTAGTGACTTAAATGAAAACTTTCGAATGATTAAATAATTATTTTATAACTTTTTTTTTAAAATTAAATGACTAAAACGTAAATTTATTGATAATTTAGTGATCTTGAATGTAATTTACGTAATCATTATTGATGTTGTAGTAGTAATATTATATATAGTTCACATTATCCGACATTATCTACTAACAAATAATTAATTATTTAATGCCAAACGAAAAATAGAAGCAACCAATTGAATGGCATTAAATAGCTACGACGTAGACCAAATAGTTGAACAAATATTAATTAGCTATGCATGTGTTGCCTCATTATTAGGGTGGTTATCGATGAGATGTGATTTAGATTTAGGTCGTATTAATTGTGTTAAGGTTTTACTTTTCTCTTGTAATTTACTAAAAAAATCGATAATATTTGACATGATAATTTATAGGGTAAAGAATAAAAGAAATACAGGAATATAGTAATATTTAATCTCTAAATTTAATAATTTTTTCATATTAATTTTTGTATTTTTGTCCATATTAACTTTAAAATTTGCCGGTCCTTTTCCTTTCAATTTAGTCCTTGAAATTAGATTCTATTAAAGTGTAATGAGATAAAATTATGAGACTATATCATGTCATTATTTAAAAATTTTATTAAAAATTATAATTTTTAAAATTTTAAGTGATGATGTGGCACAATATCAAAGTGCCATGTCATTTGTATTTTATATTAACTTATAAATTGAAAGATTAAACAAAAAAATCATTTTTAAAGGGTGATTTAGCAATAACTTTTCTATTTTTGAGAGCTAAAATGCTTGTGTAGACAAATGATTAATGAATACAACGGGAAAAGATTGTATGAAACAGTGACGTCATGTCATATGTACCTGTTTTTTTAATAGTTTAATGCCACATCAACATTTTCATCCTGAAAAAAAATTTCTGTTTCATACAATCCTTCCTCACGTACATATTGAGGGGCAAAGATTTAAGGGACATGTATAATGGTAATATTGCACTTTTCTCCCTTATGCAGGAATATGGAGTGACCCTATATGTATATAGAACACCATACTTAGTGGATATAGTTAGAGAAAAAGTAGGTGCAGTGCTTCATCTAAACTCTATCAACGGCGGCAAAGCATGGAAAGGAATGGACGTTCTGATTTTCAACAGCTGGCATTGGTGGACTCACAAAGGCAAATCTCAAGCGTACGATATCTTTCTCCTTTTTTTTCCCTTTAAATAATAAATTATTATAATAATTAAACACTTTTTTTTTTTTTTTTGCCTATAGATGGGATTATATTAGAGATGGATCAGCATTACACAAAGACATGAACCGGCTTCTAGCATACTACAAAGGGCTAAGCACGTGGGCTAAGTGGGTTGACACCAATGTTGACACTACCAAGACAAAGGTCTTTTTTCAAGGCATTTCTCCCACCCATTACGAGTGAGTTCCATTTTAAACCTTTATATATATATATATTATTTTTTAAAATTTTTTATATAATCATCTTAACATTATTTTAATATTTTTGTTAGAATAGTATTATATATTTAGTATATATTTTTTTAATGTGTTTTAAATTACATAATATAAAGTATTATAAACTTAAAAAAGGTGCGGGCTAAGTTGGGCTCGGGCCTTGAATGTTTAAGCCCGAGTCTAGCTTATATTTTAAACGGGCCTAATTTTTTTATCCAAACCCATTTTTTGAGCCTAATATTTTTACTCAAATCCTCCCAAAATTCGAGCAGACCTTTAGGCCTAAGTAGGTAGCCCAACCCATGAATAGGTCTAGGTTTGAGTGTATTGAAGTGCATTATTCTCTTATTTTTGGGTTGAGGATGGACTCTAAGCATCGTGTTAACAAGAGCAGATATGATCAGAACCTATAATGAAATTGGTAACAAAAATATATTTTAAAAGGTTTAAATTGAATTATTGATAATTGAGAGGGACCAAAATTGTTATTGTTTCATCCCCGCTTTGTTTTTCTTAATTTTTCTAGTAAAGTTTTTTATTTTTGATTTTATGAACAGAGAGAATAAATTCTGAGAGTAGGGATGACAAAAAAACTCAAACTCGACGGGTTCTGACTTTACTCAATCGATAGGGTTAAATTTTTTTCTTAAAATTGGGTTCGGGGCAGGGATCTATATTTTCAATAAATCAAGTTGGGGTTGAGTTTAGAAAAATCCCGTTTGTCTTGGGATAATTATTAAAATACCCTTATATAATATTAATCTCTTTTTATCTCAATATTAATATTTTCTTTATCATAATTATACTTAAAAAAACAAATGAATAGTATCACCAAAAAAATTATTATTTTATTTTGATTAAAAAATATAAAAAATTAAAATAATGGCATATTGGGTCAGAGTCGAGTATAATTTTGATTTTTCAGATCAAGTTCGAGACATGTAAAATAACATTTAATTCCAAGTTGGGTCGGGATCAAGTTATGTTGGGATATATCGAGGTCGACAAAAAAATAATCTGCCCCGTAGAGACGACATTGTCAACAAAGCGGGACAAATGGTCTTTTCCTCACCTCGATCCCATCTTGATCCCAATACCTAAACTCGACCTATCCCGACATAAGTGGTATAATAATTACTAAAATGCACCGATTTTAAATCGAAATATATTCAAACTTAGACTAAAAATTTATAATTTATAATTTATAAATAACTAAAAAATAATTTATTTTAACTTCAAATTTTTATAATTTTATTTTATTTTTACCCCTCTTAACATAAAATCTTTATCCTTATTAACTAATTACAAAATTTTGGTGATTGTGTTGAATGAAAAACCAGGGGCAGAGAATGGAACCAACCAAAAAGGAGCTGCAATGGAGAATTACAGCCATTATCAGGCTCTAAATACCCGGTCGGTGCCCCGCCGGCCGCCGCCATTGTCAACACAATCCTTGGGAAGATGATGAAACCGGTTTACTTGCTCGACATTACGACGTTGTCGCAGCTGAGAAAAGATGCTCATCCCTCCACTTACAGCGGGGATCATTCCGGCAACGATTGCAGCCATTGGTGTCTCCCTGGATTGCCTGATTCATGGAACCAGCTTTTATATGCTGCTCTGCTTGTGTGAAAAAATTGATCCACTTTTAGGTAATAAATATGGGGCTTAACTGCAAAATTGACCCTCAAATTATATCACTTTTCTCATTTAGGTACCTAAAGTTTCGGGATGAAGCAACATTTAGTCGCTGAATTTGGAAACTTTTTTATGGTACACATTAGTCTTGAAATTTGGTAACTCTTTTCAGTTTTGGTCCATATAATGATGTGACATTTGATATTGTGCCATATTATCACCTAAAATATAGGTGATGGCATGACACGTTCTTAGAGTATCACGTCATCACAAGGATCAAAATTTTTTTAAAAAAAAAGTTATCAAGTTTAGAGACTAATGTAGACTTAAAAAAGTTTAAGAACTAGATTAAGAAAAAAATGTCAAGTTCGGGGACTAAATATTGCCTCATCCCTAAAGTTTTTTTAAACAAAAATGATATTTAAACTATTAATTCCATCTCGTTTTGTCCCAAAACACGATACCAGCCGATAAGAGTACGTGGCATCATTTTTTTGGGTAAAAAAAGATCAAATTAATAGTTTATGTACTATTTTTGATAAAAAAATATAATTTAGGTACCTAAATAGGAAAATCGATACAGTTTAGGGGTTAAATTTGTAGTAAGACTATGTTTGTTTTAATCTTTTTTATTTCTTCATATAACTGTAAATTAAAGACAATGCTAAAAGTTCAAATCTGGTTGTGGCAGTGATTATAGGAGAAAAGATGGTAGGTTTTGAGGGGGCAAAAATTAAATGTAAAGTGTAATTTTTTTTAAAACCAGAAATAATTGTTCAAAGTAGGAGAGAAAAAAAACATTTTTAATCTTTGAATAATTATTCCATGTGGAAAAAATTTGGTGGATTTAGGATTATTATTGTCGATATAGAATCATTTTATGTTTTTATATATAAATAATTATATTTATCCAATATGAAAATATATAGATATATTTTTTTTAAATTTACAATTGAATTTAATATCAAAGTTTTACATGAATAATTAAATCAAAATTAAAGTTCTATATGTATAATTGTGCAAAATAAAAGTTTATGGACCACATTGCACATTAAATGAAAAGTTTATGTATAAATTTGATAGTTATTTCTTAGAAAAATCTAAAAGTTTATGTATAAATTTAATTATCCGCTCAAGCTCGGAAGGACTTAGACAAAAAAAAAAAATTCGAAAAATGGACTTGGATAATAAAATTAAGCTGTTTAAAATATGGGTTGGATTTGGGCTCTAATATTCAAGACACGAGCTTGTTCATTTTCGGGTTTGTATTATGCTAATTTTATTTTATTTTTATATTTTATGTAACTTATATAATTTAAATTTTAAATATAGTACACTATAATATAAGTATTTAAAAAAAGTGTTGAGATTTCAAAGATATAAAATAATATAAACAGATTTGAGGTATCTATTTATAAATATAAATGAATTAGAATAAAAATTGAGGCATATATTCCATGTTAGGCTTGAGCATGTGTATACCGTGTAAGAGTCTAACCTGAACTCACTGGGCTAGCCCATAAACACCTCGAAACACTAGCAGGGACAAGATCTGCCCCCGCCCTTTAAAACAAGAAATTTTTGTTTTAGCTCCTCTAAAATTATAAAATGATATATGGTAAAATTTTGTTTTGCACCCTAAAATGATAAAATTGTGATTTAATTTTTTCAAAATATTTAAAAATTTAAGCTTATAATGAAAAAAAGTTGCATATTTGTTTTACAGTTTATAAAATTAATTTTTTCAGAGTTCGCGGCTGCCCTTCTCCAATAATATCATTTTTATGACTTGAATTCGAATTCTCTCCCTAAAAATATAAATTATATTACCACTGTACCTAACACTCACGAAATCTCTCCTTTTTGTTTCTCCATTCAATGTTGAAAAAAGTATTCTCACTATTTTCAAATCCTTTCTCAAGCATCACTAGTGCCATCTATCTTCTTAAACCATTTGCAAAGTGAAATGTTGCACTGTCAATCATTAGGCAAAATATTGACTATGGATAGGGTTTGTTTGGATTTTTAAAATTCTCTCGTCTGTTTTGGGTTTAAATCATTTTTGGTTTAAGTCATTTTGGCTTTAAGTAATTTGAGTTTTTTTTCCGATTGAGTTTTCGGGTCAAATCATTTTAGGTTATGGTTATTCTAAGTTTAACTCATTTTGTGTTGGTATTATTTCTTGTTCAAATCATGTTTTGATTCACGTAGGACAAATTCGGATTTTTCATCAAATAAAGTTAGGTTAGATTTACATTAAGATTGATTAGACCGAAATTTTGGGCTTGGGTTAGAATTGATAAGTCTAAATATGACCTAACCTTACTTCAATTTAAATGCAAAGTGTGAGTATTAGATATGGATAAAGAGTCTAATTATGAATTTCATCCATTTATTTTGTTAAAATTGAGAAGTTAGTCCATTTACTTTAATTTTTCATAACTTAATTTTCATACTTTACGAAAATTGAAAAGCTAATCCAATTGAGCAATACTGTTGAACATTATTGTTAATTGTTGACTTAAAAATCAACACTTTCGCAATTTATGTACAAAGGGATAGCAAAATTAAGCAATTCAATAAAATTAACAAAAATCAGTAATTAAAGTTCAAGTGTTCATCAATAATTGGGCTAACTTCTTATATTCCATAAACCAGCAAGTGATTGGGTGCAACGGTAAGGTATATTACCCTTTTAAGGGGAGAACATAAGTTTGAACTTTGGAGACAATATTATTGAGAGGAGCAGCCACAAACTTTAAACATATACAATAAAATAGACATACATAATATCAAAAAAATAGAAAAGGATGAATATTACATGCATTATACTATATAGCTATTTTTTGCCAAGTATATGTACTACCGGTTTGCCGATCAGTGATGCTTTGGATCAGGACCTCCGGGACTCCGGCGTTTTGACTCATCCGGGTTCTTCATCGCGTACTCATCCGTCAGCGGTACGTTAAATTCGTACACTTTCCCCGACGTATCACCGATGAACAATGCTCGAAAATAACTAGTTTGGTTGTTTCCCTCAATGTATTGATTAAGAAGACGAGTTTCGGACAATGAAACTGCATGTAATATTAATGCCAAGCATGTGTAAAATCGAAAGGTAGTCATTTGTGGGTTTTGTCTTGTACAAGTCCAATACTGTAAGAGATGATATATATATTATGTGTATATATATATGTGTGTGTGTGAATGTTGCTTTTAATTAACCAATCAAATTGAAGAAAAGAAACTTGAAAAGCATGAATGAGGTGAAATCTAATATGCATCATTCATAGTTGCAGATTGTGGAAATTTTGAATGGTTCAATTTGTCTTATCTTGGTATTAGGATTTTGTCCTACAACTTCGTTGAGAGCTCGAGTGCCTTAAGAGGCCTACAAGTGGTGCGGGTTCATAAAGTTAGGAACACCTTGATTGGTGGAGATACGAGCTTGTCCTGCTGTTGGGATTTTGTCTCCCAACTTTGCAGAGAGCTCGAGTCCTTAAGAAGCCTGCAAGGGGTATGAGTTCACAAAGTCAAGAGCATATTGATTGGTGGAGATACGACCTATAAAACTTAAAGAAGATGTGTCAAAATAGTATGTAATAGTAATTACGCAAATCACTTGTGCGCATAAGAGAACTCGAACTACCAACCCAAAAAATATAAACCACATACTTTTAAGCTGATATTACTCGAGCTACATTAATTTTTAAAATTAAAATAAACATATTTGTATCCAAAACTCAAACAAAAGTGATTTCTATTATCTTATTTTGATATCATATAGTATTGTTTTGATCATTCTAAGTTTGATATCCCCTAACACACTATGGATGTAAGTTTCATCTCTCTTTAGTGTTTGATGGTATTGATTAGATTGTGGTTTGGAAACAATCTTTTCCTCACTTTTTGAAATGGGATGTTATATTATTGGTATATGAACTCAGATTCTATTAAGATTTGATGATGTGATTAGTGTTATTAGAACAAGATCAGATTGAGAACTGATTGATATAACAGACCAAACAATGGGATTGAATTGATTGACTTGAAAACTGCTTGAAATTGATAAAAAAAATGGAATAAAAATCGATAGTTGAACCGATTTTGTTTTACCCCCAACATTGTACTATGTAAGCAACAATTTGTATATATTTTTTTAAATGGCAATGTTGTTTTATATATATATCTATACTATTATTTAAGTTTTTGTTGAGTTGGTATCACGATTCAATCAAGTATCAACTCAGGGTTTGAGGTTTAAGATTTGAAATTCAAAATTTAGGATTCAAAGTTTCGGTTTTGAGTTTCAAGTTCGAGGTTCGAATTCAAGTTCAGGATTCAGGCTTGTAATGACTTAACTATTTGGCTAAGGCTAAGAGTCTTTGTGATGAAAATGGAAGTTGTCCACTGTTCAACGATATTGACGAAGCCATAAACTTGGAAAATTTGTTGAAGATAATTTGACATTTCAACAAATTTTATTATGTCATTGATATATAATTTTGATAATTTTTTTTTACCTTCAACTCAAACATTAAAGCTCGAACTTAACTCTTAAACATTAAGTTCTTTTGGTTCGGGTTTGAGTTTAAGGCTTGGGATTTAAGATTTAAGATTCAAGATTCAGAGCAGTGGCGAAGCCAGGGGCTGGCATGGGCCTCGGGCCCCCTAAAATGTAAAATTATTATTTAGGCCCTTAAATTTTTTTAAAAATTTTAAATTAGTAAAGGTAAAATTGTACTTTAGCCCCCCTTAAAATTATAAAAGTTCGATTTAATCCTTTATAAACTATAAAGATATAAACTATAAAAAAATTAAAATTTTATTTGGACCCCTAAAAAATTATTCTAACTTCAAATTCTATATTTGAGGTTCAGATTTAGAGTTATATGAAATTTACCCTTCAAGGAAAAAAATTACTAAAATTATGTAGGAATAATATTATGATGTAATAATAACCGCTTTCAAGATGAGGAAAGTAAAGTCGAATGCAAAGAATAAAAAAAAAAAGAGTAAAGGTGAAGAGAAACAACGAATAAAAATTCGTCTTCTTGTCCGAAAACCAACAAAAGACAGTGTCAATCACATAAAACTGCGAAGCCATTCACACACACACGCGGAGTAACGCCATGGCTACCATACTAGGACCATCCTCCGCCGCAATCTCAGCATCTTGTGGGTCACTCATTTACCCTTCCTCAAAGCTTGTCATCCCCTCTATCTCCATTAACGCCGGTACATACATTTCAGTACCCCCCCCCCCCAATTAACTCTATATCGTTAAAATCCCAGTTTTAAATGTTAGTTTGTGGCTTTGGGTTCTTTTGTATGGACTCAAATTTGAGGTTTTTAATGTTGGTTTTTTTTAGGGTCTTGTTCTTGGAAGAAGTTTTATGGAGGGATTGGGATTCAAGGAAAGAAGGGAAAGCATCAATTTCATATCGCAGTTACCAATGTTACCACTGAAATTAGCTCTGTTCAACAGGTGATTTTAATTAACCCCTTTATATATAGTTCATGCTGTTTGGTTGCTTAGAATCTTCTGATATGAAGATGGCACCTTGGGTTATTTGAAGAAATCAGTATTGAGGGAGAAGTTTCCAAAGTGTTTTTAGTTTAAAGCTGATGGACCCTTCAACGGGTACCATTTAAGGGGCTACCATGCGTGGATGCTCATGTCCCATTAGTAAGTAGCAGTGACATAGGATAATTCCGAATGACGGATAACACTCGAAGTCTTTACCTGAAAGAGTCGGAAATCCCTTAACAAATATCGGAATCAAACATTCATTTGGTTGTTTATAGGATCTTTTGATATAAAAGTGGCATCTTGGGTATTTGATGGAAACAGTGTTGAGGGGGGCAGGATTCTTTTTAAAGAAGTTTACGATGTGTCGTCTGTTTAAAGTTTAAAGTTGAAGGACCTTTCAACGGGTTGGTGTTGCCCTGTAGTTACCATTTAAAATGCTCACATACGATTGGTAAGTGGCCGTGAGACAGGACAATACTGACCCGTTAAGGCATTTGTTGGTTCTGGATGGACAACACTTCGAAGATTTTTTCAAAAGAGTGGGAAATCCCTCGACAAATAGCAAAATTGTAAATTATATGTTTTGAATTTTAATGATTTTTTAAATTTGAAGAAATCAATGTTGAGGGGAGGCCAACTCTTTCTGTAAATGTTTTCAGAGTGTTGTTTGTTTAGAGCTGATCGACCCCTCAACGGGTTAGTGTTGTCCCCTAGTTGCCATTTAAAGGTGAGGGGATGCTTATGTCCCATTGGTAAGTGGCCGTGAGACAGGACAATACCGACCCGTTAAGGTGTTTGTCAGCTCCGAACAAACGTCATTTCAAAGATTTCTCTTGAAAGAGTCGAAAATCCCTTGACAAATAATTATAGTTTTTGAATTTGAATGATTTTGTAGGCTCAGAAGCTTGGTGCTAAAGAGAGTCAAAGACCAGTGTATCCATTTGCTGCAATAGTGGGACAAGATGAGATGAAATTATGTCTATTATTGAATGTAATTGATCCAAAAATCGGGGGTGTTATGATAATGGGTGATAGAGGAACAGGGAAATCCACAACTGTTCGGTCCTTGGTCGATTTATTGCCTGAAATCAAGGTTGTTTTCGGTGATCCTTATAATTCTGACCCCGAAGATCCTGAATCAATGGGTATAGAAGTCAGAGAGAAGATTACGAAAGGGGAGGAATTGACGATTACGATGACTAAAATCAACATGGTCGATTTGCCGTTAGGTGCTACCGAAGATAGGGTATGTGGAACCATCGATATCGAGAAAGCCCTCACTGAGGGCGTCAAAGCGTTCGAGCCAGGTCTTCTTGCTAAAGCAAATCGTGGGATTCTTTATGTTGATGAAGTTAATCTTTTAGATGATCACTTGGTGGATGTTCTTTTAGATTCTGCTGCCTCGGGTTGGAATACGGTCGAGAGAGAAGGTATTTCAATTTCGCATCCTGCACGGTTTATTCTAATTGGTTCGGGTAATCCAGAAGAAGGAGAGCTTAGACCGCAACTTCTTGATCGATTCGGAATGCATGCTCAAGTCGGGACTGTAAGGGATGCTGAACTCCGAGTCAAGATCGTGGATGAAAGAGCTCGGTTTGACAAAAGCCCGAAAGAATTCCGGGATTCTTACAAGGCAGAGCAAGAGAAGCTCCAACAACAGATTGCATCGGCTCAGAGTTCTCTTTCTTCGGTTCAGATTGATCAAGATCTAAAGGTTAAAATATCTCGGGTTTGTGCCGAGTTGAATGTCGACGGATTGAGAGGAGATATCGTGACTAATAGAGCCGCGAAAGCTCTTGCTGCTCTAAAAGGAAGAGATCGTGTCACTGCAGAAGATATCGCCACCGTTATACCGAACTGTTTGCGACACCGCCTTCGTAAGGATCCTTTGGAGTCGATTGACTCCGGTTTACTTGTTATCGAGAAATTCTACGAGGTTTTTAGCTGAGAAAAAAATGCATGTATTTAGCTAGTCTCTCTTTCGATACAAGAAGTAGACATTTGAATTTGATGATATAGCAATGATGTTCTTGCATGAACATTTAAAACATTCTCGTGTTCAGTTTTTCACCGGAAATTACATTTTCTGATCCTATTCGTGAAAAAAAAAATCAATCTTCAGTGTAATAGTTGCAAAGAAAGCTATGAATTCACAGCTTAGGGATGTCTCCAGTAATAGCCGTATCCCAAAATCTCGGCCGGAGCTCTAAAAAAGCCGGTGGCCGTTGGTAAACTATCGAAGCGACCCTAATCAAGACTCCTGCAGTGAATGCCCATATTAAGTACTTCCCGTTTTCCGCTTCGTAATTGAAGTGATGAAGTAAATACTTTTCTCCCTTCCATTCTCTCTCTTCCGCCCATCGGTTTTCGTCCTGTGTTAGATAAAACAACGTAAAACTCGAAATCATTTGCGAAAGCCATGAGATTCCTTTGACTCGGAAATGAAAATAGAATTAATATACCTTGAGGAACATTTCCAAAGGAGCGTCAAATATAGCTTCCACTTCGTCTGCACATGGACAAGGATCGAATGCCTTTGTATCTGATAACATACCCACTACAGGGACGACGATCATACGATGCTGTGGACGGAAACAAGTTCTAACATTAAAGCTCGGAAAAGAAGATTGGAAAAACGAAAAGCATGAAAACATGAACATGTCGGGAAATCGACCTTGGTGAAAACCGGTTCAAGGACAGTGACAACATTGACAAGTGAAGGTTCTAAGCCAATCTCTTCTTTGGCTTCTCTCAATGCAGTCTGTATATCATCAATATCAGTTTCCTCTTCTTTCCCACCAGGCAATGCAACTTCACCTAGAAATAAAATCAAACACTTTATGAACATCACAACTCTAGATACATGCATGGTCAAATTATACTATTAGTCCTTGTACTTTGCATAAGTTGTGGATTTAATCTTTGTACTTCGATCAATTTTAATCTTTATACTTTTTGAATTTGTCAATTTTAGTCACTGTACTTTTTTAATTGGCTAATTTAGTCCCCACCCCGATTAGTCATGAACTATGTATAAAGTTGTAAATTTGGTCCATATTTTCCAATTTGATTATTCTTAGTCCTTATACTTTTTCGACTTTTTAAATTTTAATTTTTACGCAAACAACAGTTAAATCTGTTAATTGGTTTTTTTAGTAATACGTGAAAATAAGTTGTCGTAACATTACATATGTAATAATTCGTTTATTGCATCAGATTTAGGAAACAAAGATAACTTAATAAAATAGCTACGGTTTAGACTTTGACAAAAATTTCAAAAGGTTAAAATCTGCCATAGGTCCCTGTACTCTTTCCAAATTTTAAATTCAGTCCTTATACTTTTATTTCTAGGAATTTAGTCCATTTACTTTTTAGATATCAAAATTCAAATTCAATTGTTAACTCTATTAAGATTATTTTATTAAATTCAAGTTACATTGCTACCAATTGAATATTCTTTTAATTCTAAAAAGTCACACCAACAAATTTAGAATTTTAAAATCTAGAGAGACTATATCCCTGAAAGTAGAAGTGCAAGGACTAAATTCCAAATTTGGGAAGACTACATAGACCTATGGCATATTTTAACCATTTCAAAATTTGAAAACTTCATGGATAACCAAATTAAAGTCTACAACTTATGCATAGCACAGGGACTAATAACGAAATTTAACCTATATATATATATTTACCTGAGTGAGAGGACAGAGAAGAGGAACGTTTGGTGAGAATGACACGAAGATCACCATTGTTGCCTTGAAAAATACAGACGAGAACAGCTGCTCTTTTAACGGAAAACTGTGTTTCATCAGGAACTGGTGTTGGTTTATAAAGCCGAAGCCTTTGAACTAAGTTTTCAACAACATCATCAGATCCATGATTTGGATCCTTGTAAGAACCCATGATTTTTTTTTTTTTTTTTTTGTCTGTTGATTCGACTTTGTTATTGTTGATGTTTTATTGCTTCAAATAGCAGCCATTAATTGACTCTTCAATTTTGAGGGGTGGTTGAAGGGCAATTTACCCACCTATACCAAAAAATAAAAAATTTTACGGAAAAGGGCCGGAATTGGGAAAATTTACGGAAAAGGGTCGAATCCCCAAAAACGCGCCACGTAAGCGCGTTTTGGGGGGATTGACCAAAGCAGCGCCTGCCGACGCGTTTTTGTCCACGCCGACCAAAAACGCGCCCACGTGGACGCGCTTTTGTCGACGTGGACAAAAACACGCCCAAGCAGCGCGCTGGTCCTTACCACCCTGTTGAATTTTTGGCCCAATAGTCTCCCGCAAAATAATTTTGAGAGACGCTTCGAACAAACACCGCCAAAAACAAATGCGTCTTGAAAACGCTTCACCGAGAACGCGCTTTTACTCGATGATCTACTGAGAAATAATTTTGAGGGACGTTTCAATAAATAAGCGATGTGCGCTATCAGCAGCAGGCGCATCGTCGGCATGCGTAATGAAAAACGCCCCCACGTGGGCGCGCCTTTGCTCTGAAGAGCCTCCGCAAAATTAGGCTATAAATCGGTGAAAATTCATTCTCGGTTGGCGAAAGAAATTGAGGCAAAGGAAAAAATTGAAAATGAGTGAACGACATTAATCGCCGTTATTTACTACGATGGTGAAGTTCGTGACACCAAAAATGGCGTTGTTTTCTTATCGGAGAACACAAATACGATCGAGTTTTAATCGAACATCGATTTGGTTGAACTTACCAAAAGAATTAGGCGTAAAATATTTGGAACAACGCCAATGAAAGTTCGGTGTATTAAGTATAGGTTTTGCTTCGGTTGATCCGGTGAGATATGAGTCGCTCGACATCAAAGGTGCTCGGGGCTTTGAGGCAATGGTGGAGACTCATATTGCCAAGTGGATCACCCTATATGGAGGTATATGTAGAATTTTCATCTCTAAGTGATCTTGCTGCGACCTTCTCGACATGTACATTGTCGTTCGAGGGAATACACGACCCCAAGCCGACACTCTGTAAGTGGGAGGCCAAACACGTATGCCCGTGTGCGGTGGTAGTATGGAAAACATAACCCCGCACGACACTCGGTCGGTGGATGGGACATGCATATCCGTCGACCGACGTCCGATGATAGAAATACGTCTTCGGGGACGTCGTCAAGTTCTAGTGGTTGGCAATCCACATACGATTGGAATCAGACGAAAGATGTTTAAGGAGGATGATGAACTCCCGACGACATCCACCGGCGAGGGCCCTCGTTTGTTGCGAGTTATGGAGGGTCTGGACGATGAATCTGATGTGGATCCACCTCGAGAGCGCGGCGGCGGTGGCGCGTGTTGGATTATTTTCTCGAACCGAGCCCGCTCCAATTGTACCAAGACGTTGAGGCGGTTCTCGCACGGCGAAGAAGAAGATCCGCTATTCGTGTATGTACTCGCCTCCAGCCCACATGCATAATGTCGATCTATCTCATGATGATGCATTGGAGTTTCCTGAACTAACACACCGGACGCGTGACCGTACAGATACATCGTTTGATTCCGACGAATTAGAAGTTGGTAACCAGTTTGCGAACAAGAATAATTTTCTTGTTGCATTGAAACAGTACAGCATTAAGAACGGGGTTAACTACACGGTGGTTAAATCGAAGCTCGATAAGTTCGAGGCGAAGTGTGCAGTGCAAGATGGCACATGTCAATGGAAAATCATGGCGTCGTTGAAGAAAAAGACAGGGTTGTGGGAGATTAAAAGTACAAAGGTCGACATATATGTCTTGCTTTGTGACAGTACCACTATGTGTTCAAAGATTTCAATAACAAATAATAATATGTAATATTGCATTGTTTAACGTACTTCGTTGACAGGTGTAACACAAGATCATCCGAGGATGGATTCAAAGATGTTGGCTGACATGATAATCCCGATGTTGAAGGCCGATCCAAATACTACGGTGCCGACCTTAATTGGCGATTTCGTAGCCAATTGGGGTACACGCCTCTTACGTAAAGGCTTGATAGCCAAGCGAAGGCGTTAGAAAAAGTTACACGGGTGGGACACTTCATATAATGAAGTGTGGCAGTGGTGTCAGGTGCTGGATAGATATGTCCCAGGCAGCATGACAGACCTTGAAACGGAACCTGCGTACTACAACGATCGTCTGCTCCGTGGATGCGCAGTGTTCAAGCGTCTGTTCTGGACATTTAAGCAATGCCGAGATGCCTTTAAATACTGTAAGCCATTGGTACAAATTGACGGTACCTTTATGTATGGTAGATATACCCATCGGCTATTGCTAGCTGTGGCACAAGACGGATGTGGGAGAATCCTTCCGATTGCATTCGCAATAACACCGGGAGAGTCAGCTGATGATTGGGACTTCTTCCTAAGTAGGTTAAGGAGGCATGTTTGCCCCGAACCTGACATATGTCGTTATATCAGATCGGGGCCCTGGAATACTTGCGGCAATAGAACGCCAGGGAAGCGTATGGCATCACACACACCATCGATATTGCCTGAGGCATGTCGCATCCAACTACTACGGGCAACATCGATCTAAAAGACAGAGACGACAAGTGATCGATATGGGTATGAAATATCTATTAATACAATTTCTTTTGAAAAATTCAATTTATTTGCAATTGAAGAGTGGTATGTAATATTAGCTATCAACGATATTGGCGGTATATGAGATCAATAAAGACCGCTTTCGAGATGCTTTGCGATTTGCGCTCGAGATAACGCCAAGGCGCAATATACCGTGCAACATTCCTTTGGAACAGTGGACACAAGCATATGACGGCGCCTACGATATGGGCATATGACCACAAACCTTGCCGAATGCATAAACTCGCTTCGAAGGAACCCGTCATCTGCCGATTACATCGATCGTCATGCGAGAGACATATTTTCGGTTAAGCGGCACTATTTCCGAAGAGAGCGCGATTTATAGAGGCGAGATGGAAGGAGGCCATGTATGGAGCCCGAAGGTCTTGCAAGAAATCAATCGTGGGAAGGCACGCGCGAACACCATGCACACAAGCAGTGTCACGATCGCGACAACCTATGGTTTCGTGTCACGAGTTTGACAGATCGAACCAAGGTATTGTTGGCGGCCATTATCGTGTACACTTGACAAATAGGACTCGCGATCGTGGGAAATTTGATGCACTTCGTTACCCATGCGCCCATGTTCTTGCGGCTTGTCGAATCTCCGTCTTGATCCAATGAGATATGTCGACGAAGTGTATAAATTACAAAACATGTACAACGTGTGGAGACACGTATTCCCACCATCCCGGATGAACGTAAGTGGCCCTTGATATCGCTTGCACCGTATAAGCTATTGCCGGATAGACAATTGAGGCGCAAACCAAAAGGTCGACCTTGCTCGTCTAGAATACGCAACAATATGGATATCCGAGAAACAAGCAACCAAAGTCGGTTGTGCGGATGGTGTAGGAACCCGGGGCATACATCTCGCTCGTGTCCAAGTCGGAATAGTTGACCGTGTTCTTAGGTGTTTTGTCTCATGGAAGCTATGTAATATCTATTTTTCTGAGGAAAACGGTTAACTTTTGTACAATAACTTATATTTTATTAAATATATTAAACATTAATTACAAAAAAAAAAATCAATTCTATTTTGTCAAATTTTATAAAATATATTAAACATTAATTACAAAAAAAAATCAATTCTATTTTGTCAAATTTTATTAAATATATTAAACATTAATTACAAAAAAAAATCAATTCTATTTTGTCAAATTTTATTAAAATAAGTAAAACAAATTAAAAAAATTAAATTACAAGGAAACATTAATTACAAAAAAATCAATTCTATTTTGTCAAATTTTATTAAATATATTAAACATTAATTACAAAAAAATCAATTCTATTTTGTCAAATTTTATTAAAATAAGTAAAACAAATTAAAAAATTAAATTACAAGGAAACATTAATTAAAAAAATCATTCCTATTTTGTCAAATTTTATTAAATATATTAAACATTAATTACAAAAAAATCAATTCTATTTTGTCAAATTTTATTAAAATAAGTAAAACAAATTAAAAAAATTAAATTACAAGGAAACATTAATTAAAAAAATCAATCCTATTTTGTCAAATTTTATTACATATATTAAACATTAATTACAAAAAAATCAATTCTATTTTGTCAAATTTTATTAAAATAAGTAAAACAAATTAAAAAATTAAATTACAAGGAAACATTAATTAAAAAAATCATTCCTATTTTGTCAAATTTTATTAAATATATTAAACATTAATTACAAAAAAAAATCAATTCTATTTTGTCAAATTTTATTAAAATAAGTAAAACAAATTAAAAAAATTAAATTACAAGGAAACATTAATTAAAAAAATCAATCCTATTTTGTCAAATTTTATTAAATATATTAAACATTAATTACAAAAAAATCAATTCTATTTTGTCAAATTTTATTAAAATAAGTAAAACAAATTAAAAAATTAAATTACAAGGAAACATTAATTACAAAAAAATCAATTCTATTTTGTCAAATTTTATTAAATATATTAAACATTAATTACAAAAAAATCAATTCTATTTTGTCAAATTTTATTAAAATAAGTAAAACAAATTAAAAAAATTAAATTACAAGGAAACATTAATTAAAAAAATCATTCCTATTTTGTCAAATTTTATTAAATATATTAAACATTAATTACAAAAAAATCAATTCTATTTTGTCAAATTTTATTAAAATAAGTAAAACAAATTAAAAAAATTAAATTACAAGGAAACATTAATTAAAAAAATCAATCCTATTTTGTCAAATTTTATTAAATATATTAAACATTAATTACAAAAAAATCAATTCTATTTTGTCAAATTTTATTAAAATAAGTAAAACAAATTAAAAAAATTAAATTACAAGGAAACATTAATTAAAAAAATCAATCCTATTTTGTCAAATTTTATTAAATATATTAAACATTAATTACAAAAAAATCAATTCTATTTTGTCAAATTTTATTAAAATAAGTAAAACAAATTAAAAAAATTAAATTACAAGGAAACATTAATTAAAAAAATCATTCCTATTTTGTCAAATTTTATTAAATATATTAAACATTAATTACAAAAAAAAAATCAATTCTATTTTGTCAAATTTTATTAAAATAAGTAAAACAAATTAAAAAATTAAATTACAAGGAAACATTAATTAAAAAAATCAATCCTATTTTGTCAAATTTTATTAAATATATTAAACATTAATTACAAAAAAATCAATTCTATTTTGTCAAATTTTATTAAAATAAGTAAAACAAATTAAAAAATTAAATTACAAGGAAACATTAATTACAAAAAAATCAATTCTATTTTGTCAAATTTTATTAAATATATTAAACATTAATTACAAAAAAATCAATTCTATTTTGTCAAATTTTATTAAAATAAGTAAAACAAATTAAAAAAATTAAATTACAAGGAAACATTAATTACAAAAAAATCAATTCTATTTTGTCAAATTTTATTAAATATATTAAACATTAATTACAAAAAAATCAATTCTATTTTGTCAAATTTTATTAAAATAAGTAAAACAAATTAAAAAAATTAAATTACAAGGAAACATTAATTAAAAAAATCATTCCTATTTTGTCAAATTTTATTAAATATATTAAACATTAATTACAAAAAAAATCAATTCTATTTTGTCAAATTTTATTAAAATAAGTAAAACAAATTAAAAAAATTAAATTACAAGGAAACATTAATTAAAAAAAAATCATTCCTATTTTGTCAAATTTTATTAAATATATTAAACATTAATTACAAAAAAAAACTTAATTAAAAATTCTATCACTGATGCTGGTGGGAACCAAAGTACACACAGAGGGCGCGGTCGACGATTCTGTGCTACCGATTCCTCCTTCTTCGGCTTCCGGCGGGGTTGTGGAACCTCGGGCGGAATCGATTCTCCCGGCAGATGGTCCAGTTCGATGTTGCGATGGTGACCCACTATGATAAAATATTGACGCCGAGGTGTTTGCATAAACCACGGCGGGGTGATCGCATCCCGACTAGCGAGCTGGCGAAAGAAGTGCTTCCGATGCGCCTCCTCTCAACCCACATGCGACGTCGGCCTCACCATCGGATGGCCGGGAAGTAGTCGATGCACCCGCTCGAACCCGCCATGCGATCCAACTCGGGCTAGGAATAGGAAATCAAACATATATGGGTTAGGATGATACATATAAGGGAAGAGGCACGCACTGCATGAACGGTAGATGCTGTGATGGGCCCGGTGTTGTCGGTTGAACTGATGGGCCCGGTGACTCTGTAGGCGCTGTTGCTGGGCCCGGTGACTGTGTCGGCGGTGATGATTGCCCCGCCTCATCACCCCTTCTCCTTGGGTGTAAAGGGCCTCGGCGTTCCTTCGCTCTCGGTTGTCGCCGCCTCTCTTCTTCCGACAATAGATATGGCTTGCCATGGATCCTAAACCATGGCATGTACTCCGGCACGCATGCTAACTCCGGAACGACTATCGGTTCTCGCTCAGGTATATAGTCATATCGGTTCTCCCACGTCTCGATATGTTCTGACCAAAATCTTGCCCAATTCGTATGTGTTTGCCGTAAGTCTACTTTGTGCTCATCATCGAGCACCTCCGGTGTCTGGAAATCCGTTGCGAAATCCAAATTGCCGCATAACCCGATCTCGCTCGGTGCATCTCCACGGTCGAGTAGGTGATCAATGGGACCTTTACGTGCCAACCGCTCGGATTTTGGAGGAACTCCTCCGAATTATCGCACGAATTTACTGGTCGTCGATGCGGTGTCCATTCAAACTTTACGAAAATTTTAGACATATACCTCATATTAGACACTACATACGAAATACTAAATTATAATAACAAATTTGAAACTTACTTGTGATTCCGACCTTTGGTCCAACAGAGCCGTATATCCTCAAGCGATTTCGGTATTCCAACATGATTCACGGATGGTTCCACCTAATTAAATAATATTTTAGCATGCAATTATACTATAAATCTACGAAATAATTGTAAAATATAATATTAAATTTACCTCGTTATCGATGGGAATGAATATGGGTGGTCGAGTCGAGGCGTAAAAATGGAAATCGATACCATGCCCATGGATCGCAAAGATGATATGCAACCTCCGATTTTTGCTTTACTCGCACCGTCGCCCGCACATCTCCCCCTGGTAACCCTCGACAAAGACGGCAGCACTCCCAACTCAATTCACCGGCACGCTCTGAAGTCAACAAGTTTCGAGAGCCATCTCGTGGACGAGGTTTCTAGAGAGGTCCGGCATCAGATAACCTCCAATTATTTGAAGAATGTATGCTCGAGCATACCGTATTCTTTCTACTTCGGTCGAATCCTCTTGCAGCTCTGGGAATGTGTCTCGTAACCACGCCAAATCGATCCGAGCTCCTCGAATTCTATCCGGAATGGCACCTAGAAGCTCGTAGCATACGGCCCTCCAATCGGTAGATGTTGTGGACCCGGTGACTACCGACCCGTCCACCGGTAATCCCAACTGCAACTGAACATCTTCTAGAGTGATTGTACACTCTCGCACGCAGCAGATGGAAAGTGTGAGTCTCGGGTCTCCACCTCTCAATCAACGCGCTGATCAAAGGCGGCTCCAACTTGAACCCTCGGCCTATCGTGGCCACATGCCAAAAACCCGCTTCCCGCAGGTAATTCTCGATCAACGGCGATGGGGGATCATGCATGTTGTGAATATAACATTCCAACACCCGATCTACAGACTGTTTAAAAAAAAAAATTCAAAATTAATTAAAATTACATAATTGGATAAAAATTAAATAATATTGCAAAATTAAAATTAAAACTTACCATTTTTATTTGCTCGACGGCAATGTGCTTCTCGCCTAGGCGAAAGTAATTCCCGACCATTGTAATCGGCTTTAAAATTTTCCGATAAAAATATCTTAAAAAAAAATTAAGGGCTTTTTCGTAATTAGTAAAGGACTATTTTGAAATTTGAGCGTTAATTTCAAGGACCTTGAGAGAAAATTTAGAGAAAATTGAGAGAAAATTGAGAGAAAATTGAGAGAATATTGAGAAAGGATTGAAATGTGAAGAATAAAGGGTGGGGGGTTTATAGTTTTTTTTTTCGACGGTTGGGAGCCAACGGTCAAAAAAAAATCGTTGGGACCAAAAGCGCGCCGCCGCTGACGCTGCGTTTTTGTCCACGTCGTTAAGCGCGTCCACGTGGGCGCGTTTTTGTCGACGTGGACAAAAACGCGCCCAAAGGCGCGCGCTTGTCCCCGCCCCCAAAACGCGCTTACGTGGCCGCGTTTTTGGGGGATTCGGCCCTTTTCCGTAAATTTTCCCAATTCCGGCCCTTTTCCGTAAAATTTTTTATTTTTTGGTATAGGTGGGTAAATTGCCCGGTGGTTGAAAGTTAAAAAGGTATTATTGTGGATTTAGTCCCTCTATTATTAGTCTATTATAATTTATATTTGAGATTTCAATTTGGCATGATTTGATGTTTTTATTTTTATAACGACATTAGTAAATCCAATTTGATAACACTGGTTATTTGTTGTTGTTAAAGTGATGATACAGATTCTTTTTTGTTAAAATATGCTCCATTCTTCGTATATTTGGAATTTAGTAATTGTACTTTTTAGATTTCAAAATTCAAATTCTTCTATTAAATTTGCTGGTGTTATAATAAACAATCACTCGCTTAGTGCTTTTGTAACAAAAGAAATGACCTTGTTAAGAACTTGAATTTAACCAAAAAAAAAAATTAGTAATTTAAAAAATTGGACTTACATTTTTAATCTGAAAAATAGAGGGACTAAGTTCCTTCAAATGAAAATAAGAGGACTTGATTTCAAACGTGCAATGAGTATAGAGACTTATAGCATATTCCGACCAATTTTTTTAAACAACCTTAAACATTTTGCTAACATTTAAATTTATTATTGTTTGAATATAGTTGATTGAAGTTCCGCGTTATTGATTGTGTGACCAACCAACAATGGAAAATTTCGTTGAGCATTTTAATGGTAAAAAAATAATAAGGTTATCGATTTAAATTTACTAATAATATTATAAAAGTAAAGGAATTAAATTATATTAAATTAAATTAGATACATTAAATTTCTAATTTCAACATAGTAGAGGGATTAAAACCACAATTATACCAAAGTAAAAACCTTCAAATCCAATAACACACATAATATGGATTGTATAATCTACGTTTTTGGGCTCATAAATGACTTAATGTTCAGCATTAAATAAATTCAAAAAGCTAATCCCTATTTTATTAGAAATGCATAATTACTTTATTTGAATTTTCTTTAAATGAAGTTGGCAAATTTTTAATAAAAAATATTAAAATACTAAAAAAAAAAGTTTATTTTTAACTAATATAATCCATGTATTACTATTATTTTTTTTAGTATAAACATAAATTTCTATCTCCATTTTATGGTCTAAACTTAATTGATCGAAATGATAAATAAAATTATGCCGACTACAAAATCGAACTTTAAATTTAATTCTAGTTTTTAGTTTAATTTTATACCTTCATTGAAAAAATAATAATAATAAATAATTTTGAACATTAGAGTATTAGCTAATTTGGATTCTAAAATACTAATATTTAACTGGATAAAAATTTTAAATGTTTTAAAAATCAATTGAATTCAAATAATAATATATTTTTTCAGTAAAGAAAAATAATGATATCTTAAAAAAAATTAAAATTTAATATAATTTGATCCCTTCACTTTTATAATGTTATTAATTGAATACATGACCAAATAATCACAATATAAAAAAATCCATATTATCACTTTGACAATAATAGCTAACGATAATAATTTTATAAAAATAAAAAAAATTAAGTAAAATCAAAGTTAAAAATAATCTTTTCACCTTTCTCATAATAAATTAATTAATTTCAGTACTATAAGTTAAAAATATATATTATAATAAATTACTTCCTTTTCCTAATTTTATCTAATCTATTATTTTTCGTTTCCTTTCTCTTCCTACACAACCCCTTGGACCCGAGTCCAAATGATCGTCTAGAAATCAATCTCGAGACTAATGTCAACTAAAAACTCGAACATATATCTTTTGCCACTTCACTTACGATTCAACCGACTCCTCGTACTTTCGTTTAAGATCGTCTAGAAATCGATCTCGAGACTAATATCAACTAAAAACTCGAACTGCCACTTCACTTATGATTCAACCGACTCCTCATACTTTCATTTACCGCATGACGGTATTTCTGTCAACGATTTTAGGGAACTTGAACTTGGGATTTTGTTCCAAAAAAGCAGGAGGTTGCTGGTAAACTAATGAAGCAGCTCTTATCAGAACCCCAGCAGTTAAACCCCATATTATGTACTTCTTTTTTTCCTTCAAAGTTTCATACTCAAAGAAGTGAAGCAAATACTTCTCCCCCATCCATTCTCTTTCTTCCTCGGTTCGGTTTTCGTCCTGGAATTTAAGTAAATTCGTACAATTTGTATGAGGTTTTACCAAAGGGTATAAAGGATTATACGAGTGGTGATAGTTGAAAAGAGAGGAAAGAGGGCGATAAAAGTATCATGAAAGCCTTTATATTAGAATTCAGAGTGCATTTTGCCCTCTCTACTAAAAAAAGAAAGGAGAAATTAGTCTTTGTACGTTAAACCAAAGAACAAACTAGTCCTTCAATTAAAAATTTCATCCACTTCTAATGTTTGGGCTTTGTACTTCAAAATGAGGTACACGTTAGCCTCGCAAATTTTTAATAGCAGAAATGGATGAAATTTTTAATAAAAAACACCATTTTACTCTTTGATATATCATATATGGACTAATTTGTCCATTTTTTAGTAAAGGAGCAAAATGCAATTTGCCTCCTAATATAGGAGTTTCCATGATACTTTCACTAAAAGAGGGTGTACCTTAATGAACATTTCTAGGGGAGCATCGAATACTTCGTCGACTTCTGCAGCGTTTGGTGTTGGCTTGAATGCCTTTTTGTGGGTAAGTATGCCAATGACCGGAACTACTCTGAGGAGATGCTGCGCGGAATACCGAAATTTTCAATGGGAAAGCTGAAAGACAAAGTTAATGCCATGCTTCGTATATGATTTTAGTCCCCCTAAAGTAATAAAATTTTAAGTTAATATATAGTAAAATTATAGTTTGGCTCCCAAAATGCTAGAATTTCAATTTAATTCTTTTGAAAAGTATCAAGATATAATCTAATACAAGGGTGTAATATAAAACTTAATCTTGGCCCCCCTAAAAAAAATTTCTGGCTTCGTCCCTACACATAGTCGATAACAACTTCGTATTGCAACCTTTAGCCAATGAATTTTGTGTCATTCTTAAACAACTCCCGCATTACCGATAGTGTTTGTTGCTTTTAGTCTCGGGTTCGAGTATCAAGCTTTTTAAGTTATAGGCACCAAGACTACCGTCCAACAAGAAAATTTGAGTTTGAGCTTCCAACAAGCATTACCATCCCAAATGAGAACAATTTGAAATCAAAACGAGTGTCGTTAAGGTTTATGAAGATGCTAAACAAGCTTGGAAGAAATAGTTCGATACCTTGGACAAAAATGGTTCGAGAACAGTTGCGATATTCACAAGTGAAGGGTCCAACCCAATCTCTTCTTTAGCCTCTCGAGTGGCTGTTTCAATATCATCTTTGTCACCCTCCTCTGCTTTCCCACCTGGCAATGAAACTTCCCCTGGAACAAAGTACCCGAAAAAACAAGCAATTAAGTCCCACAATATATCATGAACCGGTAAAAGTAACATGGAGGTTATTGTACTAGGAATCGGATTGCATTTTTCCCCCTCTATTCAATAAATGTAAAATTAGTAGATCAAAGAGCAAACTAATCCTTGTACGCCAGCATATTTAATTATCTAGTTATTCTATCAGCTATGCCAATTTTTAACAGTAGAAATGGAAGAAATTTTTAATAGAAAAGACCGGTTTGCTCTTTGATCTAATATATGGAGACTAATTTGCTCATTTTTTGAGTAAAAAGGAAAAATGCAATTTGACTCCTAGTACAGGGGCTTCTATAGTACTGATTTTCATCAACTCAAGTATCGATCAATAATGCATGACTTAAATGAAAATGAAGCAACTAAGTGAAATGAAGTGAAACACTGTCAAAAAATAAAACCCAAAATTATATATATATACAAATTATTTTTTCTTTCTATTTACTAAAACCATTTGATTATATCACAATCAAAGATACAAACTCCATCTTAATTTTATTTTCTCCTTGATAACCTTAGTTGATTTCTAACACACAAAATAAATGAAAATCTAAATCTAAACCAGTGAGACTCACACATGCATGAAACTAAAAACTCATATGATTAAGTTCAATACTTTCTTCTATGGCTTGAATTTTCTCTCTAACCAAACAGGGGTACCAAAAACAAAAGTTAATATAACTTCTAGTTCCTGAACTTGAGGATTAGGTCCACTTACGTACCTAAACTTTGCAACTAGGTCTAAAAAATGTAAAAGTCTGATGAAGTGGCACTCTAATGAAATCCAAGCTTAGGGATCAAACTGAACCTAATTGCAAGTTCAAGTACCAAAATGAATCTAATTGCAATTTCAGTGTACAAATATCAAAGTTAACCTAATTACAAGATTAATAGTTATATTAACCCCCAAAAAAATTCCAGCTATGTAACTCAATTTGGTTCCTAACAATGAATATCATTGCTTCAACTCAATTCCAATAAGTAATTCTATTTTCCTCCAAAATTTTCCAATAAACCAAACAAAAGCTGATTTTTCAAGGAAACTAATTAGCAAACAATTTCATTAAACATTAAACATTAAACATTAAACATTTCTAATCATCAACAAAAACTAATTAGAGAATAAAAAACTGACCAGAATGTGTAGTCAATCTCGAAGATCTTTTGGTCAATATAACACGCAAATCCCCAGCATCTCCTTCAAAGAGACAGATCAAAACAGCAGCTCTTTTGGGTTTAAATTTTTCAGGGTTTTGGGCAATTGGGGTCACTGATTCTTGAACACCCACTTGTGAAACAACTTTTCCGACGGTTTCCTCGATGATTCGCTCCTGCTCGTCGCCGTCGTCCAAGGAACAAGGTGGAGGCTTGTAATGACTGAGCTGTTGGGCTAAGGCTAAGAGCCTTTGTGATGAAAATGGAAGTGATCCACCGTTCAACGATCTTGATGAAGCCATAAGCTTGGAAAGGTAATTTGTTAATAGCAAAAGTAGTTCTTATAAAAGGTGTCTCATCTATTATCAGTTAATGATTGTGCCATCGCAATTCATTTTCGGATTGAACTCTGTTTTATAAAAAAAATCTCTCATAAAAAAAACCTAGATTTTGAAGGTGAGTAACTAATATATAAATTACTATAAATTTAATTTTTTTATTATAAATTAATAATATATAAAAATAATAAAATATATTATAAATATTGAAAATAAATTAAGCCGGACCTAAATATTTTAACCGGTCCATATAATAAACCAAAACACTTTTATCCAAAATTTTTCAAACCTAAGAATATTATTACATGAATATAAATTATTTAAATTTGGTCCCGGCGGGGCTCGAACCCGCGACCTTCGGCTCATAAGACCAACGCTCTAACCAACTGAGCTACGGGACCACTGAACGAAACATTTAATTTAATGCTTTTATGCGTGGCTTATGAGCTAATACAAGAGTAAGCCAAATACAAATTGGTCCCGGCGGGGCTCGAACCCGCGACCTTCGGCTCATAAGACCAACGCTCTAACCAACTGAGCTACGGGACCACATTTTTAAACGGTACAAACTTTATCTTTTTTTTTTAAATATTAAATTTTGTTTTTGCCATTTTAAATATTAATTTTTTTTACCATTTCTTTAAATCTTTAAATTTTAATATTAAATAATTTCGTTAAAATAATAAATAATGTTAATTATATCAATAATTTACTATATAAATAAATATAAATATGTATGTTTAATAATATAGAAAATTATAGTATTCGAAATTAATATTTTAATGTTTTTAAAAATAAAAAAATATTATTAATATAATAATATTTGACTTTATTCAAGTTAATAAATGTATACAAATTAAGTTATTTATAAGAAGATTTTTTAGAGAATGATTTACGTTTTTTAAAATGGAAAATCATTTTCTAAAAATATGAGCTTATTTTGTATTAACAAATATGTCATTTTCATTGGCCAAATTATTTTGCATGAAACAAACAAGAAAATGCCGGAAACATTTTTCACAAGTTATTTTTCGAAAATAAACACACTCTAGATCACAAATAATACATACCCGATCAACTAGAATTAAAATAAACTTAAACAAAGCACAACGAATTGAAAACTTGGAATATATTCGGACTTAGACCAGAATAACTCTAAATAAAACCTACACATAATGGGATTTATATCCAAAATAATCTAGAAAAAAAAAAAAGCTCACACGTATTAGGACTCGAGCTTCAACTATTAAAACCCTGAAAACACCATTGGCAATATAAGAGGTGTTTATGGGTCGGGTTAGGCTTAAGTATAGTATTAATACACTTTATGTTTATTTAAGATTGGATCGAAATATGAGTTTAAAATTTTACCCAAGCTTTTTCGTGATTATAAAAGGATAATCATGCCCATTTTAAGCTCACCCATATCATTTTTTAAAATTTTTAATTTTTAATTTAATAATTATATATTTCTTTTAGGAAAATTATTTGATACAAAGCCAGTGGAGTTTTTAGACTCCACAAGCAAGGATAAGGGGTTGACCAGTATCCTATTGGGGTATAAGGAAGTTTTTAAAAAATAAATATTTCAAAAATAAAAAAAGACAAATGACAATTTTTTTAAGATTGCTTGTCAAATAAAAAAAAGTATACTGTCGGCATACTATATACTAACCCTTTATTTTATGGGAAATTATTTGATACACAGTCAGTAAAGTTTTTAGATTCCATAAGCAAGGTCAAGAGTTGACAAGTATCCTATAGGTGTACAATAAAATATTTAAAAAAAAGATACACACATCAAGTTTTTAAGGCTGCTTGTAGAATAAAAAAAAATCAGTTTAGCAAAATATTCACCATTCTTTTATTACAATTTTATGGAAAATTATCTCATACATCACCCGTGGAGTTTACGGGTTTAGGGAGCTATATGTGTTTTATAGGGTAAAGTAAAAAGTAAAACATAAATAATATAAATAAATGTGACACTTGTCATACATTCAACCCGCTCGTGGCATTTAAAAAATTCTACAAACGACAGTGTATTAAATAATTACCACAATTTTATATATAGCTAACTTAACATTTTTTTAGTGTTTACGTTATAATATTATATATAACCATAGATTTAACTTTTTGTGTTATAAATTATATAATATATTACAAAATTAAAAAATAGGTAGAGCTGGATTTGAACTTTAAATGTTCAAGTTTAAATCCGACCTATATTTTAGACAAATTTAATATTTTTATTCAAATCTATTTTTCGAGTTTAATATTTTTACTTAAAAGCGAGTATCCGATAAAAATGATAGTCACAAAGTCAAGACATTGGTATAAGTGACGAATAGAAGTGCACAAGCCGATGATAATGGGAACACGAAATTGTTGATTGAGAATTTACTTAAAGATTTCGGCAACTTTTCAACGAAAGCCTTTTATGTTTTTTTTTTTCAAACGTATTATTTTACTTGAAAATAAAAAGTTAATATATATTTTTTATTAAATATTTATTCTAAAAAATAAATTCTTCAGTTTGTCTCAGTTTTGAAATTGAGTAAATTTATCTCTCTAAAAAGATCATAACAATTTAATCTTTATAAATCTTAAAAGTGAGAAACCAAAGATAATTAATCACAGTGTTAATGTCTTTTATCAATTGTACATATTTTAATTGATATAACAATAAATTTAACTATTAATATTTACATGTTTTGTCAATTTGGTCTTAATTTTAAAAAATTCAATAAATTCTGCTTAAACATTTACATAAATGCTACAAACTAAGTTTATTAAATCGAGACCTAACATAAAATGTTTAAATTTTAATAGTTAAATTTGTTATTACAACAATAAAAATTTTACCAATATTTATTGTATTTACAAAATGATATTGAGATCATATGATATAACCTCTAAGTTGAAATGACATATTTTATGATAATAAAAAAAATTCACAATTGCAAATGAAAATGAGTTAGGTGAAATTCGGGAACTTAATCAAAATTGACATGTCCGATAGATTAAATATCTACAAAATCTGAAGATGTAAATGTATTTATTATCCGTATTAAATAATACTCAATTTTGAATATAAATTAATTAAATTATTTATCAGATATTTGGATCCGCTAAATAGCTAAATATAGGTACAAAAGCTTTTTTAAGATAACAAAACTTAAAAAGTAAAACCATGAAAGCCCCTGTACAAAGAATGAGATTACATTTTACTCTCCTCACTCAAAAACCGAACAAATTAATCATTATACATTAATTCAAAGAGCAAATTGATATTTCTGTAAAAAACCCATCCATTTGTACCGTTAAAAACTAACGTGATTGACAAAATAACCAAATAGTGATACATAATG
Organism: Gossypium bickii; assembly: GCA_025503065.1. Classification (NCBI taxonomy): domain Eukaryota; kingdom Viridiplantae; phylum Streptophyta; class Magnoliopsida; order Malvales; family Malvaceae; genus Gossypium; species Gossypium bickii. The sequence continues at coordinate 1,313,711 of CP106714.1, read as the reverse complement.
TGACACATGTACGACGTATAAAGATCAATTTTTAACAATGGAAATAGATGAAATTTTTAACAAAGATTAATTTACTCTTTGATCTGATGTACAAAGACTAATTTGCCCATTTTCGAATATAATCCAAGTCAACACCATCCATTGATGAGAATTCAATTAGTTCAGTTTCAAAATACCGAAAACCGATTAAACCGACTAACAATGCCGAAAGCTAAATAAGAAGAAAAATACTCTAACAGGAATGAAGCAGAATCTTCAGTAAAAATGATGCAAAAGAACAGTGTAAGTTGAATCTACATAATTAGGTTTGAAATATGATATTATTTTAAAGAAATTAGTTTGTCATTAAAGCATACAGCCTTTCCACACATTCTTTTAAGAAAGTATGCAATGGTTCCTCAAATACTCTATAATGTCTGTTGTTAGTTCAAAATGAAATATCGAAAACTCCCCAGATTCTTGTATTGAGCAAAATTCGTCCTGGAACGAGAATAGGTCGTATTCTTGAGGTAAACTGTCACCGTACTTTCTTTCATGCATCAAAACTACCGGTAAACTCTTCCTCTTCTGCGTCTTCCCCAACCCCTACCTCTTCCACCACTCCTCCCACCGTAAGATATGCCTTCCAATGCTCTATTAACAAGCTGGTTTTGCATGCTACCGGCTCCACGGCCTTTCTTTATTGCCAAATTATTGGAACCACTACCGGCAGCAGGTCGCTTCACCCTGCTCAACCAGGGGCGAAGACAGAACAAATTTTTAGGGGGGTTGAATGAAATTTTAATTTTTTATAATCTATATCTTTATCATTTTTAAAGTAATAAATCGAATTTTTATAATTTTAGAGGGGGCGAAGTGTAATTTTACCTTTACTAATTTAAAATTTTTAAAACAATTTTACATTGGGGGGGGGGGGAATCCGCCTCTGTGCTCAACGATAATGCAACATAAATTGCTTTGCTTTAGGGGGCACACTTGACATGTATGAACTTCAGTTTTATTTTATTACAGTTAATGCAGCTCATCCAACCCATGTCGGGTTTCAAAACGAGAGAAGGAAAAATCTAGAAATGAGCGGAAAACAATGGTTAAAGATAGAAGAGGTAACTTACCCGGTTGCAGTTGTGGTGGACAGCGCTGAAGGTTTTATAGCTTCTTTCCAAGAAAGGTTGATGCTCTTATCTCCGATAAATGCAGGTGTTTTCAAATGTAACGGCTGAATAGGTAAATAATAAAAGATAAGCAGCCGAAAGTATTAGGCATTCGTGGCAAATGCTATATATATTTAGATGGCAAATTTCACTCCCTTTTACCTTAGTCATAACTAAAATGTTCTTGCAGGTATGCAATCCCGTTGTTGTATTTTGCTTTAGCGTTTTCTGCAAGTAGAAAATATGAAGGGTAAAGTCAAAAAGGGAACAGAAGAAAAAAACTAAAATGTTGGGGGGGGGGGGTTAAAATAAACTCACAATGTCTTCCTTTGCTTCATCAGATTTAGCAGCTGCCATTGCTTTATTGTGCTCAGCCATTCCCTGAGTTAATTTCTTAATTGTGGCCCTAGTTAGGTCTTCGACACTACTCAATCTGGATCACACCATTCATCAAAAAGTTAGTACAAGAAATACACGAGAAGCATTATCAACAATGATGACAACAATCCAACTGCAGATTATAAGGTTTGAGAGCATTTCAAATTTTCTTTTCCAGCGGAGCATTCTAGACTGATTTGAGTGGTTAGCTTGCGCTCAATCTGGAACTCAATTTTGAAATTTAACAATGATTAACAGCCCTAAAGAAAATCTTTGTTCCTTGGGAAGATAGTAGCATTTTGTATTTTTCTTTAAAAATAGGAGTGGTTGGTAAACATCTCAATTAATTCACTGAATTAACATATATATAAATGGGAAGGGATCCATTTACACCGGTGTAAAACTAAAGTGGTTTTACACCCTTCTGTAACTTTTTATACGATTAATATTTCAACAATCCAACTGTTGAATTTATCAAGACATTTATATTTGTCATACATGTAAAATTTTTAATTGATTCAATATATTTATCATAACGATCCAAAACATTATCTATATTAACATATATTTTAACGGTTAAATGTTTTTTTACATAAAACAAATAGTTAATATATATATCAGTTCAACGATTTGTTCAAAATTAGAAACAAAATGCAAGTACAAAGGAATATGTCATTAACAGATGTCTGTGTAATATGCTTCATCTAGTGATACCTAAATGGCTCGCATCAGATTTTATTCATATTACATCTTTCACACTCATTTAGCAAGAATTTTGAAGATGAAAAGAAACAAATAATTCATCTTCAAAGGTCAACTTATTGACTTGTACGTACACCAATAAAGATGAACAAAATATGACTATTCTAAAAAATACAATTTCCATCAAGATACAATACGAAGAAAAGAATCAGTTTGTTCTTTTTAAATTTATAGCATAGGTGAAAGGATATGCAAGGTTACCTCTCAGTGAAGTCCTTATAATACTCTGAGAAGTCCTCCCCCAGTCTATCTGACGGTTGACCAGTCACAATCTTGTATCCACATAGACTATTTGAAGCATTAGGAGCCTATATAACAATAATAATCAAGTAAGGATCAAAGAATACCAATTATGCAACAGGAAAAGAGATTTGTTTTTAAAAAGATTGAAGAAAGAAAAAACCTTGTAAGCTAAATGGTGAAATGAAAACAACAAGCATTCAACATAGGTAAAGTTTGTTTCTTCACCAGTCTTCCTCCGAGGCATACTTCTGAGGAAGAAAGAAAGAAAGAAACAAAGAGATTTATAAATAGAGTCGATAGAAATATAAACTTGAATGAGACAATAAAAAAAACTCCAAGAATACAACATGATAAGAAAATGTACACTCATACCTTTAAAAGCTGAACAACAGAAGAAAGAACCTGGCGAGAATCCTGTGGTGTTGTGTAAGGAGAAATTTCTGCTAAAGCTTTGAGCAAATCCAGCTTCCGTTCCTCAGGAAGCTGTAAGATACGCATATTTTAGAATACATATACATCTCTTATCAGTACTAGATACTTAGTAGAGCAAATAGAGGTCAAGCTGGAGTCTTCACAAAACAGAGTTCCACAAGAATAACTAGTAAGAAGACTTTTCAATTTTCAGAGAACATTCAGATGTGATTGGTCAAGAGACTCCCCATCATATTTAAGAGGAATTTCTAGAACTTCTAAGATATCATTTCAAATATTTGCACTAACTGGATGCTTGTATATCTTAAAGTAATAATTTTATAAATGCCGCTGATAATATTGCCCATCAGCAGCTTTATAGCAAACTCTGTTGCAATCTAGAATATCGTCAGAACAACAAAATATGCAGCTTTGCATTAACAATTCACACCCTCCAGATGTCCTACCAACGAGAAGGTAAATAGACTGAAATAAACATTTCATCGAATTGGATCAATCCCAATTTCAGAGGCTATGATTATCAACTAAGAGATAGCAAAGCCATATGAAGGAATTCAAGAACTTCAAATAAATAAATAAAAAACAAATAAAAAAACTAAATGCCAAGTTCTAGAGCTCAGAGAAAAACTTATACGATTCATCCACCTCCATTCCAACTTGCAAATCTTCATAATCAGAGAAGACTAGAAAATCAATCATAAACACCTTTCCTTCAGTATAGGAATAACAGTGTCAACAACAAAGAAGGAACTAATTGGATGAATGTGTGTATATCTATACCATAATTATATCAGGTTTTAACGCAAAATGAGCTTGGACTACATTTGTTGCAGTAATTGAGATCATAAAGTAGTACGTCACCTTATCAAAAACAGGTATAATGTGTTTGTTTAAGTAGTTGAGAAACTTGCTGCCAGGTGCACCCCTCTGTAAAATAATTTAGAGGTTAGAGTGCTAAAAAGAGTTCATACACCAGAAGAATATTTAATGGATGGAAAACAGATATTCAGTAATACCAAACGCAGTCCTTACCACAAAAAATGGAATAGCCATGGACAGACACGATATCAGCCTATCAATATGATCTGCATCAGAGACCTGCATCCAAAAGCATTTTGAACAGTTTCAAAGTAAGTTCACGACAATGACAATGCAATGGAGAACCAAAGGGACAATGTTGACTAGTAAAAGTAAATCTACTTTGAATATTTTGTGGTACCACATTCCTTCTAATGAACATCTAAACTAATTTATGCAAAGAGGTAACTTAGAACATCTTCTGCATCATAAAGAATCAAGTCAAGCATAATAAAGAGAAGATTCAAAACCAACATTCAGCAAACAAGCACTAACGTCAAATTGTGCATCTAAATCAGCCTGCCCTTCAATTATTCCAATAAGTTCCTTCAAGCGCTCAGGAGGAGCTTTCTCCCCAAATATGCTCAAACTTTTTAAAAAGTCCATAAACATTCTGAATTCAGCTCCAGTTACATCTCCTAAACTCTGCAATGGAATTAAATAAAATCAATCCTGCATCTTCTACTCAAAGTTACAACTCGGGGAAGATTAGAGAAACCAAATCAATGATGAATGGTTAAGCAGTAAATGAAATTAGTACCTTTTTAATTAAATCAGTTATGTGCCTTTCCATTTCCTCTTGGGGTCTCAAGAGTTCAGCTTTAAGAGGAAAAACCTATAAACATGGATAATTTCCCCTCAATTATCATCACAAAACAAAGCACAAAGAATATCAACAACAGGTAAACAAAGAATCAGTCTGAACCTTATCACGTATAAAGCACAAAACCTTGTCACGGATAGTGTCATCTTGACTTGGTTCCTCAACATTCCAGATGTGCTTGAATAGTGCTGTCAAGGACTCTGCATTCACAAGACAATCTAATCAACAAGGATAAAACCAGAAAGAACAATAGTAGAAAAATGATGAGCTTGTGTCATTGGTTCAAGCCAAATTAACATGGACATTACAGCATAAGTGGTTGATTATCTTCATCAAGAAAACCATTGTAACCTACTTAGTATTTCCTTAAGTAGATACCAAAAGTTCTTTTATTCACAAAGCTCATTAACCAGCCTAGACAAACCCAACATCTTCTTTCCCATTGAAAATGCAAAAGAAATAGGGGCAATCTGAATCATAACACCCACTTTGAGACTTACAAAAATGCACCACGAAATGTGCCTTACAGATAAAAATGCTATCAACTTAGAGTATTGATATAACCAAACTCTAGTTCAGACACATTTGGCCTAAGAACTCAGACATGTAATATCAATCATAACTAGTCAAATTTCATCCCTACCAAAAGAAAAAACAAACAAAACAAAACAACTTAACAAGACTTCGTAAGAATGCAACATTACCCTTCACATCCTGCCTTAATACAGACATTAAGGCTTTATGAACAGCATCACGCTCCACAATCTCATCTATAAGAAACAAAGCAAAGCAAAGCAAAGCCGCAAAGGCGAGGTTAAATACACAACAAAAACACATGCTTTTAAATAGTAATTCTACAAATTATTTTTAAAAAAGAGTTAATAGTTTTACCAGAAGTAAGGAGTTGCCCTAAAATGTCTACTATTTTAGAAATGTACTCCTTTGTATCCTTACAAAACAAAGGAAGCCCACGAATCGCTTGCACTCGAACCTACAATTTTTGTTTTTAAAATTACATTGAAGAAAGCTACTAAAAATTACTTCAACTCACTAACTAATTCGAACTTCTTAGATTATAAATGAACTAACCGCTAAATCTTCTTCTTCAATCAAATCGAAATGTGCATTGAGAGCACGGCTGGATAAGTTAGGGAAGAACTTGAAAAAGCGAGGTATTAGCTGAGCAGCTAATTGTTTCGCCTTTAAGCTTGTTTTCGTTGCATCGATGACTCCTTCGTAATCTTTCACATTCTGTATCAGAAATCAAACAAATTACAACTGAAAAAACCCTAGGAATAGAGATAAAGAGGAAAAAAAAAAAAAAAGGAAGGGACCGCCAACCTGAGACTTATCCTTAGCTTCGTTGAGGCGTTCGCCGAACTCATAGAGCTTCTCGATTTGCTTGGCTTCGTCGGAAGAGTCAGTCATTTGGTGGATTTAAGGATCAGGATAACTGAGAGAGTGAAATTTCAACAATGTTAACATTAAGAGAAAAATAATTAAACTGAAAATTTTTGTAGTAAATGATATATAGAGAGAGAATTTGAAAATATGGAGTACTTTGAGTGGTTTTTTTTTTTTTTTTCTGGTTTTTCTTTTCTTCTGTTTGGCTACCGGGAAACTTATAAAACGAAAAAGTGTGAAATTAGAACTTAGAAATCGTGATAGGTATTTGGAAATTAATCAGATTTGAGAGGTGAGACTCGATTGAGTTAAAAATCAGTACGGAATCGGGGAAAAAATTGGAATGGAGAGCATAAATAACAAATAAATACGAAAGTAATAGAGGATTTAATGGATGATTACAATGTCAGATAAGGAAACATGATCTTCGAATATATACAATTCTAGATATGATATGTAATATTAGAAGATAAGATATAATATTTAATCTTAAAAGATATAATTTAATCTTAACGGCTGATCTACTTGATCTGTACCGTTGAATTTAGGGAGGCTCAAATATAAATAGAGCTCTTTCCCCTCATTGTAAAGCGCAAAAAATAAGAATTCTTGAGAATATTCAATCAAAATTCTAATAACTATTAGAATTTAAAGTATATTAAAATTTTAAATTGATCATGATGGACATACATTTAATAAGATATTCATAATAGAAATATATTTTTAATTATTTATTTTTTAATGATTTATTTATTTGAATTGGATGAACCAATCGGATCGACGAATCGGTGGTTTGATCAGTTCGATCATTAATCTGATTTTGAAAGCCTTGTTCAAGGCCCGAGCTTAACTCAACCGTTTTCTATGTTTGTAACTAGAGTTGTCCATGTCCGGGTAAGGCCAAGTAAAAAATTTATACTTGTTTTTTATGCTCGAGCCCAACCCGGTCCAAAAAAAGGGGCCTAAAATTTTTCCCCAAATTCAGCCCAAATAAAATGCTAAAACTTGAGCTCGGTCTAGCCTAACCAGATTAAAATTTTTATATTATTTTTATATAAAAATAAATTTAAAAATATAATATATCAAATATGTCGAAACCTTTTTTAAAGTTTTGGTAAAAACGAGGATCAACTTTAAAAAACGGAAATAGAGTCGCCACCAATCCCTTTTTTACTTAAGTGTGATTGAATCACCTTGTAAAATATTTTATTTTAAAACATTTATTTTGGTCCACGAAATACAGAAAGACGGGTTCGGGAGTCGGTTACGTATGAGGAAGAGTTAGCACCCTCATAGCGCCCAAAAATTGGTACTTAATTGATAAAATCATGTGCGAATGTTGAAAATAAAAAAATTTAAAATATGATCATTTTATTAGAAAACCAAGACTTACCTATTTCAAAGAAATAAAATGTTATATCTAGTAAGTTAGGATATAACATCTCACGACTTATAAGTTAGACTCGCCTTTAATTTAGAAAATTCCTACATCGAGACACAAAACATCATATCCAGTAAGTTAGGATACAATGTTTTGAATTCCCAATAATAGGTTTTTGATTGAAATTTGTAAGTTTCAATTTTAAAAGAGAAAATGATATTTAATACCTTAAGTTCTGCGAGAAAAACTGAAACCCAGTAAGTTAGGCACGATTCTTCTTGAAGTCCCCAAGTATCACATATCATCGTTTTTTTTAAAAAAAAAACTTTAAACAAAATACGACAATTTCGCGAAAACGTGTTTTTATAAAAATGTTATGAATTCCATTTTGCATTGATATATTACAAAACATAAATCAAATAGCAATTCATTATAAATACAAGTCGAATTAACAAATAATATAGACAATTAACAAAAGAATAATATGACATAGAGAATGATAATAATTGGATTATGCTAAAACAGTATTAAGCAATAAAAAAACATAAATAAATAAATACAAGTTATAAAATATGCAATAACAATTTAAAATCTATAGAAAGCATAAGAATTCAAGAAATAGATATTAAATTCTACAAATAAGATCAATTATGAGAAATAAATAAATTAACAATATATCTAAACATTAAATAAATATTATAACAAGACAACAATAAAAAAGAGTAAGAAAAAAAAATGATAATCTTGTAAAGCAATTAATATGTATAACAATATATATAAAAAAAAAACTTAAAAGTATATATAAAAAATATTATAAAAAATATATAATTTAATACATATAAATGATTATATATAATAAAAACTATAATAATTTTTTTTATAAAAACATATATACTAATCATAAATTTACATATGTAAATAAAATGGGTTATATAATATATATAAATTTTATAAAACAAAATTTTAAAAATAATATATGATATAATATACAAATTAAAAAAAGCATAATATAATAATTAATATATAAATCATAATATACAATAAAAATAATATTAAACCAAATAAAATAATAAATAATAATTTAATATGTGTAAAGATAATACAAAAAATATATAAATAACAAAATTAATAAAATAAAATAATAAAACAGTTTAATATAATAAAATAATTAAGTATAGTATTAGAATAATTAAAAAAATAAAATAAAAAGGTTTTAAAATGAATAAGGATTAAATAGCAATAAAATAAATATAAAAGGGTTAAATTAAAAAATGCGTTACACTGTAGGGACTCATTAGGCAATTATGCCTTCATTCCCAAAACGGCGTCGTTCGGATATCCACCCTTAAATGGCCTTCGGACCAGATTGAAACAGAAATTAAATTTTAAGGCTAATTTATCAAAAATAGAAATTCAAATTGGACTTAATTAAAAGAAACTAAAATAGTGGAAGGACCAAAGGGGCAATTATCCCTTTTAACAAAAACGAGCGGATCCTCCCCGGGTCGGGTCAGCGCACGGGTCACAGGCCTTTAGACGACGTCGTTTTAATGCTTATGGGCTTAAGCAAAAACGACGTCATTTTATACTGCTATATAAATCAGTATCTAGGCAAAAAATCATTTGGCACCTTGTTTTTAAAAAAATTTTAAAAAACCCTCTCGACACCATCGTCTGGGTTCGGATCATTGGTCTTTCAGACCTCCGCCACGCGCCACCATAAACGGTGGTCGGAGGCTAAAACTTCCATTTTCCGGTGCAATCAGGAGGTAAATCGTATTTTTTATTATATATATTTTTTGTAAAAAAATGCATAGATCTAACATAAATGTAAAAAATAATATAAAAAAATGAAAACTTTGAGAGAGTCACCTCTGTAACAACGTTTTTTGGATTTTATTTCTCTGAGTTTTTGTGAAATATTTGCCTGTTCTCTCTATATCTGTCCTCCCTGTTTTACAAGTTTTTGGGTTTATATAAACCTGAAAATAGATTTAAAAAAGGAAATACATGTGTTTTGCCATATTTACTTGTTGTTTTTTCCTTGTTTGTGCAGGTGGGAAGCGGAGATCTCGTCTGCGCGTTGATGGTGGCGCGACCGAAGGTGGGCGCGAGACAAGGGCCGTGGCGTAAGGGTTCTCCAGAAACCCTAGGTTTCTACTGATTTCGCCAAAGCATTGGGCCATTTTGGGCCGCTTGTATCTGGGTCTGGGGCCTAGGTTTAGTTTGGGTTAGTTTAGGGTGTAATTGGGTCTATTGGTAATTGGTTAGTGGGTCATTTATTTGGGCTCGAATATAATGGGGTATTGGGTCTGGTTTTGGGCTTGAGGATTAGTCTTGTAAAGTGGACTATAAAATTGGACTTTATTTATTATATTTTTATTTATTTTGGCTTTTGTATGAATGGAATGGGTCTGGGCACAAATGGGCCACTATAAAATACACTAAAAATATTAAAATAAATGTTCTCCAACAAATGGAAAAAAAATTAAAAATATATATAATTAAATTAGTGCAACTTAGCAAGGAAATGCATCTAGAATAGTAGCAAAATTAATAATAAAACAAGAGTGATATAATATCCAAACAATAACAACAAAATAGTAATAATATAATAACAAAATGATAGCAAAATAATGAAAAAACAGTAATAAAACAACAACAACAACAATATTTTTTTTACTGCAAATTTGGGTCAGGTCGGGCCCGAGCAAAAACACTTACTCAAGGCTCGACCCGTTTAAAAAATGGCTTTATTTATTTGTCTAAGCCCATTTTTCGGGCCTATATCTTTGCTCAAACCCTCCTATTTTTCGGACGGGCCTTCTGGCCAAGCCACCCAAGTCTTTATAACATATTATGTTATTTTTATATATTATATAATTTATATTACTAAGTGTGGGTTTGGATGAGCGGTGTGTTTACTTGTGGTTAGTGTAAAAAATTGGTGGCAGTTAGATTCGATACTGTAGCGTGAGACAGAATTAGGATGGAAAATGTTAGGCGTGCTGTGTTTTAAATGTTAGGATGGAATGGAAAAGGTTAAGCGTGTTATGTTTTAAATGTTAGGTTAGAATTGCACTAAGTTTGTTTTAGAACTGGAACGATATGTTAACGTAGTAAGGTTGACGTATATAGCGTGCAATATGTATCCTAAGAATAGTATTTTGGTATCGGTTTTCAATAATGGTTTTTAAACATTAGTAACCAAGAAACCAATTAGGCATAGTTGTAGAAAAGGACAACATATTAAGTTGTAAGCAAGTGTATTATATAAGCGATTTCAAGGATAGCATTGGAGGCATTCGAGTTTATCTTCTAATTAACATAATTTGTATTTTTAAAGCCATTTAATAACAACACCTATCATCTATGGCAGACAAAACCTTTCATATTGCAATGTATCCTTGGTTTGCCCTTGGCCATATTACTCCGTTTGTTCATTTGGCCAACAAACTAGCAGAGAATGGCCACAAAATTTCCTTCTTCTTGCCAGCCAAAACATTGCGCAGGGTTGAAGCTTTCAATCTCCACCCGGATCTCGTGACCTTCATTCCGATCATCGTTCCACATGTTGAAGGTTTGCCTCTTGGAGCCGAAACAACAAATGACGTTCCTTTCCCTTTGCATCCTCTCATTATGACTGCCATGGATTGCACAGAACCAGATATTGAAGCTTACCTTCGTGAACTCAAACCCCATTTTGTTTTCTTTGATTTCACGTGTTGGTTGCCAACTTTGACTCGCAAGCTAGGCATCAAGTCTGTGGTCTATTGTATCATTAGCTCCGGAACTGTTGGTTATCTTCTTAGTCCTGCAAGAAAGATTATTGAAAGAGGTTTAACCAGCCTTGATCTCCTCGAGCCTCCAAAAGGTTTTCCACCTTCAAGTATAAGGCTACGCATGTATGAAGCTCAAGGTTTAGCTGCTGTGACAACAATGGATTATGGAAGTGGTATTTCATTCGCAGAGCGCCATCTAAAGTCTTTTAGTGATTGTGATGCTATTGGTTTCAAGACATGCAAGGAGATTGAAGGGCCTTATTGTGAATATATTGGAAATCAATTTGAAAAGCCAATGCTTTATGCTGGTCCAGTAGTGCCAGAGCCACCAAAAATGGCGTTAGAAGAACGATGGGAAAGGTTATTAAGCAACTTTGAAGCCAAGACATTGATATTTTGTGCCTTCGGGAGTGAATGTGTTCTAAAAAAGGATCAATTCCAAGAATTAGTTTTAGGCCTCGAGCTAACAGGTCTACCATTCCTAGTCGCCCTGAAACCACCAATGGGAGCTCAAACAATCGAGTCAGCCTTACCAGAAGGATTCCAAGAAAGAGTAAATGGAACAGGGTTCATATATGGAGGTTGGGTGCCACAACAACTAATCCTAAGGCACCCTTCCGTGGGGTGTTTCGTGACTCATTGTGGCTCGGGCTCTTTGGCAGAGGCTATGGTGAATGATTGTCAATTGGTGTTGGTACCCCATGTTGGGGACCAGATAATTAATGCAAGATTAATGGCCGGAGACTTGAGAATTGGAGTAGAGGTTGAGAAAAGTGAAAAAGATGGGTTATTTACAAAGGACGATGTTAACAAGGCAGTAAAAGCTCTAATGGACGGTGATAGTGAGCTGGGGAAAGAGGTAAGAGCTAACCATGCTAAATGGAAGGAGTTTCTCTTAGCACCAGGGCTTGAAAATTATTACATCAATGATTTTGTTATGAAATTGAATAACTTGATCTAAGGATTTTCTTTAATTTCCATTAAATAAACATGTTTTTCTAAATTGTAATATTTTCTTTTTAAAATTTGATAATGAAATTTAATTTAAAAAATTGTAAATAAATTTCATGTTAAAATTTTTAATATAAAATTTTTATTTGATAAATCATCTGTATGTAAATCATAAACCACCTCATTAATAAATAATTTCATAAAATTAAAATAAAATTTATTTTATTAATAAACTATATTATATAATTTAGTGACAATATATAAATCTACGATCCAATTAAAATGAAATTTGTAAAAATTAATGTATTTTTTATTACATGCACCGTTAGATTTTTTTTTTAATTAAGACATATGAGATCTGAGGTGTCACTTAATGATGAAATTAACGGTCTTAGTAACAGAAGGATTTGATTGATATAACCTCCAAAATTAAGGGATGTAATTAGAACTTTTTAAAATTTAAGGACCAATTTAAAATATGAGCCATATTTGGGACATTTGGTGCAATTTACTCTAAGATACAAATGCAAAAAACAATGGGATATAAGTAATTACATATTATGTTTATATTAATTGTGTTAAAGTGTCAAATATTATCATAAATTTAATTATTTTGTTTTATGAGTTATGACATGTTTTTGGTATTTTTATGTGTTTTCAAATTATTATTTTAATAATAATAGAAATTTTTTTGTCGAAAAATAGAATTTTTTATTTAATTTTAATTATAAAAATATAAAATATTTAAATACTGAATTGAGTCCAATTTAAGTGAATTGATTTTGGACTAGGGATTGGACCAAACAATCAAGCTTGAATATCTATATGATATTTTGAGCAAAAGATATATAAACATATAGGGGTGTTTATAGTTTGATTAAATTCAAATTAACAGATCGAATCAGCCTAATTCAATTAATTGGTCGGTGGTTGAATTTAGTTCGATTATAGGTTGGTTAAAGATCTTTTAAAATTTCAGTTATCAGTTAATTTGATTTAGAATCGGGTAATTAACCGAAATAAACAATATATATTATATATAATATATTTTTATTTTAGTAATGTATTTTTTTGAACTATTATTTTTTATATTAATTGAAATAAATAATATATTTTCTAACTAATAAAAAATGAACTTTAGCAATGTATTTTTTTATATGTTTTATACTTATTTTAACAAAAAAAACATATAAATTTCGGTTAATCGACCAAATTAACCAAAATACTTAAGTTCAGTTAACGGTTAATTTTTTTTATATTTCAAGTAATTCGATTCGGTTAATAACCGACCCGACTGTTTGAACACCCCTACAAACAAACGCAACTCATTTTCTAATTTTACAATAAGTTAGTTTTCTTTTATGTTTATATGTTATGTAATTCATCATATAAGAAATTTAAAATATTATATATTATATATTAGACTATTACTAATTCGGATAATTCAGTCAAATGAACATTATCAATTTTTTATATATATTTTATACTTGTTTTAACAAAAAAATATAAAGTTCGGTTCGGTTCTGTTAACGGTTAAAAGATTAAAAAGTTTAATTAATCCGATTCATACTAGTTCGACTCGGTTAACTGTTTAAACACCTCTAACCGTAATAATATCAACTAAATTAAAATTTAATCGAGGACTAAATAATAAAATAATTAGAAAGGTGATCTTAACGTAAAGATGGGTATATATCATCACTAATTCCAATTTTTTTGTCTCTCACTTCTTTGTTTTGAAGATTCAAAACATTAGTGGGGGCAAAGGGCAAGCAAAGCTAATATGAGGTCAGCCATTTTATAAAGCACATAGCACCGAAATTGTCAATCATTGTGTTTCTCACTCAAAACTACACTAATTTGTGAAGGAAAAAGTTGGGTTTTTTTGGGTTAATGTAATTTTTTATCCATGATCTTGGTAATTATGTTTGTTTTGGTCCTTGAAAAATAAAATTATTTAATTTTAGGGTGTTACGTTATTAAATTTTGATGAAATTCAAGTTTAAGGACCAAAATGAATTTAATTGTCAAATTCAAGTACCAAAATAGATTAAAAAAGTTTCAAGCACCAAAATGAACCTAATTATCTCGGGGCTCGGGGCCAAAAATATATTAACATTGTTTTATATGAGAAGAGCAATGTATTTTCCAAATTCAAACCCTAAATTTAATATCAACTAAAACTTCAATTTTACCAAAAGTTGATATTTTTTTGTATCCTCTATATATGTTTTATGTAGGGCGAATTAGGGGTGTTTAAACTTCGGTTAAAATCGAATTAACCAACCGAGTCAGTCTAATTTGATTAATTGGTCGTGATCGAATTTAGTTCGGTTGGAGGTCAGTTAATGGTTTTTTGGAATTTCAGCTATCGGTCAATTCGATTTGAAATCGGGTAATTAACTAAATTAACCAAACTTAATAATTAATGTATTAATTTCAAGACTTATGTAGTGTTTCAAGACATAAAATTTCGGTTAATTTCACTTTTTTTATTATATATTTTATACTTGTTTTAATCAAAAGATAAAAACATATAAATTTCGGTTAATTTGGTTAACCAACCGAATTAACTGAAATATTTTAATTCGGTTAAATTTTTTTGGAAAAAATTTTGGTTCGGTTAACGGTTAAAAATTATACAGTTTGCTTAATTTGGTTAATGCTAGTTCGGTTCGGTTAATAACTAAACTGACAGTTTGAAAACCCCTAAGGCAAATTTAAAGGGGCAAGCAATAAATTAAAATATGGTTAATTTGCCCTTTGGTCACCAAAAAATGGAAACAATCATTTTAGTCCTTTCAAAAATAATTAAATTATATTTTGAAATCTTAAAAAATTATAATTAAATTCTCACCCCCTAAAATATTTCTGGATTTACCTATTGTTTTACAATCCATGTTCGAGGTTCATAACTGTTCTTCTCAACAATATCGTCTCTAAAAAAATTAGATATATTTTAGAACACTAATTAAGCAAACTCCTTTTTTAATTTTCTTTGCCATCCCTTCCACAACACTTAATCCACCAACTAACACCCCCAACACCAAACCCACTTTAATCACCATTTTTTTTTTTCTAATAATGTTCTTCCACTTGAAGAAATCAAAAGCCATTCCTTTTTTAATCATTTCTAAAGTTTGGAGCCAACCCCTCAAATTCATATAAACCTCACAATCTCCCCCCCAACACCATCTTCTTCATCGATCATATCTAACCGAGTTCAAAGTCATCGAAAAGTTGTCACCGTTGCCATTGTACCGAAGATGATGAATACGTCGAGGTTTATCAAGTGTGTCACAGTAGGTGACGGAGCGGTGGGGAAGACTTGCATGCTTATTTCGTATACTAGCAATACGTTCCCAACGGTAACGATGGGTCGTTTTGAATGTTATTTTGTGGTGTATTCAAGTCTAGCCGAGCTATAAAAGTGATAATAATAAATAAGTTTTTGTTTTTCTTTCTTGGCGTATAGGATTATGTTCCCACAGTGTTTGACAACTTTAGTGCTAATGTGGTGGTGGATGGCAGCACAGTGAACCTTGGCCTATGGGATACTGCCGGTAAGTTCATTGACTCTATGGTTTGAGGAAAATATCGGTTCAAATCGGGGGTGTTTAACTTGATTTTGGTTCGGTATAGAGATGTTTATGGATCGATCGGTCTGTTCGGTCCGGCTTGTTTTGGGTTGAGCTTATATGTATATTTTTTATCGGGCTGGACTAACACATCTATAAAAATTAATTTTATATATATATATTATCTTTAAAAAAAAATTAGATTGGCTTTTAAAGTTTGATGAATTTTGAGTTCGTTTCTTTTGTTTAAGGCTTGGATTTCTCTGGATCAAGTTATTATAAGTTTGGATTTTTTTAAATTTGAATTACTTCAGGTTCAAGTTATTTCGAATTAGTCGTTCATGTTATTTTGGGTTATAGTTATTTCAAGTTTATATTGTTTCAGTTTCAGATAATTTTGAATTCGGGTTTGAGTTAATTTGGTATTGAATTAAAATTTACATATAAATATCTCATTCAATTTGTGAATTTCAGGCCAAGAAGATTACAATAGGTTAAGACCTTTGAGTTATAGGGGAGCTGATGTGTTTTTGTTGGCCTTTTCTCTTATTAGCAAGGCCAGTTATGAAAATGTTCACAAAAAGGTAATTTCATTTTATTTTATTTTTAAGATATAATGATAAATGTAGTCCTTAATATTTATATTTTTGTCAATTTGGTCCTTATTCTATTTTTGAACTAATTTTAACCTCAATTTTTTAAAGAGAGTTAAATAAATTTATGTTTTTTTAACGAAAATACTGACTAAAATGCTAAATTTTTAAATATAGTAGCCAACATAGCAATCCACGTACATTTCATTCTTTTTCTTTTTTGAATTTTTATAAACTTTTTTTTTATTCTTTGAATATTTTATAAGTTTTAAATTATTTGTTAATGTGACATATATGACAAATAGTGTTTTATCGACATGAAATGCGCGTGGACTATCATGTGGGTTTCCACACACAGCGGCGGAGCCAGAAATTCTTTTTTCGGGAGACGGAATTAAATTGTATATTTTTAGGATAGTAAAAATACAATTTCATCATTTTAATAGTCTATATTTTGTCATTTTAAAAAGATCAAATCAATTTTAATCATTTTGGGGGAACTACAATTTTACCATTACTAATTTAAAATTTTATAAATTATAAAGGGCCTAAATGGAAAATTTTCCATTTTACGTGGCCGGGGCCCTATGAGCCCCCTGACTCCGCCACTGTCCACACCAACATCGTTAAAAAACTAATATTTTAATCAATAATTACATTGAAGAAAATCAATTTGACTTTTTTTGAAAAGTTAATAGCCAAATTTCTAATTAAAAAAAAAGAATAAGGATCAAATTGGTAAAATAAAATAAAATGTTGAAGGCTAATTTTACCATTATACCCTTTTTAATTTATCTTCAAATTACTCAATTTTATGACATAAATATTGAATTTCATGGCTAACAGTGGATCCCCGAGCTTAGACATTATGCTCCTAATGTGCCAATTGTGCTTGTTGGAACCAAACTAGGTAAGCTTAATCTCTTGCCTTTAAAAATTTAAATAATTACACACATGATTTGAGATTGAGACTCGACGGTCCAAGGGTTGGGTTATTTGCTTAGTTTCGTAAACTCGATTAGGTCTTGAACAAAGTTTTTGTAATTCGGGTTAGCTTGAAACTATCCCAAGTTTAGAAAGAAAGAGAGAATATATTACAATAACCGGACAAGAGGTATTTACAAATAGGGTAATCTATATCCGATTCAAAGGAGCTTTGATTTATACTTCTCAACTCTCGGCCGGTTCAATCTGACCCATTTTTAGAATATTTTTAAACGGTAAAACATGCTATTTTTTAGACCTAGACTTAACCCGATTTAGTTTGATAATAAAAAGAAACTCACAACTGAGTAAATTAACCTGATTAAGACAGTGACATCAACTTAGTAAAGTAGCAATGTTATTTTACATAATAAACCCTATTCAATTAGGCCTTACATTTTGAAATGCAGATTTAAGAGATGACAAGCAATTCTTGAGTGATAACCCAGGAGCAATATCAATAACAACATCTCAGGCAAGTTAAAGCTTAAATAATTATTTTTTCGGTAATAAAAAACAATACAAAACGAATATATCAATCGGTTGAAATTAACTCGACATCGACACATTATGATTATACATAATGGTGAATAGGGTGAGGAGTTGAAGAAGATGATAGGTGCAGTTACTTACATTGAGTGCAGCTCCAAAACCCAACAGGTACCCTTTATCTTACAATTTATCGAGTTTTTGTTAGTAGTTTGCAATGTTAGTAATTCCGTATTGGTAATAAATATATAGTATAAAGAATGTAAATAATCAATTCTTTATAATTTGGGTAATCGAGATAGGTATTTAGCTGAGTAGAATCACGTGGGCAAACTACATTAGTAGTCATTCAATTATTCAATTTTGTCTTATTTGGTCATCAGTTAGCTAACGATAGTAGCTTTTAAAATTGACATAATAACAACTTTAACCCTCAATATTTATATATTGTGTCAATTTAGTCTTGATTCTAAAAAATCTAACCCTTGACATTTACGCATTGAGTAATTCGGTGTTTTTCTTTTAGTTTTGCTTTTCTTTGTAACCCTTTTACCTAAATAGCTAAAACAACAAATTTATCAACTAAATTTGATTGAAAATATAAAAAAAAAATAGAAACACCAAAAAATCCAAGATAATAATTTTCATTTTTTCGCATTCTTTTAAAATTACCTCTCAATGTTTCAAAGAAAAGGAAAATTGTAACAAAATAAAAAACAAATTACACAATGTGTAAATAGGGTTAAAATTTTTTAGAATCAAGACTGAATTGATTTAATTTATAAATGTTAAGGTTAAAGTTGCTATTATGTCAATTTCAAAAGTGGTCACCGTTAGCTAGCTGGTGACCAAAACAAACAAAATTGAATAGTTGGATGACCATTTTGTAACTCTTCATAGTTGAGTGGTCAAAAAAGAAATTTACTAATCGTTGGGTGACTACTATAGAGTTAAAAGATGTTTATTTGACTACCAGAGCTTGAGTTTGATGATTATATTTATAATTTTTTTATTTTAAATTAATTATAATAAATATTTTTTATTGCGTCTGAATTGATCTGTTAAAATAATATAACTTTTTTGGAAAAATTTAGTTTATGAAATGTTATGTTATGAAAAAAACATTTCTTGTGCCACAAGATATGTATTATGAAACACATACTTGGATGAAAATATACATTGCCTATATTAGACTTAATAATGTCATTTTCTCTATTCATGTTTTTTTTTTTGTTGTTGTTGTTTATAATTGGTTGTATATTAAAGACCCACTTAAAAATCTTTTTAAGAAAAATGTTTTCACCCCTCAAATCATAATTTTAATATTTTTTTTCTTGCGCCACAAGTTTTGTAACAAAATCTTCCAAAAATGTTTTAGGTATAGTGTAAGATTGTAAATTAATGGTGCTTTCGGATGGGCGCTGCGTTTACCTCCGATAAGGTTAAATATAATGATAGCAGTGTGATTAGTTACTATAACTGTGAAGTAAAAAATTTTACCTCACCACAACTACCGTTCATCCAAAGGCACCTTAAGAGTTTTTAGGCTCAACTTACGTTTTCTATACAATATCATGAGGTCTTGGGTTCGTGGCCTAATCCATCCGCCAACCAATTATTATCAAAGGCGGAGTTAGGGGAAGTAAGAGCTTTAGCTCCTTAAATGATGAATTCTAATTTTAGTCCCTTTAATAATAAAAATCACATTTTACTTCAAATTTATATTTTTATTCTCATCTTCGGAGTTACATGACTGGTAATCTCATGTTAAGGTCATAAGGGCTTATCTTAACATTGGGCCTTTGCGTTATATGATATGTAAGGGTGAGCAAACTATTAACTTATCATCGATCAATTTAGTTAATTAAGTTTATCAGTTTAGTTATGAATTTTAACAACAAATTGATAAAATAAAATAAACGAGATTTTAATTGATTTAACCGAAATAACTGAGCTAACCAAATTTGATTTAATTGAATGAGTCGATTAAATCGATTTTAATCGATTTATGCTTTATGCTCTACTTGAACTTCCTTAAATATGTACTTATTTGTTTTTGAACATCAAATTATGTTTAAAGGGCTAATAAACTTTGCTTTGTTGGGTTTTGGTCTAGAATGTGAAGGCTGTTTTTGATGTTGCAATAAAGATAGCTTTGAGGCCACCAAAACCAAAGAGAAAACCTATAAAAAGAAGATCATGTGCTTTCCTTTGAACCTCAATTCCTTTCCTTTGAACCTCAATTCTACATTACAATCAAATTATTATTTGCTATATATTATTTTTTTATTTTTTATTTTTTTTACATAAAATTTCATATGTAACCATGAAGGATTTCTAAAAGGGGATTAGATTGAAATTGCAATGGTATTTGTAATGCATAAAAAGAAAAAAAAATATTTTTGTAATAGTTTAAACTCATTCATTGTTATTAGCTTATTTCTTTCCATTTATTTTTTGTTCACAATAAAATTTAAATTCATTGTTATGTTTGTTGATACCAAGTAAAGACCGTGGTCATCTGATGGTTCTTTCGGTGGGCAAAAAGTTGTAGAAAGTGTTATGAGTGTTCAAGGGGAAGAAAGGTGACTAGAAATGAGAGAGAGGTAGAGAAAGAGAAATCCTTGTTTTTGGGCCTTGAGGTATCTTATATAGGACATCGTCAGCTTTTCTCGATGTGCTACATGTCACTGCCTTATTAGTTTCGTATTCCTTGGAGCTTAGCCAATTTATTGGCGTCCATTCCTCTTAAACATGGGTTGTCATATCAAAGTAATGGGTAAATGCGATGTACAAATGATAGATCCTCTGCGTCTGTTAGAGGGGTAATCCCTATAGTGCTTGTTCGCCTGATTGTTGGGTTTGTGAGGTAAAGAGCTTCTTAGGGTGCCCACGGGAGCCATGAAGTAAGCTTGTGAGGTGGTTCACCAAGTCGCGAAGTAGACCCGCGAGATGCAGGTATAACAATATTAATAATATTATTATAATAATTTTAATAAATATTTTCTATACCCAAGAATGTAGGGACTAATTCTAGAACTAAAATCATTATTTGATAATACAAACTAAAAAGTTAAAAAAAATGAAACATTAATGATTTGGAATTTAACCCAAAAACATAATGGAAAACCCAAAATTCTTTTTGGTACAATTTGTTTTTAATTGATTTTTCAATTATCCGTTTTTCATTTTTTTATTCGAAATTGTTTTGACTATTTTTTATTATATGTCAGAATTGGACATTTCATTCTCAATTTAATCAATTTGTACAATCAAATTTTGACAACTTTGATTCACAATAATCAAAATAATGGATGTTATTGTTTTATATGGTAACCTTCGCCATTGGAATAACTTCCTTGAAGCAGAACACCACTGGTTCTGCTAGATTACCTCTTCTATGAACACTATTTTGTCAGAGCTTAGGGAATATGCAAGCTACCATCTCTAATAAGCAAGTTATTTTAATAGGACAATCATCACTTGTCACCTGCATACCCTATAACTTGAGCCATATCACATCATCTACCTAGTTAAGACCCTTGAAAGGACTAGTTGGCCAACCAGGAGTTGCCATGTTCCCCATGATATCAACCATATACAAACCCCCTCATATTTGAGGAACGGACAATGCACCTTCTTTAGCTCTCTCCTCTCTTTCTCTCGATCTTTTTTCCCTGTGCCCACGTAACACATTACCTTACTATCAACATTATACGACTCTATGCTCCTAAGGGTGAATCAACCTCTAATCTTCACCACGATCCCCTCCACGCCTATTCTTTTTATCAAAAGCTATATATGTACCGATAATAATAAAGTTGACAAACAAAATCAACAAGGAGAAGTAGATGGCCGTGATGGTGGCAGTTCACCCTAGATTGGGGCGAAAAACGCTGTTCTTGGTGGGTTTTGAGGGAATTAAAAGGATACTCAAGATTGCTTGGAGCAAAGGGTTCAAAGTGTTCTACTATGGGTCTCTCATCCTTTCAAGTGTTATAATTGGGATTATAAATGGGAGACAAGGTAGTCCATACATCTTGGGTTGGTTGACAGTAGAGTTATACCTTGTCTCGATGATGTTACATTTTAAGATAGTCAGATAATTAATGGGTCTAAGGTTTCATGTTACGGCTTATATATGGCAGAGATGACTTAGCAAAAATATGCCATGGCATTACTTGATGCTCAAGGTTAATTTCACACGAGGTTTTCACAATAATAATTATAATAATATGTGCTATATACTATTCTTGTCCAATAAATAGACCAAACCTTAAGGAAATCGAAAAGTGGAGAAAAAATAGCAATTATTAATTATAGAGGTATTCTGTGTTACGAAGATAAAATATTTTAATTTATTAATTAAAAACACAATATTAAAGACCAAAAAAATTGAATCTATTTTATAAATTTATTATCTCAATACACAAAAACCATTCAATAAATCATAGATGGTTAAATCAAAACAATTTTTGCCCACACAAAAAAATTATTTTCCAAAAAATCTCGTGAAAAGAGGTTAGTTTTTTGTTTTAATCATACCCATTTTTGCCAAGCTTTTTTTACCCTATTTCTATTTTTTCTTCTTTTTTTACACACCAAACAATCCCAAACCCAGAACCAACAAATTAAAACCAAAATGTTAACCATAACAATTAAGATACCCAATTAATATTGGGTTTTTTTCCTTTTTTTTTTTCTGAGTTTTTTTTTTTTGGATCCAATCAGAGAGGAAATGGGAGCTTATAGAGCTGATGATGATTATGATTATTTGTTTAAGGTTGTGTTGATCGGTGATTCTGGTGTTGGAAAATCCAACCTATTGTCTAGATTTACGAAGAACGAGTTTAGCGCTGAGTCTAAATCCACCATTGGTGTTGAGTTTGCAACTCGTAGCATTCATGTTGATGATAAGGTTGTTAAAGCTCAAATTTGGGACACTGCTGGACAAGAAAGGTAATCTTATTTTTATTTTTTTGTGAATTTTTATCTGGGTTTTGGGATCTTTGTTTTTTTTTTCTTCGAATTTATTTGAATTTGCAATTCGGTTCAAATCTGTTTATAATCGGGACGTTATTTTGATCTATTATAGGCATTTTGAATGCATGTTAAATGATGATACAGGGATCGGAATTTAATTATAAATTTTTGAAATGTTCAAAACATAATTTTATTATTTATTAATTTATAATTTTATATTTTCGAGAGATTATTTTCCCTTTTTAAGGGTTAAAGTATAATTTTATTAGTTCGGAGAGAACTTGCTTGCCACTTAAATTCGCTCTTGATCTCATGTTGATTAAATGAAACATTTTCATTTATTGCTACTAATAAATTTTAAATTGGATGCTTAATATATAATGTCTTATAATTTGATAAATTAGAATTTAAATTTTGAATTATTCTGCAAATCAATAGTGAAATAAGAAAAATCTACAAAATAATATTATAATATTATTATAAGCTCTGATCATATATTTTTTTTTAACACAATGCTTAGGATTACTCATAGTTTTTTTCCAACCCATAAATAGGAGGATAATGTACTTTAGTGCACTCGAACCTCATGTCAATCGAGTTAAGACTCAATTGACAATAATAATCGCATTGTTTTTCCCCCTTTATTTTATTGAGTTTGATGTTTATGCAATTTTGAAAGTCTGATGTCTATAAATAATTCTCATATTAATTTGGTATTACTATGGGCTAAGGAGGACGAAAGGATATTATTTGATTCCTAAGTTATTTCTTCCCTTAAATTAGGGTTTAATTATTGTTTTAGTTGCTTTATTATGTTAAATTTTGAGATTTAATTCATTTAATTTAATTTGATATAATTTTGCTTCTCTTATTTTTTTTATATAATATTATTAGTAGGTTGAGATTGATAGCTTTGTTAGTTGTTGCTATTAAAATGAATCGCCCTTTTGCGATAGCCTTGGAAGTATCCTTTTTCTTATTAAATTTATTGCAAAACATGAAGTTTTCAAAATGTTTGATCTAATATATCTTTGTGTTTATGCTATTCTGCCAAAGGTATCGTGCAATTACCAGTGCATATTATCGAGGTGCTGTCGGTGCTTTACTAGTCTATGATGTCACTCGTCGTGTTACGTTCGAGAACGTACAAAGGTGGCTAAAGGAGCTCCGAGACCACACCGATCCAAACATTGTGATTATGCTAGTCGGGAACAAGGCCGACCTGCGTCACTTGCGAGCCGTTGCGGCCGAAGATGCTAAAGCTTTTGCCGAACGAGAGAACACTTTTTTCATGGAAACATCTGCACTTGAGTCCTTAAATGTTGAGAATGCCTTCACCGAAGTGTTGGCCCAGATCTATCGTGTCGTAAGCAGGAAAGCTCTTGATATCGGAGATGATCCGGCAGCTTTACCTAAAGGTCGGACGATCAATGTCGGATCTAAAGATGATGTATCGGCTATGAAAGGAGCTGGATGTTGCTCGGCTTAATTATGGAGATGGAGTCTCATCTTCAAAAAATTTCTTATCCCTTTGAAAGCACAAACAAGTGAACATCAACAATGTATTTAAATTGAAATTATTCTTTGGATTATGCTTAAACACAAATTCTATATGCTTTTTAGTTTGCAAAGCTAGTTCTTATTCAAAAATTGAAATAAGAAGGAAATTTCTTCGTATTGTTAACGAAAGATTCTTATGCATCTCTTCTAAGTGAAGAAGTGGCATTGATTGGACGAGAGAAATCGGTCAGTTTGGTCGATTCGATTAAAAAAAATTTAAAAATTTGAATTAACTTTTTAGTCTTATACTTTAACGACTAATCATTATCAACTGACTTAATTTATTTTACCCCTAAAAAATAAAATTAATCATCATAATCCTCTTGTTTGATGACAATCAGATCAATCATTTAAGTCGATTATAACCAACTTTTGCTCACTCCTAATGTTGACATGTGGTTGTTTCAATGGCTTTCAGTTTTTATCTATGCAATTGATCATTCGATTGTTAGATGTGTAACTCTAGGGCATACATTTGGTAGATAGAATGATTAAATGGTCTAGCTAACAAAATTCTGGTACTAAAATACTTTACTAATTCGATGAAAAAATATTAATCATTTTATAAATATAATTTTAATAATGTTAACAAACATGGATTAATAATTTTTATAATAAAATTTTTATTTTGATAATATCGTATATTTTACTGAATAGGGAATAACAACTACGAGTTAAGAATAATAAAGAAGGAACTCTTGTAGGGAAGAGTGATCTAATTAAGAATAATAAAGAAGTAACTCTTTGTAGAAAAAATGTTCACTTTGCTTAGTTTGTAACTAAGATTTCAATGAGAAATTCTTAGTGGGGGAGAGTGATTTAGTTAATATGTAGGAGTGAGATTGCAACTTGGTGAACGAGTTGAAACTAAATCACAACTTGTAATACATATTGATAATGGGTTACTCTTTGTAACATCTCATTCGCAACCTGTAACCTCCTTGACCCGGCCTAAACGTTACGGCCAAATTCTGAAGGCTACGTTAGCCACTGAAATGGCCTAGAAAAACTATCGGAGTTTCTAAAACAGTTTTTCAAAAATATTTATTTACCTTTGAAGAAAAGCTTAGCTTTATATATCTTTTTCACTAAAACTTATGAGTTTCGAAAATTGATCGATTTTAATATTTACTTTGTAATGTTGACTAACTTTTGAGAACTTAATTGATTTCCAATTTATTTACCATTCAATAACTAAATTACAATTATAGCAGCGGAAAAGTGATAATCGACTGAGTTTTTTATTTTAAAACCAAATTTCATGCATCTTTAATTACTTTTCCAAATTTTAATAGCCTAATCAACTTTAAATGTTATGCATGCCAAAATAATCCCAAAATTTAAGTCCTATGTCACAGTCCAAATAAAACAATACAGTTCCCAAATAACAAAAATTATAAACAATACATTTAAAATACTTTTATTGAAAAAAACTTATCCGAGACAAGCCCTCCGAATGCTGAGTTTGACCTAACATTGTGGGTTATCCGTAAAGAAGGGAATTTAGAGGGGGTGAGCTTAAAAAGCTCAGTGTGAGTCTAAACATAAGAAAATCAATGCAAAAAAATAGATAAGACATACATAATAACAGTTCTCATAACATTCACCATCGATATAGTAATACAGAAAACATGACATACAAAATATCAACTTTTTTAGTTCAACACTTTAGTATAACATTTCAGAATTTTCAGTTTTGTTGTACATGCTTATGAATGTCAATGCAATTTTAGTTTATCAGAAAAGATCCTACCCAACTCCGCTACACACCACAGTAAGAGTTTCCCAAAACTCACCCATCTCTACACACCGTATTATGGATGAACCACCAGTAATTTGTAGATAAACTGTTAGTAAAAATTGTGGGTAAACCACCATTATTTTCAGATATTAAGTTTGCAGATAAACTGCCAATAAGTTGTGAATGAACCCCCAATGTTTGCATATTATTAAACTGTCAGTACTTCCTCAATATATATCGTCTCACCCGATGCTATGCAATATGACATGCTTGTAATAGAACAGTGCAGAAAAAGTAGACATGCTTAAACATGTATTCGGTTCAACAGTAACAGTAGACATGCTTAATATGAAATCAGTAAGATAGAAATAGTAATAACAGTAACAGTTTATCAAAAATACAGTGACAGAAAGCATGAATCATTCACATATCATGCATATAACAGTAATAATTCAGTCAATCAATTCAAAGATTCCAAAATATACATATTATCAGCGGCTCAATTGAATGAAAAAAAAAAAACCTAAAAATAATTCGAGGACTATTTAAGGACTTAACTGAACATAACACAAATTTTTGGGTAAAATTGTAAAATAGAGATCACACGGCCGTGTGGCCAAGCTATGTGAAAGGGTTGAGATCGTGTGGAAAGGATGCACATAATTCATTTCAAAGGCATAACAAATTGGTTTATCAATTCCATTTAATCATATTTCCAAGTTTCCAATTTTAATTATAATGTTTCGCCTGATGGAACCCTAATAAAACGGACTTGGATACACAGAAGAACCAAGTTGCTTGTCCGAATTGAATTTTTATCAGGTTACCCATTCGGACTAAACCTATATCATATATTACCCAAGGATCCGCGTTGGATCTCGTTATATTACTCGAGGATATACAACAAAGGCTATATCTCGTTATAATCTGTAATAATCTTTGTACAAGCACATATATGACCCTATTGACATGCCAATCGTATCCTAACCTTTTATTAAGTTCACATGGACATTAATTACACATATTTCATTTTCATCCTTGTAATCAGTCATTTTTACATTTACATATAAACTTTCACATTTACTTGTCATACCCTATATTCGGTTACATTTGTATTTTTGTACCTGTACATTTTATTTATCACACAACAATCACTTATTTTATTTCATTTCAATTCAATCCAATTCATATATTTAATTTTACATTCAATATCACAATTTCATTCCAATTCATCATCAACACACAATTAACTCATACCTTATAACATATTCAATCCATTCTTATATTACACATCATGTTCCTAATAAATCATAATACTTTCCATTTTATTTAATTCAGTCCACTATCTCGGCAATTAATATCAATCATAGAAAATTAATGCATATGATCATTATTAATTCACCTCAATATTCAATCATGTGGTATGACATGAATATGGAGAGAATAAATTAATCTCAAATCATAAAAGCACAAACTGATATCTCGCGTCACTCGTCGATAACTCTCGCTTTTCCTTTCCCTCTCGACAACCCGGAGTCATCATTCGCTACAATCAATAATTCAATAAATAAGAAAATATCATACTTCATTCAATCCACATCTAAGTACAAAGCCACACATATTTTTTATTCTATTCAATTTAGGAACTAAACTCGAGACAAGTATATCTCTCAATTCTCATCTTCGGATTAAAATCCGATTTCACATATTCTCATTAGGGATCTTATATTTTATATTTCTATCCTAATTTCATGATAGGTTTTACATTTATTCAATTTGGTCCCTAATGTAGCAAACTTAACAAACAAGTTAAATTAACTTTACAATTTAGTCCTTTTCATAATCTAAGTTCAAAATACATCAATTTCAAGCCCAATTCATCAATAAATTAACAATGGTAACTTTCTAAAAAGTTGACAGTATATCAATTGGTACATGGGCTAGCTAAATCAAGCTCTCATGATCTCAAATTCATGAAATTACAAGAAAATAACTTATCTTACCTACCAAATTAATGGCAAAATGGTAGGAAGAATTTTTGAAGCTTTCTTTAGTTTCTTCCCATGGTGAACAATGGTGAAAGTGGAAGAGATGATGAATTTCCACTAGCTCCCCTTTTTATACTTTAATTAAATGTTAATTAACCCAAGTTAATTAGTAAATCATGGTTTAATTAACATAAATTAGTTTTTTAATCACACTTAGTGCAGTTGCCATCAACATCCACTATCACCTATTTAGAAATGGTTTAATTAGCATTTTTGACCTTTGTTTAATTTTTATTTAGGTCCCCAAGTCTTTTCTTAATTAAAACTCTATAGCGATTGGACTTTTACAATTTAGTCCCTAACTTCTAATTAACTACTTTTTCAATTAAATTACTTAACTGAAATTCAATATATTTTTATAATAGTTCCGTAAATATTTTTATTTAATATTTACGAACCCGATTTACAAAATAAGGTTCCTAAACTACATTTTTCGACACCATAGAATTCCGGGTCATCATGCTCTTTAGGTAAGACTTTGCAGACATGAAAATTTACACATCGACCATTTATCAGATAAAAGTTCTATATGAAATTTTTAACATGAAAATGAAATTTAAGTAAAAACATAACATTGATTCAAAATTTTAGATATACCATGAGTTCTTGAAATTGAATTCCATTATCAAATTTTGTAAAGAAAATATTACAATTTGGAAAAACATATTTACTTAATGAAAGTTAAAGAAACCTTTACACTAAGGTATTCAACTTAATGACAAAATCATTAATGTAAGAATTTTCAAGCCCTGGTGCTAAAAGAAACTCTTTCCATTTAGCGTGGTTAGCCCTTATCTCTTTCCCCAACTCACTATCATCGTCCATTAGAGCCTTTACTGCCTTGTTAACATCGTCCTTTGTAAATAATCCATCTTCTTCACCTTTCTCAACCTCTACTCCAATTCTCAAGTCTCCAGCCATCAATCTTGCATTAATTATCTGGTCGCCAACATGGGGTACCAACACCAATTGGCAATCATTCACCATAGCCTCTGCCAACGAGCCCGAGCCACAATGGGTCACGAAACACCCCACAGAAAGGTGCCTTAGGATCAGTTGTTGTGGTATCCAACCTCCATAAACGAACCCTCTTCCATTTACTCTTTCTTGGAATCCTTCTGGTAAGGCCGACTCGATTGTTTGAGCTCCCATTGGTGGTTTTAATGCGACCAGGAATGGTAGACCTGTTAGCTCGAGGCCTAGAACTAATTCTTGGAATTGGTCCTTTTTCAGAACGCATTCACTCCCGAAGGCACAAAATATCAATGTGTTGGCTTCAAAGTTGCTTAATAACTTTTCCCATCTTTCTTCTAACACCATTTTTTGTGGCTCTGGCACTACCGGACCAGCATAGAGCATTGGCTTTTCAAATTGGTTTCCAATATATTCACAATAAGGCCCTTCAATCTCCTTGCATGTCTTGAAACCAATAGCATCACAATCACTAAATGACCTTAGATGGCGTTCAGCGAATGAAATACCACTTCCATAATCCATTGTTGTTACAGCAGCTAATCCTTGAGCTTCATACATGCGTAGCTTTATACTTGAAGAAGGAAAACCTTTTGGAGGCTTGAGGAGATCAAGCCCGGTTAAACCTCTTTCAAGAATTTTCCTTGCAGGACTAATAAGATAGCCAATAGTTCCAGAGCTGATGATACAATAGAGCACGGACTTTATGCCTAGCTTGCGAGTCAAAGCTGGCATCCAACAAGTGAAATCAAAGAAAACAAAATGGGGTTTGAGTTCACGAAGGTAAGCTTCAATATCTGGTTCTGTGCGATCCATGGCACTCATAATGAGAGGATGTAAAGGGAAAGGAACATCATTTGTTGTTTCAGCACCAACAGGCAAACCTTCAACATGTGGAACGATGATTGGAATGAAGGTTATGAGATCCAGATAGAGATTGAAAGCCTCAACTTTGCCTAGTGTTTTGGCTGGCAAAAAGAAAGAAATTTTGTGACCTCTCTGTGCTAGTTTGTTGGCCATATGAATGAATGGAGTGATATGGCCAATGGCAAACCATGGATACATTGCAATGCGAAAAGTTTTCCCTACCATAATTGATGAGTGTTGTGATTATATTCTACAAAAATACAAATTCTAGACAAACCCTAGTGCTTCAAATGCAATCCTTGAAATTGCTCATGTAATTCAATGTTTAGAAACTTATTGTGTTGTTCTTTATTATAACCATGCCTGGTTTCTTGCAAAATAAACAACTAAGTACTCAACTTTGGTAAGAAGCTGAAATTTTAAAATTATTTTTGTTAAAAAAACCAGTCTAACATACAATTATGCCTCAAGAATTGAACTTGTACTTGATTTTTATTTATTTATAGTAGTTAATTTGTTTAGTTCGTTGGTTGGTTAATTACTATGGGTATATTCTTGAGTTGTATTTCATAATTTTCAAAAATAATATAATATATAAATGTAATAAAAAAAGTAAAAATAAAAAATAATTAAATAAGTATATAGTTTATTATATGGGTTCATTTATTTACTGATGGTGCAGTGACTAGAGAAACGTAGAATGCTTCTATTGGTGGTGTGTTGCGTGATCAAAATGAAAATTGGATCTCGAGATTTAATTGATATTTGGGTAGATGCATTCCTTTGAGGCTAAGTTTTGAGGTATTCTAGATGAGTTACTCATCCTGCTTAGTAAAGAATTTAAACAGGCCACGGTTTAATTTGGCAATCCAAAGGTGATCCAAGCCTTGACTGATAATGGGATGGAAGATTCAGGAATCACTGTGCTTAGGAGGGTTGAACGAGTTATGAGATCTGAAAGTCAGTAGTGGATTAGGTATATACCTAGGAATGACAATATAATTGCAAATCAGCTGGCTAAACTGAGTTTAGCGTGGAAGTCAAGCATACAGGTTTTCGATAATGCTCCCAATGAAGTTTTAGGGATTTACAACAAGACAAAGCTAGTTGTGCTTTTAATCATTATAATTTGATGTAAACTTTGGTTTTTGCTATTTATCCCCCAAAAAAATTACTAGGTTTGATTTAGAATGTTGTGATTAGGATTCGGAATTTCAAAATTTTAATATTTATAAAACAAATATCGAAATTAACATTAAAACAAAGTTAATTAGAATAAATATTAAAAGCTATTAATCATTTATTAGTTTTGTTTTAATAAATTAAAAGTAATTTATTCTACTATATATAAAAGGAAGGCCTTCTTTTACACTGGTCTTTACCTTCTTCTTTTTTAACCTTTTTAACAATAATGGATTAATTTTAATTATGATTATATACTATACTACTGTGTAAAAGGATGGCCTTATTTGACACCTGTCCTTGCTTTTTTTTTCTTTTACATTTTTAACAATAATGATTTAATTTCAATTATGGTCCCTCTATTTTTAGATTATATAAAAAGGTTTAAATTTCAATTTTGGTCCCTATACTATTCTTAAATTTGAGATTTACTATTTATACTTTAATTGTTGACATAATTTGGTACCTCAATATTTAAAATGTCATTAGCTAGTCCAAATATTTTATTCTAATTAGAATACTAACGTAAACTTAAAGAATTGTTAATATCGTTAAAATTTTTGTCAAAAATGCCAAAAGAAAGATTGTTGGGGTTTTTTTTTACCTGCTCGTTCATTGTTTTGTTAGAATGAGATGGATTTTCTGCTTGGGCCATGGGGAGATTTTGGGCCCAACATTGCTAGCTGAGTATGGTCCATAAAATGGTGGCATATTTGACAAAACATTCTTATTGTTTGGCTAGGATTCTATAACTCTTCAACTAATCTCCTTGATGAAGCTATGAGTCTATCCAATAAGGATTGAGTATTTATTCTTATCTTTTAAAGTGTTTGAAGTTGTTTGGTTTAGGTATTTTTTGGAAAGTTTATTGATTGAATTGCATGTATTTGGGTGAGTGATTTGTGACAATTAGGGTCGGTATTGGGGCTACAATTACTTCTTTGTGTAAAGGTAGATTGGGCTTAAGCCAATAGATGATCCGAATGATTGTTGAATAAAATCATTCATTAGGCGAGGCTCTCCTTACTTTGCTTCTTGCGTTACTTTGCATTTAATACTTATATTTGTTTCTACTTTAATAGTAGTTAGAATGAAATTGTTTTTTAAGTGCAAACTGAATGCTTTTTCAAATGGTATCAAAGCGGATTTAAAGATTGCTCAATAGCCGTTGATACTTGGTTCAAAAAACTTGCATATTGGAAGGCTCGTATGAGAGCTTTCATCATGTCTAGTAATGAAGCTACTTGGGAAGCTAATGAAGATGAGTGGACTCAATCCATTGTGACAGCTACTGATGGCACCACACGTCCAAAAGGTAGAAACAAATACACTACTAAAGAAAGAAAAATTGCTCACTGAAACTCACAAGCTCTAAATGCTATAATTAATGGAGTTGTCATTGAACAATTTAAGATGATTTCTTTTTGTGAATCAACAAAGGAAGTATGGACTATTTTGCAAAATAACATAAAGGGAATGTTACAATCCAAATTCTTACTACCAAGTTCAAAATTTTAAAATGTTTGAAAATAAAACTATTTCTGAGTTTTATGCAAGATTAAGTGAGATTTATAACTAGGCTTTCTATCTTAGTGATCATTTTTCTGAGAATAAATAGGAGTTCAAAGCTTATCAAAGCTCAGTTGGATGGACTCTTGCATCAACTTAGAAATAGGCTGCTTGTGGCGTCGTTTAGAGAACAATTTTGGAGTGTCTTTGTTAATAGCTTTGCTGTGTTTTCTTTGTGGTTATTTTGTAACACTCTTTTGATTGTATTATGAGGTATTTGGGTGAGTGATTTGTGATAATTGGAGTTAGTTTTAGGACTGCAATTACTTCTTTGTACAAGGGAATATTAGAATTAAGCTAATGGGTGATCCGAATAATTGTTGAATAAAAACATCCAATGCAGAAATGACCAATTTGCTTTTTAATCGAACATACAAGGACTAATTTGTCCATTTTCTTATTAGAGAGGGCAAAATGTAATCTTACTGTTAGTACAGGGACTTTCATGATACTTTTACCTTTGTCTACCTGTAACGATAAATAAAATCCCGGAAAAACTTCCCATTTTTCACACTTCACGCCAATCGGAATCAATCTCTGGTAATTTCAAATTTTCAGTTTGTTTTTGTTCATCTATGAAATTCAAACCTTAAATTCTTTATCCATTTGTTTATTTTTTTCAAATAGAATTTTATTTTATTTTTTGGATAAATATGATTGATATTTTCATTATCGATTTGAATAAGCCTTTGAAATTCGCTTCAATTTTATTTATTTTTTCTGTTGCGTTTTTCTTCCGGAGAAAGAAAATTTAAGAAACTAGATTTTTTTTTTGGCTGCTTAACCTAATTATCTATCTTTAAAAAGAAAGCATCGAATGATTTGCTAGGGTTTGAAATTTGAATCTGATTTCTGGTAAGAACTTTAAATTTGCAGCAAAATTCTGGAAAATTTCATGCTGATTTTGGTTGTAATTTGATGTGTTGAAGAGATTTAAGGATGGGAAAGAGGAAATCAAGAGCAAAGCCCGCTCCTAAGAAGCGAATGGATAAGCTTGATACCGTTTTCAGCTGTCCCTTTTGTAACCATGGCACCGGTGTCGAATGCCGCCTGTAAGTATAAACTGCTTTTATTTGTTTTTTTTTTTTTTATGAGGAATTTTACCCTTTGTTTCATTTAATAACTAAGGGGATTTTGAAACAAAATCTTCTATTTGATGATTAGGAAAGGAATGGATTGATGTTTATCTATATGATCATTGGAATTCGTAGATTATTTTTTTATGAAGATTGAATAGAAAATATTAGGGTTAATTGATCCGAACGTCTTCAAGCTATAACCTAGATTTTAAATTGGACCCTAAGCTTCAAAATGTTCTAAATTCTAATTTAGTCTCAAAGGATAAGTATCGTATTAATCAGGTTCTAACATCAGCTTGCGCGTTAATTGCCAGCTTAAATCTGATGTGGTGCAGGGGCGAAGGCAAAGGGTGTAGGCGGTGACCTTGGCCCCCAGAAAGTAGTAGATTTGTTATTTAGCCCCTTAAAATTTTATGAAATTACATATTAATATAATGATAAATTATACTTTGGCCCTCTCTAAAGCAATTTTCCGGCTTTGCCCTTGATGTGGAGTACATATAAAACATGGAATCAAATTCTAAACATTACCTAATATATGAACCGCTTGAATTTGACACTGTTTAAAAAAATTGTCATAAAAATTTAGGAGGCTTTTTTTAAACATATCAAAGAGAAGATGTTCATGGTATAGGTATAAATGTGTTTAAAATTTCGTTCATGTCAGATCCAAGCTAACATTTAATGCCCTTATGTTGATGGAAGGATGTGATTGATACAATATTGATACTTTAATAGCTCTCTATTAGAATGTTTTGAAGTTTGGGGACTAATTTAAAATTCAAGTCATAGTTTGGGACGATTGCTGTAATTAATCCAGAACATTAATGAAAGATGTTATGGTTGTGTTTACAGGGGCGATGCCAGAAAATCTTTTTAGGTGGGGCCAAAATTAAATTGTAATTTGTACGATAGTAAAAATGCAATTTCATCATTTTAATAGCCTATATCTTTATAATTTTTAAAGGATTAAATCAAATTTTTATCATTTTTAGGCGGGCTAAAGTGCAATTTTACTTTTATTAATGTAAAAATTTAAAAATTCTAAAGTGTCTTAAATGGAAAAATTTTCATTTTAAGGGGGGGGGGGCAGGGGCCCTAGCTACGCCCCTGTGTGTTTACTAAGTTGTTGGTGTTTATCTATTCCAGTGACATGAAGAACTTGATCGGTGAAGCCTCATGCCGGATTTGCCAGGAAAGCTTCAGCACCGTTATAACAGGTACTTATGATGCTGTTTAACTTTTGTAATTGTGATGAAAAACTATGTTGGGTATCCATGTTTTTAACTCTTCTATGTTTATTTTTTGTTTCTCTATTTGCAGCTTTGACCGAAGCAATAGACATGTAAGTGCGATTGATCCGGTGTTTACTCGTTGTTTCCCTCATTTAATTTCTCTTGTATGTTGCGACTTTCCAGATACAGCGAATGGATCGATGAATGTGAACGGGTTAACAACCTTGAAGACGATGATGGAGACCAAGACGAAGGTTTCATGCCTAGAAAACGGGTTTCGACCTGCGATTGGGATTAGCAATTGCCATAACCAGGTATGTTTTAGAACTTGCTAAGCCTGTAATTATGTTAGCTCCCATGACCAATCATTCTTATTATGCTGATATGCACATTCAACAGCATCTTACAATGAATAGTCTAAGTGATTGATTGAATGGTGAAGGAGCCACATGGTTGAAGAGATATTCTAACTATGTTTTCGTTTTGTATGAACTGTAATGCATGTTGATGTAATGCAAATATTACTATGACCTATTAGGCATGGTATTGGATGGATATTTGCAACTTTTAATTATATTATCTACTAATTATTCGAACTTTGCTATCCAAACCCAATAGATGATAATTTTTGTTAGGTATTGGAGTAGTAGAAGTCAGATAGCATTTTGCCCTTTTACTCAAAAAAATGGCCAAATTAGTCTCTGCACATTAAATCAAAAAACAAAATAATCGTTTCTTTTAAAAAAATTTATCCATTTATACTTTTAAAAACTAGTATGGCTGATGGAATAATCAGACAGTGACATATGTCATGCCACGTGTATCTCATGTTGATGTCGAGGGACAAGTTTTTAATAGTAGAAATGAATAGAATTTTAATAAAATGACCAGTTTGCTCTTTGATGTAATATACAATGATTAATTTGCCCATTTTTTTAGTAGAGGGCCAAAATACAATCCAACTTCTACTACATAGGCCTCCATGGCACTTTTACCATATTGAAGTCTTTTAAATATTTGAATTCTTGGTTATTAGTTTAGCATGGCTTGAATCTTATAATAAGTATCTTAGTAGCTAGTATAATAGTTGCCCGAGGAAAAACAGCCATTTTTCTTTGCCTGCCGTAGCTATCTTCCAGTAATTACGGTAGTTACATTGGATTCGAGCGTCGATCATAATTGTCTTTTATGGTTATTTAAAGTTCAGAGCTTGACTAGGTTTTTTTTATGATGAAAACCCGAAAAAAGGACTGGTGAGCATGCAGACAGAAGCTCCCACTTCTATTAGTTAAAATGCTTCAGCATATATAGAACTAGATGAATAGATTCAGCTACTTTGGATTTTATCCGAATTCCTTCGGTTATGTTAGATAATAACTGCTTACAGTGTTGACTGGATAGTCGTACTGTTTACCAAGCCTGTAAGCGAACTTCTCACTCGGTGGTGCCACCACATTCGGAGTGGAATAAGGATTTCCAACACCAACCTTCATACTAATCTTAGCCCTTCCTGTAACGCGGCTCTTGTTATTGCATGGGAACTCCATCGTGAGTTTTCCCATCTGTGTCTGTATCATTCGCTGATATCCCCTTTGCGCTTTTCTTACCATCAACAAGCTTCGATTCCAACCTATACAAGGCACAAGCATCACATTTGTTGATTTCATGTTCGTAATAGTGCCACTTGAAACGGTTCAGTGTCTGTGGATCCATGTAATATGATCTCTTCAGTACTTCAAATTCATTCATGACTTGCTATATCGAACGAGTCATGAACCGAAATATCAAAGAGCTCTGCAATCATGGAAAGAACACTGTAAATGGTAAGGTTGCCACCAGAACCAAGTAAAGCTATATCGAACAAGGCATACCAGGAGCATTCCATGGAGACGTTGCAGTTGCAGCTCCCTTGCATTCAGGTATACTGGCATCCCGTGTCTTAGCACCAAGAGTAAACCATCCTTTGAGGCCAATCCTACCAAGTTGTAGAACAGTCCCAAGTTAATCGACACTGCATCGACTTCCGAAGGCAGTGAGTCTTTGCAACTATCGACTATCAGAAAAGTCACACTCCTGTTGCCCCCTATTCACTCCGTAACCCAGTAGAAACATATTGATTATCAAGCTCGCCAATGAATCACTTCAGAAAAAAATGAAAGATAAATGGTTAAATCAATTATTATTTCTTTTGATTTAATACCGTAAATAAGGTTTATATTATGCCAAATTTAAATAAAAGGATTAAATTATAAATATTTTTCATAAAGGAGAATAAAAATAAAATTCGACCATTAGAAAATCAGGTTGCCCTCGATGTTTGTCGTAGCCTAAAAACACATTTGGGTAAATAATTTGAATAGCTAATCTTGAGTTATTTAATGGATTATTATTTTATTCTAAAAATCATTGTGTGTTTTATTTATTTACTTTTTATTTTTAAAATATTAATTAAAGTCAACTAATAAATTTTATTTAATATGTTTGACATGTTTAATGCGAAAATTATTTCACTCGTTATCAATAAAGTTGAAAAGTTCTACGAGCATTGTTCAATATTCGACACGTGGTAGTATTTTATTTCTGATTATGGAATTAAAAATTTTCAAGGTGTTTCAAATATTAACCCGATTTAATAATTCATATTGCTTTCATTTTCAATTTTATTTTATTTATCATTTTTTAATAAAACCCAATGTATAAAATATACAGGGTTTATATACTATTTGGTACTTGAGTTTGGTTTTAAGATTTAATTTGGTACCTAGAGATTTTTTTATGTCAATTTAGTTCTTAAATTTGGATTCGATGTTTAATTTGGTGCCTATAACAAACACCATCATGTGACCTAATTAATGTTTGACACGTGAGTTCCCGTAAAAAAAACATATTATTTAATTGGGACATGAAAAAGTTCAGATACAAAATTGAACATTGAAGCTAAATTTAGGTACGTAATTGGGATAAAAGAAACCCAAGTATCAAATTGAAAAAACTAAATACCAAATTGAAATAATAATAAAAATCCTCAAATATCGAATTAAACATTAAAACCAAATTCGGGTAACAATAATAATAACAATAAATCAATGGCCAAAAAGGAAAAGGACAAAGGATAGAACCCTTTTCCCAAAACTTCACTTAAATTCACATGTTTCGAATATTATTATCATAGAACATAAAAATAAGAGAAGATGAGGCTGACCCAATAATTTTAAGGCCTAAATTGGATGCAATAATCAAATTAAATTATAGATTAGATACCATTTTAAGCAACCTTTAACTTCTACTCATAAAATTGTCCTAATTTCCAACATGTAGAGTCAAATCTTGTATAAAATAATTTTTTTTAAAATTGAGTCTGTGTTTTTAATTATAAATATTTGCATAAAAAAATAGAGATGTTTTATTTTAGTCAATGAATGACTGGGTCAAGTAATTAATGGTTAAATCGAAAATTAATAATTTATTCGGTTCATTATTTAAGAAGTGAGAGCAACTTTAACCTATAAAAACCATTTCAAGAATTTGTTTTATATATATATATATATATTAAATTTCATATCATTTCAATCTCCAAAGAATTTGTTATATGTTTGTTATATATTTGGTTGTAATTGTAAAGTTGAAATAGTGAAAAGTTGAATGTTTTATGTTTAAATCTCATTTTTTTTTATGTGTACGTATTTTTCATGATTTATCAAAATATAAAAAAAATATAAATACCCTCAAAATAATATTTGTTACTTTGTAAAAAAAATTATGTTTTTTGGTAATTTTCTAACGGAACCAGGATTCAATCATAGTTGGCACCAATTCAGTCAATGTTTTAATATAGTAAAGATAAATAGATATTTTTTTAATTATAAATTAAAGTAATATTTTAATATACAAAAATAAACAAACCCATTTAACCGAAATTAAAGGTATATAATATATATAAATATTTATTAATTTAATATGAAAATAAATATATGTATTCATTTTCATAAATGTGTACAATTAAATTAAAAACAAAGTTTTATAGACATATGAATCACAATTCAAGTTTCATGCATATAAATGCACAAAATCAAATTTCATGTATCAAATTGTACATTAAACTAAAATTTATGTATAAATTTGATAATTATCCCTAAACATTAATGCAAGTTGGCAGAATAATTAGGAAAGAAAGCTGGCAAGTTACAAGGCATTGACTGTGAATATGTCCCTTGTACAACAAGTTACAGTCCAAAAATTCCCAAGTTATAACAATCCATCAATTCCTACGTATAATCATTTCACCCATTTTGGAAACTGAAATCAACCCAAAATTGTAATAGAAAGAATAACCCAAATGTCTTTCAAAAAGGAGGATCTTGATTTGATTTTAGTCCCTGCTGGTTTGCTCATCATGTTTGCTTACCATCTATTCCTTTTATATAGATATATACATCGTCCTCACACAACGGTGATCGGTTTTGAAAATATCGATAAAGAAGCTTGGGTCGAACGAGTATTGCAGGTAATGGTTACTCCTTTTTTGAACTCCATCAACTCGTCTTTTATTTTAGTTAGTTTACGTTTTAATCATTCTACTTCAAGAAGTTACAAAATCGTTATTAAACTATTCAAACGTTTTCATTTAAGTCATTAGATTGTTAAATTTGTTTTTTTTAAAAAGTTTGGCTAGCAAAGCTCCGAATGGCGATTCGACAATCGATACGGTAGTTCAGTATCTATCGACAAGTAAAAGAACATACCGCTAATGTTCAGTGTCAAAGATTGAAAAATAAAACTGTTTGAATTTTCATTCACAAATTCGTGACGATCAAAGTTGTTTTATAAAAAAAAAAAAAACTAAATTGCAAAAGAGAAAAAAAAATGAAAGCTTTCGATTGATGAAGGTGGTACGAATAAAAAAAACCATGCAGCAGCAATACTAACATCCAATGACTTAAATAAAATTTTTCGAATAGTTTAATAATCAAAACGTAAACTTATTAATAATTTAATGACTAAAATGTAAATTTAGAGGTAGTTTATCTTTTTTCTTTTTTTGTTGTTCATCATGTGTTTGATTTATTGCCTTCTTCATTTTTGTAGGCTGATAAAGTAGCTATTAGCAATGCTCTAACAGTCATTGCGTCGAACACCTCAGCTGCAACTTTTTTATGCTCAGTTTGTTTAACACTAAGCTCTTTAATCGGTGCTTGGCTCGGGAATTCATCAAATAATTTCTTCGTAAGCAATTTAATCTATGGAGATACAAGGCAATCCACGATGTCAATCAAATATATTTGCATTTTAACTTGTTTTTTCATTGCATTTTGTTGCTTTGTTCAATCGGCAAGGAACTTTGTTCATGCAAATTATTTGATAACTACACCCAATTGTGAAGTACCGATGGAAACTGTGAAATTAACGGTTCTTCGAGGTGGTGAGTTTTGGTCACTTGGGCTTCGATCACTTTATTTTGCTCTTGATTTGATTCTTTGGTTTTTTGGACCAATCCCAATGTTCGTTTCTTCAGTAATCATGGTGTTTATCCTTTATTATCTTGATACAAACACTAAACCATTGCATTACCATCAAAATCTAAACACCCGTAAAGCTTCTTCAACAAGTAACTATTCGGTTGCCCAGTATTGATTTTTTTTACAATCGGGTCCATGTCCGTTCTATAGTTCATTTTTCAGGTTCGAAGTTATCATTCTCAACAATCATGGTGTTTATCGTTTATTATCTTAATATAATCTAAACCATTGCATCCTCATCAAAATCTAAACACCCATAAAGCTTCTTCAATAAGTAATTGTTTAGTTGCCTAGTATTGAGTTTTTTTTTTACATCGAGTCCATGTTCGTTTTTTTACATCGAGTCGATGTTCGTTTTATAGTTCATGTTCAGGGTTCGGAGTTATCTTTTTCAACAATCATGGCGTTTATCCTTTATTATCTTGATACAAACACTAAACCACCGCATCACCATCAAAATCTAAACACCCATAAAAACTTCTTCAACAAGCAATCATCATGGTTTAGTTGCCCAATATTGAATTTTTTACATCGAGTCCATATCTATTTTACAGTTCATGTTCAAGGTTTGGGACTGTTCCTTTCAATGATATTACAATGTTTAGGGTTTGGGATAGTTCATATTTGTGTTTAAAGTGATGTATATTTGTATAAATTTTGATATATTTGTATATTCGGTTGCGTTGTATTGATATAAAACAAAAGTTCATTTTGAGTTTGATTGATATGAATTGAATCAATTCGAGTTTAAAAACTTCACAAGTAGGGTAGATATATGACATATACCTTTCAAGGTTTAATAAAAAATAGAAAATTAAGATTTTTTTATAAAAGACATGCGATAGTATTTGAATCCTACTTGTGAAATTAATTTTTTTCACTAGAAACATATCAAATATTAACTCTATTTAATAATTTATGTTATATTTATGGTTAAACTACAAAAATAGTTATTCAACTATTATTTTTTTCGATTTAGTTCTAAAATATTATATTTCAAAAAGCTAAGTGATTAAATCGAAAAATTTAATAGTTAAATGATCAAATTAAAACTAAAGGCATAGTTGGATGACTATTTTATACTTTATCCTATATTTATTTTTAAGTTCATTGTTCTTTTCAAAACTCCGATATATAAAATAATAAAAATAATAAATCAATGGCCAAAAAGATTTCAAAGAATTTTCAAGTTCAAACTTGTTTCAAGTCGGCTCGATCCAGCACAAAAGGTTATTTTTCAGTTCAAAATATTAATATTTTTTAAAATTATTAAAATTTATATGTTTTTATAATTAAATTTAAAAATAAATAAAATTTAATTATTTAAATTTAATTTGGACCACCCAAAACAGTAAATTAAATTATTATTATTATTCTAAAATATAAATGTAATAAAATAAGAAAAGATGACGCTTCATCCAATTTTTAAGGACTAAATTGAATACAATAACCGAGACTAAATTATAGATTAGATATTTTTAAGCAACCTTTAACTTCTACTCATAAAATTGTCAGTAATTCCCAACTTGTAGAGCCAAATCTTGCATAAAATATTTGTTTTAAATTGAGTTTGTTTTTTCTTACATCAATGATAAAAAAAAATTGAATTTCGAACTAAATTTAGTCCTTAACATTTATATATTTTGTCAATTTAGCCATTATTCATTTTTGAACTAAATTTGACCATCAACTTTTCAAAAAGCGTCAAATTCGGTCATCAACCTTTCAAAAAAAGTTAAATTGCATTTTTTTAACGAAAAATATTGATTAAAACGTTAAAAGTTTTACATCAATCACCTCATTAATATCTCTAGCCATATATGGTAAAATCAATCACCTCGCTAGTATCTCTAGCCATATATGCTTTTCTAAAATCTTCAACTGAGATGAATGCGGTTGATGAAGCTTAGTCTTCTTTGATTGAATCACTGATTCTCGATCTTTTTCTTGGCCACTCATCATCCACATTTCCGTACTTATTTCGAATCACACATAAAACATATTCAGTCTAGAAGATTAAAAACAATATAGATATACATAAGTCAAATATTTGAGTATCGTAATCAAAATTAAAACTTGATTCAATGATCTATTTACAAGTTTTATTACTCTAAAAGTGTGGCTTTTAATTAATTTTAATTAAAATTCACAATATTTGTTGAAAATTTTACTAGTATAAATGTGGATGATGAGTGGCCAAGAAAAAGATCGAGAATCAGTGATTCAATCGAAGAAGACTAAGCTTCATCAACCTCATTCGTCTCAATTTAGGATTTTGGAAAAGCATATACGGCTGGAGATACAAACGAGGCGATTGATTTTACCATAATTAATCAAGACCCCTGTAACACCCCTAACCCGTATCCATCGCCAGAGTAGGGTTACGAGGTATTACCTATCAATTCACAACATATAGCATATATTTATTAAACATAAAGCATTCATTCTTATAAATCATTCAACACAATCACATTGTCCCTTATAAGGGCCTACGAAGCCTTAAACATGCTTTAGAAGTGGTTCGGGACTAAACCGATAATATATAAAAATTTTGGAAACTTGGAAAAATTTCAACCAGACAGAGGTCACACGCCTATGTGAACAGGCCGTGTGCCTCACATAGCTCTAGACACGCTCGTGTTTCGAACCGTGTGGAAACAGGGCATACATACTGACTTGGGTCACACGGCCAATCACACGCCTGTGTGTCTAGCCCGTGTACCCTTAGAAGTGGCCACACACGCTCGTTGCCAAGTCGTGTACTAGACCGTGTCAAACCTATAGGGTATACTGACTTATACAACACAGCCAAGTCACATGCCCATGTGCTAGACCGTGTGCCAATTAGGGGGTATATTAACTTATACCACAGCCAGTCACACCCATGTGTGAGACTGTGTGGAGCATCCTGACTTCAATTCAATTTCAACACTAGGGGACACACGGCTATGTAACATGAACGTCTGTCACACACGGCTGAGACACACGCCAATGTCTCTGTTCGTGTGGACAAAAATAAGCCATTTGCAAGGCCAATTTGCCACCCCAACTTCAATGTACTTACACAAGGCAAAATGGTACCATTTCATCATACAATTAGGCAGCCAAAATCATCAACCAAATGCGCAATTCATACCATTATAATTTCACCTATTCTAAATCTCAAATCACTACCATTTACTTAGCCAAATACATGTCAAAACAATATCAAACAATATGGTTCATTTACCATAATTCACATAACCATTTTAACTTCGATAATGTCTTGGTTACAACCATACCAAAACAAACCAAAATAAGTCATCACTCAAGGCTATATATATATACACAAACCAAAACATATACATTTACAAGCCATTTCTAATAGCCAAACACATCAATATTAACAGCATTTACAAGTCAAATCTCATGGCTATGATCACAACCAAAATACCCCATCTAGCCTATACATGCCATATACCATATATGTATAACTCAAAAGTACCAACTTAGATATTTGATAGTGCGATGATGTTCCCGACGACTCCCGGATCCAAGCTAGTCTTGATTCCCTATAAAACATAGAAAAATAACACGAAGTAAGCTTCATAGCTTAGTAAGCTCGTATGTGAATAACTTAATTCATCGAATAAATGCAAATGAACCAATTACACATTACAAAAACATATACACATTAACTACAAACCTTTCTCATGTCTCAAAACATGATCAAATACAAATTCACCTAATTTTCACTATTTAATACTCAAATAGGTTCCGCACGCACCTATATCGCCTCGTACTAACCTCTTTCTCAACCACATCATTCGTTTACCCGTTGAACCATTCGAAATAGAAATTGGATACTCAGGAGTCTAGTACAATAAGTACCTATACCATGGCCCGTAGCCAAATTAAGGTAACTTATTCGAAGAACTATTATCATGGCCCTAAGCCAAATCATCCGATATGCATGGCCCGAAGCCAAATCGGTAAAATACACACCCGAAGTGCTAATATCATGGCTCGAAGCCAACTCAACGTATCACTTACTGACATGTCAACAGTATCCAAAACTATTCTTAAGGTTCAACCGGGCTTTCACACTTTTCGTTTCTATCATCGAATACATTTGTAGAGTCGTTTCCACAATTCATACAT
This sequence comes from Gossypium bickii, assembly GCA_025503065.1. NCBI lineage: Eukaryota > Viridiplantae > Streptophyta > Magnoliopsida > Malvales > Malvaceae > Gossypium > Gossypium bickii. The sequence continues at coordinate 1,269,010 of CP106714.1, read as the reverse complement.
TAGCCATAATCTCGTTTTAACAATCTATGTAATATTAAATAATTCTAACATACATTTATAATGTAATCATCACATACGAACTTACCTCGTATTCGGAATTGACGGATCGGATCGACTGCTCAATAACCTTGCTTTGTCTCCGATCTAAATCCAATTCTTTCTTTCTTGATCTATATGAATTCAAAATTAACTTATTTATTCATCTACTCATTCAATTAATCAAAAAATACATATTTGGGAATTTTTACACATTAGCCCCTAAACTTTCACATTTAATCAATTTAGTCCTTATTTCACAAATAAACAAAATTCACACAATTCAACAAAACTCATGCTTGGACGAATTACATATAGGTCCCTAGCAGCCCAAAAATTTCATTTATTTCACATTTCAACCACTCAATTTGCACTTTTCACAATTTAATCCCTATTATGTATTTTCATCAAAAATCACTTAACAAAACATGTAAAACTATTATCAAGTTTTCATATTTCAACATTAAACATCAAAGAACACATAGATTCAACAATGGCAATTCTCAAAATCTTTAATCGTTTCGAAATTAAAGGTACAGGCTAGCTAGATTGAGCTGCAACGATTACAAAAACATAGAAATTACTAAAAACTGAGCTAAAACGGACTTACAATTAAAACTTGAAGTAGCCGAATGTTTCAACTCTAAATTAGTTGTCTTCCACATTCAATTTTGGCAATAAGAAAGAAAAATGAACAAATTTTTGACTTTGTTTATTTTATTAACCTTTATTATCCAAATTACTTATTTAACCTTTAAAATATTACAAATTACACCAATTGTCATGCTATCATCATCCACTAACCCATAAATGGCATATTTACCACTTAAGGACATTTAATTTAATGTTCCATAGCTATTTGACACTTTTAGCTAATAGAATACAAGTTTTACGCTTTACGCAATTTAGTCCTTTTTACCGAATTAACCATTCAAACAATAAAATTTCTTTACGAAACTTTCACGTAAGTAATCTATCATGCTTTATACCTTATTAAAATAATAAAATAAATATTTTAACTTCAGATCTGTAGTCCCGAAACCACTATTCTGATTTGACCCAAAAACGGGTTGTTACAACCCCTTTCCGGTTGTATATATGGTTAGAGATATTAATGATGTGGTTGATGTAAAACTTTAACGTTTTAATCAATATTTTTCATTAAAAAAAGCAATTAGACTTTTTTCAAAAAGTTGATGATTGAATTTGACCTTTTTTAAAAGTTGAGGGTCAAATTTATTTCAAAAATGAATAATGACCAAATTAATAAAAGGTATAAAAGTTGAGGACTAAATTTCAAATTATGCTAATAAAAAAAGGAATTTTGTATTAGGAGGTGAAGATCTATAATTAAATAAAACACTAAAAAGGAAAAAAAAAAAAGATTATGATTGAGTTTTAACCTCATTTTCGAAATTATTTTTTTTTTATCATTGGTGTGAGAAAATACAAACTCAATTTAAAACAAATTTTTTTATACAAGATTTGGCTCTACAAGTTGGGAATTACGACAATTTTATGAGTAGAAGTTAAAGGTTGACTAAAAATATCTAATCTACAATTTAGTTTTGATTATTGTATTCAATTTAGTCCTTAAAAATTGGGTCAAACTTCATCTTTTCTTATTTTACTACATTTATATTTTAGAATAATAATTTAATTTACTATTTTGAGTGGCCAGAATTAAATTTAAATAATAAAATATAATTTTAAATTTAATTATAATAATATATAAATATTAATATAAAAATAGATTTTTAAAATTTTATTAGTATTTTGAACAAAGAAACAATTTTTTTGTGTTGAATCGAGCCGGGTTAAAAACAAGTTTAAGCTTGAAAATTCTTTGAAATCGAACTGTAATTCGTTGTCTTCAAAAAGTAACTTGTTTATATCATGTTCTTATTTTATAGTGGTACTAAGGGTGTAATCAAACTAAGTTGTACTCAAATACTAATAAGTTTGAAATCAACTCAAAATCCAAAACTCATTACTCGATTCAAGTTCAATCGAACTTCTATTTTTAGACTCAAGTTCGATTAAATTTATTCATATCCAAACTTGAACGTAGCTGAATTGGCTCAATAATAAGCTTAAAGTTAATAATATTTACATAAAAGTAATAATGCAATTTAATAATATAAAAACATTTGAAATACATGTTAAAAATAAAAAGCTCAAAGCTTTCAAGTCGTTTGAGTAAGGTATTACTAAATTCGAATTCGACTCGAGTTACTATTAGGTGTAAATGCCCTAAGTGGTACAATCTAAACTAATTTTCGTCGAAAAACCCTTCATTTAATCACTATAATCTTCGGAATCTGCCGAGTCCGAGCCATCATCGTTTCTAGTTTCATTTGGGACATCATCTGATGCATCACTCATCTCCAAATCGCCATCGGATTCTTCTTCTACCACCTGTTCAATGCCATTATCATCTTCATAAGCATCATCCTCTTCATAGCTAGCTTCCATCGGTTCTCGACTCCACCCATTAGAGGCACCATTAAGATCTAGCTCCCAGTTTCCTTGTCCATATCCTTCACCTTGCCCATCGTCATCCGACTCCTCTTCCGTACTGTTACTATCAGGAGGATTTACCGTTGCCATCATCCCGAATCTTTCAGTTCTCCATTCTTCATCCAAATCTTGTACAGATACCGCATCAGCCTTTGGTTTAACCACGTCACTCATCCGAGCCATGATCGTACTATTAGCAGCTCTACTTTCAGCTCTCTTTCTAACTGTTCGACGGCCATGTCCAGAACTCTGACCGGTTCTTTGGCTCTGTTGTCTAAGCTGGAAACTTAAATTATTGTTTTCTCTAACACTTTGCTTGCCGGCATCAGACTTGGAACCAGAACCTTTCCTCTGCCACTTTCTACCAGATCCTTGTTCACGAGCGCCTCTTCCCCGTTTATAGCTGCTGCGTTTACTGTTACTCAGGTCGGTAAAGTTTTCTTTCATAGGCTCATCTTGGTCTAGCTCTTTTAATCCAAGCTCTTTATTCTTGATGAAAAGAGAGGTTCTCGAAGGAAACTTCTGCATATTCGACAAAAACGTTTAGCTTACATTTGATAGACCACAGTAAAATGTACCCATATATTAGTATATTAGACTCGAAGAAGGGAGAAAAAAGCATTGAGAACCACTCACTATATATGATGCTCTAGCTTCCCTGTTCTCCGGAGGTTCGACTTTCTCTGGTTTTACATACATGATGGACGAATCAAGCTCCAAAAGCCTTAAAGCTACAGCTGGAGTGGTTTGGGGTATCCATGGAAGCACCGAAACAGTAGAAGAATCATTCTCTGACTGAAGACTAGAACCCAATAACTCCTTTGTTGTTTCAAAGTTGGACGATAAATAATCTCGTTTTATGGCACTCTCGAGCTGTGTCAACAGCTGCAACGCCAACATGACATTCGAGTGAGACCAACATCAAAATTGCATAAAACAAGAGAAAGAGGCAAATGCTATTAAAAGTCTAAATGCTCGAGTTAAGAGATAAGATACAAAGTTCGCACGATGTTTCATTTGAGAATGCAATCAAATAGCAGTCTTTTAGTCTATTAGCAATAACCGCTAACTTCTTCATCAACTTATGAAGCAAAAAATGTTGAGATCCCAATTTGATCACAGTAATAGGATAAATCCACAAATAAAAACCTTAATTAAATGGATTATTTTCGGAATTTAGAACTATTTCAAATAAATGAAAACCTTTAGGAGTTCATCTGTGGAAGAAGATGCATTAAGCTTCCTGCCCCACATCTTTCGTTGGCCCTCCGCCCACATTGAATCAAGGGCTTCTGGTGGAATAGATACCTGCAAAGGGAAAAGTTTGAGACAAAAACATAGAATTTGAATTCCATTTTATATAGGAAATTCGAAAGTGAGCTGTTGTTTTAACTCACCTCAACTAGAGCACAAAAGGACTTTAGTAAGTTGATTCCCATGGGGAGAGAAGAATCGAGAGTATGTTTATCCTTGTTGTCTAGCTTCCTGTTTTCTTTGCACCGAATCTCATGATCATAGAAATTAAAATTATTGTTAAAGGCGCGAAATGTTTGGTGGCAGTAACTACAATGCACATCCTCCGGCATATGAGAGCCAAGGCATGTATCACAAACAGCCAATAGCTGCGTACATCGCTTCTTTTCATATTTCATGGCACACAAAGTTGAGGAATTGTAACATTCATTCCAAATCCACCTCTGGAAATCTTGATACCTTTTCATGGCTGACTTTCTCTCATTTTCGTTTCTCCCAAGCTGAATTTTGAAACAAGGTAATGTCTCTGATGCATCAGAATTCAACCCACAGATCCCATTACGAGGACTGTCAAAACGGCCACTAAAATCAGGACCGGAATCAATTTCAGAAGCTTCATTCTCAGAGGAGTTTCCACTTCGGCCCATAGCCCTGGCAGAGTGCAAGTTCCTACGAACATTTTCTTTGAAGGAGGATTCAATCTTTCGCAACATTATCCGTAAATGAGATTCCCTGATTCCTCGTGCATCCAAAGATGCCAAGAGAGCATCAAAAGCCTACAAAGAAATTGAGGGAATACATTGTCAAAAAATTCAGATATAAGTTATAAAAGTTCTATTCATTCTTCTGATTAGTCTAGCAATTCATTCTAACATATATCAACAGAGTTCTCTTTCTAATGAGTATAGCGTACCTCTTCAGAATCAATCAGCCTCCATTTTCCGTCATGTAGTTCAACAAATATCTGGCCAGAACAAGGATCATTTTTAGAAGCAGAAGCAACAAACTGCCAGTATCTATTTCGCCTACGATCTTGGCCAAGAGGTAAGGACCTGTATACATACATCTCTTCCGCTCTGTGGGCTATGTATGATTTCAACTGTGAGCGTGATCTTTTCGAAGCATATCCATGCTGCTGAGCAGAGAAGTTTTCTGGACCCATGGAGGCATCTTGAAGTACCAAGGCCCTGTCAGCAGGATAACTATTGAGGTCATTTTGAACATTTTGTGAACATAGCAAGGGTTTTTGGTCTTCTGGAATGCTTGGAGATGCCTCGTCATTTTTATTATCAGCAACAGGAATTGGACTTCGGCTGCCTTCCACGGCAGAATTAGGCAGTTGAGCTTCAGTCTTGATTCCCGTGACAGGTGGAAAATCCATTTTAATTATACATTCTTCCTTCAGACGACTTTTGTCTAGCTGAGCCTCAGCCCACATTTGCTTTTTAAGAGCATTTGCAGCTTCCAGACGATCCTGCGAATTCATAAATCAAAATTAAAAAGAAGAAAATGATAAGCAAGCAACAGAACAATCATACAAAACTGTAGCTAAAGATTTACCTCAAGCACAGCTCGAATAGAGTTCCCTTCATTTGCAATACCAATTAAGGCAACAAGGGCATTAAGGCGCTCCTCGACACTAAGATGAGAATATTCGCCTTCTGAAAGACCCTGAATCCACGACTCACCAGACCCGCTTTCATCAATTTCAATATTCTGTTGATCAGGATTGCCCATTCCATTCTCCTCACTGGCAACATATTGTCCAGTATTAATTGGATCATTGTCAACCTTCACAGTATTTGAAGGGAAAGGTGGAAAATCCTTATCAAATTCAACCGGAACATCCAATTCATCATCAGCTGAGGCATGGAAATTTTTACTTCCTAAACAAGTATTTACTTCATTCTTAGGGTAGTCAGCATCTTTGTTTGCATTTGAAGGAGTAGCTATATCATCAACTTCAGGATCCTCATCAACGTCACATTCAGAGTCTTCATCTCTTTCAACATCATCTCTTTCCACCTCATCTCTTTCAACTTCATCAGCATCTTCTCCACCTAAAAATCCATTCTCAAATTGCCGAATCTTTCTCCTTGCAGTTGCTAGTATGGCCTCTGCATCAGCGGGATCTTTCCTATAGGCAGGTCGTACACAATAAGTTGATGGAGCTATTCTTTCAAAGAGCTTTCCATCCCTTGTCAAAGCAACTGAAATAGAAGCCTCCGGAGTCTTGCTTGTTGTAAGGTCCCGAAGTCCAGATTTCTAATAGGAAACAGAAGGTATGTAAACATACAAATCAATTTGACATTAAATAGAAACACAATCCAAACTCACCTGAATCTTATCTGCAAGTTCTAGAACTGTTAATCCTTTGCTTCCCTCCAGCGAAAGAACATGAAAAGCTGCAAATTTGACAGTTCCAGGTGTCAAACGATGCCTTGATCTTCTAGGAAGTAACAGACCCTTCTCTCGCATCAATGCAAATGCATTCTCAGCTGCTGAACCATTGCGTAGAGTAGAAACTACATCAGCACAACCTTTACCCTGCAGATCCAGATAAAAAAAATAAACATACATATACAGACAAACAAACACACTAAATACTGTTAAGGGGAAGTTGATCGTCATTATGCAGAAAGAGAGGACTGCAATAAAGTTACAACAACCTCATCATTATCACCCGTGTATGTCCATGTTGCATTTTGTTTCTTCAACTGAGGTCCAAAACCAGCAGAGATTGCTAATTGCCGGAAAATTTCAGCCCATGTCAGTGGATTCAAGTGATGCTGCCAATTCCGGATGTCAAACCCCCAGGAATATGCCTGGCAAACACCAAATGCAAAATGGTTCAGCAGCAATGAAAATAAGCAACATGAAAAACCTATAACACCACTTACCCCTTCAACAATCTGAAGGTGTCCACCTTCAGGGTTGGCAGCATAGTACTGATTCATCCCTAATCCAGTTGCTGGTGTTCTTGCAACATCTTCAATATCTTTTATTATTGATCTCAAAAGAGCAACATGAACCTCACCCAACAACCTTGAATCCTGGTGTCAAATTTGTAACAATATCACATCTAGGAAGCTGAACTAAAAATGAAAATTAGAAAACAAGGCATTCCAATGGATACTTACATAGTCATGAAAAGCTTGGACAAACTCATCAAGAGTAAAAGGCCATAGTCTGAGAATATCAGCAAAAGTAATCAAAAATCTCCATGCCTGATAAAGGAAACTGTGTTAATAGTCCTTTTTACCTTTAGAAATAAAAGTGGCTATATTTATAATTTTACCTTAAATCATTTAGGAAACAAACTCAAAGATATAAAGATCACTAGATATGTAACTTATAGCAGATGAAAAACCAGCAAATATGTTATACCATGAGAAGATTCCCAACATTCTCCTCTGAATCAATCCACGGTTGAATGTCAAACGGTCTTTTCAATTGCACAGACTTGGGCGGGAACACGCTTAATGAATCTAAAACAGAAATATTAGGGTTATCATCAGCTAAAACCCATCAAGAATTGAAAAATCAAAGAATCATTAAAAATAAGAACAAACAGTAAGGGAAACATATCACAATCTTTCTGCAAATCCAAGTGATAGATATATGACTAATATACCTAGGGTGAGCAGAATCCAACTCGATTTGAAAAACCAATTAAATTTTTAAATTTCAAATCAAATAGTTTGAGCTGTTCAAGTCAACTCGATTAAATAGTTCAAGTTCAATAGTTTAGCTCGGATTTAAAATGTACAACTCAAGTTGTTCAAATAACTCGAATAATTGAAATAATTAAATATAATTCAACCCCACCTATTGTGTAAAGTTTTGATCAAGTCAACTTTCGAAAGATCACCTGTGGTCCAATCAAGCTGATTCTTTTACAAAAACCAGAAGACCCGTTGATGTTGGTATTGAATGTTCAGATTAGTCATCTAACTAGTATGGTGTTTCGATCTATTAGTCTAAACGCGTGTTCTATTATTTTTTGGTGAAATTCCCTAACTTTCTCTCATTGTTTTTTTTTAAATCACTTGTTGATATCTAAGAGTGAGATCTCAAGTCTTAAGGTATTAACATTTTCATTAAACAATTTTCCATTTAAAATTGTGTCTCGTGATGATTTCTAATTTTTAAAGTGGACTTTAATTCAAGTAAAATTCTATAGGACTTCCTTTATCATACTAAATATGATTGAATATTTATATTAACTCGAATAATTTATTCGACTTGACTCAAATTTCTTTTCCTTCGACTCGATTCAATAAAATTTCAAATCAAGTTTAGTTGAAAAAATAAGACTAGTGAACTCGACTAACTCGAAATTTTTTCACCCAATTTGACTCAACTCGATCAACTACTCAACCCTAAGTACACCTAGTATCATATCCCTCCTAAACAATAAATTATTTTAATTGTTCTTTACAGGGAACATAAAATTACTCCAACAAACCACTTAGAAACATTCATTATATTAGTGGCATCAACTATTTTCATCAAATGAAAAAGATCAATAGAATCTGAAAGATTTTTCTGCTATCCAAAATGCTTACCAATCAAAGTACAAATAGGCAAATGCAATTCAAGTGAAATTTACCATAGAATGGGGCAAAAAAAAATCTCAGGAAAATCTGAAAATATATTATTTTCAACTGTGGAGATCCAAAAAGCTCACCAATCAAAGCCAAATTAAATAAAAGCAAGTAGACAAATGCAATTCAAGACTTCAAGTGATATTTACCTCCAAATGACTCAAGATTTTGCAACGTATCATGTTCAAGATGAATAATTGAGCAAATTCCCTTTCTAGCAGCAGCCAACTCCATGAGTTCTAGCTGTTCATCTTCAAGAAGATCCATAGACTCTTTAGCAATTTTCCGTGCAGTTGCCTTTTCCCTGGCAACTCTACGTCTCTCCTCCTCTCTCTCTCTTCGCAGCTCTTCCTTTTGTCTCTTTTTCTCAGCCTAGAGGTAAATTCCAAAATTAAAATTCATGACTAGAAAGGAGAAAGAAAATATTCATCACTTATGATTAAGATCAGGACATCATTTGCAAAATATTCTTACTCTCAAGTATTCTTTCTGCAAAAACTTTTGTCTTCTTTCCATTTCACGTTTCTGCTCTCGTTGTGTTCTCTCTTCTTCCCGCTGCTTCTCACGCATCAACCTCTCTTCTTCCTTCCTTCTTTCACGTTCAAGCCTTTCCATTTCTTTCCTCATCCTCTCTTCACTCTGAGAAAAACAATTTTAATAATACGAGTGAATATAGAGGATTCTCTTGGAAGCAATGTTCGTGGTCAATAATAATTTAACAAACAGAAAACCTTTCGCCTTTTATGGTCTAGTTTCTCAAGCTCTTTACGAATCCTGTTCTCATGTGCCTCAACTTCCTTTGCAATTCTAGTTTCATCACTCTACAAGAAAAAAAAAATGATAAATGAAATAAATGATATACAGAATTAGAATCAAGGAAGGAAGGTAATATATATAACATATTATACCAAGCTAGACACCTTGCGTTTCCTATTGATCCGTGGATCAGCATCATTATTCAAGGTTTGCTCAGCAGACAGCATATATGAATCTTCAGACCCCAACACCGGATGACAAATAGATGGAACATTTCTCCCATTCGTAAATGATTCCCTTTCTGCAAGAGAATCATCAGCCACATGAGATGATGAAGGAATTATTCCTTGCTGAGGTAACACGCGAGCTCGAGATCCATGACCTTGAATGCCATGAATCCTGGACAATGGTTCCTCTCCATGCACAAACGGTGAAGCTCTACCCCTCACACCACTGACTGGGGATTCATGAAAATGAGACTGAGTAACAAGTCCATATGCATCAGATCTAAGACTTGAATGCTCTGGAAGAAACTGATACTCATGAAAAGCCCTTGCAGCAACCTGAGATTATTAGTATATACAATATCAATAAGCAGACCCAACTAACTAGGTAATATAACTTTCAGAACAAATAAGCATTTTACATGTTAAACAAACATAACTTCAAAGCTAAAAAAAGATCAAAGATAATCATGCCAACAGCATATCAATTTAAACAACCTAGTCAAAAACAACTACAAAAAGCCAGCATAAGAAAAAAGCCACATTAACCAGTTAACCCGTCCCACAGAAACATGGGTGCTGAGGGAATAACTAGCTTTCCAAAACAAAAAGTTCAGCAATATATATTGGTGCCAAATTAGATGTCAAACCATTTGGAAAAACAGTTGGAAAATTCACCCTACAGCTAAGAAATCATCACAACTGCATTAGAGTATAAAGTTTTCTAATTTCTATATATACTGGTAGTTAAATGTAAATGGAGTTTGAGAAACAAACTTTGCTTGACCGGCCATCATGTCGCTCGTATACTTTGCTCTCGTAAGGATGTCCAGACCTATTATGTGGCTCGGGAATTGCTGTTTACAAAAGGGGGGGAACAAATTAAAATAAAATCCAAGCATTTCCACCTACAAGGCCTACCATATAAACTACACTGAACAAACTACCAAGGAAAAGCAAACTGAAACTTGCAACTCTATACAAGTCCATGAATAATAAAGCACAAATGTAGTCTACATTCAACAAAAGTATAAATATTATACAGCAACATAATGACCAAACATTCAAACAACCTAAAAACAGTTAAGGTGTACCTCCAAAAGCATCAGGAGGCAATGGATCGAACTCCATGCCGAGCATAGGTCCATCATCTCGCAATGGCTCTCCCAATTGTGCCTCCACACAAGCAATTGCTCTGAGCTCCATTATCGACTGTTGTGACTCATAATACCTCCTAACTGTCTGCACATCCTCCGTCATCCCTCGAGAAGAGCTTCCCCCCAACTTCCTTGTGTCCATATTAGGACTTGACCCCGAACCTGACCCTGATCCATAGTCCGGACCCGGCCCGGCCCGCAACTCATCGATTGGAGATTCTGGCGGTAACGCAGCAACTTTTCGCGGTTTTTTGGTAGGAGTATCCTTCTTTTCTTTCAATCTCCGGTGACAAAACCACATCTGTAACTGCCGATCCGTTAATCCCAATTTCTCCGACAATTCCGCTCGCGTCGCTTCCGATGGATAAGTCTCCACTAGCAAAATGAAACAAAAAACAAAAATCACCAGAAAATTCAAAAAAAATAGTTAAAAAGATAAGGGAGATTGAACACAACATACGAGCATAAGCTTTCTCCAGAGCTTCGAGTTGAAACGGAGTCTTCATTTGTCGTTTAGGCTTAACGTTGCCTTCATTGGAACTACAAACATTCCTATTCGGATTATTGATCTGATTATTCTCACCTTCTGAACCAGCCTCCATTGAAGCAGATCCAAAAAAAATTTCAAAAGAGCGTAAAATTTTAGGGTTTCAACAAAATAAGCTTTTCTTTTGTCCCTCTTTTTTTCTCTCCTTTATTCCTTTTCTCTCTCAAAAAAAAAAACACCACGAAATATCGTGAAAGTCAAGAAAGGGAATTGGATGAGAATTATTATCAAAAACAAGAACAATGAATTTCAAAAAATAAATTAAAATAAATGGAAAATAAATATAATAAAAAGTGAAATTATGAACAATGCAATTACAGCAACAGCAGTGTTTCTCGAGTCCAATTACATTATCAAACTCCATAATAACTTTTTCTTTTTTTGGTACGAAATAATTAATCTTTTTTTTATTTTCTTTTTTGTCTTTTTATTGAATTTGATTTTTTTTTGAGTGTCTCAAATGCTGAACAATGTGTTAATAATATTGCGGTAGGCTTTTAAAAGGGAAAAAATATTGGTAAAAACCCCTCTTTTGTCATTCTCAATTTTGATATTAAACAAATTAATCCCTCTCAAAAAAATTAAAATAATTTAATCTCTATTTAATTTCGAAAGTGATTAATTAAAGAAAATTAACTATAGAATCAATATTCTTTGCCGATTGTACATAATTTTAACTAGTATAATAATAAATTTGGACATTAATATTTATATATCTTATGTAAATTTAATTTAAAAAGTACATTTTTTAACTAGGAAAGCACGCCTTACTAAATACATTTTTGTCTAATGTCAGCCATCCAGTTAGCGTTGAGGACCCTTATTTTTTTTTTTGTCTTTCATGACACAATTTACTAATTACTTAGCTGTAAATTTAATTTTAAAAGTGCATTTGTTAACTAGGAAAGCACGCCCTACCAAATACATTTTTGTCTAACGTCAGCCACACAGTCAGCGTTAAGGACCCTGATTCTTTTTTTTTTTTGTCTTTCATGACACAATTTACTAATTACTTAGCTGTAAATTTAATTTTAAAAGTGCATTTGTTAACTAGGAAAGTAAGCCCTACTAAATACGCTTTTGTCTAAGTCAGCCACCCAGTCAGCGTTGAGGACCCTAATTCTTTTTTTTTTAATCTTTCATGACACAATTTACCAATTACTTAGCTGTAAATATAATTTAAAAAGTGCATTTGTTAACTAGGAAAGCACGCCTTACCAGATACGTTTTTGTCTAACGTCAACCACCTAATCATCAGCGTTAAGGACCCCTTTTTTTTTTTTTTTTCTTTCATGACACAATTTACTAATTACTTAGCTGTTTTGATTTCAAAAGTGTATTTGTTAATTGGGAAAGTACATCTTACCAGATACGTTTTTGTCTAACATCAACCACCCAATCAGCATTAAGGACCCTGATTTTTTTTTTTTTTCTTTCATGACACAATTTACTAATTACTTAGCTGTAAATTTAATTCAAAAAGTGCATTTGTTAACTAGGAAAGCACGCCTTACCAGATACTTTTTTGTCTAATGTCAACCACCCAATTAGCGTTAAGGACCCTTTTTTTGGTCTTTCTTGACACAATATACTAATTATTTAGCTGTAAATTTAATTTAAAAAGTGCATTTGTTAACTAAGAAAGCACACACTACCAGATACATTTTTATCTAACGTCAACCACCCAATCAGCGTTAAAGACCCTGATTTTTTTTTTGTTTTCCATAACACAATTTACTAATTGCTTAGCTATATTCTAATTTATATCACTCTTCCAATATTAATAAAAAATAAAACTTTTCAAAAAAAATAACAAATAATATTAATAGCAAGCATTTTATTTGAAGTAGATGTTTTCATCAATGAGAAATAGCATATAGTTACAAAACAGATGTGATGCAATTGGAAAGCAATTTTCCAAAGCATCAAGTCTTGAAAGCAAATAAAGATTTAGACTCCTAATGACAAAGAATCAGCCTTGGAAAAACAATGAGGGAGGAGAAAAAACAAAATATGATCAAAATCTTATCCTTGCCTTTCAAAACTAATCTTCAAAGCAAGAAATGGATGTTGGCAATTGTTGGAAGCGACAATCAACGACTACTAAGTTTGAAACTTGAAATGAGAGAAGAGTTGAAAATAAGTAGAGAGGCAATCGACAGTGAACACAACAAAGAGCAGCAAAATCTTCTTCTAATGTTTTAGACTTTTAGTAGGTACACGGCAGATGATCACTCCTCGGTGTGCGTACACCGAGGCAAATGATTAATGCAAAACTGTCAAAATTAAAGCAACTTACCTGCAAGGTGACAGGTTAGTTGTAATATTTGTCTTATAATGAAACACGAAGTGTTCTGATGATCGAACCTAAGAGAGCTTGGGTGATAAAGTGACTAACAATGAAAATGCATATATTTATGAAGTCTAGCTAGCTACTCGCTAAATATTATAATACAACAACTCATCATCAAAGATTAATTACACTATCTAACACCTAGAAGAACTAAATTGCAAAACAATCAAAAGTTCACAAATATCAATTCAAAGGGCTAAAGTGATTAGTTGACTTCCAACTTGCTAATAAATTCTTCGGTTAGGGGTCTAAAGGGTTCGAACTCCTAATTGGCTCAATTTTACCTTTCAGTCGCTATTTTACCAAATTAGAAAATTTAGTCCGGCTTATCTCTCGATCTCACTAAATTAAATCGAGACAATTGAATTGGTTTTTAATAGGCTCCCCTCTCAATCTCACATATTTAATTGTTCACCTAGATGTGTCAATTATTGGTTTTGAAGTCTATTCAATTTAGTCAATTTGTTACGATTTAGTTCTTAACCCAAAAACTAATCATGCAACATTTCCATCAACCAACCACCATGAGATTTAGTTATTACTCATCCTCAACACACAAACATCAGTCAAATATATGCTCAAATGATTCATTAAAGAAATCATAAAAAGCAAGTGTAACAACCCGGTTTAGACTCTAGTCAGAATAGTGGTTTTGGGACCACAAATCCGAGTTAAAAAATATTTTAATATTATTTTCCGTGTTTACAGTATGTAATTAAGTATGTGTGAAAGTTTCGTGAATTAATTTTATCGTTTGAGTGTTTAATTTGATAAAAGAATTAAATTGTAGAAAATGAAAAAGTGGCTTTCTATTTGACTAAGTGTCGAATTGATGTGTCTCTTTAAATGTGAGGTCCTTATGTTATTATTAAACCATTTGAATATTTGGTGGACATAAATGCCTAAGGTTAGTGGATTTTGAATGTTATTAAAAGGGCTAATTTGTGAAAATGAAATTTTGAAGGGTTAAATTGTGAAATAAATGAAAGATATGGGCTTGTAGGGACTAGTATGAAATTCAGCTAAGCTTGTGTGAGTAAATTATGTGTATTTTGTGTAATTGTGAAATAGGGATTAAAATGTCAAAATGTGGAATTATTATGGCTAAAGTGTAAAATGTTTTAACTATGTGTTGTGGATTGTTTTGGATGAAAATGTGATTGGATGAGTTGAATTTGACATTATATAGATCAAGAAAGGAGAAATTCGGACTTAAATCGAGGCAAGAACAAAGTGCTCGATTGATCGACTAGTGTCGTTGTTTTTACGTTCGAGGTAAGTTCGTGTATAATACAAATTGTTTTAAACAATGTTCACCTGTTATGAAATGAATGGAAATGTGATTGTTGAATTAGTAATGTGAAAAGTGAGTTCGAAGATATGTGGCACTAAGTATGGTTAAATAGAATTGTTACTGCGATAAAATGCACTAAGTGTGTGAGATAAAGAAATGCATCGGCTATATTAGTTGGAATTGTGTGTGCGATACCGAGACATCTTTGGATTAATGTGATGGCATTAAGTGTGCGATACTATTGTAGCTTCGGCTAATTAAATAGCTGAGTGTATGAGTTCATCGAATATTTAAAGAGGATCGAACGAATTATGGCATTGAGCGTTGAGTGGTAAATGCGATATATAAATACATGATGGTACAGGTATGTACAGTACATATGTGGTTGATGATATTGTGTATGAGATAAATGGATGATTATGGGAATGAATGATTAAAGGGATTGGATTGAGTAGCATTATAAACACTTGTGCATAAACCTATAGTTGTGGTATGAAAGTAAGTAATGGCCTTGGGTGAGATTGAATGGTGATGTGAATTGATTTATGTGATAGTTAACTTTGTATATTGAATTTGAATTGTTGAGTTAATTGTGTTATATTACGAACTTACTAAGCTTTAAAGCATACTGTGTGAAGTTTTTCTTTGTTTTACAGTGTTATTAAAACTAGCTCGGGATCCAGGGAATAGTCAGTGGCTCAATCACACTATCGGACATCTATTTTGGTACCTTTTTGGGAAGTTGTATTTATGATGTATGGCATGTATAGGCTAGTGAGGTTGTGGAATGATTTTTGTACATGTTTTTCTATGTGAAAATGGTGTATGTGATATGTAAATATGGTTTGGTGTGAATAGCCATTAGAGTATGCTTTGGTGATATGAAATGGTATATGTCATGATTGATTAGCAGCTATGAATGGTGAAAGAATTGTATGTTATTTGATGTTGGATTTGAGCATGTAGGGATGACCCAAATAGGGTGACAATTTGGTCTTGTAAATGGCCTAAAATTGTTCACATGGGTGAGCACACGGGGGTGTCTTGTCTGTGTCCATCATTGTCCTTATTCGATGTAGGTCAGACTTGCATATAGGCCAGACACATGGGCGTGTGACAGGCCGTGTGATTTAAGTCAGAGTTACACACGGGCCAGATACACGAGTGCGTAACAGGCCGTGTGAATATAATCAGAGTTGAGCACGGGGTAAGACATGGTCTGAGGCATGGTCGTGTGAGGCACACAATCTAGCAACATGGTCGTGTGCCTTGTTTAAGATGAAAAAATTTCTAAGTTTTGTAATGTTTCTGAATGAGATCGGTTTAGTCCCGAACCTTCTTTAAAGCATGTTTAAGGTCTCGTAGACCTACTAAAGGGACTTTGTACTATTGATTACTATGATGTGTTGATGTTAGATCCATGATGGTATAATGTTATGATTCGATCGATAATACCTCGTAACCCTAATCCGGCAATGGATACGGGTTATGGGTGTTACAACAATGAAGAAAGCGCAACTAAAGTTAGGGTTTTTACACTTTTGAGAGTTAACAAAGTTGAAATCTATTAAAGGATTTAAAGGAAAATCAAAATACAAATTAAGATTTTTGTACCTAAGTGCAAGGAAGTAAAAACTACAATAAAAACTAAGAAAACTACCAGCTACCACTACCAAGATAAGAAAGGTAAAGAACTAAAACCTAAAAATGGAGAAAAGAATAAAAACTAAGCTAAAAAGATTAAAAAATTGGCTCATTTTGTTTGACAACCAAAAATGCCTTTAATACAGCTAAAATTCAACCCTAAAACTTGACAAAAATGCCTTTGGTATATGGGTTGACTTGTGTTTTTGTTGGACATAAAACTACCATTGCAGTATTTTTCACCTCATCAGGCTTCAGTGTCGCCACATCTAAACTTTGGTGTCGCAACATTGACTAGCTGGTGTCATGACATCCTCAACAGTGTCTCTGGCTCATTCACTTCAACCATCAGCAGTGGTATCACAACTTTGAAGGTTGGGAGTTACGACTTCGAGCTTGGTATAATGACACAACACCCTCAATGTTGCAACATCCTCGACAAACTATTTTGGGTTGGTTTCTCATTGAAGTCTTACTCCCTTGAGGTGATGAAGGCTTAGTGTTGAGGCATCCTGGCATTAGTGTTGTGTGGCCCACGTCAGGTGTATTTTTCCTTAATGTTTGGTCGTCTTTATCCCCCTATACAAATCAAGTACACCATTAGGCTCCCAATGGCACCATTTTGCCAATTGAAAAGGATAAAAATCAAAGAAAAACGATCATTAGTACTAAAGACTAAAAATCAATGAAAAACATAGAAAAGACTGATAAATTGTTTGAGAACAAACTCTTCAAATGTTCTAGATAGCTTAATTTGACTATCAAATTACAACATATCAACAAATTGGGGAATTTAGGTTGTTTTTCTTTTAACTTTATTATTTATTTAATTTCTTAGGGTTGGGTGTTTGGATTTGGTTTATTAACTTTTAAGTGTTTGGGTTTGTTTTCAATAAATCTGGGTTGGAAAATTTTTTTTAGTTTAGCCCAAGAAATTTGGGCCCAAAATAGAAAAATTGGTTCATAGTTTGTGGTTTGCAACTCAACCATTTCTCACTACTTCAAACTGGTATACCAGTCAATTCTCGATCCAACCAATCTGGCAGGCTAGTTCAATTTCAACAACTTTGGTAATAGTTCCACATCGTTGTTGGAAAGGTCGTATTCAGAGATATTGCGATCATCAACGAGGAAGAATTTTTCTATAAGTGCCCTAGATTGCAACTTCAACTTACTAGTTGGGATTGGTAGTAACTCATACATGGAGATCCCATCAAGTCATATAAGGAAACATTTCATGAGCATAGTCGATTTCAACTTTGGTAAGACAAAGTCATGTGCTTCAAATCTTTATACGAAATCCCATAAAGTTCTATAGGGAGAATTTTGTAAGAACATCAGATTTTAACATAACATTGTTGATGTTGACCCGAGCTGGTACATCACTAAGGGACATCCAATCGAGAATAAAGCAGAATGTGATGAAACCAATGAAGAACCAACCAAAGAGATCAACATTGAAAATGTTGAAACGAGATTATTTATTGAGCTCGAAGATGTTCCAAATGTCACTAGTATTATTGATTCTATACGACGAAGTACCCAATAATTTTATAGGAATAAATGAAAATCTATCATCGTATAAACCTCCATCCCACATGCACAACAATGACATTGGCACAACGCATGTGTTAGGATTTCCTAAATTGCCTTATCTAAGATCAGAGCATGTGAGTTATTCTTCAAATTCTGACAAATTGTGTTTTGGTATAAAGTTCTTTTTGAAATAGGTTTTTCTCTTAACAAAAAGCACTACAATGTCAAGCATTTAACAGATTACAAAATTGGAAGATCTATTACGACCAAATATGTTGCACGTATTATGACATCATTTAGGAAAAGAAGCAGGTATGTGAGATAAAGAAATATAATGATCCACGTACTTGTATTGTTGAAGGTGTTGCAAGATCATCGAAAATTGAATTCAACATCATTTGTGACATTAAAATGCCTTTGGTGAAAGCAAATATGAAGATATCCATCACAATGATCAATGATATATGAGTACAATATCAATTCACCATATCCTATTATAAAGCATGGTCACAAAATAGAATGCAATGGAAAAATGGTATAATTATTATGATAAATCATATAATGAGTTGCGATGAGAGTTGAACGTATTGGGAGAGCATGTCCCAAGTACAACAAGGAAAAAAACTTTGAAAGCAAACAATGTGTAATTTTAATTGATTTTTTATTAATATATGTATTTTTTATTTTTTAAGAAATTTCATATGCAATTATAGGCACAATACAAATAACAAACAATACATATTCGATCAACTAGAATTAGAATCAATTTAATATGAAGCTCAACAGATTGAAAATCAAAATATAGCATACTTATATTAGAATAAATCTAGATAAGGCCCACACGTGATGGGATTTAAATCTAGAATAATTTTGAGTATAACCCACGTAAAACATTTACACACCATGAAACTTGAACTTCGACATTCAAGTTAAATTTGAGTTGTACTCGTAAGTCTAGCTATTTGAAGAATGTTGAATTTAGATTCAACGATATAAGATATTATGTTATAATTATATTTAAAATAATTTTATAGGTGAGTATTTAGTATATTGGCAGTATGTAATTTTTTTATTCTACAAGGAGTCCTAAAAATTTGTCATGTCTCTTTTTTTTAAATATTATATTATACCCCTGTAAGATACTTGTCAACCCATTGACACTGCTTATGGTGTTTAAAAACTCTACTCACAATGTACCAAATATTTTCTCTAATGTTATATCATGTTTGTGAATGATTCATTTTAATGATAGACATTAAGATATTCATTTATTTATATGATATATTATTAATTTTTTGGTATAATGATAAATTTAATATTCAATATTACACAATGTCAAATTGACCTTTCTTTTTCTTCTTCTTTTTTTAGTAAAATTTGACCTTTATCCTTTCAAAAAATAGTCAAATCATTTTTTGGCCTATATATTTAGACCTGACCTCAATCAAAATAGATATGGACAGAAGCTACACACATGGTGGGTCTTAAATTATAAAAAGAATTTAGAGAGAATTCATATATGATGGTAAAGGTATCATGTAGGCCCATATACTATAAGTCGTACTGCATTTTTGCCCCTAAACTAAAAAAATGGTCAAATTAGTCATTGTACGTTAGATCAAATAATAAATTGGTTCTTTTATTAAAAATTTCATTCATTTTTATTGTTAACAATGGGTCCTTGAACACCAGCATGTGGTACATATTGCTGTTTGGTTATTTTGTTAGTCACACTAGTTTTTAACATTACAAAGTGATGAAATGTTTAAAGGAAAGGAGCAATTTGTTTTTTGATCTAATGTACAATGAGTAATTTGTTTATTTTTTTAAGTTGAGGGAGCAAAATGCAATAAAACTCCTAAGACAGGGGCTTCCATGATATTTTTACCAACATATGATTTACATAGAGTGAAACTTCAACTTATATTTTCAAAGTTCCCAAAATCTTAATGATGTGTTTCCACTCGATAAAGTGGCGAAAAAAAATCAATTGAAAAATAATATCATCACTAACTTAATTTTTTAAACGTGTCTGATAACCCACAATAAAAATTATTAGATAAAAATTTCCCTACAAAAAAGTACAGAAAATAATAAATAGACAGAAAAGTAATATACCAAATAAATTTTATAATTTAAATTCAGTTCTTTATTTATTTATTTATGAAAACCAATAAACCAGACTTATTATTATTTATTTATTATTGTTTATGCTCAATTAAAGTTACTAGGGAAATAAAATCTTTCCAAATTGCCAACCAAAAGAAACATTATCAAACTGTATGAATTAGGTAAAAGTACTATGGGGGCTTTTGTATTAGAAATCATATTTCATTTTGCCCTCTCTATTAAAAAGTGAGCAAATTAGTCCTTACACATTAGACCAAAGAGCGAAATGGTCCTTTAGTTTCAAATTTAATACATTTTTACTATTAAAAATTGGTCTGTGAATGTCAGCATGAAGTACATGTGGCATGTATTGTGTAACTGTTTGGCTATTCTGTTAGCCATTTTAGTTTTTAATAGTAAAAATAGATAAAATTTTAACAGAAGTGACCAATTTGCTTTTTGATGTAATATACAGGAACTAATTTACCTATTTTTCAATAAAAGGGGCAAAATGCAATAAGACTATTAGTATAAGGACCTCCATGGTACTTTTACTATATGAATTATTTAAAATTTTTAACTAGGAATTTCATTAATCTATTTTACTAAATTCAATAAGCTGATAATTCATATCAATTTCAAAAGTGAATAACTAAGGACAATTAATCACAATGTTAATATTTTTTGTCAATTGTACATATTTTTATTAGTATAATAACAAATTTAGCTCCCAAATTTTACATATTTTGTCAAATTGGTCTTGATTTGATAAATTTAGCCAACAACATTTATATATTTTATCAGCATTTACATAGAATATATAAACATCAATAGTTAAATTTGTTATTATACCAGTCAAAATCATGTAGATTTAGGCTGCGTTCGACATTGATTTTTAGGGGAAAAAATGCTTTTATATAAAAAGCAATAAAGAACAAAGGTAAAAAGTAGAAGCTTTTTCAACTTAAGAAAAGTCTTTTTTCTCCGATGAAAAAGTAGAAATTTAGTGCTTTTTTCAGCCAAAAGTGCTTTTGAGGCTAATATTACTTTTTTAACCTTATTTGTTCTCTTCCTTTTTTTTTTCCCCATTTTTCAGACTTTAGAACCCATTTTTTCCCCCTTTTTTTCTTTTGTTTGAACGTTACTTTTCCTCTGGTTCTTCTTCTTCTCCACATGTGAATCTCTCTTTTCTTCTCCTCCTCTTTAAATGTTCATTATGCAGTAAAAAAAACATTAATGGCCTTTGTCTCTATATTTATAGGAGACCGTCACAGGCTTCACAATCCATTCCCCTCTCATCTCCTGTTTCTGTTTTTGCTCCCATTTCTTTCTTCAATTATCTTTTCTCTTCAAAGATTTCAACTCTTTTCTCATGTAAATATTTTTGCTGGCTTTTCCTTGCTTTCTCCACTCTAAAATACTTTTTTTTTGCTTTGTTTATGAGTTTAATATTATTTGGTTTCTCAATGCTTCTTTTCATTATTTATGGGTGAACTTTAACTGGGTTTGTTTTAAATTTCATGTATGTTTACCCTTTGCTTCTCATTTTTGGATTCTCTACCCCTATGCTTAGAGGTTGAGGATTCTGTTTTTATGGTGCTTTAGTTACTGCTATTAGTGAACAAAATTTTGGGTTCATAAAGATTTGCTTGTCAAGATTTTCTTTTGGTGGATTAAGTTATCTGTTTCTTTGATTTTTGTTCTGAATTAGGATTTTTTTGGTGAATTATATGGATGATAATGTAAATTTTTTCAGCTAATTTGGATTTACTAGATAAAGTAATATATATAGATAGATAGATAGATGAAAGATTGAATTTTTATATTTATTTTGTACCATATAAGTTGTGTAAATTTTCTTTCCTTTACTTCAGGGTTTGTTTGATTTATACTCTTTTAAGATTGTTGTAGCTTTCTCAACTTGTTATTTTCATTTTAGTCTTTGTTTTGTGAATTTTTTTTTCATCTCCAAATGGTCATTTCATGATGTTATGCAGTATTAATTTGGTGTTTTATTCCTTCAAATGTATTGCATAAATTGTAAATTAATAGATGTTTTCAATTGACCATATGCAGTATTAGCTTGTATATGTTTTAGCATTAAACAGGCTCTCTATGTTTTATTAGTATGCTTGTTTTGCCATTGAAGTTGCATGGTTTAATGATTTATGATCTGGTCTGTAATATCCATATAACTTTCTAGATGTGGTAAATTAAGAGTAAATACCTAGTTATATGGAGAATATTTTTATCTTTAGTTGTGAGAAAAAGTTGATGCAACCATATAACTAGTGAACATGATGTTAAAAATTATCAGCCTTATGGCACAGCGTGCACTATACAATCCTAATAACTCAATCGGTTTCATTCAATATTGACTTTTTAATTGTGTTTGATGCTATTATTAGTTGTGTTCTCTTTCTTGGTTATTATTCCGGTCTTGGAAAGTTGAATTTGATTGAGAAAAAAAATCTTAGGATCCTATCTTGATTTTGATACACATGTATAAAAATATACTTATGTGACATTTGATTTTCTTGATTGCTTTACTGGCTGAAACGAATCTGTTCCTATACACAATAGATGAGTACTTCGGCGGTTGAAGTTAGTGGTGAAAAAGTCAAAGCAATGTGGGATAAGAGATTGACAGAAATATTTTGTGATATTTGTATTAAAGAGATATGAAAGACAATAGGCTTGGTACTCATTTCACAAAAGATGGATGGTTGAAAATAATGACCAACTTTGAGAAAGAAACGGGAAGGCTTTTTCACAAAGACAACTTAAAAATAGGCGGGATGCCCTAAAAAAAAGAATGGAAAGCTTGGAAGAAACTTAAAGGCAAAGATACTGGTCTAGGGTGGAATCCTATAAAAAGAACCGTTGATGCATCGGATGATTGGTGGGAGAGTAGGCTAAAGGTACATTAATAATTCTGGATATTTTTGTTTTTTTTCTTATTTATGAGGTTATTGATAAATACTGTTATTAAACTATCATTTTATATGTAGGTTGTGCCTGAAGCTCAAAAATTTAGAACATCGGGCATTGATCCTGAATTCGAAGGGAAGTTGGACCAAATGTTCATGGGGATAGTTGCAACAGGTGATAAAGCATGGGCACCTTCTTTAGCTACACTCCGTAGTGGTTTTTTTTAGGATGTTAACAACGAAATACCTGAAGAGAATGAAGAAGAAAATGTGAGAAATGATGTTCACATTTCAAATGATGTTTAAATTGATGGAAACGGTCAAAAAAGAAAAACAAGTTCACATTTTAAAACTGGAAGAAAGAAATCCTCAAAGCAAATTGGAGGGGCTGCAAGATTGTCCAGTCAAATAGAAAAATTATACAATGCAGCTGACAATATGAGTCAAGCCACATCTAGTTTGACTCCTGTTATGGATCCATATGGTATTCCACAAGCAGTCAAAGTGCTTGACAGCATGTTGGAAGAAGTTCTAGAAGCTAGTCCGCTATACTTTTTCGCACTTAAATTATTGCTCAATAAGGACAAGCGAATTATGTCTTTATCAATTAAGCCCAAGATTAGAGCTTTGTGGCTTAAGACGGAAATGGAGGATAGTTGAAAATTTTATGATCTTCTAGGGTTCAGAGATATCTATTATGTGACTAAACAACAATGCTAAACTAGTTTTATCAATAGTTATTTATGTTTGGTTTTTGGATATTGAATTTATGTTCTACTTATTTATGTGTAATCTAGTTTTATCAATGGCTGTTTATGTTTGGTTTTTGGATATTGAATTTATGTTCTACTTATTTATGTGTAATCTAGTTTTATTAATAGTTGTTTATGTTTGGTCTTTGGATATTGAATTTATGTTCTACTTATTTATACTAAATTAGTTTTATCAATAGTTGTTTATATATGATTTTGGATATAAAATTTATTCACAGGTGATGAGTATATTTGAGAATTACAGCGGTGATGAAAGTGATGATGAAAGGGAAAAGAAAGAGATTTTACAACGCATGGAATGTTTTAATCGATTATTTGTTGTTGCATCTTCTTCCGTGCAATTATATTACGAGAAGTATATATTGAAGCAACCATGCATGGATTCAAAACAGTCAGGTGAGACATGGATCCGAAAGATCCTTAACGATCACGAATCACGTTATATGATTAATTTTAGGATGTCTAAAATGGTATTCACAAGTTTGTTGAGAGTTTTGGAGATAAGATACAACTTGCAAACTTCAAGAAACATATCTTCTAGTGAAATGTTGGAAATTTTTTTATACATCTTGGGCACCGATGCAAAAGTTTCCCAATGTCGAGAAAGATTTCAAAGGTCTGGATCAAAATAAGTCGATACTTTGCAATTGTGCTTGAGAAAGTTTCAAGGATGGCCACTGATCTAATTGCACCCGAAGATCCTTTTTTTAGCTCAATACCCGAACAAATACGTAATGATTCTAGATATATGCCGCATTTTAAGGTTAAATTTTAATTTTATATTATTATATTTTAATATATTTGGTCGACTAAAAATATGCACGAGACTAATATGATTATTTATTCAGGATTGCATAGGTGCAATTGATGGTACTCATATTGCCGCTATTCTTCCACCAAATGAACAAATTCCTTATATTGGAAGAAAATGTATCCCGACTCAAAATGTTATGGCAGTATGTGATTTTAATATGTGTTTCACCTTTGTCATGGCTGGATAGGAAGGATCGCCACATGATACTAGAATATTTCTTGATGCAATTCGAGATCCAAAATACAAATTTCCGCACCCACCAAATGGATAGATATTTTATTTATATGTGATTTTTTAAAAAATAAAGTATAAGTTCTTTAATTAATAATTTTTATAAAAAAATTATTGAATTAATTATTTGTTATATTATGACATGTAGTAAAATATTATCTTGTTGATTCTAGATATCCTCAAATGAAAGGTTATCTTGTTGATTCTAATTAAATTTAATAAATAATTAATATTAATTACTTAGAAATATTTAAAATTAATATTATATATTAAAATATTAACAATAAGTTATAATAAATTATTTTTTATATTTTTGCTAAAATATCATAATATTAACTAATTTGAACATTATTTAAATACATATTTGTTACTTTATAATATCATGTCTAAAATGGACATTTTATTTCTCAAAATCACTTTTTGACAGCAATACCAAACACTCAAATTTTTCAAAAGCATTTCTCAAAAGTACTTTTTCACAGCACTTTTCAAAAGCATTGCCAAACTAGCCCTTAACGGAAAATATCAGCATAGTGATTAATTGTCATTAATTGTTTACTTTTAAAACTAGCAAAGATTAATTGCTTCATTTTTTTCAGATGAACCAATTTGCTAAATATTGAAATTGAGAGGACCAAAGAAGCGTTTTTGCAATAAAAAAATAACGATTCTAATTCATGTGTTGGCCTAAGCTAATTTCTCAATTTTAATAAATTAGGAGGATCAAATTTTAACAAATTAAAGTATCAAACCTTTTAAAAACTTCGTCTTATTTTTTTTTTAACATTAATCTCATTATAAGTTCTTATCATATTTGTTCTTTTTGATACAATGCCTAAAACTACCCGTAGCTTCTCCCCAACCCTTAAATAGGAGGATAATATGCTTCAGTACACTTAAGCCCACGTCCTCCTATACCGGCAATAATACTAATACCAATTGAGTTAAGACTCAATCGACAAATTGGTATTAAAAAAAGAAGTTAAAAAGAATTATCAATGATGCAAGCAATGAATCATGTGTCTAGCCACGTGATTAACATTATAGACACTAAAGTAATATTTTTAAAAATTCGTATTTTCTAATTAAATTTATTGTACTTTACCATACCAAAATGGAAAATTCGTTTTTTATTTTTCTACTTAAAATTTTATTTTATTTTTTTTACTTTGAAAAAACTTAGAAATTAAAAATTGTCCACGTCAGAAAGATTTTATCTTACAAAATAATATATCCAGTGGTAGGTTTTTCATTAAAAAAATGTTATTATCTTAGGTTTTTCCAATTTTATAATATGATGTATATTATATAATTTATATTAATGAAAATTAAATATATAATACTATGTAGATATTTTAAAATATATATTTAAGTGATTTATGTTAAAAATTTAATAAAAAGTATATAAAGGTAGTAAATATTAAATAAAAATAATATATATATTTTAAATAAATATTATGTGCGGACTTTAACAGATTTAGGTTAATCATTAATAAATATAAACAAAATTTGACAAAACTCTAAGGGATCAAAGCTCGAGCAATTATGTATAGTGTTGCTAGTATATTACAAGCTTGACTTGTACTTGACTCCGATGTTTTTGGAATTAAACTAATGGTCGAATTAGTCAGACTACCGATTCTTGATCCAATCAGTTTTAATTAAATAAATTATCAAAAAAATCATAAAAATAAAATAAAAAGTGTAAAACTGGTTCTTTGTTTTGCTCCTGACTGGTGTATCGGCCAATTATCGATCCACCAATTCTGAGCAACTAGTCTAATTTGATTTTAACAACTTTGTTTGACTCCCCCTAACTCACGCACACTTATAAATAATAAAATATAATAAAATTTACGACATAATTAATAAAATATCAAAATTTGTATAACACAATTTATCATTTTCATAATAAAAACAAAAAATTAGGTCTACCATTTTTTTCCACATGAAACTTAAGCCAATTTAAGAAATTCTCAAGCCACTAGAAGAAGTCTTCCATTTGGTTTTTGCTTACACGCAAATTGTCTAATACAAATATTAACATTTCTCATTCATTTTTACTAGGACCCTCGTATACGATGCAAGAAGCAATCCCCTGTATACCATGCAAGAAGCAATCCCTTATAAATCATACACGGCCACCACGGCCAACAACCGATTGTCATTTTGCAACTTCTTCGATGGTAGCAACGGTGATGGGATACTCGTGATTAGTGATACCGAAAAGAGCGTAAAGAAATTAGCGATGGAGAACTCAGCACTAGTTTTCAGTAGACGTGGTTGTTGTATGTGCCATGTTATGAAGAGATTATTATTAGGGCTCGGGGTGAATTTGGCGGTTTGCGAGGTTGAGGAAGAAAAGGAATTGGGTGTGATGAATGAAATGTCGAGAATCAATGGGGATTCGAGGGATGAAAGGATTGATCAGTTGCCTGTTGTTTTTGTCGGACGCAAATTATTTGGGGGTTGGAAAAAGTAATATCAATTCATATTTCAGGTGAATTGGTGCCTATTTTGAAAGATGTCGGGGCTTTATGACTTTGATTTGTGAATCAATTTAATAAATGAATGTAGGATCAATGCTTCTTAATTATTTTCTTCTAAAAATTCATAGTGAAACTAAAACTTTGTTTTTTCTTTTCTTTTACTACAAGAAAGAACAATTTCTTATTGGCAATTCATCGAACAACTCGTGTGCGATCACTAATACAACCCATCAACCAAAGCAAACTCCATTGCTTCTGAAGAACGCCCATCCTTTGGCTCAATACCATCGCTTTTTTCGTCGAGTAAACTACTTTAGTAGTCCCTTATTTATTAATAAATTTATTTTTTGATCCTTTAACAAAGAAAAGTTTCGAAATGACCATTCAACTATTAATATGTTTTTTTTTTGTCACTCAATTATGAAAAGTTACAAAATAGTCACCAAACTATTCAATTTTGTCTTTTTTGGTCACCAGTTGGCTAACAGTGGCAACTTTTAAAATTGACATAATTCCAACTTTAACGCACAACATTTATACATTGTGTCAATTTAATATTGATTCTAAAAAAGCTAACCTTTATGCATGATATAAATTAGTTTTTTTTTGTAGCTTTGATTTTCTTTGTGACCCTTTCACCTAAAAAGTTAAAAAACAAATTTATCGATTAAATTTAATTGAAAATATAAAAAAATAAAAATACCAAAAAGTAAAATATAATAATTTTCATTTTTTCTTTTTAAATTAATCCTTAATGTCACAAAGAAAAACAAAATTGCAAAAAAAAAAAGATACCAAATTACACAATATATAAATGTTAAGGGTTAATTTTTTTTAGAATCAATACTAAATTGACATAATTTATAAACAATAAAGGTTAAAATTGCTATTATGCTAATTTTAAAAGCTACCACTAATGGCCAAGTGGTGATAGAAAAAGATAAATTGAATAGTTGGATGTTTGTTTTATAAATTTTCATAGTTGGGTCACAAAAAAATTACAATAGTTGGGTGCTATTTTCTAACTTTTCATAGTCGAGTGGTCAAAAAAGAAATAAACTAATAGTTAAGTGACTACTAGTGTAGTTTATTTTTTTTTCATCTCATCAAGTAATCCAATAGCTTCATTACTGATATAACGTATAAACCAATGTATAAAGGATGAACATTTAAAGAACATATGAAGAAGAAGTACCATCTCATATTGTCATTTCTTCGAACGATCATGCAGGGGTGAAGTCAGAAAACTTTTTTAGGGGTCGAAATTAAATTACAATTTTTATGATAGTAAAAATGTAATTTTTGAAGGATTAAATAATTTTTTTATTATTTTTAGGGGACAAAAGTGTAATTTTATAATTATTAACTTAAAATTTTAAAAAATTTAAAAGATTAAAATGAAAAACTTTCTATTTTAAGGGGGACCGAGGCCCCTACTAGCCCCCTAGATTCGTCCCTGCACTCATGTGCAATCATTTAGGGGCGAAATCAAAAAATATTATTAGGAGGTCAAAATTAAATTATAATTTTTACGATAGCAAAAATATAATTTCACTATTTTAATAGCTTATATCTTTATAGTTTTTAAAGGATTAAATCAAATTTTTATATTTTTAAGATGCTAAAATGTAATTTTACATTTACTAATTTAAAATTTTAAAAATTTTAAAGAATTTAAATGGAAAAAATTTCATTTTTAAGGGGGCAGCGCCATAGCCACCCCCTAGTTTCTCCCCTGCGATCAGTACTACAACCCATCAACCAAAGCAATTCCATGGCTTCTGAAGAACACCCATCAATACCAGTGCTTTTTTCATCTCATCAAACAATCCCATAGCTTCATTTTTTCTTGACTGGCATAAGCCATGCATCAAAGTATAAATATGTAAACATTAGAAGAAGAACAGTCTCTAATCGTCGTTTCTTCGAACAATTCATGTGCGATCAGTGCTACAACCCATTAACCAAAACAATTCCATGGCTTCTGAAGAAGAACAATCTCATCAAGCAAACCCATAGCCTCATGTATATTTGTATCAAGGGATGAATATGTAAACAACGGAAGAGTATCAAGGGATGAATATGTAAACAACGGAAGAAGAACAATCTCTCTTTGTCATTTCTTCGAACAATTCGTGTGCGATCAGTAATCTTTCGAAATCTCCAAAACCCAGCAAAAAGATCCCATAAACACAAGAATCTGAAGAACACCCGCGATTAAGCATCAAATGAAGAACAGATTGGATCCATAGTTCCTATTACAGAGGGCTTTTAAATCACATTCAAGATAGCAGCACTAGTTTGGTTACTGTGTTTATTCAAAGCATAATAAAATAAGTAGAAGTTCATTTATTTATATATTCAATGTTCTGATATGTATATAGTACACCATAAATTATATATTAAACATTAAAAAAGTAAAAAATAAAAAAAATACTTTTTTATTTCAAAATCGTAAAAAAAAAAAAATTGTTCTCTTTTAACACATTGTATGGACATTTGAAGTACTAAAAAAAAATCAAATTCAATAAAGAAACAAAAAAGAAAAATAAAAAATAAAGATTAATTATTCGCACCGAAAAAAGAAAAAAAAGGGAAATTTTATTATGGAATTTGAAATTGTAATTGGCCTCGAGAAACACTGCTGTTGTTGTAATTGTATTGTTCATAATTTCACTTTTTATTATATTTATTTTCCATTTATTTTAATTTATTTTTTGAAATTCATTGTTCTTGTTTTTGATAATAATTCTCATCCCTTTCCCTTTCTTGACTTCCACGATATTTCGTGGTGTTTTTTTTGAGAGAGAAAAGGAATAAAGGAGAGGAAAAAAAAGAGGGATAAAAGAAAAGCTTATTTTGTTGAAACCCTAAAATTTTATGCTCCTTTGAATTTTTTTTTTGGATCTGCTTCAATGGAGGCTGGTTCAGAAGGTGAGAATAATCAGATCAGCAATCCGAATAAGAACATTAGTAGTTCCAATGAAGGTAACGCTAAGCCTAAACGACAGATGAAGACTCCGTTTCAACTCGAAGCTCTGGAGAAAGCTTATGCTTGTATGTTGTGTTCAATTTCTCTATCTTTTTAACTTTTAACTTTTTTTTTTTGAAATTTCTGGTGATTTTTGTTTTGTGTTACTTTTTGTTAGTGGAGACTTATCCATCGGAAGCGACGCGAGCGGAATTATCGGAGAAATTGGGATTATCGGATCGGCAGTTACAGATGTGGTTTTGTCACCGGAGATTGAAAGAAAAGAAGGATACTCCTACGAAAAAACAGCGAAAAGGTGCTGCTTTACCACCGGAATCTCCGGTCGATGAGTTGCGGGCCATGCCAGGTCCGGATTATGGATCGGGGTCAGGTTCGGGGTCCAGTCCGTATATGGACACAAGGAAGTTGGGGGGAAGCTCTTCTCGGGGAATGATGGAGGATGCGCCGACAGTTAGGAGGTATTATGAGTCACAGCAGTCAATAATGGAGCTCCGAGCAATTGCTTGTGTGGAGGCACAGTTGGGAGAGCCATTGCGAGATGATGGACCTATGCTCGGCATTGAGTTCGATCCATTGCCTCCCGATGCTTTCGGAGGTATACCTAAGCTCTATAATATTTATATTTTTGTTGAATTTTGACTACATTTATGTTGCAAGTCTCAGTGTGTTATTTCTTGATAGTTTGTTCAGTGTAGTTTATGTAGTAGGCTTTTTAAGTGGAAATGCATGGATTTTAGTTTTAATTTGTGTTTTTTCCCCCTTTTGTAAACAGCAATTCCTGAACCACATAATAGGACTGGACATCCTTACGAGAGCAAAGTATATGAGCGACATGATGGCCGGTCAAGCAAAGTTGGTTTCTCAAACTCTATTTACTTTTAACTGCCAGTATATGTAGAAAGTAGGATACTTTATACTGTAATGTAGTTGTGACGATTTCTCCGTGGCAGGGTGAATTTTCCATACGTTTTCCAAATGGTTCAAATTCTAATTTGGCGCCAATATATATTGCTGAGCTTTTTGTTTTCGGAAAGCTAGTTTTCTCTTCATCACCCATGTTTCTTTTGGACAGGTTAACCGGTTCCATAATGTAGCTTCTCTCTTGTGTTGGCTCTTTGTTGTTGTTTTCGCGGTCTAGGTTGTTTGGATTGATATGCTGTTTTATCTTTGATATTTTTTTCAGCTTGAATTATGTTTGTTTAATATGTAAAATGCTTATTTGTTCTTGTTCTGTAAGTTATATTACCAAGTTAGATGGGTTAACTTATTGATATCGTATAAACTAATAATCTCAGGCTGCTGCAAGGGCTTTTCATGAGTATCAGTTTCTTCCAGAGCATTCAAGTATTAGATCTGATGCATATGGACTTGTTACTCAGTCTCATTTTCATGAATCCCCGGTCAGTGGTTCGAGGGGTAGGGCTACATCATTTGTGCATGGAGAGGAACCATTGTCCAGGATTCATGGCATTCAAGGTCAAGGATCTCGAGCTCTTGTGTTACCTCAGCAAGGAATAATTCCTTCATCATCTCATGTGGCTGATGATTCTCTTGCAGAAAGGGAATCGTTTACAAACGGGAGAAATGCTCCGACTATTTGCCATCCAGTGTTGGGATCCGAAGATTCATATATGCTGTCTGCTGAGCAAATCTTGAATAATGATGCTGAACCACGGATCGATAGGAAACGCAAGGTGTCTAGCTTGGTAAAATCTGTTATATACATTATCTATTTTCCTCCTTGATTGTAGTTCTGTACATCATCTGTTTCTTTTATCATTGTTTTTTCCTTGTAGAGTGATGAAAATAGAATTGCAAGGGAAGTTGAGGCACATGAGAACAGGATTCGTAAAGAGCTTGAGAAATTAGAGCATAAAAAGCGAAAGGTTTTTTGATTTATAATTTTTTATTGACCATGAATTTTGCTTCCAAGGGAATCCTCTATATTCACTCTTATTATAATAATTGTTTTTCTCAGAGTGAAGAGAGGATGAGGAAAGAAATGGAAAGGCATGAACGTGAAAGAAGGAAGGAAGAAGAGAGGTTGATGCGTGAGAAGCAGCGGGAAGAAGAGAGAACACAACGAGAGCAGAAGCGTGAAATGGAAAGAAGACAAAAGTTTTTGCAGAAAGAATACTTGAGAGTAAGAATGTTTTGCAAATGATGTCTTGACCTAAATCATAAGTGATGAATATTTTCTTTCTCTCCCTTCTAGTCATTTCTTTTATTTTTGGGTTTACCTTATAGGCTGAGAAAAAAAGACAAAAGGAGGAGCTTCGCAGAGAGAGAGAGGAGGAGAGACGTAGAGTTGCCAGGGAAAAGGCAACTGCACGGAAAATTGCTAAAGAGTCCATGGATCTTCTTGAAGATGAACAACTAGAACTCATGGAGTTGGCTGCTGCTAGGAAGGGAATGCACTCAATTATCCATCTTGATCACGATACCTTGCAAAATCTTGAGTCATTTAGAGGTAAATATCACTTGAAGTCTTGAATTGCATTTTTCTTGTATTTATTTAATTTGACTTTGCTTGGTGAGCTTTTTGGATTAGAGATAAAATCCCATTAAATTCTGATGTTACTTGCTCCACGGTTGAAAATAATATATTTTCAGTTTGTTGTGAGATTTATTTTTGCCCATTCTATGGTAAATCTCACTTGAATTGCATTCGCGTATTTGTACTTTGATTGGTAAGCATTTTTGGATAGCAGAAAAATCGCTTAAATTCTGATGTTACTTCTCAATAGAAATTAAATCAGATTGTATTAAGCTTTTTTTTTTTTTTCTCTTCTTTTTAGCCCTCAACAGCACTGATTGAATGAAAATGCTGGATGGCACTAATATAATGAATGTCGCAATGTGGTTGGTTGGAGCAATTCTATGTTCCCTGTAAAGAACAGTTAGAATAATTTCTCGTTTAGGAGGGATATGATGCTAGGTGTACATAGGGTTGAGTATTTGATTGAGTTGAGTCAAATCAAGTGAAAAAGTTTCGAGTTAGTCGAGTTGATGAGTTTTATTTTGTCAACCGAACTTGAATTGAAATTTTATTGAATCAAGTAGAACGAAATGAAATTCAAGTCAAGTTGAACAAATCATTCGAGTTAAAATAAATATTCAATTATATTTAACATGATATAGGAAGTCCTATAAAATTTTACACAATTGAAGTCCACTTAAGAATCAGAAATCATCAATACCAGGAGAGACACAATTTTAAGTGGAAAATCCTTTAATAAAAAGGTTTAAACCATGAGACTTGAGAAAGTTCAGAAATTTCACAAAAAATATAGAACATCTATTTAGACTATAGATAAAAAAAGCCTTACAAGATAGATGACTAATCTGACCATTCAAAATGAACATTTACGAGCCTTCTAGCAATTGAAAAAAATGTGCTTGATCGGACCACCTTTCAATTGTTGACTCGATCAAAATTGTGCACAATAGGTAGGGTAGAATTATAGTTAAATTACTTGAATTACTCAAGTAATTTGAATAACTCGATTGTACGTTTCAAATCCGAGCTAAACTTTTTAACTCTTAACTATTTATTTGAGTTGTCTCGAACAACTTGAACTATTTAAATTGAAATTTGAAAATTTAATTGATTTTTCAAATC
This sequence comes from Gossypium bickii, assembly GCA_025503065.1. Lineage (NCBI taxonomy): Eukaryota > Viridiplantae > Streptophyta > Magnoliopsida > Malvales > Malvaceae > Gossypium > Gossypium bickii. The sequence goes on along the minus strand of CP106714.1, from coordinate 1,235,122 downwards.
AAGTCGGATTTTGCTCACCCTAGGTGTACTAATCTTATTTAATTGTTTTTTTTTTTTTTTAAATAATTCTTTGATTTTTCATTTCTTGATGGGTTGTGTTCTTTCGCTGTATATTTTGATCCTTAGCACCTTTTAGCTGATAATAACCCGAATATTTCCATTTTAGATTCTTTAAGCGTGTTCCCCCCCAAGTCGGTGCAATTGAAAAGACCATTTGACATTCAACCATGGATTGATTCAGAGGAGAATGTTGGGAATCTTCTCATGGTATAACATACTTGCTGGTTTTTCTTCTGCTATAAGATACACATCTAGTGGTCTTTATGTCTTTGAGTTTGTTTCCTAAATGATTTAAGGTAAAATTATAAATATAGCCACTTTTATTTCTAAAGGTAAAGGGACTAATAACACGGTATCCTTTATCAGGCATGGAGATTTTTGATTACTTTTGCTGATATTCTCAGACTATGGCCTTTTACTCTTGACGAGTTTGTCCAAGCTTTTCATGACTATGTGAGTATCTATTGGAATGCCTTGTTTTCTAATTTTCATTTTTTGTTCAGCTTCCTATATGTGATATTCTTACAAATTTGACATCAGGATTCAAGGTTGTTGGGTGAGATTCATGTTGCTCTTTTGAGATCAATAATAAAAGATATTGAAGATGTTGCAAGAACACCAGCAACTGGATTAGGGATGAATCAGTACTGTGCTGCCAACCCTGAAGGTGGACACCTTCAGATTGTTGAAGGGGTAAGTGGTATTATAGGTTTTTCATGTTGCTTATTTTCATTGCTGCTAAACCATTTTTCATTTGGTGTTTGCCAGGCATATTCCTGGGGTTTTGACATCCGGAATTGGCAGCATCACTTGAATCCACTGACATGGCCTGAAATTTTCCGGCAATTAGCAATCTCTGCTGGTTTTGGACCTCAGTTGAAGAAGCAAAATGCAACGTGGACCTACACTGGTGATAATGATGAGGTTGTTGTAACTTTATTGCAGTCCTCTCTTTCTGCATAATGATGACCATCTTCTTTCTCCTATAACAGTTATTTAGAGTGCTGCGCACGCGCGCGCGCGCGCATGTATGTTTATTTATTTTATCTGTATCTGCAGGGTAAAGGTTGTACAGATGTTATTTCTACTCTACGCAATGGTTCAGCAGCTGAGAATGCATTTGCATTGATGCGAGAGAAAGGTCTGTTACTTCCTAGAAGATCGAGGCATCGTTTGACACCTGGAACTGTCAAATTTGCAGCTTTTCATGTTCTTTCGCTGGAGGGAAGCAAAGGATTAACAGTTCTAGAACTTGCAGATAAGATTCAGGTGAGTTTGGGTTGTGTTCCTATTAGGTGTCAAGTTAATTTGTATGTTTTTCATGCCTTTTCTTAATTTATCTGTTTCCTATAAGAAATCTGGACTTCGGGACCTTACTACGAGCAAGACGCCAGAGGCTTCTATTTCAGTTGCTTTGACAAGGGATGCAAAGCTTTTTGAAAGAATAGCTCCTTCAACTTACTGTGTACGACCTGCCTATAGGAAAGATCCTGCTGATGCAGAGGCCATACTAGCAACAGCAAGGAAAAAGATTCGGCAATTTGAGAATGGATTTTTAGGTGCAGAAGATGCTGATGAAGTTGAAAGAGATGAGGTGGAAAGAGATGATGTTGAAAGAGATGAAGACTCTGAATGTGATGTTGATGAGGATCCCGAAGTTGATGATATAGCTACTCCTTCAAATGCAAACAAAGATGCTGACTACCCTAAGGATGAAGTAAATACTTGTTTAGGAAGTAAAAAAGTCCTTGCTTCAGCTGATGATGACTTGGATGTTCCAGCTGAATTTGACAAGGATTTTCCATCTTTCCCTTCAAATACTGTGAAGGTTGAAAATGATCCAAGTAATACAGGACAATATGTTGCCGGTGAGGAAAATGGAACAGGCAATCCTGATCAACAGAATATTGAAATCGATGAAAGCAAGTCTGGTGAGTCGTGGATTCAGGGTCTTTCAGAAGGCGAATATTCTCATCTTAGTGTTGAGGAGCGCCTTAATGCCCTTGTTGCCTTAATTGGTATTGCAAATGAGGGGAACTCTATTCGTGCTGTGCTTGAGGTAGATCTTTAGCTATAGTTTTGTCTGATTGTTCTGTTCCTTATCATTTTCTTCTTTGTAATTTCGATTTATGAATTTGCAGGATCGTCTGGAAGCAGCAAATGCTCTTAAAAAGCAAATGTGGGCTGAGGCTCAGCTGGACAAAAGTCGTCTGAAGGAAGAATGTATAATTAAAATGGATTTTCCACCTGTCACGGGAATCAAGACTGAAGCTCAACTGCCTAATTCTGCCGTGGAAGGCAGCCGAAGTCCATTTCCTGTTGCTGATAATAAAAATGATGAGGCATCTCCCAGCATTCCAGAAGACCAAAAACCCTTGCTATGTTCACAAAATGTTCAGAATGACCTCAATAGTTATCCTGCTGAAAGGGCATTGGTACTTCAAGATGCCTCCATGGGTCCAGATAACTTCTCTGCTCAGCAGCATGGATATGCTTCAAAAAGATCACGCTCACAGTTGAAATCATACATAGCCCACAGAGCAGAAGAGATGTATGTATACAGGTCTTTACCTCTTGGCCAAGATCGTAGACGTAATAGATACTGGCAGTTTGTTGCTTCTGCTTCTAAAAATGATCCTTGTTCTGGCCGGATATTTGTTGAACTACATGACGGAAATTGGAGGCTGATTGATTCTGAAGAGGTATGCTATACTCGTTAGAAAGAACTCTTTGATATATGTGGGAATGATTTGCTATACTAATCAAACAAATGAATATAACTTTTATATCTTACATCTGGTAATTTTTAATAATGTATTTAATCAATTTCTTTGTAGGCCTTTGATGCTCTCTTGGCATCTTTGGATGTACGAGGAATCAGGGAATCCCATTTACGGATAATGTTGCAAAAGATTGAATCGTCCTTCAAAGAAAACGTGCGTAGGAACTTGCACTCTGCCAGAGCTATGGGCCGAAGTGGAAGCTCCTCTGAAAATGAAGTTTCTCAAATAGATTCCAGTCCTGATTTTACTGGCAGTTTTGACAGTCCTCGTAGTGGGATCTGTGGGTTGAATTCTGATGCATTGGAGACATTACCTGCTTTCAAAATTCAGCTTGGGAGAAACGAAACTGAGAGGAAGTCAGCCATGAAAAGGTATCAAGATTTCCAGAGGTGGATGTGGAACGAATGTTACAATTCCTCGACTTTATGTGCCATGAAATATGAAAAGAAGAGATGTACACAGCTATTGGCTGTTTGTGATACATGCCTTGGCTCTCATATGCCGGAGGATGTGCATTGTAGTTACTGCCACCAGACGTTTCGAGCCTTTAACAATAATTTTAATTTCTATGAACATGAGATTCGGTGCAAAGAAAACAGGAAGCTAGACAACAAGGACAAACATACTCTTGATTCTTCTCTCCCCATGGGAATCATCTTACTAAAGTCCTTTTGTGCTCTAGTTGAGGTGAGTTAAAACAACAGCTCACTTTCGAATTTCCTATATAAAATGGAATTCAAATTCTATGTTTTTTGTCTCAAACTTTTTCCTTTGCAGGTATCTATTCCCCCAGAAGCCCTTGATTCAATATGGACAGAGGGCCAACGAAAGATGTGGGGCAGGAAGCTTAATGCATCTTCTTCTGCAAATGAACTGCTAAAGGTTTTCTTTTAAATAGGGCCCAAATCCCAAAAATGATTCATTTAATTAAGGTTTTCATTTGAGGATTTAGCCTATTACTGTGATCAAATTGGGATCTTAACATTTTTTTGCTTCAGCCATTAAACGAAGTTGATAAAGAAGTTAGTGGTTATTGCTAATAGATTAAAGACTGCCATTTGATTGCATTCTCAAACGATACATTTTGCGAACTTTGGATCCTAAGTCGAGCATTTAGACATTAATAGCATTTGCTCATTCCTCTTGTTTTATGCAATTTTGATGTTGGTCTCACTCGAATGTCATGTTGGTGTTGCAGCTGTTGACACAGCTTGAGAGTGCCATAAAGCGAGATTATTTATCTTCCAACTTTGAGACAACGAGGGAGTTATTGGGTTCTAGTTTTCAGTCAGAGAATGAGTCTTCTACTGATTCAGTGCTTCCATGGATACCCCAAATCACTCCAGCTGTAGCTTTAAGGCTTTTGGAGCTTGATTCATCCATCATGCATGTAAAGCAGGAGAAAGTTGAACCTCCAGAGAACAGGGAAGCTAGAGCATCATATATAGTGAGTGGTTCTCGATTCCTTTTCTCCACTCTTCGAGTCTGTAATATGTAGGTACATTTTAATGTGGTCTATCAAATGTGAGCTAATCGTTTTTGTCAAATATGCAGAAGCTTCCTTCAAGAACCTCTCTTTTCATCAAGAATAAAGAGCTTGAATTAAAAGAACTAGACCAAGATGAGCCTATGAAAGAAGAAAACTTTGCTGACCTCAGTAACAGTAAACGCAGCAGCTATAAACGGGGAAGAGGCGCTCGTGAACAAGGCTCTGGTAGAAAGTGGCAGAGGAAAGCATCTGGTTCCAAATCCGATATTGGCAAGCAAAGTGCTAGAGAAAACAATAATTTAAGTTTCCACCTCAAACAACAGAGCCAAAGAACCGGTCAGAGTTCTGGACGTGGCCGCCGAACAGTTAGAAAGAGAGCTGAAAGGAGAGTTGCTAATAGTACAATTGTAACTCAGATGGGTGATATGGTTAAACCTAAGTCCAATACGGTATCGTTACGAGACCTGGATGAAGAATGGAGGACTGAAAGATTCGGGATGATGGAAACAGTAAATCCCCCCGATAGTAACAGTACAGAAGAAGAATCAGATGACAATGGACAAGGCAAAGGATATGAACAAGGAAACTGGGAGCTAGACCTTAACGGTGCCTCTAATGGGTGGAATCGAGAACCAATCGAAGCTAGTTATGAAGATGACGATGCTTATGAAGATGATAATGGCTTTGAACAGATGGTAGAAGAAGAATCCGAAGGCGATTTGGAGATGAGTGATGCATCAGATGATGTTCCGAATGAAACTAGAAACGATGATGGCTCAGACTCGGCAGATTCAGAAGATTATAGTGATTAAACTGTTTGCATGAGCTGCATCATGTTTTTTTTAAAGGAAATTTGCAGCTAAGGTGACTGAACCCTAATGCAGATGTTAAATGCAATTTGGTTACTAAAGGGTTGCTAATGTAAGGGCATTCCTTTTGGGAAACCTTTTAAAAATGTTTGAATAACAGAAATTTTATTAAATAAAGTTTTAGTGATTCATATTTTTCCATCTTGAATGATATCAAATTTAACAATTAAATGGAACTTTAGGGTTTTGTAATTAGATTGTTCCACTAATGTGTAAATTAGACACTATTGAAAGCTCAATTTGAATTCAACTTTAGTAATATTCGACTTGAACAGTATACAAATTTTAACGATTTTTCTATTTTTAAAGGGTAAACTATATTAGTAGTTATCTAGTCATGGTTTCAATCCATATTCAGTATATTCGAATCCACATTCTCTTACATTCACAATATTACTCATCCAATCAAGCTAAGATTCAATCAGTATTTTGATTGGTAGTGCTCATTAAATTATTTCTTATACTTTTTTTCTGCTTTTAATATTGTGGAGTGAATATGATTTATGTGCAATTCGAAACAAGTATAGATATGTTTAAGATGAAACGGCCAAAAAAAAAATCGAGAACCAGTGATTTGACCGAAAATGAATGAGCTTCATCGGTTGAAAAATATCTCCTTTAGATTTCAGATTTTGAACAAAGTATATACAACTGAATAATAAAATTCTTGGTGTAATTATTTCTATATATAGTAACAGATGATAATCTTGTATAACCCTATTGTTTAATTTATCAATTTTATATGTATTTTTTGAAACTTAATATTTATTATATATATATGATCCAACTTAGCATCATATAGAAATCCGAAAATTTAATATATTATAGTTGGAAAGATAAAAGAAAAAATTGTGTTAAAAGGTCTAAATTGAATAAATAATTCTTTGGAAGGGCCAAAATTACAATTTTTCATTTGGTCAATGTTGAAAAGGATTAAAATTTAAGTCTTAATTTTTAAGTGGGACTAAAATGGGTATTATCCTATTCAACAAGGGATAAATACTAAAACAGACCTTGAAGTTTTATAGGTTCCTACAAGCTTTTGGTCGTTAATTATTAAGTTTATATTTCTCTCATTAGTACTTAACTTTATTTTTTGTTTTATTTTGGTACCTAAACACTTCCTCCTATATACTTTGTCTAAAAAGTTAACATTGTTATGAAAAAGAGTAAACTACAAGTTTAATCACTTTATTTGCTTTAAATTATGTTTCGATCACCGAACTTCAAAAAAATTTCTATATGATCACTACCATTATCGATTTTAGGTATCAAAATGGGATAAAAAAGCATAATGTTAAATTTAACTCTTAACGTTTATATCTTTTATCAATTTAGCCCTTATTCTTCTTTTTTTAAAAGATAAATTTGATCATCAAGCTTTTAAAAAGAGTCTAAATGATTTTTTTTTTGAAAAAGAGTTTAAATGATATTAAAATGTTAAAATTTTAAACACAACAATCTACATAAAATCACGAATTTTTTATTTTTATAATTTTTAAATTATTTGTTGACATGACATAATACACATAACGTGCACATAAATTACCATACAAGTTATCAAGTCAATGTTAAAAATTAATATTTTAATCATCATTTCCGTTAAAAAAATACAATTTGCCTTTTTTTTTAAAATTTAAAGATCAAATTTAATTAAAGAAATGACCAAAAAAAAAATTATGCCTAAAAAATTCTCAAAGGGGGCCAAAGTACGTTTGGAAAATGTTCATGCAAATACTGGTCATGACTGACGTTAACACTACATGACCACTTAGAGAGAGTTGCCCCAATCATTCAAATATGAACACTTCGGCAATCAGACACGAACTGCCTTTTGCATGGATGTCCAATACAAATATGTAAAACAAATACCTATTCCCGAAACTAAACCGAACTTCACATCACGGGATAATTACCATAAACCGAGAACATCTCGATGTATACGACGTACCCAAAGCAATGATCTTGGAAGTACTGATCATAATCGCTAATCCGTTTCGCCGCCAATATAAAACACTAAGGTATGGACATATATGAATTGAAAACTATGCAATTTAACCACAAGATAAGAGAAATAGTATTCTTAAATACAATGGCATAAAGACTAGCAAATCAAAGCAAGATTTGTATACCGAAACCCGACACTTTTTCGCAATGAAAACCTTGTTTTCCGTACCGACATTATGAGAAAAAAGAATCATTAGGCCAACTTCGTAACAACTCGTTTGGGATCTAGTCATTGGTGTTCATACCAGCCTCTACTTCTTCGACAACGTTAACCAACTCGTACTCGACAAGGGAGAGATTGTTGTCTTCTTTAACGACAAAGTTAGCAGGTTCGGTGACCTCAATACGACCCCATTTGTCGACAGCTAGCCTCATTGAACCTTTAAACATATCTATCTTTGCATTACGAAGAATTACGGTATTACCTGGCTTCATCAACTCAACTGCAAAATGATTCAAACATGATCAGATTCGAGCGCCTTTCTCTTGATAATAAACAAAATTGAAAACCCGAAACTGGTTTTAAACAAAAGAAAAGAAACTCAAACAATGGTAAATCAATTCAATCATAATAAGGAACTCAATTCATGTAATCAAACAACTATCAGAATACTAAATAACTCCTAAATGACAAGATAAAGAGTAAGATCCTTTCTTTGATTATATCAAATTCAACAAAAAAAAAAAAAAAAAAAGATCACATGAAAATCATCAAAAAATGGCAATGGATTTCATCTTTTAAACAAGCCAAAAAGTGAAAGAACAAAGCTTTTAGCATCAATAAAATGTATCATTCAATCACAAATACATTTTTTTTGTTGCACGGTTCATGTTCAGGGCTCGTGACTGCCCCTCCAAATAATGTCAGTCTCCAAGGTTCGAATTTATGCAATGCGCTTTACCACTGCACCCAATTTCATACTTGCACTAACGAAAACAAAAATATCATAAAAAAATGCAATAGATTTCATCTTTAAAACAAGCCAAAAATACAAAAACCAAAATTGAAGAACACAGCTTTTAGTATCAAGGATGAAACAAAATGCATCATCCAATAACCAGTCATTTTTTTTGGTATCGTATTATCAGTTTTACAGTCCATATTCGGGGTTTGTTGAACCTATGCTCCATCACTCTTTTTAAGTGCAATGCGTCTTAACACTGCAACCAAAATTTCACACTTGCACTAACAAAAACAAAGAAACAAAGATTTATTTGGTATTGTTCATTTCCATTTCAAGGTTCATGTTCGGAGCTTATGTAACCTATGTTTGAAACTCAATGTTACTTACCACCGCACCCAAATTCACACTTGCACTAACAAAAACAAAGAAACAAAGATTTATTTGGTATTGTTCAGTTCCGTTTCAGGGTTCATGTTCGGAGCTTATGTAACCTATGTTCGAAACTCAATGTGCCTTACCACCGCACCCAAATTCACACTTGCACTAACAAGTAACAACAACAAAGATATTACAAAAAATAATAAAAAATTGCACTGAATTTCCATCTTTAAAACAAGCCAAAAATGAACAAAGAAAACCTAAATTAAAGACCCAAGCTTTACCCTTTTTTGAGAATAATTAAGATCAGATAAGTGAAATCATAAAGTTGCAATCACAATACAAAAATAACCCTTAATCACAGCCAAAAAAAAAAAAACTAAGATCCTTCATCATATCAAGTCCACACTAATCATAAAAAATGGCACTTAATTTCGTCCTTAAAACAATCCCCAAAACTTTTTTTTTAAAAACCCAAAGAAAAGATCAAGATTTTTCCATACCCATTTTGGTAAATCGTAAAAATTCTTAAGATAAAAAGCAAAAAGAAATTGGGTTTTTAAAAAATGGACCTTGATCATTACGAGCAGTGAAGAGGACAGTGCCAGTTTCATCACCAATAAGGCATTCTGCGATTCGGGTTTGACGGAGATGTTGAGAAGCGGCTCGACCATTTTGAAGAACCATGTTTGAAGATAAGACCTTAGCGACTAGGGTATGGCCTTTGGTACCTGGCTTTAAATGGTCCACTTTCACAAACACCGGTTTTCTCTTCTCCGTTGATTTGATCTGTTGTTCTTGTTCTTGTTGTTGCTGCTGTACTGTCGCCATTGATTTCAATGGTGTAAAGCTCTTCTTTTTCTATAGTTTTTAACACTATATGTATGCGTGTGTGTATATATTTGAGGGAGAATTGAGAAATGGGAAAGCCCTAGAACAGCAATCGAAGCGTTTCTTATTTGGGTAAATTACATCAAGGTCATTAAATTATTAGTAAGTTTACTTTTTGATCATTTAACTTAAAAAAATTACAAAATGGTCACTAAACTATTAGAAAGTTTTTAAAGTCACTAGGTTATTATGTTAGAAAAAAAAAAAAAACTCTGACTTGGAAATTGAAGAAGAAAGTTGTTCGGACTTTGATTCACGTATTTGTAACGTTCAAAGTTATTTCATGATATAAATTTTTTGAATTGTAGAAGGGAAGGAGATTGAGATTTTTCTATTGGTACAAACGATGCGAACAGAGAAGGCCATACCACAGCAATTTTAACAACCAATGACTTAAATGAAAAAAATTTCAATAGATTGGTGATGATTTTGTAACTTTTTGAAGTTGAGTGACCAAAATATAAACTTACTGATAGTTTAGTAACCTTGTTTGTAGTTAACCCTTCTTATTTTTCTCTCAAAAAAATGGAAGGTATAAAGGCAACATTTAGTCTTGAACTTGTGAATTTTTTTAATTTGGTCCTTGAATTTTTTTTGTCCACATTAATCCTAGAATTTGACAATTTTTTTCAATTTGATCCATGAAGTTATATTACACTCAGGTGTGATGACATAGCACTCGAAGAATCTGCTATATTATCATATGTTAACAGAATCTAAATTCAGAGACCAAATCGTGAAAAGCTTCCAAGTTCGAGGTTCATGTGGACCGAAAAAAAGTTCAAGGACTAATGTGTCCTTGAAAATCATGTCGTTTTTTATACTAAATTGTCCCTTAACTTTAAAAAGAGTTCTAATTTAATCTTCAATAGCATTTCATCAATAAGATACTTATGTTCTAGTTGTGGATTTATACGTTAAATATCAATCCAAATCTAACATGAAGTATATTTAAAATATGTAGATTAAATTATAAATACATGTGTACTTATCACACGAGTAGCTTAGGACGATCAGATTCAAGTTGTCCACATAACAAACATACACGTCTTTACAATTTGATTTATGTGTTTTAGATATATATTTCATGTCATATTTGAGTGAGCATCGACAAAATAACTTAACTGATCTTCAAACTATACTTTTTTTCTCACTTAGATACTGAAAGTTTTGTTTTTTAGAAAACGGTACAAAAACTATGATAATGTGCCACATGATTAGTTCTTATTGGTTGATATTGCGAATTAAGGTAAAATGCAACATTTTTGACAAAAAAACTAAAATAAAATCTTTAAGTGCCTAAATGAGAAAAATAATAAAATTTGAAGGCCAATTTTTATTGAAGCCTTATATTTAAGTTTAATCAATTAATATTTTTAATTAAATAATTATAATTTATTGATTAAGATTCGGCCATAAAACTAAATTTACCGGTTCTGGTTCAAACCCAAAAATCCGATCAGATTAATGCATATTCAAAATTGATACAATTCGATTTTACCAAAAAAAATCAACAATACCCAACAACTTGAACTCGAAACAACCTAAATCTATAGTGACCAAAACATGAAAACCCAAATGAAACAAACTCATAACAACTCAAACCTGGATTTGACACAGACTTAAAATTACTTGAAAACTTTAAACCTCGAATAATCCAAACCTGACTTGAACTCGAACCCGACCCAACCTTTTCGATTCACTAACTTTGTATAAAACACAATTGACAAGAATGACCTTACAATTTGGAATAAATGAAGCAAATGGTAACATTTTTACAATGGCACAAATAATGCATATGAATTATATGGTTTCTCTTCGTAAAAGTATCATGGTGGCCCTTGTAATAAAAATCAGATTGCATTTTGCGCCCTCTACTTAAAAAAATAGGCAAATTAATCCCTACACGTTAAATTAAAGAGCAAACTGATCTTTGTACAAGGACTAATTGCCCATTTTTTAAGTAAAGGGAGCAAAATACAATCGGACTTTTAGTCCAAGTGCTTCCGTAGTACTTTTATGGTTTCTCTCACATTAACATCATACTATCTTCAGACAATATTGTTAACAATGAATACTTGGCTTTGATTGAGATTTTGCCACCTTCTACACAAAGTTTAGCTCCGGTAACCACCCAATAACCCGGTAAGTCCTCCGGACCCCTTACCGTCTCGTTCGTGTCAACGAAGCTGGTCAATTTCGGTGCTTTTGGAGGTAAAGGTGGACCTCCAGGGAAAACAGCCGAATTTAAATCCACTTTGGTTTGTTTCTCCGGTTGAGTCAGTCCGGAACTAAACCTAGTGCTGATCAACATCGAGAAAACTCCTGATTTCCGTGACAATGTCGAGGGTCCGTCCCATTCGGATCGACGGATCTTAGTGAAACTGACCATGGAGAACCCGAGCCTCAGGAATAGAACTTTCCTCATCCCGACAGACTTTACCTCAAACCAAGCCTTGGTTACGATGGCAGCGGTATCATCAAAGTGGCTTCCATTGTACTGTATAGGTGCAGTGTATACATGCGAGAATATGCTCCACTTGACTGGCTCGAAGTACCCGCGTCCGAGTGGCTCGTCGTTAGGCTCATAATTGTGGTCATCCGAGAGCTGAAGGATTGTAGGAAGAGTCGAAAGATGCTGAAGATGGATTGCTAGATGGTCGTTCTTCTTACCTTCCAAGTACAAACGTATTCCCGTCACAGGTCGATTTCCGGTATCAACCTGTAAATGACGGATTCGAGAACAAGTCGGAAATGTGGGACTTTAGTAGAACAGTGAATATAAAACTTTGACTTAAGCAGCAAGCAATTGTAACGAACTAAAATGTTAAATCGTGGTGCAATACGATACCGGAACGGTATTAACATAAAGCTTAGGCCCCATAAAAGTGAACTGAAGCGATGGCGATGCTTGTTTTCTTCGCTTGAGACCGAGAGGTAGATCGCCATATACGGGAGCCCATTGTCGGGGTACTTGAAACTCGAGAAATTCACGAAGTTCCTCTATCGGTGGTTTATCTGCACGGTAATAGTACATCGACATTTTATCAAGTATAAACATGTGAATGAGCTCACCATGATCCAAGCAATGGGGAAATTTTTTCGGTTTATAGAAACTAAGTCATTCAAAGATTCGACTTTCTTTACCAGTTGGAAAATTTAAAACGGAAAGTATAAAAATTTATGCAAACTCACATCTTAGGTATAAATTCACCGCATGGCTTAAAAATCCGTTGCCTCGAGAACCACCCAGTAGGGAAGTAATAGGCACGAATTTCATCGATATGACATTGGGCGACTGCGATATAGTTGAAAGCCATTGACTATGACTTTGACCATAATCAACGCCTCCCCTTCGAATATAAACATTCACGATTTCCTACAAGGTTAAAAGTAAGAGTCATCACCATTACCAAATTTCTTAATCGGTGCATGTAACCAAGAAACTTACATTATTCTTTGATCGAGTAACAACGGGATGCCTAATTGATGCAGCAGGCATGCCTTGAAGGTCCCACGGCATATAAGATTCTTCCTGAAGCAATAAATAAACAAAGTTGGACTGTCATTATTCCCCGAGCCTCATGGGCTGACGGTTTTTCATAAACTCGCATACATATTAGGTGCAAAGTGAACATTCCCCAGAAATTCGTCTAACTACCATAGAGTGTGAAAATAGAACAGACTAATACGCATGCATCGTTTATACCTTCGGTTTTTCCGAGAATACGGGAGCTTCTTCATTTTCTGAGAACCTCTCATCAGCTAATTGCTTTAAAGTTTTCTGTACTTCATTCGGGTGGAGCTTCGAATTGTTTGATTGCTTTATGTGTATAACATCTTTACCTCCCATTTTAACCCCAACGATAATGTGAGTACCGTATTTTTCAATGAACCTGAGAAAAAAAAAAGGAACAAAACAAGGATTGTTTTGCAGGTGTTGTAATCCGAAAAAAGAGGACTGCAATTCATTACAAAATCGAAACTTCGAGTTCAAGCAAGTCTTTTACGCAAAAACGATCCCAACATCCGTAAAAAAAAAAGTACTTACTCGGCAATGGCAGTAGGGTCCCATGTCTCGGGCACATCTTGTTTTACACGCTCAGACAAAGTTATGTGAGCTCTATCAAGCTCGACATTGTACAGAGTTATGAACCAACCGTCGAGAGCAAGACATTTTGTAGAACCGGCATCCTTTTGCCAGCAACCCTTGAACTCAAACATGGCATTGAATAAACCCGAAGGTATCTTGCCGGATAACGAGAGATCTTGGTTGAACTTTTCCGACATCTAAGCACATAATGAAACCAACAGGAAGTTAAATTCGGAGAAACGGAAAATGCCGTCAAGCAAAGACTAAAGAAAACACTCGAACTTCGGCCTCATTTATTTCCAAAACAACTTCCGTAGAACAAAGATGCATAATAAACAGCAAAAGTAGAAATGAGAAAAATATACATATACATATACATTCACATACACATAGACACATACACATACACATAGACACATATATGTATACGTATATCCATATCCATATCCATATCCATATCCATATACATATACATAACAGCTCAATTGAATGCTGTTTCACAAGAACCAAACAAAATTTTTCTGAAATTCATTATAAAACAGTAAAAAAGAAGCTTTTCTTTGTCGCTCTACATTATAAGCAGTAGCAAATTGTATAAATTTCATTAAAAATTTTGAATCATTATTAAATTTGCAGAAATCCCCATAACTATATAATTCAAATATATAAAAAAATTGAAAAAAAATGAACAAAAAAAAAATTACCTGATTGAACGAAAGAACATCGGAACGAAACCTAGTGCGCTCGCCCTTATCGCATTTAATCGAATTGGGTACGTTTTTAACAGCAACCCCACCCGGAAAAACCAGTTCCCGACTCACCACTGAGTCAAGTTCAATCAATCTCGACCCGGAAGGACCAGGTTTACAAGCCGATAACCTTAAATCATTATATAAATCGTACCCAAACCCGATAACCGAAACGGCCTTTTCCGCCGCCGATTGAGGATCCAATTGATGGAAGTTTCCAGCCATGGTTATCGGAATAATCGACGATGTCTTGAATGGCTTGAAAGGTTTAATGAAACTGAGTTTGGATTTTGAGGTTTTTTAGTCCATAGCTGATGAAGGAGACGACGACCCATTGAAGTGGTCATCGGTTCAATTAATTATTTTTTAATTAAAAAAACAAATATTTATCTCAAAAAGTAAACTCTTGAAGTTTGACTTCAGACATAAGCTAATGTAAACGAAAGGACCAAAAAGGCGGCTGGCGACTCTCTGAAAATGCTTACTTTTACGACACGTGGCGACGTATTGAATAGTTTCGGTTTTTTTAATTTCTATTTGCTTAAGAATATACGCAAACGTTTTTAAATTATTGGATTTATATTTTTTTTTTCAGAGTTTAGAATATCTTAAAATATTTCAGAAAAATGTTTATAATTAATATATTATTTTTCAATTAAATAAAAATAAATTTAATTAATTTTGTTTTATTTTTAAATTATATAAATTATTTTAAACATAAAAGTAATAATACCTGAAATATGTATATATATTTAAAAAATGGGTACTTTCCATTCGGCTCAATGATGCTTCCGATGGCGCTTTCAATTAATCGTGTCCGAGTAGAAAATAAGAGAATCGTTTGTAACGTTTTTCCCATTTTGTTTATTTATTGATTAATAGTAATTTAAAAGATATTATATATATATATGAAAGGTTCCTTTAAAATAGAAGCGATACCATTTTGAATTCAGGTGGGTCAGTTGATTCAGTTGATAAATTTGTTAAATCAGTTGGATAATAAATTGATCGGAATATCAATTCGAAATAAGAAATTAAGTCAGTTGATTCGTGAATTGATATAAATTAATTGAACAATTTTTTATAATTTTTAATAAATTTTTAATAATTTTTTAATTAAATTGATCGGATTAATGAATTAATGACAAAAATAACGAGAGAATTATTGCTCATATGAATTATAGGTAAAATGGTTAAATTTTTTGTTAATATCATTATCAAATTTGATGTTTAATTGTTGATCTTATAATGAATGAAATTATTTGTTTATTAACAATAAATTAGTTAAAACTTTATTTTTAAATATCAACTTTTTATTGAATCAAAGGGCCAATTATTCCATTAGTCACTAAATTGTAAGTAAATTTTTATTTTGGCTACTTAATTAAAAAAATATAATTTGAATACTAAATTATTCGAAAATTTTCATTTAAGTAACTAAACTATTCAAAAATTTTTATTTGAGTCATTAAGTTTGTAAACAATAAATTTTTTGAACTAATTAGAAAGCGCCACATGTCAAGTTAAGATTATAGTGGGTCAAAACCAAATTTATCATGGTGAAAATGATGAAATCATTTTATGTGTAATAATTGGATCAAATGGGGCAGTTATATTATCTGAAGAAGCCGAATATCTTAAAGAAATTATGAAAAGCACCACATTAGTTTAGAAGAAAAGTCGTCTTCCAATTCAACTGAACCGTGGAGAAGAAGTCAAAAGTCGTTTATGAAGAAAATTACATTTCAATTCGTTTCAACTGAAGAAAGGAGGTCCAAATCCGTTTCAAGAGCAAGTTGTCAAGACAAAACAATCCACATCCATCTAAAATCAAGTCAAATGGCCTTTGAATCAAATTCAAACCAAAGAGAGCAATCAAAAGTTATTTTTATTTTTATTTAAAAAATACTCAAAGATAAAGATTGTTACTTTTCTTTCAAAGTTATCAATAAATTTGATTTTGAATTTCAAGTCAATTTTCGACTCAAAATTTGAGTGTGCAAGGTTGTTAAGGTTTTTTTTTTTTTTTTTTTTTTTAAGTTCCTATAGCGAGTTTTAAGTGACGATTCGATGATCGGTATAGTGAATCAGTACCAATCGACGAGTAGAAGAACATACCTTAAATTCAAGTCGATCTAAAGGTTAGTGTCGGAGATCAAAGAGAAAAACTGTTTGAGTTTTGTTCTGCGGATTCTTAACATCCAAAAATGTTTCATAAAAAAAAAATTGCAAAAGAGGAGGAAAGAAAGCTTTTTATAAGACCAATACGCACCAATTCTAATGAAAAAAACAATGCGTTTTCCGATATAGTACGGACTACATTTCGAACTTAGATTTCTTTGGGTCTGAATTTTTCGGATTCAGGCTCAGATCGAGCCGAGCGGGCTCTAAACAATTTAAATAAAATTGAATTTTCTAAGTTATATATATTTTAATTTCGAATGTAACTATTTATTTTACTTTCATACGATGACAACACAATTCAGACATGTTTTATAAAAAGCATCTTTTGAAACTGAGATAAAGTCATCCCAAACAACTCCTTCACTGTTGCTAAATCTGTTTCCACCCTCACCACTAAAGTTAACAACTATCATGGTCATTTTTTAGCAAAAAACAAACCATAACCATACCTTTGACAAAACTCAAATCATTAAGCCAATGGCAAATATTTCAAATGTATAAAACCCAAAACAACAAGAAAGTGACTAGTTGATGAAAATAAACAAACAAATCTAAGCATTTTCCTAAAAAAAACTACAATAACACTAATCAAGAAAAGTTTTAAAAATTATTTATAACTCATATTTGATTAGAAAATCCTATAGTGGATACATCCACCCATTAATCGAGTAAAGGAGTGCAAACTTGTTCCATGTTGGGTAATTGAAATTTTCCACTCAGTTCCTCTAATTCGTTTGAGGCATTGAACTTACAAAGAAAAAAAAATTGGATATCAATGATGATAACGAAGATGTGTTCAGTTTTGAACTCAAGGTCTAGATTCACAAAGTTTCTAATATCATCAAAGAAACTCATTTGGGAAAGAGAAATAATAGGAGAAAGGGCTTTATTCCAGTGTTAAAATAAGAACCAAAAAGAGCTTCACCAACAACAAGATGGGGAGCGGCGGCGGTTAGGTTTAGAAAAGAAAAAGTTCTTCATTTTGAAAAGAAGTTTGAAATTGAAGAAGAAAGGTAAAAATAAATGAGAGAATTGTTTTATTTATAAATTTTTTATTTTAATAACTAAATTCTATGTAATAATGTTTTTTTTTTTAAATTCCATGTCATTCATGTGGAAATAAACTTTAAAAACAATTTAAACTAATCATAACTATCACGTCGTTAGTTCCATTAGTTTTTAACATTCAACGTTGGTCAAAGAGTTTATTTGATTAATTTTCTCAGTTGAAGGGCTCAATTGGGTGCAAAAAAGTTAGAGAGATTTAATTGAATTTTTTAAAAAGTTCGAGGGTCTTTTATACCATTAAGCCTAACTTTTATTATAACCTATAATATAATAATAGTTATGTACATATATATATATATATGTATTAATAGTTTGGGAAAAGTACAAGAATAGTCACTCAACTTTTCGAAATTAAATATTTTAGTCATTTTTCTGTTATGGAAATCTAACATGGATTTTATTTTATTGCCTTAATAAAAAATTTAGCCTTCCAATGCTTTCACATTCTATTAATTTGATCCTAAATATAAAAATTTAATAAATTTAGCCTCAATATTTACAAGAGTTGTCATTTTAGTCCTAATTAAAACACAAAAAAAAGCTCGAAATTAACAAATTTATAGACCCAACCATTTTCTAGGTTTACAAATTTGTTAATTTTTTTAGATTTGCAATCAAGTTTATATTATATCTAAATGTTGGAGAACTAAATTTATTTTTATGGTAATAAAAACAAAAGCATTGTTAAATTTATATTACAAAGTCAAAATTAATCATATCTGCTCTTTTTTTCACATAATGCATACAATTATCCATAGCCCTTTCTCAACCTATAAATAAAAGGATAATGCGCTTCAACACACTCGAATTCATGTTCTCCTGCATTAGCAACAATGCACATATCAATCGACAACTCACTCAAAAACTTAAATTATTTAAATTAAAATTTTAGAAAATTAATCAAAAATTTTAATGGTGCCTAATTTTACTAGGTTTGTGAGGTTAAGTGCCAATCAACACGCGTGAGCAACAATCACCTGATTGATTGTTGGATGGAAGCGAACGATTCAAAAGGCAATTTAAGCTAAGACAAGCTTAACCTATGCAGCCCTTTTCCCTCATACCTCAATATCAGAAACCAAATTAACTGATCCAAGTCACGCGCCGAAATAGCAGTTTATGCCGACAATTTGTTCAAACTTCCTACTCTCATTCCACTCTCAAGACCTCACGTGCTCTAATTTTCATTTACTTATTTTATTAGAGTAAATTACATCTCATGTCACTAAACCATTACTAATTTTCTATTTTTGTCATTTAACTTTAAAAAGTTATTAAATAGTTACCAAGCTATTCGAAACTTTTCATTTAAGTCATTGAATTATTCAAAAGTTTTTATTTAAGTTGTTGGACTGTTAAGTTTTATTTTAGAAAAAGTTTGGCTTCAAGCGACAATTCGACGATCGATACGGTGGATCAGTAGCCATCAATGAGTAGAAGAACATATATTACATCCAAATTTATTCGATTGTCAATGTAGGAGACCAGAGGAGAAAGTTGTTTAGACTTTGATTCGTAGATTCATGATGTTAAAAGTTACTTCATGAAAAAAAATTGAATTGTAGAAGAGAAAGAAAATGAAAGCTTTTGAGTGGTGCAGGTGATGCAAACAAAAAATGTCATATAATAGCAATTTTAACAACTCAATAACTTAAATGAAAACTTTTGAATAGTTTAATAACCATTTTGTAATTTTTTAGAGTTGAGTGACCAAAATGTAAACTTACTAATAATTTAATAACCTTGGATGAAGTTTACCCATTTTTTATTTCATGAAAATTGTAAAAAAAAATTGTTATTTCATTTTTTTATCGCAAGTTAATATATTATTTTATAAAATAATAACATAGCAAAAACTAATAATTTATACAATAAATAAATTAAAAATATCATTATATCTATTATTTTTGAAAAATAATTGCTTACACTTTTGAGTGAGGCGTGTGATAGACACGAGGGGAAAGAGAGTGAGATTGAGCCCATACCATCGCACGAATTAGCAGCCGTTAGATAATGATAACGTGATAATAATATAATATGGTTTCTTCCAGACAACCATCCACATGTCACGTAATCCGGTTTTCTAAATTTACAATGGTTAAAATATGTAATTGGATCTTCTACTCTTCACAAATTTAAATTTTAGTCCCTATATTTTTTTAGATTTCAAAATTTAAGTCCAATTGTTAACATTGTTAATTTTTTTTTGTTTAATTTGGTGTGACATTACAAAATAAAAAAATGAGTTGGTAATGTAATCGAGAAAAGATGTTTCAATGAACTTAAATTTAATAAAATAATTTTAAAAATATTAACAATTGGATCTAAATATTGAAATATGAAAAGTAAAGGAACTAAATTAGTAGTAATAAAAGAGTAACTTACTCTTTGTAAATTTAAAATTTAGTCCCTATATTTTAAAAATTTAGTCATTTTACTTTTCAAATTTTAAAATTCATGTCAAAATGTTGACATTGATAAAATTATTTTTTAATTTTTAATTACATAACCATCAAGTGAGTATTTTCTAATTTTAAAATATCACATCAATTAATTTAACAAATAAATTTTAAAAGTATTAACAACTGGACATGAAATTTAAAAAATAAAGGGACTAAATTCTTGGAAATAAAAATACATGGATTAAAATTAAAATTTATAAAGAGTATAGGGACTTATGGAATATTTTAACCTTTACAAAATTGCCATCACTACCCCACTCTTTAACATCTCAGCCGCCCCCTTCAGTCAAATCCATCGTTGACCCCTTTAATTCCTCGCCGATTCTTCCTTCCCCTCTATAAAGCACCTCAGCTCTCAGTTCCTTCCCCAAATATTCCTCTTTTAACCCCACACCAGTTCCAGCGAAATTTTTTCTCTCAATCGGATAAAAGAACGCCACGGTCTTTTATCAAATGGCGCCGAGAGATAAAACGGCGGCCGTCAACGGAAACGGAAGTTGTAACGAGGTATATTTTAGAGGTGTAAGGAAGCGTCCGTGGGGCCGTTATGCGGCGGAGATCCGAGATCCAGGGAAAAAGAGTCGTGTTTGGTTAGGAACTTTCGATACGGCGGAGGAAGCGGCGAGAGCTTACGACGCCGCCGCTCGTGAGTTTCGGGGTGCTAAAGCTAAGACTAATTTCCCTCTTCCATTTGAAAACTTCAATAATGGTAATAAAATAAATAGCAAGTGTCCAAGCCAAGGTAGTACCGTGGAATCGTCGAGCCGTGAACCGACGCTCGTGATCGAATCTTCAACGTTAGATCTCAATCTTGGACGCGGGACGAGTACTGGAATTGGATCTCCCGCCTTTAGGTTTCCTTCCCAGAAAGTTTCGCCGGTGTCCGGCATTTTTACCGCCGTTGGTGGCGTACCGGTCGTCGCAAGCAATCAGGTTTTTTACCTTGATGCTTTCGTTCGACCTGGTTTAGTGAAAGGACAACAATATCAATGGATGAGATTCGATCATCAGGATTTTAATACGGCGTCATTCAACGCCGGAGTTCAAAGCGACTCCGATTCATCATCCGTCGTCGACGTAAATCCACGTCCACTTCTTAATATTGATCTCAATAAACCTGCTCTTCCGGAAATCGCCTGATTTTTTTTCTCACCGTGGATCAGAATGCCGGAAAAGCACTTTTTTTGACTTCCGTTTTTTAAATTTATTAGTCCAATTTTTTTTTTAATTAGACAAAATGAAAAAAAAGGAACTTTTTTTATAATCGTCCGATCATGAAATCGACGGCGGTCGTTAGATCTGAAATACTTGGCTGATAATCTTCTCTCTCTTTTTTTCCGACGGAGACATCACTTTCTGTTTATTTTGTTGTTCTATAACTAGCGACTGTGTTTTTTTTTCCGATGAATTTACAACAACAACAACAAAAAGAAATTCCTTCAAGCATTTATTTAATTTTTTCTAATTTATTTATTTTTTAATAATTTATAGTATAGGATAATATCAATCGGGCTGGAATCCGAAAATTTGTGAGATATTTTTAAACTATTAAATCGAAAGATAATATACATTTAATTTAAGCATATTTAAACTTAATTATCCAATTGGTACAACAACAATGATACTAATTAAACGTGATTAGTTTATATTAAAGATTTTGTTGGTTTAGCCGGTTGAACAGTGGTGAAGCCAGGGGGCTAGTAAGGCTCCGTCCCCCTAAAATTGTAATTTAGGTCTTTGAAATTTTTTTAAAATTTTAAATTAATAAAGGTAAAATTATACTTTGGCCCCTCTAAAATTATAGAAATTTGATTTAATCATTTACAAATTAAAAAGATATAAACTATAAAAAATTAAAATTTCATCCGCACCCCTAAAAATTTGTCCTGGCTTCGTCCCTGCAATTGAGTCTTTACTCGAGTAGTAATTCAATCGGTATAAAAGTTATAATTAATGCAGTAAAATGTTTTTAGATCAGTTTTATCTGTTGTTTAGAAGTTGAAATCTAATTATGGACTATAATTGAGATTAGAGGTTATAAAAATGATTTCTTTTATTTTTTAATTTAACCCAAAATTTTATAAACCTTTCAAAAATTTTAAAATTTTAATTAAATTTCCAAAAAATCCTTCTACTTTTATTAAATTTTATTACATGGAGTCAAAAATAATAATTTTATTTTGAGGGACTAAAATTTGAAATGGGGGTTTTGGTAATGGCATAAAATATGTTTAAACTTTTATTTAGGTATAAATATTAAAATTATACATGAATTTTAATTTAATGTGTAATATTATACATGAATTTTAATTTTGTGCGGATTTATACATAAAATTTTAATTTGATTCAAATTTCACAAATCACTAACATAAATAATTATAATAATTCAATAAGAAAAAATATATATATTTTTAAATATGTATGATTGAATCAAAATTAAAATCAAAATCAAAATTTTATATATACATATAATTCTCATTTAAGTTTCATGTGTATAATTGTATCAAATTACAAATTAAACTAAAATTTATGTATAAATTTAATATTTATCCTTTTATTTATTGTTAAAAAAAAAACTCATATTTCGAAGCGGATAAAAGAGGCGAGTGACGGTGAGTTAATCAAGTTGCGCGTGAAGGAGAGGATAAAGGAGACGGAAAAGGTAAAACTCCCAAGTTGACTGGAAGTTGTCGGGATATTTTCATGTCTGAACAGCACGTGTTAGTTACACGCTTCCCGATCTTTGCGCGTGTGTTCTGTTTATGTCTTCGAAGATGTGATTCCCACGTGGATATTGTCGCTGGCAGTGGATATGTAGCCGTCGATATGCTCAAAGATTTCGTTTTCCTTTCCATAATTAATTACTTTTTACTGTTGCAAAAATTTGGATGACCAGTCGTTATTGAAATAAACCGGAACCACGTGACATAGATTTTGTTTTTGGTCAAAATTTTCACAATCCAATCAGTGATTAATTTTGTCAAATTATTAATAATTTTTTATTTAATTATTAGTCCGATCCAATTTAAATAATCATGATTTTAATTCAAATTTTAACTTATTTCGTTTATATAAACATATTCTGATCTGCTTCATTTACACTAATTGAAAAATTATATTCCGATAAACTTGAACTAAAATTGATAATCGAGAAGAAAGGAAAAAAGAATTAAAATCTCGAAAAATCGAAAAAGAATTTAAAAATTAAAATATTGTCCTTAAAATTTATCAAGTTTTTATATTTTTTCCTTCACTTTAAAATTATATTTAAAAATAATATGCTATTTTCGCTATAGTTATTAAGATCTATTAGGAATTGGTATTGAATGATTTTGCCGCAATAGCCTATTTTAATGGCAATTGTGTGATTGGACTTCTAGATGATTAAGAAAGAAATAAGTCGAGATTTGACTTTTCGTGCATCACTAATGTAGTGAGATTTTTGAAGAGTTTTTTTTACGGTGGTTAAATAGGGTTCAACATCAGAATGGTTTAACGATGACAAAGTTAGGATAATGATAGTTGGTACCATACCGGTACCAATTGTATCAGCCAGTAGGGATGAGTATTCGATCGAATCGAGTCAAAAAATTTCGAGTTAGTCAAGTTGACGAATCCTATTTTCGCAACAGAATTCAATTTGAATTTTTTTTCGAATTGGATCGAATCGAGTCAAAAAATTTCGAGTCAAGTCGAGTCGAGTTAACGAATCCAATTATTTATACTTAATGTTGCATTTACATTAACCATTTATTTAACTAGTAAACGAAGTATAAAATTATTTAACTACAGAAACAATATAATGGTTTTGCCTTTTAACTTAATGAGTAAATATTTATCAAAACAACGTAGTTTTGACTTTTAACTTAATGATTTTGACTTTTAACTTTAGAAAATGTAAACATTTATCAAAATGGCGTAGTTTTGACTTTTCTTATTGTGTAATTGTGTAATTCACATTCGAGTTAAACCGAAAAACTTAATTTTTTATTCGAGTTGATCTAAAAAACTTGATTAACTCAAATAACTCGAACTATTTAATTCAAAATTTGAAAATTTAATCGAGTTTTTCGAATTGAATCGGATTTTGCTCACCCCTATTAGCCAGTACATATCATTTTGGTCTTAAACAATACCAAATAATCTATAATTTATTAAGAAACTAAAATTAATCATAAATATATATATGAAAAATATTTAAATCTATATGTAATTTATTAAGAAACTAAAAGTTATACTATAGAAATATACGTGTAAAAAATATTTAAAAAACATCGATAAACCTGAAACAATACATCAAAACATGCTGATACCAATATATACCAATATCAAAATAAAAACGATACGCCTACCTGTACAATATTAACTACTTTAATTAGAATACAATTATTGGTGATTAATCAAGGTAATGCTATCTTTAATTAATTTTTAAACTTTCTATTGTTACGGTTATTGTCAGTTTTATTTTTCCATCTACTAAACTCTTATTGTAGACAATGATATAGTGTTTTATTCATCTATACTATGTGCCATATCTATGTATAACTACTAATAAAAGTAATTTTTTTTTCTTAGAAAAAAAAAAAAAAAACAATAGCAATCTAGATTCATTGATCCAAATATCACATGGCCGCATATTAGTGTTGTATATTTCGTTTGGTCTAGTTTGAAAAGTTTGAGGGGCAATTCACTTGTTAAAGAAATAAAATAGAAAAGCAAAATTGGGGATCTATGGTGGGTTACGGCCTTGGGCTGAACCACTAATCTCGACTGCCCTGCGGTATGGACCTTGCCGCACAAATTCAACCCGTAGAGGATTGTACTTTTTCTATTAGACGAGTTGTTTAACCCTTTAAAACTACGTATAGCTGAAAATCTTTTGTATTGGTGTTTTTCAACATTAGTGAATTTCTCTTCCTCTGCCCATGTTTTTTTTCCCGATAAGGGTTTTCCACGTAAAATCTACGTGTTCTTATTTTTCTTTCTTATTGCTTTGCTATCATTCCTACTACCATTATTGACGTATAGTATAACAGTGCATATGAAGTTTGCTGTAGCAATCGGGTTCATAGCCCCGTCGTGTGCTTATTTTAAAGATATTGTTCTTTTTGGACATCCACCGCCCTTCAAGTCAGCAGTTCACTTGACTCTCTTTTGCAAGATTTATATCTATATTACTCCGACTCAAGTGTGATTATAGAATATGAGTATGTGTCCTGCATGTGTATGTTCCTTTTTATCTAAGTATTTCTATATTCTAATAAATGTCAAACATCAATACTACGAAAAGAAATGAAAAGTTGAATCAACATAATCATGTGCATTCAAAGACCAGAAACAAAAGTCTACGAGCATGAGAACTTTACCGAAACAGTATAGATGATCGAGGGTTCGAGTTTGTATCGGGAACACCTGGTACAGAAATCAGAAAGCTTTATTGCAATCACAAAATGATAACTCCAATATTCAGAACAATCTCAGGCAAATTTCAGGGTACAAAGAGTATAATGGTCACCATATCGCTGTAGTAACAAGATTCCAATTCTTAATCACGATAATAACACAATAAGTTTCTCATGAATCAAATCAAGATGCAAAAAAGCAAGTTAAAAGGAAGCAAATCGGAGTTGTCAAGGGCGTAAGGCATACTCTAAGCGCTAGAACCCTTGTCTTGCCTTGGATGCAAGGCACACAAATAGAGGTGACCTGTGTGAAATAAAACGCAATATGTATTTGTACGAGTAAGATATGTAATAAACTCTAAAGTGCGATATAGTTTATCTACAAAACATGCAAAAAAATTTCTTGGTGAACATGCACGATTTACTTGTGATCTGTATTTGTTGTTGAATACTCAAACACGCAAGAAATAAAGAGGACTTTAATTAGACAGACCTTTTCTATGCCTATCACCTTATAATAAAGTGTGCCTAAGTGCACCAGGCGTGTATTGATCGAATAGGCTTTGCCTGAAAAGGTCTCGGGCACTTTGTCTAGTGCTAAGGCACAAGGCACGCCTAGGCGCACGCCTTGACAATACTGAGGCAGATTGCCTCGTGATCTCGGTTTGGCCAGAAATTATTTCAATCATTTGTCTCTCTCATGGCTGCCAGAACAACTAAGAAAGCACATTTTGCCCAACAAGGAAGGATCAAGTTACATTATTTCAATAAATTTTTTTTTCAGAAATAAATCAGGAACCTGAGTTTTAAGAATTTGGTCCAAATCAACAGGGATTTTTAGAGTCAGTTGAATACAAAGTTACAAATGTAACAATTTCACTAGTATAGTTGCCAAGATCTCACATTCAAAGTCCTAACAACTCCATTAATATACAAATATATACCAGAGGGACTGTGATGTAATGATTTGGAGCTAAATTTCCCAAGAGTTGCCAGATGCTAACGATCATGATTGTATAAATTTAGCATATAGACTTATGAGAAGCTACCTGACATGTTTATTGACTGTGCTTTAAGTTGTACATGAAGCTTTGGAATAGACTATGAGACATTACTTCGTAAAATGGCCTATTAGCCAAATCTACTTCTTTCCTAAACCTTATAAAAAATTTTTGCAGCAGCAAATAAATATGATTATAAACAAACATACAATAGCAAAATCATTCGGGGGAGGAGCTACAAGAAAACTGCTTAAGGACTTCTACTATATAATCGCTAAAGAAAAAGAATGCTTTAAGCAAAAAGAGATGAGCAGATTTCATTAGTAAAAAAGCAAGGCAAGCCAAGGAGATGATCACACCAGAGTAAGCCTCCACAAAAATTCTTATACAAGTCTGATCCATTATCTTGAGGTACAGAGACCATAAATATCAATATTCATATCACCATAACCACAAAGCTTAAGTTTCACATTGCAACTCACCGAAAAGTTTCTCGAAAACTGCAAGGAGTTATGAAATAAATTTGAACTTTTTTACAATTCATATCTCATATCCATAAAAAATGTTACCTAGCATACAAGTAATCTTGCAACTAACTATTCCATTGTCCTAAAGAAAGTTTAGCTGAAACTCCTTTGGAGACTTCCCAACATGCAAGCTAAGAAGAATAACATGCTCTTCTAGACTTAGCAACTACTAGTAAGACATGTATTGTAGAAATTCTTTCTACATACAGCTAATAAAGGGAAAAAAAGAACGAAAGCATTTCATGACAAATATCCATACAATTCCATGATACTCAGTTTAAATTGTTTAAGACTTCCGTTAATAAAATGTGCACTAAATACATTAGCACCCCGCCTAGCATCTCAAGATTTTTTGTATTTTTCAATATATCCCTGCAAAACAGAAAATAAGAATGTCAATTTTATTAATGAGTTACATTTAAAATATACAAACTGTGAATATTAGTCCACTTAATTGATAGACAAAAAAGGCAATATTCATACGGTAAAAGAAAATATCTTTGGTTGGAAGAAGGGGGTTGGTAGCATTTATTATCTAGATCTTGCATAGAGTATACAATGCATCTCAAATCAAAGATTCTCACCTCAACAAGTCTTGTTATTTTTGGTTGGGATGAAGAAAGATATTGCTTAACTGACTCGAAGGTAACTGGAAGGTGATGAGGTTGTATGCTGCCAAAAACTTTGTCAACTGCTTTTTTGACTATTGTATTATGAGCATCTTTACTGAGATGACCCTCACGCCAAGTTGGTTTCAACAGTTCCTTAATTAAATCTACAAGAGCAGCATGGAAATGCCTCATTGCTTTTGATTCTTTATAATCCCCATCTGCCTTATGCTCAACCTCAACATCTATTTCATTCTTTTCTCTAAGCCTATCTACTTCTAAGTCTTTTTTGCATCTAGACCCACCTCTTCGACGTCTGCCATCATGATCTCTATCATTTTTGCTTGCCTTTGAAATGTCTTTGACATGAGAAGCAACCGAGGAAATCTCTTCTTTCACTAGTGTTTCGTTTTGCATGTCAACAGCAGAAGTTCCATCATTTGCATCAGTTGTTAGTGAATCTTTTCCAGAAGGGTTGCAATTATTGTTGACCAAGTTTTCATGGTCTCCATTATGACAAGATGCAGTTCTTTTATCATCATTACGTTCAGGAAGCAGTGGCCTTCTTGATGAAGAATTGCCATATGTTGGTGGATCTGCTACATTCAAGAGGGATGGACCTTGATTAGAGAAAGAAAATTTAAGTGGCCTCTCTCCCGCATTGGAGACATCAATCCTGTCATGAAGAGGATCATATTCGCTTCGTGGGGATGATATACCAGAGGTGACAAAAAAGGATGGCCGAAAGGGTACTGATGGCTCCCAATCATCTGAAGATATTTTTATTCTATTTTCTGAAAAGTGCAATGGATCACTGGCAATATCATTTACAAGAAATTTTTCTGGTTTAGAACTAGAGAAGGGAAAAGGGCCTTGCAGCAAAGAAGACAACTTGGAAGTATGACACCCGCGGTCATTGTCCAACATCTTTTGAGCTCCAAGAGAGCATGCACTCAAAGAAAAATTTAAAGGCAATGATACTAGGTGTGTTGAGACATGATGAGATTGGTTCCCACTAAATATATAGCCCAATGATGTAACTGAGCCACTCAATGATGATTTATATTCAGGAAGAAAACCATTCCCGAAGGTAGATCTATCACTCAGTGAAACAGGCAAGTTCTGACCTATACCATTTTGCCTTACATCCTTAGATGGTCCGAAATCATCTGTAGATGCAGAAAACCACTGAGAGGCAGGGGCAGTGCCCAAAGATTTATCTTCACTTTGGAGTAAAGGGAACTTATTCATTTCATGAAATAAGTGTAATCTTTGGTTTTCATCATGCCCCAATGGCAGGATTCTTTCTGAAAAGAAATGAGAAGACAATCCGGTCTTATTTACAACTGACGAAGGCAGTGCATCAGCAGAAGCAGGTGATCTTGATCTCTCGGCAGCACTTCTAAAACCTGATACAAAAGGTTCTTATCAAAATACAATTCAGAGAAGATTATGGATCATCCATAATACAGAAAATATTTTTTACCTTCATCAAGCTCAACAGCTCTTTTCCCATCTGCTGCAGCTCTATCTTCTTCAGGCAGTTGTCCAGGATTTTTCCCACCATCTTTTATGTGAAGAAATCTACATGAACTTCCTTTGATACACCAACCTCTAGCAAAAAAGTCACATATAAGTGCAGGGCGTTTGTTCTCACTATTACTGCTAGGTGATAGACTTCCGGCACTAGTCTGAGGAGCAGCCGATCTGTGAAACCTATTGATTAGTAAATTAATGGATGTATGATCATGGGAAGGCAGAAACTTGCTGGCAAAAAGTACATAATAAAGAGTTTAAATTCATTCTATGTTATAAAAGGCATATAGGTCTCACCACACCTTGATTTTATCTTCCTCTTATCATCATCTGTTTGCACATCCATTTGCTTATTTTTTTCCTCAAAACCTAGACCATTATTAACTCCTCCTGAGTGATACCCAACTGGGAGTGAATTACTCTCATCGACAACAAAATGGCCCTTGCCATTAGTATGCTGGTCAGGGTAGTCTTGAGAGGCTTTTCTTTCTAACATGTTACGAGAATCATTTCCATTACCAATATATTCTTGAATTCCATTTTCCTTTGCAGGCTCTTTTCCAGATACTGAATACTTGGAACCCACATAGTTTGTGCATAGACCCTCCTTTTGAGTCGCTAACAACTCATTTGGAGGACTAGAAAATTCAAAATTAGCACTACCCTCTCTTACATTAAGGGTTTTAGCCGGTATTCTTGGTTCGCAATTTCCAGGAGTACTTGACAAATCTGACCCGAGTTGTCCATCATGCCCACTGGACTCCACAACATTACCAGCATCTACATGAAAGAAAAACTCAATCAAGATGACAAAAATTAACCAAATTTTCCAGTCACACTATGAAATTATACTTAACGACAAATGAAATCTTTACATTTTGTTTTCTTATAATCTCCAGATTTTAGCATATTTAATCACCAGCCAAAGCGAAGAGTAAACAAATTCAGGTGTTTGCAGTGCTGTTTCATGGCAGTACTGCAGCAACAAGTAAAATATAAGACCAATTCAGCTGATGCTAAGAGGTCAGCAACACTCTATAACAGTGTTAAAAGCTAACTGCAAATCACAAAAATGGATACAAAATTTCTCAAATACTAAAATACTTTGTTTCAACTGAAATGCCAATCAATTTGTTGAATAAATGTACACAAAAGAATATATATATATATATCTTTGTTCCTACTTTAAAAATTAATCTGTTCTTTTTTCATCTCCTTAGCTCCTAAAACACTAAAATCTTCAATAGCCATTCAATTTTAATTTATAACAAATGTCAATATTTAAATTTTAAACTCTCCTATTAGAGAACTCAAAATGTCAACAGTATTATCATAATCGATTGACCGAAGGTATAAAAATTGACTAACCATTTCGATTCGAAGAGCTTTGCAAATCCTCTTCGTTTTCATCATCATCATCGATTTCCATATCGGAACTGTTAATTTCTCGTTCCATAATTGAGGCGGCGCGGATTTCGTCGTCGTTACCGGCGCGTGGGACGGCGGCAGAGGTTGACGAAAACATTACCGGTCTTCCACGGTGTTTAAAAAAAAGGGGAGAGGGAGCGAGTGGTGAAAAAAAACAGTCGTGATGTGATTCTGAGCTGCGCGTGAGCTTTATTCGTGGTTTGCCATTTGGACGTCGATCATTTCACCTGAACGAGAACCTTTCCCGCTTACTTACTCACGCGCCTGCTTCGATGGTGATAAACTGATGATTGATTGAGCTATTACTACTTTTGGGCCGTGATTTTTAAATGTGTTCTTTAAATCACACAATTGGGTTTTTAATAGGCCATATTGGTCTTACTTAGTTTTTGGATAAATTACACATGAGGTTATTAAATTATGAGTAAATTTACATTTTGGTCATTCAACTTCAAAAAGTTACAAAATGATCACTGAACTATTCGAAAGTTTTCATTTAAGTCACTGAACTATTCAGAACTTTTTATTTAAGTCTTTGGGTTGTTAAGTTTTTTTTTTTTTAAGTCTGGATAGCGAGCTTAAAGCAGCAAATTGATGATCGGTACGATTAAGGAAGAGTAATCGATTTAATCAGTTAGTTTGGTAGGGTTTTTTTTTTTTCGAACCGAATTAATCAACTTTAACATAAGAAAAGTGACTTGACCAATTTTAGTTGAGAACACCGATCCAATCAACTTTAGTTGAGAAAATTGACTAAACTGAATCGACTTTGATTAGGTCGATTTTGTCAATTAATCGATCTTGGATTATTGGATTGAGTTTATATGATTATATATCTATTATATATTATACAATATAAATAATATAAAATAAGTCGATTTTTTTGGTCAGTTCAGTTTCGAGATTAAAAAAACTAATAAAATTATCAATTAAATCGAGGTAAAAAACAACCAACTCACCCCACCCAACTAAATCGAAACCAAAAAAACCTTATCAATTTTTTCTATTAAAATTGAAATTTGCTTCCCTAGGTACGAAGGACCACTAACTATTGGAGGTAAACGAACATACCTTAGATCCAATTTGGTATGACGGTTAGTGTCAAAGATTAGAGAAAAAATTATTTGAATTTTGGTTAAAAAATTAGTGATATTCAAAATTGTTTCACGAAAAAAATTGAACTGTATAATAGAAGGGGAATGAGAGCTTTTGATTGGTGCAATTAGTATGAATAGAGAATGTCATATAGCAATAATTTTAACATCCCAATAACTTAAATGAAAACTTTCGAATAATTTAGTAACCATTTTATAACTTTTTGAAGTTGAATGACCAAAACGTAAACTTATTAATAGTTTAGTGATATTGAATATAGTTTACCCCTTAAAAAATTAATATTTATGGGTTCGGTCTAGACCCGATCTAAAAAAAAATCCAAGCTTCGATCGAATTTGGCCGGTCCAAATGACTCATTTTACTATTTTTTTAAATAATATTTTTATTATTTTTAAAGAGTAAATTTAGGTCGACTTGAGGCTAAAAATTCGAAGTCAAAACGGGTCGGGCTATGCAGCCCTAAAAAGGTAAAAAAACATTTAGTTCTTGAAGTTAATTTTTTTTTTCAATTTGCTTACTAATTTTATTTTATTTATATTAGTTTCAAATTCTGGTAACCTTTTTCAATTCGGTCTTGAACTTAGATTCTGTTAAGGTGTACTGTTGACATAATTTTATGATATTATGTCACATTATTACTTAATTTTTTTTAATTTTTTTATATAAAATCTAAAAAATATATTAAGAAGTTAAAATTTTAGGTAGTGCAACATAATCGTACTTTGAACCAATAAAATATTCAAGGAGCAAGATGAACAAATTACAAATAAATTATATTTTGAGTAGTTGTGATAGTTATTTCGTTTTTGGTTAACACAGAGAAAGTAAATTTTCCCATTGAAAAGTTTTAGTTTTCATTCAATGTTCGATTTGAGATAAGAGTTCACTCTCGTAGAAACTGGAGATTCGAAAATAGCGGAAAATATTGTTTGATAGAAAATCAGGAATCAACGAGTTCCGCTAATCTAGAAACACATATACTAAGTTCAAATTTATTGCCATAGACAATACAACAAAGGTAGGTTTTTTGATTTTTTTTTTTGAAATTTTCATTTTCATAAATAATTTTTCCAACACATTATACTTTGAATGGTAAAAGTAATATGGAGGCCCTTGCACTAAGAGTCAGATTGTATTTTGCTCCCTTTACTCAAAAAATGAGTAAATTAGTCCCTATACGTTAAATCAAAGAGCAAACTAGTCCTTTCTGTTAAAAAAATTATCCTTTTCTATTGTTAAAAACTAGCGTGACTGACGGAATAACTAAACAATTACACATGGACACTATGCTGACAAACATAAATCAATTTTTAATAGTAGAAATAGATGAAATTTTTAATAGAAGGGTTAATTTACTCTTTGATTTAACGTACAAAGACTAATTTATCTATTTTTGAATAGAGAGGGCAAAATGCAATATGACTCCCTGAACTCTACCAAGTTTCAGGATGAATGTGGGCCAAGAAACTATTCAAGGACTAAGATGAAAAAATTACAAAGTTCAGGGACTAAATATTATTTTATACCTTTAAAAAGATCCGGTCCATATCCGTATTGTTCGGGTTACGCTTTACGTCGTCTCCCCCAACATACATACGCAGATAACTTTTTTTTTTTCTTTTTTCATAAGATAAGCCTTTTTTTTTTTTGGGCTTTTCATTTTGCTCTTTGAGCCTTATCCATGGCTGCAACAACAACAGCAATAGCCTTAGCCCTTTCTTCCTTTACCCTTCGTTCTACCATTCCTTCCAAAACCTTCTTCTTCCCCAAACCCTCAAAACCAATTTCTCTCCGCCGCACATTCCGCCCTCTTTCCCTCACACCACAAGCCAAATCCTCCGACATCGACACTTCCTTTTTCGACGACGTCAACCCCGAAGAAGACATCGTTTTCGACCCACCAACACCACCAGAAGGATTCGCCCCACCGCCGTCTTTCGACGAGGGTCCAGAAGAAACGGAAGATGAAATCGCCGCAGCTTACGAGGAACTATACGGTCCGGTTTACAGCGGAGTCTCTGTTTTGGGAAACGATGTGTACGTAATGGATTCGAAAGTGAAGAAGTCTAGCGCTTTTGGGAAAGTTAAGAAAGAGAAAGTAAGGGACGGGTTTGAAGAAAGAGTGGTTCAAGTTAGGAGGGTTACTAAAGTGGTTAAAGGTGGGAAACAATTGCATTTTAGAGCTATTGTTGTGGTGGGTGATAAACAAGGTCAAGTTGGTGTTGGGGTTGGGAAAGCTAAGGAGGTTATTGGTGCTGTTCAGAAATCAGCTGTGAATGCTAGAAGAAATATTATTACTATTCCTATGACTAAGTATTTGACTTTCCCACATCGGTAAGGAGTTTATTACATAAAAGAAGTGTTTTTGAGTCTGTTTAGATGATGTAATTGAGTAAATTTCATTTCTTGGGGGCATAAGAATGATTCTTGTTGCATGTTTAGTAGAGGGTCTCTTTTATTTTTTAAAAGTTTTTAAATTTGTGTTGGATACATATTTGGATATGGAGGCTAGATATGATGCTCATACAGATGATGAACTACTTGTACACAATCCTGATTAATTGGGGGGGGGGGGTTGTATTTTCCCCATTGGAGGTTAAATCCTTATCCATGTGTCGGACATGAGTTTTGGACAAGGGTACTTCGAGAAAAATGAAGAGTCCAACTAAATTTCCTTTCTTGGGGGTATAAGAATGATTCTTGTTGCATGTTTAGTAGAGGGTCTCTTTTATTTTTAATTTTTAATTTGTTTTGGATACATATTTGGATATGGAGGCTGGATATGATGGTCAGACTAATGTTGAACTACTTGTACATGATCCTGATTAATGGGGGTAGGTAGGTTAATAGCTATATTATTCGGATTGGAGTGTGAATGTTAGATGTGCTTATGTATATAAGATGGGTATCGTCCGATAGTCGGGCGATCTTTTAATGTCATATCTTCGTCCATATGTTAGACATCACATGAGTGTTTAAATGAAACAATTGAGTAAATTTCCTTTCTTGGGGGTATAAGAATGATTCTTGTTACATGTTTAGTAGAGGTTCTCTTTTATTTTTATTTTTATTTTTTTAAATTGTGTTCGATACATATTTGTATATGGATTTGTTCATACAAATGTTGAACTATTTGTATATTGTCTTGATTAATGGGGTAGGTTAATAGCTACATTATTGAATTGGAGTGCGAATGTTAGATATGTATATGTATATGAGACGGGTATGATCTGAATTTTTGCTATTTTTCTATGTAGTTGGAGGACCTTTGGAAATCATATCTTTATCCATATGTCCCACATGAGCGTTGGACAAGGGTACATAGAGAAAGACTTAGTGTCCGAGTAACGTAGTGACTTTCATTTAATGTAGTTTTAACATGTAGAAGTTTTTACCCAGTGATTCCCAGTTTTTGGTTGAGGATTGTGTATCTATTTTTGGAAAGGTGATGAGATGATCTTAGTTTGTTTTACTTAAGAATCTGGGCTTTTCAAAATGTTTTAAGGAGTGTTTTTTATTTTAACCCATTGAAAGTGGTCTCTTAAGCTTTTCCTCCACGGTGATTTTCTGTTTGTGATCTATGGATTATATGCAATTTTAGTCTTTAAGTTCTCTGCTGAACTTGGAAGGGCCTAATCGATACGCATAATGAAGCAAATATATCTGAATGATGGTGCTGTAATTCTTGATTGCTAATGAAGGCTAAAAAATTTGTTGAAGCATTTGTAGCCTACAATACTTTGCAGTCACTAGAAGTAAAATCTCGGGAGGCTTCATAATCTTGAAATTTAGATAGGATTTCATGTCGGAAAACTGTGTCATCCCTATTACAGATCACTCATTAGGATCATGTAATTATAATTTCATAGTAGCTGGCTCAATTTAGCCTAATATAATGGTGAAAGATGGCAAACCAAAATGCATTTTATTAATGTCATTGTGAAATGGCTGGCAGATCGGAGGGTGATTATGGGGCAGCAAAGGTGATGCTTAGACCTGCAGCACCTGGTACCGGAGTTATTGCAGGAGGAGCTGTGCGAATTGTTCTTGAAATGGCAGGTGTTGAGAACGCATTGGGCAAGCAACTTGGAAGTAAAAACGCCCTTAACAATGCCAGAGCTACGGTTGTTGCTGTGCAGAAAATGAAGCAGTTCCGAGAAGTTGCTCAAGAACGAGGAATTCCCATGGAAGAGCTATGGAAGTGATGGTCGTGGAAACAACTTCACCATTACCCTCAATTCTCTTCTGCAATGTAGATACAGTACATGAGGCTTTGGTAATGTAAGTCAACCAACAAGATTTGAGCATCTCTTTAACTTGTCGATTATAAAAGTTATGTTACTCTGAGCTTCTATTAGAAAATTTCCATTTTCTTTTCATTTCTTGTCTCTGATGTTTGTAAAAACTGAATTTCTTGAGAACTTGCCATTGATTACTTAAAAATCAAG
This sequence comes from Gossypium bickii, assembly GCA_025503065.1. Taxonomy (NCBI): domain Eukaryota; kingdom Viridiplantae; phylum Streptophyta; class Magnoliopsida; order Malvales; family Malvaceae; genus Gossypium; species Gossypium bickii. Next base: position 1,199,118 of record CP106714.1, on the reverse strand, counting down.
TCCCTTTCGCAGGCAATAGACTCTTTAGTTGTTGACTGTTACGTTTAAGGAAATATAGAACTTGACATTATAATGACATACAAGCATAAACACTGCATGAACCAACCCAACCATAAATAGAGCAGCCATGGTCATTCCCCCTAAAAGCTTCATTATTGTCAAAAGAAATCAGCAATGATCTTTCATTTCTCATGTAAAAGAAAAAGGATCCAAGTCCAAACGACTAGGCAACAAGAAAACAGAAAACAAAAACCAGCATTTTAGTCTATGTATACACTTGACTGTTTATTTTTGGCTGCGGTTGCCATTAACTTCATCCAAAAATGCTCCATATGTACACATGACTCTGATGCAAGCAAATGCATGATTTCTGATGGAGAGGCTTCTTTATTTCCATAGCTTAATCAACTCATCATGGCTTGTAGAGGCAATCATTTCAGTGTCTAAAGAAGATGCCAGTGAAGAAACTGCATCCATGTGTTCTTCAACTTTCCATGTTTTATTGGTGTCTAATGGATTCCATAGTTGAAGTGACTGACAAAATTTGAACAATTAGATCTCAATAGAAAGGAATATCATCACACCATGACCCACTTGCATTCTTGTGTATTTCAGATACCAACAATGGCTTGCATATCTGATTGCAAAATAATGAAGAAATAAAACAGTATCTGATAATAAATATTCTTAAGCCACTTCACCTGCTCGGCACCAATGACCCAGTGAAGCCAATACCCTGGATGGAATGTGCAACACTTTGGAATTTGTTGTCTCAGTAGCACGCAATTCATGCAAGCGATTGTCTTTGAAACACGACCACAATCTTGCACTCGTCTTCACTGATGGAGGCAATATATATGCCGCTTTGGATCCCAACAAATTGATCAACTTCATTTTCATGTCCTCAAAACAAAATATTAACATTTGTTCATACATGCAATGACACAAATAGACTATGTTACTTGGAACTCGGGGATCGTCGGGTATAGATATGTGTTTGACATGAATAGATTTATATATTATTAGATGCAAATGAGTGCTATAATAGCATCCAAATCAATTCAACCTCGAAACGGGCACAGATCTTGCTGGTCTCAACATCAATTAGGTTGACAACATTGTCCGAACAAGTTGCAAGAAACCTTCCAAAGAGAGGTGGAATCGACTTGTTTACTAGCTCCCTCGCAATCACTTCACACAAGGATATATAGGTAAGCAAAATTAGGGATCAATCCTTTATCGTCTATGAGATATTTTAAGGTTAAAATATGCACGTAGTCCCTATACTTAATTTTTGAGAAATCACAGGGACTATAGACACATTTTAACCATATTCTAATAGATGCTATCTCGACTGAAATATGAATACAAGAACCTCGGTTGATATCCCGTAACCTATTCTCATCAATCCCGTCGAGAAGAACAAAGGAGATTCTCCTTTTTAGGATGGAAATCTAATGACGAGACACAGGTTGTCAAGCCTTACAGAGGTCTCCCACTCGCCATATGAAGACATGTCATCAAAAGGAAAGTAAATGCCAGTAATACACTCATTATGTTACTCGGACTAGGATCTAAGCGTCGGGCCAAGGTATGTTTAGTCCTTTTTGAATATTTTAGAAAAAAATATTAAATAAATATCTGAAGTTACAAGAAGAACATTGTTGCTTTAGGATCTTCCCATATTAGGACAGTCTTGTCATAGGAAGATGTTGCAACTATGTGTGAATCTGGTCCAAATCGAACATCAGTAATGGGAAGAGAATGGCCTGTCTTACTTCCAATATTAGAACGATGCTTCATGTGCCAAAAGACGACCTACCAGAAGAAAAAGTGAAATTAGCTTTGAACTTATACAATTAGATGTTGTGTAAGAAAAAAAAGAAGCTAATATTACACCTTAATACCACCTTTTCAGGCCCTGCTGTAGCTAGGAACTTCCCATTTGAGGAGAAATGGCTGCAGAACGTTTCCTTCTTTCTTTTAAAGGGGAGGCAACCAACCCCTACTAAGGAGAACCCTACACCATGGATGACCAATCTATTATTAGGGACTCAAGTGTGAGTATCAAATAAAGATACATGACTATGTTTAGTTTCTTTGTTAGTTTTTGACAGAATTACCGTTATTTTCTCGTTCACCGGAAAAATAGGGAGTGGTTGGCTTATTACCATGCAGATGAACATATCTGTTGGGGTTTACAGCAGTTAGCAGCAAGTATAAGACAATGACTTGTTAAACAAGTCTCGAGACTTGCTGAAGAAGAAAGAAGGATATGTAACAGAATATTGAATAGAAAACGAAAGTCAAGGAAAAATGAAGCTTTTTGAAGGATGAAATGCAACTGATCTTTCATTACAATCATCAAAGATACATTGCCTTTACATATACAAGCTATGGTCAATGTAGATTACAGCAAATCATTACCTAAACATACCTAATCCCACTTAAACTTATGGAAACTTGAAATAATTGCTTGCAAGCTTAACTTAGTTGGTATGGTCATTGTCACAATCAAAATGACATGAAATATTACCTAACATGGTTCAAAGTAAACCAAACTAAGTTACATTGGTATTGGATTACAAAATCAAACAAAAACAAGCTTGGTTCACATGAGATAGCAGTAGCAGCAGAGCTAGGAAGCTTGAGTAGCTTTTGGACGTTGTATGAGCTGCATGGAGTTCATAATTCAACACTCCTCCTTGAACTCCTTGCTGCATACACCTAACTTCTTTCTTAATTCCATGAACCTTGTTGTTTTGAGGGCTTTAGTGAAGATATCAGCAAGCTGATTTTCTGAATTGCAATAAACCACTTCAATTTCACGACCCTGTTCCATCTCTCTCACCACATGAAGCTTTATGCTAAAGTGTTTGGTTCGACCGTGAAACACAGGGTTTTTTGCAATTGCAACAGCCGATTTGTTGTCACAAAGTATCTCTGTTGCTCCCTCTTGCTGTAAGTTTAGATCAGCAAACAATTTCCTAAGCCATATGGCTTGATTCACAGCAGGTGCAGTAGCTACATAATCGGCTTCTGCTATTGATTGGGCCACCAGGTTCTGCTTTTTCGAACACCAGCAGAAGATTGCTGAACCAAGAGAAAAACAATAGCCTGAAGTGCTTTTTAAGTCATCCTTCGATCCTGCCCAATCACTGTCACTGTAACCAACCAGCTTCATACTTTCAACTGAGTTAAACTTCAAGCCATAGGATAGTGTTCCCTTGATGTATCTCAGGACCCTTTTTCCTGCTTGAAAATGTTGTTCATTGCAACAATGCATGAACCGTGATAGCATGCTTACAGCAAACATTATATCGGGTCTTGTAGCTGTTAAATAAAGAAGACACCCCACCAAGCTTCTATAGGTAGACTCCTCAACTGGATCAAAGTCTCCTTGACTTGTCATTTTTAGCCCAACAGTCATAGGTGTGCTCATCGATTTACAGTTTTCCATAGAGAATTTGTTCAAAATTTTCTTGGCAAATGCCTGTTGGCTCAAGAAAATTTCTCCTTCATATTGAATCACTTCCATTCCAAGGAAGTAAGTCATGCGCCCAAGGTCTGACATTTCAAACATGGTCTTCATTTCATTCTTGAAATCCTTCATGATGTCTCCTCCTGTAACCAGCAAATCATCAACATAAAGTGATACAATGAGCTGAGTTTCAGCTTCATCCTTCTTAACATACAGTGTTGGCTCACTGTTGCTTCTTTGAAATCCTAAACTGATGAGATAACCATCAATTCGAGCATACCAAGCTCGGGGAGCATGCTTCAGACCGTATAGCGCCTTCTTAAGCTTGTAGACCATATGCTCTTTGCCTGGTATTTCAAAGCCTTGTAGCTGGTCAATGTATATTTCCTCTTCAAGGTGGCCATTTAAGAAAGCAGACTTGACATCGAGTTGATGAATGGTCCATTGCCTTTGTGCTGCTAACGCAATCAACAATCTGATGGTGTCGAGCCTGGCTACTGGAGCAAAGGTTTCCATGTAGTCCAGGCCATATTTTTGACTGAAACCCTTGACAACCAGCCTTGCCTTGAGTTTATTTAGAGTCCCATCTGCATTATGTTTGGCACGATAGACCCACTTAACACCTATAACCTTTCTGTCTTGTGGCCTATCAACCAAATCCCAGGTTTGGTTCTTCTCGATCATCTTCATTTCTTCAATCATTGCAGCCTTCCAGCCCTTATCTGCTTCAGCCTCTTCGAAACTTGCTGGCTCCATGATGGCAACTTCAGCTCTTTCATAAACATCTGCCAAGGATCTGGTCCCTCTTACTGGAACATCATCGATGTCCATCTCTTGACTAACTTGTTCAGTTTCTGTCTGCCCCACTTCAAGGTCTTCAGAGGTGTTCATTGGTTGATTGTTATCCCAGTTCCAGTAGGCATTTTCATCGAAGACCACATCCCTACTTACTTGAACTTTCTTAGTAGTTGGATTCATGATCCTATAGCCCTTCTTAATTGAGCTATATCCTACTAAAACACCAGGAGATGCTCTCTCTGATAATTTGTCCCTTTTTGCTGAGGGAATCTGCACATAACACAGACATCCAAAGACTTTTAAATGAGCTAATGAAGGTTTGAAGCCATACCAAGCTTCAAAGGGTGTCATTCGAGCCAAGGCTTTTGTTGGCAGCCTGTTTTGAAGATAGACTGCTGTATTGACAGCTTCAGCCCACATGTACTTTGGCATTTTCTTCTCAAACAATAGATATCTTGCCATGTTCATAATGCTGCGATTTTTCCTTTCACTTACCCCATTTTGCTGAGGTGTGTACATATTAGTTAGCTGGTGTTTGATGCCTGCTTCACTGCAAATTGCTTGGAATTGAGCTGAAATATATTCAGCCCCATTATCTGACCTGATGGTCTTCAGCTTGCAACCTGTCTCAGTTTCTGCTTGAGCTTTGAACTTCATGAACACTTGTGGAACTTCAGACTTGTGTTTTAAAAAATAAATCCAACAGAATCTTGAGTAATCATCGATAAAGAGGATGAAATACCTGTTTCCATTAACTGATTCTGTCTTCATGGGGCCACATACATCTGTATGAACAAGTTGAAGCTTTTCAGTTGCTCTCCATGCTTGGTTCGAGGGAAAGGGTAGTCTAGCTTGTTTTCTAAGTTGACACACTTCACACACATCATTGTTACATGCTGAGTTAGTGAAGTTCTCTACCAGTTCTTCATGGATCATCCTGGCCATTGCTTTAAAGTTTGCATAACCAAATCTTTTGTGCCATGTTTTTGAGTCATTGTGAGAGGCAGTGTAAGCTGCATTAGGGGCTTCTGACCAATTAATCTCAAAGGATTTATCAATCTGAGTGACTGTCATGAAACATGATCCACATGGATCTGTTATTCGACACACCTTGTCTTTGAACACAAGAGAGTATCCCTTGTCAAGGAGTTGAGATATACTCAACAAGTTTTTGTCAATATCGGGCACGAGCAACACATTAGAGATTATCCTGTTGCCTTTTGGAGTCGATATCAGAACATCACCTTTGCCCACAGCATTGATGAACTGACCATTTGCCACTTTAACCTTGGTTTGAACACTCCTGTCCAAGGTTTTGAAAATGGCTGCATTAGGAGACATGTGGTTTGTACATCCACTGTCCAAGAGCCAAGCTTTGAAATCTGCCTTCTGGTCATTTGAACATGACACAGTAAAAACCTCTTCTTCTTGATCACTTCCACCTTCAGCCACTCGAGCCTCGGTCTTCGATTGTTGTTGAGCCTGCCTCGGTCTGCCTTTTGCCTTGCAAACTCTCTCAACATGTCCTCTTTTATTGCAGTGTTGGCATACTGCATCTGGTCGAAACCAACATTTATCTTCAGGATGGCCTGGCTTTTTGCAAAATCTGCAAAGGCGATCATTGGTCCTTGCAACATCGTGCTTAGGCTGCTTTTTCCGTGTTTTTTCTTGCCTTTGTAGGCGATTGCTTGAAGAAGTCCTGGCCTTGGCTTGGAAAGATCCTTCTTGGTGTTCTTCATTCCTGCTTGCCCTTCTTTGCTCTTGAGCATAAAGGGCGTTGATCAGCTCGGTCAAAGTGATGCTTGAAAGGTCCTTGGAGTCCTCGAGGGAGGATATTTTAGCTTTATACCTTTCAGGTAAGGTTGACAGCACCTTCTCCACTATCCTTGCTTCACTAAACTGCTCACCAAGGAGCCTTATGTCGCTTTATAACGGCCATTATCCCGTCTCGAGTCTTCGCTTTCTGATCTCTTCTTCTTTCATCTTCAGGTTTTCAAAGTCTCTCCTTAAATTCAGAAGCTGCTGCTGCCTGGTCCTTTCTATACCTTGAAACTCCTCCTTAAGCCTGTCCCATGCCTGTTTTGGAGTTTCACAGGCCATAATCCTTGTAAAAATGCATCTGAGACATAATTTTGGATGCATGACAAGGCTTTATGTTTCCTGGCCTTCTCTCTCGACATCTTTGTGTATTTTGGGCCACGGTTGGATTTGCTCGAAGGGGTTCTGGTTCAGCATCCGTGTTCACAACCTCCCATAGATCAAGAGCTTGAAGATAGGTTTTCATTTTAACTTGCCATATATGAAAACCTTCTCCATTAAAGATCGAAGGCACAGCAGGTGAGAAGCTTGATGAAGCCATTCAAATTTGATCTTAACAGCAACAGGTCCTCAAAGAATGAAGCTCTAGATACCAATTGTTGGGGTTTACAGCAGTTAACAGCAAGTATAAGACAATGACTTGTTAAACAAGTCTCGAGACTTGCTAAAGAAGAAAGAAGGATATGTAACAGAATATTGAATAGAAAACGAAAGTCAAGGAAAAATGAAGCTTTTTGAAGGATGAAATGCAACTGATCTTTCATTACAATCATCAAAGATACATTGCCTTTACATATACAAGCTATGGTCAATGTAGATTACAACAAATCATTACCTAAACATACCTAATCCCACTTAAACTTATGGAAATTTGAAATAATTGCTTGCAAGCTTAACTTAGTTGGTATGGTCAGCTTTGTCACAATCAAAATGACATGAAATATTAACCTAACATGGTTCAAAGTAAACCAAACTAAGTTACATTGGTATTGGATTACAAAATCAAACAAAAACAAGCTTGGTTCACATGAGATAGCAGTAGCAGCATAGCTAGGAAGCTTGAGTGGCTTTTGGACGTTGCATGGGCTGCATGGACTTCATAATTCAACAATATCATTACAGTTTTGATACTTTCTACTGACATTGAATTTGCTATCTTCTTCTTCTATGACTGATCACATATTGCTGATCTCAGTTTCGATGATGCTCTTTGGTTTGCATCGTTCAGTTCATCATAAATCAGTCACAAATGAGGAAAACAACTATGATGGTTTCATATGAGAGCGAAATGTATTTTAACAAATAAAACTGCTAATAAACAGCAGCATGTAATATGTTGCTTCAACTTTTCATTTTCCTCAAGCACTCGTGTTTGGAAATGAGTATTCAGATATGACCCTCCAAATACCCTTTGAATACATGGAAAAACCTAAATGTATCCAAAACTTGTATCTACAGTAAGGGCTTAAACAGCTATAAAATCAAAACAAAGAGAACCTAGTGCCTGTAAGGTGCTCCTGCAAAAGAGATAATTAACATTCCGCTTACAATCATATGCAATATGTTGACTGGTGGTGGCCCAATTAATTCACTTGGTCCTGAAAAGAAAATAAAAAATCCATGAATGTAAGATATACATTTACATATACATATACATAAAGTAAACCAAGGCAAACACTGCATGCATGTCATGCATGTCTTCTCAAATAAAGCAGATACACAGTATTTATCTCCTGTTTTTTTAACACTGAATGAACTAAAACCGGATAAAAGGCCAAGCTAACCTTCACCATGATGTCCAGTGGTGTTGACTGGTGGTGGCTCAATTGATTCACTTGGTCCTGAAAAGATAATAAAAGATCCATGGATGTATGATATACATGAAGTAAACCAAGGCCAAAACTGCATGCATCTCATGCATATCTTCTCAAATGAAGCAGATACACATTATTCATCTCCTGTTTTTTTAACACTGAATGAACTAAAACCAGATAAAAGGCCAAGCTAACCTTCACCATGATGTCTAGTGGCGGTTACCAGAAGTTGGAGGTTTTGTTCCCGTTGGGAGGTGGTTGGATTTATAGGAAAGTCAGCGCTTTGACCTTCCGACTGCATATTGAAAATGTTTAGCGAAATTAATAACAACCAGGTGTTAATGCAAAGGTGAACTGATAGTTTAGAACATACCATTTCAACGTCCCGATCAAGATTTATCTGTGGTGGCAGAAAGCTGATCGATGCAAGAAAAGAATGTTAAAAAAAAAGAAAAAAAAGAAAATGAGATGCATGGACATATGTATATACCTTGAAAATGGGGGCCTCATTTGATTTTCTTCAGCATGTGATTGGAAAGTGTCAGACTTTTGACCTTCAATGCAACAACAAACCAGCAAGCAGCAGGAACAGTGGAGCTGAACCTAGTGCAATAGCTATATTTTGTTCATTTTGATTGATTTACTCCTATGAAACTAAGCTTAATTCTTGTGCAATGTAATAGCTAAGCTTATAGCTAGGTTATAATGTTTGATTTAAATTGATGTAATGGCTGGTGTATTAACTATTATTTTATGTATAACTTAAGCTTGTATTAGTCATAGTCTAGTGGGAGTGGTTGGTTTACTAGGCCATAGTCTTTTTGACTATTCAATCTTTGTATTTTATGTATATATTTGCATATCAATGAAATGGTTGATAAGTTTTAACCATTAACTTGAGTGTTCTAAGTTTGTTGCTGTTTTCTCCTCTTCTTCTTTTGTTTTCACACGAAACCATATGCACATTAAGTGCATGGTACATATTAAGTTGCTGCCAATGTCCCAACAAATGGTAATCAGAGACGATTATCTTTGAGGGCCTCCATTGTTGGTTATTGACTTGTGAAAGAAAGCTTAAGAAAGAAGAAAACGAGACTGCTGAACCTGTTGCAACAGGATGAGTTACACAACACCTCCACCACCTGTGTTCACTCGCGAGAACTATCACATATGGTCAGTAAAAAATGAAAACACATCTTCAGGTACAAGACTTGTGGAGTGCAGTTGAGAGTGATGTTGAACCACCTCCATTGAGAGCTAATCCCACCATTGCGCAGATGAGACAGCATAGCGAGGAACGAGCCAAGAAGCACAAGGCCATGGCTTGCCTGCAAAATGGAGTATCAGATGTGATATTCACTCGAATCATGGCTTCTGATTCACCTAAGCAGGCATGGGAAAAGTTGAAGGAGGAATTCATGGGGTCTGAAAAGACAAGGCAACAACAGCTAATCAACTTGAGGAGAGACTTTGAGAACTTGAAAATGAAAGAAACTGAGACTATCAAGCGAAGATTCGCATGAATAATGGCCACCGCAATGGTATAAGGTCAACTTGGTGAAGAAGATTTCAAGAGAGAGCAGATTGTTGAGAAGGTGATCACCACTCTTCCTGAGAGATTCGAGTCAAAAATCTCTTCATTAGAGGACTCGAGAGACCTCACAACTATTTCTCTATCTGAAATAGTGAATTCTCTCTATGCACTAGAGCAGAGAAGAACCAATAGGCAAGAAGACCATTCTGAGGGAGCCTTTCAAGCAAAGACTAAGGAAGACTCAAGTCAGAAAGGAAAGAAACCATAGCTCGATAAGAAAGTGAAGTCAAGAAGAGAATCAGGCAAGATGAGGCTACCACCATGCAAACACTGCCAAAAGACCTCACATTCAGAAAAATACTGCTGGTACAGACTAGACATCCAATGCAGGAGTTGCAAACAGTTTGGACATGTGGAGAAGGTCTGCAAAAATAAGGGCAAGGCACCTGTACAGCAGCAAGTCAAGGCTCAAGCTGCTGAGGACCTTCAAGCTCAGGAGGAGCATGTCTTCACAGCAACAAGCTTTGCAACAACCAGCAGGGCCAAAGTAGAGTGGCTAGTAGACAGTGGCTGCACGCACCATATGGCAGCTAATGAAGGGCTGTTTAAGGATCTTGATAGAAGCTTTGCCTCTAAAATCAGGATAGGCAATTGAGATCTTATTGAAGCCAAGGGCAGAGGCAATGTGATGATCAAGACTGCTTCAGGTAACAAAGTAATCTCTGATGTACTCTTTGTACCTGAAATAGATCAGAATTTGTTAAGTGTTGGACAACTGGTAGAAAAGGGTCAGTCACTTACTTTTGAGAATGGTTCCTGCATTGTTAGAGACCCTTATGGTCAGAAACTGATCACAGTAGCAATGATAGACAGGAGCTTCATGCTTGTTGTGAATATGCTTGAGAAGAAGGCCTACACAAGTTTGGCTGATAGCACTAGCCTGTGGCATAAAAGGCTAGGCCATGCTAGTTATAAATCATTAGATTTGATGAATAGATTGAATTTGGTTAATGATTTGTGCAAAGTTGAAGTTAAGGAGTCTATTTGTGAAGTCTGTCAGTTTGGTAAACAAGTCAGACTACCCTTTCCAGTTGACAAAGCATTTAGAGCTCGAGAAAAGCTTGAACTGGTTCACTCTGACATCTGTGGACCAATGAGGACTCCTTCCTTGAATGATAGCAGGTATTTTATGCTATTTATTGATGATCCGACTAGATTCTGCTATGTTTATTTCTTGAAGCAGAAATCTGAAGTCTTTGAAGCCTTCAACAAATTCAAGACTTTAGCTGAAAATCAAACAGGTTGCAAAATTAAAGCCTTGAGAACAGACAATGGCTCAGAGTATCTATCTGACAAATTTCAGAAGGTATGTGAGAAAAATGGGATCCATCACCAACTCATCACAATGTATACTCCTCAGCAAAATAGAGTATGTGAAAGAAGAAATAGAACAGTGATGAACATGGCCAGGTGTCTACTATTTGAAAGCAAGTTACCAAGCAAGTTTTGGGCTGAGGCAGTCAATACCTCAGTGTATTTGCTTAACAAACTGCCAACACAAGCAGTGAAGGACATGACACCTTTTGAAGCATGGCATGGACTTAAGCCTAATGTTTCACATTTGAAGGTGTTTGGTTGTGTCTGCTATGTTCTTATTCCAGTAGAAAAGAGAACTAAGCTGGAAAGAAGAGTTGTTCCAGGGATATTTATTGGTTACAATAATACAAACAAGGGCTATAGGGTGTTTGATCCAGCAACAAAGAAAGTCTTGGTAAGTAGAGATATCAGATTTAATGAAGAGAGGTTTAGAATTGGAATGATTCAAGCACAAGTCAATTTGAGGAAGATCATCTAGACAGTAGCCTTAAAATAGCTGAAGCTGAGCCTAGCAATGAAGATGTTGATAATAGTCCTACAAAAGGTACAAGGACTATTGCAGACATCTATCAAAGATGTGATGTTACAATAGTTGAACCTTCAGATTTTGAGGAAGCTGCCAAGGATAAGCAGTGGAAGAGGGCAATGGAAGTTGAATTGGAGATGATTCACAAGAATAATACATGGGAGTTAGTAGACAGACCAGCTCATAAGAAGGTGATTGGTGTAAAATGGGTGTTTAGGGCCAAGTACGATGCAGATGACTCCTTGAACAAGCACAAAGCAAGGCTCGTGGTCAAGGGTTACAGTCAGCAATATGGGGTAGACTTTCTAGAAACGTTTGCTCCTGTGGCCAGATTGGATACCATTAAACTGTTATGTGCTATAGCTACTTAAAAACGATGGAAGCTTCATCAGTTAGATGTCAAATCAAATTTCTTAATGGCCTTAAAGAGGAAATTTTCATCGAGTAACCAGATGACTTCAAGATAGAAGGACATGTAGACAAGGTCTACAGGTTAAAGAAGGCTTTGTATGGCCTGAAACAGGCACCAAGAGCCTGATATGACAGGATAGACACTTACCTGTCTAGGCTCGGGTTTGAGAAGAGTGTCAGTGAAGCTACACTCTATGTAAAAAGATCAGAAGAAGAAACCATGCTGATTATATCCCTCTATGTCGATGATTTACTTGTAACAGGCAGCAAATATGAATTAATCTCTGAATTCAAGGTGCAAATGCAACAAGTTTTTGAAATGACAGATTTGGGGGTCATGACATACTTCCTTGGAATGGAAGTAAGTCAATCTGATTATGGCATCTTCATCAGCCAACATGCCTTTGCATCAAAGATCCTCAGCCGATTTTGTATGCAAAATTGTAAGACAACAAGACACCAAGAGCACAAAAGAAAAAGTCGACCAAAGAGTGGAGATCATGCAAGGGTAGATGAGAAAGAATATCGAAGCTTGGTGGGTTGTTTGCTATATTTGACAGCAACCCGACCAGACATCACTTATGGTGTTAGTCTCCTATCAAGATTTATGCACTGCTGTAATGTTGTTCACTTCAAGGCTGCTAAAAGGATACTCAGATATGTCAAAGGGACTTTGAGACATGGAGTTAGATTTGAAAGCAAAAATGAACTCAAACTAACAGGGTATTCTGATAGTGACTGGGCAGGCTCGTTAGATGACATGAGGAGTACCTCTGGTTAATTTTTCACACTTAGCTTAGGTGTATTTTGTTGGAGTTCCAAGAAGCAACAGACTGTTGCTCAATCTACAGCAGAGGCTGAGTACATTGCAGCATCTGCAGCTGTTAATCAAGCCATTTGGCTTAGAAAACTCTTATGTGATTTGAATGAAGAACAGACAAAGCCAACTAAAATCTTGGTCGACAACCAATCAGCAGTTGCCATAGCCAAGAATCCGCTGTTTCATGGCAAGACAAAGCACTTTAAGATCAAATTTCACTTTGTCAGGAAGTCTGAACAGTTTAGAGAAGTCAGCCTTGTTCATTGTAGCTCACAAGACCAATTGGCAGATATTCTAACCAAGCCTCTTGGTACATTATGGTTTGAATTTTTGAGGGACCTTATTGGTGTTTGTTGCATAAAGTCCAAGGAGGAGTGTTAGACTTTTGGCCTGCAATGCAACAGCAAACAAGCAAGCAGCAGGAGCAGTGGAGCTGAACCTAGTGCAACAGCTATATTTTGTTCATTTTGATTGATTTACTCCTATGAAGCTAAGCTTAATTCTTGTGCAATGTAATAGCTAAGCTTATAGGTTATAATGTTTGATTTAAATTGATGTAATGGCTGGTGTATTAACTATTATTTTATGTATAACTTAAGCTTGTATTAGTCATAGTTTAGTGGGAGTGGTTGGTTCACTAGGCCATAGTCTTTTTGACTATTCAATCTTTGTATTTTATGTATATATTTGCATATCAATGAAATGGTTGACAAGTTTTAACCATTAACTTGAGTGTTCTAAGTTTGTTGTTGTTTTCTCCTCTTCTTCTTTTGTTTTCACATGAAACCACATGCACATTAAGTGCATGGTGCATATTAAGTTGCTGCCAATGTCTCAACAGAAAGCGGAACCGAAACAGAAATCTGTAAAAGTACGAAAATATGTCTGTCCAGTCCATTGCTGATTCATCATTGATGTCTTCATTTTTTTTGTTCGAACATTTTGTGCAGCCTGTAATATTGACAAGCAACACATAACTAGACAAGATTGTAATAAAAATCACCGTAAACAATCACCATATGATCTTTAAGTTCCATAAACAATCACCGGATCTGAGGTTTCTGCCTTAGAGTTTGCTTGAAGAATTGGCGGCCCAGGGGTAAGTAGCTTATAAAATGGTTCACACTATTTTTTTAGAATCCTTGACCTTGAGGGGAGTTATAGTCAAATGCTGAAAAGAAAATGGATCTCTTTTATAATCAACAAATCACAAATCCCGGAACCTTCAACATCAAGAAAAGAAAATATATGTTGAAACATTTTATTAGGAAAAGTGAAGAGTTCATACGAACTGGATTGTTGGGAACATTGCCTTCTGGTCTAAAAATTGCTGCAGTTTAGCTCCCCACAATCAAACAAACATAAGCTCAATCAGTAAACAAGTATAAAACTGAAAAGCATTAAAATCCCATCGTTATGGCGATGTCAAGAACACCATATGGGCGAAAAAAGAATCAGAAAACTCACAGTTTTTCATGGTTTGGATCGTCCTCCTCAGCCATGATTGCCTTCAAAAGGAAAGAAAACAAAACTCTTCACTTTTACTGTAAAAACAAGAAAAAGAAAAGAACATCAAAGCATTAAGCGGACGGCGTTGGTAATAAGAGTTATGGAGAAAGAAGAGAGTACCCACATGCAGATTAAGCCTTAAGGATCAGTTGAAATCAAAATGAACGAACAAAGAAAAGGGGAAGTTGGGTCTTCAAAATTAACAAGAAGAACAAAGAAGAGTCCAGGGGAATGCATACATATATATATCCAGAGGTGGCTAGGCAGTAAGTGACAATACCATGCATAAGAAAACCAAAATATAATGAAATGGAGTGAAGCAAATATTGCTTCAAGCCAGATGACTTAGCAAGTTATGTTTGTACATTCAAGAATCAAGCAAGTTATGTTTGTAGATTCAAGAATCAAGAATGATTATCTATCTGACTGTTACAAGTATTTAAACATGCAGTAAACAGAATAACAAACTCAACTAACTGTAATTACAGATTTCATTAGGATCATATATATATATTTCCATAGTAGCTAACCCAATTTAGCCGAATATAATGGTGAAAGATGGCATGCCAATATGTTTCTTGTTGATGTCACTTGGGAAATGGTTGGCAGATCAGAGTGTGATTATGCGGCAGTAAAGGTGATGCTTAGATCTACTGCACCTGGTACTGGAGTGATTCCAGGAGGAGCTGTACGACAATGATGGGTGTCGAGAACGCATTGCGAAACCAACTTTTAAGTTAAAAGTCCAGCAATGCCTTGTAGCGCAGAAAATGCCAAGAACGAGAGATTCTCATGGAAGAGCCTTTGTAATGCAGCTACAGTACATGAGGCTTTTGTAATGTAAGTCAACCTCTTTGCCATCTTAAAAGTTTGTTTTCCATTAATGTTACTTTGAGCTTTTATTAGAATTTTTCCTTTTCCTATTCCTTTTCATATATTTACAGGTGCATGTCCAAACTCAAGTACTTGAAAACTTGCCATATATCCTGACGTTGGCTGACAACCTTTACAATCAAGTCCCTTTTGCAGGCATTAAAACTCTTGGTTGTTGACAGTAAAACTTGACATTATAGAGATATACAAGCATCAACACTGCATAAACCAACCATGAATAGAGCAACCATAATCCTGTTGGTGTGGGGATAAAAATGTACTTAAAAGAAATTAACAATCGCTTCAATGCGCGTATCAATTCTACTTTCTTTAAGATATTATTTTCTCCCACCTATATTATGGTGTGCAAAAGGGTTACTATAGGGAGATATCCTAAAGGTGACACGAAAGCTAGGGTTTTTATTTTATTTGACCTTTACTGTCATTAGATTTAGCGGTTGAAATGCAAAATTTTTGAGATAAATGCAACTAGTTAGCGGCATAAAATTGAGGATTTAGGGAGGGGTGAAACGACGTTGTTTCAATGGAAAGTTTTTGTGGCGTTTTCCCAAAAAACGTCACTGTTGTGCAGTTTTAATTTTTTTCATTTTTAATATATATTTTTTTATTTTTTTCTTTCAAAACTTTTGTAGTGAGATTATCATTTTTTGGAATTTTTATTTTTAAAAAATTTTGAATATTAAATTTTTTAATTGAAATATGGACTAAAATATTAAATATTAAATTTTTAAGTTTTAATTTTTTAATTTTTAAATTTTAGATTTTAATTTTTTTTGAAAATTTTTATAATTTTTAAATTAACATATAAAAAATAGTATTATGTCATGTGAATTACCTTAAATTAAATTATTATTTTAAAAAAAATAGTTCACCTCAAGTTTTTAAATAACTTAAATAAAATTATTACTTTAAAAAAATAAAGTTGAACTGATATTTTTTTAAACGAAAATAATGACTAAAACTTTTTAAGTTTTTAAACATAACAATTTATATGACAATTTATATGTATTTCATTTTTTTAATTTTATAAACTTTTTATTTTTTGACTTTTACTTTTTCTTTATTTTTTGAATTTTTTAAAAAATTTCATCATTTAACAAATATCAAGTAAACCTTAAATCCTAAACCGTTTAATATATGTAAAGTTTATCTATTTATCTCTTAAATAATTTAAACTAGAATCATAATTTTAATATATTAAAATTAATATTATCTCTTTTACAATTATATAAGAAATTTTTTAACATATAAATTAAAAGATACTAATTAATCTAAACCCTAAACCCCTATCCTCTATTTCATAAACCCTAAATCATAAAACATAAACCCCTAACCCCTACCCCTTAACCTATTAACCCCTAATCCTTAACCATTAACCCTAACTCTTAACCCATAAAACCCTAACACATCCCCCTTAAACCTTAAACCACAAACCATAAACCATAATCCCTAAACATTAAAATAGTAACTCCTAAACCTTACACCAACTAAGAGACCACTTTCAATGGGTTAAAATAAAAAACACTCCTTAAAACATTTTGAAAAGCCCAGATTCTTAAGTACAACAAACTAAGATCATCTCATCACCTTTCCAGAAATAGATACACAATCCTCAACCAAAAATTGGGAATCATTGGGTAGAAACTTCTACATGTTCACTAAGTCTTTCTTTATGTACCCTTGTCCAACGCTCATGTGGGACATATGGACAAAGATATGATTTCCAAATGTCCTCCAACTACATAGAAAAATGGCAAAAATTCAGACCATACCCGTCTCATATACATACACATATCTAACATTCACACTCCAATTCAATAATGTAGCTATTAACCTACCCCATTAATCAGGACCATATACAAGTAGTTCAACATTAGCATGAACATATCCATATCCAAATATGTATGGAACACAATTTTTAAAAAAAATTTAAAAATAAAAGAGACCCTCTACTAAACATGCAACAAGAATCATTCTTATACCCCCAAGAAAGGAAATTTACTCAATTGTTTCATTTAAACACTCATGTGATGTCTAACATATGGACGAAGATATGACATTGAAAGATCGTTCGACTATTGGACCATACCCGTCTTATATACATACGCACATCATTTACATAAAATAAAAAATCCATGAATGTATGATATACATTTACATATACATATACATGAAGTAAACCAAGGCAAACACTGCATGCATGTCATGCATGTCTTCTTAAATAAAGCAGATACACAGTATTCATCTCTTGTTTTTTTTAACACTGAATGAATTAAAACCAGATAAAAGGCCAAGCTAACCTTCACCATGATGTCCAGTGGTAACAATAGGAACAAAGAAAAGTTTGGGGGGATGCATATACATACTCACTTATTATCTATATGACAGTTACAAGTATTTAAGCATGCAGTAAACAGAATAACCGACTCAACTAACTGTAATTACAGATCACTCATTAGGATCATATATATATTGACATAGTAGCTATCTCAATTTAGCCTAATATCATGATGAAAGATGGCATGCCAATATGCTCTTTGTTGGTGTCATTGGAAAATGGTTGGAAGATCGAGGGGTGATTATGGAGCAGTAAAGGTTATGCTTAGACCTACTGCACCTAGTACTAGAGTGATTGCAGGAGGAGCTCTGCGACAATAATGGGAGTTGAGACCGCATTGGGGAAATGCCAACAATGCCAGAGCAACAGTTGTTGTGCAGAAAATGAAGCAGTTTCCAGAGGTAGCTCGAGAGCGAAGGGTTCCTATGGAAGAGATGTGGAAATGATGATCATGGAAACAACTCCAGCATTTCCCTCATTCTCCTTTGTAATGCAGATATAGTGCATGACAGCATGAGGCTTCTATAATGTCAGTCAACCTCTTTGCCTTCTTAAAAGTTTGTTTCCCATTAATGTTACGTTGAGCTTCTATTAGAAAATTTCCTTTTACCTCTTTATATATTTTCAGTTTCTAAACAAGCTGCCATTAAAGAAATTAATTCCTTGTGTGCTTCAACTTTTCCATGTTTTATTGGTCTCAAATGGATTCCATGGTTCAAGGTGACTGACAAAATTTGAACATTTAGATCTCAATAGAAAGGAATACCACACCACTACTCACTTGCATTCTTGTGTATCATCAAAAATGGCTGGCAGATGAGATTGCAAAACAATAAGAAATTGTTGGGATTTGACAAAGAAATTATTTAATATATAAATTTAAAAACAATCAGTCATATATACCAAAAAAAAAACTTTAGAATTATTTAAAAAAAACTTTAGAATTATTTGCAGCGTTTTTCAAAAAGCGCCGCTAATGGTCAACTTATAACGGCGTTTTTCAAAAAAGCGCCGCTAATGTTCAACCTATAGCGGTGTTTTTTAAAAAGCGCCGCTAGTGCTCATTCTATAGCGGCGTTTTTCAAAAAGCGCCGTTAATGCCTTTAAAGCTCAACAAATTTTTTGCGGCGTTTTTCAGAAAGCGCTAAAAACGCCGCTAAAAACCTATTTTGCTGTAATGACTACACTAAAGCTGATTAATCAGCTCTATCAACATCTTTACACCATAAAGTATCAGCCTAACATAATCCAAAATGAACTAAACTAAGTTACTGTTTGAAGGTGGCAGTTTCAGCAGCAACAAGCAAGCTGCATAATATAAAGGACCCAATCCTTCAAAGTACTATCCAGATTGATCCTATCATGAGCAGAAACATAAGATAATAAAGGACCTACATCAGGAATCCAATTGTCTTTCCATCCACGAATTGTAGAAACATTTCCAATAGACCACATGATGTTCTCACGGAGAAGAGGCCACACTTTAGATAAGGTTTTCCATAAATGTGAACTCTGACTTTTATGAATAGTTTCAGGGAGCTGATCCCTCCAACCATACTTCGATCGAAGCACTTGCACCAATAATGCGTCTTCCCTAGAGACGAGATTGAAGCTAATCTTCATAAGCACTTGCACCCATATTTCTCAATGAAGAGATTTTCATTGAACAGCCTGAAGGTTTCAAGATTCCTTGTAACACCCCTTACCCGAGACCGTTGCCGGAGTCGAGCACGAGGCATTACTAAACTTTACTACTAATTCGGCATAAAATTTAAAACTGCCCATCTGCGACATTGTCACTAAAATATTTATATCTGGAGCTACGGGACTCCAAATTAAGATCCGTTAATTTTCCCTGAAACTAGACTCATATATCTTTTTACTATATTTTTTCCAGAATTTTTGGTATGGCCAATCAATACCAGATTTTCCTTAAAGTTTCCCCTGTTTCACTGTTTGACTGTTCTGACCTCTCTTCACTACAAATCAAATTACTCTTCGTACAGAATTCATATGACCTTTTTATTTATTTCATTTGAAAATAGACTCATTCAGGATTCCATACATATAAATTTTAATCCATAATTATTTTCGTGTAATTTCTAATGATTTTTCAAAAGCAGAACAGGGGATCACGAATTCATTCAGAACCTGTTTCACTAAAATTTAAATATCTCATTATTTCCATTTCTTTTGCTTACTATATTTCTTTTATATGAAAATAGACTCAAAGAGTTTTCAATTCATATCTTATTCACTTTCTAATTATATTTCTTCTATTTTTGGTGATTTTTCAAAATCACATTACTGCTGCAATTCAAAAACTGTTTCATTGCAAAATATTATCAACTAGTTTATAACATCTTTACTCCATCTCATTTAAACTCTATACATGCCATATAAATCTTCAAACATAAAACAAAAGCTACCGGAATTGATCTGGATAGTGAGCTTTCTTTGTGATGATCCGATCTACCAACTTCTCTTTAATTCAATCTACATAAAAATATCAAACACACACGAGTAAGCTTGATGAAGCTTAGTAAGTTCATTGGTTTAAAAGTAACTTACCACACATAATATTTCCAAAACAATAACAAAATATTTACTAAAGTTCCTGCCATCCACAACCATTGTTAAAATACTTCACATAGTTGAGCTCAACATTAACAACTACTCAATCTCTTCCATTTGATTCACTCATTTTATATTACTACTTATCAAATTAGGAAACGTCTTACGAATTTGAGTACGTCGTTGCTCGCCACACGCTTTCACAACTCAGTATGGTTAATACCATACCTACATTTCACAACTCGGTATGGTTGATACCATACCTACATTTCATATCTCGGTATGGATGATACCATACCTACATTTCATAACTCGGTATGGATGATACCATACCTACATTTCATAACTCAAGTATGGATGATACCATACCTACATTTCACATTTGCCATGGATTAACCATGGTCTTATCCAATCAATTCATCACATGTCACGACACGAGCATTACTCAATTCTGCGTTTTCCTAATTTGAATTACCGCCATTTATTCTTTCATTTTATCATATTTCCCACAATCCCACAGCAAATTCACATTTACAGCACATTATATCTTTCAATCTTTCACAAATAAACATATAAATTCAACCATATGAACTTACCCGGCTGATTTGTAGAAGATTTTGAAATTTAGGGACTACTCTGCAACTTTTTCTTTTCCTCTTTCTTCTTTGGTTTCTTGATCTATAATGTAAAATATTTTCACTCGTTAGCATATATTTCATTTCCATTTCACTTCACAAATTATGCTCTTTAAATTTCAAAATTGCACTTTTACCCCAAAATTTACAGTTTTTACAATTTAGTCCTCATTCAATTCAGCCATCAATTGAACTAATTTTTCTCAATTAACACTTTATTCTATCATTACAAACTATTTCACAACTTTTATATTCTGAATTTCAACAGCAACCTCTAATTCACAACTTTTTCACGATTAGGTCCTAAATATCATTTCCTATCAAAATCACTTAACAAAACCACCTTAATATGAAATTAAAATTTAATTTTCATAATAATTCATCATAAACTTCCATTTCTCAGCAAGGGTAACTTTTAATTTTACCCACCAAATCAAAAACTAATGAATTCTATAAGTGGATCTAGTTGTAAAAGTCATAAAAACATAAAAATTATCAAGAAAAAGCATGAATTAAACTCACATGGTGTAAAACTATGAAAACCAGCTTCCTCCAGACTTCTTATGGTGTTTTGGCTGAGAAAATATGAAGATATCTCTAGATTTTTCAACTTTGTTTTTATTATACATGTTAAAATTATTAAATTTCCAATTTTGCCCTTATTTCCCTTATCTTTCTGGTGATTTTCTTCACTTTGCCGTCCAGCCTTTTCACCTTTAGGTTTAATTATCCTTTAAACCCTCCTTCTTTTAACACCTGAGCTATTTAATTCTTCTAGTAATTTTACATTTGTTACAATTTAGTCCTTTTTATTAAATTGACTACCCAAACATTTAAATTTCTCAACCAAACTTTAATACTAACTTAATAACACTCCATAAATATTTCTAAAAATATTTATGGCTCAATTTTCAAATTTGAGGTCTCG
Source organism: Gossypium bickii (assembly GCA_025503065.1). Classification (NCBI taxonomy): domain Eukaryota; kingdom Viridiplantae; phylum Streptophyta; class Magnoliopsida; order Malvales; family Malvaceae; genus Gossypium; species Gossypium bickii. The sequence goes on along the minus strand of CP106714.1, from coordinate 1,177,661 downwards.
ATACCTCGTTTTTGACCTATTTGACCTAGTAAATTCTTTTAATTCACCAAATTCACCAATCCACAAATTCTTCTAAATTCTCACTTGACTCAAAAATTTTAAATTACTTTCTTACTCAATTTTACCTGTCGAATTTAGTGAACTCATATCACCATTTCTGACACCACTGAAAATTAGGCCGTTACATTCCTAATGAAGAACACAGAGTCTATAGGCTCAAGAAGGCCTTGTATGGCCTAAAACAGGCTCCAAGGGCCTGGTATGACAGGATGGATGCCTACTTGTCTAAGCTCGGGTTCACAAAGAGCATAAGTGAGCCTACTCTGTATGTTAAAAAGGCTAGAGAGGAGACCTTGCTGATTGTTTCTTCGTATGTTGAGAAGGGAGATTGGAGTTTGCTGCCTCATTGCCAAGGAGGAGTGTTCGAAGGTGGCAATTTCAGCAGCAACATGCAAGCTGCCATGCAACCATGCACAAGCAGGCAAGTGACCGAGCAGTCCAACAGAAGCAAACTTTTGTCCACTATGTAATTAGTTAAATTAGTTCATGTGATAGTTGACTTTAGTTGTCACATTGTAACTTTTTGTATTAGCTAAGGATTAGTCATGTACTTAGCTAATTTGGCAGGTATTAGGTACTCATTATGCTGATTTAACAGCTTAGCTACTTGCACAAGCAAGCTTTATTTTCTTTCAATGTAAATTAGCTACTTAAGTTGATGTATTACTTTCTTTTTCAAGAAATGAGAGTTGTTAGCTTGTTCTCTCAATTTCTTCATTCATTTTTGCTTCTGTTTTTAAGCTTTCAAACATCAATTTTTCTGTTTTTGTTACTTTAAAGACTCAAAAGGAAGAAAATGAACACTTAGCTCACATGAAATAATGGCGATTGCATGGCCACCTTGCTGCTTCACGTGCTGCCTTGTTGCTGCTGCATGGGCTGCATGGAAGACCAAATTCTAACAGTTTCTTCACTGGCATCTTCTTTAGACAGTGAAATGATTGCCTCTACAAGCCATGATGAGTTGATTAAGCTATGGAAATAAAGCAGCCTCTCCATCAGAAATCATGCATTTGCTTGGATCAGAGCCATGTGTACATATGGAGCATTTTTGGATGAAGTTAATGGCAACCGCAGCCAAAAATAAACAGTCAAGTGTATACATAGACTAAAATGCTGGTTTTGTTTTCTGTTAATGGCTTTGGTAATGTAAGTCAGCCAACAAGATTTGAGCATCTCTTTAACTTGTCGATTATAAAAGTTATGTTACTCTGAGCTTCTATTAGAAAATTTCCATTTTCTTTTCATTTCTTGTTTCTGATGTTTGTAAAACTGAATTTCTTGAGAACTTGCCATTGATTACATAAAAATCAAGTCCCTTTCGTAGGCAATAGACTCTTTAGTTGCTGACTGTTACTTTTAAGGAAATTTAGAACTTGACATTATAATGACATACAAGCATAAACACTGCATGAACCAACCCAACCATAAATAGAGCAGCCATGGTTATTCCCCCTAAAAGCTTCATTATTGTCAAAAGAAATCAGCAATGATCTTTCATTTCTCATGTAAAAGAAAAAGGATCCAAGTCCAAACGACTAGGCAACAAGAAAACAGAAAACAAAAACCAGCATTTTAGTCTATTGCCATTAACTTCATCCAAAAATGCTCCATATGTACACATGGCATGATTTCTGATGGGGAGCTTCTTTATTTCCATAACTTAATCAAGTCATCACGGCTTATAGAGGCAATCATTTCAGTGTCTAAAGAAGATGCCAGTGAAGAAACTGCATCCATGTGTGCTTCAACTTTCCATGTTTTATTGGTGTCTAATGGATTCCATAGTTGAAGTGACTGACAAAATTTGAACAATTAGATCTCAATAGAAAGGAATATCATCACACCATGACTGACTTGCATCTTGTGTATTTCAGATATCAACAATGGCTTGTATATCTGATTGCAAAATAATGAGGAAATAAAACAGTATCTGATAATAAATATTCTTAAGACACTTTACCTGCTCGGCACCAATGACCCAGTGAAGCCAATACCTTGGATGGAATGTGCAACACTGGAATTTGTTGTCTGTTGCACGCAATTCAAGCAAGCAGTTGTGCTGAAACACTGACCACAATCTTGCACTGTCTTCACTGATGGAGGCAATATATATGCCGTTTGGATCCCAACAAATTGACTGAACTTCATTTTCATGTCCCTGAAAAACAAAATATTAACATTTGTTCAGACATGCAATGACACAAATAGACTATGTTACTTGGAACTCTGGGGTGACTGTCGGGTACGGATATGTGTTTGACATGAATAGACGATATATTATTAGATGCAAATGAGTGCTATAATAGCATCCAAATCAATTCAACCTCGAAACGGGCACAGATCTTGCTGGTCTCAACATCAATTAGGTTGACAACATTGTCTGAACAAGTTGCAAGAAACCTTCCAAAGAGAGGCTGGAATCTGACTTGTTTACTAGCTCCCTGCAATCACCTCACACAAGGATATATAGGTAAGCAAAATTAGGGATCAGTCCTTTATCGTCTATGAGATATTTTAAGGTTAAAATATGCCTGTAGTCCCTATACTTAATTTTTGAGAAGTACAGGGACTATAGACACATCTTAACCATATTCTAATAGATGCTATCTGACCTGAAAGATATGAATACAAGAACCTCGGCTGATATCCCAGAACCTAATCTCATCAATCCCGTCAGAAGAACAAAGGAGATTCTCCCTTTTAGGATGGAAATCTAATGACAAGACCTGGTTGATATGCTCCTCAAGCCTTACAGGAGGTCTCCCACTCTGCCATATGAAGACATGTCATCAAAAGGAAAGTAAATGCTGTAGTACACTCATTATGTTACTCGGACTAGGATCTAAGCGTCGGGCCAAGGTATGTTTAGTTCTTTTTGAATATTTTAGAAAAATATTAAATAAATATCTGAAGTTACAAGAAAAACATTGTTACTTTAGGATCTTCCCATATTAGCACAGTCTTGTCATAGGAAGATGTTGCAACTATGTGTGAATTTGGTCCAAATCGGACGTCAGTAATGGGAAGAGAATGGCCTGTCTTACTTCCAATAATAGAACGATGCTTCATGTCCCAAAAGACGACCTACCAGAAGAAAAAGTGAAATTAGCTTTGAACTTATACAATTAGATGTTGTGTAAGAAAAAAGAAGCTAATACTACACATTAATACCACCTTTTCAGGCTCTGCTGTAGCTAGGAACTTCCCATCTGAGGAGAAATGGCTGCAGAACGTTTCCTTCTTTCTTTTAAAGGGAGGCAACCAACCCCTACTAAGGAGAAGCCTACACCATGGATGACCAATCCATTATTAGGGACTCAAGTGTAAGTCTCAAATAAAGATACATGACTATGTGTAGTTTCTTCTGTTAGTTTTTGACAGAATTACCGTTATTTTCTCGTTCACCGGAATAATAGTAAGTGCTTGGTTTATTACCCTGCAGATGAACATATCATTACAGTTATGATACTTTCTACTGACATTGAATTTGCTATCTTCTTCTTCTATGACTGATCACATATTACTGATCTCAGTTTCGATGATGCTCTTTGGTTTGCATCGTTCAGTTCATCACAAATCAGTCACAAATGAGGAAAACAACTATGATGGTTTTCATATGAGAGTGAAAGGCATTTTAACAAATAAAACTGCTTATTAACAGCAGCATGAAATATGTTGCTTCAACTTTTCATTTTCCTCAAGCACTCGTGTTTGGACATGAGTATTCAGATATGACCCTCCAAATACCCTTTTGAATACATAGAAAAACCTAAATGTGTCCGAAACTTGTATCTACAATAAGGGCTTAAACAGCTATAAAATCAAAACAAAGAAAACCTAGTGCCTGTAAGGTGCTCCTGCAAAAAGATAATCAAAACAAAGAAACCTCGTGACTGATCGCATATTACCTGATGTTGCTGTAGCATATCATCTGTGTTTTGATGTTCTTCGATTTGCATCATTTCTTTACTCGTCTGATTCATCGCAAATCAGCCATTAATGAGGAAAAGGACTATGATGGTTTTCACAAATTAAGAAGCATATAGCACAACATGACCTTAATTTCCTCAAACAATCACCTGAGCGAGGTTTCGCCTCGAGAATACTTTTTTAAGAATTATGTCGAACATGCTGACCACCATTCTTTTAAGATACCTTGGGATGGTCAATCTCTGGAAAAAAAAAAAAAAAAAAAAAGAAGATGTCTTTTATAATCTACAAATTACAAGATTTATAGAAAATGTGAACATTTTAAATAATCTCAAGAAAAAAAATTGGAACTCCTAATGCTTTCTTGCGTTGGAAGAAACAAAAGATTGAAGGGTGAAGACATGGTTGAAAAAAGTACATGCGTAGATTTCAACACCACGAATGAAATTGTTGGGAACACAGCTTCTCGTCTGAGAGATGCAGCGATTTCATGCATATTGTTCTTAATGAAGTAATCGTGCATGTAAAGGTGGAGCCTTTAGTAAGAACAACCAAACAAACATACATTCAATTAGTAAATTAGTATAAAACTAAAAGCTTTAAAAACCAATGATTATGGCAATGTCAAGAACACCAAGAATCGAAAAACTCAATGATATTTCACCATTGTCCTGACCGTTCTCCTCAAGCCATGATTACCTTGTAAAAGAGAAGAGAACAAAAGAATCGAAACGAAAGAACAAAGAAATGGGGAAGTTGGCTCAAGAGGAACAAAGAAAAGTTTGGGGTATATATATATATAAATGTTATATGGTGTAATTTGAAACAAATTTTATAAATAATAAAAATCTAATGAAAATTATGCATAAAATATACCAATGTATGCAAGGAAATTAAAATCCATATAAAGTTCCAAAATAAATAATGTGTACATAGTAAAATGTCAGTAATTTAAAAGAATATAGGTAACTTAAATTATAATATACAAAAGAATGTATAAATGTATAAAAAATAATTTAAAGTATGTACCAAAAAATATATTTACATATACGAATAGAAAAATCTATATGATATGAAATTAATAATATACAAAATAATTTGAAATATAATATATTGATTTAAAGATAATAGTATATAAAATAAAAATATATATATATATATATAGGTTTTTATAAAACGAACATTATACCAATCAGTAAACACAAGGTGTAAGAGCCCAATTTTGTGAGGCTAAAATAAACCAAAATAAGCAAACCAAAAACCAAAATAAAATAAAGTCTATTTTTAGTCCATTACAACATTTGGCCCAAAAATCAATTTACAAAGCCCAATAAATGTTGACCCACTACCTAAACTAACCACCACCCAAATGCAGACCCAAACTACCCTGAAACCCATTACACCCAAAACGGACAAATCCCCTAAACAGACCTGATACCTAAGCTTGTGACCCACTAGCCTAAGCAAATACACGGCCCAAAGCGCCCAGGTCCCTAAACAGAAGCCAGAATGGCCTAGGGTTTTCTGAAACCCTAGGCGCCGCAAACAAGGGCCATTCAAATCGTCGCGCTGCAATGACGGAAGCTCGATCGTCGCGTCACAGCCTCCAGCCTTCGCGTCGCAGTTTCGTCTGGCTTTCGATCATGCCTTGATCGCCGCCAGATTCTCCGTCAATAACCTACAAAAAAGGAAAAGAAATATGACAGCAAAAGGAAAGAAATCGCAACAAAGATGTCAAAATTTTTTTTTCCTTTTTTTATGTTTCATTTTGAAGGCTATAAATGCTTTGTAAAAAACCTGTAAAATAGACACTTTGGAGAATACAAAGAAACGGAGATATATCGAAATAAAAAGACAAAAATTTTGAGTAGAAGGTGATTTTCTTATTATTTTGTTTATCTTCATATTTACATTATTCTCTCTGCACAAATGCTAAAAAAGGAAAAGGCAAGAAGGTTACCTGCTTTTTAGTTTCAAAACGGAGGGGTTTGGCTCCCCGATCGCCGTCCACGACGGCGCGTGGAGTACGTGGCCTGTGAAGATCAATGGTCGTTCCAAGCAGAAACGAGAGGAGCGTCAGAGCATTTTCAAAACTCTTTTTCAAAACAGAGTAAAAATGAATTTTTACGGTTTAAAATTGGATTATATATTAATAATAAAATTTTGCCATTTTTGCCTAAACCAATAGGCATTGAAACGGCGTCGTTTAAAGGAGAAGATCCGCGCGCGTTTACCCGATCCGGCCCTCGGGATCCACGCGTTTTATAGAAATGGGATATTTTATATTTTGGTCCTTTTGCAATTTAATTAATTTTAATTTAGCTCAATTCGTATTTTTATGTATTTTAAAATTAGCCCTAAAGGTTTGTTCTGGTTCCAATTTAGTCCTCTCGTCCGTTTCGATGGTAAAATCGAACGACGCTGCGTTAAGTAAAGGCTTAATTCCCGTATTAGCCCCTGGGATTTAACGTGTATTTTTATTTTAGTCCTATTAATCTGTTTTAATTAGTATTTGACCCCTGATTCTTTTTATTTATTTTATTTTATTCCTTTTATTATATTTTTATCATTACATAGTATATTAAACTATTTTATTATATTATATATTTTATAATATTTTCCTATATTTTATATGTATTATTTTATTATATATTTAATTATTACTATAAATATTATTTTACTTGTTTAATAATTTATGTAAATTATACTTTTTATATAATATATTATTATGTTACATATATATATATATATTATTTCTAAAACTTTATTTATTTATATTATCTAACCCATTTTATTTATATAGTTTATATTAATGTACTACATATATTCATATATTATTATTTTTATTTAGCTCAAAATTATTTTCATTACATTTTATTTTTATATACTATATTATATTTTTTATTACATAGTATTATATTATATCGCATATTATTTTCTAAAATTTTTATTTTTGTATAAAGTGTATTTATATTTTATAACATGTTTTCACATATATTTTACATATTTATTATCTAGTATTTTTTTTATTGTTTTACATATATTGCTTTATATATTTTATTTATCTATATAATGCCCTTTTATTTATTTATTGTTTTATGATTGCTATAGTGTAGTTATTTTAGTTGTATTTTATATTGTATGCTATTGTCTTATAATCGTTTTTTTTTATATTTGTGTATGATAGTTTATAAATGCGATACTATTACATGGATTAGTGCTCAGAACAAAAATACATTTTTACAAGCTTACTATATTTTAAAATAAGGCAATGTTTTGGTATTTAGAAATTAGGAAATAGTGCCTTAACGTACTGGGTTGCGATTTTCCGTTTGGCTAAATAACTAAATACCCTTTTTAACAAGTTTTGTAAATCATGAGATGACTTTAATTACGAGGGTTTAAAAAATGCCGTGTCCTAACATATTGGATGTGATGTTTATATTCCTCCGGAATAAAAGAAATCTCAAGTTTCAAAATAAAAAACCTATTCTTGGGAATTCAAAATGTTTTGCCTTAACTTATTGGGTTCGATATTTTGTGTCTCGAGGTAGGAATTTCTCAAAATAAAGACGAGTTTAATTTCAAAGTCATGAGGTGCTATACCTTAACTTATTGGGTAAAGTACTCTATTTCTTTGGGATAAGTAAGTCTTGGCTTTCTTTTTAATAAAAGGATCATATTTTGTAATCTTCTTTATTTTCAACATGGGGACACGATTTTATCGATTTGGTACCAATTTTTGGGCGTTATGAGGGTCCTCACCCTTCCTCATACGTAACCGACTCCCGAACCTATTTTCTTGTTTTTGTGGACCAAAATTGAATATTTTCAAAATAAAACACTTTACAAGGTGATCCAATCATACCTAAGTAAAAAAAAGGATTGGTGGCGACTCCGGTTTTCGTTTTTAAAGTTGATCCCCATTATTTTATAAACTCGATTTTAAAATGATTTGGACAACTGGCGACTCACTGGGGGACACAAGAGAGTCGGTAGTAAAAATTGATAATTTCATGTCTTTTGTTTGAATTTAAAATTCGATTTTAAAAATATGATCCCTTTATTGCATGTGGTCTTAAATATATTGCATTTTGGTATGACAACAAAGATTAGCATTTAACCAAATATGTAAGGGATCAGAAAAAAACCTGGATTGCTTCTCCTGAGGGACCACAAGTTTCCAAGCATCCTTGGCCGTCGAACAATCGCGAAGTACATGCATGATGTCTTCAAGACTGTGTCCACATCTTGGACAGGCACTACTTTGTGCAATTCCTCTTCTAAATCTTTCTGAATTAGTTAAGAGCCTCTGTTTGGCTACAAGCCAAAGGAACGTTCGGACTCTCTGAGGTCCTTGATATTTCCAGATGCTCTTCCAAAAATCATCCTTAAAATTCCACGAGTTCTTTTTGAGTGTCCAATAAGCGCTACGGATAGAAAAAGAATCGGATCCCGAACGAGCCCATATAATTCTATCTTCGCCACCATCAGGATGGAGTGGGGGGATACTGACTATGCGCTTCAACATGTCCTCAGATAGCCAAATACTAAGCATATTCACATTCCAAGAGCTATCCTGCATAACCCAATCCTTCAAAGTATTATCCAGATTGATCCTATCATGAGCAGAAACATAAGATAATAAAGGACCTACATCAGGAATCCAATTGTCTTTCCATCCACGAATTGTAGAACCATTTCCAATAGACCACATGATGTTCTCACGGAGAAAAGGCCACACTTTAGATAAGGTTTTCCATAAATGTGAACTCTGACTTTTATGAATAGTTTCAGGAAGCTGATCCTTCCAACCATACTTCGATCGAAGCACTTGCACCAATAATGCGTCTTCCCTAGAGACGAGATTGAAGCTAATCTTCATAAGCACTTGCACCCATATTTCTCAATGAAGAGATTTTCATTGAACAGCCTGAAGGTTTCAAGATTCCTAATGAAGAACACAGAGTCTATAGGCTCAAGAAGGCCTTGTATGGCCTAAAACAGGCTCCAAGGGCCTGGTATGACAGGATGGATGCCTACTTGTCTAAGCTCGGGTTCACAAAGAGCATAAGTGATCAGCCTACTCTGTATGTTAAAAAGGCTAGAGAGGAGACCTTGCTGATTGTTTCTTCGTATGTTGAGAAGGGAGATTGGAGTTTGCTGCCTCATTGCCAAGGAGGAGTGTTCGAAGGTGGCAATTTCAGCAGCAACATGCAAGCTGCCATGCAACCATGCACAAGCAGCAAGTGACCGAGCAGTCCAACGAAGCAAACTTTTGTCCACTATGTAATTAGTTAAATTAGTTCATGTGATAGTTGACTTTAGTTGTCACATTGTAACTTTTGTATTAGCTAAGGATTAGTCATGTACTTAGCTAATTTGGCAGGTATTAGGTACTCATTATGCTGATTTAACAGCTTAGCTACTTGCACAAGCAAGCTTTATTTTCTTTCAATGTAAATTAGCTACTTAAGTTGATGTATTACTTTCTTTTTCAAGAAATGAGAGTTGTTAGCTTGTTCTCTCAATTTCTTCATTCATTTTTGCTTCTGTTTTTAAGCTTTCAAACATCAATTTTTCTGTTTTTGTTACTTTAAAGACTCAAAAGGAAGAAAATGAACACTTAGCTCACATGAAATAATGGCGATTGCATGGCCACCTTGCTGCTTCACGTGCTGCCTTGTTGCTGCTGCATGGGCTGCATGGAAGACCAAATTCTAACAGTTTCTTCACTGGCATCTTCTTTAGACAGTGAAATGATTGCCTCTACAAGCCATGATGAGTTGATTAAGCTATGGAAATAAAGCAGCCTCTCCATCAGAAATCATGCATTTGCTTGGATCAGAGCCATGTGTACATATGGAGCATTTTTGGATGAAGTTAATGGCAACCGCAGCCAAAAATAAACAGTCAAGTGTATACATAGACTAAAATGCTGGTTTTTGTTTTCTGTTAATGGCTTTGGTAATGTAAGTCAGCCAACAAGATTTGAGCATCTCTTTAACTTGTCGATTATAAAAGTTATGTTACTCTGAGCTTCTATTAGAAAATTTCCATTTTCTTTTCATTTCTTGTTTCTGATGTTTGTAAAAACTGAATTTCTTGAGAACTTGCCATTGATTACATAAAAATCAAGTCCCTTTCGTAGGCAATAGACTCTTTAGTTGCTGACTGTTACTTTTAAGGAAATTTAGAACTTGACATTATAATGACATACAAGCATAAACACTGCATGAACCAACCCAACCATAAATAGAGCAGCCATGGTTATTCCCCCTAAAAGCTTCATTATTGTCAAAAGAAATCAGCAATGATCTTTCATTTCTCATGTAAAAGAAAAAGGATCCAAGTCCAAACGACTAGGCAACAAGAAAACAGAAAACAAAAACCAGCATTTTAGTCTATTGCCATTAACTTCATCCAAAAATGCTCCATATGTACACATGGCATGATTTCTGATGGGGAGCTTCTTTATTTCCATAACTTAATCAAGTCATCACGGCTTATAGAGGCAATCATTTCAGTGTCTAAAGAAGATGCCAGTGAAGAAACTGCATCCATGTGTGCTTCAACTTTCCATGTTTTATTGGTGTCTAATGGATTCCATAGTTGAAGTGACTGACAAAATTTGAACAATTAGATCTCAATAGAAAGGAATATCATCACACCATGACTGACTTGCATCTTGTGTATTTCAGATATCAACAATGGCTTGTATATCTGATTGCAAAATAATGAGGAAATAAAACAGTATCTGATAATAAATATTCTTAAGACACTTTACCTGCTCGGCACCAATGACCCAGTGAAGCCAATACCTTGGATGGAATGTGCAACACTGGAATTTGTTGTCTGTTGCACGCAATTCAAGCAAGCAGTTGTGCTGAAACACTGACCACAATCTTGCACTGTCTTCACTGATGGAGGCAATATATATGCCGTTTGGATCCCAACAAATTGACTGAACTTCATTTTCATGTCCCTGAAAAACAAAATATTAACATTTGTTCAGACATGCAATGACACAAATAGACTATGTTACTTGGAACTCTGGGGTGACTGTCGGGTACGGATATGTGTTTGACATGAATAGACGATATATTATTAGATGCAAATGAGTGCTATAATAGCATCCAAATCAATTCAACCTCGAAACGGGCACAGATCTTGCTGGTCTCAACATCAATTAGGTTGACAACATTGTCTGAACAAGTTGCAAGAAACCTTCCAAAGAGAGGCTGGAATCTGACTTGTTTACTAGCTCCCTGCAATCACCTCACACAAGGATATATAGGTAAGCAAAATTAGGGATCAGTCCTTTATCGTCTATGAGATATTTTAAGGTTAAAATATATGCCTGTAGTCCCTATACTTAATTTTTGAGAAGTACAGGGACTATAGACACATCTTAACCATATTCTAATAGATGCTATCTGACCTGAAAGATATGAATACAAGAACCTCGGCTGATATCCCAGAACCTAATCTCATCAATCCCGTCAGAAGAACAAAGGAGATTCTCCCTTTTAGGATGGAAATCTAATGACAAGACCTGGTTGATATGCTCCTCAAGCCTTACAGGAGGTCTCCCACTCTGCCATATGAAGACATGTCATCAAAAGGAAAGTAAATGCTGTAGTACACTCATTATGTTACTCGGACTAGGATCTAAGCGTCGGGCCAAGGTATGTTTAGTTCTTTTTGAATATTTTAGAAAAAATATTAAATAAATATCTGAAGTTACAAGAAAAACATTGTTACTTTAGGATCTTCCCATATTAGCACAGTCTTGTCATAGGAAGATGTTGCAACTATGTGTGAATTTGGTCCAAATCGGACGTCAGTAATGGGAAGAGAATGGCCTGTCTTACTTCCAATAATAGAACGATGCTTCATGTCCCAAAAGACGACCTACCAGAAGAAAAAGTGAAATTAGCTTTGAACTTATACAATTAGATGTTGTGTAAGAAAAAAGAAGCTAATACTACACATTAATACCACCTTTTCAGGCCCTGCTGTAGCTAGGAACTTCCCATCTGAGGAGAAATGGCTGCAGAACGTTTCCTTCTTTCTTTTAAAGGGGAGGCAACCAACCCCTACTAAGGAGAAGCCTACACCATGGATGACCAATCCATTATTAGGGACTCAAGTGTAAGTCTCAAATAAAGATACATGACTATGTGTAGTTTCTTCTGTTAGTTTTTGACAGAATTACCGTTATTTTCTCGTTCACCGGAATAATAGTAAGTGCTTGGTTTATTACCCTGCAGATGAACATATCATTACAGTTATGATACTTTCTACTGACATTGAATTTGCTATCTTCTTCTTCTATGACTGATCACATATTACTGATCTCAGTTTCGATGATGCTCTTTGGTTTGCATCGTTCAGTTCATCACAAATCAGTCACAAATGAGGAAAACAACTATGATGGTTTTCATATGAGAGTGAAAGGCATTTTAACAAATAAAACTGCTTATTAACAGCAGCATGAAATATGTTGCTTCAACTTTTCATTTTCCTCAAGCACTCGTGTTTGGACATGAGTATTCAGATATGACCCTCCAAATACCCTTTTGAATACATAGAAAAACCTAAATGTGTCCGAAACTTGTATCTACAATAAGGGCTTAAACAGCTATAAAATCAAAACAAAGAAAACCTACTGCCTGTAAGGTGCTCCTGCAAAAAAGATAATCAAAACAAAGAAACCTCGTGACTGATCGCATATTACCTGATGTTGCTGTAGCATATCATCTGTGTTTTGATGTTCTTCGATTTGCATCATTTCTTTACTCGTCTGATTCATCGCAAATCAGCCATTAATGAGGAAAAGGACTATGATGGTTTTCACAAATTAAGAAGCATATAGCACAACATGACCTTAATTTCCTCAAACAATCACCTGAGCAGAGGTTTCTGCCTCAGAATACTTTTTAAGAATTATGTCAGAACATGCTGACCACCATTCTTTTAAGATACCTTGGGGATGGTCAATCTCTGGAAAAAAAAAAAAAAAAAAAAGAAGATGTCTTTTATAATCTACAAATTACAAGATTTATAGAAAATGTGAACATTTTAAATAATCTCAAGAAAAAAAAATTGGAACTCCTAATGCTTTCTTGCGTTGGAAGAAACAAAAGATTGAAGGGTGAAGACATGGTTGAAAAAAAGTACATGCCAGAGATTTCAACACCACGGACGAAATTGTTGGGAACACAGGCTTCTCGTCTGAGAGATGCAGCAGTTTCATGCATATTGTTCTTAATGAAGTAATCGTGCATGTAAAGGTGGAGCCTTTAGTAAGAACAACCAAACAAACATACATTCAATTAGTAAATTAGTATAAAACTAAAAAGCTTTAAAAACCAATGATTATGGCAATGTCAAGAACACCAAGAATCAGAAAACTCAACAGTATTTCACCATTGTCCTGACCGTTCTCCGAAGCCATGATTACCTTGTAAAAGAGAAGAGAACAAAAGAATCGAAACGAAAGAACAAAGAAATGGGGAAGTTGGCTCAAGAGGAACAAAGAAAAGTTTGGGGTATATATATATATAAATGTTATATGGTGTAATTTGAAACAAATTTTATAAATAATAAAAATCTAATGAAAATTATGCATAAAATATACCAATGTATGCAAGGAAATTAAAATCCATATAAAGTTCCAAAATAAATAATGTGTACATAGTAAAATGTCAGTAATTTAAAAGAATATAGGTAACTTAAATTATAATATACAAAAGAATGTATAAATGTATAAAAAATAATTTAAAGTATGTACCAAAAAATATATGTACATATATGAATAGAAAAATCTATATGATATGAAATTAATAATATACAAAATAATTTGAAATATAATATATTGATTTAAAGATAATAGTATATAAAATAAAAATATATATATATATATATAGGTTTTTTATAAAACGAACATTATACCAATCTGTAAAACAAGGTGTAAGAGCCCAATTTTGACAGGGCTAAAATAAACCAAAATAAGCAAACCGAAACCAAAATAAAATAAAGTCTATTTTTTAGTCCAGTTACAACATTTGGCCCAAAAATCAATTTACAAAGCCCAATAAATGTTGACCCACTACCTAAACTAACCAGCCACCCAAACAGACCCAAACTACCCTGAAACCCATTACACCCAAAACGGACAAATCCCCTAAACAGACCTGATACCTAAGCTTGTGACCCACTAGCCTAAGCAAATACACGGCCCAAAGCGCCCAGGTCCCTAAACAGAAGCCAGAATGGCCTAGGGTTTTCTGAAACCCTAGGCGCCGCAAACAAGGGCCATTCAAATCGCTGCTACGCAATGACGGAAGCTCGATCGTCGCGTCACGACCTCCGACCTTGCCGCGTCGCGATTTAAATCGGCTTTCGATCATGCCTTGATCGCGCGCCGATTCTCCGTCAATAACCTACAAAAAGGAAAAGAAATATGACAAACAAAAGGAAAGAAATCGCAACAAAGATGTCAAAATTTTTTCCTTTTTTATGTTTCATTTTGAAGGCTATAAATGCTTTGTAAAAAACACAAAAATAGACAACTGGAGAATACAAAGAAACGGAGATATATCGAAATAAAAAGACAAAAATTTTGAGCCAAGGTGATTTTCTTATTATTTTGTTTATCTTCATATTTACATTATTCTCTGCACAAATGCTAAAAAAGGAAAAGGCAAGAAGGTTACTCGCTTTTTTAGTTTCAAAACGGAGGGGTTTGGCTCCGATCGCCGTCCACGACGGCAAGGTGGAGTACGTGGCTGTGAAGATCAATGGTCGTTCCAAGCGAGAAACGAGAGAGAGCGTCGAGCATTTTCAAAACTCTTTTTCAAAACAGAGTAAAAATGAATTTTTACGGTTTAAATTGGATTATATATTAATAATAAAACGCCGCCATTTTTGCTAAACCAATAGGCATTGAAACGACGTCGTTTAAAGGAGAAGATCCGCGCGTTTACCCGATCCGGCCCTCAGGATCCACGCGTTTTATAGAAATGGGATATTTTATATTTTGGTCCTTTTGCAATTTAATTAATTTTAATTTAGCTCAATTCGTATTTTTATGTATTTTAAAATTAGCCCTAAAGGTTTGTTCTGGTTCCAATTTAGTCCCTCTGTCCGTTTCGATGGTAAAATCGGAACGACGCCTTGCTTCGTAAAAGGCTTAATTCCCGTATTAGCCCCTGGGATTTAACGTGTATTTTTATTTTAGTCCTATTAATCTGTTTTAATTAGTATTTGACCCCTGATTCTTTTTATTTATTTTATTTTATTCCTTTTATTATATTTTTATCATTACATAGTATATTAAACTATTTTATTATATTATATATTTTATAATATTTTCCTATATTTTATATGTATTATTTTATTATATATTTAATTATTACTATAAATATTATTTTACTTGTTTAATAATTTATGTAAATTATACTTTTTTATATAATATATTATTATGTTACATATATATATATATTATTTCTAAAACTTTATTTATTTATATTATCTAACCCATTTTATTTATATAGTTTATATTAATGTACTACATATATTCATATATTATTATTTTTATTTAGCTCAAAATTATTTTCATTACATTTTATTTTTATATACTATATTATATTTTTTATTACATAGTATTATATTATATCGCATATTATTTTCTAAAATTTTTATTTTTGTATAAAGTGTATTTATATTTTATAACATGTTTTCACATATATTTTACATATTTATTATCTAGTATTTTTTTATTGTTTTACATATATTGCTTTATATATTTTATTTATCTATATAATGCCCTTTTATTTATTTATTGTTTTATGATTGCTATAGTGTAGTTATTTTAGTTGTATTTTATATTGTATGCTATTGTCTTATAATCGTTTTTTTATATTTGTGTATGATAGTTTATAAATGCGATACTATTACATGGATTAGTGCTCGTAACAAAAATACATTTTTACAAGCTTACTATATTTTAAAATAAGGCAATGTTTTGGTATTTAGAAATTCGGAAATAGTGCCTTAACGCATCTTTGGGGGTTGCGATTTTCCGTTTGGCTAAATAACTAAATACCCTTTTTTAACAAGTTTTGTAAATCATGAGATGACTTTAATTACGAGGGTTTAAAAAATGCCGTGTCCTAACATATTGGATGTGATGTTTATATTCCTCCTAATAAAAGAAATCTCAAGTTTCAAAATAAAAACCTATTCTTGGGAATTCAAAATGTTTTGCCTTAACTTATTGGGTTCGATATTTTGTGTCTCGAGGTAGGAATTTCTCAAAATAAAGACGAGTTTAATTTCAAAGTCATGAGGTGCTATACCTTAACTTATTGGGTAAAGTACTCTATTTCTTTGGGATAAGTAAGTCTTGGCTTTCTTTTTAATAAAAGGATCATATTTTGTAATCTTCTTTATTTTCAACATGGGGACACGATTTTATCGATTTGGTACCAATTTTTGGGCGTTATGAGGGTCCTCACCCTTCCTCATAATGTAACCGACTCCCGAACCTATTTTCTTGTTTTTGTGGACCAAAATTGAATATTTTCAAAATAAAACACTTTACAAGGTGATCCAATCATACCTAAGTAAAAAAAAGGATTGGTGGCGACTCCGGTTTTCGTTTTTAAAGTTGATCCCCATTATTTTATAAACTCGATTTTAAAATGATTTGGACAACTGGCGACTCATTTGGGACACAAGAGAGTCAGGTAGTAAAATTGATAATTTCATGTCTTTTTGTTTGAATTTAAAATTACGATTTTAACAATATGATCCCTTTATTGCATGTGGTCTTAAATATATTGCATTTTGGTATGACAACAAAGATTAGCATTTAACCAAATATGTAAGGGATCGAAAAAAAACTCGGATTGCTTCTCCCGAGGACCACAAGTTTCCAAGCATCCTTGGCGTCGAACAATCGCTAAGTACATGCATGATGTCTTCAAGATCATGTCCACATCTTGACGAGCACTACTTTGTGCAATTCCTCTTCTAAATCTTTACGAATTAGTTAAGAGCCTCTGTTTGGCTACAAGCCAAAGGAACGTTCGGACTCTCTCGAGGTCCTTGATATTTCCAGATGCTCTTCCAAAAATCATCCTTAAAATTCCACGAGTTCTTTTTGAGTGTCCAATAAGCGCTACGGATAGAAAAAGAATCGGATCCCGAACGAGCCCATATAATTCTATCTTCGCCACCATCAGGATGGAGTGGGGGGATATCGACTATATGCGCTTCAACATGTCCTCGATAGCCAAATACTAAGCATATTCACATTCCAAGAGCTATCTGCATAACCCAATCCTTCAAAGTATTATCCAGTTGATCCTATCATGAGCAGAAACATAAGATAATAAAGGACCTACATCAGGAATCCAATTGTCTTTCCATCCACGAATTGTAGAACCATTTCCAATAGACCACATGATGTTCTCACGGAGAAAAGGCCACACTTTAGATAAGGTTTTCCATAAATGTGAACTCTGACTTTTATGAATAGTTTCAGGAAGCTGATCCTTCCAACCATACTTCGATCGAAGCACTTGCACCAATAATGCGTCTTCCTAGAGAGCGAGATTGAAGCTAATCTTCATAAGCACTTGCACCCATATTTCTCAATGAAGAGATTTTCATTGAACAGCTGAAGGTTTCAAGATTCCTAATGAAGAACACAGAGTCTATAGGCTCAAGAAGGCCTTGTATGGCCTAAAACAGGCTCCAAGGGCCTGGTATGACAGGATGGATGCCTACTTGTCTAAGCTCGGGTTCACAAAGAGCATAAGTGATCAGCCTACTCTGTATGTTAAAAAGGCTAGAGAGGAGACCTTGCTGATTGTTTCTTCGTATGTTGAGAAGGGAGATTGGAGTTTGCTGCCTCATTGCCAAGAGAGGAGTGTTCAAGGTGGCAATTTCAGCAGCAACATGCAAGCTGCCATGCAACCATGCACAAGCGAGCAAGTGACCGAGCAGTCCAACGAAGCAAACTTTTGTCCACTATGTAATTAGTTAAATTAGTTCATGTGATAGTTGACTTTAGTTGTCACATTGTAACTTTTTGTATTAGCTAAGGATTAGTCATGTACTTAGCTAATTTGGCAGGTATTAGGTACTCATTATGCTGATTTAACAGCTTAGCTACTTGCACAAGCAAGCTTTATTTTCTTTCAATGTAAATTAGCTACTTAAGTTGATGTATTACTTTCTTTTTCAAGAAATGAGAGTTGTTAGCTTGTTCTCTCAATTTCTTCATTCATTTTTGCTTCTGTTTTTAAGCTTTCAAACATCAATTTTTCTGTTTTGTTACTTTAAAGACTCAAAAGGAAGAAAATGAACACTGAGCTCACATGAAATAATGGCGATTGCATGGCCACCTTGCTGCTTCACGTGCTGCCTTGTTGCTGCTGCATGGGCTGCATGGAAGACCAAATTCTAACAGTTTCTTCACTGGCATCTTCTTTAGACAGTGAAATGATTGCCTCTACAAGCCATGATGAGTTGATTAAGCTATGGAAATAAAGCAGCCTCTCCATCAGAAATCATGCATTTGCTTGGATCAGAGCCATGTGTACATATGGAGCATTTTTGGATGAAGTTAATGGCAACCGCAGCCAAAAATAAACAGTCAAGTGTATACATAGACTAAAATGCTGGTTTTGTTTTCTGTTAATGGCTTTGGTAATGTAAGTCAGCCAACAAGATTTGAGCATCTCTTTAACTTGTCGATTATAAAAGTTATGTTACTCTGAGCTTCTATTAGAAAATTTCCATTTTCTTTTCATTTCTTGTTTCTGATGTTTGTAAAAACTGAATTTCTTGAGAACTTGCCATTGATTACATAAAAATCAAGTCCCTTTCGTAGGCAATAGACTCTTTAGTTGCTGACTGTTACTTTTAAGGAAATTTAGAACTTGACATTATAATGACATACAAGCATAAACACTGCATGAACCAACCCAACCATAAATAGAGCAGCCATGGTTATTCCCCCTAAAAGCTTCATTATTGTCAAAAGAAATCAGCAATGATCTTTCATTTCTCATGTAAAAGAAAAAGGATCCAAGTCCAAACGACTAGGCAACAAGAAAACAGAAAACAAAAACCAGCATTTTAGTCTATTGCCATTAACTTCATCCAAAAATGCTCCATATGTACACATGGCATGATTTCTGATGGGGAGCTTCTTTATTTCCATAACTTAATCAAGTCATCACGGCTTATAGAGGCAATCATTTCAGTGTCTAAAGAAGATGCCAGTGAAGAAACTGCATCCATGTGTGCTTCAACTTTCCATGTTTTATTGGTGTCTAATGGATTCCATAGTTGAAGTGACTGACAAAATTTGAACAATTAGATCTCAATAGAAAGGAATATCATCACACCATGACTGACTTGCATCTTGTGTATTTCAGATATCAACAATGGCTTGTATATCTGATTGCAAAATAATGAGGAAATAAAACAGTATCTGATAATAAATATTCTTAAGACACTTTACCTGCTCGGCACCAATGACCCAGTGAAGCCAATACCTTGGATGGAATGTGCAACACTGGAATTTGTTGTCTGTTGCACGCAATTCAAGCAAGCAGTTGTGCTGAAACACTGACCACAATCTTGCACTGTCTTCACTGATGGAGGCAATATATATGCCGTTTGGATCCCAACAAATTGACTGAACTTCATTTTCATGTCCCTGAAAAACAAAATATTAACATTTGTTCAGACATGCAATGACACAAATAGACTATGTTACTTGGAACTCTGGGGTGACTGTCGGGTACGGATATGTGTTTGACATGAATAGACGATATATTATTAGATGCAAATGAGTGCTATAATAGCATCCAAATCAATTCAACCTCGAAACGGGCACAGATCTTGCTGGTCTCAACATCAATTAGGTTGACAACATTGTCTGAACAAGTTGCAAGAAACCTTCCAAAGAGAGGCTGGAATCTGACTTGTTTACTAGCTCCCTGCAATCACCTCACACAAGGATATATAGGTAAGCAAAATTAGGGATCAGTCCTTTATCGTCTATGAGATATTTTAAGGTTAAAATATGCCTGTAGTCCCTATACTTAATTTTTGAGAAGTACAGGGACTATAGACACATCTTAACCATATTCTAATAGATGCTATCTGACCTGAAAGATATGAATACAAGAACCTCGGCTGATATCCCAGAACCTAATCTCATCAATCCCGTCAGAAGAACAAAGGAGATTCTCCCTTTTAGGATGGAAATCTAATGACAAGACCTGGTTGATATGCTCCTCAAGCCTTACAGGAGGTCTCCCACTCTGCCATATGAAGACATGTCATCAAAAGGAAAGTAAATGCTGTAGTACACTCATTATGTTACTCGGACTAGGATCTAAGCGTCGGGCCAAGGTATGTTTAGTTCTTTTTGAATATTTTAGAAAAATATTAAATAAATATCTGAAGTTACAAGAAAAACATTGTTACTTTAGGATCTTCCCATATTAGCACAGTCTTGTCATAGGAAGATGTTGCAACTATGTGTGAATTTGGTCCAAATCGGACGTCAGTAATGGGAAGAGAATGGCCTGTCTTACTTCCAATAATAGAACGATGCTTCATGTCCCAAAAGACGACCTACCAGAAGAAAAAGTGAAATTAGCTTTGAACTTATACAATTAGATGTTGTGTAAGAAAAAAGAAGCTAATACTACACATTAATACCACCTTTTCAGGCTCTGCTGTAGCTAGGAACTTCCCATCTGAGGAGAAATGGCTGCAGAACGTTTCCTTCTTTCTTTTAAAGGGAGGCAACCAACCCCTACTAAGGAGAAGCCTACACCATGGATGACCAATCCATTATTAGGGACTCAAGTGTAAGTCTCAAATAAAGATACATGACTATGTGTAGTTTCTTCTGTTAGTTTTTGACAGAATTACCGTTATTTTCTCGTTCACCGGAATAATAGTAAGTGCTTGGTTTATTACCCTGCAGATGAACATATCATTACAGTTATGATACTTTCTACTGACATTGAATTTGCTATCTTCTTCTTCTATGACTGATCACATATTACTGATCTCAGTTTCGATGATGCTCTTTGGTTTGCATCGTTCAGTTCATCACAAATCAGTCACAAATGAGGAAAACAACTATGATGGTTTTCATATGAGAGTGAAAGGCATTTTAACAAATAAAACTGCTTATTAACAGCAGCATGAAATATGTTGCTTCAACTTTTCATTTTCCTCAAGCACTCGTGTTTGGACATGAGTATTCAGATATGACCCTCCAAATACCCTTTTGAATACATAGAAAAACCTAAATGTGTCCGAAACTTGTATCTACAATAAGGGCTTAAACAGCTATAAAATCAAAACAAAGAAAACCTAGTGCCTGTAAGGTGCTCCTGCAAAAAAGATAATCAAAACAAAGAAACCTCGTGACTGATCGCATATTACCTGATGTTGCTGTAGCATATCATCTGTGTTTTGATGTTCTTCGATTTGCATCATTTCTTTACTCGTCTGATTCATCGCAAATCAGCCATTAATGAGGAAAAGGACTATGATGGTTTTCACAAATTAAGAAGCATATAGCACAACATGACCTTAATTTCCTCAAACAATCACACGAGCAGAGGTTTCGCCTCGAGAATACTTTTTAAGAATTATGTCAGAACATGCTGACCACCATTCTTTTAAGATACCTTGGGGATGGTCAATCTCTGGAAAAAAAAAAAAAAAAAAAAAAAAAAAGAAGATGTCTTTTATAATCTACAAATTACAAGATTTATAGAAAATGTGAACATTTTAAATAATCTCAAGAAAAAAAAATTGGAACTCCTAATGCTTTCTTGCGTTGGAAGAAACAAAAGATTGAAGGGTGAAGACATGGTTGAAAAAAAGTACATGCCAGAGATTTCAACACCACGGACGAAATTGTTGGGAACACAGGCTTCTCGTCTGAGAGATGCAGCAGTTTCATGCACATTGTTCTTAATGAAGTAATCGTGCATGTAAAGGTGGAGCCTTTAGTAAGAACAACCAAACAAACATACATTCAATTAGTAAATTAGTATAAAACTAAAAAGCTTTAAAAACCAATGATTATGGCAATGTCAAGAACACCAAGAATCAGAAAACTCAACAGTATTTCACCATTGTCCTGACCGTTCTCCGAAGCCATGATTACCTTGTAAAAGAGAAGAGAACAAAAGAATCGAAACGAAAGAACAAAGAAATGGGGAAGTTGGCTCAAGAGGAACAAAGAAAAGTTTGGGGTATATATATATATAAATGTTATATGGTGTAATTTGAAA
Organism: Gossypium bickii; assembly: GCA_025503065.1. NCBI lineage: Eukaryota > Viridiplantae > Streptophyta > Magnoliopsida > Malvales > Malvaceae > Gossypium > Gossypium bickii. Next base: position 1,155,315 of record CP106714.1, on the reverse strand, counting down.
CAAATTTTATAAATAATAAAAATCTAATGAAAATTATGCATAAAATATACCAATGTATGCAAGGAAATTAAAATCCATATAAAGTTCCAAAATAAATAATGTGTACATAGTAAAATGTCAGTAATTTAAAAGAATATAGGTAACTTAAATTATAATATACAAAAGAATGTATAAATGTATAAAAATAATTTAAAGTATGTACCAAAAATATATGTACATATATGAATAGAAAAATCTATATGCTATGAAATTAATAATATACAAAATAATTTGAAATATAATATATTGATTTAAAGATAATAGTATATAAAATAAAAAAATATATATATATATAGGTTTTTTATAAAACGAACATTATACCAATCAGAAAACAAGGTGTAAGAGCCCAATTTTGACAGTATTAAAATAAACCAAAATAAGCAAACCGAAACCAAAATAAAATAAAGTCTATTTTTAGTCCAGTTACAACATTTGGCCCAAAAATCAATTTACAAAGCCCAATAAATGTTGACCCACTACCTAAACTAACCACCACCCAAACAGACTCCAAACTACCACAAAACCCATTACACCCAAAACGGACAAATCCCTAAACAGACTGATACCTAAGCTTGTGACCCACTAGCCTAAGCAAATACACGCCCAAAGCGCCCGGGGTCCCTAAACGAAGCGAATGGCCTAGGGTTTTCTGAAACCCTAGGCGCCGCAAACAAGGGCCATTCAAATCGTCGCGCTGCAATGACGGAAGCTCGATCGTCGCGTCACAGCCTCCAGCCTTCGCGTCGCAGTTTCGTCTGGCTTTCGATCATGCCTTGATCGCCGCCAGATTCTCCGTCAATAACCTACAAAAAAGGAAAAGAAATATGACAGCAAAAGGAAAGAAATCGCAACAAAGATGTCAAAATTTTTTTTTTTTTTTTTATGTTTCATTTTGAAGGCTATAAATGCTTTGTAAAAAACCTGTAAAATAGACACTGGAGAATACAAAGAAACGGAGATATATCGAAATAAAAAAGACAAAAATTTTGAGCCGAAGGTGATTTTCTTATTATTTTGTTTATCTTCATATTTACATTATTCTCTGCACAAATGCTAAAAAAAGGGAAAAGGCAAGAAGGTTACCGCTTTTTAGTTTCAAAACGGAGGGTTTGGCTCTCGATCGCCGTCCCACGACAGCGCGTGGAGTCGTGGCTGTGAAGATCAATGGTCGTTCCAAGCAGAAACGAGAGGAGCGTCAGAGCATTTTCAAAACTCTTTTTTCAAAACAGAGTAAAAATGAATTTTTTCTGGTTTAAATTGGATTATATATTAATAATAAAACGCTGCCATTTTTGCCTAAACCAATAGGCATTGAAACGACGTCGTTTAAAGGAGAAGATCCGCGCGTTTACCCGATCCGGCCCTCAGGATCCACGCGTTTTATAGAAATGGGATATTTTATATTTTGGTCCTTTTGCAATTTAATTAATTTTAATTTAGCTCAATTCGTATTTTTATGTATTTTAAAATTAGCCCTAAAGGTTTGTTCTGGTTCCAATTTAGTCCCTCTGTCCGTTTCGATGGTAAAATCGGAACGACGCCGTTTCGTAAAAGGCTTAATTCCCGTATTAGCCCCTGGGATTTAACGTGTATTTTTATTTTAGTCCTATTAATCTGTTTTAATTAGTATTTGACCACTGATTCTTTTTATTTATTTTATTTTATTCCTTTTATTTTATTTTTATCATTACATAGTATATTAAACTATTTTATTATATTATATATTTTATAATATTTTCCTATATTTTATATGTATTATTTTATTATATATTTAATTATTACTATAAATATTATTTTACTTGTTTAATAATTTATGTAAATTATACTTTTTTATATAATATATTATTATGTTACATATATATATATATTATTTCTAAAACTTTATTTATTTATATTATCTAACCCATTTTATTTATATAGTTTATATTAATGTACTACATATATTCATATATTATTATTTTTATTTAGCTCAAAATTATTTTCATTACATTTTATTTTTATATACTATATTATATTTTTTTATTACATAGTATTATATTATATCGCATATTATTTTCTAAAATTTTTATTTTTGTATAAAGTGTATTTATATTTTATAACATGTTTTCACATATATTTTACATATTTATTATCTAGTATTTTTTTTATTGTTTTACATATATTGCTTTATATATTTTATTTATCTATATAATGCCCTTTTATTTATTTATTGTTTTATGATTGCTATAGTGTAGTTATTTTAGTTGTATTTTATATTGTATGCTATTGTCTTATAATCGTTTTTTTTTATATTTGTGTATGATAGTTTATAAATGCGATACTATTACATGGATTAGTGCTCAGAACAAAAATACATTTTTACAAGCTTACTATATTTTAAAATAAGGCAATGTTTTGGTATTTAGAAATTCGGGAAATAGTGCCTTAACGTACTGGGTTGCGATTTTCCGTTTGGCTAAATAACTAAATACCCTTTTTAACAAGTTTTGTAAATCATGAGATGACTTTAATTACGAGGGTTTAAAAAATGCCGTGTCCTAACATATTGGATGTGATGTTTATATTCCTCCGGAATAAAAGAAATCTCAAGTTTCAAAATAAAAAACCTATTCTTGGGAATTCAAAATGTTTTGCCTTAACTTATTGGGTTCGATATTTTGTGTCTCGAGGTAGGAATTTCTCAAAATAAAGACGAGTTTAATTTCAAAGTCATGAGGTGCTATACCTTAACTTATTGGGTAAAGTACTCTATTTCTTTGGGATAAGTAAGTCTTGGCTTTCTTTTTAATAAAAGGATCATATTTTGTAATCTTCTTTATTTTCAACATGGGGACACGATTTTATCGATTTGGTACCAATTTTTGGGCGTTATGAGGGTCCTCACCCTTCCTCATACGTAACCGACTCCCGAACCTATTTTCTTGTTTTTGTGGACCAAAATTGAATATTTTCAAAATAAAACACTTTACAAGGTGATCCAATCATACCTAAGTAAAAAAAAGGATTGGTGGCGACTCCCGTTTTCGTTTTTAAAGTTGATCCCCATTATTTTATAAACTCGATTTTAAAATGATTTGGACAGCCTGGCGACTCCGCTGGGGACACAAGAGAGTCAGGCCGTAAAATTGATAATTTCATGTCTTTTTGTTTGAATTTAAAATTCTGATTTTAAAAATATGATCCCTTTATTGCATGTGGTCTTAAATATATTGCATTTTGGTATGACAACAAAGATTAGCATTTAACCAAATATGTAAGGGATCAGAAAAAAACCTGGATTGCTTCTCCTGAGGGACCACAAGTTTCCAAGCATCCTTGGCCGTCGAACAATCGCGAAGTACATGCATGATGTCTTCAAGACTGTGTCCACATCTTGGACAGGCACTACTTTGTGCAATTCCTCTTCTAAATCTTTCTGAATTAGTTAAGAGCCTCTGTTTGGCTACAAGCCAATGGAACGTTCGGACTCTCTGAGGTCCTTGATATTTCCAGATGCTCTTCCAAAAATCATCCTTAAAATTCCACGAGTTCTTTTTGAGTGTCCAATAAGCGCTACGGATAGAAAAAGAATCAGATCCCGAACGAGCCCATATAATTCTATCTTCGCCACCGTCGGGATGGGTGGGGATCACGACTATGCGCTTCAACATGTCCTCAGATAGCCAAATACTAAGCATATTCACATTCCAAGAGCTATCCTGCATAACCCAATCCTTCAAAGTATTATCCAGATTGATCCTATCATGAGCAGAAACATAAGATAATAAAGGACCTACATCAGGAATCCAATTGTCTTTCCATCCACGAATTGTAGAACCATTTCCAATAGACCACATGATGTTCTCACGGAGAAAAGGCCACACTTTAGATAAGGTTTTCCATAAATGTGAACTCTGACTTTTATGAATAGTTTCAGGAAGCTGATCCTTCCAACCATACTTCGATCGAAGCACTTGCACCAATAATGCGTCTTCCCTAGAGACGAGATTGAAGCTAATCTTCATAAGCACTTGCACCCATATTTCTCAATGAAGAGATTTTCATTGAACAGCCTGAAGGTTTCAAGATTCCTAATGAAGAACACAGAGTCTATAGGCTCAAGAAGGCCTTGTATGGCCTAAAACAGGCTCCAAGGGCCTGGTATGACAGGATGGATGCCTACTTGTCTAAGCTCGGGTTCACAAAGAGCATAAGTGATCAGCCTACTCTGTATGTTAAAAAGGCTAGAGAGGAGACCTTGCTGATTGTTTCTTCGTATGTTGAGAAGGGAGATTGGAGTTTGCTGCCTCATTGCCAAGGAGGAGTGTTCGAAGGTGGCAATTTCAGCAGCAACATGCAAGCTGCCATGCAACCATGCACAAGCAGGCAAGTGACCGAGCAGTCCAACAGAAGCAAACTTTTGTCCACTATGTAATTAGTTAAATTAGTTCATGTGATAGTTGACTTTAGTTGTCACATTGTAACTTTTGTATTAGCTAAGGATTAGTCATGTACTTAGCTAATTTGGCAGGTATTAGGTACTCATTATGCTGATTTAACAGCTTAGCTACTTGCACAAGCAAGCTTTATTTTCTTTCAATGTAAATTAGCTACTTAAGTTGATGTATTACTTTCTTTTTCAAGAAATGAGAGTTGTTAGCTTGTTCTCTCAATTTCTTCATTCATTTTTGCTTCTGTTTTTAAGCTTTCAAACATCAATTTTTCTGTTTTGTTACTTTAAAGACTCAAAAGGAAGAAAATGAACACTGAGCTCACATGAAATAATGGCGATTGCATGGCCACCTTGCTGCTTCACGTGCTGCCTTGTTGCTGCTGCATGGGCTGCATGGAAGACCAAATTCTAACAGTTTCTTCACTGGCATCTTCTTTAGACAGTGAAATGATTGCCTCTACAAGCCATGATGAGTTGATTAAGCTATGGAAATAAAGCAGCCTCTCCATCAGAAATCATGCATTTGCTTGGATCAGAGCCATGTGTACATATGGAGCATTTTTGGATGAAGTTAATGGCAACCGCAGCCAAAAATAAACAGTCAAGTGTATACATAGACTAAAATGCTGGTTTTTGTTTTCTGTTAATGGCTTTGGTAATGTAAGTCAGCCAACAAGATTTGAGCATCTCTTTAACTTGTCGATTATAAAAGTTATGTTACTCTGAGCTTCTATTAGAAAATTTCCATTTTCTTTTCATTTCTTGTTTCTGATGTTTGTAAAAACTGAATTTCTTGAGAACTTGCCATTGATTACATAAAAATCAAGTCCCTTTCGTAGGCAATAGACTCTTTAGTTGCTGACTGTTACTTTTAAGGAAATTTAGAACTTGACATTATAATGACATACAAGCATAAACACTGCATGAACCAACCCAACCATAAATAGAGCAGCCATGGTTATTCCCCCTAAAAGCTTCATTATTGTCAAAAGAAATCAGCAATGATCTTTCATTTCTCATGTAAAAGAAAAAGGATCCAAGTCCAAACGACTAGGCAACAAGAAAACAGAAAACAAAAACCAGCATTTTAGTCTATTGCCATTAACTTCATCCAAAATGCTCCATATGTACACATGGCATGATTTCTGATGGGGAGCTTCTTTATTTCCATAACTTAATCAAGTCATCACGGCTTATAGAGGCAATCATTTCAGTGTCTAAAGAAGATGCCAGTGAAGAAACTGCATCCATGTGTGCTTCAACTTTCCATGTTTTATTGGTGTCTAATGGATTCCATAGTTGAAGTGACTGACAAAATTTGAACAATTAGATCTCAATAGAAAGGAATATCATCACACCATGACTGACTTGCATCTTGTGTATTTCAGATATCAACAATGGCTTGTATATCTGATTGCAAAATAATGAGGAAATAAAACAGTATCTGATAATAAATATTCTTAAGACACTTTACCTGCTCGGCACCAATGACCCAGTGAAGCCAATACCTTGGATGGAATGTGCAACACTGGAATTTGTTGTCTGTTGCACGCAATTCAAGCAAGCAGTTGTGCTGAAACACTGACCACAATCTTGCACTGTCTTCACTGATGGAGGCAATATATATGCCGTTTGGATCCCAACAAATTGACTGAACTTCATTTTCATGTCCCTGAAAAACAAAATATTAACATTTGTTCAGACATGCAATGACACAAATAGACTATGTTACTTGGAACTCTGGGGTGACTGTCGGGTACGGATATGTGTTTGACATGAATAGACGATATATTATTAGATGCAAATGAGTGCTATAATAGCATCCAAATCAATTCAACCTCGAAACGGGCACAGATCTTGCTGGTCTCAACATCAATTAGGTTGACAACATTGTCTGAACAAGTTGCAAGAAACCTTCCAAAGAGAGGCTGGAATCTGACTTGTTTACTAGCTCCCTGCAATCACCTCACACAAGGATATATAGGTAAGCAAAATTAGGGATCAGTCCTTTATCGTCTATGAGATATTTTAAGGTTAAAATATGCCTGTAGTCCCTATACTTAATTTTTGAGAAGTACAGGGACTATAGACACATCTTAACCATATTCTAATAGATGCTATCTGACCTGAAAGATATGAATACAAGAACCTCGGCTGATATCCCAGAACCTAATCTCATCAATCCCGTCAGAAGAACAAAGGAGATTCTCCCTTTTAGGATGGAAATCTAATGACAAGACCTGGTTGATATGCTCCTCAAGCCTTACAGGAGGTCTCCCACTCTGCCATATGAAGACATGTCATCAAAAGGAAAGTAAATGCTGTAGTACACTCATTATGTTACTCGGACTAGGATCTAAGCGTCGGGCCAAGGTATGTTTAGTTCTTTTTGAATATTTTAGAAAAAATATTAAATAAATATCTGAAGTTACAAGAAAAACATTGTTACTTTAGGATCTTCCCATATTAGCACAGTCTTGTCATAGGAAGATGTTGCAACTATGTGTGAATTTGGTCCAAATCGGACGTCAGTAATGGGAAGAGAATGGCCTGTCTTACTTCCAATAATAGAACGATGCTTCATGTCCCAAAAGACGACCTACCAGAAGAAAAAGTGAAATTAGCTTTGAACTTATACAATTAGATGTTGTGTAAGAAAAAAGAAGCTAATACTACACATTAATACCACCTTTTCAGGCTCTGCTGTAGCTAGGAACTTCCCATCTGAGGAGAAATGGCTGCAGAACGTTTCCTTCTTTCTTTTAAAGGGGAGGCAACCAACCCCTACTAAGGAGAAGCCTACACCATGGATGACCAATCCATTATTAGGGACTCAAGTGTAAGTCTCAAATAAAGATACATGACTATGTGTAGTTTCTTCTGTTAGTTTTTGACAGAATTACCGTTATTTTCTCGTTCACCGGAATAATAGTAAGTGCTTGGTTTATTACCCTGCAGATGAACATATCATTACAGTTATGATACTTTCTACTGACATTGAATTTGCTATCTTCTTCTTCTATGACTGATCACATATTACTGATCTCAGTTTCGATGATGCTCTTTGGTTTGCATCGTTCAGTTCATCACAAATCAGTCACAAATGAGGAAAACAACTATGATGGTTTTCATATGAGAGTGAAAGGCATTTTAACAAATAAAACTGCTTATTAACAGCAGCATGAAATATGTTGCTTCAACTTTTCATTTTCCTCAAGCACTCGTGTTTGGACATGAGTATTCAGATATGACCCTCCAAATACCCTTTTGAATACATAGAAAAACCTAAATGTGTCCGAAACTTGTATCTACAATAAGGGCTTAAACAGCTATAAAATCAAAACAAAGAAAACCTAGTGCCTGTAAGGTGCTCCTGCAAAAAGATAATCAAAACAAAGAAACCTCGTGACTGATCGCATATTACCTGATGTTGCTGTAGCATATCATCTGTGTTTTGATGTTCTTCGATTTGCATCATTTCTTTACTCGTCTGATTCATCGCAAATCAGCCATTAATGAGGAAAAGGACTATGATGGTTTTCACAAATTAAGAAGCATATAGCACAACATGACCTTAATTTCCTCAAACAATCACCTGAGCAGAGGTTTCGCCTCGAATACTACTTTTTTAAGAATTATGTCGAACATGCTGACCACCATTCTTTTAAGATACCTTGGGGATGGTCAATCTCTGAAAAAAAAAAAAAAAAAAGAAGATGTCTTTTATAATCTACAAATTACAAGATTTATAGAAAATGTGAACATTTTAAATAATCTCAAGAAAAAAATTGGAACTCCTAATGCTTTCTTGCGTTGGAAGAAACAAAAGATTGAAGGGTGAAGACATGGTTGAAAAAAAGTACATGCCAGAGATTTCAACACCACGGACGAAATTGTTGGGAACACAGGCTTCTCGTCTGAGAGATGCAGCAGTTTCATGCACATTGTTCTTAATGAAGTAATCGTGCATGTAAAGGTGGAGCCTTTAGTAAGAACAACCAAACAAACATACATTCAATTAGTAAATTAGTATAAAACTAAAAAGCTTTAAAACCAATGATTATGGCAATGTCAAGAACACCAAGAATCAGAAAACTCAACAGTATTTCATCATTGTCCTGACCGTTCTCCGAAGCCATGATTACCTTGTAAAAGAGAAGAGAACAAAAGAATCGAAACGAAAGAACAAAGAAATGGGGAAGTTGGCTCAAGAGGAACAAAGAAAAGTTTGGGGTATATATATATATAAATGTTATATGGTGTAATTTGAAACAAATTTTATAAATAATAAAAATCTAATGAAAATTATGCATAAAATATACCAATGTATGCAAGGAAATTAAAATCCATATAAAGTTCCAAAATAAATAATGTGTACATAGTAAAATGTCAGTAATTTAAAAGAATATAGGTAACTTAAATTATAATATACAAAAGAATGTATAAATGTATAAAAAATAATTTAAAGTATGTACCAAAAAATATATGTACATATATGAATAGAAAAATCTATATGCTATGAAATTAATAATATACAAAATAATTTGAAATATAATATATTGATTTAAAGATAATAGTATATAAAATAAAAAAATATATATATATATAGGTTTTTTATAAAACGAACATTATACCAATCTGTAAAACAAGGTGTAAGAGCCCAATTTTGACAGGGCTAAAATAAACCAAAATAAGCAAACCGAAACCAAAATAAAATAAAGTCTATTTTTTAGTCCAGTTACAACATTTGGCCCAAAAATCAATTTACAAAGCCCAATAAATGTTGACCCACTACCTAAACTAACCAGCCACCCAAACAGACCCAAACTACCCTGAAACCCATTACACCCAAAACGGACAAATCCCTAAACGGACACGATGATACCTAAGCTTGTGACCCACTAGCCTAAGCAAATACACGCCCAAAGCGCCTGGGTCCCTAAACAGAAGCCAGAATGGCCTAGGGTTTTCTGAAACCCTAGGCGCCGCAAACAAGGGCCATTCAAATCGTCGCGCTGCAATGACGGAAGCTCGATCGTCGCGTCACAGCCTCCAGCCTTCGCGTCGCAGTTTCGTCTGGCTTTCGATCATGCCTTGATCGCCGCCAGATTCTCCGTCAATAACCTACAAAAAAGGAAAAGAAATATGACAGCAAAAGGAAAGAAATCGCAACAAAGATGTCAAAATTTTTTTTCCTTTTTTTATGTTTCATTTTGAAGGCTATAAATGCTTTGTAAAAAACCTGTAAAATAGACACTGGAGAATACAAAGAAACGGAGATATATCGAAATAAAAAAGACAAAAATTTTGAGCCGAAGGTGATTTTCTTATTATTTTGTTTATCTTCATATTTACATTATTCTCTGCACAAATGCTAAAAAAAGGAAAAGGCAAGAAGGTTACCTGCTTTTTAGTTTCAAAACGGAGGGGTTTGGCTCCCCGATCGCCGTCCACGACGGCGCGTGGAGTACGTGGCCTGTGAAGATCAATGGTCGTTCCAAGCAGAAACGAGAGGAGCGTCAGAGCATTTTCAAAACTCTTTTTTCAAAACAGAGTAAAAATGAATTTTTTCTGGTTTAAATTAGATTATATATTAATAATAAAACGCTGCCATTTTTGCCTAAACCAATAGGCATTGAAACGACGTCGTTTAAAGGAGAAGATCCGCGCGTTTACCCGATCCGGCCCTCAGGATCCACGCGTTTTATAGAAATGGGATATTTTATATTTTGGTCCTTTTGCAATTTAATTAATTTTAATTTAGCTCAATTCGTATTTTTATGTATTTTAAAATTAGCCCTAAAGGTTTGTTCTGTTCCAATTTAGTCCTCTGTCCGCTTCGATGGTAAAATCGAACGACGCCAAGCTTCGTAAAAGGCTTAATTCCCGTATTAGCCCACAGGATTTAACGTGTATTTTTATTTTAGTCCTATTAATCTGCTTTTAATTAGTATTTGACCCCGATTCTTTTTATTTATTTTATTTTATTCCTTTTATTATATTTTTATCATTACATAGTATATTAAACTATTTTATTATATTATATATTTTATAATATTTTCCTATATTTTATATGTATTATTTTATTATATATTTAATTATTACTATAAATATTATTTTACTTGTTTAATAATTTATGTAAATTATACTTTTTATATAATATATTATTATGTTACATATATATATATATTATTTCTAAAACTTTATTTATTTATATTATCTAACCCATTTTATTTATATAGTTTATATTAATGTACTACATATATTCATATATTATTATTTTTATTTAGCTCAAAATTATTTTCATTACATTTTATTTTTATATACTATATTATATTTTTTATTACATAGTATTATATTATATCGCATATTATTTTCTAAAATTTTTATTTTTGTATAAAGTGTATTTATATTTTATAACATGTTTTCACATATATTTTACATATTTATTATCTAGTATTTTTTTATTGTTTTACATATATTGCTTTATATATTTTATTTATCTATATAATGCCCTTTTATTTATTTATTGTTTTATGATTGCTATAGTGTAGTTATTTTAGTTGTATTTTATATTGTATGCTATTGTCTTATAATCGTTTTTTTATATTTGTGTATGATAGTTTATAAATGCGATACTATTACATGGATTAGTGCTCGAACAAAAATACATTTTTACAAGCTTACTATATTTTAAAATAAGGCAATGTTTTGGTATTTAGAAATTCGGAAATAGTGCCTTAACGTCTTGGGTTGCGATTTTCCGTTTGGCTAAATAACTAAATACCCTTTTAACAAGTTTTGTAAATCATGAGATGACTTTAATTACGAGGGTTTAAAAATGCCGTGTCCTAACATATTGGATGTGATGTTTATATTCCTCCTAATAAAAGAAATCTCAAGTTTCAAAATAAAAACCTATTCTTGGGAATTCAAAATGTTTTGCCTTAACTTATTGGGTTCGATATTTTGTGTCTCGAGGTAGGAATTTCTCAAAATAAAGACGAGTTTAATTTCAAAGTCATGAGGTGCTATACCTTAACTTATTGGGTAAAGTACTCTATTTCTTTGGGATAAGTAAGTCTTGGCTTTCTTTTTAATAAAAGGATCATATTTTGTAATCTTCTTTATTTTCAACATGGGGACACGATTTTATCGATTTGGTACCAATTTTTGGGCGTTATGAGGGTCCTCACCCTTCCTCATACGTAACCGACTCCCGAACCTATTTTCTTGTTTTTGTGGACCAAAATTGAATATTTTCAAAATAAAACACTTTACAAGGTGATCCAATCATACCTAAGTAAAAAAAAGGATTGGTGGCGACTCCCGTTTTCGTTTTAAAGTTGATCCCCATTATTTTATAAACTCGATTTTAAAATGATTTGGACAGCCTGGCGACTCCGCTGGGGACACAAGAGAGTCAGGCCGTAAAATTGATAATTTCATGTCTTTTTGTTTGAATTTAAAATTCTGATTTTAAAAATATGATCCCTTTATTGCATGTGGTCTTAAATATATTGCATTTTGGTATGACAACAAAGATTAGCATTTAACCAAATATGTAAGGGATCAGAAAAAAACCTGGATTGCTTCTCCTGAGGGACCACAAGTTTCCAAGCATCCTTGGCCGTCGAACAATCGCGAAGTACATGCATGATGTCTTCAAGACTGTGTCCACATCTTGGACAGGCACTACTTTGTGCAATTCCTCTTCTAAATCTTTCTGAATTAGTTAAGAGCCTCTGTTTGGCTACAAGCCAAAGGAACGTTCGGACTCTCTGAGGTCCTTGATATTTCCAGATGCTCTTCCAAAAATCATCCTTAAAATTCCACGAGTTCTTTTTGAGTGTCCAATAAGCGCTACGGATAGAAAAAAAGAATCGAGATCCCGAACGAGCCCATATAATTCTATCTTCGCCACCGTCAGGATGGAGTGGGGGGATACTGACTATGCGCTTCAACATGTCCTCAGATAGCCAAATACTAAGCATATTCACAATCCAAGAGCTATCCTGCATAACCCAATCCTTCAAAGTATTATCCAGATTGATCCTATCATGAGCGAAACATAAGATAATAAAGGACCTACATCGAAATCCAATTGTCTTTCCATCCACGAATTGTAGAACCATTTCCAATAGACCACATGATGTTCTCACGGAGAAAAGGCCACACTTTAGATAAGGTTTTCCATAAATGTGAACTCGACTTTTATGAATAGTTTCGGAAGTGATCCTTCCAACCATACTTCGATCGAAGCACTTTGCACCAATAATCGTCTTCCTGTAGACGAGATTGAAGCTAATCTTCATAAGCACTTGCACCCATATTTCTCAATGAAGAGATTTTCATTGAAACGCACTGAAGGTTTCAAGATTCCTAATGAAGAACACAGAGTCTATAGGCTCAAGAAGGCCTTGTATGGCCTAAAAACAGGCTCCAAGGGCCTGGTATGACAGATGGATGCCTACTTGTCTAAGCTCGGGTTCACAAAGAGCATAAGTGATCACCTACTCAGTATGTTAAAAAGGCTAGAGAGGAGACCTTGCTGATTGTTTCTTCGTATGTTGAGAAGGGAGATTGGAGTTTGTTGCCTCATTGCCAAGGAGGAGTGTTCGAAGGTGGCAATTTCAGTGACAACATGCAAGCTGCCATGCAACCATGCACAAGCGAGCAAGTGACCAGAGCAAGCGATCCAACGAAGCAAACTTTTGTCCACTATGTAATTAGTTAAATTAGTTCATGTGATAGTTGACTTTAGTTGTCACATTGTAACTTTTTGTATTAGCTAAGGATTAGTCATGTACTTAGCTAATTTGGCGAGTATTAGGTACTCATTATGTTGATTTAACGACTTAGCTACTTGCACAAGCAAGCTTTATTTTCTTTCAATGTAAATTAGCTACTTAAGTTGATGTATTACTTTCTTTTTCAAGAAATGAGAGTTGTTAGCTTGTTCTCTCAATTTCTTCATTCATTTTTGCTTCGTTTTTAAGCTTTCAAACATCAATTTTTCTGCTTTTGTTACTTTAAAGACTCAAAAGGAAGAAAATGAACACCGAGCTCACATGAAATAATGGCGATTGCATGGCCACCTTGTCGCTTCACGTCTTTGCCTTGTTCTTTCTTGCATGGGGGCTGCATGGAAGACCAAATTCTAACAGCTTTCTTCAATCGGCATCTTCTTTAGACAGATGTGAAATGATTGCCTCTACAAGCCATGATGAGTTGATTAAGCTATGGAAATAAAGCGACCTCTCCATCGAAATCATGCATTTGCTTGGATCGAGAGCCATGTGTACATATGGAGCATTTTTGGATGAAGTTAATGGCAACCGCACCAAAAATAAACAATCAAGTGTATACATAGACTAAAATGCTGGTTTTTGTTTTTCATTAATGGCTTTGGTAATGTAAGTCACCAACAAGATTTGAGCATCTCTTTAACTTGTCGATTATAAAAGTTATGTTACTCTGAGCTTCTATTAGAAAATTTCCATTTTCTTTTCATTTCTTGTTTCGATGTTTGTAAAAATCGAATTTCTTGAGAACTTGCCATTGATTACATAAAAATCAAGTCCCTTTCGTAGGCAATAGACTCTTTAGTTCTTGATCACACTTTTAAGGAAATTTAGAACTTGACATTATAATGACATACAAGCATAAACACTTTGCATGAACCAACCCAACCATAAATAGAGCAACCATGGTTATTCCCCTAAAAGCTTCATTATTGTCAAAAGAAATCAGCAATGATCTTTCATTTCTCATGTAAAAGAAAAAGGATCCAAGTCCAAACGACTAGGCAACAAGAAAACAGAAAACAAAAACCAGCATTTTAGTCTATTGCCATTAACTTCATCCAAAAATGCTCCATATGTACACATGGCATGATTTCGATGGGGAGCTTCTTTATTTCCATAACTTAATCAAGTCATCACGGCTTATAGAGGCAATCATTTCGATTGTCTAAAGAAGATGCCAGATGAAGAAATCGCATCCATGTGTGCTTCAACTTTCCATGTTTTATTGGTGTCTAATGGATTCCATAGTTGAAGTGGATGACAAAATTTGAACAATTAGATCTCAATAGAAAGGAATATCATCACACCATGATGACTTGCATCTTGTGTATTTCGGATATCAACAATGGCTTGTATATCGATTGCAAAATAATGAGGAAATAAAAACAAGATGTCGATAATAAATATTCTTAAGACACTTTACCGCTTCTGCACTAATGACCCGAGTGAAGCCAATACCTTGGATGGAATGTGCAACACTCGAATTTGTTGTCTGTTGCACGCAATTCAAGCAAGCGATTGTCTTTGAAACACGACCACAATCTTGCACTCGTCTTCACCGATGGAGGCAATATATATGCCGTTTGGATCCCAACAAATTGATGAACTTCATTTTCATGTCCTGAAAAACAAAATATTAACATTTGTTCGGACATGCAATGACACAAATAGACTATGTTACTTGGAACTCGGGGTGACTGTCGAATGCGGATATGTGTTTGACATGAATAGACGATATATTATTAGATGCAAATGAGTGCTATAATAGCATCCAAATCAATTCAACCTCGAAACGGGCACAGATCTTGCTGGTCTCAACATCAATTAGGTTGACAACATTGTCTCAACAAGTTGCAAGAAACCTTCCAAAGAGAGGTGGAATCGACTTGTTTACTAGCTCCCTGCAATCACCTCACACAAGGATATATAGGTAAGCAAAATTAGGGATCAGTCCTTTTATCGTCTATGAGAGATATTTTAAGGTTAAAATATGCCCGTAGTCCCTATACTTAATTTTTGAGAAATACAGGGGACTATAGACACATCTTAACCATATTCTAATAGATGCTATCTCGACTGAAAGATATGAATACAAGAACCTCGGTGATATCCCGAACCTAATCTCATCAATCCCGTCGAGAAGAACAAAGGAGATTCTCCCTTTTAGGATGGAAATCTAATGACAAGACCTGGTTGATATGCTCCTCAAGCCTTACAGGAGGTCTCCCACTCTGCCATATGAAGACATGTCATCAAAAGGAAAGTAAATGTTTGTAGTACACTCATTATGTTACTCGGACTAGGATCTAAGCGTCGGGCCAAGGTATGTTTAGTTCTTTTTGAATATTTTAGAAAAATATTAAATAAATATCTGAAGTTACAAGAAAAACATTGTTACTTTAGGATCTTCCCATATTAGCACAGTCTTGTCATAGGAAGATGTTGCAACTATGTGTGAATTTGGTCCAAATCGGACGTCGAGAATGGGAAGAGAATGGCTGTCTTACTTCCAATAATAGAACGATGCTTCATGTCCCAAAAGACGACCTACCAGAAAAAAAAAGTGAAATTAGCTTTGAACTTATACAATTAGATGTTGTGTAAGAAAAAGAAGCTAATACTACACATTAATACCACCTTTTCGAGCCTGCTGCTGTAGCTAGGAACTTCCCATCCGAGGAGAAATGGTGCAGAACGTTTCCTTCTTTCTTTTAAAGGGAGGTGATGAATACAAGAACCTTTCGTAAGGTGATGATTAATGCGTGTATCAACAACTTTGGCAAAGCAAAGTCCGCCAAGTGATAGACCCTATTATTTGCCGTGTAATTCGATTGTTTATGTAAATAAAATTAACTCCATTTTCTCTTATCTTGCAAAAGCTTGTTCAAATTATTGAACACCAATACTTCTCCATTTTTTCTTTGCTTTCAATTCTGTTTTTATCTCAAAATTTTAATCTCAAAATTTCTTCATACTTTCTCCAAGTCAATTACTTGGTCAAAGTTCCAACAATTGGTATCGAGCTTCATTCTTGGAGGACTGTTCTTTGTTAAACTCAAATTAGAATGGCTTCATCAAGCTTCTCACCGCTTTGTACCTTCGATTTTCAATGGAGAAGGCTTTCATATATGGCAAGTTAAAATGAAAACTTACCGCAAGCTCTTGATCTATGGGAGGTTGTGAACACCGATCTTTGAACTGAGAACCTCTTCGAGCCAACCCAACCGTGGCTCAAATAAAACAAACATCTTTGAGGAGAAGACCAAGAAACACAAGGCTTTGTCTTGCATCCAAAATTGTGTCTCGGATGTCATCTTTACAAGGATTATGGCTTGTGAGACTCCAAAGCAGGCCTGGGACAAGCTTAAGGAGGAGTTCCAAGGCACTGAGAGAACCAGGCAGCAGCAACTCTTAAACTTGAGAAGGGATTTTGAAAATTTGAAGATGAAAGAAGAGGAGATCAGAAACAATTTTCGAGACAGGGATAATGGTCATTGTAAATGACATAAGGCTCCTTGGTGAGCAGTTTAATGAAGCAAGGATAGTGGAGAAGGTGCTGTCAACCTTACCTGAAAGGTATGAAGCAAAAATATCCTCCCTCGAGGACTCCAGGGACCTCTCAAGCATCACTTTGACCGAGCTAATCAATGCCCTTTATGCTCAAGAGCAAAGAAGGGCAAGCAGGAATGAGGAGCACCAAGAAGGTGCTTTCCAAGCTAAAGCCAGGACTTCCTCATCCAACACTGCCTATAAAGGCAAGAAGACCTGGAAAAACAGACCCAAGCCTGATGCTGCAAGGACAAATGACTACCTTTGCAGATTTTGCAAGAAGCCGGCCCATCCGAAGACAAATCTTTGGTTTAGGCACGATGCGATATGCCAATATTGCAAGAAAAAAGGGCATGTTGAAAAGGTC
This sequence comes from Gossypium bickii, assembly GCA_025503065.1. Lineage (NCBI taxonomy): Eukaryota > Viridiplantae > Streptophyta > Magnoliopsida > Malvales > Malvaceae > Gossypium > Gossypium bickii. The sequence goes on along the minus strand of CP106714.1, from coordinate 1,138,121 downwards.
TGTAAGAATAAAGGCAGACCGAGACAGGCTCAACAACAATCAAAGACTGAGGCACGAGTGGCTGAAGGTGGAAGTGATCAAGAAGAACAGGTTTTTGCTGTGTCATGCTCAAGTGACCAGAAGAGAGGCTCTAAAGCTTGGCTCTTGGATAGTGGATGTACAAATCACATGTCACCTAATGCAGCTATTTTTAAAACCTTGGGCAGGAGTGTTCAAACCAAGGTCAAGGTTGCAAATGGTCGATTCATCAATCTTTGAGGCAAAGGTGATGTTCGATATCAACTCCAAAAGGCAACAAGGTGATTTCTAATGTGTTACTTGTACCGATATTGACAAAAACTTACTAAGCATACCTCAACTTCTTGACAAAGGATACTCACTTTTGTTCAAAGACAAAGTGTGTCAAATAAGCGATCCAAGTGGATCATGCTTCATGACAGTCACTATGACTGATAAGTCCTTTGAGGTTAACTGGTCAGAAGGCTTGAATGCAGCCTACACAGCCTCAGAGAATGACTCAAAGATATGGCACAAAAGGCTCGGTCATACAAACTTTAAAGCAATGGCCAAAATGATCCATGAAGAAGCTGGGTCGAGAATTTCACTAACTCAAGATGCAATAATGAAGTTTGTGAAGTGTGTCAACTTGGAAAACAAGCCAAGCTACCATTTCCCTCGAACCAAGCCTCTGAGAGCGTCGGAGAAACTTCAACTGGTTCACACAGATGTTTGTGGCCCTATGAAGACAGATCCGGTTAGTGGAACAGGTACTTCATTCTCTTTATTGATGATTACTCAAGATTCATTGGAGTTATTTTTTAAAACACAAGTCCAAGTTCCACAAGTGTTCATAAAGTTTAAAGTTCAAGCGGCCGAGATAGGTTGCAAGATGAAGACCATCGGAGTCGGATAATGGGGTTTGAATACATTTCACCAATTCCAAGCGATTTGCAATGAAGCGGGCATCAAACACCAACTAACTAACTTGTATACACCTCAGCAAAATGGGGTAAGTGAAAGGAAGAATCGTAGCATTATGAATATGGCAAGATGCTTGCTGTTCGAGAAAAATGTGCCAAAGTTTATGTGGTGAAAAGTCATCAACACACATTGTCTACCTTCGAATAGGCTTCCAACAAAGGCCTTGGCTCGAAGACACCCTTTGAAGCTTGGTATGGCTTCAAACCTTCATTGGCTCATTTAAAAGTATTTGGATGTCTATGTTATGTTCAGATTCCATCAATGAAAGAGGACAAACTATCAAAGAGAGCCGCTCACGGTGTTTTAGTAGGATATAGCTCGATCAAAAAGGGCTATATAGGATCATGGACCCAACCACAAAAAAAGTTCAAGTGAGTAGGGATGTGGTCTTTGATGAAAATGCCTACTGGAACTGGGATAACAATCAACCAATGGAGACTTAAGAAGAGCTTGTAGTAGGGCAGATAGAACCTGAACAAACTTTGGTCGAGAAATGGACATCGATGATGTTCCAGATTAGAGGACCGGATCATTGATGATGTTTATGAAAGAAATTTGAAGTTGCTATCATGGAGCCAACAAGTTTCAAGAGGTTTGAAACACCAGTGGTACGGAAGGTCGCAATGGTTGAAGAAATGAAGATGATCGAGAAGAACCAAACACAGGATCTAGTCGATAGGCCACAAGACGAGAAAAGTCATAGGTGTTAAGTGGGTCTATCGTGCCAAGCATAATCTTCGATGGGACATTAAACAAGCTAAAGGCAAGGCTGGTTGTCAAGGGCTTTAGTCAGAAATATGGCCTAGACTATTTGGAAACCTTTGCTCCAGTAGCCAGGCTCGACACCATCAGATTGTTGATTGCATTGGCAGCACAAAAGCAATGGTCCATACACCAACTCGATGTCAAGTCAGCATTCCTAAATGGACTGCTTGAAGAGGAGATATACATTGACCAACCTCAAGGCTTTGAAGTGCCAGGCAAAGAACACATGGTCTATAAGCTCAAGAAGGCCCTTTATGGCCTAAAACAAGCTCCTAGAGCTTGGTATGCTCGAATTGATAATCATCTACTGAATTTGGGATTTGAAAGGAGTGCAAGTGAACCAACATTGTATGTAATGAAGAATGAAGGCGAAACACGACTCATAGTGTCCCTTTATGTAGATGATCTCTTGGTTACGAGGAGGAGACAACAATGTCTTGAGTGACTTCAAGGGCAAAATGAAGAAAGTGTTCGAGATGTCAGACTTGGGCCACATGACCTATTTACTTGGAATGGAGGTGAGTCAAATTGAAGGAAAGATCTTCTTGAGCCAACAATATTTTGCTAAGAAAATCTTATACAAATTCTCCATGGAGAATAGCAAGCCAACAAGCACACCAATGGCTGTTGGAATGAAGTTGTCAAGCCAAGGGGCTTATGAGCAAGTTGATGAGTCTTCCTATAGGAGTTTGGTTGGTTGCTTATTGTACTTAACTGCCACTAGGCCTGACATTATGTTTGCTGTTAGTATGTTGTCAAGGTTTATGCCTTGCTTGCAAATGAGCAACACACCTACAAGTCAGCAAAAGAGTGCTCGGTACACATCAAAGGGACCACCGAAGTTATGGTTTAAAATTTTGCAAAGTTAAAGACATGAAGCTAGTAGGATATCTGACGCAGTGGGTATCAATTTGGATCAATAGATGATATGAAGAGTACCTCGGGTTATGGTTTCACACTTGGTTCAACAATGTTTTGCTTTGGTGCTCGAAGAAGCAAAATCTGTGGCCCAATCAACAAAGCAGGTTTAATATGTTGCCACTTGCAAATGTGCAGAAATCAAGCCATATGGCTTAGGAAGCTACTTGCGATCTAAACTTACAACAAGAGGGAGCAACGGAGATCCTATGTGACAACAAATCGGCTGTTGCAATTGCAAAGAACCACAGTATTTCATGGTCGAACCAAACATTTTAGCATAAAGCTCCATGTGATAAGGGAGATGGAACAAGCTCGAGAGGTGGAGTGGTTCATTGCAATCAAGAACAGATTGTTTGATATCTTCACAAAGGCTCTAAATCCTACAAGGTTTATCAAGCTAAGAAAAAGCTAGGAGTATGCGACATGGAGACCAAGGAGGAGTGATGAAGTATGGCCTCCCATGCCGGCTCCATGCTTCTTGTCTGCCCCAGTCCCATTTTTTTTTTTTTGGCAAGTATGGGTTGTGTCCAATTTTTAATTTAAGCATGCTTGATTTATTTTTAAAATAAAATCAGCCTATCAAGTCTTGATAATGAGACAAACGTGGGAGCAATTTGGCCAACCTAAAAGCATGGTCACTTTGTAAAAAGCAAAGGTATGGGCATGAGCATGCTTTGCACTTTTTTTATTCATTTTGTTTTGTTTTGTTTGTTCATGTTTTTCCCACATGCGTGTATCAACAACTGCAAAGACAAGTTACGCCAAGTGATAGACCCTATTATTTGCCGTGTAATTCAGTTGTTTATGTAGCTGAAATTAACTCCATTTTCTCTTATCTTGCAAAAGCTTGTTCACTTTATTGAACACCAATACTTCTCCATTTTTTCTTTGCTTTCAATTCTGTTTTTATCTCAAAATTTTAATCTCAAAATTTCTTCATACTTTCTCCAAGTCAATTACTTGGTCAAAGTTCCAACAGAGGCAACCAACCCCTACTAAGGAGAAGCCTACACCATGGATGACCAATCCATTATTAGGGACTCAAGTGTAAGTCTCAAATAAAGATACATGACTATGTGTAGTTTCTTCAATTAGTTTTTGACAGAATTACAGTTATTTTCTCGTTCACCTAATAATAGTAAGTGCTTGGTTTATTACCTGCGAGATGAACATATCATTACGATTATGATACTTTCTCTGACATTGAATTTGCTATCTTCTTCTTCTATGACTGATCACATATTACGATCTCGGTTTACGATGATGCTCTTTGGTTTGCATCGTTCGGTTCATCACAAATCGAGTCACAAATGAGGAAAACAACTATGATGGTTTTCATATGAGAGTGAAAGGCATTTTAACAAATAAAATCGCTTATTAACAAAGAGATGAAATATGTTGCTTCAACTTTTCATTTTCCTCAAGCACTCGTGTTTGGACATGAGTATTCGAGATATGACCCTCCAAATACCCTTTTGAATACATAGAAAAACCTAAATGTGTCCGAAACTTGTATCTACAATAAGGGCTTAAACAAATTATAAAATCAAAACAAAGAAAACCTAGTGCACATAAGGTGCTCCTGCAAAAAGATAATCAAAACAAAGAAACCTCGTGGATCGATCGCATATTACCCGATGTTGTTTGTAGCATATCATCTGTGTTTTGATGTTCTTCGATTTGCATCATTTCTTTACTCGTCTGATTCATCGCAAATCAGCCATTAATGAGAAAAAGGACTATGATGGTTTTCACAAATTAAGAAGCATAGAGCACAACATGACCTTAATTTCCTCAAACAATCACCGAGCGAGAGGTTTTACGCCTCGTAATACTTTTTTAAGAATTATGTCGAACATGCTTGACCACCATTCTTTTAAGATACCTTGGGGATGGTCAATCTCTGAAAAAAAAAAAAAAAAAAAGATGTCTTTTATAATCTACAAATTACAAGATTTATAGAAAATGTGAACATTTTAAATAATCTCAAGAAAAAAAAATTGGAACTCCTAATGCTTTCTTGCGTTGGAAGAAACAAAAGATTGAAGGGTGAAGACATGGTTGAAAAAAGTACATGCCGAGAGATTTCAACACCACTGACGAAAATTGTTGGGAACACAGGCTTCTCGTCTGAGAGATGCACAGCGCTTTCATGCATATTGTTCTTAATGAAGTAATCGTGCATGTAAAGGTGGAGCCTTTAGTAAGAACAACCAAACAAACATACATTCAATTAGTAAATTAGTATAAAACTAAAAAGCTTTAAAACCAATGATTATGGCAATGTCAAGAACACCAAGAATCGTAAAACTCAACGATGATTTCACCATTGTCCCGACCGTTCTCCAAGCCATGATTACCTTGTAAAAGAGAAGAGAACAAAAGAATCAAACGAAAGAACAAAGAAATGGGAAGTTGGCTCAAGAGGAACAAAGAAAAGTTTGGGGTATATATATATATATAAATGTTATATGGTGTAATTTGAAACAAATTTTATAAATAATAAAAATCTAATGAAAATTATGCATAAAATATACCAATGTATGCAAGGAAATTAAAATCCATATAAAGTTCCAAAATAAATAATGTGTACATAGTAAAATGTCAGTAATTTAAAAGAATATAGGTAACTTAAATTATAATATACAAAAGAATGTATAAATGTATAAAAAATAATTTAAAGTATGTACCAAAAAATATATTTACATATACGAATAGAAAAATCTATATGATATGAAATTAATAATATACAAAATAATTTGAAATATAATATATTGATTTAAAGATAATAGTATATAAAATAAAAAAATATATATATATATAGGTTTTTTATAAAACGAACATTATACCAATCTGTAAAACAAGGTGTAAGAGCCCAATTTTGACAGGGCTAAAATAAACCAAAATAAGCAAACCGAAACCAAAATAAAATAAAGTCTATTTTTTAGTCCAGTTACAACATTTGGCCCAAAAATCAATTTACAAAGCCCAATAAATGTTGACCCACTACCTAAACTAACCAGCCACCCAAACAGACCCAAACTACCCTGAAACCCATTACACCCAAAACGGACAAATCCCCTAAACAGACCTGATACCTAAGCTTGTGACCCACTAGCCTAAGCAAATACACGGCCCAAAGCGCCTGTGTCCCTAAACGAAGCGAGAATGGCCTAGGGTTTTCAAAACCCTAGGCGCCGCAAACAAGGGCCATTCAAATCGTCGCGCTGCAATGACGGAAGCTCGATCGTCGCGTCACAGCCTCCAGCCTTCGCGTCGCAGTTTCGTCTGGCTTTCGATCATGCCTTGATCGCCGCCAGATTCTCCGTCAATAACCTACAAAAAAGGAAAAGAAATATGACAGCAAAAGGAAAGAAATCGCAACAAAGATGTCAAAATTTTTTTTCCTTTTTTTATGTTTCATTTTGAAGGCTATAAATGCTTTGTAAAAACACAGAAAATAGACACTTTGAGAATACAAAGAAACGGAGATATATCGAAATAAAAAAGACAAAAATTTTGAGCCGAAGGTGATTTTCTTATTATTTTGTTTATCTTCATATTTACATTATTCTCTGCACAAATGCTAAAAAAAGAAAAGGCAAGAAGGTTACCTGCTTTTTAGTTTCAAAACGGAGGGGTTTGGCTCCGATCGCCGCCCCGACGACGGCGGCGTGTGGTCGTGGCTGTGAAGATCAATGGTCGTTCCAAGCGAAAAGAGAGGAGCGCGTCGAGCATTTTCAAAACTCTTTTTTCAAAACAGAGTAAAAATGAATTTTTTCTGGTTTAAATTGGATTATATATTAATAATAAAACGCTGCCATTTTTGCCTAAACCAATAGGCATTGAAACGACGTCGTTTAAAGGTGAAGATCCGCGCGTTTACCCGATCCGCCCTCGTGATCCACGCGTTTTATAGAAATGGGATATTTTATATTTTGGTCCTTTTGCAATTTAATTAATTTTAATTTAGCTCAATTCGTATTTTTATGTATTTTAAAATTAGCCCTAAAGGTTTGTTCTGTTCCAATTTAGTCCCTCATCTGCTTTGATGGTAAAATCGAACGACGCCCGCTTCGTAAAAAAGGCTTAATTCCCGTATTAGCCCACGGGATTTAACGTGTATTTTTATTTTAGTCCTATTAATCTGTTTTAATTAGTATTTGACCCCTGATTCTTTTTATTTATTTTATTTTATTCCTTTTATTATATTTTTATCATTACATAGTATATTAAACTATTTTATTATATTATATATTTTATAATATTTTCCTATATTTTATATGTATTATTTTATTATATATTTAATTATTACTATAAATATTATTTTACTTGTTTAATAATTTATGTAAATTATACTTTTTATATAATATATTATTATGTTACATATATATATATTATTTCTAAAACTTTATTTATTTATATTATCTAACCCATTTTATTTATATAGTTTATATTAATGTACTACATATATTCATATATTATTATTTTTATTTAGCTCAAAATTATTTTCATTACATTTTATTTTTATATACTATATTATATTTTTTATTACATAGTATTATATTATATCGCATATTATTTTCTAAAATTTTTATTTTTGTATAAAGTGTATTTATATTTTATAACATGTTTTCACATATATTTTACATATTTATTATCTAGTATTTTTTTTATTGTTTTACATATATTGCTTTATATATTTTATTTATCTATATAATGCCCTTTTATTTATTTATTGTTTTATGATTGCTATAGTGTAGTTATTTTAGTTGTATTTTATATTGTATGCTATTGTCTTATAATCGTTTTTTTTTATATTTGTGTATGATAGTTTATAAATGCGATACTATTACATGGATTAGTGCTCGTAACAAAAATACATTTTTACAAGCTTACTATATTTTAAAATAAGGCAATGTTTTGGTATTTAGAAATTAGGAAATAGTGCCTTAACGTCATCAAGTTGCGATTTTCCGTTTGGCTAAATAACTAAATACCCTTTTTAACAAGTTTTGTAAATCATGAGATGACTTTAATTACGAGGGTTTAAAAAATGCCGTGTCCTAACATATTGGATGTGATGTTTATATTCCTCCGGAATAAAAGAAATCTCAAGTTTCAAAATAAAAAACCTATTCTTGGGAATTCAAAATGTTTTGCCTTAACTTATTGGGTTCGATATTTTGTGTCTCGAGGTAGGAATTTCTCAAAATAAAGACGAGTTTAATTTCAAAGTCATGAGGTGCTATACCTTAACTTATTGAGTAAAGTACTCTATTTCTTTGGGATAAGTAAGTCTTGGCTTTCTTTTTAATAAAAGGATCATATTTTGCAATCTTCTTTATTTTCAACATGGGGACACGATTTTATCGATTTGGTACCAATTTTTGGGCGTTATGAGGGTCCTCACCCTTCCTCATACGTGTAAACTCCCGAACCTATTTTCTTGTTTTTGTGGACCAAAATTGAATATTTTCAAAATAAAACACTTTACAAGGTGATCCAATCATACCTAAGTAAAAAAAAAGGATTGGTGGCGACTCCGCTGTTTTTAAAGTTGATCCCCATTATTTTATAAACTCGATTTTAAAATGATTTGGACAAACTGGCGACTCACTGGGGACACAAGAGAGTCGGTCAGCCAGTAAATTGATAATTTCATGTCTTTTTGTTTGAATTTAAAATTCGATTTTAAAAATATGATCCCTTTATTGCATGTGGTCTTAAATATATTGCATTTTGGTATGACAACAAAGATTAGCATTTAACCAAATATGTAAGGGATCAGAAAAAAACCTGGATTGCTTCTCCTGAGGGACCACAAGTTTCCAAGCATCCTTGGCCGTCGAACAATCGCGAAGTACATGCATGATGTCTTCAAGACTGTGTCCACATCTTGGACAGGCACTACTTTGTGCAATTCCTCTTCTAAATCTTTCTGAATTAGTTAAGAGCCTCTGTTTGGCTACAAGCCAAAGGAACGTTCGGACTCTCTCGAGGTCCTTGATATTTCCGCATGCTCTTCCAAAAATCATCCTTAAAATTCCACGAGTTCTTTTTGAGTGTCCAATAAGCGCTACGGATAGAAAAAGAATCAGATCCCGAACGAGCCCATATAATTCTATCTTCGCCACCGTCAGGATGGAGTGGGGGGATACTGACTATGCGCTTCAACATGTCCTCAGATAGCCAAATACTAAGCATATTCACATTCCAAGAGCTATCCTGCATAACCCAATCCTTCAAAGTATTATCCAGATTGATCCTATCATGAGCAGAAACATAAGATAATAAAGGACCTACATCAGGAATCCAATTGTCTTTCCATCCACGAATTGTAGAACCATTTCCAATAGACCACATGATGTTCTCACGGAGAAAAGGCCACACTTTAGATAAGGTTTTCCATAAATGTGAACTCTGACTTTTATGAATAGTTTCGTGAAGTCGATCCTTCCAACCATACTTCGATCAAGCACTTGCACCAATAATGCGTCTTCCTAGAGACGAGATTGAAGCTAATCTTCATAAGCACTTGCACCCATATTTCTCAATGAAGAGATTTTCATTGAACAGCCTGAAGGTTTCAAGATTCCTAATGAAGAACACAGAGTCTATAGGCTCAAGAAGGCCTTGTATGGCCTAAAACAGGCTCCAAGGGCCTGGTATGACAGGATGGATGCCTACTTGTCTAAGCTCGGGTTCACAAAGAGCATAAGTGATCAGCCTACTCTGTATGTTAAAAAGGCTAGAGAGGAGACCTTGCTGATTGTTTCTTCGTATGTTGAGAAGGGAGATTGGAGTTTGCTGCCTCATTGCCAAGGAGGAGTGTTCGAAGGTGGCAATTTCAGCAGCAACATGCAAGCTGCCATGCAACCATGCACAAGCAGGCAAGTGACCGAGCAGTCCAACAGAAGCAAACTTTTGTCCACTATGTAATTAGTTAAATTAGTTCATGTGATAGTTGACTTTAGTTGTCACATTGTAACTTTTTGTATTAGCTAAGGATTAGTCATGTACTTAGCTAATTTGGCAGGTATTAGGTACTCATTATGCTGATTTAACAGCTTAGCTACTTGCACAAGCAAGCTTTATTTTCTTTCAATGTAAATTAGCTACTTAAGTTGATGTATTACTTTCTTTTTCAAGAAATGAGAGTTGTTAGCTTGTTCTCTCAATTTCTTCATTCATTTTTGCTTCTGTTTTTAAGCTTTCAAACATCAATTTTTCTGTTTTTGTTACTTTAAAGACTCAAAAGGAAGAAAATGAACACTGAGCTCACATGAAATAATGGCGATTGCATGGCCACCTTGCTGCTTCACGTGCTGCCTTGTTGCTGCTGCATGGGCTGCATGGAAGACCAAATTCTAACAGTTTCTTCACTGGCATCTTCTTTAGACAGTGAAATGATTGCCTCTACAAGCCATGATGAGTTGATTAAGCTATGGAAATAAAGCAGCCTCTCCATCAGAAATCATGCATTTGCTTGGATCAGAGCCATGTGTACATATGGAGCATTTTTGGATGAAGTTAATGGCAACCGCAGCCAAAAATAAACAGTCAAGTGTATACATAGACTAAAATGCTGGTTTTTGTTTTCTGTTAATGGCTTTGGTAATGTAAGTCAGCCAACAAGATTTGAGCATCTCTTTAACTTGTCGATTATAAAAGTTATGTTACTCTGAGCTTCTATTAGAAAATTTCCATTTTCTTTTCATTTCTTGTTTCTGATGTTTGTAAAAACTGAATTTCTTGAGAACTTGCCATTGATTACATAAAAATCAAGTCCCTTTCGTAGGCAATAGACTCTTTAGTTGCTGACTGTTACTTTTAAGGAAATTTAGAACTTGACATTATAATGACATACAAGCATAAACACTGCATGAACCAACCCAACCATAAATAGAGCAGCCATGGTTATTCCCCCTAAAAGCTTCATTATTGTCAAAAGAAATCAGCAATGATCTTTCATTTCTCATGTAAAAGAAAAAGGATCCAAGTCCAAACGACTAGGCAACAAGAAAACAGAAAACAAAACCAGCATTTTAGTCTATTGCCATTAACTTCATCCAAAAATGCTCCATATGTACACATGGCATGATTTCTGATGGGGAGCTTCTTTATTTCCATAACTTAATCAAGTCATCACGGCTTATAGAGGCAATCATTTCAGTGTCTAAAGAAGATGCCAGTGAAGAAACTGCATCCATGTGTGCTTCAACTTTCCATGTTTTATTGGTGTCTAATGGATTCCATAGTTGAAGTGACTGACAAAATTTGAACAATTAGATCTCAATAGAAAGGAATATCATCACACCATGACTGACTTGCATCTTGTGTATTTCAGATATCAACAATGGCTTGTATATCTGATTGCAAAATAATGAGGAAATAAAACAGTATCTGATAATAAATATTCTTAAGACACTTTACCTGCTCGGCACCAATGACCCAGTGAAGCCAATACCTTGGATGGAATGTGCAACACTGGAATTTGTTGTCTGTTGCACGCAATTCAAGCAAGCAGTTGTGCTGAAACACTGACCACAATCTTGCACTGTCTTCACTGATGGAGGCAATATATATGCCGTTTGGATCCCAACAAATTGACTGAACTTCATTTTCATGTCCCTGAAAAACAAAATATTAACATTTGTTCAGACATGCAATGACACAAATAGACTATGTTACTTGGAACTCTGGGGTGACTGTCGGGTACGGATATGTGTTTGACATGAATAGACGATATATTATTAGATGCAAATGAGTGCTATAATAGCATCCAAATCAATTCAACCTCGAAACGGGCACAGATCTTGCTGGTCTCAACATCAATTAGGTTGACAACATTGTCTGAACAAGTTGCAAGAAACCTTCCAAAGAGAGGCTGGAATCTGACTTGTTTACTAGCTCCCTGCAATCACCTCACACAAGGATATATAGGTAAGCAAAATTAGGGATCAGTCCTTTATCGTCTATGAGATATTTTAAGGTTAAAATATGCCTGTAGTCCCTATACTTAATTTTTGAGAAGTACAGGGACTATAGACACATCTTAACCATATTCTAATAGATGCTATCTGACCTGAAAGATATGAATACAAGAACCTCGGCTGATATCCCAGAACCTAATCTCATCAATCCCGTCAGAAGAACAAAGGAGATTCTCCCTTTTAGGATGGAAATCTAATGACAAGACCTGGTTGATATGCTCCTCAAGCCTTACAGGAGGTCTCCCACTCTGCCATATGAAGACATGTCATCAAAAGGAAAGTAAATGCTGTAGTACACTCATTATGTTACTCGGACTAGGATCTAAGCGTCGGGCCAAGGTATGTTTAGTTCTTTTTGAATATTTTAGAAAAAATATTAAATAAATATCTGAAGTTACAAGAAAAACATTGTTACTTTAGGATCTTCCCATATTAGCACAGTCTTGTCATAGGAAGATGTTGCAACTATGTGTGAATTTGGTCCAAATCGGACGTCAGTAATGGGAAGAGAATGGCCTGTCTTACTTCCAATAATAGAACGATGCTTCATGTCCCAAAAGACGACCTACCAGAAGAAAAAGTGAAATTAGCTTTGAACTTATACAATTAGATGTTGTGTAAGAAAAAAGAAGCTAATACTACACATTAATACCACCTTTTCAGGCCCTGCTGTAGCTAGGAACTTCCCATCTGAGGAGAAATGGCTGCAGAACGTTTCCTTCTTTCTTTTAAAGGGAGGCAACCAACCCTACTAAGGAGAAGCCTACACCATGGATGACCAATCCATTATTAGGGACTCAAGTGTAAGTCTCAAATAAAGATACATGACTATGTGTAGTTTCTTCTGTTAGTTTTTGACAGAATTACCGTTATTTTCTCGTTCACCGGAATAATAGTAAGTGCTTGGTTTATTACCCTGCAGATGAACATATCATTACAGTTATGATACTTTCTACTGACATTGAATTTGCTATCTTCTTCTTCTATGACTGATCACATATTACTGATCTCAGTTTCGATGATGCTCTTTGGTTTGCATCGTTCAGTTCATCACAAATCAGTCACAAATGAGGAAAACAACTATGATGGTTTTCATATGAGAGTGAAAGGCATTTTAACAAATAAAACTGCTTATTAACAGCAGCATGAAATATGTTGCTTCAACTTTTCATTTTCCTCAAGCACTCGTGTTTGGACATGAGTATTCAGATATGACCCTCCAAATACCCTTTTGAATACATAGAAAAACCTAAATGTGTCCGAAACTTGTATCTACAATAAGGGCTTAAACAGCTATAAAATCAAAACAAAGAAAACCTAGTGCCTGTAAGGTGCTCCTGCAAAAAAGATAATCAAAACAAAGAAACCTCGTGACTGATCGCATATTACCTGATGTTGCTGTAGCATATCATCTGTGTTTTGATGTTCTTCGATTTGCATCATTTCTTTACTCGTCTGATTCATCGCAAATCAGCCATTAATGAGGAAAAGGACTATGATGGTTTTCACAAATTAAGAAGCATATAGCACAACATGACCTTAATTTCCTCAAACAATCACCTGAGCAGAGGTTTCTGCCTCAGAATACTTTTTAAGAATTATGTCAGAACATGCTGACCACCATTCTTTTAAGATACCTTGGGGATGGTCAATCTCTGGAAAAAAAAAAAAAAAAAAAAAAGAAGATGTCTTTTATAATCTACAAATTACAAGATTTATAGAAAATGTGAACATTTTAAATAATCTCAAGAAAAAAAATTGGAACTCCTAATGCTTTCTTGCGTTGGAAGAAACAAAAGATTGAAGGGTGAAGACATGGTTGAAAAAAGTACATGCAGAGATTTCAACACCACGACTTGCGAAATTGTTGGGAACACAGTGCTTCTCGTCTGAGAGATGCAGTGATTTCATGCATATTGTTCTTAATGAAGTAATCGTGCATGTAAAGGTGGAGCCTTTAGTAAGAACAACCAAACAAACATACATTCAATTAGTAAATTAGTATAAAACTAAAAAGCTTTAAAAACCAATGATTATGGCAATGTCAAGAACACCAAGAATCAGAAAACTCAACAGTATTTCACCATTGTCCTGACCGTTCTCCGAAGCCATGATTACCTTGTAAAAGAGAAGAGAACAAAAGAATCGAAACGAAAGAACAAAGAAATGGGGAAGTTGGCTCAAGAGGAACAAAGAAAAGTTTGGGGTATATATATATATAAATGTTATATGGTGTAATTTGAAACAAATTTTATAAATAATAAAAATCTAATGAAAATTATGCATAAAATATACCAATGTATGCAAGGAAATTAAAATCCATATAAAGTTCCAAAATAAATAATGTGTACATAGTAAAATGTCAGTAATTTAAAAGAATATAGGTAACTTAAATTATAATATACAAAAGAATGTATAAATGTATAAAAATAATTTAAAGTATGTACCAAAAAAATATATGTACATATATGAATAGAAAAATCTATATGATATGAAATTAATAATATACAAAATAATTTGAAATATAATATATTGATTTAAAGATAATAGTATATAAAATAAAAATATATATATATATATATAGGTTTTTATAAAACTAACATTATACCAATCAGAAAACAAGGTGTAAGAGCCCAATTTTGACAGTAATAAAATAAACCAAAATAAGCAAACCGAAACCAAAATAAAATAAAGTCTATTTTTAGTCCAGTTACAACATTTGGCCCAAAAATCAATTTACAAAGCCCAATAAATGTTGACCCACTACCTAAACTAACCAACCACCCAAACAGACTCCAAACTACCACAAAACCCATTACACCCAAAACGGACAAATCCCTAAATGCACTGATACCTAAGCTTGTGACCCACTAGCCTAAGCAAATACACGGCCCAAAGCGCCTGTGTCCCTAAACAGAAGCGAAATGGCCTAGGGTTTTCTCGAAACCCTAGGCGCGCAAACAAGGGCCATTCAAATCGTCTGCACGCAATGACGGAAGCTCGATCGTCGCGCGTCACGACCCTCCAAACTTTCGCGTCGCGCTTTAAATGCGGCTTTCGATCATGCCTTGATCGCGCGCGATTCTCCGTCAATAACCTACAAAAAGGAAAAGAAATATGACAAAGAAAAGGAAAGAAATCGCAACAAAGATGTCAATTTTTTTTTCCTTTTTATGTTTCATTTTGAAGGCTATAAATGCTTTGTAAAAACACAGAAATAGACAATTTGGAGAATACAAAGAAACGGAGATATATCGAAATAAAAAAGACAAAAATTTTGAGCCGAAGGTGATTTTCTTATTATTTTGTTTATCTTCATATTTACATTATTCTCTGCACAAATGCTAAAAAAAGGAAAAGGCAAGAAGGTTACACCTTTTTAGTTTCAAAACGGAGGGGTTTGGCTCCCCGATCGCCGTCCACGACGGCGCGTGGAGTACGTGGCCTGTGAAGATCAATGGTCGTTCCAAGCAGAAACGAGAGGAGCGTCAGAGCATTTTCAAAACTCTTTTTTCAAAACAGAGTAAAAATGAATTTTTTCTGGTTTAAATTGGATTATATATTAATAATAAAACGCTGCCATTTTTGCCTAAACCAATAGGCATTGAAACGACGTCGTTTAAAGGAGAAGATCCGCGCGTTTACCCGATCCGGCCCTCAGGATCCACGCGTTTTATAGAAATGGGATATTTTATATTTTGGTCCTTTTGCAATTTAATTAATTTTAATTTAGCTCAATTCGTATTTTTATGTATTTTAAAATTAGCCCTAAAGGTTTGTTCTGGTTCCAATTTAGTCCCTCTGTCCGTTTCGATGGTAAAATCGAACGACGCTGTTAAAAAAAGGCTTAATTCCCGTATTAGCCCACGGGATTTAACGTGTATTTTTATTTTAGTCCTATTAATCTGCTTTTAATTAGTATTTGACCACTTGATTCTTTTTATTTATTTTATTTTATTCCTTTTATTATATTTTTATCATTACATAGTATATTAAACTATTTTATTATATTATATATTTTATAATATTTTCCTATATTTTATATGTATTATTTTATTATATATTTAATTATTACTATAAATATTATTTTACTTGTTTAATAATTTATGTAAATTATACTTTTTATATAATATATTATTATGTTACATATATATATATATTATTTCTAAAACTTTATTTATTTATATTATCTAACCCATTTTATTTATATAGTTTATATTAATGTACTACATATATTCATATATTATTATTTTTATTTAGCTCAAAATTATTTTCATTACATTTTATTTTTATATACTATATTATATTTTTTATTACATAGTATTATATTATATCGCATATTATTTTCTAAAATTTTTATTTTTGTATAAAGTGTATTTATATTTTATAACATGTTTTCACATATATTTTACATATTTATTATCTAGTATTTTTTTATTGTTTTACATATATTGCTTTATATATTTTATTTATCTATATAATGCCCTTTTATTTATTTATTGTTTTATGATTGCTATAGTGTAGTTATTTTAGTTGTATTTTATATTGTATGCTATTGTCTTATAATCGTTTTTTTATATTTGTGTATGATAGTTTATAAATGCGATACTATTACATGGATTAGTGCTCGTAACAAAAATACATTTTTACAAGCTTACTATATTTTAAAATAAGGCAATGTTTTGGTATTTAGAAATTCGGAAATAGTGCCTTAACGTCTTCAAGTTGCGATTTTCCGTTTGGCTAAATAACTAAATACCCTTTTTAACAAGTTTTGTAAATCATGAGATGACTTTAATTACGAGGGTTTAAAAATGCCGTGTCCTAACATATTGGATGTGATGTTTATATTCCTCCGGAATAAAAGAAATCTCAAGTTTCAAAATAAAAAACCTATTCTTGGGAATTCAAAATGTTTTGCCTTAACTTATTGGGTTCGATATTTTGTGTCTCGAGGTAGGAATTTCTCAAAATAAAGACGAGTTTAATTTCAAAGTCATGAGGTGCTATACCTTAACTTATTGGGTAAAGTACTCTATTTCTTTGGGATAAGTAAGTCTTGGCTTTCTTTTTAATAAAAGGATCATATTTTGTAATCTTCTTTATTTTCAACATGGGGACACGATTTTATCGATTTGGTACCAATTTTTGGGCGTTATGAGGGTCCTCACCCTTCCTCATACGTGAACCGACTCGAACCTATTTTCTTGTTTTTGTGGACCAAAATTGAATATTTTCAAAATAAAACACTTTACAAGGTGATCCAATCATACCTAAGTAAAAAAAAATTGGTGGCGACTCCGTTTCGTTTTTAAAGTTGATCCCCATTATTTTATAAACTCGATTTTAAAATGATTTGGACAAACTGGCGACTCATTGGGACACAAGAGAGTCGGTAGTAAAATTGATAATTTCATGTCTTTTTGTTTGAATTTAAAATTACGATTTTAAAAATATGATCCCTTTATTGCATGTGGTCTTAAATATATTGCATTTTGGTATGACAACAAAGATTAGCATTTAACCAAATAATATGTAAGGATCGAAAAAACTGGATTGCTTCTCCTGAGGGACCACAAGTTTCCAAGCATCCTTAGCCGTCGAACAATCGCGAAGTACATGCATGATGTCTTCAAGACTGTGTCCACATCTTGGACAGGCACTACTTTGTGCAATTCCTCTTCTAAATCTTTCTGAATTAGTTAAGAGCCTCTGTTTGGCTACAAGCCAAAGGAACGTTCGGACTCTCTGAGGTCCTTGATATTTCCAGATGCTCTTCCAAAAATCATCCTTAAAATTCCACGAGTTCTTTTTGAGTGTCCAATAAGCGCTACGGATAGAAAAAGAATCGGATCCCGAACGAGCCCATATAATTCTATCTTCGCCACCATCAGGATGGAGTGGGGGGATACTGACTATGCGCTTCAACATGTCCTCAGATAGCCAAATACTAAGCATATTCACATTCCAAGAGCTATCCTGTAACACCCCCTACCTGTATTCATTATCAGAATAAGGTACGAGGCATTACCAGAGTTTACAAATTTTTTTTTTTTAACCGAAACCATTCTAATTCAACATATTTTCAAAATAAAATTCATGCATATTTATAAAATAACTTCAACACATAAGCCATATCAGTGGCTAACCTTATATTCATTTCATATTAACATTTATTTTATTAGCTTATACATGCCATTCATTTCCAAACTAAAATTTCTTTAAATACCAAAATCTCAAGGGTTGATAGTGTGATGAGTCTCCCACCGATTCGACCTCCGAGCTCTTAACACTACAAAACAAGGGAAAGGAAAAAAGCAGAGTAAGCACTTTGTGCTTAGTAAGCCCATGTAACAAGAATTATACTTACCTAATATTTTCAATACAATGTAATAAGCATTCATATATCCATTCAATGCATTAATACCCTAACATGCACAAGCTCAACATTCAAGTTAGTTCATTAATTTCCATATATCAATAATATACACACCATGATTGATGAGCTCATCAATATCATGATTTCCATTTCCTTGTTATTTTTCCATATTTATCCCGTTAAATTACTCGGAATTTCGATGGATTTTCAGAGGTACACTTTAGTGTACAAAACCGAATCCATCAATTCATATTCATGTGCGCACATTTTCATTTCAGAGAGCACACTCCCGCGAACCTCATCTTTACAAATGGGATTACCATCCAAAGCTAAATCCCACGCAATATAAACTCATAGAGTATTGTCGGGATTACGACCCAGGCTAAATCCTGCAACGACAATTACTCTAATGAGCTTGGATCTGAATTACAGTCCAGGCTAAATTGAGACCTAATTCGGATTACCCGTCAAGGCTAAATCCATTTTCCACATATTCTCCGGAGGGGCTATATCGAGATAGGATCACCCGTCCGGGCTAGATCCTTTTTTACCGTCAATTCCTTTTCAGAGATCCATCGAATTTTCCTTTCATTCAACCGGGATTTCTTTCCCTTTTTATCAAATATATCAATATTTCATCAATTTTCATACAATGAACATTCAAATTATATTCACATCAATAACATAAATTTTCAAGCATTTAAGAATATAATTCAAGTTACATGAACTTACCTCGATACTAGTTCGTTTATAAAATCTACTAATCCGGGACTTTTTCCTTTCCTCGATCTAGCTTTGTATTTGAGTTTTCCGGATCTAAATAAATAAAGTCAATCATCAATTCAATACATTTCATGTTCACATGTAGCATTTTCTATAATTCTATTATTATTTTTAGCTTATTCAAAGCTGTCTACTTGAGTCATAGTCACTAAATTATTTATTTCTCGAGCTACAGAGCTCCAAATGAAGAACCGTTAATTTTACCTGAAACTAGACTCACATATCTTCTTCCCATAAAATTTTCAGAATTTTTGGTATGTCCAATCAATACCAGATTATTCTTAAAGTTTCCCCTGTTTTACTGTTTGACTGTTCTGACCTCTCTTCACTACGAATCAAATTACTCTTCGTACAGAATTCATATGAACTTCTTATTTATTTAATTTGAAAATAGACTCATTCAGGATTCTAAAAATATAAAGTTAAGCCCCTAATTATTTTTCTCCAATTTTTTATGATTTTTTCAAAGTCAGAACAGGGGATCCCGAAATCCCTCTGAACCAGTCTTACAAAAATATAAATATCTCAAATTACAGAATTCCTTTGCTTTCCATGTTTCTTTCATATGAAAATAGACTCAATAAGCTTTAATTTCATATCTCATTCAACTTCTAATTCCACTTCTACGAATTTTAGTGATTTTTCAAACTTACTCTACTGCTGCTGTCCAAAACAGTTTTGTTATAGCTTATTTTTTTACAATTAAGTCCTTTACCCAATTCTAACTTCAAATTCTTTCAATTAAACCACTAATTCATCATTTTATTCATCATATGCTATATTCAAAAACTCTGACACTTCAAAAATTTCAACTTAAATTCATCAAAACTTTGTTCTAAAACTTATAAAGCATCAAAATTAAAAGAAAAGGACTAAATTAGCTTACCAAATTAAACTCCAAGCTTCAAACTTTTAATTTTCCTTTTCTTCTTTCTTTTCTCTTTTTCTTTCTTCTTTCACGTTTGCTCTCTGTTTCTTTTCTGTTTCTATCTCTTTTGTTTCTTTTCTCTTTTCTTTATATATATATATTTATAATAATATAATAATATAATAATATAATAATATAATAATAAACTAAAAATCTCAGATTTTCTTCAATTCACCGCCTCAATCTAGACAAAATGGCTTAATTCCCATTTTGGTCCTTTATACTTTCTTTTAATCTATAATTAAACTTTTACTTTCATTTCAATTTAGTCCTTTTCATTTAATTACCTACCCAAACGTTAAAATTTTCTAACGAAAGTTTAATACCACATTACTAACATTTTATAAATATTTATAAAAATATTTCCTATCATATAAAGACTCATGCAAACATATTGAAATAAATTTCTATTTAAATCGGATTTATGGTTGCGAAACCATTATTCGATAATCTCGAATTTAGGCCATTACAACTCTCTCCCCTTTTTAAGGATTTTCGTCCTCGAAAATCTTACCATAAAAAGAGGTTTGGATATTGTTTCCTTATTGCCTCCTCCGGTTCCCATGTCGCTTCCTCGATCCCGTGTTTTTGCCACAATACCTTCACCAAATTTATTTTTTTATTTCTAAGCTCCTTTGTTTCCCGTGCAATATCTTGACCGGTTCTTCATCAGAACTCATATCCGGTTGAATCTCCACTACATTTGGAGAAATAACATGTGAAGGATCCGACCGATATCGTCGTAGCATAGACACATGAAAAATATTATGGATTCTATCAAGTTCTGGTGGTAATGCCAACCGATAAGCGACCGGTCCAATTCTTTCTATGATCTCATATGGCCCGATAAATCTTGGACTCAATTTACCCTTTTGACCGAACCGGAGAACTTTCTTCCAAGGAGACACTTTCAAGAATACCTTGTCACCGACCCAAAATTCAATCTCTTTTCGTTTAAGATCGGCATATGATTTTTGCCGATCGGAAGCTGCTTTTAAACTATCCCGAATAACCTTTACTTTTTCTTCTGTTTCCCGGATTAAATCAACCCCATGTATCTTCTTTTCACTGAGCTCTGTCCAATACAATGGTGTTCTACATTTTCTACCATACAAAGCTTCATATGGAGCCATTTTAATACTTTGGATGATAATCTGTATATTGTAAGCAAATTCAATCAAAGGTAGATACCTCTCCCAATTACCTTCAAACTCTAGTATACAACATCGAAGCATATCTTCCAATACTTGAATTACACGCTCAGATTGGCCATCATGCGAGGATGAAATGCGATCTTGAAATACAATCGAGTACCCAAAGCTTCTTGCAATTTATCCCGAAACGAGACGTAAATCGGGGATCTCTATCTCGATATAATGGAGATAGGCACTCCATGTAACCCGACAATCTCGAGATATGTACAATTCAAACGATTTATCTAAAGAATAATCCATACGCACGGAATAAAGTGTCTTGACTTTGTCAATCGGTCAACAATCACCCAAATAGCATCTTTTTTCCTCGGAGACAACG
This sequence comes from Gossypium bickii, assembly GCA_025503065.1. NCBI lineage: Eukaryota > Viridiplantae > Streptophyta > Magnoliopsida > Malvales > Malvaceae > Gossypium > Gossypium bickii. The sequence goes on along the minus strand of CP106714.1, from coordinate 1,116,835 downwards.
GTAACCCGATACAAAATCCATAGTGATTCTTTCCCATTTCCATTCCTAGTATAGTAATTGGTTGAAGTAACCCGAAGGTACACGATGTTCTGCTTTAACTTTGTTGACATATCAAACATCTTGATACAAACTCGAAAATATCACGTTTCATACACGCCACGGTACATCTTTTTCAAATCATTATACATTTTATTACTTCCTGGATGTACGGACATATAGTACCACCGTGAGCCTCGTGTAAAATCTTACAGTATGAGCTCTCTGAATTCTTGGGTACACATACCTACCTCTGAATAATAAACAATCATCAACCCCAATTTGAAATCCAGAATCGATGTTGACTCACATTGTGCCCGTTTAACCTGTAACTTCTCATCATTCTTCTGAGCTTCACATATTTGCTGTAAAAATGTTGGTTTAGCTCTTAATTCAGCTAAGATTGAACCATCATCAACCAAAAACAATTGAGCATTCATAGATCGTAAAGCATACAGAGATTTTCGACTCAAAGCATCAGCCACAATATTAGCCTTACCTGGATGGTAATCAATAATCAAATCATAGTCCTTTATCAGTTCAAGCCACTGCTATTGTCTCAAATTCAAATCTTTATGTGTCATCAAATATTTCAAGCTTTTATGATCAGTATAAATATGACATTTCTCACCGTACAAGTAATGCCGCCATATCTTCAATGCAAAAACAATAGCAGCTAACTCAAGATCATGTACCGGATAATTTCTTTCATGTGGTTTAAGTTGTCTTGAAGCATAGGCTATTACTTTACCTTCTTGCATCAAGACACAACCTAAACCATTTAATGAGGCATCACTGTAAATAACAAATTCCTTACCCGGTTCAAATTGCACTAATCTCGGTGCTTTCGTTAATAGATTTTTAATCGGTTGAAACTCTGTGACATTCATCACCCACTCGAACTTTACATCTTTCTCGCAATAATCGAGTCATCGGAGAAGCTATCATAGAGAATCCTTGTACAAATCTCCGATAATAACCAAATAAACCCAAGAAACTTCTAACTTCAGATCTGATCTTGGTGGACTCCAATTGACAATAGTTTGAGACTTTACTTGGATCTACCACGATGCCTTCAATGATACAATATGTCCAAGAAAACCCACTTCTCGAAGCCAAAATTCACATTTACCGAATTTAGCATATAATCTGTTTCTTTTCGCGAGAATTTGCAACACAATTCTCAAATGTTCAGTATGTTCTTCTTCATCTAGAGAATAAACCAAAATATCATCAACGAATACTACCACAAATCTGTCTAAGAAATGCAGTGCTCGAATATTCGATTCATCGGATCCATAAATACTGCAGTGCATTAGTCAACCCAAATGGCATAACCGGAAACTCATAATGCCCGTGCACAGTTCTCGAAAGTCGTCTTTGGCACATCGACTCCTTTACTCGTGAATCGATAATAGCCCGACCGAGATCAATCTTTGAAAATACAAGAGCACCTTTTAGCCGATCAAATAAATCATCAATCCGGGGACAACGGATACTTATTCTTTATAGTTACCTTATTGAGTGCGATAGTCAATACACAATCTCAAAGACCCATCTTTCTTTTTCACAAATGAACCGGAGCACCCCAAGGTGAATGACTCGGTTGGACAAAACCTCTATCAACAAGTTCCCCAGAATCGTGTCTTTAATTCCTTTAATTCTGTAAGAGCCATTGATGCGAGCTATGGAAATCGGAGTAGTTCCCTAATCAAATCTATAGAAAATTCCACTTCTCTTTACGGTGGCAACCACGTAACTCTTACGAAACACATCGAAAAATTCACATACCACTGCATCGCTTGAATCTTTGACTCGATACCTTAGTATCTAATACATAAGCAAGAAAAGCATCATACCCTTTTTGACATACCTCTGAGCGGTAATAATCAAATCACATCGATAATCCTCTGTCTGCGGTCGGATTTAACCCGGTAATTCACCATTCGCACTTCAACACAATATATTTACATTTCTGATTTACTCTTGCATCATCTTGAGTTAACCAATCCATACCCAATATCACATCAAACTCATCAAATGGCGGTAACATCAAATCACCAGAAACAATAACCTCTTACCATCGGTGGACAATTTTTACAAATTTTATCCACCAAAATAGATTGGCCAAAGGGTTCGAGACTTTAACAAATTCGGTAGGTTCAATGATAAATCTTTTACGCATGCAAGTTTTACACATATATATGAATGCGTAGAACCGGGATCAATCAATGCAAGAATATCGGTTTCAAGTAAAGAAAATGTACCGATAATAACATCGGTCTTTGAGGCATCTTCTGCCGCACGCATGACATATGTCCTAGGAGGCGCTCGTGTCTCGTGCCTACTTGCGATATCTTTTGTAGCTCCTCGGCTACCACCGACATTACCGGATGGTCGAGATGGTCTACCCTCAAAGATGGATTGCTTGGCTTCGATATATATTCAGCTTCTTTTTCACTTCTTTCTGGACAATCTCGAGGAAATGGTCAAAAGAACCACATCGGTAACAAGCCCGCTCTTAAATCGACATTCACCAAAATGAGCTTTATTACAATCATCGGCATCTCGGCTTAGGGTACCAACACCGCCAACACTCGTCACCGATGGAGTGGAAGGTCTTGAATTAGTGCGCTTGTGAACTTACGTACTCTATCCGAATACCCGAGTGGTTGAGGTAGAACAATCTGGTACTTCTTCAATTTCTTTGGAGCAAAAAAATGAGATTTTTCCATTGGTCTTTTACTAAAAATTCGAGCTTCCTCTCTCACTGTTTCTTTTCTTTGCTCCATTCTTACGCTTTATAAGCTCGTTACGCTAGTGTAGCAAACTCTCGAATTTCAAGAATTCCAACAAGTAGCTTAATTTCTTCATTCAACCCTTCTTCGAATCGTTTGCACATTTCACTTCCGATCGTACCCATTCTCGAGCATATTTACTCAACCGAACAAATTCTCTTTCATACTCGATCTTTGATCTATTGCCTGTTTCACTCAAGAAATTCTTTTCTTTTACGATCAAGGAATCTCTGGTGATATATCTCTTTTTGAACTTCGATGCGGAAGAATTCCCATGTAATTTCTTCTTTCGGAACAAGCTGAAGCTTTAGTATTCCACCAATGATAAGTGTGTCTTTTAGCGGTGAAACAAAGACATTTCAAACATTCTTACAGCGTGCAAGATAATTCCTCCAAAACCCGAGTAGTATTTTCTAACCAAAATTTAGCTCTTTCGGGATCATCATCAATCTGCTGCTTTCAAATTCTTGACCCCATATTTTCGGATTTTATCGACCGAGCTTTTCCTTTTACAGATTCGATGACTGCACCTGTGGAATCTCGGGAACCGGTGGAGGAACAGGAGGGGGCTTGAGTTTGCTGCATTGTAGGGTTAGTTCTTATGTCTTGGGTAAACCATTCATTCATCATTTGAAAGAAGGCTATTTTTGCCTCCTCCCCTTGACCCTCTATCCGGGCCTTCTCTCGCTAGTTTCTTCTCTTTGTATTGAAGCGGAGCATGACTCCCAGCTTCCTCAGTTGAGCTCGGTCGGATGACATTACTATAAGAAAACACAATTTAAATGGTTAGGAGATATCACACTATCAAAAATAATTTAAATGGCATGTATAGCTAATCCAGTATTATTATATCGGTCCTAGAACCGGCTAAACCGTAGCTCGATACCAACAAATGTAACACCCCTACCTGTTTCGTTATCGAATAAGGTGCGAGGCATTACCAGAGTTTACAAATTTTTTTTTTTAACCAAACCATTCTAATTCAACATATTTTCAAAATAAAATTCATGCATATTTATAAAATAACTTCAACACATAAGCCATATCGTTGGCTAACCTTATATTCATTTCATATTAACATTTATTTTATTAGCTTATACATGCCATTCATTTCCAAACTAAAATTTCTTTAAATACCGAAATATCTGGGGTTGATAGTGTGATGAGTCTCCCACCGATTCGACCTCAGAGCTCTTAACACTACAAAACAAGGGAAAGGAAAGCAGAGTAAGCACTTTGTGCTTAGTAAGCCCATGTAACAAGAATTATACTTACCTAATATTTTCAATACAATGTAATAAGCATTCATATATCCATTCAATGCATTAATACCCTAACATGCACAAGCTCAACATTCAAGTTAGTTCATTAATTTCCATATATCAATAATATACACACCATGATTGATGAGCTCATCAATATCATGATTTCCATTTCCTTGTTATTTTTCCATATTTATCCCGTTAAATTACTCGAATTTCGATGGATTTTCAGAGGTACACTTTAGTGTACAAATCCGGTCCGTCAATTCATATTCATGTGCGCACATTTTCATTTCGAGAGCACACTCTCGCGAACCTCATCTTTACAAATGGGATTACTATCCAGCTAAATCCTCGCAATATAAACTCATAGAGTATTGTCGGGATTACCACCCGAAGCAATCCCCACAACGACAATTACTCTAATGAGCTTGGATCCGAATTACCGGTCCAGGCTAAATTCGGACCCTAATTCGGATTACCCGTCCAAGCTAAATCCATTTTCCACATATTCTTCGGGAGGGCTATATCGGATAGGATCACCCGTCCGGCTAGATCCTTTTTACCGTCAATTCCTTTTCAGAGATCCATCGAATTTTCCTTTCATTCAACCGGGATTTCTTTCCCTTTTTTATCAAATATATCAATATTTCATCAATTTTCATACAATGAACATTCAAATTATATTCACATCAATAACATACATTTCAAGCATTTAAGAATATAATTCAAGTTACATGAACTTACCTCGATACTAATTCGTCTATAAAATCTACTAATCCGGGACTTTTTCCTTTCCTCGATCTAGCTTTGTATTTGAGTTTTCCGGATCTAAATAAATAAAGTCAATCATCAATTCAATACATTTCATGTTCACATGTAGCATTTTCTATAATTCTATTATTATTTTTAGCTTATTCAAAGCTGTCTACTTGAGTCACAGTCACTAAATTATTTATTTCTCGAGCTACAGAGCTCCAAATGAAGAACCGTTAATTTTACCTGAAACTAGACTCACATATCTTCTTCCCATAAAATTTTCAGAATTTTTGGTATGTCCAATCAATACCAGATTATTCTTAAAGTTTCCCTGTTTTACTGTTTGACTGTTCTGACCTCTCTTCACTACGAATCAAATTACTCTTGTACAGAATTCATATGAACTTCTTATTTATTTAATTTGAAAATAGACTCATTCAGGATTCTAAAAATATAAAGTTAAGCCCCTAATTATTTTTCTCCAATTTTTATGATTTTTCAAAGTCAGAACAGGGGATCCCGAAATCCCTCTGAACCAGTCTTACAAAAATATAAATATCTCAAATTACAGAATTCCTTTGCTTTCCATGTTTCTTTCATATGAAAATAGACTCAATAAGCTTTAATTTCATATCTCATTCAACTTCTAATTCCACTTCTACGAATTTTAGTGATTTTTCAAACTTACTCTACTGCTGCTGTCCAAAACAGTTTTGTTATAGCTTATTTTTTTACAATTAAGTCCTTTACCCAATTCTAACTTCAAATTCTTTCAATTAAACCACTAATTCATCATTTTATTCATCATATGCTATATTCAAAAACTCTGACACTTCAAAAATTTCAACTTAAATTCATCAAAACTTTGTTCTAAAACTTATAAAGCATCAAAATTAAAAGAAAAGGACTAAATTAGCTTACCAAATTAAACTCCAAGCTTCAAACTTTAAGTAAGTGGTATATAAAATTTTAGAATGATTAATATACGTAACAACTCAAAATAACGCATAAAAATGCCTAAAGTAAGTCAAATATAAAAGTAATTTAAAACTATAGTATACATATATAAAATATAAAAATGGCTTTAATAAAAATAAAGGTAATTCCTGTAAAAGGAATTTTTTAAAATAAACAGTATATATATAAAAAAAAAGAAAAAAAAAACTTGAAAGTGTATAATATATATAAAAGGTTTTAAAAGACAAGCAATATATATATATAAATGGATAATGACAAAACCATTCAAAAATTAAATATAAAAAGTTTTAAAATAAAGAAAGAAACAACAAATTGGTGAGGATGAATTAAAATCAAACAGATATGGACTAAATCAGGACAGAAATACTATTTAAGGCAAAATCTGCAAATAAATAAACGAATATGGACCAAAATGGAAAGGCGCTAATTGCGTGAGGACCAAACGGGGAATTATCCCTGTCCATCAAGACGCGCAGCCTTAGCAAGGACTGAATCGCAACCGAAATAAAAAAACAGGGAAAAATTCAAAAATAAAAAAATGCAAGCTGGGGTCTGATCGAATAGCGCTACAAAGAAGGAAGGACCTATCACGAAAATTCCCCATTTAAAGCGAAAACACAAATCCCACCCCACCAAATGACGTCGTTTTGTTCAAAGTTTTAAAACCCATCTTCTATTATGTTTCATTTCAACCTAGGTTCAGAAAAAACTTTAAAGCTTCTCCTTTCTTTATTCTCTCAAAAAAAGACGAAAAGGCAGAGAACTCCCCTCCCCCCCCCCACGAATACCTTTACCCCTATAGCCTGATTTCTGCACTAGAAAAGGAGGTTCCGACGACGGAGAGGTATGCTTTTCCTTTTTGTTTTTTGTTTTTATATTCAATCACTTGCAAAAAGTTTTAAAAATAATAAAGATAAAAAATAATGAAATAAAAAGAGCAGTAGATAAAAAACGAAATCAACCTTTTTTATTTTTTGAATGCTGATTCTTTCCTTCAAACAAAAGGAACCCCCCGGTACAGTGGTTTTACTTTGTGCGGGGGACGATCCAAACCATGAAAAACTGTGAGTTTTCTAATTGCCCCTAGGGTGTTCTTGACATCGCCATAACCATTAGGATTTTTTATACTTGTTTGCGGATTGAGCTTATGCTTGTTTGATTGTGGGGAACTAAAGGCTTGAACTTTACTTGCACGATTACTTCATGAAGAATGATATGGGTGAAACCGCTGCAATTTTTAGACAAGAAGGCAATATTAACAATCCAGTCCGTATGAACTCTTCACTTTTCCTAATAAAATGTTTCAACATATAGTTTCTTGATGTTGAAGGTTCCGGGATTTGTGATTTGCTGATTATAAAAGAGATCCATTTTCTTTTCAGCATTTGACTATAACTCCCCTCAAGATCAAGGATTCTTAAAACAATAGTGTGAACCATTTTATAAGCTACTTATCCTGGGCCGCCAATTCTTCAAGCAAACTCTGAGGCAGAAACCTCAGATCCGATAATTGTTTATGAAACTTAAAGATCATATGCTGATTGTTTGCACAAAATGTTCGAACAAAAAAAAATGAAGACATCAATGATGAATTAGCGATGGCCTGGACAGACATATTTTTCATGCTTTCACAGAATTCTGTTCCGGTTCCGCTCCACGTGCCTCTTCTGACCAGCCACCAGCGCCACCTGTTCTCTGCCAAAGAACACAGCAGCAACAAGAAAAAAGGAAAAATGATGTATTTTTTTTTCTTCTCTTTTTTGATTTTCGGCTATAGTGAAATACTGAAAAAAAATGGATCTCTTTTACAATCAACAAATTACAGGCCTTGGAAAACGAAGAAACAAAAGATTCATGTAGAAGAATAAGCCAATTGTGTTTATGAATCGTTGCTCAAAAGAGAGTTTAATCAACTTACAACCTTCAACATCAAGAAACAATATGTTGAAAAGTGCACAACCATTTCATTAGGAAACAGGCTTTTAATAAAAATGAATATGTGTTGAAAAGTGAAGAGTTCATACGACTAGCTTCTTCTCCGAAAATTGCAGCGGTTTCACGCATACCATTCTTCATAAAGTAATCATGTAAGTAAAGGTTGAGCCTTTATTCCCCCATAATCAAACAAATATGATTCAATCCGTAAATAATATAAAACTGAAAAGCTTTAAAAACCAATGATTATGGCAATGCTAAGAACACCCTATTGGCGAAAAAAGAATCTGAAAACTCACAGTTTTTCATATTCCTGGTTGTCCCCCAAATCCATGATTGCCTTCAAAAAGAAAAGAAAGCAAAAGTAGAAAAAGTAAAGAACACCAAAGCATTAAGTGGAGTACATTGGTAATAGACTTATGGAGAAAGAAGAGAGTATCCACCTGCAGATTAAGCCTCAAGGAGCAGTTGAAATCAAAAGGTTAAAATCAAAACGTTACAGCAAAGATAGGGGAAGTTGGGATTGGAAGTTAACAAGTGGAATAAAGAGAAGTCTGGGGGGATGCATATATATATACACCCTGAGGTGGCTAGGCAGCAAGTGACAATGCCATGCAAAAGTTAACCAAAATTTAATGAAATGAGATATAATAGCAAGTTATGCTGAAATGGTTGGCAGATCAGAGGGTGATTATGGGGCAGTAAGGTTATGCTTAGAACCTGCTGCACCTGGTACTGGAGTGATTGCAGGAGGAGCAGTGCGACATTTAGATGTGGATGCTATTATCGGAAAACAATATCAGAGAAAGAATAGAAAGGGAGACGGCTGCCAATATGAAATAAAGATGTAAGCAATTTATAACTTAATTTGGAGGGGCTTTAGTCAAGGACGAATCTGCAATAACCATAGGTCAAAAGATATTCCTGTGCATAACACAATGATAGGTGCTGGGAACACTTTGTGGCACCAACTTTTAAGTAAAACTGCCAACAACGCCAGAGCTACTGTTGTTGTGCAGAAAATGAAGAAGTTTTGAGAGGTTGCTCAAGAACGAGGGATTCCCATGGAAGAGCTGTGAAAGTGATGTTCATGGATGCAACTTCACCATTACCTTCATTCTCCTCTCCAATGAATCTATACAGTACAAAAGGCTTTTATAATGTAAGTCAACTTCTATGCCTTCTTAAAAGATTGTTTCGCATTAATGTTACTTTTGAGCTTCTATTAGAATTTTTCCTTTTCATATATTGGCTGACAGTCTTTACAGTCAAGTACTTGAGGACTTGAGGACTTGCCATTTATCCTGATATTGGCTGACAGTCTTTACAATCAAGTCCCTTTTGCAGGCAACAGACTTTGGTTGTTGACAGTAAAACTTGATATTATAAAGACATACAAACATCAACACTGCATGAACCAACCATAAATAAACAGCCATAATCCTTCCTCCTAAAAGCTTCATTATTGTCAATAGAAATCAGCAATGATCTTTCATTTCCCATATAAAAGAAAAGGGATCCAAGTCCAAAGATTAGCCAACAAGAAAAGAGAACAGAAAGCAGCATTTTATGCTTCAGTATGTATAAAATCTTCTTCTGGATGTAAACTTCCGTCTGTAAGTTGTTTAGTCTATGTATACATTTGTCTTGACTGTTTATTTTTGTCTGCAGTTGCCATTAACTTCATCCAAAAATACTTCATATGTAAACATGGCTCTGGGCCAAGCAAATGCATGATTTCTCATAGAGAGGCCCATAGTTTAACCGACTTGTCATAGCTTGTAGAGGCAACCATTGCAGGCTCCATAGAAGTTGCGAGTGAAGAAACGAGTTCCTTGTGTGCATCAATTGTCAATGTTTTATTGCTCTCAAATGGATTTCATATTGCAAATGACTGAAAGGTACATCACACCATTACTCACTTGCATTCTTGTGCATCATCAACAATGGCTTGCATATGTGATTGCAAGATTACAAGAAATAAAACTGAATTTGATAATAAATATTCTGAGAGACATTACCCGGTAGCCACCAATGATCCAGAATTTATAGTTCCTTGGATGGAATGTGCAACAGTGGAAATTGTTTCCTGTTGAACTCAATTCATGCAAGCTTTTCCGTTCAGACACTGACCATAATCGTGCACTGTCTTCACAGATGGAGATAATACGCTTGCCATCTGGATCCCAGCAAATTGACTGAACTTCTTTGTCATGTCCCTGAAACAAAGTATAACATTTCTTCATACATTCTAGGAGGCAAATATATCAAGTTACTTGGAACTTTCGGGTTACTTCAGGGTACGGATGCAAAGCTTCTAGATCTGAACACAAAATACTAGCTTAGATGCATGAAAATGCTATAATAGCATCCAAATATATTCGACCTTGAAATCGGTACTTTTAACAACATTTCCTGAAGACGTTGCAAGCAACTTTCCATTGCGAGGCTCGAATCTGACTTGTTTAGTAGCTCCCTGCAATCACCTCACAAGGCAATATAGGTAAGCAAAATCAGGGTTAAGTCCTTTAATATCTCTGAGATATTCTAATAGATGCCATCTGACCTTAAAGATATGAGTCCAAGAACCTTGGTTGATATCCCGGAATCTAATCTCATTATTTTTATCAGAGGAACAAAGGAGATTCATCCTTCTAGGATGGAAATCTAATGACAAGACATGGTCGCCATGACCCTGAAGCTTTAAAGGAGATTTCCCAGCCTTCCATGTCAAAGAAATGAAGACATATCATCAAAAGGGAAGCAAATGTTGTACATTCGGTCTATGATTTGAATGCCAGATATGATATGTTGACAATACTAAATAAATATATGAAGTTCAAGAGGAACATTATTACTTCAGCAGAATCCCATATTTGGACAGTCTTGTCATAGGAAGACGTTGCAACTATGGTTGAATTTGGTTTAAATCGAACATCGCTGATGGGAAGAGAATGGCTTTCATCAGTTACAAATTTATTGTGATCTTCGGTATTCCAAAACAAAACCTGCAAGAAAACTGAAATTAGCTTTAAACTTATACAGTATTTAAAATCTTGTGAAGAAAAAAGTACCACCTTCTCTTCACGCCCTGCTATAGCTAGAAGTTTCCCATCTGAGGAGAAATCACAGCAGAAGACTTCTTCGGTACTACAGTTGAGGCTACGACCCTCTCCAAAGATGAAGACTACACCAGCAATGACAAAATGATTATTAGGGAATCAAGTGTGAGTGTCAAATAACGATACATGTACACAACCCCAAGAATTTAGAGGATCTTATCCATGTACCATACACACAAATTAAAGTATAGCTGCAAAGCTTTTTTGTGCTAGTCTTGACAGAATTACCTTTATTTTCACTTTCACCAGAAAGGCCGGGAGATGAATTTCTGACAGGGGTGCTTGTATTACCAACAGAATCCTGCAGATGAACATTTCATTTAGTAGCCAACATTTATGATGCAAATCTGTATGACACTTTCCACAGACATGGAATTTGATATCCTTGGTAAAGAAACTTAATGACTGATCACATATTACCCGCTGTTGTTGTAGCATATCATCTGTGTTTTGATGTTCTTCGGTTTGCATCATGTGGTTACTCATCTGATTTAACAAATCAGTCTTTAATGGGGAAAAGAACTATGATAGTTTTCACAAATTAATAAGTATATAGCACTACTTGATCTTAAATTCCACAAACAATCATTAATCCTGCCGATGAAATTTTCATTAAGTAGCCAACGTTTATGATGCAAATCTGTATGACACTTTCCACTGACATGGAATTTGCCATCTTTGGTAAAGAAACCTAATGACTGATCGCATATTGCCTGCTGTTGCTGTAGCATATCATCTGTGTTTTGATGTTCTTCGGTTTGCATCATTTGTTTACTCGTCTGATTCATCGCAAATCAGTCATTAATGAGAAAAAGGACTATGATGGTTTTCACAAATTAAGAAGCATATACCACAACATGACCTTAAATTCCTCAAACAATCACCTGAGCAGAGGTTTCTGCCTCAGAATTCACTTCAAAAATTACGTCAGAACATTTTGACCACCATTCTTTTAAGATGCCTTTGGGATGGTCAATCTCTGCAAAAAAAATGATGTCTTTTATAATCTTCAAATTACAAGATTTATAGAAAATGTGAACATTTTAAATAATCTCAAGAAAAAAAAAATTGGAACTCCTAATGCTTTCTTGCGTTGGAAGAAACAAAAGATTGAAGAGTGCAGACATGGTTGAAAAAAGGTACATGCCAGAGGTTTCAACACCAAGAAAGTTTATGTTGACAGTGAACAATCAATTCAATAGGAAACAGGCTTTAATAAAAATGAATACATGGTGAAAAAGTGAAGAGTTCATACGGACGAAATTGTTGGGAACACCGGCTTCCCGACTGAGAGATGGAGCAGTTTCATGCATATTGTTCTTAATGAAGTAATCGTGCATGTAAAGGTGGAGCCTTTAGTAAGAACAACCAAACAAACATAAATTCATTTAGTAAGTTAGTATAAAACTAAAAAACTTTAAAAACCAATGATTATGGCAATGTCAAGAACATCCAATGGGCGAAAAAAAGAATCAGAAAACTCAACAGTATTTCATCATTGTCCTGGCTGTCCTCCGAAGCCATGATTACCTTGTAAAATAGAAGAGAACAAAGGATTTCACTTACACTGTAAAAACAAGAAAAAGAAAAGAACATCAAAGCATCAAATGGACTACATTGGTAATAGACTTGTGGAGAAAGAAAAGAGTACCCACCTAGCCTAAAGGAGCATTTGAATCGAAACGAAAGAACAAAGAAAAGGGGAAATTGGGTCTTGAAAGCTAACAATAGGAACAAAGAAAAGTTTGGGGGATGCATATATATACTCACATATTATCTATATGACAGTTACAAGTATTTAAGCATGCAGTAAACAGAATAACTGACTCAACTAACTGTAATTACAGATCACTCATTAGGACTGTAATGGCCTAAATTCAAGGTTATCGGAACAATGGTTTCGTAACCATAAATCCGATTTAAAGAGAAATTTATTTTAATATTTTTGCATGAATATTTATATGATAGGAAAATCGTATTAAAATATCGATAGAAAAATTTTACCGATTTAGTGGTTAGTTAGAAAAAGGAATTATTGAAGGAATTGGGTAAAAACAAGGTATCGAGACCTTGATCTCATAAAATTGAGTAGGAAATATTTTTATAAATATTTATAAAATGTTAGTAATATAGTATTAAAATTTCGTTAGAAAATTTTAACGTTTGAGTATGTAATTAGATGAAAAGGACTAAATTGTAACAAATACAAAATTATGAAAAATGATTAGATAGTTTAAATGATAAAAGAAAGAGGGCTTAAAAGGAAAATAGACCCAAGGTCTAATTGGGCTGGACGGCAAGGGTATGAAATCAGCAAGAAGATAAGGAGAAATAAGGGTAAAATGGGAAAATAACAAAATTTGCTAAATAAAACTAGGACTAAATAGGGATATCTAGAAATCTCTTCATTTTTCTTCACTCTCATCAGCTAAAAACGGCATAGGAGGGGTATCTAAGCTGATATATCATAATTGTTGCACCAAGTAAGTGAATCCTTGCCTATTTCTTGTAATTTTGTGTTTTCAAAGACTTTTACAACTAGGTCCTACTATTAAATTCATTAGTTTTTGATTTCATGGATGAAATTGAAAGCCACCATGGTTGGTTTATGTAATTTTATGATGAAATAGCATGAAATTTAAGCCTTAATTCGTTTAAGAGATGATTTTATTAGGTAATTTCAATAGAAATTGATTTTTGGGACCTAATTATGAAAGTGTTTGGAATTAAAGTCTATTACTGAAATTATGATTTACAAAGCTTATAAAGTAGTTTAAAGTGATAGAATAAAGTGTTAATTGAAAAAAATAAGCTCAATTGAGAGGTTAATTGAGCAGGGACGAAATTATCATTCATTGAAAGTTTAGGGGAAAAATGGTAATAACCAGCTTGCACTAAAATAGTTTTTGACATCAGCAGTAGTCTGACTTTGAAAAATCACCATAAATTGTAGAAGTTGAATTAGAAGATGAACAAAATATGAAATTAAAGCTTACTGAGTCTATTTTCATATGAAATAAACAAGGAAATAAAATCAGTTCTGTATTTTGAGATATTTAGATTTTTGTAAGACTGGTTCAGAATAAATTCGGGTTCCCCTGTTTTGACTTTAGAAAATCATAAAAAATTGAAGAAAAATAATTAGGGGCTTAAATTTATATGTTTACAATCCTGAATGAGTCTATTTTCTATAGAAATAAACAGGAACACCATCTAATTTCCGTATGAAGAGATAATTTATTTTTAGTGAAGAAGAGTCAGAACTGCCAGACAGCAGAATAGGGGCAACTTTGATGAATAAACTGTACTAATTGGCTAGGCTAAAAATTCTGGAAATTTTATGGTATAAAGAAATGTGAGTCTAGTTTCAGGAAAAATTAACGGTTCTTCATTTGGAGCTCTGTAGCTCGAGAAATAAATAATTTAGTGACTGTGACTCAAGTAGACAGCTTTGAATAAGCTAAAAATAATAATAGAATTATAGAAAATGCTACATGTGAACATGAAATGTATTGAATTGATGATTGAATTTATTTATTTAGATCCGGAAAACTCAAATACGAAGCTAGATCGAGGAAAGGAAAAAGTCCCGGATTAGTAGATTTTATAAACGAACTAGTATCGAGGTAAGTTCGTGTAACTTGAATTATATTCTTAAATGTTTGAAATGTATGTTATTGATATGAATATGATTTGAATGTCCATTGTATGAAATTTGATGAAACATTGGTATATTTGATAAAAAGGGAAAGAAATCCCGGTTAAATGAAAGGAAAATTCGATGGATCTCTGAAAAGGAATTGACGGTAAAAAGGATCTAGCCCGGACGGGTGATCCTATCTTGATATAGCCCTCCCGAAGAATATGTGAAAAATGGATTTAGCCCGGACGGGTAATCCAATTAGGGTCTGAATTTAGCTTTGGACTGTAATTCGGATCCAAGCTCATTAGAGTAATTGTCGTTGCGAGGATTTAGCTTTGGATGGTAATCCCGACAATACTCTATGAGTTTATATTGCAGGGGATTTAGCCTGGACTGGTAATCCCGCTGTAAAGATGAGGTTCGCGGGAGTGTGCTCTCTGAAATGAAAATGTTCGCACATGAATATGAATTGACAGACCCGGATTTGTACACTAAAGTGTACCTCTGAAAATCCATCGAAATTCCAAGTAATTTAACGGGATAAATATGGAAAAATAACAAGGAAACGGAAATCATGATATTGATGAGCTCATCAATCATGGCGTGTATATTATTGATATATGGAAATTAATCGACTAACTTGGATGTTGAGTTTGTGAATGTTAGGGTAATAATGCATTGAGTGAGTATATACTAGGTAAGTATAATTCTTGTTACATGGGCTTACTAAGCACAAAGTGCATACCCTATTTCCTTTTTCCCTGTTTTGTAGTGTTAAGAGCTCGGAGGTCGGATCGGTGGGAGACTCATCACACTATCAACCCCAGTATTTCGGTATTTAAAGAAACTTTAGTTTGGAAATGAATGGCATGTATAAGCTAATAAAATAAATGTTAATATGAAATGAATGTAAGGTCAGCCATTGGTATGGCTAACAAATTTCTAGTTTCAGTATGTAATGAGATTATCTTATAAATTTGCATGGATCTATTTTGAAAATATGTTGAATTGGATTGGTTGGTATGAATTAGTTTCGGTTTAAATATTTGCAGGGAAGACTAGATTAATTATAAAAGGGTTATATTGAGTAAAAAAAAAAATTGTAAACTCCGTTAATGCCCCGTTCCCTATTCCGATAATAAATACGGGTAAGGGGTGTTACAAGGATCACATATATATTAACATAGTAGTTATCTCAATTTAGCCTAATATCATGATGAAAGATGGCATGCCAATATGCTCTTTGTTGGTGTCATTGGGAAATGGTTGGAAGATCGAGGGGTGATTATGGAGCAGTAAAGGTTATGCTTAGACCTATTGCACCTGGTACTGGAGTGATTGCAGGAGGAGCTCTGCGACAATAACGGGAGTTGAGACCGCATTACGAAAATGCCAACAATGCCAGAGCAATAGTTGTTGTGCAGAAAATGAAGCAGTTTGCAGAGGTAGCTCGAGAACGATGGGTTCCCATGGAAGAGCTGTGGAAATGATGATCATGGAAGCAACTCCAGCATTTCCCTCATTCTCCTTTGCAATGCAGATATAGTACATGATAGCATGAGGCTTCTGTAATGCCAGTCAACCTCTGTGCATTCTTAAAAGTTTGTTTCCCATTAATGTTACTTTGAGCTTCTATTAGAAATTCTCTTTTACCTCTTCATATATTTTTAGTTTCTAAACAAGCTGCCATTAAAAAAATTAATTCCTTGTGTGCTTCAACTTTTCCATGTTTTATTGTCTCAAATGGATTCCATGGTTCAAGGTGACTGACAAAATTTGAACATTCAGATCTCAATAGAAAGGAATACGACACCACTACTCACTTGCATTCTTGTGTATCATCAAAAATGGCTGGCAGATGAGATTGCAAAACAATAAGAAATTGTTGGGATTTGACAAAGGTGAATGGAGGTTAACAGAAGCTCGAGCAACAATGCTGTATGTTTGCTGGAGAAAATAAACAGAATTGGGCTTGGAGAGCAAAAATGAAACACAAAGAAAAGAGAGAGTATTTTGATGATGTACAATGATTTTTTTTCTTTCATCATTATTTTTGGATGGCATGATGCCAATACATTTATCAGAAAATGCAGCTGGGCAATCATAAACAAATTTCACCTAAACAACTACCTATTACCATTAATTACATTGAAACTTGTAACATGTAACTTGTACACTTTAACAAAGCTGATTTATTAGCTCAAACACTACCTAATTATATTAAATATGTTACCTACTTAGTTCAAATCTGACTAAGTTACAAAACATTACTTATAGTAACAAAATGAAATCAAAATTGAACAACTGCATCAACTTCAGTAGCTGCATGCACTTCATCCGGAAATATTGTATCAGCTTAATCCTTTTTATAGTTGCATGTACTTCATTTGCAAATATTACAGCAGCTTGATCTAGCTTGTTCTTGAACACTTCATCCTCTTGACTTGTGCTGCATAGTCTGCTCCTTGACTATTTCATGTGCTACATGTGCTGCATGCAGGCCAACTTCAACAGAAATAAAACAGCATCTGATAATAAATATTGTAAGACACTTTGCCTGGTAGCCACCAATGAACCAAAATAGCCAGTACCCTGGATGGACTGCACAACACTGGAAATTGTTGCCTGTTGAATGTTGTTTCATACATATTATTCTTCGTGAAGTAATCATGCAAGTAAAGGTGGAGCCTTTAGTTTCCCACAATCAAACAAACATAGAGTCAATCAGTAAATAAGTAAATTGGTACAATGACAACTATAAAACAAACAAAAAAAAGCATAAAAGCTTAAAATCTCATGGTTATCGGTTGAGTGACCCATTATTCTCGCGTGATATTGAGCATTCGAATCATACCATTTGGGGTATGGGGGCTGTATTGGTTTCATGTAGTGAGGAGCCACCATATGTGCATCAAACAGGCTTTGATACAGCTCCCTATATGTCATTGGAATGAGTGTGAAATGGAGCTTTTCAATGTTAGGTTTCAGGCTGGAATCTCGCCTATAGAGGCCTTGATGGCTGGTAGTCACCATCCTTAGCTGGCTCTATTAGCCGGCTTCGCGCGACCCTTGTCATACTTATCCATACTACCCGCTTCCTTGTCCTTCTTCATTGGGGCCTTCAATGTTCGCTCCCTCTTTTCTTTTGCCTCTGGCTGAACAATTGATCTAGTCCGCTCCTCCTCAGGGTTAAAACATGAGTCCGTCGGGGAATTTGACAGTGCCGGGGTATCAATCTGACATTGGGGTTTGATAATGACGGGTGCCCCAGGCAACTGTGTATCTGGCTGAGTCGGGATACTCATCGGGGAATAAACGATTTTTTCGTCATCATCCGCACTATTGACCCCTTGGCCACTCCTTTTTTCAATTCCTCCAGCTAATAACAGGGTTAGCTGACCTATCATATTCCTTTGCCATTCTTGCATTTGTTCCCGCATCTCTTGTTGAATTTTGGTCAATTGCTCTTGCATCCGTATTTGCATTTTCTCTATTTTTTCCAACCTTTGTTCCATGTCTTCTAGCTAACTGAAATAGCTTAACTTAATTAGGGTCTTTCTACAAATTTAATGCATGTGATACGATGTAATGCAAATGCATGCAATACAAATGCATGCAATGCAATGCAAATGCATGAAATGCAATGCAAATGCATGAAATGCAATGCAAAAAGAAAGAGAGGCATTGGTTATGAATTCAATTCCTACTAGAAGAACTTGTCCAGAAAATACGTTCCTTCAATACAATGGACCGTATATACGACCTCTTTCTCATAGTCTAGGTGAAAACACTAATCCTCTTCTTCGTACTTGAATATTATGGTCGTGCCCCGCCTCTTCTAGCTCTTTGTTTGCTTGATCCGCATCACTCACTTACCCTTTGCGATGCTATGGTTATGTCCCGAACGATTCTTGTCGGCTTGAATCTTCGGACAAATCCCCTTCTCGTATTCGGATGTTATAGTTATGTCCCGCAAGCTTCCTTAGTAGACGTCTCTTCTAGCTCTTTGTTGCTTGATCTAGGCCGTACCTCACCACTCACCTGTCCTCCGTGATGCTCATAATCTTCAGATGGTTTCCAAACAATCCTTGTCGATTTGAATCTTCAAGTAATATCTTGTCTCATTGTTTACCTAGGCCATGTTCAGACGACCGTATCGTATTCCACTCTATCAAGTAACACATTTTCTTATGACAACTTTTTCCATCTAGCAATCAAACGCTAATCAACACCTCCTTTCTAAGATGATGTAATGCAATGCCAATGCATAGAATGAATGCAAAAAGAAAAAGAGGCGCTGATTATGCAAAAAGAACTATGATAGTTTTCACAAATTAATAAGTATATAGCACTACATGATCTTAAATTCCACAAACAATCATTAATCCTGCAGATGAAATTTTCACTAAGTAGCCAATGTTTATGATGTAAATCTGTATGACACTTTCCACTGACATGGAATTTGCCATCTTTGGTAAAGAAACCTAATGACTGATCGCGTGATATTACTGCGCAGCTTTGTAGCATATCATCTGTGTTTTGATGTTCTTCGGTTTGCATCATTCGTTTACTCGTCTGATTCATCGCAAATCAGTCATTAATGAGAAAAAGGACTATGACGGTTTTCACAAATTAAGAAGCATATAGCACAACATGACCTTAAATTCCTCAAACAATCACCTGAGCGGAGTTTTCTGCCTCAGAATACACTTCAAAAATTACGCCAGAACATTTTGACCACCATTCTTTTAAGATGCCTTTGGGATGGTCAATCTCTGGAAAAAAAATGATATCTTTTATAATCTACAAAATACAAGATTTATAGAAAATGTGAACATTTTAAATAATCTCAAGAAAAAGTTGCGTTGGAAGAAACAAAAGATTGAAGAGTGAAGACATGGTTGAAAAAAGGTACATGCCAGAGGTTTCAACACCAAGAAAGTTTATATTGACAGTGAACAATCAATTCAATAGGAAATAGGCTTTAATAAAAATGAATACATGATGAAAAAGTGAAGAGTTCATACGGACGAAATTGTTGGGAACACCAGCTTCTCGACTGAGAGATGCAGCAGTTTCATGCATATTGTTCTTGATGAAGTAATCGTGCATGTAAAGGTGTAGCCTTTACTAAGAACAACCAAACAAACATAAATTCAATTAGTAAATTAGTATAAAACTAAAAAGCTTTAAAAACCAATGATTATGGCAATGTCAAGAACACCCTATGGGCGAAAAAAAGAATCAGAAAACTCAACACTATTTCATCATTGTCCTGACCGTCCTCCGAAGCCATGATTACCTTGTAAAAGAGAAGAGAACAAAAGACTTCACTTACACTGTAAAAACAAGAAAAAGAAAAGAACATCAAAGCATCAAGTGGACTACATTGGTAATAGACTTATGGAGAAAGAAAAGAGTACCCACCTACAGATTAGGCCTAAAGGAGCACTTGAATCGAAACGAAAGAACAAAGAAAAGGGGAAGTTGGGTCTTGAAAGCTAACAATAGGAACAAAGAAAAGTTTGGGAGGATGCATATATATACACTCACATATTATCTATATGACAGTTACAAGTATTTAAGCATGCAGTAAACAGAATAACTGACTCAACTAACTGTAATTACAGATCACTCATTAGGATCATATATATATATTGACATAGTAGTTATCTCAATTTAGCCTAATATCATGATGAAAGACGGCATGCCAATATGCTCTTTGTTGGTGTCATTGGGAAATGGTTGGAAGATCGAGGGGTGATTATGGAGCAGTAAAGGTTATGCTTAGACCTATTGCACCTGGTACTAGAGTGATTGCAGGAGGAGCTCTGCGACAATAACGGGAGTTAAGACCGCATTGCGGAAATGCCAACAGTGCCAGAGCAATAGTTGTTGTGCAGAAAATGAAGCAGTTTGCAGAGGTAGCTCGAGAACGAAGGGTTCCCATGGAAGAGCTGTGGAAATGATGATTGTAATACCCAAAATTTGCCCGGGGCCCATTAAACCAAGCCCAAAGTTTAACAGAAGCCCAAAATCCCAAACAAAACAAGCCCAATAGTACAGCCCAAATCTAAACCTAAGCCAAGAAACCCTAGCTTCTCCCCTAACCCTAGTATGCGCCGCAAGCCTCTGCCCATGTGCCTGCCATTCACGCACGCTTCTCCACTAGCCGCTTCCCCACTACCGGTTGCTCCCCACGACCTGCAAAAGAAGACAACCACAACAGCAGCAAAAGAATAAAATAGTAAAAGGCATCGTATGATTATCCGGCTATAAAGCCAGGAGATTGAACTGTAATCGGGGCTTTTTCTCCCTTTTTTTTTCTTCAATAAAAAATACAAGATAATAGTTTCAAAAAAAAAACACACAGAAATAAGAGCAAAGATTAAACAAAAAATTCGAAACAGATTAGTTCTTTCGAAGGTATTTTCATCTATTTATCTCCATTTCCTTTTGTTTTATTTTTGCAAACATACGTCAAAAAAAAAAAAAAAAAGGGGTGAAATTTCACCTTTCCGGCCACCGCAGGCGCGACGGCGACGGAGGACGGTGGTTCAAGTCGTCGAAAATCGCACCCCTCCCACACCTGCAAAGAAAAAAAATGAAAGAAAGATGATTTTTTTTTTCAACAAGGAGTGAAATGATTTTTTTTTAAATTTGGCCCTTAAATAGCCCCTCAAAACGACGTCGTTTTGAGGCTGGCCTTTTATGCCCAAAACGACGTCGTTTCAAGCTTCGACCCGATTACCCGACTCGCTCCGGGTAGATCCGCGTGTTTTTTAGCCGAGGGGTTTATTGCGCTTTCGGTCCTTTCGCATTTTTAGCCTTTAAAATTAAGTTTTAGGTTATTTCAGTTTTGGCCCATAAATTTCACGCAGTTTATAATTTAGTCCTTTAAAACGCTGCGCTTAATCTCTTGGGGAAAATTGCGCTCCTCGTCCCCTAGCTTTTCGCGCGCATTGCAATTTAAGCCCTTTATTGTTTATGTTACCTAATTTGACCCTTTTATTTCCGTTTTAAATTCAATTTGGTCCATTTATTAGTTTGCAATTTTTATTTATTATTGCTATTGCTTTATATTTTCATTTTTGTTATTATCAATTATTATTATTATTATTATTTTATTATTATTACTATACTGTTATTTTATTATTCTTATTATACTATTATGTTATTATTCCTTCTACACTACTATTATTGTACTATTACTTATATATATATATACCTATTATTATTATTATTATTATTATTATTATTATTATTTACCCTTTTGTTATTATTTCGATTATTATTATTAACGGACTATTACTCGTGTATACTTACTACTATTATTACTTATTATTATTATTAGTAGTATCATTATTACTATTATAATTATAATTATTATTACTATTATTATATATTTATATTATTATATTGTATGTACTTTATATCAGTATTATTATTTTATTATTATCACTATATTCATATTAGTACATTGTACATATTTTACCTCAAGCTTACTGTTATACCTATAACTATACTGTACATATTATTACTATTTTATTATTATTACTATATTTGCTATGCTACTATCATTATTCCTATTATTATTATTGTATTATTACCTGTACATACTAACTATATTATTATTATTATTACCATATTTGTATTATTATATTGTATATATTTTGTATTATTATTATTTTATTATTATTATATTAATTACTATTACTATTATCATTGCTACATTATTATGTTATACATGTTTTGTGTCCGTACTATTGTTATCTTATTATTACTATTATTAGTTTATTTATCATTATTATTATTATTATTATTATATTTATGCTATCATACTGTATATACTTCTTTATTATCGCGATCTTTACTAACACCTTCTAACATTTTCATTATTATTTCAATGTCGTCTTTTATCTTTTTATCTTTTTATATTTTTATATTATTGTATCTTTTATCAACAGCATTGTTGATTTCGTATTTTCGTCATTTCATGTAGATTAATGGTTTTAAATCGTAACTCGACATTTTTAATTCATATAAAAAAGGGTAATATTGGTGTTTAGAAGGTCGAAAAATTGCATCCTAACGTGTTGGGTGTCGATCTTTTCGTCCAACTAAATACTCAAATATCCTTTTCTTTTACATGCTTTGAAGATCAAAGATGATCTCGGTGTCGAAATATAAGGGTGTCACATCCTAACGTGTTGGGTGTGATACTTTTATTCCCTCGAAGCGAGTTAATCTTGAGATTCAATCCCGATTCAATTAGTTTTTTTTGAAAGTTTTACCCTAAATATTTTCAAGTTTTCAACATTAGGACAACATTAATCAATTTGGTACCAACTTTGGGCGTTGCAAGGGTGCTAACCCTTCCTTGCACGTAACCGACTCCCGAACCCGTTTTCTCGAATTTTGCAAACCAAAATATTTCTATAGGTGACCCGATCGCACCTAAATAAAAAGGATCGGTGGCGACTCCATATTTTTAAAAGTCGATTCCCTTTTTTTTAAAACCCCTTTTTTAAAGGATGGTTTCGACAGCATGGCGACTCCGCTGGGGACTTGAGGGTCAGGCCATAAATTGATTAATTGTTGTCCTTTTGATGGAAAACTTGGAAAACTGTTTTGGAAAACCATTTCTTTGACGCATTTGATTGTGCTATAATGTCAGGTTTCATGAAACACTTTGGCATTGCATTACACGACCGTTGTGGTCATACCTTTAAGTGGGAGTGAGAAACTAAGCTTTCATAAGGTTTTCACCTCCGCATGGGCTAGTGGACTACTTCCGGGACACATCTGTACCTATGTGCTTCGTGAGGTTTTCACCTCCGCATGGCCATAGGAAAATGCGTTCCCCTGAACTGAACTCGATCCATATGAGCCAATAATGGGTGAGGATTGAGGAATCTGCTGGTTCAGGTACCCTCCTTCAGAACCGAACCCCATATAGAGACCTAGAAGCCTACCCTAGGTAGAATTGTACTAAACCCTAGTGGTCACCCAGATAGGTGTTCTATTTCATCGATTATTTCTCTTGTACTAACGTGTTTTCTTCTGTTGCATCATCATAGAAAGGAGGTGCTGATTAATATTCGATTGCTAAATAGAGGAGTTTTTCATAAGGAAATGAATTTCTTGATAAAGTGGATTGTAATACGGTTGCCCAAATGTAGTCCAAGTAAACAACGAGAGAAGGCTGATAGTCCACAGAAGAATATGAGACTTTGCCCGATGATTCAAGCCAACAATGATTATTCACGAGTCGTCACGAAGCTTATGAACAATCACAGAAGATAAACAAGTAAAGAGGTACGGCCCGAACCAAGCTACAATGAGCTAGAAGCGGCGTCTATGAAGGAAGCTCACGGGACATGACCATAACACCCGGATACGAAGGAAAAGATTAGTGTTTTCACTTGGACTATGAGGACAAAACTGTATATGCAATCCGTTTTATGTAAAGAGCTTTATTTTCTAGAAAAGTTCTTCTAACGGAATTGAATTCATAATCGGCGCCTCTCTTTCTTTTTGTATTCACTCCATGCATTTGCATTGCATTGCATCATTTTAGAAAGAAGGTGTTGATTCGTATTTAATTGCTAAATAGAAGAGTTTGTGATAAGAAAATGTGTTACTTGATAAAGTGAATTATAATACGGTCGAGACAAGACCTTGCCTGAAGATTCGAGCCGACAGGGATTTTTCGAGAGTCATCAGAAGATTATGAGCATCACGGAGGATAAGTGATTGATGAGGTACGACCTGGACCAAGCAACAAAGAGCTAGAAGAGATGTCTATTGAGAAAGTTTACGGAACATGACATCCAGATATAAAGAAAAGGATTTACTTGAAGATTCAAGACGGCAAAGATTGTTTGAGAGTCATTAGAAGATTATGAGTATCGCGGAAGGGATGAGGTACAACCTGGACCAAGCAACAAAGAGCTAGAAGAGATGTCTATTGAGGAAGTTCACGGAACATGACATCCGGGTATAAAGAAAAGGATTTGCTTGAAAGATTCAAGACGGCAAAGATTGTTCGGGAGTCGTTAGAAGATTATGAGTATCGCGGAAGATAAGCGAGGGATGAGGTACATCCTGGATCGAGCAACAGAAGGCTAAGAAGAGATGTCTATTGAGAAAGTTCACGGGACACGGCATCCAGATACAAAGAAGAGGATTTGTCTGAGAGTTATCAGGGGATTATGAACATCAAAGAGGATAAGTGAGTGATGATGAACAACTTGGATCAAGCAACAAAAAGCTAGAAGAGGCGGGACACGACCATGATATCCAGATACGAAGAAGAGGATTGGTGTTTTCACCTAGATTATGAGGAAGAGGCCGTATACGCGTTCCATTTTATGTAAAGAAACGTATTTTCTAAACAAATTCTTCTAGTAGGAATGGAATTCATAATCAACGCCTCTCTTTCTTCTTGCATTCATTCCATGCATTTTGCATTGCATTCCATGCATTTGCATTACATCATATCACATGCATTAAAATTTGTAGCAAGACTCTAATTAGGTGAAATTATCTCAGTTAGCCTAGAAGACATGGACCGAAGGTTGGAGAGATTAGAGCACAAGCAAATGTTAATGCAAAAACAGTTGGCCAAAATTTAACAGGATATGCAAGATCAAATGAATATGATGCACCAGTTAACCCAATTACTAGTCGAAAGACTCGGAAAAAGGGGTGGTCCAGTGGTCAGCAGTATAGATGATGATGAAGAAATTGTTTACTCCCCGATAAATATCCCGACTCAACCAGATACACAGTCACATGGGGTACCCGTCATTATCAAACCCCAATGTCAGATTAATACCCCGGCACTGTTGAATCTCCCGATGGGCTTATGTTTTAACCCTAATGATGATCAAGCTAAATTGATTGTTCAAGCGGAGACGAAGGAAAGGAGAGAGCGGACATTAAGGGCCCCGAAGAAGAAGGAAAAGGAAGTGGGTAGTACAAGTAAGCATGACAGGGGCCGTTCAGAGCTGATTTCAGTAAGCTAGCTAAGGATGGTGACTACCAACCCTCAAGGCCCTCTTAAATAGGATTCTAACCTAAAGCCTAACACTAGAAGGCTCTACTTCACACCCATCTCGATGACATACAAGGAGCTCTATCAAAACTTATTTGATGCACACGTGGTGTCTCCTTACTATCTGAAGCCATTACAGCCCCCATATCCTAAATGGTATGATCCGAACGTTCAATGCGACTACCATACGTGGAATAACGGGTCATTCAATCGATAATTGCACTACATTTAAGAAGTTGGTTGAAAAGTTCATTAAGCTAGGAATTGTGGAGTTTGATGATTTTTAAGACCTAATCATTCTGATGAAGCCGTAACAGAAACCGGGATGAGGCAGAAAAATGCGCTTCCTTGAAGAAAGTCCTTGAAATCGGGAAACAAGAACACTAACGACGTATCTGTAAAGTGAATCGAAGAATCAAAGTTTCCAAGACCTTGCATGTTTGGGAGTGTTTTGAACAATGGGACTGTGGAAGAGATCCCTGTATTTTTAGAGCTAACTTGGAGTAATGTCCAAAACACGCTTATTGCTCTAAAGCCTAGGAGCGATAAGAATCTTTTTGTAAAATAGGCTTGTGTCTGGAATTGTTATTTCAATAAAATGCATCTTTCTAAGTAAATATTTTTATGCTTTACACTTTTTTCATTTTTCATTCACGTCCATATCATACATATAATCATCCTTAGAATCATTTGTTCTTTGGATTTTCTACCTTACACCCACAATGGGTCCCCAGATATCAATGACATGAGCGACGCCGTTACTGACTTGGAGTCTACTTCTGAGTAAGTTATGCGTCTAGAGGGATCTCAGGGCTTTGGAGACGATAGAGATTGTAAGCTATATCTTGATTTGTTAAGGATGGTAGAGCAAGATGAAGAACAGATACTACTTTATAAAGCGTCATTGTGAGCCTAGGAGAAGAGAGAAAGGTGAATATTGAAGCCTAACTCACCGCAAAGACAAAGCGAGACATCATCAACTTATTCCCAATTCAAGGATGTTTTCACGTGACACACCTGGGCTACTGAAATGTGGGTATGCTGTTAAGACCAAGGAAGTCCTAGAAGAGGTTCATCAGGGTATTTAAAGATCACCTGCTAAAGCTAATTATGAGATTCAAATTCTGCTGGTACATCGTAGAAAGGGATTGCATCAGTTATGTCGTAAATGCCAAATTTATGAAAACAAGATTCATACGTCTCATCCATTTCTTCATAGACCTTATTTGTGTATGGGGCATAGAATTTATTGGGACGACCTCGTCGGAAGCTTTTAGCGAACATTAATTCGCTAAGAGGGTGGAAGTAGCTTCGTAGGCCAATATTGCAAAATCAGTGGTCATTAGAACAAAAAAGAAAAAGAATACCGACAACTAAAATGTCAGGAAGATCACATTTAACCGCACAATGTCAAAAGTTTGCGGTCTGTTCAAAGATCAAGTGCCACGTCGTGGTGCAAAAAAAAAGGGGGGCAACAAAACAATGATTGATTAGAAGATGACCTAGACTTATAAAGATTGGCATATAGGAGTTACGTTTACCCTTTATGCTCATTAAGTGTCAACCGAGACCTCTGCTGAGGCAACGCCTTCCTCATTAGGTTTTGCCTAGTAAAGTCAAAATCCTCTTTTCCAGGGCATGGGCCGAGCCAAAATTAGATGAGGCAGAATGGATCCAGTCTCGATATGATCAAGTAAATTTGAAGAGAAAATATTAAAAGATAGCTATCATGGTCAGGTGATACAAGCTCACAACAAAAAAGGATCGCCTTAGAAAATTTCATGATAGGGCTTCAAAAAAGATTCCTCCCATACAAAAGGGACTTCAGAAGAAAGAGAATGCCAAACTAGGAAGGACCTTATGCAGCAGAGAAGGCCTATTCTACGGAAGTATAGATATGGACAGAGATGGATAGCAAAGACTTGTCCAATTTGGTGAATTTAGATTCGGCCTAAAAAGGGTTGATTCAAAAAAAAATGAGAGAAAGAAAAAAGGAGGCCAAAGGCGAAAACCCGCAAAGGGCGCTTTGAGACCAAAGGTGGGGGCAGCTCAAATTTTGATTGAAAGAGTAGCATACAGTAGTCTTGCTACACTTGAATTAATAATGAAGAAGTATGTTATGTCTTGGGGCATCGCCAAAGTACTCTGGATCCCCTAAACACATATTGAGCTTAAAATGATCCTCAAGAAGTTGGAACGAAGAAGCTCAGGCTGCGATATCTGGGGCACCTAGTTTCCATTTTGAGTCTGCTATCTTTGCTTTTTCAAAAAAGAAAAACAAAAAAAAAAAAAAACTCTAAATAAACTTTCTTTTTCATTGCATTTCCTAGCTTTGATTAACTTGTTTGTTTCGAGCTGCGCTCTCAATAAATTTCTGTTTCAAGCATATTGCATTGAAATAACAATTATTGGACTAATAATACTTTCATGAAGGGAGTTTCGCATATTACTCTGAAAACCTCTAAACAATACAGAGAGTCTGAAACAGGATTATTGTTTAAGATTCACCAAGCTTAAGGGGTGGAAACATCTGAGTCCAAATTAAGGTTATCTCTTCGGATTTTTGTCAAAAATAGTGATTGAACAAATGACAAGATATCGCATCAGTGATACAAGCCTGACGAAAAATGGGCATTGTTAACCCAAGTACAAAGCTCGAGTCATTAAAAAAAAACACGATATTCTGTATTCATGCGAACATCATGCATGTACAACTAATTGAGTCACTTAAAAAGTGATCAATAGATGGAAGCTGATACAGATCCTATACCTTTGAATGACAATGGGATGGATTGAAGAAGAAACAAATCTCACATTCTGAAATCACAGCGGGATGGTTAGGAAAAGATCCAGATCCTATACCCCCAAGTCACAATGAGATGAACCTTAAAGTTACAGTGGGGCAAATCTATTGAGCAAAATATGTGTTTCTCGGGTTCTCAGTCAAAGAATACCAGCCGAGCAAAAGGGTAGCATATTACCCTAATGAACTATCAACGATGACACCTAAGCAGGGATCATTCTCACGAAATTCTACATTCATGCAAAACACATCTAGTTAGGAGCACTGGATTCATTCCAATCATTACATCCTAATCATTGTAACCAATCATTCTCATCTTGCATTTAGTAGGAAGCATTGATTTCATTCAGATCAATGCATTCTAACCATTTTGCATAAACATAAACACAAAACTGATTTTACACGACAGGTCCCCTAAAAGATGTCACCGCAACATCGGAAGCAGATCGAAGACGTCAGTCTGGTGGTCCCTGAGTTTGTAGGGATCAGACTGAAGATAGCAGATTTGACATTCCTGAAGTTGCAGGAAGCAGATCGGATACATCAGCTGGTGATCCCTAAGTTTGTAGAGATCAGACTGAAGATAGCAGATTTGATATCCACGAAGTTGCGAGAAGCGATCGAGAGACATCGATCCGTGGTCCCCGAGTTTGTAGGGATCGATCAAGATAGCGATTTGACATTCCCGAAGTTGCGAGGCGAGCGGATCGGAGATATCGATCCGTGGTCCTTGAGTTTGTAGGGATCGGTCAAGATAGCAGATTTGACATTCCCGAAGTTGCGTGAAGCGGATCGAGAGACATCGATCCGGTGGTCATTGAGTCCAGGGATCGGGCCAAGATAGCAGATTTGGCATTCCCGAAGTTGCGAAAGAGATCGAAGACATCATCGATCAGTGGTCCCCGAGTTTGCGGGGATCGGTCAAGATAGCAGATTTGACATTCCTGAAGTTGCTGGAAGAGATCGAAGACATCAGTTTGGTGATCCTTGAGTTTGCAGGGATCAGACTGAAGATAGCAGATTTGACATTCCTGAAGATGCAGGAAGCAGATCGAAGATATCAGTTTGGTGATCCTTGAGTTTGCAGGGATCAGATTGAAAATAGCAGATTTGACATTCCTGAAGTTGCAGGAAGCAGATCAAAGATATCAGTTTGGTGAGCCTTGAGTTTGCAGGGATCAGATTGAAAATAGCAGATTTGACATTCTTGAAGTTGCAGGAAGCAGATCGAAGACATCAGTTTGGTGATCCTTGAGTTTGCAGGGATCAGATTGAAAATGGCAGATTTGACATTCCTGAAGTTGCAGGAAATAGATCGAAGACATTAGTTTGGTGATCCTTGAGTTTGCAGGGATCAGATTCAAAATAGCAGATTTGACATTCCTGAAGTTGCAGGAAGCAGATCAAAGACATCAGCTTGGTAACCCTTGAGTTTGCAGTAATCAGATTAAAAATAGCAGATTTGACAGATCGAATATATTAAATCTGGCATTCCTGATGTTTCGGGAGCAGATTGAAGATAGCAAGTCTAGCATTCTCAAAGTTACAGTGAAGCAGGTCGAAGTAAACAAATCTCACCCCCTCGAAGCTACAACAGGAGCAAATTGAAGCTACAGGTCCTATCTCTCCGAAATAGCAGTGGAGTGGGTCAACGCAGACTAGAACGAGGCTATCTGAAGAATAGGAGAACTCAAAGAAATCAAGGCTCAATAAGACCAGGCAAATTTGGGTCTTTTTGAGTCTTTGCTCTGTTCTCGTTGCACGATAACGAGCAAAAAGGGGCAGCTGTAATACCCAAAATTTGCCCGGGGCCCATTAAACCAAGCCCAAAGTTTACCAAAAGCCCAAAATCCCAAACAAAACAAGCCCAATAGTACAGCCCAAATCTAAACCTAAGCCAAGAAACCCTAGCTTCTCCCCTAACCCTAGTATGCGCCGCAAGCCTCTGCCCATGTGCCTGCCATTCACGCCGCTTCTCCACTAGCCACTTCCCCACTACCGGTTGCTCCCCACGACCTGCAAAAGAAGACAACCACAACAGCAGCAAAAGAATAAAATAGTAAAAGGCATCGTATGATTATCCGGCTATAAAGCCAGGAGATTGAACTGTAATCGGGGCTTTTTCTCCCTTTTTTTTTTCTTCAATAAAAAATACAAGATAATAGTTTCAAAAAAAAAAACAGAAATAAGAGCAAAGATTAAACAAAAAATTCCAAAAAGGATTAGTTCTTTCGAAGGTATTTTCATCTATTTATCTCCATTTCCTTTTCTTTTATTTTTGCAAACATACGTAAAAAAAAAAAAAAAAGGGGTGAAATTTCACTTTTCGGCCACCGCAGGCGCGACGACGACGGAGGACGGCGGTTCAAGTCGCCGGAAATCGCACCCCTCCCTCACCTGCAAAGAAAAAAATGAAAGAAAGATGATTTTCTTTTTTGAACAAGGAGTGAAATGATTTTTTTTTTCAGAAATTTGGCCCTTAAATAGCCCCTCAAAACGACGTCGTTTTGAGGCTGGCCTTTTATGCCCAAAATGACATCGTTTCAAGCTTCGACCCGATTACCCGACCCGCTCCGGGTAGATCCGCGTGTTTTTTAGCCGAGGGGTTTATTGCGCTTTAGGTCCTTTCGCATTTTTAGCCTTTAAAATTAAGTTTTAGGTTATTTCATTTTTGGCCCATAAATTTCACGCAGTTTATAATTTAGTCCTTTAAAACGCTGCGCTTAATCTCTTGGGGAAAATTGCGCTCCTCGTCCCCTAGCTTTTCGCGCGCATTGCAATTTAAGCCCTTTATTGTTTATGTTACCTAATTTGACCCTTTTATTTCCGTTTTAAATTCAATTTGGTCCATTTATTAGTTTGCAATTTTTATTTATTATTGCTATTGCTTTATATTTTCATTTTTGTTATTATCAATTATTATTATTATTATTATTATTATTTTATTATTACTATACTGTTATTTTATTATTCTTATTATACTATTATGTTATTATTCCTTCTACATTACTATTATTGTACTATTACTTATATATATATATATACCTATTATTATTATTATTATTATTATTATTATTATTATTATTATTATTATTATTATTTACCCTTTTGTTATTATTTCGATTATAATTATTAACGGACTATTACTCGTGTATACTTACTACTATTATTACTTATTATTATTATTAGTAGTATCATTATTACTATTATAATTATAATTATTATTACTATTATTATATATTTATATTATTATATTGTATGTACTTTATATCAGTATTATTATTTTATTATTATCACTATATTCATATTAGTACATTGTACATATTTTACCTCAAGCTTACTATTATACCTATAACTATACTGTATATATTATTACTATTTTATTATTATTACTATATTTGCTATGCTACTATCATTATTCCTATTATTATTATTATTGTATTATTACCTGTACATACTAACGATATTATTATTATTATTATTATTACCATATTTGTATTATTATATTGTATATATTTTGTATTATTATTATTATTTTATTATTATATTAATTACTATTACTATTATCATTGCTACATTATTATGTTATACATGTTTTGTGTCCGTACTATTGTTATCTTATTATTACTATTATTAGTTTATTTATCATCATCATCATTATTATTATTATTATTATATTTATGCTATCATACTGTATATACTTTTTTATTATCGCGATCTTTACTAACACCTTCTAACCTTTTCATTATTATTTCAATGCCGTCTTTTATCTTTTTATATTTTTATATTATTGTATCTTTTATCACCAGCATTATTGATTTCGTATTTTCGTCATTTCATGTAGATTAACGGTTTTAAATTGTAACTCGACATTTTTAATTCATATAAAAAAGGGTAATATTGGTGTTTAGAAGGCCGAAAAATTGCATCCTAACGTGTTGGGTGTCGATCTTTTCGTCCAACTAAATACTCAAATATCCTTTTCTTTTACATGCTTTGAAGATCAAAGATGATCTCGGCGTCGAAATATAAGGGTGTCACATCCTAACGTGTTGGGTGTGATACTTTTATTCCCTCGAAGCGAGTTAATCTTGAGATTCAATCCCGATTCAATTAGTTTTTTTTTTGAAAGTTTTACCCTAAATATTTTCAAGTTTTCAACATTAGGACAACATTAATCAATTTGGTACCAACTTTGGGCGTTGCAAGGGTGCTAACCCTTCCTTGCACGTAACCGACTCCCGAACCCGTTTTCTCGAATTTTGCAAACCAAAATATTTCTATAGGTGACCCGATCGCACCTAAATGAAAAGGATCGGTGGCGACTCCATATTTTTAAAAGTCGATTCCCGTTTTTCTTAAAACCCCCTTTTTAAAGGATGGTTTCGACAATGATCATGGAAGCAACTCCAGCATTTCCCTCATTCTCATTTGCAATGCAGATATAGTGCATGACAACTTGAGGCTTCTATAATGCCAGTCAACCTCTTTGCATTCTTAAAAGTTTGTTTCCCATTAATGTTACTTTGAGCTTCTATTAGAAATTCTCCTTTACCTCTTCATATATTTTCTGTTTCTAAACAAGCTGCCATTAAAGAAATTAATTCCTTGTGTGCAATTCAACTTTTCCATGTTTTATTGTCTCAAATGGATTCCATGGTTCAAGGTGACTGACAAAATTTGAACATTCAGATCTCAACAGAAAGGAATACGACACCACTACTCACTTGCATTCTTGTGTATCATCAAAAATGGCTGGCAGATGAGATTGCAAAACAATAAGAAATTGTTGGGATTTGACAAAGATGAATGGAGGTTAACAGAAGCTTGAGCAACAATGCTGTATGTTTGCTGGAGAAAATAAACAGAATTGGGCCTGGAGAGCAAAAGTGAAACACAAAGAAAAGAGAGAGTATTTTGATGATGTACAATGATTTTTTTTCATTCATCATGGTTTTTGGATGGCATGATGCCAATACATTTATCAGAAAATGCAGCTTGGGCAATCATAAACAAATTTCAGCTAAACAACTACCTATTACCACTAATTACATTGAAACTTGTAAAATGTAACTTGTACACTTTAACAAAGCTGATTTATTAGCTCAAACACTACCTAATTATATTAAATATGTTACCTACTTAGTTCAAATCTGACTAAGTTACAAAACATTACTTATAGTAACAAAATGAAATCAAAATTGAACAGCTGCATCAACTTCAGCAGCTGCATGCACTTCATCCGAAAATATTGCATCAGCTTAATCCTTTTTATAGTTGCATGTACTTCATTTGCAAATATTACAGCAGCTTGATCTAGCTTGTTCTTGAACACTTCATCCTCTTGACTTGTGCTGCATAGTCTGCTCCTTGACTGTTTCATGTGCTACATATGCTGCATGCAGGCCAACTTCAACAGAAATAAAACAGCATCTGATAATAAATATTGTAAGACACTTTACCTAGTAGCCACCAATGAACCAGAATAGCCAGTACCCTGGATGGACTGCACAACACTGGAAATTGTTGCCTGTTGAATGTTGTTTCATACATATTATTCTTCGTGAAGTAATCATGCAAGTAAAGGTGGAGCCTTTAGTTTCCCACAATCAAACAAACATAGAGTCAATCAATAAATAAGTAAATTGGTACAATGACAACTATAAAACAAACAAAAAAAGCTTAAAAGCTTAAAATCTCATGGTTATGGCAATACCAAGAACACCCTATGGGGACAAAAAAAAGAAGAAGCTAAAAAGCTGACATATAATAGTTGAAAATAGCTGATTGAATTTCCGTGTGATCTTCATTGTGTGATTGACTATAAAACAAATATACATTAACACGTTATTAACAACTAACACCTTATTAATTTGAATATTTTGGTAACAGTATTATTGAGGTCGTTGTGCTAAGAGTTAGATTACATTTTACCTCGCTACTAAAAAAATGGTTAAATTAGTTTTTATGCATTAGATCAAAGAGTAAAATGATCATTTTCTTAAAACTTTCATCTATTTTTATTGTTAAAAAATAAAAATGGGTTCTTAAATGTAAGCATGAGGTCCATATGGCATGCCATGTATAACTGTTTGATCATTCCATTAACTATATCAATTTTGAATAGTAAAATTGGATGAGATTTTCAACTGGAAGGACGAGTTTGCTCTTTAATCTAATGCACAATGACTTGTTTATCCATTTTTTAGAGTAAAAGGGACAAAATGCTATCTGAATTTTAGTATAGAGGCTTCCATGATACTTTTATCAAACCTATTAATAACAATATATAAATAGAAAGATAAATTTATGAGCTTTAGTTCCAAAGCTTAAATATTAACTTAGTTAAGAAATTACTTAAAAATATTCTTTTAATAAAGAAATTATTATTAATATAATGGTATTTTCATCCTTTATTATTTTTATATGAACTCAAAGCTTGAATATTAACTCAATTAAGAAATTACTTAAAAATATTCTTTTAATAAAGAATATAATATTAATATAAAATCGGTGGCGACTCACTTTTTTTTAAATAAAATCGAAACTCTGTTTCTAAATTTTCAATAACCGCCTCAATTAGCGCACTTGCAAATTTTAGGTCGCTATAAATAGAAATCAGCAATGATCTTTCATTTCGCATATAAAAGAAAAAGGATCCAAGTCCAAAAGATTAGCCAACAAGAAAAGAGAACAGAAAGCAACATTTTATGCTTCAGTATGTATAAAATCTTCTTCTGGATGTAAACTTCCGTCTGTAAGTTGTTTAGTCTATGCATACACTTGTCTTGACTGTTTATTTTTGTCTGCAGTTGCCATTGACTTCATCCAAAAATACTCCATATGTAAACATGGCTCTGGGCCAAGCAAATGCATGATTTCTCATAGAGAGGTCCATAGTTTAACCGACTTGTCATAGCTTGTAGAGGAAACCATTGCAGGCTCTATAGAAGTTGCGAGTGAAGAAACGAGTTCCTTGTGTGCATCAATTGTCAATGTTTTATTGCTCTCGAATGGATTCCATAATGCAAATGACTGAAAGGTACATCACACCATTACTCACTTGCATTCTTGTGCATCATCAACAATAGCTTGCATATGTGATTGCAAGATTACAAGAAATAAAACTGAATTTGATAATAAATATTCTGAGAGACATTACCCGGTAGCCACCAATGATCCAGAATTTATAGTTCCATGGATGGAATGTGCAACAGTGGAAATTGTTTCCTGTTGAACTCAATTCATGCAAGCTTTTCCGTTCAGACACTGACCATAATCGTGCACTGTCTTCACTGATGGAGATAATACGCTTGCCATCTGGATCCCAGCAAATTGACTGAACTTCTTTGTCATGTCCCTGAAACAAAATATAACATTTCTTCATACATTCTAGGAGGCAAATATATCAAGTTACTTGGAACTTTCGGGTTACTTGAGGGTATGGATGCAAAGCTTGTAGCTAGATCTGAACACAAAATACTAGCTTAGATTCATGAAAATGCTATAATAGCATCCAAATATATTCGACCTTGAAATCGGCATAAAGCTTGTAGGTCTGAACATCAAATACTTTAACAACATTTCCTGAAGACGTTGCAAGCAACCTTCCATAGCGCGGCTCGAATCTGACTTGTTTAGTAGCTCCCTGCAATCACCTCACAAGGCAGTATAGGCAAGCAAAATCAGGGTTAAGTCCTTTAATATCTCTGAGATATTCTAATAGATGCCATCTGACCTTAAAGATAATGAGTCCAAGAACCTTGGTTGATATCCCAGAATCTAATCTCATTATTTTTATCAGAGGAACAAAGGAGATTCATCCTTCTAGGATGGAAATCTAATGACAAGACATGGTCGCCATGACCCTGAAGCTTTAAAGGAGATTTCCCAGCCTTCCATGTCAAAGAAATGAAGACATATCATCAAAAGGGAAGCAAATGTTGTACATTCGGTCTATGATTTGAATGCCAGATATGATATGTGTTGACAATACTAAATAAATATATGAAGTTCAAGAGGAACATTGTTACTTCCGCAGAATCCCATATTTGGACAGTCTTGTCATAGGAAGACGTTGCAACTATGGTTGAATTTGGTTTAAATCGAACATCGCTGATGGGAAGAGAATGGCTTTCATCAGTTACAAATTTATTATGATCTTCGGTATTCCAAAACAAAACCTGCAAGAAAACTGAAATTAGCTTTAAACTTATACAATATTTAAAATCTTGTGAAGAAAAAAGTACCACCTTCTCTTCACGCCCTGCTATAGCTAGAAGCTTCCCATCTGAGGAGAAATCACTGCAAAAGACTTCTTCGGTACTACAGTTGAGGCTACGACCCTCTCCAAAGATGAAGACTACACCAGTAATGACAAAATGATAATTAGGGAATCAAGTGTGAGTGTCAAATAACGATACACACAAATTAAAGTATTGCTGCAAAGCATTTTTGTGCTAGTCTTGACAGAATTACCTTTATTTTCACTTTCACCAGAAAGGCCGGGAGATGAATTTCTGACAGGGGTGCTTGTATTACCAACAGAATCCTGCAGATGAACATTTCATTAAGTAGCCAACGTTTATGATGCAAATCTGTATGACACTTTCCACTGACATGGAATTTGCCATCTTTGGTAAAGAAACCTCATGATTGATCGCATATTACCTGCTGTTGCTGTAGCATATCATCTGTGTTTTGATGTTCTTCGGTTTGCATCATTTGTTTACTCCTCTGATTCATCGCAAATCAGCCATTAATGAGGAAAAGGACTATGATGGTCTTCACAAATTAAGAAGCATATAGCACAACATGACCTTAATTTCCTCAAACAATCACCTGAGAAGAGGTTTCTGCCTCAGAATACTTTTTAAGAATTATGTCAGAACATGCTGACCACCATTCTTTTAAGATACCTTGGGGATGGTCAATCTCTGGAAAAAAAAATGATGTCTTTTATAATCTACAAATTACAAGATTTATAGAAAATGTGAACATTTTAAATAATCTCAAGAAAAAAAAATTGGAACTCCTAATGCTTTCTTACGTTAGAAGAAACAAAAGATTGAAGAGTGAAGACATGGTTGAAAAAGGGTACATACCAGAGATTTCAAAACCAAGAAACTTTATGTTGACAGTGAACAATCAATTCAATAGGAAACAGTCTTTAATAAAAATGAATCTCTGGTGAAAAAGTGAAGAGTTCATACGACACAAAAGTGTTGGAAACACCGGCTTCTCGTCTGAGAGATGCAGCAGTTTCATGCATATTGTTCTTAATGAAGTAATCGTGCATGTAAAGGTGGAGGCTTTAGTAAAAACAACCAAACAAACATAAATTCAATTAGTAAATTAGTATAAAACTAAAAAGCTTTAAAAGCCAATGATTATGGCAATGTCAAGAACACCCTATGGGCGAAAAAAAGAATCAGAAAACTCAACACTATTTCATCATTGTCCTGACCGTCCTCCGAAGCCATGATTACCTTGTAAAAGAGAAGAGAACAAAAGATTTCACTTACACTGTAAAAACAAGAAAAAGAAAAGAACATCAAAGCATGAAGTGGACTAAATTGGTAATAGACTTATGGAGAAAGAAAAGAGTACCCACCTACAGATTAAGCCTAAAGGAGCACTTGAATCGAAACGAAAGAACAAAGAAAAGGGGAAGTTGGGTCTTGAAAGCTAACAATAGGAACAAAGAAAAGTTTGGGGGTGTCGAAACCATTTTTTGGAAGAAAACAGGAATCGACTTTGGGCTTTGAAAATGAGTAAAACGGGAGTCGCCACCGACCTTTTATTAGGTGTGATCGGATCACCTTGTTTTAATAAAACATTTGGCTTACTAAAACAGTGTTTTTAGGTCCACGAATATTTGAGAAAATAGGTTCGGGAGTCGGTTACGTGCGAGGAAGGATTAGCACCCTCGCAACGCCCAAAATCGGTATCAAATTGATTAATCAATGTCCTAATGTCGAAAAGTTTGAAATGATTTTTGAAATTTTGCTCTTTTTATTGTTTTTAAATAACTCGATTGAATATTGAGTTTCCCTTGTTTCGAAGGAATAGAGTCTCGCATCCAGCACGATTGGACATGATAATCTAAGTCCCCGAATTTAAGATCGTCTCGAGAAATACCTCCAAGCACATATTTTTTGGGATTTTGGAAAGGGTATTTGCTCATTCGGTCATATCAAAAAAAACACACCCAGCACGATTGGGCACGATCTTTTCGAACTTCCAAATGCACAAATATCACCTTATTGGGAAATAGAAACAAAATTTGAAAGGTTATCCATTGGTTCGGTCAAACAAAAAGTCACACCCAGCACGATTGGGCACGAATTTTTGAATTTCCAAACTCAGGAATATTACCTTTACGAAAACCCCTTTTTTTTTTTTTTTTTTTGAGAATGAGAAAAATGTTGAAATGCGTTTCAAAGTCACCGATCTACATGAAATGATGCAAGCAAGAATAAACAGAATATAATGGAGTGTACAATAACGAAGACAAAATTAAGAAAATAAAGTAAAATAATGATAACAAAGAAATTCGAAGCAAAAACGATGTTAATAATATAATGATAATAGTAGTAATAATAATAATAATAATAGTAATAATAACAATACGAAATATGTACAATATAATAATATATAGTAATAATAATAATAATAATAATAATAATAATAATAATAATAATAATAATAATAATAATAATAATAATAATAATAGTAATAATAGAAAATATGCACAATATGATAATAATAATATATAGTGATAATAATAAATAATGTAATAATACTAATAATAAAGATAATAATAATAAATAATAATAATAAACAAGTAAGGACTAAGCTGAAATTAGAATGAAATTAAAGCGCTGAAATCACAATAAAAGTAAAAGAAATGGGGTTAGATTTAAATGAAATGCTCGTAAAATAAAAAGGACCGAACGGGTAAAATTCCCAGGCCTAGATGCTCATCAATGGGTCAAGGACCTGATTGAAAACCTAGAGAGATTAAAGGGAAAAATCCGTAAAAAATAATAGCAAAAAGGCTGATTGAACGAAGCTGATTGTTATTATTAAAATCATTTTTTTGTTTTGAATTCAAAAAGAGTCACATACCACTTTTATTATTATTATTTTTTATTTCACTTCTTTTCTTCAAAATAAACAGAGAACCCCCCATTTTTGTTTCTTCTTCTGCCAAGATTTTAACCCAAATCACGCTGTCATCGAACTAACACCATCCGGCGGCCACTAATCGCGCAAGAGGGAGATAGGATCCTTGCTCCGTTCGAGGGTGCGTTTGAAGATTTCGGCTTCGAATCTCCACAAAAGCCGAAACCACGAATCTCTCTACCCCTTTTAGCCCGATTTCGAGGGTGAAAAGGAGGCTTCCGACGATAAAAACGACTCTGATGAGATTCTCCCTCCTTTATTCTTGTTTATATATATATATATAATTTTTAAAAGAAATCAAGATAGAACAATGAAAGTGAAATAAGAATAAAATGGCAGTAAATAATAATTGGAAATAACAAGTGAAATCAACCTTCAACATTTTTCCTTTGATTGCTAAATGATTCCTTTTTTCTTTTTGGATCTAAGAACTGTCCCTTTCTTTTTGATCCTCTGTATATCTTGAGATTAAAAAAAAAAAGCCTTTTTTACATCATTTTCGAATGGCTTTATAGCCAATTTTTACACGATTTCTTTATTATTATTTATTCTTATCTTCTTCTTCTTGCAGGTGGACGAGCGGCGGTGGCAGACAAGGGGTAGTGGGGCGTTTGCGGCGCAGAGGCATGGAGGCTAGTGGAGAGCGGCGCACCAGGGGGCTAGGGTTTCAAAAAAAAAACCTAGCAAATCTGATATTGGTTTTTTATTTTTTTGGGCTTTTTGGCATTTGGGCCACTTAAATTGGATCTGGTTGGGCCTTAATTTGTTTTGGGCCCTGGGTTAATGAACCCGGGCCAAAATTGGTGATTACAGCTGCCCCTCTTTGCTCATTGTCGTGAAACGATAATAGAGCAAAGATAATAGAAGAACCAATTTTTCCCGGTCTTGGCCAAACCTTGACTTGTTGGTCCTCGTCTTCTTCAAACAGCTTCAAACTCCACTGTAACTCATTGCTTTGATTCGCTTTACTGTTTCGTTATTTCTTCAGGGAGATAATAATTCCACTGCTTCTTCCAGAGCATAGTAACTAGCATCTCGATCGACTTCGATGTGATTTCAGGGAGAAGAGATTCGTAGCTTTGATCTACTTCACCGGGACTTTGAGGAAATAAATCTGAACCTTTCAAACTGCTTCCTCACAATATTCGGGGAGACTTCAATCTTCAGTCTATTCTACTGCTACTTCCAAGAGATATGGCCTGTAGCTTCATTTTGCTCTTGCTCAATCTTCTTTGCCTGCTGGAACTTCGAGGTAATGAATCTGAAATTTGCAATTTGCTCGAAGCGACTTCAGTCTTTCGTCTGTAAGTACCTCCGCGTGTGTCCCGAGGCTCAACCCCACTCTCATAATATGAGTTGATTTTTTTTTTTTACAGAAATTGAAAAACAGAAATTGAAAATATCTCAGCGTGTGACTCGAGGCTCAACTCACCTCTCGCAATATGAGTTGATATTTTGAAAAGTAAGTATTGAAAAACACCTCAGCGTGTGACCTGAGGCTCAACTCACCTCTTGTATTATGAGTTGATATTTGAACAGAAATTAAACGACACCTCAAGGTGTGACCCGAGGCCCAACTCACCTCTTGCATTATGAGCTGATTATTTTGAACAGAAATTAAAAGACACCTCAGGGTGTGACCCGAGGCTCAACTCACCTCTCACAATATGAGTTGATATTTTGAAAAGAAATTAAAAGACACATCAGGGTGTGACCCGAGGCTCAACTCACCTCTCACAATATGAGTTGATATTTTGAAAAGAAATTAAAAGACACATCAGGGTGTGACCCGAGGTGAGTTACATTATGAGCTGATTTTTGAACAGAAATTAAAAGACACCTCAGGGGGGTGACCCGAGGCTCAACTCACCTCTCGCAATATGAGTTGATATTTTGAAAAGAAATTAAAAGGCACCTCAGAGTGTGACCCGAGGCTCAACTCACCTCTCGTATTATGAGTTGATTCTTTTGAAAAACGGTAATTAAAAACGTGTCATCTGGTGGAACTTGGATGTCTTCTTTTCCTTGGTTTGGCACAACTATTGTCAAGACTTCTTGTTTTACTGGCGTACCTGTATGTGTCATGCGTGATGTTATTATGATATGCACTTGTTTGTCTTAAATTTTTTATGCCTATATGACTATGCCATGCGTCCTGGGTTTGTCCTATGTCTCTCGTTATGACTCTCATGATGACCCATCTTCATTGCTTCAATTCTTGACTTTTCCCAGGTCTTGTACCCGTCCTCAAGTTCTACGAATAATCCGTGTTTCTTATTTTTTTGCCCCCTGTTGAACTTTGTCCTTGCTTTGAGGCTCTTGTACTTACCCAATTCTCATCCAGGTAATGCTCAATATTCTTTTCGTTTAGAGTGTGTAATTTCACTATTTATCTCTAAAATGAAACACAAATAGAATGTATGAAAATGGCAAAGTAGGCATGAAAGGGGTTCCTCATATCTATCTTTATTTCAAAAGTAACAAGCAAAGAAAATTCACAAGGAATGACTCGATTAAGAAAGCACTATAAAAGGAAAACAAGTTCATTTGTCGTGAGTACTCTAGATATCCGACGCATGAACTTCTCCATGTTTCTTCATCCTGAATCTTTTCGAACAAGGTTTTTTGTGTAGAAGATTCTTGAGCTTCAGAGTCCGTTTCAATACTATGATCTCGCCGTTTAACTCCCTGTTTAAATCATTCTTGCTTTTTTGGCCCAAATTTACTTTCTTAGGACGCCCTTTCGAGTTTTCATCTTAACTTTTTTTTTTTAAGCATAATACTTCTTCACGGCATCTGAGTTTACTGGATTTGGTACCTCTTTCCCATCCATCTTAGTGAGAATCAAAGCTCCATCTGAGAAAGCTATCTTTACGACGTATGGTCCTTCCCAATTTGGTGCCCATTTTCCTCGAAAGTCTTTTTGTATTGGGAGAATCTTTCTCAGCACGAGTTCTCCTTCGTGAAATTCTCTTGGTCTCACCTTCTTGTCGTGGTGAGTGTGATGATCATTCTCTTACGGTACATCCGTCCATGACAGATTGCTTTCAAGCGTTTTTCTTTGATCAGATTTAGTTGGTCATATCGAGCTTGAACCCATTCTGATTCTTCTAATTTTGACTCTATTAAGACCCTTAAAGAGGGGATCTCAACTTCGATGGGTAGCACCGCTTCCGTTCCATAGACCAGAGAGAAAGGAGTTGCCCCCGTAGAGGTCCACACACATGTACGATATGCATACAAAGCAAATGATAGTTTCTCGTGCCAGTCTTTATACGTCTCGGTCATTTTTCCAATGATCCTCTTAATATTTTTGTTAGCAGCTTCTACTGCTCCGTTCATCTTTGGGCGATAGGGTGAGGAATTATGATGCTTTATTTGAAATTGCTCGCACACTTCCTTCATCATCTTATTGTTCAGATTCAAGGCATTATCTGATATGATTCTCTCAGGCAAACCGTATCGTCATATGATCTCCCTTTTTAAGAACTTGCAAACTGCGGTCTTTGTCACATTGGCAAACGGGCGACTTTCTACCCATTTTGTGAAGTAATCTATGACCACAAAAATGAATCGATGTCCATTAGAAGCCTTTGGGGAAATTGGCCCTATAACATCCATGCCCCACATAGAAAAAGGCCACGGAGACGTCATGACATGAAGGGGTGAAGGTGCCGCATGAATTTTATCGCCATAAATTTGACATTTGTGACACTTTCGTGCGTAACTAATGCAGTCGCTTTCCATTGTCAACCAGTAATAACCGAGCCTCATAATCTGTCTGGCCATAGTGAAGCCATTGGCGTGCGTTCCGCAAACTCCTTCATAGACCTCTTTGAGTATCTTTCTGGCTTCAACAGTATCCACACATCTCAAGGGCGTTTGATCTTTCCCTCTTTTGTATAGGATGTCCCTATCGAGAACAAATCCTGCTGCCAATCTTCTGATCGTTCTTTTATCGTTCTCGTTTGCTTGCTAGGGATATCTTTGATTCTTGACATATTCTAAGATATCATGGAACCATGGTTGTCCATCTGCCTCGTTTTCAATGCTAAAACAATGCGCAGGGGCCTCATATATGCTCATCTGGAGAGGCATTATTTCCGTTTCTCAGTTTGCTTTGAACATTGAAGCCAAGGTGGCCAGGGCATCAGCCAATTGGTTTTCTTCCTGTGGGAAGTAATTAAAAGTCGCTTCTTCAAATTCTTCAGCCAATTCCGCAACGAGATCGTGACATTTGACCAACTTCGAGTCTCTTACTTCCCAATCTCTACGGATTTGGTAAATCACTAATGCCGAGTCCCCGGAGACTGATAAGACCTTGACGTTCTGCTCGATAGCTGCGCGAAGTCCCATGATGTAAGCCTCATATTCTGTAATGTTGTTGGTACAGAAGAAATTTAATTTGGCAGTAAAGGGGTAATGATCCCCTTCTGGTGACACTAAGACTGCTCCAATCCCATGCCCCAATGCATTTGACGCACCATCAAAACTCATCTTCCATGATTTCTCTTTCGACGATTCACATTTTTTTTCCGCAATGCATATCAAGTCTTCGTCTGGAAAGTCAAATCTCAATGGCTCGTATTCCTCTGTTGTTCGAGTTGCTAAGAAGTCAGCTATTGCGCTCCCTTTTATCGACTTTTGATTCACATAGATGATATCATACTCCGATAGTAGGATCTGGCCATCGTGCCATTCTTCCGAGAGAGTGCGGTGATTCCATCATGTATTTTATTGGGTCCACTTTGAAATCAACCACGTCGTATGATACAACACATATTGTCTGAGCCTCCAAGTTGCCCAGACCAGAGCACAACAGAATTTTTCGATTGACGGATACTTTGCTTCATACTCTGTGAATTTTTTACTGAGATAATAGATCGCCTGTTCTCTTTTTCCGGACTCATCATGTTGCCCCAGGACGCAACCCATTGAGTTTTCGAATATAGTCAGATATAGTATTAGCGGTCTTCCAAGAGTTAGTGGTATTAACACCGTGGTTGTCAAAAGCCTCTTGACATTCCTCGTTCCATTCTCCAGGATTATGTTTTCGAAGGAGTCGAAAAATTGGATCACACTACTTGGTGAGTTGAGCAATGAATCGAGCGATGTAGTTCAGTCTTCTTAGAAATCCTCTGGCTTCCTTTTGCGTGCGTGGGGGCGGTAGTTCTTGTATGGCCTTTATTTTATCCGGATCAACCTCAATACCTTTCTTGCTAACGATGAACCCTAGTAATTTTCCAGGTAGTAGCCCCAGGTACATTTGGTCAAGGTTAAGCTTGCTTGGAATTTTCTCAGTCTTTCAAACAAC
This sequence comes from Gossypium bickii, assembly GCA_025503065.1. NCBI lineage: Eukaryota > Viridiplantae > Streptophyta > Magnoliopsida > Malvales > Malvaceae > Gossypium > Gossypium bickii. The sequence goes on along the minus strand of CP106714.1, from coordinate 1,071,939 downwards.
TTCCGGAGGTTCTCAACATACTCTTTTTCCCCTCGAGATTTGGCGATCATATCGTCGACATAAACTTCTATTTCCCTGTGCATCATGTCATGAAACAATGTTACCATGGCTCTCTGGTATGTTGCCCCGGCATTCTTTAGTCCGAACGGTATCACTTTGTAGCGTAATGTCCCCACATTGTCGTGAATGTAGTTTTCTCCATATCTTCGAGAGCCATTTTGATTTGATTGTAGCCGAAAATCCATCCATGAAGGAGAAAAATGAATGTTTTGCCATGTTATCTACCAATGTATCAATGTGTGGCAACGGGAAATCATCTTTAGGGCTTGCTTGATTCAAATCACGATAATCCACGTACATTTGCACTTTGCCGTCTTTCTTCGGTACTGGGACTATATTAGCTACCCATTCAGGATATTTAGAGACTTGTGAGAAGCCAGCATCAAATTGTTTCTTTACTTCGTCCTTTATCTTTAAGAGCATTTCAGGCCTCATCCGCCTAGGCTTGCATTCTGGTTTCAATGGGAGTCTATGGACCACTACATCTTCATTTAAACCTGGCATATCTTGATACGACCATGCGAACACGTCTTTGTATTCATGAAGCAAGGCAATCAGATCATGTTTGGTGTCCTCTGACATGGAGGTCCCAACTTTTACCTCTTGCCTCTTTTCTTCGCTTCCTAAGTTCACTGACTTGACGGATTCTCGATAGGGCAGAATTTGTTCATCCTCTTGTTCTACCATTCTTAGTAAATCTGAAGAGAAGACATAATCTTCAGCATTTTCTTTAGCCTCGAATTCTCCCACACAAATGGCTTTCTCGAAGTCGATTTTAGGACTTGTAACAGGATTGTTCGCGTCGTTGATATCTGAGCACCTGAAAGGTAGATGGAAAAGAAACTATAGAGGGGTATCAAGGTATTGGAACTCACAAGCATGATATAAGATATATGTAAGGACAGGCTATGAAAAAAGGAAATAAATATGGAGCCGATGAGAATAAAAAGACCATGACAAATTGCATCTTTATTCATGTTTCATTTAAAAGTTAAATAGACAGCATAAACTCTCATAACAGATTCCCCTACAGCTTAGGGGCATACAAAAAGTCAGCATCGAGCATTACTTTGGAGGAGACTTGGAAATTACGAGGAGATCCACGGCAGTCCAATTGTTCGGAGTGAATCCAGGGGGGCAAGGGCGTATCGCAACTGTGGATTATACAATTTTAACCTCAATGAATGATTCAAGTGATATGATGCTACTGTATGCAATGCAAATGCATGGTATGAATGTAAAAAGGCGTCGATTCTCGTTCAATTTCTTATAGAAAACTTATTTAAAAAACAAAATCCTTTACATAAAACAGAGTCACATATGCGACCTAGCCCTTATGCCCAGAGTTTTAATTTTCTCGAGGAGCGAGGCTAACTCTCGACCCCGGACTGACTTTGATTCATACAATACACTTAATACATCAGCTTGGACTGCTAAGGATTGTAGATGTTCAGCCACTTCTCGATTCACGTATTCTGACTTCACCCATGACATAATCCCTTTCTCTAACGTGATTCTGAGATTGTAGAATTCGGAACTCACTATTTTACAGTGTTATTTCGAGCTCTACCATCTTCTCTTTTAACTCTTCAATCTGGTCTAGGCTTGATTCTAGCTTCATCGTAGAGTCGCGTCTTCGGCCATACGTCTTCTCTTGTCTTGTTAATCGGGCTTTCAGTATCTCGTTCTCTCTTTGGCTCTCACTTGCAGTCTTCTTTAGAGCATCCTTTTGTGTTTGAACTTATTGGAACTTTTTCCTCCACTGATCAATCTTGATTTTCTCTTCTCGAATTTCTTGACGCCATTGGTCTAAAGTTTTACCTAACCCGGCAGTCCTCATTGATAGACGCAACTTTCTATAATCGGTCTTCAAGCTTTCCAAATCTTCTTCAACCTTCTTTTTTCCTTTCTTCAATTTCTCAGCCTCTGAGTTTTGGACATCAATATCTAACATCAAATGCATCTTTTTTTCTTCTAATCGTTCTATCCTCAGAGGGGACTACTTGTAAGTATTTCTCTATTGGTTGAGTACTATCTTGTGTCGGTTTAGGGACATTGTCGTTTATTCTCCTACTCCGCCAGGCATTATACTCGAGGGTTTCCATCGGACCTACAGCAATTCTTTTCATTCGGTAAATTTGTTTCCAAGCATCAACAATCTCCCGAACCTTCTTCTTAGAATTATTCCCTTTGTACAAAAATTCGAACTGTGCTAGGCCGTAAGTCGTCGGTATAAACTGTCTTGAATTGTATTGTCTTAGCACAAGCAAAGGAGCATACCCAACGGCTCTCCAAATTCCTAGTAGGGGAACCCAATTATAACTCCACAAATGTAGGGAATTTCATCGAGCACAAACCAATGAGCTCTCCATTCAACGTCCTTTTCTTGGAGATTTTAAAGGAGTGCGATCCAATTTTCTTCTGATATGTCACCTCTCTTAGGCATAACTGCCAACTCCTTTAATGGGGAATAATTTTCATAGTGTACTCGACAAGAAGCTTTATCTATCTTCCAGAAATGACTATGGAACCAAACTACCAATAGTTGTGCACATTCCATGAATCTACCCTCACCTGCTCTCCGGTACGCATTCAAAGATCTAAATGTTTCGACAAGAATCGCTGGTATTGGCGTAACTCCTTTGTCAAGACGATCAAATAAATCAACAACTGCTTCATTCACACGCCTCAAAGCTCTTGGGAAAATTACCAAGCCATAGATACTTAAGGCGAAAATGTCAACCTTCCTTTTAGCATCTGGATGTGCCACTATCAAGTCCCTTAAGTTCACCCACGGAATGCATTTCCCTTCGGCTTTTTGCTGAATATGTGCCGTGACCCATTGTTCACTTATTCCAGTGATGCCCATTAGTTTCTTTACAAAGTTGGTGCATTGCCGGCCCTGAAGTAAACTTTATCAACCTGAGCCCTTTGATTACGAAGTAAAGCCGTGTATTCTTCTATGGTAGGTACTAAGTCCACTTTCCCGAATGTGAAGCAGCTATATGTGGGATTCCAATATTGGGTTATGGCCCAAAACAGGTGTTTGTCCACTCTGATGTCAAGCAAATAGGGTAGATCGCCATAATTAAGGTAGAAAAGCTATTTAGTCCCCTCATCCCAATGAGCCCACATATCTTTTAATTCTTGGAACTCATTCTGTGTTATCTTTGATCACGAGTAAAGTCCCCATCTCTCGATGTATATCCTCGGCTAGACTATCCCCTTTCTCGAGTTGTATCTTCTCTGACCATATTCACACGGCCGCGTTATCCTCTACTTTATCAAGGAATTCGTCCCCCCATAACAAGCTTCTATCTTAATAATCAAACAGAGATCGACATCTTTTAATGTGAAATGGCATGCAAACATGGTCAAAAGAAACAGGTTAGTATTGAATAATAGCAACCAAAACGAGTAAAAGGACATCAAACCACTATATGGGTAACCACTAAGGTTTAGCATAGCTTTACTTAGGATGGGCCCTTAAGGTTCACTACATGTGGCTTAGTTCTAAAAGGAAGGGTACCCGAACCAGCAGATTCCTCAATTCTCACCCATTATAAGCTCATACAGATCGAGTTCAGTTTAGGGGAATACATTTCCCTATGGCCATGCGGAGGTGAAAACCTCACGAAACCATAGGTACGGATGTATTCCGGAAGCGGTCCCCTAGCCCATGCGGAGGTGAAAACCTCACGAAGGCATAGCTTCTCGCTCCCACTTAAGGGTGTGACCACAACGGTCATGCAGATATGAATGCAGAGACATCCTATGAGATTCGACGTTATTGCAATCATAGTACCAGTAAATGCATCAAAAGAAACATGATTTTCTAAAATATTTTTCCAAGTTTTTGACAAAAGGACAAAGAATAATCAATTTTACTGGCCGACTCTCTTATTAGGTCCCAGTGGAGTCGCTAAGTCATCAAAACCATTTTTGGAAGAAAACGGAAATCGACTTTGGGCTTTGAAAATGAGTAAAGCGAGTCGCCATCGACCTTTTATTAGGTGTGATCGGATCACCTTGTTTTAATAAAACATTTGGCTTAATAAAACAAAGTTGTTTTTAGGTCCACGAATATTCAAAAAATAGGTTCTGAGTCGGTTACATGCGAGGAAGGACTAACACCCTTGCAACGCCCAAAATCGGTACCAAATTGATTAATCAATGTCCTAATATCGAAAAGTTTGAAATGATTTTTGAAACTTTGCTCTTTTATTGTTTTTAAATAACTCGATTGAATATTGAGTTTCTCTTGTTTCAAAGAATAGAGTCTCGCATCCAAAGACGATTGGACATGATAATCTAAGTCTCCAAATTCAAGATCGTCTCGAAATACCTCTCCAGCACATATTTTTTGGGATTTTGGAAAGTGTATTTGCTCATTCGGTCATATCAAAAAAACACATCCAAAGACGATTGGGCATGATCTTTTCGAACTTCCAAACGCACAAATATCACCTTATTGGGAAATAGAAACAAAATTTGAAAGGTTATCCACTGGTTCGGTCAAACAAAAAGTCACACCCAGCACGATTGGGCACGAATTTTTGAATTTCCAAACTCAGGAATATTACCTTTACGAAAACCCCTTTTTTTGAATTTTTTTTTTTTTAAGAATGAGAAAAATGTTGAAATGCGTTTCAAAGTCACCGATCTACATGAAATGATGCAAGTAAGAATAAACAGAATATAATGGAGTGTACAATAACGAAGACAAAATTAAGAAAATAAAGTAAAATAATGATAACAAAGAAATTCGAAGCAAAAACGATGTTAATAATATAATGATAATAGTAGTAATAATAATAATAATAGTAATAATAGAAAATATGCACAATATGATAATAATATATAGTGATAATAATAAATAATGTAATAATACTAATAACAAAGATAATAATAATAAACAAGTAAGGACTAAGCTGAAATTAGAATGAAATTAAAGCGCTGAAATCACAATAAAAGTAAAAGAAATGGGGTTAGATTTAAATGAAATGCTCGTAAAATAAAAAGGACCGAACGGGTAAAATTCCAAGGCCTAGATGCTCATCAATTGGTCAAGGACCTGCTTGAAAACCTAGAGAGATTAATGGGAAAAATCTGTAAAAAATAATAGCAAAAAGGCTGATTGAACGACGCTGCAAAAGGATGGGGACCGATCGGGAAATTATCCCTTTTAAGGGATATGCGCATATTCCTTTAGCAGCGTCATTTCATTGTTATTATTAAAATCATTTTTTTGTTTTAAATTCAAAAAGAGTCACAGACCACTTTTATTATTATTATTTTTTATTTCACTTATTTTCTTCAAAATAAACAGAGAACCCCCCCATTTTTGTTTCTTCTTCTGCCAAGATTTTAACCCAAATCACGCTGTCATCGAACTAACACCATCCGGTGGCCGCTAATCGCGCAAGAGGGAGATGGGATCCTTGCTCCGTTCGGGGGTGCGTTTGAAGATTTCGGCTTTGAATCTCCACAAACGCCGAAACCACGAATCCCTCTACCCCTTTTAGCCCGATTTTGAGGGTGAAGAGGAGGCTTCCGACGATAAAAACGACTCCAGTGAGATTCTCCCTCCTTTATTCTTGTTTTTATATATATATATAATTTTTAAAAAAAAATCAAGATAGAACAATGGAAGTGAAATAAGAATAAAATGGCAGTAAATAATAATTGGAAATAACAAGTGAAATCAACCTTCGACGTTTTTCCTTTGATTGCTGAATGATTCCTTTTTTCTTTTTGGATCTAAGAACTATCTCTTCTTTTTTATCCTCTGTATATCTTGAGATTGAAAAAAAAAGGCCTTTTTTACATCATTTTCGAATGGCTTTATAGCCAATTTTTACACGGTTTCTTTATTATTATTTGTTCTTGTCTTCTTCTTCTTGCAGGTGGATGAGCGGCGGTGGCAGACAAGGGGTAGTGGGGCGTTTGCGGCGCAGGGGCATGGAGGCTAGTGGAGAGCGGCGCACCAGGGGGCTAGGGTTTCAAAAAAAAAAAAACCTAGCAAATCTGACATTGGTTTTTTATTTTTTTGGGCTTTTTGGCATTTGGGCCACTTAAATTGGGTCTGGTTGGGCCTTAATTTATTTTGGACCCTGGGTTAATGAACCCGGGCCAAAATTGGTGATTACAGGGGGATGCATATATATACTCACATATTATCTATATGACAGTTACAAGTATTTAAGCATACAAGAAATGTAATAATAAGCGACTCAACTAACTGTAATTACAGATCACTTAGGATCATATATATATTGACATAGTAGCTATCTCAATTTAGCCTAATATCATGATGAAAAATGGCATGCCAATATGCTCTTTGTTGGTGTCATTGGGAAATGGTTGGAAGATCAGGGGGTGATTATGGAGCAGTAAAGGTTATGCTTAGAGCTACTGCACCTGGTACTGGAGTGATTGCAGGAGGAGCTCTGCGACAATAATGGAAGTTCAGACCGCATTGCGGAAATGCCAACAATGCCAGAGCAACAGTTGTTGTGCAGAAAATGAAGCAGTTTCCAGAGGTAGCTGAGAACGAAGGGTTCCTATGGAAGAGATGTGGAAATGATGATCATGGAAGCAACTCCAGCATTTCCATCATTCTCCTTTGCAATGCAGATATAGTGCATGACAGCATGAGACTTCTGTAATGTCAGTCAACCTCTTTGCCTTCTTAAAAGTTTGTTTCCCATTAATGTTACGTTGAGCTTCTATTAGAAATTTTCCTTTTACCTCTTCATATATTTTCAGTTTCTAAACAAGCTGCCATTAAAGAAACTAATTCCTTGTGTGCTTCAACTTTTCCATGTTTTATTGGTCTCAAATGGATTCCATGGTTCAAGGTGACTGACAAAATTTGAACATTTAGATCTCAATAGAAAGGAATACCACACCACTACTCACTTGCATTCTTGTGTATCATCAAAAATGGCTGGCAGATGAGATTGCAAAACAATAAGAAATTGTTGGGATTTGACAAAGAAATTATTTAATATATAAATTTAAAAACAATAGTCAACTTTTAGCGGCATTTTTCAAAAAAGCGGCACTAATGCTCAACCTATAGCAGTGTTTTTTAAAAAGTGACACTAATGCTCATTCTATAGCGGCATTTTTCAAAAAACGTCGCTAATGCCCTTGTTTTTCAGGTTTTTCCTGTAGTGACTATTAAAGCTGATTAATCAGCTCTATCAACATCATTACACCATAAAATATCAGCCTAACATAATCCAAAATGAACTAAACTAAGTTACATTGAGTGATAGTTACAAAAAGAACAAAATGAACACTTAGTTCACATGAAATAATGGCTACTGCATGGCCACCTTGCTGCTTCACGTGCAGCCTTGTTGCTGCTGCATGGAAGACCAAATTCTAACAGTTTCTTCACTGGCATCTTCTTTAGACACTGAAATGATTGCCTCTATAAGCCATGATGAGTTGATTAAGTTATGGAAATAAAGAAGCCTCTATATCAGAAATCATGCATTTGCTTGGATCAGAGCCATGTGTACATATGGAGCATTTTTGGATGAAGTTAAGGTAACCGCAGCCAAAAATAAACAGTCAAGTGTATACATAAACTAAAATGCTGGTTTTTCTTTTACTTTTAGGGGGAATGACCATGGCTGCTCTATTTATGGTTGGGTTGGTTCATGCAGTGTTTATGCTTGTATATCATTATAATGTCAAGTTCTATATTTTCTTCAACGTAACAGTCAACAACTAAAAAGTGTATTGCCTACGAAAGGGACTTGATTTTTAAGTAATCAATGGCAAGTTCTCAAGAAATTCAGTTTTTACAAACATCAGAGACAAGAAATGAAAAGAAAATGGAAATTTTCTAATAGAAGCTCAGAGTAACATAACTTTTATAATCGACAAGTTAAAGAGATGCTCAAATCTTGTTGGTTGACTTACATTACCAAAGCCATTAACAGAAAACAAAAACCAGTATTTTAGTCTATGTATACACTTGACTGTTTATTTTTGGTTGCGGTTGCCATTAACTTCATCCAAAAATGCTCTTACACATGGCTCTGATCCAAGCAAATACATGATTTCTTATGGAGAGGCTTCTTTATTTCCATAACTTAATCAACTCATCATGGCTTATAGAGGCAATCATTTCCGTGTCTAAAGAAGATGCCAGTGAAGAAACTGCATCCATGTGTGCTTCAACTTTCCATGTTTTATTGGTGTCTAATGAATTCCATAGTTGAAGTGACTGACAAAATTTGAACAATTAGATCTCAATAGAAAGGAATATCATCACACCATGACTGACTTGCATTCTTGTGTATTTCAGATATCAACAATGGCTTGTATATCTGATTGCAAAATAATGAGGAAATAAAACAGTATCTGATAATAAATTCTTAAGACACTTTACCTGCTCGGCACCAATGACCCAGTGAAGCCAATACCCTGGATGGAATGTGCAACACTGGAATTTGTTGTCTGTTGCACGCAATTCATGCAAGCAGTTGTGCTGAAACACTGACCACAATCTTGCACTATCTTCACTGATGGAGGCAATATATATGCCGTTTGGATCCCAACAAATTGACTGAACTTCATTTTCATGTCCCTAAAACAAAATATTAACATTACAGTTATGATACTTTCTACTGACATTGAATTTGCTATCTTCTTCTTCTATGACTGATCACATATTACTGATCTAAGTTTCGATGATGCTCTTTGGTTTGCATCGTTCAGTTCATCACAAATCAGTCACAAATGAGGAAAACAACTATGATGGTTTTCATATGAGAGTGAAAGGTATTTTAACAAATAAAACTGCTAATAAACAGCAGCATGAAATATGTTGCTTCAACTTTTCATTTTCCTCAAGCACTCGTGTTTGGACATGAGTATTCAGATATGACCCTCCAAACACCCTTTTGACTACATGGAAAAACCTAAATGTATCCGAAACTTGTATCTATAATAAGGGCTTAAACAGCTATAAAATCAAAACAAAGAAAACCTAGTGCCTATAAGGTGCTCCTGCAAAAAGGATAATTAACATCCCACTTACAATTATATGCAATATGTTGACTGTGGTGGCTCAATTAATTCACTTGGTCCTGAAAAGATAATAAAAAATCCATGAATGCATGATATACATATACATATGCATAGACATGAAGTAAACCAAGGCAAACACCGCATGCATCTCATGCATGTCTTCTCAAATAAAGCAGATACACAGTATTCATCTCCTGTTTTTTTTAACACTGAATGCACTAAAACTAGATAAAAGGCCAAGCTACCCTTCACCATGATGTCCAGTGGGGTTGACTGGTGCTGGCTCAATTGGTTCACTTGGTCCTAAAAAGATAATAGAAGATCCATGAATGTATGATATATATGAAGTAAACCAAGGCCAAAACTGCATGCATCTCATGCATAACTTCTCAAATAAAGCAGATACACATTATTCATCTCTTGTTTTTTTAACACTGAATGAACTAAAACCAGATAAAAGGCCAAGCTAACCTTCACCGTGATGTCTAGTGGCGGTTACCGGAAGTTGGAGGTTTTGTTCCTATTGGAAGGTGGTTGGATTTATGGGAAAGTTAGCGCTTTGACCTTCCGACTGCATATTGAAAATGTTTAGCGAAATTAATAACAACCCGGTGTTAATGCAAAGGTGAACTGATAATTTAGAACATACCATTTCAACGTCCTGATCAAGATGTATCTGTGGTGGCAGAAAGCTGATCGATGCAAGAAAAGAATATAAAAAAAAAAAAAAAAAAAGAAAATGAGATACATGAACATGGAAATGAGATGCATGGACATATGTATACCTTGAAAATGGGGGCCTCATTTGATTATCTTCAGCATGTGATTGGAAAGCGGAACCGGAACAGAAATCTCTGAAAATAGGAAAATATGTCTGTCCAGTCCATTGCTGATTCATCATTGATGTCTTCATTTTTTTGTTCGAACATTTTGTGCAGCCTCTAATATTGACAAACAACACATAACTAGACAAGATTGTGAGATGGGTCCAGAAAAAAGGGGGTTCTAGTTATAATCCTGAAACGATTCGTGTATATATTTCACAGAAATGAGAAATCAAAGTGGGCGATATAGTAGCCGGAAGGCATGGAAATAAAGGGATCATTTCAAAAATTTTACCTAGACAGGATATGCCTTATTTGCAAGACGGAAGACCTATTGATGTGGTCTTCAACTTACCTTCACAAAATGAATGTAGGACAGCTATTTGAATGCTCGCTTGGGTTAGCAGGGACTCTACTAGATAGACATTATCGAATACCACCATTTGATGAGAGATGTCGAAACCATCTTTTTTTGAAAAGGGCAGAAATCGACTTTGGTTTTGAAAATGAATAAAACGGGAGTCGCCACCGATCTTTTATTAGGTGTGATCAGATCACCTTTGTTTTAATAAAACGTTTTGGTTTACTAAAACAGTGTTTTTTTTGGTCCGCGAAGTTCTGAGAAATCGAGTTCGGGAGTCGGTTACATGCGAGTACGGGTTAGTACCCTCGTCACGCCCAAAATTGGTACCGATTTGATTAATTAATGTCCTCATGTCAAAAGTTGAAAATTTTAAAAGAATTTAAAAATTCGACCTCTTTTGGAAATATTTGAATTTTTCGATTGAATATCAAGATTTTCTCGCTTCAAGGAACAAAATATCACATCCAATATTTTAGGATACAATAATTTAAATCCTCGAATCCAAGATCATCTCATAATTCCCGACTTATGCATTAAAATATCAAGATTTTCTCGTTCAAGGAACAAAATATCACATCCAATACTTTAGGATACGATAATTTAAATCCTCGAATCCAAAATATCTCATAATTCCTGAGACTCATGCATTAAAATATCGAGATTTTCTCGTTCCGATGGAACAAAATATCACATCCAATACTTTCGGACATGATAATTTAAATCCTCGAATCCAAAATATCTCATAATTCCCTAGACTCATGCATTAAAATATCAAGATTTTCTCGTTCCGAAGGAACAAAATATCACATCCAATACTTTAGGACACGATAATTTAAATCCTCGAATCCAAGATTATCTCTTAATTCCCGAGACTCATGTATTAAAAAAATATCAAAAGGATATTCGATTGTTTGGCCAAACGGAAAACCAAAACCCAGCACGTAGGGCACGATCTCTCGTGTTTCCAAATATGGAATATTGCCTTATTTTGAAAGAGTTTTTGTTTTGAATAATAACAAGTGCAACATGTATAGGCATACACTTATTTTGTTTTAAAGTAAAATACGACGATTTGAGTTGGATAAATATGTTGGGGATTTAATGCACGATGCGATGACATAAAAATAGAGATATAACAATGAACACGGAACAATAATATATGAACACAAAATTATACAATGGACTATAATAGTATGACAATATAAATAAACAAATCATGATACATGCAACACAAATCTCATACTACACAACATCTATATATTAATATTAATAATTGAGGAACAATGAAGTAAATGATATAAGACATTTTAAAATGAATAATAAGTCAATTTCAAAAAAAAAGCATAAAAAAAACAAATTAAAATATATACTGCAAAAAAACAATTTAAAGTAAGTGGTATATAAAATTTTAGAATGATTAATATACGTAACAACTCAAAATAACGCATAAAAATGCCTAAAGTAAGTCAAATATAAAAGTAATTTAAAGCTATAGTATACATATAAAAATTGCGGCGGTTTCACCCATATCATTCTTCATGAAGAGTTTTGTGAGGGGGACGATCCAAACCATGAAAAACTGTGAGTTTTCTGATTGCCCCTAGGGTGTTCTTGACATCGCCATAACCATAGGATTTTTTATACTTGTTTACTGATTGAGCTTATGCTTGTTTGATTGTGGGGAACTAAAGGCTTGAACTTTACTTGCACGATTACTTCATGAAGAATGATATGGGTGAAACCGCTGCAAGTTTTAGACAAGAAGGCAATGTTCCCAACAATCCAAATTGTATGAACTCTTCACTTTTCCTAATAAAATGTTTCAACATATAGTTTCTTGATGTTGAAGGTTCCGGATTTGTGATTTGTTGATTATAAAAGAGATCCATTTTCTTTTCAAAGATTTGACTATAACTCCTCAAGATCAAGGATTCTTAAAACAATAGTGTGAACCATTTTATAAGCTACTTATCCTGGGCCGCCAATTCTTCAAGCAAACTCGAGGCGTAAACCCTCGGATCCGATAATTGTTTATGGAACTTAAAGATCATATGCTGATTGTTTACGGTGATTTTTATTACAATCTTGTCTAGTTATGTGTTGTTTGTCAATATTACAGTTGCACAAAATGTTCGAACAAAAAAATGAAGACATCAATGATGAATTAGCGATGGCACGGACGTATATATTTTCATGCTTTCACTGCACTGCATTCCGCCCGCTCCACGTGCCTCTTCCGACCACCACCAGCGCCACCGCTCTCTCCGCAAAGAACACAAAGAAAGAACAAGAAAAAAAGAAAAATGATGTATTATTATTATTATTATTATTATTATTATTATTATTATTATTATTATTATTATTATTATTATTACTACTACTATTATTATTATTATGTGGTACTGATTTTGTATCATTATTATTATTCTTATTATTACCATTATTATACTTACTATTATTAGTATTATATTATTATGTTGCACATATTTGCATTATTATCATTGTTATTATTACTTTATTACTGCATCATTATTATTATTATCACTATTATTACTACACTAATTACTATTACTATTATTATTACTATATTGTTATGTTGTATATATTTTGTATCGCTTTCATTTTTTATTATCATCATTATTATTGTTATTATCTTTATTTTCCTGTCTTCTTGTAAAGCTTTCATTTTGCTTATCATTCTTTCGCTTTCTGTTTATTATCCTTTTAGCATATTGGTTTACTCATTTTATTTCTATTTTCGTCTTGTTATTATTGTTTGTATTTGACATATTCGTTCCATATGCTTGCTAGCATAGTATTTCATTTTATGCATTTTGTTGCAAATTGTATACATTTTACCCAATATAAAATTGATTTCTTTCGTAGAGGCAACATTTCGTGTTTAGAAATTCGGGAAAATCGTGCCTTAACTTACTAGGTTTCGATTTTTCTCGTTTAACCTAAATAACGAAATATCTTTTAAAATAAAATATTTTTGAATAAAAATAAAAACTTATTTTCGAGAATTCGATATGTTGTGTCCTAACTTACTGGATGTGACATTCCGTTATTTCGAGATATGATTTTCTAAACGAGGCAATATTCATCTTGGATTCGAGGATTTAAATTATCGTGTCCTAAAATATTGGATGTGATATTTTATTCCTTCGAACCGTAAAAGCTTGATATTTAATTCGAGGAAATTCGAATATTTTTAAAGGGGATCATATTTTTACAATTTTTAACTTTCGACATAAGGACATTAATTGATCAATTTGGTACCAATTTTGGGCGTGACGAGGGTGCTAATCCTTCCTCGCACGTAAATCGACTCCAGAGCCCACTTTCTCAAACTCGTAGACTAAAATATTTTATACGTGGCCCGATCGCACCTAATAAAAGGTCGGTGGCGACTCCCGCTTTTATTTTCAAAACCTGTTCGACTCCCGCTTTTCAAAATGGTTTCACAAACAAGATATATATAAAAAAAGAAAAAAATCACATCCAATACTTTAGGACACGATAATTTAAATCTCGAATCCAAGATTATCTCTTAATTCCCGAGACTCATGTATTAAAAAAATATCAAAATGATATTCGATTGTTTGGCCAAACGGAAAACCAAAACCCAAAGACATAGGGCACGATCTCTCTGATTTCCAAACATGGAATATTGCCTTATTTTGAAAGAGTTTTTGTTTTGAATAATAACAAGTGCAACATGTATAGGCATACACTTATTTTGTTTTAAAGTAAAATACGACGATTTGAGTTAGATAAATATGTTGGGGATTTAATGCACGATGCGATGACATAAAAAAGAGATATAACAATGAACACTTTAACAATAATATATGAACACAAAATTATACAATGGACTATAATAGTATGACAATATAAATAAACAAATCATGATACATGCAACACAAATCTCATACTACACAACATCTAAATATTAATATTAATAATTGAGGAACAATGAAGTAAATGATATAAGACATTTTAAAATGAATAATAAGTCAATTTCAAATAAATAAAGCATAAAAAAAACAAATTAAAATATATACTGCAAAAAAACAATTTAAAGTAAGTGGTATATAAAATTTTAGAATGATTAATATACGTAATAACTCAAAATAACGCATAAAAATGCCTAAAGTAAGTCAAATATAAAAGTAATTTAAAACTATAGTATACATATATAAAATATAAAAATGGCTTTAATAAAAATAAAGGTAATTCTCAGTAAAGGAATTTTTAAAATAAACAGTATATATATAAAAAAGAAAAAAAAAAAAAAACTTGAAAGTGTATAATATATATAAAAGGTTTTAAAAGACAAACAATATATATATAAATGGATAATGACAAAACCATTCAAAAATTAAATATAAAAAGTTTTAAAATAAAGAAAGAAACAACAAATTGGTGAGGATGAATTAAAATCAAACAGATATGGACTAAATCAGATGTAAATACTATTTAAGGCAAAATCTGCAAATAAATAAACGAATATGGACCAAAATGGAAAGGCGCTAATTGCGTGAGGACCAAACGGGAATTATCCTCGTCCATCAAGACGCCGCACCTTTAGCAAGGACTCCGAATCGCAACCAAATAAAAACAGGGAAAATTCAAAATAAAAATGCAAGTCGGGTCCGATCGAATAGCGCTACAAAGAAGGAAGGACCTATCACGAAAATTCCCCATTTAAAGCGAAAACACAAATCCCACCCCACCAAATGACGCTGCTTTGTTCAAAGTTTTAAAACCCATCTTCTATTATGTTTCATTTCAACCTAGGTTCAGAAAAACTTTAAAGCTTCTCCTTTCTTTATTCTCTCAAAAAAAGACGAAAAGAGAAACTCCCCCCTACGAATCCCTTTACCCCTATAGCCTTGATTTCTCGCACTAGAAAAGGAGGTTCCGACGACGAGAGGTATGCTTTTCCTTTTTGTTTTTTGTTTTTATATTCAATCACTTGCAAAAAGTTTTAAAAATAATAAAGATAAAAAATAATGAAATAAAAAGAGCAGTAGATAAAAAACGAAATCAACCTTTTTTATTTTTTGAATGCTGATTCTTTCCTTCAAACAAAAGGAACCCCCCGGTACAGTGGTTTTACTTTGGTTTTTATAACCGATTTTACAATTGATTCTCGTTGTTTTTTTTGTTCTCCTTGTTTTCTCTGCCTTTTGTCGTCTTTCTTTATTTGCAGGGTATGGGCGAGGCAGAAGCATGCGAAGGTCGTTGGTCGGTGTGCGTAGTGGCGCTGGAGCAGCAACGGCGGGCGTTCAGCCGAGGCATGGGGAAGGGCGCTGTTGGAGTGAGTTCGAGAGACGCGCGTAGGCATGCACGAGTATCTAGAAAAGTGCGTGTGGGAGTGGCCACGGAAAGGTCACCAGAAGATTTTGGGACCCTGTCCTGTTTGGGCCATTTAGGCCAATTCTGGGGTTTTGGGCCAATGTAATTTGGGTTGGTTTCGTTTTTATTGTAAATGGACATTTAAATGGACTGGTTTTTTATTACTTGTTTATTTTGGTTTTGGATTTGGCTTTTTATATTGGCATATTTTTTTTAAAAGGGCCCGGGCAAATTTGGGCTCTTACAAGAGATATGAACAAGAAGCTTCGAGAAAACTAGTGTTTTCCAAATTATATCAAGCCAGTAAGCAAACAGCGAATCCATGGGTATTTGAACTTGAATACCCAGGAAAAAGCAGAATATTTAATGGAAGAGCAGGAGGCCCCTTTGAGCAACATTATATCTTGAAATTAATTCATCAAGTTGATGATAAAATACATGGGCGTTCCAGTGGACATTATGCACTCGTTACACAACAACCACTTAGAGGAAGGTCCAAGCAAGGAGGACAAGGGTAGGAGAAATGGATGTTTGGGCTCTAGAGGGATTTGGTGTTGCTCATATTTTACAAGAAATGTTTACTTATAAATCTGATCATATTAGAACTCGCCAAGAAGTACTTGGGACTACGATCATTGGAGGAACAATACCTAAACTCGAAGATGCTCCAGAATCTTTTCGATTGCTCGTCCGAGAATTACGATCTTTGGCTTTGGAACTGAATCATTTCCTTGTATCTGAGAAGAACTTCCAAATTAATAGGAAGGAAGCTTAATAAAAATCACCGTAAACAATCACCATATGATCTTTAAGTTCCATAAACAATCACCGGGTCTGAGGTTTCTGCCTCAGAGTTTGCTTAAAGAATTGGCAGCCCAGAGGTAAGTAGCTTATAAAATGGTTCACACCATTGTTTTACGAATCCTTGACCTTGAAGGGAGTTATCGTCAAATGCTGAAAAGAAAATGGATCTCTTTTATAATCAACAAATCACAAATCACGGAACCTTCAACATCAAGAAACTATATGTTGAAACATTTTATTAGGAAAAGTGAAGAGTTCATACGGTCTGGATTGTTGGGAACATTGCCTTCTTGTCTAAAAATTGCAGCGGTTTCACCCATATCATTCTTCATGAAGAGTTTTGTGCGGGGGACGATCCAAACCATGAAAAACTGTGAGTTTTCTAATTGCCCCTAGGGTGTTCTTGACATCGCCATAACCATTAGGATTTTTTATACTTGTTTGCGGATTGAGCTTATGCTTGTTTGATTGTGGGGAACTAAAGGCTTGAACTTTACTTGCACGATTACTTCATGAAGAATGATATGGGTGAAACCGCTGCAATTTTTAGACAAGAAGGCAATATTAACAATCCAAATTGTATGAACTCTTCACTTTTCCTAATAAAATGTTTCAACATATAGTTTCTTGATGTTGAAGGTTCCGGATTTGTGATTTGTCGATTATAAAAGAGATCCATTTTCTTTTCAAAGATTTGACTATAACTCCTCAAGATCAAGGATTCTTAAAACAATAGTGTGAACCATTTTATAAGCTACTTATCCCGGGCCGCCAATTCTTCAAGCAAACTCGAGGCGTAAACCTCGATCCGATAATTGTTTATGAAACTTAAAGATCATATGCTGATTGTTTACGGTGATTTTTATTACAATCTTGTCTAGTTATGTGTTGTTTGTCAATATTATAGGCTGCACAAAATGTTCGAACAAAAAAAATGAAGACATCAATGATGAATTAGCGATGGCCTGGACAGACATATTTTTCATGCTTTCACAGAATTCTGTTCGGTTCCGCCCCACGTGCCTCTTCTGACCAGCCACCAGCGCCACCTGTTCTCTGCCAAAGAACACAGCAGCAACAAGAAAAAGGAAAATGATGTATTTTTTTCTTCTCTTTTTGATTTTCGGCTATAGTGAAATACTGAAAAAATGGATCTCTTTTACAATCAACAAATTACAGGCCTTGGAAAACGAAGAAACAAAAGATTCATGTAGAAGAATAAGCCAATTGTGTTTATGAATCGTTACTCAAAAGAGAGTTTAATCAACTTACAACCTTCAACATCAAGAAACAATATGTTGAAAAGTGCACAACCATTTCATTAGGAAACAGGCTTTTAATAAAAATGAATATGTGTTGAAAAGTGAAGAGTTCATACGACTAGCTTCTTCTCCGAAAATTGCAGCGGTTTCACGCATACCATTCTTCATAAAGTAATCATGTAAGTAAAGGTTGAGCCTTTATTCCCCCATAATCAAACAAATATGATTCAATCCGTAAATAATATAAAACTGAAAAGCTTTAAAAACCAATGATTATGGCAATGCTAAGAACACCCTATTGGCGAAAAAAGAATCTGAAAACTCACAGTTTTTCATATTCCTGGTTGTCCCCCAAATCCATGATTGCCTTCAAAAAGAAAAGAAAGCAAAAGTAGAAAAAGTAAAGAACACCAAAGCATTAAGTGGAGTACATTGGTAATAGACTTATGGAGAAAGAAGAGAGTATCCACCTGCAGATTAAGCCTCAAGGAGCAGTTGAAATCA
Organism: Gossypium bickii; assembly: GCA_025503065.1. Lineage (NCBI taxonomy): Eukaryota > Viridiplantae > Streptophyta > Magnoliopsida > Malvales > Malvaceae > Gossypium > Gossypium bickii. The sequence goes on along the minus strand of CP106714.1, from coordinate 1,053,706 downwards.
AAAGGTTAAAATCAAAACGTTACAGCAAAGATAGGGGAAGTTGGGATTGGAAGTTAACAAGTGGAATAAAGAGAAGTCTGGGGGGATGCATATATATATATATATACACCCAGAGGTGGCTAGGCAGCAAGTGACAATGCCATGCAAAAGTTAACCAAAATTTAATGAAATGAGATATAATAGCAAGTTATGCTGAAATGGTTGGCAGATCAGAGGGTGATTATGGGGCAGTAAGGTTATGCTTAGAACCTGCTGCACCTGGTACTGGAGTGATTGCAGGAGGAGCAGTGCGACATTTAGATGTGGATGCTATTATCGGAAAACAATATCAGAGAAAGAATAGAAAGGGAGACGGCTGCCAATATGAAATAAAGATGTAAGCAATTTATAACTTAATTTGGAGGGGCTTTAGTCAAGGACGAATCTGCAATAACCATAGGTCAAAAGATATTCCTGTGCATAACACAATGATAGGTGCTGGGAACACTTTGTGGCACCAACTTTTAAGTAAAACTGCCAACAACGCCAGAGCTACTGTTGTTGTGCAGAAAATGAAGAAGTTTTGAGAGGTTGCTCAAGAACGAGGGATTCCCATGGAAGAGCTGTTAAAGTGATGTTCATGGATGCAACTTCACCATTACCTTCATTCTCCTCTCCAATGTATCTATACAGTACAAAAGGCTTTTATAATGTAAGTCAACTTCTATGCCTTCTTAAAAGATTGTTTCGCATTAATGTTACTTTTGAGCTTCTATTAGAATTTTTCCTTTTCATATATTGGCTGACAGTCTTTACAGTCAAGTACTTGAGGACTTGAGGACTTGCCATTTATCCTGATATTGGCTGACAGTCTTTACAATCAAGTCCCTTTTGCAGGCAACAGACTTTGGTTGTTGACAGTAAAACTTGATATTATAAAGACATACAAACATCAACACTGCATGAACCAACCATAAATAAACAGCCATAATCCTTCCTCCTAAAAGCTTCATTATTGTCAATAGAAATCAGCAATGATCTTTCATTTCCCATATAAAAGAAAAGGGATCCAAGTCCAAAGATTAGCCAACAAGAAAAGAGAACAGAAAGCAGCATTTTATGCTTCAGTATGTATAAAATCTTCTTCTGGATGTAAACTTCCGTCTGTAAGTTGTTTAGTCTATGTATACATTTGTCTTGACTGTTTATTTTTGTCTGCAGTTGCCATTAACTTCATCCAAAAATACTTCATATGTAAACATGGCTCTGGGCCAAGCAAATGCATGATTTCTCATAGAGAGGCCCATAGTTTAACCGACTTGTCATAGCTTGTAGAGGCAACCATTGCAGGCTCCATAGAAGTTCCGAGTGAAGAAACGAGTTCCTTGTGTGCATCAATTGTCAATGTTTTATTGCTCTCAAATGGATTCCATAATGCAAATGACTGAAAGGTACATCACACCATTACTCACTTGCATTCTTGTGCATCATCAACAATGGCTTGCATATGTGATTGCAAGATTACAAGAAATAAAACTGAATTTGATAATAAATATTCTGAGAGACATTACCCGGTAGCCACCAATGATCCAGAATTTATAGTTCCATGGATGGAATGTGCAACAGTGGAAATTGTTTCCTGTTGAACTCAATTCATGCAAGCTTTTCCGCTCAGACACTGACCATAATCGCACTGTCTTCACTGATGGAGATAATACGCTTGCCATCTGGATCCCAGCAAATTGACTGAACTTCTTTGTCATGTCCCTGAAACAAAATATAACATTTCTTCATACATTCTAGGAGGCAAATATATCATGTTACTTGGAACTTTCGGGTTACTTCAGGGTATGGATGCAAAGCTTCTAGATCTTAACACAAAATACTAGCTTAGATGCATGAAAATGCTATAATAGCATCCAAATATATTCGACCTTGAAATCGGCATAGAACTTGTAGGTCTGAACATCAAATACTTTAACAACATTTCCTGAAGACGTTGCAAGCAACTTTCCATTGCGAGGCTCGAATCTGACTTGTTTAGTAGCTCCCTGCAATCACCTCACAAGGCAATATAGGTAAGCAAAATCAGGGTTAAGTCCTTTAATATCTCTGAGATAATCTAATAGATGCCATCTGACCTTAAAGATATGAGTCCAAGAACCTGGGTGATATCCCAGAATCTAATCTCATTATTTTTATCAGAGGAACAAAGGAGATTCATCCTTCTAGGATGGAAATCTAATGACAAGACATGGTCGCCATGACCCTGAAGCTTTAAAGGAGATTTCCCAGCCTTCCATGTCAAAGAAATGAAGACATATCATCAAAAGGGAAGCAAATGTTGTACATTCGGTCTATGATTTGAATGCCAGATATGATATGTGTTGACAATACTAAATAAATATATGAAGTTCAAGAGGAACATTGTTACTTCAGCAGAATCCCATATTTGGACAGTCTTGTCATAGGAAGACGTTGCAACTATGGTTGAATTTGGTTTAAATCGAACATCGCTCATGGGAAGAGAATGGCTTTCATCAGTTACAAATTTATTATGATCTTCGATATTCCAAAACAAAACCTGCAAGAAAACTGAAATTAGCTTTAAACTTATACAATATTTAAAATCTTGTGAAGAAAAAGTACCACCTTCTCTTCACGCCCTGCTATAGCTAGAAGCTTCCCATCTGAGGAGAAATCACAGCAGAAGACTTCTTTGGTACTACAGTTGAGGCTACGACCTTCCCCAAAGATGAAGACTACACCAGTAATGACAAAATGATTATTAGGAAATCAAGTGTGAGTGTCAAATAACGATACATGTACACAACCCCAAGAATCTAGAGGATCTTATCCATGTACCATGCACACAAATTAAAGTATAGCTGCAAAGCTTTTTTGTGCTAGCTTGTATTACCAACAGAATCCTGCAGATGAACATTTCATTTAGTAGCCAACATTTATGATGCAAACTGTATGACACTTTCCACAGACATGGAATTTGCTATCTTTGGTAAAGAAACTTAAAGACTGATCACATATTACCCGCTGTTGCTGTAGCATATCATCTGTGTTTTGATGTTCTTCGGTTTGCATCATGTGGTTACTCATCTGATTTAACAAATCAGTCTTTAATGGGGAAAAGAACTATGATGGTTTTCACAAATTAATAAGTATATAGCACTACATGATTTTAAATTCCACAAACAATCATTAATCCTGCAGACGAAATTTTCATTAAGTAGCCAACGTTTATGATGCAAATCTGTATGACACTTTCCACTGATATGGAATTTGCCATCTTTGGTAAAGAAACCTAATGACTGATCGCATATTACCTGCTGTTTCTGTAGCATATCATCCGTGTTTTGATGTTCTTCGGTTTGCATCATTTGTTTACTCGTCTGATTCATCGCAAATCAGTCATTAATGAGAAAAAGGACTATGATGGTTTTCACAAATTAAGAAGCATATAGCACAACATGGTATAGGTCAAAATGGGGGCTTCTTTCTTCTACAGATGATTTCGACCATCTAAGGATGTGAGGCAAAATGGTATAGGTCAGAACTTGCCTGTTTCACTGAGCGATAGATCTACCTTCGGGAATGGTTTTCTTCCTGAATATAAATAATCATTGAGTGGCTCAGTTATATCCTTGGGCGATATATTTAGTGAGAACCAATCTCATCATGTCTCAGCACACCTAGTATCATTGCCTTTAAATTTTTCTTTGAGTGCATGCTCTCTTGGAGCTCGAAAGATATTGGACAATGACCGCGGGCGCCATACTTCCAAGTTGTCTTCTTTGCTGCAAGGCCCTTTTCCCTTCTCTAGTTCTAAACCAGAAAAAATTCTTGTAAATGATATTGCCAGTGATCCATTGCACTTTTCAGAAAATAGAATAAAAATATCTTCAGATGATTGGGAGCCATCAGTACCCTTCGCCATCCTTTTTGTCACTTCTGGTATATCATCCCCACGGCTTAATATGATCCTCTTCATGACAGCATTGATGTGTCCAATGCGGGAGAGAGGCCACTTAAATTTTCTTTCTCTAATCAAGGTCCATCCCTGTTGAATGTAGCAGATCCACCAACATATGGCAATTTTCTTTCTCTAATCAAGATCCATCCCTCTTAAATTTTCTTTCTCTAATCAAGGTCCCTGAACGTAATGATGATAAAAGAACTGCATCTTGTCATAATGGAGACCATGAAAACTTGGTCAACAATAATTGCAACCCTTCTGGAAAAGATTCACTAACAACTGATGCAAATGATGGAACTTCTGCTGTTGACATGCAAAACGGAACACTAGTGAAAGAAGAAATTTCCTCGGTTGCTTCTGATGTCAAAGACATTTCAAAGGCAAACAAAATGATAGAGATCATGATGGCAGACATCGAAGAGGCGGGTCTAGATGCAAAAAAGAATTAGAAGTAGATAGGGTTAGAGAAAAGAATGAAATAGATGTTGAGGTTGAGCATAAGGCAGATGCAGATTATAAAGAATCAAAAGCAATGAGGCATTTTCATGCTGCTCTTGTAGATTTAATTAAGGAACTGTTGAAACCAACTTGGCCTGAGGGTCATCTCAGTAAAGATGCTCATGATACAATAGTCAAAAAGCAGTTCACAAAGTTTTTGGCAGCATACAACCTCATCAGCTTCCAGTTACCTTCGAGTCAGTTAAGCAATATCTTTCTTCATCCCAACCAAAAATAACAAGACTTGTTGAGGTGAGAATCTTTGATTTGAGATGCATTGTATACTCTATGCAAGATCTAGATAGTAAATGCTACCAACCCCCTTCTTCCAACCAAAGATATTTTCTTTTACCGTATGAATATTGCCTTTTTTGTCTATCAATTAAGTGGACTAATATTTACAGTTTGTATATTTAAACATGCAGTAAACAGAATAACAGACTCAACTAACTGTCACTTGCTGCCTAGCCACCTCTGGATATATATATGTATGCATCCCCTGGACTCTTCTTTGTTCTTCTTCTTGTTAGTTTTGAAGACCCAACTTCCCCTTTCTTTGTTCGTTCATTTTGATTTCAGCTGATCTTTAAGGCTTAATCTGCATGTGGGTACTCTCTTCTTTATCCATAAGTCGTATTACCAACGTCGTCCGCTTAATGCTTTGATGTTTTTCCTTTTTCTTGTTTTTACAGTGAAAGTGAAGAGTTTTGTTTTCTTTCCTTTTGAAGGCAATCAGGGCTGAGGGGACGATCCAAACCATAAAAACTGTGAGTTTTCTGATTGCCCTAGGGTGTTCTTGACATCGCCATAACCATGGGATTTTAATGCTTTTCAGTTTTATACTTGTTTACTGACTGAGCTTATGCTTGTTTGATTGTGGGGAACTAAAGGCTCGAGCTTTACTTGCACGATTACTTCATGAAGAATGATATGGGTGAAACCAGCGGTCAAGGATTCTTAAAACAATGGTGTGAACCATTTTGTAAGCTACTTACCCTGGGCCGCCAATTTTCGGAAAAGCCGCTCCTTGCCTGCTACCCCCAAAGAACACAGCAGCAACAAGAAAAAAGGAAAATGATGTATTTTTTTCTTCTCTTTTTGATTTTCGCCTTGCTGAATATGAAACAATGTAAAGGGGGCTTTTTCTTCTATTTTCGAAACGAAATACCAGAAATAGAAAGCAAATGTAAAGGGGGCTTTTTCTTCTTTGTCGAAACGATAGAAGGCAAAAACAATTAAAGGTTGATTTAATTTTTATTATTTACTGTCGTTTTATTTTTATTTTTTTATTTCGAATCTTTATAAACAAAAACCGAAGAGAAAAGGAAGAGGGACCTTCACCTGAACCCCCACGGATGCAGCGTCGGAGGGCTTTGTCGTCGTTGCCTTCGATTCCGAAAAGGGGACCGAAAGTCTCCTCTTTCGTTTAGGACGGAGTGTCGAGGGCTGGTCTTCAAAGTGGGGGCTTCAAACAAGGCTAAAAGCCCATCTCTGCGCATCGTCTGCCACCGTGTATGGTGGTGGTGCGACGGGCGGTCGAAGGGAGCCCGAACGTTGGGAACAAAAGAGGGGAGAGGAGGCTGCCACTTTGTTTTTTTTTTTTTTTAAAGAAATGGGGAGAGGGGCCTTTGTTTTTTTTTCTTATACGAACTTGAAATGAACTTTAAAAAAAAAAACTCTAATTTAATACTAAACGAAACGACACAGTTTCATTAAAGGTAGGAAACCCGCGCGTCGACCCGAATCCGCCACAGGGTCCGCGCATTTTTGGAAATTGGCATATCTACAGGATTGGTCCCCCTTTGTTTCGTCTTTATTCGATTGAATCGTTTTTCTGTTTCTTTCGTTTTTTAATTTCTCCCTGAAATTTGAGCATTGTTTCAATTTGGACCATATCAAAACGCTGTGCATGGGGCTTGGGGATAATTTCACGTAGCGTTGTGGTCCCTGTTCGCCTTTTTGATTCATTGCGATTTTAGTCCTCATTTCTTATTCTGATTTCAATGTAGTTTTCAACCTGTTTTAAAGAGTTTATTTATCCATTTCTCTTCAATATATTATTATTATTATTATTATTATTACCATTATTATTATTACTATACTATTATTATTAGTATTACTATTTTACTTTTTATTACTATTACCATTATCATTATTTTTTTATATATCATTAATTATCATTATTACTACTATTATTATCTTATTTTTCCTTTTTTGCTATTATTATTATTATTAACATGCTTTATTATTTTTATGTTTTTATGAGCATTATTATTTTCTATTAATATTATTATAAATATATTATTATTATTATTTCAATTATTACATTATTTTGCTATTTATGATTATTATTTATTTTATATATTATTTATTCGCTTTCTCATTTCTCGTTAATTTCTCTTATATATTAAATATATTTAGCTTGCTTATTATCTTCTTCCTTCCTTTTTAGCTTATTCATGCTATTTATTTACTTCATTTTTGCCTCCATGTTGTCACTGCACTAACGCATTTTTTACTATTTTGCTACACGATTCATTTTTTACATTTTATTACAAAACTTGTGTTATATTAATTTTTACTCAATACAAAATTGATTTCTTTCATAAAGCAATATTTCAGATTTAGAAATTTGAGAAAATCGTGCCCCTAACTTACGGGTTTCAATTTTTCTCGCTTAATCAAAATAATCAATATCCTTTTTAAAATGTATATATAATTTTTAAATAAAAAGCTTATTCTTGAGAATTCGAGACGCCGTGTCCTAACACATTAGATGTGATGTTTTGCTATTCCGATTAGGTACCAATTTTGGGCGACGAGGTGCTAACCCTTCTTCGTATGCGTGAATCGACTCCCGAATCCATTTTCTTAAATTTCAGAGACCAAAAGCATCGCTTTAGTAAACCAAAACGCTTTATTAAAACAAAGGTGATCCGATCACACCAAATAAAGATCAATTGCGACTCCCGCTCTTATTTTCATCTTTAAAATCCAAGTCGACTCGCTTTACAAAAATGGTTACGACAAACTGGGACTCCACTGGGGACAAGAGAGTCAAGTCGTGAACTGATTACTTTTTGTATTTTTGTCGAAATTTGAAAATTCGGTTTAAATTTACGATCTTTTTGTTGCATTTCATCCGTCTTTGTTACGATCTTCATCATTGTGGTTTATAATTGCTGTGTTGGTTTAAGTTTTAGCATCTTCTGCACATTGCATCGCATGATCAGTCGATCTTACCCTTTTAAGTGAGAGTGAGAAACTACTCCTTCATGAGGTATTTACCTTCATGCAAGATAGTGGATCACTTTCAGGATACATCCGTACCTATGTCTTCGTGGGATTTTTATCTCCGTGCAGCCATAGGGAAATGTTTTCCCCTGAACTGAACTCGGTCTATATGAGCCTATAATGGGTGAAGATCGAGGAATCTGCCGGTTTGGGTACCTTTACTTTAGAACCGAAACTCATATAGCAAGCCTTAAGAGCCCACCTTAGGTAGAGCCATGCTAAACCCTAATGGTTACCCGAGTAGGTGCTTTATTTCTTGATTGCTTTAGGTTGTGTGTGAAATACTGACTTGTTATTTTATTTTGATTGAATGGCATTTTCATCACACTTAGTTCACTTTCGTGCATCATATTGCATAATCGTCAGATTTTTTTACCATCTTAAGTGGGAGTGAGAAACTATTACTTCGTGAGGTTTTCACCTCCGTGCATGATGGTGGATCATTTTCAAATACATTCGCACTCTATGTCATCGTGAGATTTTCATCTCCGCAAGCGTACCATAGGGAAACGTATTCCCTAAACCGAACTCGGCCTATATGAGCCTATAATGGGTGAGGATTGAGGAATCTGCTAGTTCGTGTACTCTTCTTTAGAACCAAACCACATATAGAGAGCCCAAGAGCCTACCCTAGGTAGAATTGTACCAAACCCTAGTGGTCACCCGCATAGGTGTTCTATTTTGTTGATTTTTTCTTCTCAGACCGACGTATTTTATTTTGTTCTGCTTTTGATTACATTGCAATCGTATTACCTTAGAAAGGATGTGTTGATTCATATTCGATTGCTAAATAGAAGAGTTTGTCTTAAGGAAATGTGTTACTTGATAAAGCGAATTATAATACTGGCCTCAAACATAGTCCGATAAACAACGAGACTTTACCCGAGGATTCAAGCCGAAAGGATTATTCGAGAGTCATCATGTCTTAATTTTCTAAAAGAAGCTTATGAACATCGCTAAGGATAAGTAAGTGAAGAGGTACGGCTGGACCAAGCAACAAGGAGCTGTAAGAGGCATCTATTGAGAAAGTTCACGGACACGACCATAACATCCGGATACGAAGATGAGGATTGGTGTTTTCACCTAGACTATAAGGAAAAGCCGATATGCAATTCATTTTATGTAAAGAAATGTATTTCTAGAAAAGTTCTTCTAATGGAATTGAATTCATAATCAACGCCTCTTTCTTTTTTTTTGCATTCATTCCATGCATTTGCATTGCATTTCATGCATTTGCATTACATCATATTACATGCATCAAAATAGAGTTATAAAATTCGATAATCCTCCGTGCAGAAAATTCGTTACCCAACAATACTGTTAAATGGGTAAATATTGTGGGTACCATGATGAATGGGGGTATGAGATCAGGAGTACATCAAGTTCGAGACTCTAGTGCAAAACCTGATATTGGGAAATTGAAATATTAATGACGATTCAAGAGTGAACTCGAGGAATCAAAATTTTCAAGCCCTTGCATGTTTGGGAATATTTTGAACAATAGGACTGTGGAAGAAACCTGTATTTTTAGATAATCTAGAGTAATATTCAAAACATGCTTGTTGCTTTAAGCCTAAAGGCAATAAGAGTCCTTTTGTGAAATATGCTTGTGTCCAGAATTCTTATTTCAATCAAATGTATCTTTCTAAGTAAATATTTTCATTCTTTACATTTCATACTATACATTTTTATTCATACGAATAATCATCCTTAGAATCATTTATTCTTTGGATTTTCTGCCTTTGTACCTAGGTACCCAAATATCAGCCACATGAGCGACGCTGTTACTGACTCCTTTTTGAATGAGATATGGGTCTAGGGAATCTAAGGACTCTGAAGATGACGGAGATTGTAGCCTATCTTTTGATTTTTTTAAGGATGGTAGAACGAGTGAAAGTAGACTCTACCTTGCAAAGGGTCAAGAGCGCTATGAGCTCGGTAAAGGGGCAAAAATCGAAGCCTAATTCATCACGTAAATAATGCGAGACATCATTGAGTCAAGCTTTCAATAATTCAAAGATATTTTCATACAATCATATCAAGGCACACCAGTGCCATCAAACATAAGTATGTCATTAAGATTGATGTTTAAAGAACCCATGTTAATGGTTCTACAATGGCCAAAGCTAATCATGAGGTTTAGGTAATCACTGGTCTACCGTAAAAGGAGGTTACATCGCTTATGTCGAAATACCGATGGATAAATACAGATTTATACGCCTCCTCTATTTCTTCTCGATTCCCTATATGTGGGCATGGACGCTATCAAGACAATCTCCTCAAAAGCTTTTTGGCCAACATCGATTCATATTCATGGTCATTGGTTACTTTAGCAAAAGGGTGAAAGTCGCTTTATGCCAATTTTATAATGTCGATACCATCAAACCCCACTCTAAATGTAAAAAAATCATTGGAAAATGATCGAGATCTCAGAAAGATTGGGATATGTGGTTACGCTTACCCTTTACGCTTATTAAACGCTTCGGCCAGACCTTCGCCGAGGTAGCACCTTTCTCATTAGAAGTGATTTTGCCCATTGAAGTCGAGATTCCTTTCTTCGAGTCTTGTCAAGAGTTGAAATTGATGAGGCAAGATGGATCCAATATGATCGCTTTAATTTGAAGAGAAAATGTTAAAAGCTATCTGTCACGATCGATGATGCGAGCTTACAACAAAAATAGTCGCCTAGAAAATTTCATGATATGGCTTTGAAGAAGATTTTCCAATGCAAAAGGGACTTCGTAAGAAAGAGGATGCCAAATCGGGAAGGACCTTATGCAACAAAGAAGGCCTGCTCCGGGGAAGCATGGATATTATCGAGATGGATTGCAAGGACCGACCTAACTGTGAATCCGATTCAATAAAAAGTTTTCCAAAAAAAAAGAGAGAAAAAATGAGAGGCTAAGGCTTAAAACTCGCAAAGAGCGCTTTGAGACCAAAGGGGATTTGAGTTGAAAACCCAAAAGGGCGCTCAAATTTTGATTGAAAGTGGGGCATACAAAGAGTCTTGCTATGTTTGAATTAACAATGAAGAAGTATGTTACGCCTTGGGTATCGACAAAATACTTCTGATCCCTAAACACATATTGAGCTTAAAATGGTCCTCAAGAAGTTTGAATGATAAGCTTAGGTCATGATATCCTCTGGCACCTAGTTTCTATTTTACCCATTTTAATTTTTTTATTTATGATTATCTTATTCTTTTAAAAATACACTACCAATAAAATTCCTTCTTGATTGCATTTGCTAACTTTGATTAACTTGTTTGTTTCGAAAGTTATGCACCCAATCAATTTCCTTATTGTCCATTGTTACGACTTTTTCGCATTTTGCATTGAAATAACGATTAGTGGAATGATAATACTTTCATAAAAGGAGGAGTTTCACATATTACTCGAAACTTCTAAATAATACAAGAGCCCAAACAGATTTATTGTTTAGATTCACCAAGCTTAAGAGTTGGAAATATCCGAGTCCAAAATAAGGTTTTCTTCTGATTTTGTCAAAAATTGTGGTTGAACAAAATGACAAGATATTACTTCGTAGAGCAATATCAACTCAAGCGTAAGAGGAGAATCATTCTCAAGAAAAATGATATTCTCGTGATCTATACGAATATCATGAATACACATCCGGTAGATTTCCCAATTAAGCATCTACTTTCCTCCTCAAGTCCTTTTGCATAGGAGGATCTTTTCAATATCAAGTCTCCTTCATGGAACACTCTAGGGTGGACTTTTGTTGTAAGTTTCAGATCATTTGTTTCTCGTACATTTGACCATGACGATCGCTCTTAACATTTTTCTCGATCAGATTAAGTTGATCATACTGAGATTGAACCCATCCCACTTCATCCGACTTCAGCTCTGACAAAATTCAAAGATAAGGAATTTCAACTTCGATGGGCAAGACTGTATCCATCCCATAAACCAATGAGAAATGTGTTGCCTTGGTGGAGGACCTGGCCAACATTCAAGAAGTATAGAGGGTAAATGGTAACTAGTCTATGCCAATCTTTACTTAGTTTCAATCATCCTTCAAAATATTTTCGGATGATTTCTTTCTTTTCTTTTTCTTTTTTTTTTGAATTCAGACTTGAATTTGAAATCGAAGTTGAATTTGATGACGGTTGACTTTGTAACTTTTCCATAGGAACCGACCTTCACCCTCTTAGCGGAGTAATTGACAATCACGAAGGTGCATTGGTGCTGACTAGATGCCTTTGATGAGATCGTCCCCCTAACATCTATGCCCCCCGTATAGGAAAAAAAAGAAGAAATCACATAAGTCTTGTCTTCCTCAATTTGGCGTTTACAGCATAACTAATGCAATCTCCTTTTCATGGTAGACCAAAGAAGACCAAATTTATAATCGACTGACTATTGGAAAACTCTAGAATGTGGCTTTTGAACACTCCATAGTCTCCTTGTGCCTAGGTATATCTTGATGCAATCATGCAAAGACATCTTTGAATTCTTGGGATAACTCAATGACGCCTTGCTTTGTTTCCTCAGAGGGCAAGGCTTCGATCTTCACTCCTTTCCTGCACTTGCAATGTTCATCGACCACTTTGTGTGGTAGAGTCTATTTTCATTTTGTTCTACCATCCTTAACAAATCAAAAGATAAGTTACAATCTCTCCGACATCTTCAAAATCCTCGCATCCTTTTGCACCCATATTTCACTCAAAAGGAGTCCGTGAATAAATACGCTTCACGCCTTGATATCCGGGTACCTATTGTAGATACAAAGGCAAATTCCAAAGAATAATGATTCTAAGGATGATTATTTATATAGTATGATTATGAATGAAATGAGAAAATAAAAAGGAAAATTGCCCTGTATGAAACACAAAAATGTATTTTTATTGAAAATAAAGATGTTTGAACATGAGCCTATTTCACAAAAAGATTTTTATTATTTCTAGGCTTAAAACAACAAGTGTGTTTTGAAAATTACTCTTTGTTAGCTCTAAAAACTACAGAGAGTTTCCTTTGCGATCCAGCTTATTCGTAACATTTTCAGTTCTAGTAGGACGAATGCCCCCTAGGTTTCTTTCATTCGATCCTCTTCAAATACTGCGTTGAGTCTCACAAGCCAACATCTTTTAGCCGCTTTCTTCATTCAGTAATTCTAGCCTGTGAGGGATGATTCTTTCCGATATGAATGCCTTAGATATATAGGGAAAATTTATTGATCCCCATTTGACCTTGGTGTCCTTCTCCTCCAACTCTCCTCCTATGGTACACATATTTTCTCCTTCGTGAGAGTCAAAGAACTCCACTCTTTATTATCCATTAACCCTTGTACTAGGGCTCAAATTCGCTGCAATCGTCTGATCTCATGGTCTTCCTTATTATGAAACTCACAAGAGTTCCTTGCATCTCTGGATTTACTCCCCAACTCTTACTAACTAGACCTCTTTTTCGCATTTCCTTCTAAACCTCTCTCAACTGGGTTCTTACCTCTTCAACATTTCGCTTGATTCTCCTCCCCATGTTCTCGACTATAGTGTTTACACCTTTCTCGATATGATTGAGTAACTGGATTTCCTACACCCAGTGCGCCATCGAATCTCACAACACTGCCTTTAATAAGCCTTTCAACTAGCCTTTTGAAGGGAAACAATTCTCTATCTGGTGCCCCACTATCCCCGCATGGTATTCACATTAAGTGCTTGGGTCATACCATTTTAGATATGGGAGTTGCAATAGCTTTGAGTAGCAAGGAGAGACGACATGATCATCGAACGTAGTTTTATTCGCCTCGTGTTGGGTTCCTACATGAGTATTCATATATGACCTCTCCAATACCCTTTTTGACTATATGAAAAAACCTAAATGTCTCCGAAACTTGTATCTACAATAAGGGCTTAAACAAATTATAAAATCAAAACAAAGAAAACCTAGTGCCTATAAGGTGCTCCCGCAAAAAGATAATTAACATTCCACTTACAATTATATGCAATATGTTGACCGGTGGTGGCTCAATTAATTCACTTGGTCCTAAAAAGATAATAAAAATCCATAAATGTATGATATACATATACATATACATAGACATACATGAAGTAAACCTAAGGTAAACACTCGCATGCATCTTATGCATGTCTTCTCAAATAAAGTAGATATACGAAGATTCATCTCCTATTTTTTTAACACTAAATGCACTAAAACCAGATAAAAGGCCAAGCTACCCTTCACCATGATGTCCAAAGGGGGTTGACTGGTGGTGGCTCAATTGGTTCACTTGGTCCTAAAAAGATAATAGAAGATTCATGAATGTATGATATACATGAAGTAAACTAAGGCCAAAATCGCATGCATCTCATGCATAACTTCTCAAATAAAGCAGATACATATTATTTATCTCCTATTTTTTAACACCGAATGAACTAAAACCGTATAAAAGGCCAAGCTAACCTTCACCGTGATGTCTAGTGGCGGTTACTGAAGTTGGAGGTTTTGTTCCCATTGGAAGGTGGTTGGATTTATGAGAAAGTTAGCGCTTTGACCTTCCGATCGCATATTGAAAATGTTTAGCTAAATTAATAACAACCCGTGTTAATGCAAAGGTGAACTCGATAGTTTAGAACATACCATTTCAACGCCCCGATCAAGATGTATCTCGTGGTGGTAGAAAGTCGATCGATGCGAGAAAAGAATATAAAAATTAAAAAAAGAAAATGAGATACATGAACATGAAAATGAGATGCATGGACATATGTATACCTTGAAAATGGGGGCTCATTTGATTATCTTCAAAGATGTGATTGGAAAGCTGAACCTAATGTAAATCTTTGAAAGTAGGAAAATATGTCCATCTCAAATCTATTGTCGATTCATCATTGATGTCTTCATTTTTTTGTTCGAACATTTTGTGCAAAATTCTAATATTGACAAACAACATATAACTAGACAAGATTGTGAGATGGGTCCAGTAAAAAGGGGTTCTAGTTATAATCCCAAACGATTCGTATATATTTCACGTAAATGAGAAATCAAAGTGGGCGATATAGTAGCTTAAGGCATGGAAATAAAGGGATCATTTCAAAAATTTTACCTAGACAGATATGCCTTATTTGCAAGACTAAGACCTATTGATGTGGTCTTCAACTTACCTTCACAAAATGAATGTAGACAACTATTTGAATGCTCGCTTGGGTTAGCAGTGGACTCTACTAGATAGACATTATCGAATACCACCATTTGATGAGAGATGTCAAAACCATCTTTTTTGAAAAGGGCGTAAATCGACTTTGGTTTTGAAAATGAATAAAACGGAGTCGCCACCGATCTTTTATTAGGTGTGATCGTGATCACCTTTGTTTTAATAAAACGCTTTGGTTTACTAAAACGGTGTTTTTTTGGTCCGCTGGTTCGAGAAATCGAGTTCGGGAGACATTTACATGCGAGTAAGTGGTTAGTACCTCGCCACGCCCAAAATTGGTACCGATTTGATTAATTAATGTCCTCATGTCAAAAGTTGAAAATTTTAAAAGAATTTAAAATTCACCTCTTTTGGAAATATTTGAATTTTTCAATTGAATATCAAGATTTTCTCGCTTCAAGGAACAAAATATCACATCCAATACTTTAGGATACAATAATTTAAATCCTCGAATCCAAGATCATCTCATAATTCCCGAGACTTATGCATTAAAATATCAAGATTTTCTCGCTCAAGGAACAAAATATCACATCCAATACTTTAGGACACGATAATTTAAATCCTCGAATCCAAAATATCTCATAATTCCCGAGACTCATGCATTAAAATATCGAGATTTTCTCGTTCCGATGGAACAAAATATCACATCCAATACTTTAGACACGATAATTTAAATCCTCGAATCCAAAATATCTCATAATTCCCGAGACTCATGCATTAAAATATCAATATTTTCTGCTTTCAAGGAACAAAATACACATCCAATACTTTAGGACACGATAATTTAAATCCTCGAATCCAAGATTATCTCTTAATTCCCGAGACTCATGTATTAAAAATATCAAAAGGATATTCGATTATTTGGCCAAACGGAAAACCAAAACCCAAAGACGTAGGGCACGATCTCTCTGCTTTCCAAACATGGAATATTGCCTTATTTTGAAAGGGTTTTTGTTTTGAATAATAACAAGTGCAACATGTATAGGCATACACTTATTTTGTTTTAAAGTAAAATACGACGATTTGAGTTGGATAAATATGTTGGGGATTTAATGCACGATGCGATGACATAAAAATAGAGATATAACAATGAACACGGAACAATAATATATGAACACAAAATTATACAATGGACTATAATAGTATGACAATATAAATAAACAAATCATGATACATGCAACACAAATCTCATACTACACAACATCTAAATATTAATATTAATAATTGAGGAACAATGAAGTAAATGATATAAGACATTTTAAAATGAATAATAAGTCAATTTCAAATAAATAAAGCATAAAAAAAACAAATTAAAATATATACTGCAAAAAAACAATTTAAAGTAAAGTAACTTAATATACAAATCAATTTGAAATAAAGTAAAGTAACTTAGAATAATAATGTATATACGTAACAACTCAAAATAACGCATAAAAATGCCTAAAGTAAGTCAAATGTAAAAGTAATTTAAAGATATAGTATACATATATGAAATATAAAAATGGCTTTAATAAAAATAAAGGTAATTCCTGTAAAAGGAATTTTTTAAAATAAACAGTATATATAAAAAAAAAGAAAAAAAAAACTTGAAAGTGAATAATATATATAAAAGGTTTTAAAAGACAAACAATATATATATAAATGGATAATGACAAAACCATTCATAAATTAAATATAAAAAGTTTTAAAATAAAGAAAGAAACAACAAATTTGTGAGGATGAATTAAAATCAAACAGATATGGACTAAATCAAGACAGTAAATACTATTTAAGGTAAAATCAAGCAAATAAATAAACGAATATGGACCAAAATGGAAAGGCGCTAATTTCGTGAGGACCAAACCGGAATTATCCCCGCCCATCAAGACGCTGCAAATTTTAGCAAGGACCGAATCGCAACCGAAATAAAAAAATAGGCAAAATGCAAAATAAAAGAATGCAAGTCAAGTCCGATCGAATAATACTTACAAAGAAGGAAGGCCCTATCACGAAAATTCCCTATTTAAAGCTTAAAACACAAATCCCACCCCACCAAATGACGCTGCTTTGTTCAAAGTTTTAAAACCCATCTTCTATTATGTTTCATTTCAACCTAGGTTCTTAAAAACTTTAAAGCTTCTCCTTTCTTTATTCTCTCAAAAAAAGAAGAAAAGGCAGAGAACTCCTCCCCACGAATCCCTTTACCCCTATAGCCCGATTTCGACTAGAAAAGGAGGTTCCGACGATTTGAGAGGTATGCTTTTCCTTTTGTTTTTATTTATATTCAGTCACTTGCAAAAAGTTTTAAAAATAATAAAGATAAAAAATAATGAAATAAAAAGAGCAAAGAGATAAAAACTAAATCAACCTTTTTTATTTTTTGATTGCTGATTCTTTCCTTCAAACAAAAGGGACCCCTACATGCTAGCTTTACTTTGATTTTTATAACCGATTTTACAATTTATTCTCGTTGTTTTTTTATTCTCTTTGTTTTCTCCGCTTTTTGTCGCCTTTTCTTTATTTGCGTGGTATGGGCGCAGGCGTAAGCACGCGGTCGTCGTTGGTTTGCAAAGCGAGTGGCGCTAGAGTAGAAACGGCGAAGCTGCTCGACCGAGGCATGTGGAAGCGGCGCCGTTGGAGTGAGTTCGAGAGACGCGCGTAGGCATGCACGAGGATCCGGAAAAGTGCGTGGTGGGAGTGGCTACGGAAAGGTCACCGTAAGATTCTCGGGACCCCGTCTCGCTTGGGCCATTTGGGCCGATTCTAGGGTTTGGACCAAAGTAATTTGGGTTGGTTTTGTTTTTATTTTAAATGGACATTTAAATGGACTGGTTTTTTATTACTTGTTTATTTTGGTTTTGGATTTGGCTTTTATATTGGCATATTTTTTTTAAAGTGGCCCGCAAATTTCTGCCTTACAAGAGATATGAACAAGAGGCTTCAAGAAAACTAGTGTTTTTCGAATTATATCAAGCCGTAAGCAAACAAAGAAATCCAAGGGTATTTGAACTTGAATACCTGTGAAAAAGCGTAATATTTGATGGAAGAACAGAGGCCCTTTGAGCAACCTTATATCTTGAAATTAATTCATCAAGTTGATCATAAAATACATGGGCTGCCCAAAGGACATTATGCACTTGTTACACAACAACCACTTAGAGGAAGGTCCAAGCAAGGAGGACAAGGGTAGGAGAAATGGAGGTTTGGGCTCTAGAGGATTTGGTGTTGCTCATATTTTACAAGAAATGTTTACTTATAAATGATCATATTAGAGCTCGCCAAGAAGTACTTCTGAGACTACGATCATTGGAGGAATAATACCTAAACTCAAGATGCTCCAGAATCTTTTGATTGCTCGTCCGAGAATTACGATCTTTGGCTCGAACCGAATCATTTCCTTGTATTTGAGAAGAACTTTAGATTAATAGGAAGGAGGCTTAATGGTCTTTACCGTAAAACAATCACCATATGATCTTTAAGTTCCATAAACAATCACCTGTCCGAGGTTTCGCCGTAGTTTGCTTAAAGAATTGGCACCGTGAGGTAAGTAGCTTATAAAATGGTTCACACCATTGTTTTACTAATCCTTGACCTTGAAGGGAGTTATCGCCAAATGCTGAAAAGAAAATGGATCTCTTTATAATCAACAAATCACAAATCACTTTAACCTTCAACATCAAGAAACTATATGTTGAAACATTTTATTAGGAAAATGGAGAGTTCATACTGACCGATTGTTGGGAACATTGCCTTATTGCCTAAAAATTGTAGCGGTTTCACTCATATCATTCTTCACGAAGAGTTTTGTGAGGAGATGGTCCAAACCATGAAAAACTGTGAGTTTTCTCATTGACCTTGGTGTTGTTCTTGACATCGCCATAACCATAGGATTTTTATACTTGTTTACTAATTGAGCTTATGCTTGTTTGATTGTAGGGGAACTAAAGGCTTGAACTTTACTTGCACGATTACTTCATGAAGAATGATATGGGTGAAACCGCCGCAATTTTTAGACAAGAAGGCAATGTTCCCAAATAATCCATTCCGTATGAACTCTTCATTTTTCCTAATAAAATGTTTCAACATATAGTTTCTTGATGTTGAAGGTTCCGGATTTGTGATTTGTTGATTATAAAAGAGATCCATTTTCTTTCAGCATTTGAGTATAACTCCTCAAGGTCGGTCAAGGATTCTAAAACAATAGTGTGAACCATTTTATAAGCTACTTATCCCGGGCCGCCACTTCTTCAAGCAAACTCTAAGCGTAAACTCTCGATCCGATAATTGTTTATGAAACTTAAAGATCATATGTGATTGTTTACGGTGATTTTATTACAATCTTGTCTAGTTATGTGTTGTTTGTCAATATTATAGGCGCATAAAATGTTCGAACAAAAAAATGAAGACATCAATGATGAATTAGCGATGGCTCGGATAGGATATATTTTTCATGCTTTCACGCACTCTGCTCTGCCCGCCCCACGTGCCTCTTCCGACTAAATCACACTGCCACCTGCTCTTCGCCAAAGAACACAAAGAGAAAGAAAAAGAAAAAAATGATGTATTTTTTCTTCTCTTTTTGATTTTCTATATAGTGAAATACTAAAAAAATGGATCTCTTTTACAATCAACAAATTACAGCCTTGGAAAACGAAGAAACAAAAGATTCATGTAGAAGAATAAGCCAATTGTGTTTATGAATCGTTACTCAAAAGAGAGTTTAATCAACTTACAACCTTCAACATCAAGAAACAATATGTTGAAAAGTGCACAACCATTTCATTAGGAAACAGTGCTTTTAATAAAATGAATATGTGTTGAAAAGTGAAGAGTTCATACGACTAGCTTCTTCTCCTAAAATTGCAAATGCGGCTTCACGCATACCATTCTTCATAAAGTAATCATGTAAGTAAAGGTTGAGCCTTTATTCCCCATAATCAAACAAATATGATTCAATCCAGTAAATAATATAAAACTCAAAAGCTTTAAAAATCAATGATTATGGCAATGCTAAGAACACCCTATGGGCGAAAAAGAATCAAAACTCACGCTTTTCCTTATATTCCCGTTGTCCCCAAATCCATGATTGCCTTCAAAAAAGAAAAGAAAGCAAAAGTAGAAAAGTAAAGAACACCAAAGCATTGTGAGTACATTGGTAATAGACTTATGGAGAAAGAAGAGAGTATCCACATGCAGATTAAGCCTCAAGGAGTCATGAAATCAAAAGGTTAAAATCAAAACGTTACAAAGAAAGATAAGGGAAGTTGGGATTGGAAGTTAACAAGTGGAATAAAGAGAAGTCCTGGGGATGCATATATATATACACCTGCAGGTGGCTAGGCAACAAGTGACAATGCCATGCAAAAGTTAACCAAAATTTAATGAAATGAGATATAATAGCAAGTTATGTTGAAATGGTTGGCGAGATCAGAGGGTGATTATGGGGCGATGTTATGCTTAGAACCCACGCACTGCAATCGAGTGATTGCAGGAGGAGCAAAGGCGACATTTAGATGTGGATGCTATTATCTGAAAACAATATCGTAGAAAGAATAGAAAGGAGAGACTACGCCAATATGAAATAAAGATGTAAGCAATTTATAACTTAATTTGGAGGGCTTTAGTCAAGGACTAATCAAGTAGAACCATAGGTCAAAAGATGTTCCTGCATAACAACACAATGATAGGTGTCAGGAACACTTTGTGGCACCAACTTTTAAAAATCGCCAACAACGCCAGAGCTATCATTGTTGTCACGCGTAAAAATGAAGAAGTTTTGAGAGGTTGCTCAAGAACGAGGGATTCCCATGGAAGAGCTGTGAAAGTGATGTTCATGGATGCAACTTCACCATTACCTTCATTCTCCTCTCCAATGAATCTATACTTTATAAAAAAGGCTTTTATAATGTAAGTCAACTTCTATGCCTTCTTAAAAGATTGTTTCGTGATTAATGTTACTTTTTGAGCTTCTATTAGAATTTTTCCTTTTCATATATTGGTCGACAATTTTACCAAGTACTTGAGGACTTGAGGACTTGCCATTTATCCTGATATTAATGGATATGCCTTTACAATCAAGTCCTTTGCGAAAAATGCAGACTTTGGTTGTTGACAAGAAAACTTGATATTATAAAGACATACAAACATCAACACTCGCATGAGCCAACCATAAATAAACAATATAATCCTTCCTCCTAAAAGCTTCATTATTGTCAATAGAAATCGGTAATGATCTTTCATTTCCCATATAAAAGAAAAGAGATCCAAGTCCAAAGATTAGCCAACAAGAAAAGAGAAATGCAGCGGCATTTTATGCTTCAAAGATGTATAAAATCTTCTTCTCGATGTAAACTCCGTCTGTAAGTTGTTTAGTCTATGTATACATTTGTCTTGGATCGCTTATTTTTATCTGCAGCTGCCATTAACTTCATCCAAAATACTTCATATGTAAACATGGCTCTAGGCCAAGCAAATGCATGATTTCTCATAGAGGCCCATAGTTTAACCGATTTGTCATAGCTTGTAGAGGCAACCATTGCGGGCTCCATAGAAGTTGCAGTGAAGAAACGAGTTCCTTGTGTGCATCAATTGTCAATGTTTTATCGCTCTCTCAAATGGATTCCATAATGCAAATGACCGAAAGGTACATCACACCATTACTCACTTGCATTCTTGTGCATCATCAACAATGGCTTGTGTAATACCCATAATTTGCCCACCCATTCTTAGCCCAAATATTAAACCCCAAAAACCTAGCCCAACTAAAATAAGGCCCACATAGCTGCAAAACTCTAAAAACATTTCAACCATTCGAGAAACCCTAGGCGCCGCTCTCCACTAGCCACTATCCGCCACTTCACCCATGCCTCCGCTTGCACAACACCCAAAGGTTTGACCTCTCTAGCACCAACATGAAAAAGCTTCGAGATTTGCATACTGCAAAAGAAAGAAAGAGCAACAAACTGACAACAATGGCAAAGAAAGAGGAATCTATTGTGTTTTTATTTCTATTTTTCCTTCAATCTCGGATATAAAACCGAGAAAAATCGGATCTAGTGGGGTCTTCTTTTTCTTTTTCAAATCAATACAAGCATAATAGTTTCAAGAACACAAGCAATAAAAAGGGAGATCAAACAAAAATCCAAAAACGCAAAAACTCGATCCAGTAACATTCGAAGGTTTTTTTATTTTGAAACTTTTTCATTTATTCACAAATATATATATAAGAATATAAAAATATATAAAAAACTCACCATTTTATGCGATTTCGCCACCACGTATGTTGGTCGGTGGCGCGCCTCGACAACGATCTTCACGCCGTAAATTTGAGTTCTTTTCCAGAGAAAAAGGAGAGAAAGGAGAGGGGAAGCCTTTTTTTTTGAAGCAACCGCACAAATGAAAAAAGGGGAAATTGGTTTTATAATAGAATGAACGGCGCCCGCTTTGGGGTTGGGTGTTAAGGCGCCAAACGATGCCGCTTTGGTCCCAACCCACGCAAGAGACCCGATCCAGATGGATCCACGCGCTCCCTTCGATGGGATAATTTCGCTTTAAGTCCTTCAAACTTTACCTTCTCTTTCAATTCGCCTTTAATATTTTCAAATCTACCCCAATATATTTTATCTGTCCGGATTTAGTCTAGCGCAAAAAACGTGGCGCATAGGGAAGGGAACAATCTCCCTTTTGATCCTCCTCCTTTCACGCGCGCATTTCGTGATGTAGACTCTCCCTTTTATTTTATTTTGAATTGACCCTGACTTTCTCCTTTAGATGCAATTAGATCCTTTTATTTATTTTGCAATCTTTCAATTCTTTTATTACTAACCATATTAACATTATTACACTTTAGTGTGCATATTCTTTCATTTTTTGTTTAATTAACTATATTATTATTATATTGTCCATATTTTGTATTATTATTACTTTACTATTATTACTATACTAATTACTATTACTATTATTATTACTATATTATTATGTTGTATATATTTTGTATCACTATTATATTTTTTTATTACTATACTACTACTACTACTACTACTACTATTATTATTATTATTATTATATTGTACATATTTTGCATCATTATTATTATATTTACTATTATCTCTATAGCTACTAACATATTTTAGTTTTTATTTATTGTTATTATTTTAATCTTATCTTTTTGTTTTTATTATTGCATCTTTTATTATCATGTATGGTATTCTAGTTCTTGTCATTTTTATGCGATCAGCTGTTAAATCGCAATCCTCGACATTTTAATTCATATGAAAAGAGGTAATATTTGTGTGTTTAGAAGTTTGGAAAATCACATCCTAACGTATTGGGTGTCGATCTTTTCATTCGACTAAATATTCAAATACTCCTTCTTTACATATTTTGAAAGATCAAAGATGATATAGGTGTCAAAATATAAGGGTGTTATATCCTAACGTTACGGGTATGATACTTTTATTCCTTTGAAGTGTGTTAATCTTGAGGTTCAATCCTAATTCAATTAACCCTTCCTTTGTGCGTAATCGACTCCACGAACCTACTTTCTTAAACTTTCGCAGACAAAAAACATCGTTTTAGTAAACC
Organism: Gossypium bickii; assembly: GCA_025503065.1. Taxonomy (NCBI): domain Eukaryota; kingdom Viridiplantae; phylum Streptophyta; class Magnoliopsida; order Malvales; family Malvaceae; genus Gossypium; species Gossypium bickii. The sequence continues at coordinate 1,030,212 of CP106714.1, read as the reverse complement.
GGAACGCTTTATTAAAACAAAGGTGATCCGATCACACTTAATAAAAGATTGGTGGCGACTCCCGCTTTTATTTCAAAACCAAGTTCATTCCCGCTTTCTCAAAAAAGGGACTGCTTTGACGATGACTTCGACTAATTTTAATCGGGACCAATAAGAGAGTCAGCCATAAAATTGATTATTTTTGTCCTTTTGTCAAAATTTGGAAAATTATTTTCAAAACCATTTTCTCTTGATTTAAAATAAAAAGCTTATTCTCAGAGTACAAAGTGTTGTGCCTTAACTACTGATGTGTGACATCTCCATTACCTCGAGATAAGAATTTCAAAATGACAATGATCTGAATTGTGCCTATCTTACTACTCGAGAATCCTGGGAGTCTTTGTCCTAACTTACTGGATATGGCATTTGACACTCCAAGATGAGATGGCCTTTGATGATCATTTCAAAGCTTCATTCGAATGTTTCAAAATCAATATTAATAAAATAGTCGATTTTTCAGTGCGATCTGTTTTCTTTCAACTTTGAGGGTCTAGAGGTTGTAATAAGGTTGAGTATCGTAGGATATTTACTGCATTCATATTGCATGTCCGGAGTGGTCACCCTTTTAAGTGGAGTGAGAAACTAAGCTTTACGTGAGGTTTTCCTCCGAGATGGCCATAGGGAAATGTGTTTCACAGAACAGAACCTCGATCTGTATGGAGCCCATAATGGGTAAGGATCGAGGAATCACGTTTAGGTACCATATTTTCAAATGACGGAGCCCAACTCCATAGAGACTCAGGAGCCTACCTTGGGTAGATCGCACCAAACCCTAGTAGGATAGGTGTTCCTATGTTTGTTTATTACACTAACATGATTCATTGTGTGTTTGTTTATATCTCATGTACTTCACATGTTTTTCCTCTCTCTTGTTTACATTACATTGCATCATCTTAGAAAGGAAGTCGTTGATTCATACCGATTTCTAAATAGAGAGTTTGTCATAAGAAAATGAATTTCTTGATAAAATGGATCATAATACGGTTGCTCAAATATAGTCTAAATAAACTTAGGTGCTCAAGGTTCGATCGCGAAAGAATCACAAGACCCGTTTCGATGATTCGAGCGACAATGGTTATTCATCTGAGCGCTGGATCTGACTTTTTGGGTTAAAAGCTTATAAAATAATCACGAGAGGATAAGCGAGTGAAGAGATCGGCCGAACAAAGTTACAAAGAGCAGTAGATTTACCCACGAAGAAAAGCACGAATATAGCTATGATATTATTGCGGTCCGCGAAGGGAGGATTAATGTTTTGCTTGGACTATGAAAATGACGCTAGTATGCGTGTCCATTTTTATGTAAAGAGCTTTATTTTCTAGAAAAGTTCTTCTAATGGGAATTGATTCCATGATCAGTATCTCCCTTTCTTTTGCATTCATTCCATGCTTCGGCATTGCATTACATCATCTTTAGAAAGGAAGTGTTAATGGCGTTTGATTGCCTAAATGGAAAAATTTGTCATAAGAAAATGTTACTTGATAAGTGGAATACGTCACACGTCATCGAACATGGCCTAGGTAAACAGCGAGAAGATATTACCCGAAGATTCAAACCAACAAGGATTGTGGAAACCATCTGAAGGTTATGAGCATCACGAGAGGATAAGTGAGTGATGAGGTACTTGACCTAGATCCAAACAAGAGCTAGAAGAGATGTCTACTAAAAAAGAGAGCTTGCGGGACATATAACATCCGAATAGGAAGAAGGAAGTTTATGCTGAAATTCAAACCTGACAAGGGATCGTTCGGGAGTCATCGAAGATTATGAGCATACATGAAGGGTAAGTGAGTGATGTGGATCAAACAGAACAAGAGATTTAGAAGAGGGCACAACCATAATATTCGAGACACGAAAGAGAGAGGATTAGATCGTTTTCACTGGACTATAAGAAAAGGTCGTATATGCCGGTACATTTGATTGAAGATCGCATTTACAGACAAATTCTTCTGTAGGAATTGAATTCATAATCAGTACTCTCTTTCTTTTTAATTCATTTATTGCATTTTGCATTACATTGCATGTATTTGCATTATCGTATCACATGTCATATAAAAATTTGTAGAGGACCCGTAATTAGTTAGTTATTTGTTAGCATTCTAGGAGACATGGAACAAAGAGTTGGAAAAGAATTAAATACATTTACAGATAATGAACAAATTTAATATAAACAAATACGAACTTGCAAGATTAACATGAGGAGAGTAAAAACATCAAAGAGGTGGTGGTGAGGAAATGTGAGGCAGGTGGACGAGCAGCGTAGTCACCAACCCAATATTAC